>CM038677.1:553481485-554724505 GCA_021605205.1 Aegilops longissima | reverse complement strand
TTATGCAATATTTGGCACATAGAGAACATTTTAGTTTTAATGTTTGAAAACTTTTTTTTGTTTGCCTTGATTTTTTGAATTTTGAATTCGAACGGGATTGAATCATCGCGAGGTTTACAACAGTAAGAGTGGTGACGTGGCATCATTAGCAGAGGGTTGCTGTAGCTTAATCATCCGGGCGTCACAAATCTCCTCCACTACAAGAAATCTCGTTCAGAGATTTTAAGAGGGGGGCTAGGGGGACCGACTAGGTTTCAAAATTCTAGCGATTCTTCTCGGTCTTGGTTGCTGTTCTCGAAGAGGTCGATCCATTACATTGATGTCTTCAGTCCTCTGCTTCAGGTCATCATGTTGAAGTCGTCGTCCATCCTTCAGGATCTTCACCGTACTTACGAAAAGGTGAGAAGGGAAAACCCTATAAGGACGGATTCTAACAAGATCGAGCATGAGATGGTTAACTTAGGGGAAGCATAAGTATCTCTCGAATTGAAACTTAAGAAGATGTCGAGAGCAAAGTAAGAAGGTGCCATGAGGAGTTTCAAACGGATAGGCAAGTGTTCGATGCCTAATCAGAAGGTGAAAGGGGTTCAGAGCAACGAGAATAAGTATTGCGTCTGATACCCGAATAGATCACTTGGCAGGTGGCCCGTGAGTTACATAAGAAGTCAAGCGCGAGGAATAACTTTAGAAACAAGATTGTACAGGTGAGTCAGGTTTCGATCCTGTGGAGCTGTGGGTTATGGGCCCACCATGTGGGTTAAAAGTAGAAAGGGCGGTAATGGCTCGCACGATCATGTAAGCAAGACAAGTCAGAGGATAGCCTGTCAGTTATGTCGGCAACAATATCGGTACCAAGAGCGAGGGACGAAGAGAACCATTTTTCCGCCGCTGAACGAGGCGGACCAATAGGCAAAGTTCTCGCCCATCGGCAAGCTACGAATGTCATCAACAAAGAGAAACAGGTCTCACGATAGAGTTGTACACTGTGGTGTTTTACATAAGCAGTGAATTATTCTGCTTAGATCATATAGATCACTAGAAGGGTTAAGCAAACCAATGGAAAGGAAAGGTGATTACCAGGTTAAACAGACAATGGAAATGAAAATGTGTTTAAACACATATTTCAGGGATGTATCCTTCCCAAGGACAAACAAAGCATGACATTCATGACATGGTATAACGTAGAGAACCCTTTAGGTAAGGGGAGAGAAATTACATGACATTACCCATACAACGGTGTTTGGATAATTTAGCAGGAAACATTTAGCATTGGCTTCAAATGTTCTTGTTGAAAATCGGAGTACCACAGACATGCTTCGAGATAGCATTGACATGGTCTTCAAGCAAAGGTCAGACTCTGGATACACAAAGGATCCATCAGGATAACTTATTAAACAAGGCATTCAAGTTCCTCATGGAAAATTGGTTAACCTTGTTAAAAAAAAGAAACTATAACAATAGGCCCTTCGGCCAGGTGTGCTAGGCATGACATCACCTTACCGAGTCATATAAAGACCGATGTTATAACTCTTGGAAATATGTTCCAACCATCATATCTGACCGAGGTTCAGATCCGATTGGTGTCAGGATACCTCCGACTTAGTATGCCTGAGAAGAAAAGGTGCAACACAATTGTGAGATGACAACGTAAGATTCTCGTGAAATGAACTATGAAGTGATTTACTAACAAGAGTTCATCATTAACCCAAGGAGAGGACAAGGAGGTGTCTGGTGAACTCAACGGCAATTCATCGAGATTTCCAAAAGATGGATTTCCACAATTAAGTGAACAAGGAGATAACATTTGTCAGATCAAATGATATAAGGAAGTATGCTCGAGGAAAACATACACAATTAAACGTTGGTTGAAAGGTGCGCCCAAAATATGGGTTGGGTTGCACGACCAATGTCAGAATGGTGATTCAATAAGCCATAGTCGAGAATGAAACTATAGACCAATAACTTCAAAGCAAGAGGTTGCTCAAAGTTTAGAATTTACACATCACATACCATTTATCGGTATTCGGTTAGAAACATCACGGGACCAAGAAAAGAATGGTGATGTTAATAAGTATCACCGGTATCAAGAATTCTTAAGGGTGGTGAATTTCACAACATTGAGGACATAATAGATGTTAATGTTCCAAGGTAAGGAAGAACAATTCGGATAGCAAGGAACTCAAGGTATAACACCAAACACGAACAAGCTTGTGTTGGTGGGAAGGCAATAAAGTGGTCGATGATAACGCAGATAATCGAGGGCAAGGATGGTATTTCTCATCATGAACTCATTTGATATCCTGGAAGAGCTAATAAGGTTGATGATGATCACGACACACTTTGTCGAGAGATTTCAAGATGTAATCGATTGGCGATGACATCAAGTCAAATGAATGGTGAAGCGAAAGGTTATTGGAACCAAGGGTACAACACAAACTCGAAACCAAGCTTGTTGTCCAAGGCGAAATGATATGATGAGGAAGATCAACGTAAGCTTAGCTCATCGTCAAATAATTGTGCTACGAGAAGAAGGACCGGGTAGCACAGTTAAAATTTAACATGGTAATGATATAGCCGATCAGGCTAGGAATGACTTGAAGGATTATTAAACTCATAAGCAACGGAGATTACTTTATTGAATCGGAGTGCGGAATTGATTCACTTATCAATGTCCTTGAGTGTCTAACAACTCAGAACCCGGGGAAAATTGGAATCAGTGAGAAATAATACTTGAAGAACTCATAATAAGTTATGCAGTTCCATGATATTCTTGAGATACCAGATCTTAATACTCAACGGTAGAGCAAAGTAAAGGTTGGACAGGTGCAATGATCTGCAGAAGACAAGTACTTCAACTTGTCCAAGAAATGGTTTTTAAAAGGAGAACATGGCCGGAACCACGATTGCAAAAGGCTGAATCCCAGATATAAGAACTTATACCAAAGAGGGTTTAAGAGGAGCATCCATGATAAGATTAGCATCGTGCCCATGGGCATGAACACAAAGTTCAAGGTCGACTCCCACTTCTTCAATGCATATCCTTTCATTTATTACTCTACAAGGAAAAAACGATTTGAGTGTGAAGATCTACCTGGTGAATTACCAGAGGAGTATGAACCTTGGTAAACTTTCGAGTTCACACCGAATAAGGAATACACAGGTTCAACCCATCGGGGCATCTTAGAACATATATCTTGAACTTCAAGAGTAAATAACACAAGCTCAAAAGTAGAGCATCATTGACAAAAGTAGAGGATACAATTTTCCAAAGGCATTATGTATCATGTAAATAACTCACAAGAATTTTGGTTGTGAAGAACACTGTCGGATAATAACCCGACAATGGGTATGGCGGTCCACAACAGGGCTGATGTGAGTATCAGTACTCAATCAGAGGAAGAAAGAATGCCAAGGCATCGAATTATAGAAACAACTGACTAATTCAAAGAATAATGCAAGGAAATTATGATTTCCAAATCAAAGGATCAGAAGCAAACGCTTTGATTAAGGATGGATAAGTTGAGTAAGCTTAGGGGTAAAATCGACAACAATTTGATTGGTCGAGATTCAACCCATGTTTAAAATGACGTCTGAGCTGAAAGGATGAATTCTAGGATCTGATTAAGGATTGCAACATTCACAACATATTGAATCAAGGGACCCAAGATGATAAAGGCAAGGACATCCATGAATATTGCTAGTCATTTGGAATTAACCAAAATGCGGGCAGAGAAGTATTTCAAGAGCCATAGGCTAATGAGGCTTCTCGAAAGATCGGATAGTATTTTGAAGAATTTTATGAAACACATGAACAACTAGGGGTGAGCCGATACTCGGTAAGAGCGAGGAATTATCCGTAGGGGTACTCCTGTGGCAAAGAACTGCAAGGCAGTAGGAACAAAGTATTCTTGAAACAATAGAGAGAATTTCGGTGTATCTTGTAATAACAAGATCAACTAGGAAGCATTGTATGAATGGCGAGTATACATGGTTATCCATAGGGGTTTATCGATGGAGGGGAATTGCAAAAGTGACGCCATAAAGTCCTCAAGAGAACATCAGAGAGTATCTTCGGATCCTTCTCGTGCAGCAGACGATCATCTGAATAAGGGGCTCTCCGGGAGAAGTATTATCGAGAACCTAGAGTCCGAGTTAGTAAAATCGTTGTAACGCCCCGGATTCGATGCGCCAGGTGTCTGCCAGTTATTCATTGTTGTTGCCATGTCATTTTCTTGCGTGTTGCACTTTGCCATGTCATCATCTGCATTTTATATCATGTCGTCATGTGCATCGCTTTTGCATACGTGTTCGTCTCATGCATCCGAGCATTTTCCCCGTTGTCCGTTTTGCAATCCGGCACTCCTATGTCTCCCGGCGCCCCCTTTTACCTCTTTTCGTGAGCGGGTGTTAAACGGTCTCGGAATGACCGAGGTTTGTCAAGCGGCCTTGGTATACCACCGGTAGACCGCCTGTCAAGTTTCGTGCCATTTGGAGGTCGTTTGGTACTCCAACGGTTAACCGGGTAACCGCAAAAGCCCCCTTCTCTTTGCAGCCCAACACCCTTCCAAAGTGGCCCAAAACCCATCCTAACCCCCTCCATGCTCTCGGTCTTTCGATCACGATCGCGTGGCCGAAAATCGCTCCTCATTTGGACTTTCCTAGCTCCCTCTACCTATATAAACACCTTCCCCTCCAAAAATCGCAGTCCAAACCCTAGCCTAGCCTCTCCCCGCGCCCGGACGCGTCTGCCGCCGACGGCCGGACATGTCCGCCGCCCGCCCGTCAATCCCACCGTGCCACGTGGCATCTCCGCCGCCACCTCGCCGCTGCCCGGTGAGCCGGATCGGGCCCGCCCTGCCTTGCATCTCCGCCGCCCATGAGAGCCGTCTGTCGCCGACCCGCCGAGCCTGGCTGCCGCCGCCGCCCTCGCTGCTGGCGAAGGCGCTGGCTGCGCCGCGTTGCCGCCGCCGTCCGCCGCCCGTCGCTCGCCGCGCCCTCGCCGCCCGGATCCGCCGCCACGACGCCGCCGCCGCCTCCAGAAGGCGGCGCCGCCGCCCACCGCCTCTCCGTCGCCGCCGCGGCCACTCGCGCGGATCCGGACGGGTGGGATGAGATCCACCCGCCCCGGAACCAAACACCTCCGCCGCGCCCTGGATCCCTCCGTCCCGTTCGTCCTCGTCCCGGTTGACTTTTCGCGTGGGTAATTTTTTCTAAGTCCCCGAAATTGTTGCATTCTGGTGCATACTTTGACATGCCATAACTCTCTGCATATTGCTCCGTTTCGTGCGTGTAATATGTCAAATTGTTCGCCTCAACGAGTACATCATTTCATTCGATTGCATCATATTCATTTGAGGTCATCTTGGTGCCCGAAATGCTGTTGGAAGAGGGCTATGTGATGTTAGTTTCAGATTCTTATCAGTACATGCACTTTTGTCATTTTTGCCATGATTGATGTGTGCACCCTATGAACTTGAGTCCTACATGTGTTTTGTAATATGCCATGCCATCTTTACAGGGGTGTATGCCATGTATTTTTGTGATCTGTGTGGTGACTAGCACAAGCATGCAAACTAGGCTTCATGATGTTGCTGATTTCAGCCCCTGTTTTGCTGATATTTTTATGCCATGTTAACTTGATGCTACCGAGAGATCCATGCTTATTTTGAGTTACTTCAGTAAGGATGTTTTGAACATATGGTTATGCTCTATCCATCCATGCCCTTGTTTGCAATTATGGAGTGCCATAGCTTGAGTCAATCGAGCTCTACTTTTGCTATAAAATGTTTCCTGGCAGGTTGTTTACATGTTATTCTATTTTGCCAAGGTTGTTGTAGTTGATCCGTGTATGCTATGTTGTTGTTCTTACCATGTATAGCTTCTATGCCATGTCTAGTTGCTGGGTGAATGCTTAGTTTGTCATTCAATGCCTCATAGTGAGTGCATCGAGCTCGTTAACATGCCTACTTGTTATCTGTTTATGCCATGCTCCGCTTTTGCACTAAGTCCGAATCTGTTTATGTTTTGCTATATTCACATGCTTGCAACTGTATTTTCTGATCCCTTTTGGCTTATGGTCACTAAGGGACTTTTGTTATATGCTTTGATTAGATTCATGCCATGCCTTTATTTGCCATGATAAGTTCCTGTAGCATGTTGTTGGATAGCTCTAAACATTGCAACCTGATGTTATTTTCTGCAAAGTCTGAAACTGTTATTATTTGCAATCTTGCCATGTCCTTTTGAGCATGTTCTAGTGATTTCTGGAGTTAACTCAGTGTTCATGTTTTGTTGTGCTTTACCTGTACTTCATGCCCATGCCTTTTTTTCTTACGTTGAAATGTTGTAGCGTAGTGTTTTGGTGCTTGCAATATGCCTAGTTGCTGTTTTGGACAGATTGTTGTCATGTCTTGTATAGTGTGTATGTGTTGAACCGTTGCTCCGTTTTGAGTGTGCTCTACATGAAACTTGCTTAGAATTGCATTCAGATTCATATTATCATGTTGCATCCTTGTTTTGAGGTGTTTGCTTGATGTTTGTATGCATTTTGCATCAATGCCATGTTTATCTTGTTTTGCTCATATCTTCTAGGCCGTAGCTCCGAATCTAATGAACTTTATATGTAATTTGACTAGATTTTCGTGTAGATCATCGTGGTGCATCTTAACTTGCTGTTTAACAACTTGAACATAAGGTTTATTCAGATCTGGACCAATTTCGAAATTTGCATATGAGGACTTACCGGAATTGTTATATGTTGTTTCCGGCCTCATTTAAACTTGCCTTGATGTGTTGCTCTTGTTTGCATCATCTCTTGCCATGAGTAGCTTCATGTAGCTTTGTCATGCATCATGCTTGGTTGTGCATCATGTCTTGTTTATGTGTGGTGTGCTTACTATGTTGTGTGCTTCTTCTTGTTAGTTCCTGTTTCGTTGCGATCGTGAGGATTCGTTCGTCTCCGGTTGGTTCGGCTTCATCTGTTCATCTTCTTCATGGACTCGTTCTTCTTCCTAGCGGGATTTCAGGCAAGATGGCCGTCACCTTGGATCTCATTACTATCATTGCTATGCTAGTTGCTTCGTTCTATCGCTATGCTGCGCTACCTATTACCTATTTAACAAGCCATCCCAAATTGCCATGTCAGCCTCTAACCTTTGTTACCCTTCCTAGCACACCGTTGTTTGGCTATGTTACCGCTTTGCTCAGCTCCTCTTATAGCGTTGTTAGTTGCAGGTGAAGATGAAGTTTGTTCCTTGTTGGAACATGGAGATGTTGTTCCTTGTTGGAACATGTTTACTTGTTGGGATATCACAATATATCTTATTTAATTAATGCATCTATATACTTGGTAAAGGGTGGAAGGCTCGGCCTTATGCCAGTGTTTTGTTCCACTTGCCGCCCTTGTTTCCGTCATATCGGTATTATGTTCCCGGATTTTGCGTCCCTAACGCGGTCGGGTGATTTATGGGACCCCCTTGACAGTTCGCTTTGAATAAGACTCATCCAGCAAGGCCCAACATTGGTTTTACCATTTGCCTCACCACCACCTACATTTCCCTTGGGAGTAATTAACCCAAGGGTCATCTTTATTCAGCCCCCCCCCCCCGGGCCAATGCTTGTCTAAGTGTTGGTCCAAACCAGAGCCACTTGCGATGCCACCCCTAGGCAACTTGGGGTATCGTCGGTTGCCGTACGTAGTGTTCATACGGCCGTGGCCTGAGACGAGATACGCGTGGCTACTATCAGGGTGTCGGCACGCCGGGAGGTCTTGCTGGTCTAGTTTTATTGTTGTCGAAATGTCTTGTAGCCGGATTCCGAGACTGATCGGGTCTTCCCGGGAGAAGGAATATCCTTCGTTGATCGCGAGAGCTTATCATGGGCTAAGTTGGGACACCCTGCAGGTATAAACTTTCGAGAGCCGTGCCCGCGGTTATGTGGCAGATGTGAATTTGTTAATATCCGGTTGTAGTAAACTTGAAGCAAACTCTTCTAAAATACACCAACCGTGTGCGTAACGTGAGTGTCTCTTTTCGGGTTGATCGAGAGGAGAACACGGTTTCGGGTTATGTCCGACGTAAGTAGGAGTTCAGGATCACTTCTTGATCATTACTAGTTGACGACCGTTCCTTTGTTCTCTTCTCGCCTCATTTGCGTATGTTAGCCACCATATATGCTTAGTCGCTGCTGCAACCTCACCACTTTACCCCTTCCTTTCCCTTTAAGCTTTGCTAGTCTTGATACCCATGGTAATGGGATTGTTGAGTCCTCGTGGCTCACTGATTACTACACCACCAGTTGCAGGTACAGGTTGTGCGATGATCTTGACGCGAGAGCGATGTTTGCTTGTATTGGAGTTCTTCTTCCGCTTCTTCTTGATCGGGGATAGGTTCCGTGTCGGCAGCCTGGGCTAGCAGGGTGGATATTGTTTGAGTTTCTGTTTATGTTCCATCCATAGTCGGATGTTGATCTTGTATGATGTTGATGTATTCTTGTGGCATTTGTGCCTTATGTATGTATCCCCATCTATTATGTAATGTTGATGTAATGATATCCACCTTGCAAAAACGTTTCAATATGCGGGTCTATCCTTGGTGGGACCTTCGAGTTCCTTTTGGATAGGGTCGCATATTGGGCGTGACAATCGTTTAACCCAAATAGAAGAGATGTCAAAGTCCCAGAGTATAGGTCGAGGAATAAAAGATCCTACTACCACCCACTGGCGACGTGTGCCCGTAAGACACACAACCATGTTAGTAAAAGTTTTTGCAACATCTAGACTCGACTTCGGCCAAGGAGTGTGGAAGAGGGATTCCTACAGGCAGTCGGCTCTGATACCAAATTGTGATGCCCTCGATTCAATCGTACACTAATCATGCACGCAAATGTGTACGATCAAGATCAAGGACTCACGGGAAGGTATCACAACACAACTCTAGACACAAATAAAAAAAAGAAGCTTTATATTACAAGCCAGGGGCCTCGAGGGCTCGAATACATAAGCTCGAATACACAAGAGTCAGCGGAAGCAACAATATCTGAGTACAGACATAAGTTAGACAAGCTTGCTTAAGAAGGCTAGCACAAAAGCAACATCAATCGAAAAGGCAAGGCCTCCTGCCTGGGAGCCTCCTAACTACTCCTGGTCATCGGCGGCCTCCATGTAGTAGTAAGCATCGACGGTGGCATCTGGCTGCTGGGCTCCGTCATCTGGTTGCATCAACCGGAAAGAAGAAGAAAGGGGGAAAAGGGGGAGCAAAGCAACCATGAGTACTCATCCAAAGTACTCGCAAGCAAGGATCTACACTACATATGCAACATTATTAAAGGAAGGCTATATATGTGGACTGGGCTGCAGAAATGCCAGAATAGAGAGAAGGCCTAGTCCTATCAAAGACTAGCATCTTCTGGAAACCACCATCTTGCAGCAAATAGGAGGGAGTAGAGTAGCACAAAGTAAGTGAGGGAGTCCTGGACTAGGGGGTGTCGGGATAGCCGAACTATCATCTTTGGCCGGACTCCTAGACTATGAAGATACAAGATTGAAGACTTCGTCCCTTGTCCGGATGGGACTTTC
Source organism: Aegilops longissima (assembly GCA_021605205.1). Lineage (NCBI taxonomy): Eukaryota > Viridiplantae > Streptophyta > Magnoliopsida > Poales > Poaceae > Aegilops > Aegilops longissima. The sequence goes on along the minus strand of CM038677.1, from coordinate 554,714,931 downwards.
CTTGGCGTGGAAGGCAAGCTTGGTGATACGGATATGTAGATCTCCTACCATTGTAACCGACTCTGTGTAACCCTAACCCTATTCGGTGTCTATATAAACCGAAGGGTTTTAGTCCAGGGATCTAACACCAATCATACCATAGGCTAGCTTCTAGGGTTTAGCCTCTACGATCTCGTGGTAGATCTACTCTTGTACTACCCATATCATCAATATTAATCAAGCAGAGTAGGGTATTACCTCCATCGAGAGGGCCCAACCTGGGTAAAACATCGTGTCCCTTGTCTCCTGTTACCATCCGCCTAGACGCACAGCTCGGGACCCCTACCCGAGATCCGCCAGTTTTGACACCGACATTGGTGCTTTCATTGAGAGTTCCTCCGTGCCGTCACCTATAGGCCCGATGGCTCCTTCAATCATCAGCAACGACGCAATCCAGGGTGAGACTTTTCTCCCCGGACAGATCTTCGTATTCGGCGGCTTTGCACTGCGGGCCAATTCGCTAGGCCATCTAGAGAAGATCGAAAGCTACGCCCCTGGCCTTCAGGTCAGATTTGGAAGCTTGAACTATACGGCCGATGTCCGCGGAGACTTGATCTTCGACCGATTCGAGCCACAGCCGAGCGTGCCGCACTGTCTCGATGGGTACTATCTAGCTCTACCACCGAACAGTGCCCTGGAGGCCGCACCAGTGCCCGCTCCGACCCTTAATCCGGAGCCGATTTCGCCGATCGAGGACGGTTGGTTGGACACCGCCTAGGGGGCTGAAATCTCTACGGCGATTGAGCCGAACACCATCCCTCGTCCTTTGCAAAGCTCGTGACTCTGTGTGCCGGACTCCTTTCCGGACTCAACCTCCAGCTACCGCTAGTCGAATCCGACCGGGCGCCGTTATGGAGTTCACCGCCATGACATCTTTCAGACTCGCCCTTTGGCGATATCCCGAACTCATTAAAGTCTCTCTCTTTGTCGGAGCCCGCGAACTACGGTCGAAGGTTGGGATTCGGACGATGAAGAAATTCAACGCCCACCCACCACCCACTTTGTAGCCACTGCCGATGACTTAATGAGACATGCTCGACTTTGACTCCGAGGACATCGATGATATGGACGACGACGCGGAGACGATTAAGAACCAGGCGCCCATGTGGCTTTGGATGGCCACCTCAACTTATGATATATATATATATATATATATATATATATATATATATATATATATATATATATATATATATATATATATATATATATATATATATATATATATATATATATGGTGGACACACCTAAGGGAAGCGATAACGAGGAATCCATTTAGCATGAAAGAAAATTCCCTCGGGAAGTCAAAGCGCGGCGTAAGCGCCGCCAAAACCCCACCTCGACAAAGATAGCACCCACAGACCCAGCCATAGAGCAGGGTGAGCCGCCGACGCATTTAACATGCCATTGAGCAACCATCCGAACAGGCCAACTTGGACAAACAACCCGCCCCCGGCAAGGACAATAGTCTGGACGATCTCATGCTGGACACGCTATTGGATCAAGAACCTCCACAAAGAGCTCCTCGCCATCGCGCGTAGCTTGAAAAAAGCAGAAACAGAGGCTCGTAACAGCGGAAGACGACCAATGAGATGGAGTAAATTACTCAACACGCAGACAAATATGGCGGCATACCGCCAAGCAAAGAGCTACAAAAAGCGCAAACTACTGCCCAAATTCGATGAGGAGGCCGTAGAGCCCCCACGATCAAAAAACAAAGAGGTCGCCGGGTCGGATAGACGACCACATGGCAAACATAGAGCTGCAAGCGGCACCGCACACAAGCCGCACGCGATCCGCATAAGGATTCAAGACTAAAAGGATGGCCCAGCTTAGATCTATCTACGGCCAAGGAAACAAGTTCGCAAGCAATACAACACGCCAAATATCTGAACATCACGGCACACCCAAATACAGGGCGCCGTGCACCTCTATGTTTCACCGATGAGGTCTTTGGATCATGAATTTCCAGCGGATTCAAGCCCGTAAACATAGAGGCATACGATGGAACGACAGACCCTGGAGTCTGGATTGAGGATTATATCCTCCACATACACATGCCAGAGGAGATGATCTCCACGCCATAAAATACCTACCCCTCAAGCTCAAAGGGCCAGCCCGGCATTGGCTTAAAAGCCTCCCCGAAAACACCATTGGTAGTTGGGAAGAGCTTGAGGATGCTTTTCGGGCCAATTTCCAGGGAACCTATGTCCGACCTCCGGGACTTGACGATCTAAGTCACATAACCCAACAGCCCGGAGAGTCAGCTCGAAAATTCTGGAATAGGTTCCTCACCAAAAAGAACCAAATAGTTGACTGTCCGGACGCCGAAGCCTTAGCAGCTTTTAAATACAAAGTCCGAGACAAATGGCTTGCCAGACACCTTGGCCAGGAAAAGCCAAGAACAATGGTCGCACTAACAAGCCTCATGACCCGCTTTTGCGCGGGAGAGGATAGCTGGCTAGCAAGATGTAGTACCAATGACCCAAGTACATCCAAGTCGAGGATGGAATGGGAAACCACGACGCAGCAAGGACCAGCGCCGGATTAAGGGAACGGTCCAAAGAGCGCATCAACGCCGGATTCAAAAGCTCACGGCAGAACAATAAAAACTGCCCCTTAAGGACAATAGCGATGAGCTATCCAACTTAAATAAAATCTTGGACAAGATATGCCAAATCCACAGTACTCCGAGGAAGCCCGCAAAGCATACCCACAGAGATTGTTGGGTCTTCAAGCAGTCCGGCAGACACAACGCCGAACACAAGGGGCTCAACACAGCAAGTGAGGATGATGACGAGCACCACAAGAAGAGCCCCGGAAAACAAAAGAATTTCCCACAAGAGGTCAAAACAATAAACTTACTTCAAGTAACAAAAGGGGAAAACAGGCGGCACCCATTGAATTACGCTACCGCACAATCTACCCCAATGAGTCCCAACACCGGTTGTCAAAACCAATTACCTTCGACCATCGAGGACTACTCCGAAAGTATCCGAACGCATGATGGACTGCCTTGATACTAGAACCTATAATCGACGGTCTTCAATTTACGCAAGTCCTCATGGACAGCGACAGTGATTTAAACCTGCTATGTCAGGACACAATCCGCAACATGGGGATAAACCCAAACAGGATTAGCCATAGCAACACTTCCTTCCAAGGAATAATGCAGCACATATGCCCATTATGCGGGCTCCCTACTATTGGAAGTTATGTTCGGCTCACCCGACAACTTCCGTCGGGAAAAGTTGGTCTTCCACATTGCCCCATTTAAAAGTAGCCATCAAGCACTACTGGGACGCGAAGCTTTCGCCCGCTTTAACGCAATACCGCTTTATGCATCTCTTAAACTTAAAATGCCCGGTCCACGAGGCATCATTTCATTAAAGGGAAGCTGCGCGTGTCCCTCAAGGAAAGAATGTGAGACTGCCTTAACAACCTCACACTAATATGGCCTTGCTGGCCAAAAGCGTCTAAAGCAGGTCGTTCAGACCCCGGACACGGTTAGGCGAGTCCGGCATAAATAAACATGATGCTTACTAGCCGCGTACCCCCCTTACAAGGGGCTCCACGCATGTACAACAAGAGACAATAAAGCTCAATTTTACTCATTTTTGAATCATACTCTATTTTATTTCCAATTACATTTTAGCGCGATCTATTTTCAAACTAAGTTCCTCTCTTTCACAGATGAACGCCGTGCTATACCCGTCCAGGATACGGCACAACAGAGACACAGGCGCAGACGTGCAGCAGGGACCCGTTGCAAGGATTCTTTTCAGATTAAGACCCTGCGTAAACCTTTGTCAACGTCTCTTGTTGTTACTCATCCCCCGGTCTCTTATTATAACCGAGGAGGAGGCTGGCGTTTTGGCATCGGCCGCGTCAAAAGCTTGCACGTACCTGGACACCAGGGGCTTGTTACCAAGGGCATTGTTCGGCCCGCTTTATGAAAGACTGAATACCTTAGGGAGTGTTCAGCGTCTCGAGTTAGGCCTTATATGCATCAGCTCCGAATCATGTCTTTGGTCAAATGTTGGGTTTTCCCGGCTCCTGTGTTTTGATGCCTTACGTTCCGTTCTATCGGCTAACGTGGCACCAGGAGAACTACTGCGATTGTGCCCCGGTTGCCGGGCGAGCACCTCGAGAGAAAGCCGGCCCGGCTGTCATGATATAGCGAGACTGGTCAACCACTCGATGACTCACGGAATGTTTAGAATTCCTCCGCATTAACGAAGGACCGTTTTCGATCGAGCACATACGCTTTCGAATCGGGAGAGTGCGGTGCCCTGTGGGCTATATAGTAGCCCCACCATCGAACTCCTATGGCTAAGTGAAAGTGATAAAGCATTATAGTCCGGTTGCCTAGTTTGCTACGCTACCACCTCCTTTATAGGACCAAGACGTTGGATTAAGTGTGAAAGCGCGACTTCTTTGCAAACACCGCCGCACTATGTGCGTGGGGGCTGAAGCCGAAGACTGCCATCTTTCAGGTTATATACATATATACATCAACGGCCGCACAGGAGGTAGTTTGCTACTTGAAGGCACAAGTATAAAAAGCTTTTACATTAAATTGAAACGTTGTTTCATAAAATTATACATGCCATTCAAACATAACATCCTTCGAGCACTGCCTCTCTATTAAACGAGCGCCCGGAAGAACTTCCTCAAAATAGCGCTTGACTGGTACTCGGCTGCCGTCCGAATCTGGGGACGCAATATCGGTGGCCTTCATCTCAGCCCAGTATGCCTTGACACGGGCAAGAGCCATCCACGCCCCCTCAATACACGCCGACCGCTTCATTGCGTCGTACGCGTACCGCACCAAGGAACTACTGCACTAAGCCAAAATAACTCTTGGTGGGTCCGCTTTGGCCACAAATGAGTCATGACATGCTTCATGGCAAGTCCGGATAATCGATTCAGCTCGCCCATTCGGCCAACCTATCGGTCAACGGAAGAGGGCGCCCGGACTATGGAATTGCGACCAAAATAGCTCTTCCCTTATCTGCCCCTTCGGCCTCGGAAGTGCTCAATCGCGTCCATGGCGCTTCGCCGCTAAGTCCAGATAAGCATCCTCCGAACTCCACAGCTTGTCCAAGCGAGCATACCGGATCTCAGTATATTTCCTCCAGCGTAAACGGTTTTCGGCCGCAATATCCCCGCCCGACTCAGCTCCTCCTTGGCAGCTCTCATAGCGTAACGGGCATCCTTGGATTCGGCGGTGGCCTTTTTCAGGTCCTCTTGTTCCGCTTTGCGTTTTTTCAAGAACCTCGCAGCGGTCGGTAGTATTATTCAGTTTGAGGCCAAATCAGCCATTTCCTCTTTGCTTCGGCAGTGAGCAGCCCGTTCGGCTTTCAGCTCTTCAGCCGCCTTTAAAGCGGCCGCATTACTCTTTCGGGTTTGCTCTTTAGCTCGGGCAAGTTCCGCCCGCAGCCTCTCCACAGCAGCGGCACCGTCTGCATCAAAGCATACAAGTAGCAAGGCATGGGCGTCAAGCTCCCTTACCAGGTGTCCGCGGAAAAGTCGCATACCTTGTGACTCGTCAAACCGTTTATTGACCAGCGCGATGTCCGCATCCGCCTCGTCAAGTTGCCGCTTTAGTTCGGCAAATTCATCAGTCCGGCTAGCCACCGGACGCCCCGCCACCTACATAGGAACGGCGACATGTTAGTCTCGATATTATGATCCTCGGCACGATGTCGATTGTGAACATACCGAGTCTCGTGGGCTACTATCTATCTGGCGCATTCTATATGCATAACTGTCGAAGGTACATCATTTTTTCGTACCTCAAATCCCGTCGATAAACTTCGGCGGCTTCATGCAATCCGCTCTCGCGGACGCAATTCTTTCAATTACCGTAGCCATTAGCGCACGGTGATCTTCGAGATATCGCTTCGCCGAGCAGGTCCTTGACTCCTCCGACCAAGACGCCCGGTTGGCGCGGACCATCGGCCCGCGGACTCGGGAAACTCTCGGTGGCGACACCGAGGTCGCCCGCCTCGCACGAAAGCGCGCGATAGGTGGGCGTTTGCTCTCTATCATCTCGGACGAAGATCCCGAAGATGAGCTCGATGAGAAGGGCTGAGATCCGAACTACAAGGTACAATTTGGTTATCTTGAAATAAATCTGAGGATGTTCTTTATTCACAGGACCCCTTCTTTTTACTTACGGCTCATTGGAGGCTGATCCCCTTGGGGAAATAGTGCGGTTGGGGTACTTCCCGGCGCCGGACTTTCTGACGAAGACTTCTTTCCCCATTTTGAGGCCTTGGCCTCCGGGTCTTCGGAAGCGGTCCTCTTCTCCCCTTGGAGGGGAGGATCCCTGATCCCCTCTTCCTTGAAAGCCTTCTTCTTGGAGGCAGTTGCTTCCCTGCTCCCCCCTTCGCCTTCTTTAAAAGGCACGGCCTTCAACATCTTGGTCAGCATGGGATCCGGCGTGGTCTCTGGGAGGGGAGCCGGACACCTTATCAACTTTGCCTTGGCTATCCACTCCTGTTCAAGAAACGGCTCCCTTAAAGGGCATATATATGACAAATGAATGAACAGCCTGTCTGGTTACAGGGTTACTTACTTGAGTCTCTGGGTGATTGCAGCTTAGACCTGCATCCTCGGTAAAGTCCGACACTTCTCTTGTGATCCGAAGAACAGTTTGTACATCTCCTTGGGCGTCGCGCCCGTAAAATGTTGGAGAGCTCATGGTCCCTCCGGATTAAACTCCTACAGACAGAGGGGGCGACGTTTGCAGGGCGGAAGGCGCCAAATCAGCATAACCTGCGCCGCCACGACCAGATTGATCTCTCTTTCTTGGAGGTCTCGACACGGCCCTGCAACAGAGGCGTCCTTGACGGCCCCAGTCGAGCCCGGTTGACCCATGATGCCAGCCAGTTGTGGTGGACTGGCGGAAGGCGGGTGGCGCCACCCATTTGGTGCCCCCAGGAGCAGTGATATAAAACCACTCCCGTTGCCACAAACCAAGCTCCTCTTGAAAAGAGCCCTCGGCCACGGAGCATCAGCACACTTGCTTATGACCGCCCCTCCGACTTTCTGCTTGTTGCCCTCGATCATCTTGGCTCCACCTTGAAGGTCTTGAGCCACAATCCAAAGTGAGGGGTAATATGGAGGAAGGCTTCACATCGACAATGAATAGCGAGATATGGAGGATGGACTCGGATTCAAGTCATGGAAATCCAGCCCATAATAAAACATGAGCCCCCGCACAAAGGGATCCGTCGGGAAGCCTAAACCCCGAAGGAAGTGAGACACGAACACCACGCTCTCGCCGGGCTCGGGAGTGGGAATGACCTGCCCTGGAGCAGGCAGCCTATGCGAAATCTCGCCGGTTAGATACCCGCGTCTCGCAGCTTTAGCACATCTTCTTCTGTGACGGAAGAAGACATCCATCGGCCGAGCTGGTGGGGCGGACATCATCAAAGGTCCGGCGCCTAAATCTGAAGCTTTGGGTGTTAGAACTCAAGCGAGGCGAATTTGATGGAGGGTGGAAAAAAGAAGAGGGCCTTAGTCTCATTATAAAGAGGTTGAATACCAAGAGCCCTCCCCGTGGTCGATTGGGACTCACCTTCGATAGAGAAGGCGTGCCAACGGGCACGGTTGGGTTACCCACGTCCGTATTGATGAGAATCCGGAATAAGGGGCACGATCTACGCTTTGATAAGGCGTGCCAAGGAAACCGCCTCGCTAAACGCGCTGAGGTGGGACGATAAAAAACGATTGAATAAAGGCCTGGCCGTGGTGTGATGTCACGCCCGCGGAATCGTCCGCAGATCGTGCAAAAATTATTCTCTCTACGGTGGTATGTGGAACTTGTTTTGCAAGGCGGACACTATCCTTGTGTTCAAAACCTTCTATAAAGTATTGGAGGAGGAACCCGCCTTGCAATGCGAAGAAAATATGCGTGCGGACTAAATCGTCATTGAAGCCTGGTTCGGGGCTACCGAGGAGTCTGGACTAGGGGTGTCCGGATAGCGAACTATCATCTTTGGCCGGACTCCTAGACTATGAAGATACAAGATTGAAGACTTCGTCCCTTGTCCGGATGGGACTTTCCTTGGCGTGGAAGGCAAGCTTGGTGATACGGATATGTAGATCTCCTACCATTGTAACCGACTCTGTGTAACCCTAACCCTATTCGGTGTCTATATAAACCGAAGGGTTTTAGTCCGTAGGACGAACACCAATCATACCATAGGCTAGTTTCTAGGGTTTAGCCTCTCTGATCTCGTGGTAGATCTACTCTTGTACTACCCATATCATCAATATTAATCAAGCAGGAGTAGGGTATTACCTCCATCGAGAGGGCCCGAACCTGGGTAAAAACATCGTGTCCCTTGTCTCCTGTTACCATCCGCCTAGACGCACAGTTCGGGACCCCCTACCCGAGATCCGCTGGTTTTGACACCGACAGTAAGGTAGAAGTAGTGTTATCAACCTCAGCCGGAGATCCTTTCTCGACTCCCTGCGAGAAAGAAATCCCAGAGCCATACTATCCTGTTATCATCACAATCCATTACTCATCACCATCCAATTCTCATCACAAGTATCCAGTTCTAGTTGTATCGATCGGGATACAACTCCAAGTGTCCGTTACCGTAGGACAGGCTATCGATAGTTGTTTTCTTCCCTGCAGGGGTGCACCACATAACCCAACACGCTTGATCCCATTTGGCCGGACACACTTTCCTGGGTCATGCCCGCCGCGGAAGATCAACACATCGCAGCCCCACCTAGGCACAACAGAGAGGTCAAGACGTCGGTCTAAACCTAAGCGCCACAGTGCAGGCCCATCGCCTTAGCACACTGCACATGCGCTGGTGGCCGGAAGCAGAACTAGCCCCCTTAATACAAGAGCAGGCTTACGTTGCAAACCGGCGCGTGCCGCTCAGTCGCTGACGTCACGAAGGCTTTGGCTGATACCACGACGCCGAGTCCCATATCTTTCCCACATAGTTGGTTAGTGCGTATAGACCAAATGGCCAGACTCAGATCAAATACCAAGATCTCGTTAAGCGTGTTAAGTATCCATGACGCCGACCAGGGCAGGCCCACCTCTCTCCTAGGTGGTCTCAACCTGCCTGTCGCTCCGCCTAAGTAACGATCGGGGGCGTCGGGAACCCAGGCCCACCTCTACCGGGATGGAGCCTTTGTCCTTTCAGCCCCCATCTCCTAACAATATCACAGGTAATGTAATAGTGTAAAGTATATAGTATATGCCCGTGATCACCTCCCAAAGTGACCACAGCCCAAGAGTATAGCATGGCGGGCGGACAAGAGTGTAGGGCCTTGATGGAACACTAGCATCCTATACTATCGATGGATATCGGTAAAGGTAACAACGATAGTAGCAAGGACATGCTATGCAGGAGTATAGGATTAAAAGTAGTAACATGCTACACTACTGTAATGCAAGCAGTATAGAGAAGAATAGGCAATATCTGGTGATCAAGGGGGGGCTTGCCTGGTTGCTCTGGCAAGTAGGGGTCCTCCACTCCGTAGTCGTACTGGGTAGCAGCGGCGTCGGTCTCGGTGTCTAGCGAGAGAAGAGGGGGAAGAAACAACAAATATTTAAGCAAGCAGATGCATAGCGATGCATGACATGACAAGTATCGGTGCTAGAGGTGCCCTAACGCGGTATGAGGTGATACCGGTGAAGGAGGGAAACATCCGGGAAAGTATCCCCGGTGTTTCGCGTTTTCAGGCAGAGGAGCCGGAGGGGGAATGTTGCGAGTTTGATAAGTTAGGGTGCGTGGCGGACGAACGGGCTGCGTATCCGGGTTCGTCTCGTCGTTCTGAGCAACTTTCATGTTGAAAATAATTTAATCCGAGTTACGAATTAAAGGATATGATTTTCTAAAGATTTTATTAATTTCTGGAATTTAATTAATTATTTAATTTAATTCGAATTTGGATTGATGACATCAGCATGATGTCATGTTGACATCAGCAGTCAATAGGGATTGACTAAGTCAAACTTACGCGTGGGTCCCATTTGTCATACTCTGTTAGTTAATTAACAGTAGTTAATTAGGTTAATTAACCTTAATTAGTTAATTTAATCAGAATTAATTAAGTTAATTATTTAGTTAATTAACTAATTAATTAATTAAGTTTGTTGTTAATTATTTATTTATTATATTTTTTCAAATTCTTTTTTTATATAATCGTTCTGGGCGCTGGGGCCCGCGTGTAAGTGGCCCAGGGCCTTAACGTGCGCTAATGGTTTTGGATGGGCGCCCGACAGGGGGCTCACCAGGCAGCCTCGGCGAGACCAAAGAGGCCAGGGGCAATCCGGCCATGGCCATGCCAGCAAGAACGCCGGTGGTGAAGGGCGCTACCAGGCGTATCTTGAGGAAGGGGCAAGCGCGCACGAGGGACGTCGCGTGGTGTGGAGCGGTCGCGGTGGTGAGGCTCGGGGGCAGCGAATAGGCGGACGCCTGCGGCTCGGGGGAGCGGCGGCAAGGACAGAGCGGGTTCGAAGGGCAGTTCATGGTGCGCGGCAACCACGCCGGGCGAGTGAGGCCACGCACGGCGCCAGTGAGCGGGGAGGCCATAAGCGTGGCGCGCGCGCGAGGAAGAGAGGAGGAGGGGAAGCTCACGAGGCGCGAGGGTTCATGGAAGTGGGCTCGCCGGAGGTCGAGGACGACGTGCGGTGTGGCGGCGTGCGAGCGAGGACGACGAAGCGATGGCGAGGGCGGAGAGCGCGGCGTCCGCGAGTGGTGGCTCGGCGAGGGGCTCTGCGGCGGTGTCCCGGCGGCGTCGCGGTGGAGGCTTGGCGGCGGCGGCGGTCGGCGGCAACCTCCTCTAAGCGATAGTGACAACACGAGGACAGCGCGGTAGGAGGCGAGGACAGCGCGAGGTCGACGATGGAGTGCCGCGGCGGTGACGGGTTGGGGCGGCGTGTCGGGCGCGGTCGTCGGCTGATCGAATCAGCTCATTTGGATCGGGGAGGGGAGAAGGGGAGACCAAGCAAGTGGGAGGAGTGGGGTGTCGGTTAGGGTTTCGGGTGGGGGGTGAGAGGCCTTGTAGGCCAAGGGTGCGATTGGGCCAATGGGCCGGCGGGCTGGGTCATGGCCCAGTTGGCCGGGGGGGTCCTCTTTTGCTTTTGCTTTTTTTGTTTGTTCTGTTTTCTTTTCCTTTTATTTATTCTTTCTTGCTTTATTTTAGTTACCTTTTATTTTAGTTTCTGTAAAATATATACTTAGTATCTAATTTAGTATTTCAGTTTAGTCCACTGTCACAAAATGTCTAGTCCCCAAATAATTTAGTTTGATAATTTATTAATTAGTAAAGGCATTTAATTATTTGTTTTTGTTACTGTTTTATTTATTTCAGTGCAATTAAATACTTTATAAAAATGTGGATTCTCCACCATAATTATTTATGCAATATTTGGCATATAGAGAACATTTTAGTTTTAATGTTTGAAAACTTTTTTTTGTTTGCCTTGATTTTTTGAATTTTGAATTTGAACGGGATTGAATCATTGCGAGGTTTACAACAGTAAGAGTGGTGACGTGGCATCATTAGCAGAGGGTTGCTGTAGCTTAATCATCCGGGCGTCTCATCGGGTAGGGGGTCCCGATCTGTGCATCTTAGGCTGATGGTAACAGGAAGCAAGGGACACAATGTTTACCCAGGTTTGGGCCCTCTCGATGGAGGTAAAACCCTACTTCCTGCTTGATTAATATTGACGATATGAGTAGTACAAGAGTAGATCTACCACGAGATCATAGAGGCTAAACCCTAGAAGCTAGCCTATGATGATCACGATTGTTGTATATCTCTATCGACTAGCCCGACCTCAGTTTATATAATGAACCACAGGCCTAGGATAACAAGAGTCCTAGCCGAATACGCCGGTGGGGGAGGAGTCCTTGTCTTGATCGCCAAGTTTTGTGGAATCTTCCTTGTATCTGGCAGCTGTCCAAACTGGCCCATGAGTATCTGACCATGGGGTCCTCGGCCCAATCTAACGGATCGGAGATGGCGTGGTGAGTACCCCTAGTCCGGGACATCGTCAGTAGCCCCCTGAATCGGTCTTCAAGTTAGGAACGCTCCTCGATTCTTCCGAACTGTTCTTCATCTTCGCTCGTCGGTCTTGAAAACTGGTTCAACAAATCTTATCATCTTCGATCTTGATGATCGCCGAAGTGCATCCGAAGAGTTTATACGTTGGGTATCCGAGGAGCCCCTTTAAGTTTCCGGCCTTTATCAATGCCTTGTTATTTTTATGCCACGCCTCGGGTTTTGAAGTTGTTCCCGAGAGGCAGTGTCCTCTTGCGTCCGAGCTCCAACGCCGGACTGCATTCGAGGTATCCTTTGCAGCCGAGCACCCATGTCGGACTGCTTCCGAGCTCCAACACCAAAATGCATCCGAGCTCCAACGCCGGACTGTGTCCAAGCTCCAGCGCCGGATGTATCCGAGCTCCAACGCCGCACTATATCCAAGATGTCATAGATCATCTTGGTACAAAAAAGTTTAAGGATCGTAGCTGAGCTTAATGCCACAAATGCCCTCTATGGGGCTAGCCGCTGGCGCCCGAGCTTTATGCCGGACTGCCCCCGAGGTGGTGCACCACCCGACCATGGGCTGATTTTTGTGAATATTTATGGCTGGTGTAGTTTATTCTCCGCCGATGTATATCCGGTAGCCTTCAAGGTGTGTATCGTCTAAGACCGAGATGCACTGAAGGCAATCATAAATCATTGTTCCCGAGAGCCCATGAGACTCGGTCGATCTTGAAATCGGCACGAGGATCAATTCCTAGCTTCGGCAGCATACATAGGAATAAAAAGCGATGTAATATATTAGAGATAATAGTGATCGTGAGCGGGCCCTGGGAGAGGGTCGTGAGAAGTCACCGTGATATATAGCTTGATGCCAGATAGGTCCAGATGGTACTTATTGCTGTCCGAAGACGCGCTTTCCCATAGTTTGGTCAAGCCGAACACTTGGTAATTGAAATTTTCTGCATTGAAATGGGCAATGCAGTAGCCCCCGAGACACTGGTTGGGTGGCAACACCAGATCAGGGGATCGATGTGCCCCTTTAATATTTGTCAATAATGAGCGCAAAGCCCAGTAGCCCCCGAGCCTTAATGTGGGCACAGGTGGCCGAATTAAGGATCGATATCCAGAGTAAAATCACAGATTATGTGTAATGATTCTATGTATCTAAGTACTTTACATCATTATTTTAACTCCATTGTGACCGTTTATCAGTTGGAAGTGGCCCATCTCGGCTTCTACCCCTTGGTAGATACTACGCAGGGTGTTTCCATACTAACAAAACAACCCTTAGCCGACGACTCGGTGCCCGAAGGTGGTTGTGTTAGCAGGAACGAGGCAATTAGATATGCGGGCTTTAAAACTTTCGCTTAGTCATAGGAGCTTTAAAACTTTCGCTTAGTCATAGGTGCCAAAACTGGCGGATCTCGGGTAGGGGGTCCCGATCTGTGCGTCTTAGGCTGATGGTAACAGGAAGCAAGGGACACAATGTTTACCCAGGTTCGGGCCCTCTTGATGGAGGTAAAACCCTACTTCCTGCTTGATTAATATTGACGATATGAGTAGTACAAGAGTAGATCTACCACGAGATCATAGAGGCTAAACCCTAGAAGCTAGCCTATGATGATCACGATTGTTGTATATCTCTATCGACTAGCCCGACCTCGGTTTATATAATGAACCAGAGGCCTAGGATAACAAGAGTCCTAGCCGAATACGCTGGTGGGGGAGGAGTCCTTGTCTTGATCGCCAAGTTTTGTGGAATCTTCCTTGTATGCGGCAGCTGTCCAAACTGACCCATGAGTATACGGCCATGGGGGTCCTCGGCCCAATCTAACAGATCGGGAGATGACGTGGTGAGTACCCCCTAGTCCAGGACACCGTCAGTCCAACCATATCAAGCCCCCAGACCGCAAAAGGCCAAGTAATGGGGATTGTTTGGAGAGCGGTGGGCGGCATGTGGCTTTGGTTTGCAAAAAGCTAGAAACCGACGCAACATTTGACCAAATCTCGTGCATCTGCTCGGGCCGTCGGCCAATAGAAACCTGTACGGAAGGCCTTGCTTACAAGGGCCCGGGCTGCAGCGTGGTGGCCGCCGAGTCCAGCATGGATTTCTGCCAAAAGCATCCGCCCTTCCTCTTCGGAGATGCACCATTGAAGGACTCCGGTAGTGCTTTTCTTATAAAGCTCTCCTCGTGGACCTTGTAGGCTTTAGATCGCCGCACTATGGGCGTGCCTCATTTTGGTCCTCGGGTAGTTCCTGCCTGGTTAGGTAGGCCAGGAATGGATTACATCCCGCGGGTGATGACGACCATTATCACGTGGGCTGAAGGTGTTATTTCGATGTCAGAGCCTCCGATTGTGTCAGACTGTTCGGTATCTGGTGTTGTGGCCGGGACCGGACTATTGTTACCGGTGTCCCCTTCCCATACCATGGATGGCTTAAACAGCCTTTCCAAGAAGATGTTAGGTGGGATAGGGTCGCACTTAGCGCCGATGCGGGCGAGGATATCCGCCGCCTGATTGTTTTCCCGAGCCACATGGTAAAATTCAAGCCCCTCGAACCGAGCTGACATTTTGAGGACGACGTTGTGATAAGCCGCCATTTTCGGATCCTTGGCGTCGAAGTCTCCATTTATTTGAGATATTGCGAGGTTCGAGTCCCCTCGTACCTCCAGGCGTTGAATGCCCATGGAAACTGCCATCCGGAGACCATGTAACAAGGCCTCGTATTCGGGTGTGTTGTTGGAGTCTGTGTATAGTATTTGGAGTACGTATTGGACTGTATCTCCGGTGGGGGACGTCAGGACGACGCCAGCCCCCAGACCAGCCAGCATTTTAGAGCCGTCGAAGTGCATGATCCAATTGGAGTACGCGCCGTACTCTTTAGGGAGTTCGGCTTTTGTCCATTCAACGACAAAATCGGCCAGGACTTGCGATTTAATGGCTCACCGAGGTCTATACGTTATGTCGAACGGGAGGAGCTCGATGGCCCATTTGGCAATCCGGCCCGTGGCATCGCGGTTGTTTATTATGTCGTTGAGTGGTACTTCCGAGGCCATCGTGATTGAACACTCTTGAAAGTAGTGTCATAATTTCCGGGATGCCATAAATACCGCATATGCTATCTTTTGATAATGTGGGTACCGTGATTTGCATGGAGTGAGGAGAGTGGATACATAATATACTGGCTCTTGAAGTGGGAATTTATGTCCGTCCGTCTCTCGTTCAACGATGAGCACTGCGCCTACAACTTGGTGAGTGGCCGCTATATATAACAGCATTGGTTCGCCAACATTTGGCGCGGACAAGATTGGGTTGGTGGCCAGGATGGCTTTTATTTCTTCCTATGCGGCCGTGGCTGCGTTCGTCCACTCGAAGTGTTCAGTGCGTCGAAGGAGGCGATGAAGGGGTAGAGCCTTTTCTCCTAATCGAGAGATAAAGCGGCTTAAGGCCGCCACGCATCCAGTTAACTTCTGGATTTGCTTGAGGTCAGTTGGGATAGCCAACTATGACAGAGCTCGGATTTTAGCCGGATTTGCTTCAATTCCTCAGCTGGAGACGATGAAGCCCAGGAGTTTTCCAGCGGGAACGCCGAAGATGCATTTTTTCGAATTGAGCTTGATGTCATATGTTCGGAGATTGTCGAACGTGAGCCTTAAGTCGTCTATTAAGGATTCGACGTGTCTGGTTTTAGCGACCACGTTGTCTACGTATGCCTCCACTGTTTTGCCGATCTCCTTTTCCAGACATGTCTGAATCATGCGTTGATACGTAGCGCCGGCGTTTTTGAGCCCGAAGGGCATTGTGTTGAAGTAGAAGGGGTCGTATGGAGTAATAAATGCCGTTGCGGCTTGATCAGACTCCGCCATCTTAATTTGGTGGTAGCCAGAGTATGCGTAGAGGAAACACAGTGAGTCGTCTCCCGCGGTAGCATCGATAATTTGATCGATGCGAGGGAGGGGGAAAGGATCCTTTGGGCAAGCCTTATTGAGATCCTTGAAGTCGACGCATAGGCGCTAGGATTCATCCTTCTTTGGTACCACCACCAGGTTTGCTAGCCAGTCCGGATGTTTTATTTCTCTAATGAATCCGGCCTCCAATAACTTGGCTAGATCCTCTCCCATGGCTTGTCGCTTAGGTTCAGAGAAACGCCGAAGAGTCTGCTTGACCGACTTGAATCCCTTTAGAATGTTAAGGCTATGCTCGGCCAGTCTGCGTGGGATTCCTGGCATGTCTGAAGGATGCCAGGCGAATATGTCCCAATTCTCGCGCAGGAACTCCCGTAGTGCGGCGTCTATAGCGGGGTTTAACTGTGCCCCGGTGGATTCTAGGCCTGTTGGGTGGACTTGGAATTTGACTATTTCATCCGCTGGTTTGAAGGAGGTGGACTTGGATCTTTTGTCGAGTATCACGTCGTCCCTGTCCACTATGGAGCGCAACACAGTTAATTCCTCCGCCGCAAGGGCATTGGATAATGCCTCGAGGGCCAGTGCGGCTGTTTTGTTTTCGGCGCAGAGTGCTATGTCCGGATCACTAGCGAGAGTGATGATTCCATTGGGCCCGGGCATTTTGAGCTTCATGTACCTGTAGAGGGGTATGGCTTGGAAGATCGTGAATGCCTCCCGCCCTAGAAGGGCGTGGTATCCGCTACCGAACGGGGCCACTTGGAATGTAATTTCTTCGGACCTGTAATTCTCCGGAGTGCCGAATACCACATCTAATGTGATTTTCCCAGCGCAACGTGCCTCCCGACTGGGGATGATTCCTCTGAAGGTCGTGCTGCTTTGCTCAATGTGGTTTCTTTCTATTTCCATTTTTTTGGAGAGTCTCCTCATAGATGAGGTTTAATCCGCTGCCGCCGTCGATGAGCACTTTATTAAGCCGAAAGCCGTCCATAATTGGGCTAAGGACCAAAGCAGCTGGTGCTCGTGCTGTTCAGAATTTAGGTTCGTCACTGGCGTTGAAGGTGATAGCCGTGTCGCTCCATGGATTTATTGCTGCCACGTGGCAGACTTCGGCAAGGCTGCGGAGTGCTCGCTTACGCCTTTTATTTGAGGCGAAGGTCTCGAAGACTGTCAATACCGTATTGTTGTTATTCACGGGATGGTGCTCTGCGGTATTTTTGATGAGGAGATCCTCACCGCTCTTGGCCACCTGCCAGAGTACCCAACATGCTCTAAGGCTGTGTGTTGGAATGATATCTGCTGTACTGTGGATTTTGCATGGCCCATCAAGCCATCCCTCCAATACGGTTCCACGCCCTGTAGTGGGCTTTTGCTTCTTTGTAATTGAGTCGGGCGACTTATGAGAGTGTACCCTTTTAATTCGGACTGGGTGTTTAGTCAGAGCCGGATTATCCCAAAATTTTGTTTGGGTTTTCCAGGTGCTTTCCATCGCACAGTACTTCGTACTATGGACGACAAGTCTGCGAACCGCGTATCACGGCGACTTATGGCGTTGAGGATTCCCTTGTCCGTGCAGTTATTGCAAAAGAATGAAATTGTGTCTTCCTCGCGACAGTCCTTGACCTTGTTCATTACAAGGAGGAATCTGGCCGAATAGTGATGTACTGTCTCCTGGGGCTCTTGCCTAATGTGGGAAAGATCGTTTGTATCTTGGTGGGTGGGTGTATTGAAGTCTGAACCTTGACCCTATCTGGGACCCAGGGGCGGAGGAGTTTCCGATCTTGGAAGTTATGGCTCCGGAATGTTGCCCAATAGGTCCAGCCCGCTGCCTAATTCTAGGTTCAGGGTTTGGGCGATGTCCTCCCGTAGACGGGTATCCGGCTCGGAGAGCTCGGAAATCCGTACATAGTTCGTCCTCAAGATAGAGGAAGAATGGCCACATTGCTCCTCCACCACCACTATCTGATGGGTGACCGGCGGAGAGTTAATCTCCCTTTTGTCGGGTTTAAGCCCAATCCGATCATAGTCCGTAGCGACTCCCAAAGCGGCGATGCGATCCAAGAGCTCGTTCAAAGAGGAGAGCTCCATTGGGTTCATCCGCTCGGTAAACTCGAGCGATGTGAAGGCTGTTTCGATGACCGAGAAGTCATCATCGGTAGCGTGACGAGCAGGCGGTCATGACGGCCGCCTAGTCGAGAGTTTGGCCTATAGCGAGGCTCCCCAGAGGTGATGTTGTCACGACAGCGAGGCGAGCCATCCTTCCTTACGGTGGCGGCATAGTGGAACTCTCAATGAAAGCACCAATGTCGGTGTCAAACCGGCGGATCTCGGGTAGGGGTCCCGAATTGTGCGTCTAAGGCGGATGGTAACAGGAGGCGGGGACACAATGTTTACCAGGTTCCGGCCCTCTCGATGGAGGTAATACCCTACTTCACGCTTGATTGATCTTGATGATATGAGTATTACAAGAGTTGATCTACCACGAGATCGTAGAGGCTAAACCCTAGAAGCTAGCCTATGGTATGATTGTTGTTGTCCTACGGACTAAATCCTCCGGTTTATATAGACACCGGAGGGGGCTAGGGTTACACGGAGTTGGTTACAAGGGAGGAGATCTACATATCCGTATTGCCAAGCTTGCCTTCCACGAAAGGAGAGTCCCATCCGGACACGAGACAAAGTCTTCAATCTTGTATCTTCATAGTACAACAGTCCGGCCAAAGGATATAATCCGGCTGTCCGGAGACCCCCCTAATCCAGGACTCCCTCAACTTCTTCCTCCCCGGTGTAATCTCTACTTAAACATGGCGCTCAACTCCATATATTATTTCCCAATGATCTATGGTTATCCTATGATGTTTGAGTAGATCCGTTTTGTCCTGTGGGTTAATCGTGATCTTGGTTGGTATGATTGTATATTTTATTTATGGTGTTGTACTACAATGCCTCCGTTCTCACGCAAATGTGAGGTGCTCCCGCTGTAGGGTGTTTCAATATGTTCATGGTTCGCTTATGGTGGGTTGCGAGAGTGACAGAAGCTTAAACCCGAGTAAGTGGGGTATGACGTATGGGAGTAAAGAGGACTTGATACTTAATGCTATGGTTGGGTTTCACGGCCTTAATGATCTTTAGTAGTTGCGGATGCTTGCTAGAGTTCCAATCATAAGCGCATATGATCCAAGTAGAGAAAGTATGTTAGCTCATGCCTCTCCCTCATATAAAATTACAAGAATGATTACCGGTACTTGTTATCGATTGCCTAGGGACAAATAACTTTCTTGTTGACACAAACCCTTTTACTAAACACCTAACTTTTATTATCTTGCAAAGCACTTCTTGTTTTATTCTTGCAAAGTAGTTCTAGCATCACTCATGCAAACTAGTTTCATACTTGTTTTCGGTAAAGCAGACGTCAAGTGTGCGTAGAGTTGTATCGGTGGTCGATAGAACTTGAGGGAATATTTGTTCTGCCTTTAGATCCGCGTTGGGTTCGACACTCTTATTTATCGAAGAAGGTTACAAACGATCCCCTATACTTGTGGGTTATCAGAGACCGCAAAACATAAATGCAGAGCACCTCCAAAGTTCAAGCAGCGACTAAACATTGTAATTCATGGTAGAAAAGATCTAGTCATGATGCATCCAACATAAACTATGCATAATGCATGTGGATGACAATAGTGCTCTCAGATCTGGCGCTTATTTGAGAAGGTGATGACTCAACATAAAAGTAAATAGATAGTCCCTTCGCAGAGGGAAGCATGGATTTGCAGCGGTGCTAGAGCTCAAAGTTCTAAAAACAGAGATAAATGTAATTTTGAGAAATGCACCCTCCCTGTTACATCACGACCGAAAGGTATCAATTCTTCAATGCTTAACATATTAGTGGCGGTTCCCAAGCGATAGAAATAAAGGTTTACTCCCCCTTCGCCAACAAACACACTCCACGGCTAGTTGAATCCATGTGTACCGTCCATACCAACATCATTCCTGGGGGTTATTTGTTTAATTATTTGCAAAAAAATCAGGACTAGGATTCCCTATTACCGCCCCTCTCATGCAAGGACGAGTGAATAAACACTCATCATGAGAATAACCCGCTTAGCATGAAAGATACCGACTACCCCCTATCGCTCTATGAACAATCCAGGCACACAAAAACGGATGTTTATTTGAAGTTTTTAGAGGTGGCACATGCAAATTTACTTAGAATGGTAGGGTAATACCGCATACAGGTAGATATCATGGACTCATCTGGAATAACTTGGGTTTAGGGTTTTGATGCACAAGCAGTATTCCCGCTTAGTACAGGAAGGCTAGAAAATAGGTTGAGAAGCGGCCGACTAGAGAGCAAAAACGGTCATGAGCATGTGTTATGCATAATGAACATTGAATACTAGCATGATTAGGATATGAACACCATGAACATAAATATCATAGAAGCTATGTTGGTTTTGATTCAACTACATGCATGAACATGTGCCAAGTCAAGCCACTTGAAGCATTTAGAGGAGGATACCATATCATCATACTACATCACAATCATTTTGATGTAATGTTGACACAAAAGATAAATCATTATCCACTCCTAGCTACTTAAGCATGGCATGATAAACTATAATCTCTAATTGTCATTGCATACATGCTTCATCATAATAGGTTGAATCCTGGATACTAGGTTAAACATATTTATAAAAACAGAACAATTACCCGTTTCTCTCTGCCACAGCCATTTCATCAAATATCGTCATTATTTCCTTTCACTTGCACGACCGAATGATATGAAAATGATAATACTGCAAGAGTGCCGTCGACTAAGCTGGAATTTGCAAACATTTTATTCAAAAGGAGAAGACAAGGTAATATGGTCTCTTTGTTAGATCAGCAATAATACATATGAGAGCCGGTCAACATTTTCATCGTGGTCTTCTCCTCAGTATGGCTCAACAAAAGAAAAGAATTTCAGAGAAACACACTGAAATATTTTTGGAGTTTTTAAAGCAATTTAAAGAAAAGCAAAATAAAAATGAGAAAAACTATTTACACGGGAAAGCTCCCAACAAACAGAAAGAAGGATCAAGTAATATTTTGGGTTTTCTTTTAATACTACAACTAATCAAGCTAGAAAGAAAAACCGAAAAGAAACAAGAAATATTTTTGGGTTTTCTCAAGTTTTCAAACAGGAAAGAAGAAGGCAAGAAAATAAATCAAGCATGGATAATACAATGAAAAAGTGTGAACACCGACAACTGGAATGAAATCTGTGAACATAAATTTAATGTCACTGGAAATACGTACTCCCGCAATCTTAGGCTTTTGGCCTAGCTTGGTAGTCAGCACACGAAATAGCCATCCAATCCCATGTTGAAGTCCTGTGGTGCGGGACCTGAGCGTCCCACTCCTGAGGCTCCTCCATTGCCGCTGCTGATACGTCTCCAACGTATCTATAATTTTTTATTGTTCCATGCTGTTTTATTATCAATCTTGGATGTTTTATAATCATTTTATATCATTTTTGGTACTAACCTATTGACATAGTGCCAAGTTCCAGTTGCTATTTTTCCATGTTTTTTAAATCACAGGAAATCAATATCAAACGGAGTCCAAATGCCACTAAACTCCATGATGATTTTTTATGTGCCAGAAGGAAGGCAATGGGCCCTGGTTGCACCTGGGGGTGCCTCGAGGGGGGCACAACCCACCAGTGCGCGCCAGGAGCCCCAAGCGCGCCCTGGTGGGTTGTGCCCATCTCGGGTGCCCCTGGACTGCCTCTTTGCTCCATAAATACCCCAAAATCCACAAACCCTGGGGGAGTCAACAAAATATTCATCCAGCCGCCGCAGAGTCCAGAACCACCAGATACAATCTAGACACCATCTCCGATGGGGTTCTCCACCTCCATTGGTGCCTCTCCGATGATGCGTGAGTAGTTATTTGTAGACCTCCGCGTCCGTAGTTAGTAGCTAGATGGCTTTATCTCTCTCGCTAAACTCTCAATACAATGGTCTCTTGGAGATCCATATGATGTAACTCTTTTGCGGTGTGTTTGTTGGGATCTGATGAACTTTGAGTTTATGATCAGTTATATCTTTTTATATCAATGAAAGTTATTTGAGTTTCTTTGATCTCTTATATGCATGATCTCTTATAGCCTCATATTTCTTCTCTGATATTTGGGTTTTGTTTGGCCAACTTGATCTATTTATCTTGCAATGGGAATAGGTGCCCGGTAGTGGGTTCGATCTTATGGTGCTTGATCCCAGTGACAGAAGGGGAACCAACACGTATGTATCGTTGCTACTAAGGATAAAAAGACGAGATCTATATCTACCACCATATAGATAAATGGATCTTGTCTACATCATGTCATCGTTCTTATTACATTACTCTGTTTTTCCATGAACTTAATACACTAGATGCATGCTGGATAGTGGTCGATGTGTGGAGTAATAGTAGTAGATGCAGGCAGGAGTCAGTCTACTAATATTGGACTTGATGCTTATGTAATGATCATTACCTGGATATCGTCATGATTACTAGATCATGATTGGCGCGCGTTGCTGCGCCCATCTGTTTTTGCAATTGGATGACAGAAATTTACCAAAAAAAGGACCAAAAGGTGGATAATAATATTATGCAAAAATGTTGACGGTATTAATAGTTTACAAAAACTACTACTTTGAACCAACAAAATTTAGATATGCCTTCAGTCAACTAATCTTGCCGAAGAATGTTCCCTAGGTAAGCAACACATAGAACAAGAGTGACCACCAAAATTAGGATAGTACAAAGTAGTAATACCCTAATATGACATGCCACATAGCAGAGTAGCAACATGCGCAGCCAGGCCAAATAGGGTAACTCCAAATAGATTCCATAAGATCAACTCTTCATAAAGTAAGCAGGCTAAGGCTAGGTAACCAAGGAATACAAAGTTGTATAACCATGGAACCAAACCATTAGTTGATCTTCTATTGTTCTATAAGAGCCACAAGAAAGATATTGTCTGCGGAGCATATGCAAACTATTTTCAGCCAGGCAGGACAATGTCTACCTCCAGGCATGTCACTTCGAATCATAGTGTTTTTTGAGGAAGATGTAAAGAAGATATTAATGAAAGCACATTTCCTTGTAGGTCTATCAACACAAGTAGCACATGTAACATTTATCCAGTGCATCGTAAAATTTAAGAGCTAATAATGCTGGCAGAAACTTGGAAAATCAAAACCTGAACAACAACTATATGGCAGGTGGTCTTGACAATATGTAGTTGTGTTTCCTGCAAAGAGGGTAAGAACCATTACAAGAAACAGAAACGTAGCACCATACATGTATAATTTCAGTGTTGCCACATGTTATGGAATGGTCAAGTGGATTAACATTACCTATCTGAAGTATTCAGATTTACTGAATGGATGAAGCAAAAACAGTGGATCCAAAGACATACCAAGAACCAATGGGCACCATACCTTAACATGAATGTTGAGATAGTTGGAGTTAAAGACTAACAAAAAATAAGCAGATGTCAATACAGGATTACCAAGGATATAATGTAAATCAGGCATGCATGCAATGAGAAATTATGACTACGTTGTCCTTGTTTGCAACTCTAGTTCATATCCACCTTTAGTGATAATGAAATCAACTTGCAAAAATTCACCTCTACTATAGTTTGTTGGAAATCAAGTAAAACTTTCATAGTGATGTATATCAAGACAAGGCGGCCTAATGGAAAAAATACAAAATTACTAAGCTCAGTTAGAAACCAGCAGGGAAAACTTTGTGCGCCACTAAGCTGTAGCACGCTAGTAGCAATGCTAAATACAGCAAAAATACAACGAATAATCTCATCGAGAACAAGGAAAATCATTATTATAGCATGATCGGTGTGTTTCCATGGCTTAAAATGTATTGGTCTCGAGCGGCTCACTCTCTAATTATTCCCATGTAGAAAGCATGATGTTGTGAATTCAAGCAGAAGTAACATAACATGTACGCATCCCATGCTAACCGATATAAATACCATTCGGACAATATGATGTGGTCACCCATGCGTTAGTTTCAGTGCTCTTTTACCGAAAAAGGCTTTCGCCCCGCTTTATATTATAAAGCACATGCCCAAGCCAACAATCCACAAAGATACACACACGCAAGCACACACACACACACCAAGTTCACACACAAACAGGATCCACAAGGGTTAATGCTGAGGGCACAGCTCAACAAGCCCTAGAACAGAAAAGAAAGACATCATCTAGTCGGGCCCGGGGAAGGTGGCGCCAGACGAAGGCGGCGATCGAAGGTCGGCGAGGAGGTGTTGATGATGTCCCGATCCCGAGGGCGGCTAAGCGCCGCCAAAGCTGCAAGTACCCACACATTTTAAAAATGGCGTCAGTAGCGCGACGTAGAGGGACTTTTTGGATGACAAGCTTATTGCGGACGGTCCACAGCGTCCAGGCGAGGACCCCAACGGATATTTCAGTGCTCTTTTTAAGAAGGGATTCCTCCCTGATTTAATTTAACGAAACCACATATGTTCAAGTTACAATTGAGAAAAACAAAATATAATCAAAAGTGGTCGTTTTGAGTTCAAAAGAACAATTACATGCTCTAAAACTCACATCGTCCATTCTCTGAAATTCACATCACTGAACTGGTCTGGAGACATCATCTGGCAGCAACATGATATTGACTTTGCTGAACTCTGAAAGATATTAGTGTGTTGCATGCTTTATCCTAATAAGATATTTATTGTCATCTGCAAACATTATCTGTAACCAAAAAAAAGACATGGAGAAAGAAAGTATAGCAGGTGTTCGAGATAAAACCATGTGCAGATTGAAGAATCTGAGAAGGCGAAGAAATGCAGCGAAGGTTTTCTAAGATGTGTCGATGTGACGGTAAAATAATTCTCTAGATCTGCAGCCCACAAGCCTCTCAGATCCTCTCAAGTGGCGGTGGAGCAGCGAGCGATCGTCTTGGGCGTCAACGCGCTTAGGGACACCAGCGACACGATCGGCGATAGTATTGGCGGCAAGTAGCGAGATCGAGAGAGAGCCGAGATGAAGGGCAATGAAGAAATCCTGGGGATGGAGCTACACATAACCTGGGGATAGGGGTGCTCTATGAAGAGGCCGGGAAAAAGGAACACACACCGGCACTTATTTAGTGGCCAAGGGCGAGTGGCACGCATCAATGACGATGAATGCTCCCGAGAACTGAAGATTGATTGCCTCCTTCAATACTTGCGGTTCAGTTTCACTCGAACATTCCGTTGCCGCTTCCCCTTCACATGCATCACCCGCAACCTCCCATCCGCATCGACCGGTCTAGTCCCCTCACTGGAGACCCCGACCGAGCAGATCACTCATCGTGATGTCCGTGATCGCATACTGATCGACACGGCGGTGCTCGGCGCAGGTGGGGCTGCGTCTCGTCTTCTCCACGACAGAAATTTTCAAGTTTCAATATCCAGCCCATTTGGCCCAAAATAACGAAACTCCCAAAATAGTTCTGGAGCAGCGGCCCAATTCAGTTGAGAATAAGGTGATGGCGTCTGAGCCCACGGGGACCGAATAGCATCCAACGGGCAGCAATAGCCAAAGTAGCAGATCCAATGGTTCAAGACGCTAATGGTCTGAGAGAGCTCGATTAATGCGCAGTTTTAATGTATCTAAATTTGAAGTTCTATCAATTGCCCAAGAGTAATTTGTTTACCCACCGTTTGCTATTTTTCTCGACAGAAGCCACTAGTGAAACCTACGGCCCCCGGGTCTTCTTTCTCACATATTTGCCTTGCGATCTACTTTTTCGTTGCATTTTTATTCAGATCTATTAAAACAAAAATACAAAAATATTTTGATGCACTTGATTTTATTTGCGATCTATTATGTAAATCTATCACAACTTTCTTCCGTCAACACGCAATTTCTGGCGCCGTTACCCAAAAGGGATTGACAACCCCTTTAACTGTTGGGGAACGTAGTAATTTCAAAAAAATTCCTACGCACACGCAAGATCATGGTGATGCATAGCAACGAGAGGGGAGAGTATTGTCTACGTACACTCGTAGACCGAAAGCGGAAGCGTTAGCACAACACGGTTGATGTAGTCGTACGCTTCACGATCCGACCGATCAAGTACCGAGCGCACGACACCTCCGAGTTCAGCACACGTTCAGCCCGATGACGTCCCTCGAACTCCGATCCAGCCGAGTGTTGAGGGATAGTTTCGTCAACACGACGGCGTGGTGACGATGTTGATGTTCTACCGACGCAAGGCTTCGCCTAAGCACCGCTACAGTATTATCGAGGTGGACTATGGTGGAGGGGGGCACCGCACACGGTTGAGAGATCAACTGATCAATGTTGTGTCTATGGGGTGCCCCCCTGCCCCCATATATAAAGGAGCAAGGGGGGGTGGTGCGGTCGGCCAAGGGAGAGGGCGTGCCGGGAGGAGTCCTACTCCCACCGGGAGTAGGAGTCCCCCCTTTCCTAGTTGGATTAGGACTTGGGAGAGGGAAGGAGTGGAGGAGAAGAAGGAAAGGGGGGCGCCGCCCCCCTCTCCTTGTCCTATTCGAACTAGGGGGGAGGGGCACGCGGCCCAGCCCTAGCCGCCTCTCCTCTTTTCCACCTAGGCCCACTAAGGCCCATTAAGTTCCCGGGGGGTTCAGGTAACCTCCCGGTACTCCGGAAAATCCCGATTTCACCCGGAACACTTCCGATATGCAAACATAGGCTTCCAATATATCAATCTTCATGTCTCGACCATTTCGAGACTCCTCATCATGTGTGTGAACACATCCGGGACTCCTAACAACCTTTGGTACATCAAAACATATAAACTCATAATATAACTGTCATCGTAGCGTTAAGCGTGCGGACCCTACGGGTTCGAGAACTATGTAGACATGACCGAGACACGTCTCCGGTCAATAACCAATAGCGGAACCTGGATGCTCATATTGGCTCCCACATATTCTACGAAGATCTTTATCGGTCGACCGCATAACAACATACATTGTTCCTTTGTCGGCGGTATGTTACTTGCCCGAGATTCGATCGTCGGTATCTCAATACCTAGTTCAATCTCGTTACCGGCAAGTCTCTTTACTCGTCTTGTAATACATCATCCCGCAACTAACTCATTAGTTGCAATGCTTGCAAGGCTTAGATGTGCATTACCGAGAGGGCCCGGAGATACCTCTCCGACAATCGGAGTGACAAATCCTAATCTCGAAATACGCCAACCCAACAAGTACCTTCGGAGACACCTGTAGAGCTCCTTTATAATCACCTAGTTACGTTGTGACATTTGGTAGCACACAAAGTGTTCCTCCGATAAACGGGAGTTGCATAATCTCATACTCATAGGAACATGTATAAGTCATGAACAAAGCAATAGCAACTTAAAAAATGATCGTGTGCTAAGCTAACGGGATGAGTCATGTCAATCACATCATTCTCCTAATGATGTGATCCCGTTAATCAAATGACAACTCATGTCTATGGCTAGGAAACATAATCATCTTTGATCAACGAGCTAGTCAAGTAGAGGCATACTAGTGACAATCTGTTTGTCTATGTATTCACACATGTATTATGTTTCCGGTTAATACAATTCTGCATGAATAATAAACATTTATCATGATATAAGGAAATAAACAATAACTTTATTATTGCCTCTAGGGCATATTTCCTTCAGTCTCCCACTTGCACTAGAGTCAATAATCTAGATTACACAGTAATGATTCTAACACCCATGGAGCCTTGGTGCTGATCATGTTTTGCTCGTGGAAGAGGCTTAGTCAGCAGTGCGCAACATTCAGATCCGTATGTATCTTGCAAATTTCTATGTCTCCCACCTAGACTAGATCCCGGATGGAATTGAAGCATCTCTTGATGTGCTTGGTTCTCTTGTGAAATGTGGATTCCTTCGCCAAGGCAATTGCACCAGTATTGTCACAAAAGATTTTCATTGGACCCGATGCACTAGGTATGACACCTAGATCGGATATGAACTCCTTCATCCAGAATCCTTCATTTGCTGCTTCTGAAGCAGCTATGTACTCCGCTTCACCCGTAGATCCCGCCACGACGCTTTGTTTAGAACTGCACCAACTGACAGCTCCACCGTTCAATATAAAAACGTATCCAGTTTGTGATTTAGAATCGTCGGATCGGTGTCAAAGCTTGCATCAACGTAACCATTTACGATGAGCTCTTTGTCACCTCCATAAGCGAAACATATCCTTAGTCCTTTTCGGTATTTGGGATGTTCTTGACCGCTGTCGATGATCCACTCTGGATTACTTTGGTACCTCCTGCTAGACTTATAGAAAGGCACACATCAGGTCTGGTACACAGCATTGCATACATGATAGAGCCTATGGCTGAAGCACAGGGAACATCTTTCATCTTCTCTCTATCTTCTGCAGTGGTCGGGCATTGAGTCTTACTCAACTTCACACCGTGTAACACAGGCAAGAACCCATTCTTTGCTTGATCCATTTTGAACTTCTTCAAAACTTTGTCAAGGTATGTGCTTAATTAAGCATCTTGATCTATCTCTATAGATCTTGATGCCCAATATGTAAGCAGCTTCACCAAGGTCTTTCATTGAAAAACTCTTGTTTAAGTATCCCTTTATGCTATCCAGAAATTCTATATCATTTCCAATCAGCAATATGTCATCCACATATAATAGCCGAAATACTACAGAGCTCCCACTCACTTTCTTGTAAATACAGGCTTCTCCAAAAGTCTGTACAAAACCAAATGCTTTGATCACACTATCAAAGCGTTTATTCCAACTCCGAGAGGCTTGCACCAGTCCATAAATGGATCGCTGGAGCTTGCACACTTTGTTAGTTCCCTTTGGATCGATAAAACCTTCCGGTTGCATCATATACAACTTTTCTTCCAAAAATCCATTCAGGAATGCAGTTTTGACATCCATTTGCCAAATTTCATAATCATAAAATGCGGCAATTGCTAACATGATTCGGACAGACTTAAGCATCGCTACGGGTGAGAAGGTCTCATCGTAGTGAATCCCTTGAACTTGTCGAAAACCTTTCGCGACAAGTCGAGCTTTGTAGACAGTAACATTACCGTCAGCGTCAGTCTTCTTCTTGAAGATCCATATTATCTCAATTGCTTGCCGATCATCGGGCAAGTCAACTAAAGTCCACAATTTGTTCTCATACATGGATCCCATCTCAGATTTCATGGCCTCAAGCCATTTTGCGGAATCTGGGCTCACCATCGCTTCTTCATAGATCGTAGGTTCGTCATGGTCTGGTAACATAACTTCCAGAACAGGATTGCCATACCACTCTGGTGCGGATCTTACTCTGGTTGACCTATGAGGTTCCGTAACAACTTGATCTGAAGTTTCATGATCATCATCATTAACTTCCTCACTAATTGGTGTAGGTGTCGCAGAAACCGGTTTTTGCAATGAACTACTTTCCAATAAGGGAGTAGGTACAGTTACCTCATCAAGTTCTACTTTCCTCCCACTCACTTCTTTCGAGAGAAACTCCTTCTCTAGAAAAACTCCGAATTTAGCAACAAAAGTCTTGCCTTCGGATTTGTGATAGAAGGTGTACCCAACAGTCTCCTTTGGGTATCCTATGAAGACACATTTCTCCGATTTGGGTTCAAGCTTATCAGGTTGAAGCTTTTTCACATAAGCATCACAGCCCCAAACTTTAAGAAACGACAACTTTGGTTTCTTGCCAAACCATAGTTCATAAGGTGTCGTATCAACGGATTTTGACGGTGTCCTATTTAATGTGAATGCAACCGTCTCTAAAGCATAACCCCAAAACGATATCGGTAAATCAGTAAGAGACATCATAGATCGCACCATATCAAATAAAGTACGATTATGATGTTCGGACACACCATTACGCTGTGGTGTTCTGGGTGGCGTGAGTTGCAAAACTATTCTGCATTGTTTCAAATGTAGACCAAACTCGTAACTCAAATATTCTCCTCCACGATCAGATCGTAGAAATTTTATTTTCTTGTTACGATGATTTTCAACTTCACTCTGAAATTCTTTGAACTTTTCAAAAGTTTCAGACTTATGTTTCATTAAGTAGATATACCCATATCTTCTTGAATCATCTGTGAAGGTGAGAAAATAACGATATCTGCCACGAGCCTCAACATTCATCGGACCACATACATCTGTATGTATGATTTCCAACAAATCTGTTGCTCTCTCCATAGTTCCGGAGAACGGTGTTTTAGTCATCTTGCCCATGAGGCACGGTTCGCAAGTACCAAGTGATTCATAATCAAGTGGTTCCAAAAGTCCATCAGTATGGAGTTTGTTCATGCGCTTTACACCGTATGACCTAAACGGCAGTGCCACAAATAAGTTTCACTATCATTACCAACTCTGCATCTTTTGGCTTCAACATTATGAATATGTGTATCACTACTATCGAGATTCAATAAAAATAGACCACTCTTCAAGGGTGCATGACCATAAACGATATTACTCATATAAATAGAACAACCATCATTCTCTGATTTAAATGAATAACCGTCTCGCATCACTTTTCCCTTTTTCTTGAAACGAGTGGTCTTGTTGACCATCAATACTTGATGCTCCTTCTTGATTTCTACCTCCGCAGCCTTTAGCATTGCGAAGAGCTCGGGAATCGTCTTATCCATCCCTTGCATGTTATAGTTCACCACGAAGCTTTTGTAGCTTGGTGGCAGTGATTGGAGAATTCTGTCAATGATGCTATCATCCGGAAGATTAACTCCCAGTTGAATCAAGTGATTATTATACCCAGACATCTTGAGTATATGCTCACTGACTGAACTATTCTCCTCCATCTTGCAGCTATAGAACTTATTGGAGACTTCATATCTCTCAATCTGGGCATTTGCTTGAAAATTAACTTCAACTCCTGGAACATCTTATATGCTCCATGACGGTCAAAATGTCGTTGAAGTCCTGGTTCTAAGCCGTAAAGCATGGCACACTGAACTATCGAGTAGTCATCAGCTTTGCTTTGCCAAACCTTCATAACATCTGGTGTTGCTCCTGCGGCAGGGCTGGCACCCAGCGGTGCTTCGGGGCGTAATTCTTACGTGGAGCAATGAGGATAATCCTCAAATTACGGACCCGATCGTGTAATTGCTACCATCATCTTTCAACTTTGCTTTCTCAAGGAACGTATTAAAATTCAATGGAACAATAGCACGGGCCATCTATCTACAATCAAACATAGACAAGTAAGATACTATCAGGTACTAAGTTCTTGATAAATTTAAGTTCAATTAATCATATTACTTAAGAACTCCCACTTAGATAGACATCCCTCTAATCCTCTAAGTGATCATGTGATCCAAATCAACTAAACCATGTCTGATCATCACGTGAGATGGAGCAGTTTCAATGGTGAACATCACTATGTTGATCATATCTACTATATGATTCACGCTTGACCTTTCGGTCTCCATGTTCGAGGCCATATCTGTTATATGCTAGGCTCGTCAAGTTTAACTGAGTATTCGCGTGTGCAACTGTTTTGCACCGTTGTATTTGAATGTAGATCCTATCACACCCGATCATCACGTGGTGTCTCAAAGACGAAGAACTTTCATAGCGGTGCATACTCAGGGAGAACACTTATACTTTGATAATTTAGTGAGGGATCATCTTATAATGCTACCGTCAATCAAAGCAAGATAAGATGCATAAAAGATAAACATCACATGCAATCAATATAAGTGATATGATATGACCATCATCATCATGTGCTTGTGATCTCCATCTCCGAAGCACCGTCATGATCACCATCGTCATCGGCGCGACACCTTGATCTCCATCGTAGCATCGCTGTCGTCTTGCCAATCTTATACTTCTACGACTATCGCTACCGCTTAGTGATAAAGTAAAGCATTATAGGGCGATTGCATTGCATACAATAAAGCAACAACCATATGGCTCCTGCCAGTTGCCGATAACTCGGTTACAAAACATGGTCATCTCATACAATAAAAAATAGCATCACGTCTTGACCATATCACATCACAACATGCCCTGCAAAAACAAGTTAGACGTCCTCTACTTTGTTGTTGCAAGTTTTACGTGGCTGCTACGGGCTTAGCAAGAACCGTTCTTACCTACGCATCAAAACCACAACGATAGTTTGTCAAGTTGGTGGTGTTTTAACCTTCGCAAGGACCGGGCGTAGCCACACTCGGTTCAACTAAAGTTGGAGAAACTGACACCCGCTAGCCACCTCTGTGCAAAGCACGTCGGGAGAACCGGTGTCGCGTAAGCGTACGCGTAATGTCGGTCCGGGCCGCTTCATCCAACAATACCGCCGAACCAAAGTATGACATGCTGGTAAGCAGTATGACTTATATCGCCCACAACTCACTTGTGTTCTACTCGTGCATATGACATCTACGCATAAAACCTGGCTCGGATGCCACTGTTGGGGAACGTAGTAATTTCAAAAAATTTCCTACACACACGCAAGATCATGGTGATGCATAGCAACGAGAGGGGAGAGTATTGTCTACGTACCCTCGTAGACCGAAAACGGAAGCGTTAGCACAACACGGTTGATGTAGTCGTACGTCTTCACGATCCGACCGATCAAGTACTGTACGCACGACACCTCCGAGTTCAGCACACGTTCAGCCCGATGACGTCCCTCGAACTCCGATCCAGCCAAGTGTTGAGGGAGAGTTTTGTCAGCACGACGGCGTGGTGACGATGTTGATGTTCTACTGACGCAGGGCTTTGCCTAAGCACCGCTACAGTATTATCGAGGTGGACTATGGTGGAGGGGGGCACCGCACACGGTTGGGAGATCAATTGATCAATGCTGTGTCTATGGTGTGCCCCCCTGCCCCTGTATATAATGGAGCGAGGGGGGTGCGGCCGGCCAAGGGAGAGGGCGCGCCAGGAGGAGTCCTACAACCACCGGGAGTAGGACTCCCCCCTTTCCTAGTTGGATTAGGACTTGGGAGGGGGAAGGAGTGGAGGAGAAGAAGGAAGGGGTGGGCGCCGCCCCCCTCTCCTTGTCCTATTCGGACTGGGGGGGGGGAGGGGCGTGCGGCCCAGCCCTAGCCGCCTCTCCTCTTTTCAACCTAGGCCCACTAAGGCCCATTAAGTTCCCGGGGGGTTCCGGTAACCTCCTGGTACTCCGGAAAAATCCTGATTTCACCCGGAACACTTCCGATATCCAAACATAGGCTTCCAATATATCAATCTTCATGTCTCGACCATTTCGAGACTCCTCGTCATGTCCGTGATCACATCCGGGACTCCGAACAACCTTCGGTACATCAAAACATATAAACTCATAATATAACTGTCATCATAACGTTAAGCGTGCGAACCCTACGGGTTCGAGAACTATGTAGACATGACCGAGACACGTCTCCGGTCAATAACCAACAGCGGAACCTGTATGCTCATATTGGCTCCCACATATTCTACGAAGATCTTTATCGGTCAGACCGCATAACAACATACGTTGTTCCCTTTGTCATCGGTATGTTACTTGCCCGAGATTCGATCGTCGGTATCTCAATACCTAGTTCAATCTCGTTACCGGCAAGTCCCTTTACTCGTACTATAATACATCATCCCGCAACTAACTCATTAGTTGCAATGCTTGCAAGGCTTAAGTGATGTGCATTACCGAGAGGGCCCGGAGATACCTCTCCGACAATCGGAGTGACAAATCCTAATCTCGAAATACGCCAACCCAACAAGTACCTTCGGAGACACCTGTAGAGCTCCTTTATAATCACCCAGTTACATTGTGACGTTTGGTAGCACACAAAGTGTTCCTCCGGTAAACGGGAGTTGCATAATATCATACTCATAGCAACATGTATAAGTCATGAAGAAAGCAATAGCAACATACTAAACGATTGTGTGCTAAGCTAACGGAATGGGTCATGTCAATGACATCATTCTCCTAATGACGTGATCCCGTTAATCAAATGAAAACTCATGTCTATGGCTAGGAAACATAACCATCTTTGATCAACGAGTTAGTCAAGTAGAGGCATACTAGTGACAATCTGTTTGTCTATGTATTCACACATGTATTATGTTTCCGGTTAATACAATTCTACATGAATAATAAACATTTATCATGATATAAGGAAATAAATAATAACTTTATTATTGCCTCCAGGGCATATTTCCTTGATCTCCCACTTGCACTAGAGTCAATAATCTAGATTACGGTAATGATTCTAACACCCAAGGAGCCTTGGTGCTGATCATGTTTTGCTCGTGGAAGAGGCTTAGTCAACGGTCGCAACATTCAGATCCGTATGTATCTTGCAAATTTCTATGTCTCCCACGGACTAGATCCGGATGGAATTGAAGCATCTCTTGATGTGCTTGGTTCTCTTGTGAAATCTGGATTCCTTCGCCAAGGCAATTGCACCAGTATTGTCACAAAAGATTTTCATTGGACCCGATGCACTAGGTATGACACCTAGATCGGATATGAACTCCTTCATCCAGACTCCTTCATTTGCTGCTTCCGAAGCAGCTATGTACTCCGCTTCACCCGTAGATCCCGTCACGACGCTTTGTTTAGAACTGCACCAACTGACAGCTCCACCGTTCAATATAAACACGTATCCGGTTTGCGATTTAGAATCGCTCGGATCAGTGTCAAAGCTTGCATCAACGTAACCATTTACGATGAGCTCTTTGACACCTCCATAAACGAGAAACATATCCTTAGTCCTTTTCAGGTATTTCAAGATGTTCTTGACCGCTGTCCAGTGATCCACTCCTGGATTACTTTGGTACCTCCCTGCTAGACTTATTGCAAGGCACACATCAGGTCTGGTACACAGCATTGCATACATGATAGAGCCTATGGTTGAAGCATAGGGAACATCTTTCATCTTCTCTCTATCTTCTGCAGTGGTCGGGCATTGAGTCTTACTCAACTTCACACCTTGTAACACAGGCAAGAACCCTTTCTTTGCTTGATCCATTTGAACTTCTTCAAAACTTTGTCAAGGTATGTGCTTTGTGAAAGTCCAATTAAGCGTCTTGATCTATCTCTATAGATCTTGATGCCCAATATGTAAGCAGCTTCACCAAGGTCTTTCATTGAAAAACTCTTGTTTAAGTATCCCTTTATGCTATCCAGAAATTCTATATCATTTCCAATCAGCAATATGTCATCCAAATATAATATCAGAAATGCTACAAAGCTCCCACTCACTTTCTTGTAAATACAGGCTTCTCCAAAAGTCTGTACAAAACCAAATGCTTTGATCACACTATCAAAGCGTTTATTCCAACTCCGAGAGGCTTGCACCAGTCCATAAATGGATCGCTGGAGCTTGCACACTTTGTTAGTTCCCTTTGGATCGATAAAACCTTTCGGTTGCATCATATACAACTTTTCTTCCAGAAATCTATTCAGGAATGCAGTTTTGACATCCATTTGCCAAATTTCATAATCATAAAATGCGGCAATTGCTAACATGATTCGGGCAGACTTAAGCATCGCTACGGGTGAGAAGGTTTCATCATAGTCAATCCCTTGAACTTGTCGAATACCTTCCGCGACAAGTCAAGCTTTGTAGACAGTAACATTACCGTCAGCGTCAGTCTTCTTCTTGAAGATCCATTTATTCTCAATTGCTTGCCGATCATCGGGCAAGTCAACCAAAGTCCACACTTTGTTCTCATACATGGATCCCATCTCAGATTTCATGGCCTCAAGCCATTTTGCGAAATCTGGTCTCACCATCGCTTCTTCATAGTTCGTAGGTTCGTCATGGGTATAGTAACATAACTTCCGGAACAGGATTGCCGTACCACTCTGGTGCGGATCTTACTCTGGTTGACCTACGAGGTTCAGTAACAACTTGATCTGAAGTTTCATGATCATCATCATTAACTTCCTCACTAATTGGTGTAGGTGTCGGAGAAACCGGTTTTTGCGATGAACTACTTTCAAATAAGGGAGTAGGTACCGTTACCTCATCAAGTTCTACTTTCCTCCCACACACTTATTTTGAGAGAAACTCCTTCTCTAGAAAAACTCTGAATTTAGCAAGAAAAGTCTTGCCTTCGGATTTGTGATAGAAGGTGTACCCAACAGTCTCCTTTGGGTATCCTATGAAGACACATTTCTCCGATTTGGGTTCGAGCTTATCAGGTTGAAGCTTTTTCACATAAGCATCGCAGCCCCAAACTTTAAAAAATGACAACTTTGGTTTCTTGCCAAAACATAGTTCATAAGGCGTCGTATCAACGGATTTTGAAGGTGTCCTATTTAACGTGAATGCAGGCGTCTCTAAAGTATAACCCAAAATGATAGCGGTAAATCAGTAAGAGACATCATAGATCGCACCATATCAAGTAAAGTACGATTATGACGTTCGGACACACCATTACGCTGTGGTGTTCTGGGCGGCGTGAGTTGCGAAACTATTCCGCATTGTTTCAAATGTAGACCAAACTCGTAACTGAAATATTCTCCTCCACGATCAGATCGTAGAAATTTTATTTTCTTGTTACGATGATTTTCAACTTCACTCTGAAATTCTTTGAACTTTTCAAAAGTTTTAGACTTATGTTTCATTAAGTAGATATACCCATATCTGCTTAAATCATTTTTGAACATGAGAAAATAACTATATCCGCCACGAGCCTCAACATTCATCGGACCACATACATCTGTATGTATGATTTCCAACAAATCTGTTGCTCTCTCCATAGTTCCGGAGAACGGTGTTTTAGTCATCTTGCCCATGAGGCACGGTTCGCAAGTACCAAGTGATTCATAATCAAGTGGTCCCAAAAGTCCATCAGTATGGAGTTTCTTCATGCGCTTTACATCGTATGACCTAAACGGCAGTGCCACAAATAAGTTGCACTATCATTATCAACTCTGCATCTTTTGGCTTCAACATTATGAATATGTGTATCACTACTATCGAGATTCAATAAAAATAGACCACTCTTCAAGGTTGCATGACCATAAAAGATATTACTCATATAAATAGAACAACCATTATTCTCTGATTTAAATGAATAACCGTCTCGCATCAAACAAGATCCAGATATAATGTTCATGCTCAACGCTGGCACCAAATAACGATTATTTAGGTCTAATACTAATCCCGAAGGTAGATGTAGAGGTAGCGTGTCGACCGCGATCACATCGACTTTGGAACCATTTCCCATGCGCATCGTCACCTCGTCCTTAGCCAATCTCCGCTTAATCCATAGCCCCTGTTTCGAGTTGCAAATATTAGCAACAGAACCAATATCAAATACCCAGGTGCTACTGCGAGCATTAGTAAGGTACACATCAATAACATGTATATCACATATACCTTTGTTCACCTTGCCATCCTTCTTATCCGCCAAATACTTGGGGCAGTTCCGCTTCCGTGACCGGTCGCTTGCGGTAGAAGCACTCGATTTCAGGCTTAGGTCCAGACTTGGGTTTCTTCTCTGAGCAGCAACTTGCTTGCTGTTCTTCTTGAAGTTCCCCTTCTTCTTCCCTTTGCCCTTTTTCTTGAAACTAGTGGTCTTGTTGACCATCAACACTTGATGCTCCTTCTTGATTTCTACCTCCGCAGCCTTTAGCATTGCGAAGAGCTCGGGAATCGTCTTATCCATCCCTTGCATGTTATAGTTCATCACGAAGCTTTTGTAGCTTGGTGGCAGTGATTGGAGAATTCTGTCAATGATGCTATCATCTAGAAGATTAACTCCCAGTTGAATCAAGTGATTATTATACCCAGACATCTTGAGTATATGCTCACTGACAAAACTATTCTCCTCCATCTTGCAGCTATAGAACTTATTGGAGACTTCATATCTCTCAATCTGGGCATTTGCTTGAAATATTAACTTCAACTCCTGGAACATCTCATATGCTCCATGACGTTCAAAATGTCGTTGAAGTCCCGGTTCTAAGCCATAAAGCATGGCACACTGAACTATCGAGTAGTCATCAGCTTTGCTTTGCCAAACGTTCATAACATCTGGTGTTCCTCCTGCAGCAGGCCTGGCACCCAGCGGTGCTTCCAGGACATAATTCATCTGCGCAGGAATGAGGATAATCCTCAAGTTACGGACCCAGTCCGTGTAATTGCTACCATCATCTTTCAACGTTGCTTTCTCAAGGAACGCATTAAAATTCAACGGAACAACAGCACGGGCCATCTATCTACAATCAAACATAGACAAGCAAGATACAATCAGTTACTAAGTTCATGATAAATTTAAGTTCAATTAATCATATTACTTAAGAACTCCCACTTAGATAGACATCCCTCTAATCCTCTAAGTGATCACGTGATCCAAATCAACTAAACCAGGTCCGATCATCACGTGAGATGGAGCAGTTTCAATGGTGAACATCACTATGTTGATCATATCTACTATATGATTCACGCTCGACCTTTCGGTCTCCGTGTTCCAGGCCATATCTGTTATATGCTAGGCTCGTCAAGTTTAACCTCAGTATTCCGCGTGTGCAACTGTTTTGCACCCGTTGTATTTGAACGTAGATCCTATCACACCCGATCATCACGTGGTGTCTCAAAGACGAAGAACTTTCACAGCGGTGCATACTCGGGAGAACAATTATACTTTGATAATTTAGTGAGGATCATCTTATAATGTTACCATCAATCAAAGCAAGATAAGATGCATAAAAGATAAACATCACATGCAATCAATATAAGTGATATGATATGGCCATCATCATCTTGTGCTTGTGATCTCCATCTCCGAAGCACCGTCATGATCACCATCGTCACCGGCGCGAAACCTTGATCTCCATCGTAGCATCATTGTCCTCGCCAATCTTATGCTTCTACGACTATCGCTACCGCTTAGTGATAAAGTAAAGCATTACAGGGCGATTGCATTGCATACAATAAAGCGACAACCATATGGCTCCTGCCAGTTGCCGATAACTCGGTTACAAAACAAGATCATCTCATACAATAAAATATAGCATCACGTCTTGACCATATCACATCACAACACGCCCTGCAAAAACAAGTTAGACGTCCTCTACTTTGTTGTTGCAAGTTTTACGTGGCTGCTACGGGCTTAGCAAGAACCGTTCTTACCTACGAATCAAAACCACAACGATAGTTTGTCAAGTTGGTGCTGTTTTAACCTTCGCAAGGACCGGGCGTAGCCACACTCGGTTCAACTAAAGTTGGAGAAACTGACACCCGCTAGCCACCTCTATGCAAAGCACGTCGGGAGAACCAGCCTCGCGTAAGCGTACGTGTAAGGTCGGTCCGGGTCGCTTCATCCAACAATACCGCCGAACCAAAGTATGACATGCTGGTAAGCAGTATGACTTATATCGCCCACAACTCACTTGTGTTCTACTCGTGCATATGACATCTACGCATAAAACCTGGCTCGGATGGTACTGTTGGGGAACGTAGTAATTTCAAAAAAATTCCTACGCACACGCAAGATCATGGTGATGCATAGAAACGAGAGGGGAGAGTATTGTCTACATACCCTCGTAGACCGAAAGCGGAAGCGTTAGCACAACGCGGTTGATGTAGTCGTACGTCTTCACGATCCGACCGATCAAGTACCGAACGCATGGCACCTCCGAGTTCAGCACACGTTCAGCCCGATGACGTCCCTCGAACTCCGATCCAGCCGAGTGTTGAGGAGAGTTTAAATCAACTCGGGCGTGGTAGCGATGTTGATGTTCTACCGATGCAGGGCTTCGCCTAAGCACCGCTACAGTATTATCGAGGTGGACTATGGTGGAGGGGGGCACCGCACACGGTTGGGAGATCAACTAATCAATGTTGTGTCTATGGGGTGCCCCCTGCCCCCGTATATAAAGGAGCAAGGGGGGAGGTGCGGCCGGTAAAGGGAGAGGTCCTACTCCCACCGGGAGTATGACTCCCCCCCTTTCCTAGTTGGATTAGGAATTGGGAGGGGGAAGGAGTGGAGGAGAAGAAGGAAGGGGGGGGGCCCCCTCTCCTTGTCCTATTCGGACTGGGGGGGGGGCGTGGCCCAGCCCTAGCCGCCTCTCCTCTTTTCCACCTAGGCCCACTAAGGCCCATTAAGTTCCCGGGGGGTTCCGGTAACCTCCCGGTACTCTGGAAAAATCCCATTTCACCCGGAACACTTCCGATATCCAAACATAGGCTTCCAATATATCAATCTTCATGTCTCGACCATTTCGAGACTCCTCGTCATGTCCGTGATCACATCCGGGATTCCGAACAACCTTCGGTACATCAAAACATATAAACTCATAATATAACTGTCATCGTAACGTTAAGCGTGCGGACCCTACGGGTTCGAGAACTATGTAGACATGACCGAGATACGTCTCCGGTTAATAACCAATAGTGGAACCTAGATGCTCATATTGGCTCCCACATATTCTACGAAGATATTTATCGGTCAGACAACATAACAATATACGTTGTTCCCTTTGTCATCGGTATGTTACTTGCCCGAGATTCGATCGTCGGTATCTCAATACCTAGTTCAATCTCGTTATCGGCAAGTCTCTTTACTCGTACTATAATACATCATCCCGCAACTAACTCATTAGTTGCAATGCTTGCAAGGCTTAAGTGATGTGCATTACCGAGAGGGCCCGGAGATACCTCTCCGACAATCGGATGACAAATCCTAATCTCAAATCGCCAACCCAACTAGTACCTTCGGAGACACTGTAGAGCTCCTTTATAATCACCCAGTTACGTTGTGACGTTTGGTAGCACACAAAGTGTTCCTCCGGTAAACGGGAGTTGCATAATATCATACTCATAGGAACATGTATAAGTCATGAAGAAAGCAATAGCAACATATTAAACGATTGTGTGCTAAGCTAACGGAATGGGTCATGTCAATCACATCATTCTCCTAATGATGTGATCCCGTTAATCAAATGACAACTCATGTCTATGGCTAGGAAACATAACCATCTTTGATCAACGAGCTAGTCAAGTAGAGGCATACTAGTGACAATTTGTTTGTCTACGTATTCACACATGTATTATGTTTCCGGTTAATACAATTCTAGCATGAATAATAAACATTTATCATGATATAAGGAAATAAATAATAACTTTATTATTGCCTCTAGGGCATATTTCCTTCATTAACACGTCGGGTTGCGATTGTGTGCAGGGGCTATTTACGTTGTGTTGCTTGGTTCTCCTACTGGTTCGATAACCTTGGTTTCATCACTGAGGGAAATACCTACCTTCGCTGTGCTACATCATCCCTCCCTCTCCGGGGAAATACCGACATAGTTCCAGCTACCATCAAGGAAGAATTTCTGGCGCCGTTGCCGGGGAGGATCTTCAACATAACCAGGTTCCTAATCACAAATCTCATCTCCTCGCAATTTACATTATTTGCCATTTGCCTCTCATTTTCCTCTCCCCCACTTCACAAATTTTGTTGTTTTATTCGACTCTCTTTTTCGCTCGCCGTTTTTTTGGATCTCTTATTTGCTTGTGTGACCATGTGTCTTCTATTTGCTTGCATATTCACTTGCTAAAAATCTATTTATATGGATCCTCATCCACTAGCTAATCTTTTTAAGAGATCTAATTATGTTAAACTAGTTGCTAGTGACTTGAGTGCACTTGATTATCTCTATGATGTTTTGCTTGAATCTGAAAATTGTGATGAAGAAATTTATGAAGTGATTCATGATAGCACCTTGAATGAAAATCACAGTTGCAATGATTTTACTATAAGTTATATTAATGTCAATTGTGCTAATAATATGCAAAACCCCAAGCTTGGGGATGCTAATTTTACTATGTCCACTACTTGTTGTAATGATCATGATTGGGGTGATTCTTCTTATGATCTTGAAAATTTATTTAAGCCTCATGATGAATATGTTTGCAATAATATTGAAAGTGGGTTTGGAAGAGCATCAACTTTAGGTAAAAGTAATACCACATGGAGAGTGTTCAATCTTATGAAATTTTTGACAAAAGTGGGTTCGGAGAGGTCATGACTTTATTTAATTATAACCCCACTATTTTGGAAGAGTGTCAACTTTGCATGCATGTGGATCATGAAGAGAAAATTTTATATGTTGAATTTGATTACGATTCGACATGTAATTATTATGAGAGAGGAAAATATGGTTGTGGAAATTTTCATGTTACTAAATTACCTCTCGTTATGTTGAGATCGTCAATGTTTTACTCCTCTTCTTTGCATATGTTAGATGTTTCTTGTCTTGATAAGTTGTTTTCTTATAAAATTCCTATGCATAGGAAGTATGTTAGACTTTCATGATGCTTTCTTTGTGTTTGAATTCTTATCTTTCGTGTGACCATTGTTGAAATCTTACGCCTAGCTAAGGGCGTAAAACTATAGCACTTGTTGGGAGGCAACCCAATGAATAAAATTTATTTTTTCTTTTTGCTTTCTGTTCTTGTGTGTTAGAACAATTATGCTACTGTTATTATTGTGTTTTTATGTTTTAATTAGTGTTTGTGCCAAGTAAAGCCTATAGGATCTCCTTGGGTGATAGTTGTTTGATCTTGCTGAAAAAGACAGAAACTTTGTGCTCACGAAAATAATTTTCGTAAATCACAGAAAAGAGCTTTTTCCCTGATTTTTTTGCAGAATATTAATATACAAATTACCCAGGTCTTCCTATTTTGGTAGAATTTTTGGAGTTACAGAAGTATTCGCTAAAGTCAGATTACTACAGACTGTTCTGTTTTGACAGATTCTGTTTTCTTTGTGTTGTGTGCTTATTTCGATGGCTCTATGGTTTTCTTTGAATAGTTTTTGCCATAGAAAAGTTGGAATACAGTAGACATAATACAAAAAAAATATGAATTGGCTTGATACAACACTTATAGTAGTGGTTTTCTTATACTAACGGATCTCATGAAAGTTTTGTTGAGTTTTGTGTGATTGAAGTTTTCAAGTTTTGGGTTATCTTATGATGGATGAAGGAAGGATGTAAGAGCCTAATCTTGGGGATGCCCCGACATCCCAAGCTATTATCCAATAATGAGCAACCAACTAAGCTTGGGGATGCCCCCGAGTGGCATCCCCGCTTTCTTCCAACAACTATCACTATTTTACTCGAGACTATATTTTTATTCGTCACATGATACGTGTTTTGCTTGGAGCGTCTTGTATGATATGTGTATTTGCTTGCTTTATTTTGTGTTTTAAGTCATCAATCCTTGCTGAACACACCTATTTGAGAGAGCCAAAATTATATCATGACTTGTTAGAATTGCTCTCTGTGCTTCACTTAAATCTTTTATGAGCTAGGACTTGCTCTAGTGCTTCACCTATATCTTTTTTAGCACGGTGTGCTTGTTGTTTTTGAAGAAATTCTCTCTTGCTTCACTTAAATTATTTTGAGAGAAAGAAAATTTGTTATGCTCATGATCTTCTCTTATATTTGTTTGAGCTTATGAAAAGCAACACATGGAAAGTTAGTCCCAAAGTGATAGATATCCAAGAAGGATAATGTAAAAAATGTCATGAAGATCATTGGACAAAATAAACCTGATTCTTAGTAATAGTTTTGAGATATGATGATGTGATATGTGAGTTATGTTGATGAGTAATTGTGCTCTAGTAAGAATATTGGTGTTAAGGTTTGTGATTCCCTATGCATGCACGAAAGTCAATAATCATGCAATGAAAATTATATCCTACTTGTGGTGCATTATTCAGTGTTACTTATGCTTAATGCTTGCTTTACGAAATTATTCGTTTCTTGGTTGGTCGCTTCTCAATATTTTTGCTAGCCTTCATTTTGCACTAAGTATGACCTCTACTTGTGCATCCAAAATCCTTTAAACCAGTTTTGCCACATGAGTCCACTATATCTACCTATATGCGGTATTCTTTTGCCGTTCTAAGCATATTTGCATGTGCCATCTCTAATTTTCAAAATAAACCTCTCTTTTGTGTGTTTGTTTCGCTCGTGAAACGATAACGGGTGGCTAATATTTTCCATGCTAGATGTGTTATTCTCACGATGAGTGTTTATTCACTTGTCATTGCATGAGAGTAAGGCAAAGGTTTTAGGGATGCCCAGTCCTGAAATGCAAAAAAATATTTACTTTATGTTGTCAAATAATAAATTCCTTGGAAAGTGTTAGTATGGAGGGCACCCGTGGATACGGCTAGCCATGGAAAGTGAAAGTATGGTGGAAAAAGGAATAAACTTTATTTTCTGTTTGGGAACCGCCTATGGCATATCTAGCATGGAAAGTGTTCGTAGCTCTACTCGTTTTCGTTGGTGGGATGGATACACCTCCCAAAATGTTTTTATCTCTAATTTTCCGCTTTGAGCTCTGGCACCTCTACAAATCCCTACTTCCCTCAGTGAAGGGCCTTTCTTTTACTTTATGCAATTTTTATTTTGAGTCTCCATCTCTCTTACAAAAGCACCAACTAAGAGGCAATATGATCATACTTAAGTATTGGGTGTAGCTAATATTCGAGTATGTTTCATGAATGGATCAATGTTTGAGCATGATGGGCTAGGGATAACTTGTTTTAGCATTGATATTTTGAAAGACATGGTTGCTTGTTGATATGCTTGAATATCTAAATTATTATGTCAAAACTAGACTATTGACTTGAATCACATAAAAGTCCAAATGTCCATGCTATAAAGAAAAGAATATGGTATGACTTGATGAACAGCCCTCCACATCAAAAATTCTGTTTTTATCACTTACCTACTCGAGGACAAGCAAGAGTTAAGCTTGGGGATGCTAGTACGTCTCCAACGTAGCTATAATTTTTGATTGTTCCATGCTGTTTTATTATCAATCTTGGATGTTTTATAATCATTTTATAGTGATTTTATATCATTTTTTGGTACTAACCTATTGACATAGTGCCAAGTGCCAG
Organism: Aegilops longissima; assembly: GCA_021605205.1. Classification (NCBI taxonomy): domain Eukaryota; kingdom Viridiplantae; phylum Streptophyta; class Magnoliopsida; order Poales; family Poaceae; genus Aegilops; species Aegilops longissima. Next base: position 554,670,031 of record CM038677.1, on the reverse strand, counting down.
TTCCTGTTTTTCCATGTTTTTTACATCATAGGAAACCAATATCAAACGGAGTCCAAATGCCATGAAACTCCATGATGATTTTTTATGGGCTAGAAGGAAGGCAATGGGCCCTGGTTGAACCTGGGGGTGCCCCGAGGAGGGCACAAACCACCAGGGCGCGCCACGAGGCCCAGGCGCGCCCTGGTGGGTTGTGCCCACCTCGGGTGCCCCCCGGACCGCCTCTTTGCTCTATAAATACCCCAAAAATCCACAAACCCTAGGGGAGTCAACGAAATATTCATCCAGCCGCCGCTGAGTTCAGAACCACCAGATCCAATCTAGACACCATCTCGGATGGGATTCACCACCTCCATTGGTGCCTCTCCGATGATGCGTGAGTAGTTCTTTGTAGACCTTCGGGTCCGTAGTTAGTAGCTAGATGGCTTTCTCTCTCTCACTGAATTCTCAATACAATGGTCTCTTGGAGATCCATATGATGTAACTCTTTTGCGTGTGTTTGTTGGGATCTGATGAACTTCGAGTTTATGATCAGTTATATCTTTTTATATCCATGAAAGTTATTTGAGTTTCTTTGATCTCTTATATGCATGATCTCTTATAGCCTCGTATTTCTTCTCCAACATTTGGGTTTTGTTTGGCCAACTTGATCTATTTATCTTGCAATGGGAAGAGGTGCCCGGTAGTGGGTTCGATCTTACGATGCTTGATCCCAGTGACAGAAGGGGAACCGACACGTATGTATCGTTGCTACTAAGGACAAAAAGACGAGATCTATATCTACCGCCATATAGATAAACGGATCTTGTCTACATCATGTCATCGTTCTTATTACATTACTCCGTTTTTCCATGAACTTAATACACTAGATGCATGCTGGATAGCGGTCGATGTGTGGAGTAATAGTAGTAGATGCAGGCAGGAGTCGGTATACTAATCTTGGATGTGATGCCTATGTAATGATCATTACCTGGATATCTTCATGATTATTTGAAGTTCAATCAATTGCCCAACAGTAATTTGTTTACCCATCGTTTGGTATTTTTCTCGAGAGAAGCCGCTAGTGAAACCCACGACCCCCGGGTCTTCTTTCTCATATATTTGCCTTGCGATCTACTTTTCCTTTGCATTTTTATTCAGATCTATTAAACCAAAAATACAAAAATATTTTTCTGCACTTTATTTTATTTGCGATCTATCACAACTTTCTCTCGTCAACACACAATTTATGCGCCGTTACCCGAAAGGTATTGACAACCCCTTTAACACGTAGGGTTGCGAGGTGTTGTTATTTGTGTGCAGGGGCTGTTTACGTTGTGTTGCTTGGTAATCCTACTGGTTCGATAACCTTGGTTTCATCACTGAGGGAAATACCTACCTTTGCTGTGCTACATCATCCCTCCCTCTCCGGGGAAATACCAACGTAGTTCCATTTACCATCATCTGCCTGGGTGTTCCGGTAGGCAATAATGTCCAGGCATGATCATGTATATGCCCCTGGCAATAGAATCAAACAAAGCAAGCGCAAGCAACGGAAAAATATCACGAGAATCCACACTGAAGACCAGGTTGTAAGGAATATTAATAATAGAGTTATCGATATCAGTAAACCGGTGATCCGTCATTGCGTGGTGATCTAAATAAACCGTGGGTAAACGATAATAATGTTGGCGGATCTAAACGTTAAAGTGACTCACTAAACGAGTAGCATAAATACCACCATGAATTTGCCCTTGGTTCTGTTAAGGTGCAGACGACGTGCAATAATATCCCCGAGGCTAAAGGTCTTATCGCCATAAACTGTGCGGCGTAAGATGGCAAAGCCGGGAGCACTGAGTGCACCAACCTTTTCTTTAGCAACTAAGCACTTAGCGATGAATAAAGCAAAATAATGCACAGAAATAAATTGCAAGCTAGTGGCGGTGACACTCGATACACCCCTCTCACCCCCACTGACAAAGTACGATAAAAGTCTTCAAACTCTGCAGGTCTAGGATCTCTTATTTCCCCGTCAGAAGGGATCAATCATATATCACAAAAGTCAGTGAGTGGTATCTGATGGGTTTTGAACATATAAATTAAACTGCACCTCAGGTGGATTATTCATACTCACAAAATGAAAACTTTGCACAAAGGAATTCGTAAGAAGGTGGTATTGTTCACACTCAGCTGCGATGAAGTCGGTAAGCCCAGCATTAGCAGCAAATTGTGCGAACTCTTGACGGATCCCGGATCCATCCATGAAGGGGTTATCCGGCCATTCGCATGGCCGCACCTCCGCCCTCCTCCAAGTTTGGAGGTCATTGTCCACGATTCCCCAATAACTCCCTTAGCATTTTTCTTGGAGGCAAACTTCCTAAAGAAACTCATCTTATTCCTATAGATAAAATTCTAAAAAAATTAGTCCACAAACTTTTTGTCAACAAAACTTCACAAGATTGATAGCAACTACTCATAAGCATGTATAGAGGCTAGGTCAAGCATTCAAACTACTTAGAACTCTAAGAATTCAACATGCAAGCTCATCCACAACAGCACCAAGAGTAGCTACTTATTCAAAATATAAACCACGAAAGCCAAAACTAATTGGAGCAATGGGGGAGTCACATACCAAGTAGCAATCCCCCAAATCAGTTTCGGAAATGGAGCTTCGAGGAAAGAGATCAAAATCCGCGGGTTTAAGAGCAAGAACCTGAGAGAGAGACATCAATGGTGATTTTTTTTCTGGAGGTAGGAGATGACATGGCTAAAGAGATAAGTGAGGGGGCCCACGTGGGGACCACAACCCACTAGGGCGCGCCTGGGGTTGCTGGCGCACCCAGGTGGGTTGTGCCCACCTGGTGCACCCCCCTGTGATGTTATTTGCACTAAAAATTTAGAAATATTCAGAAAAGCCCGCATTAAAATTTCAGGGCATTTTGAGAACTTTTATTTTTGGGTCATTTTTTATTGCACGAAAAATTCAGAAAACAGAAAAAACATGGCATTTTATTTTATTTAACTAGAAAAACAGAAAACATAAGGTAGGGACAGAATGTTATGCCTACTAGATTCATCAACTTCATACCTCTCAAAAATGATGCATTAATAAGGTTGATCAAGTCTTATTAACAACCACTTCCAATTAGCATGAAACCGAAGAACTTTCGTAAAACACTAGGTTACCTCAACAGGGATGTGAATATCCCCAACAATAAGTATATCATATTTCTTTTTCGCATTAGGTAGAGGTAGATGAAAACTTCCAATAGTGATAGTTGGAGATTTTTCAATAACATTAATACCATTCACTTGGCATTGTTTCTTCCGAAAGTGCACCATATGCTCATTACCATTGATATGGAAAGTGGCCTTGCTTTTATTGCAATCAATAACAACCCCTGCAGTATTCAAAAAGGTTCTACCAAGGATAATCGACATGTTGGCATCCTCGGGCATCTCAAGTATAACAAAGTCAGTTAAGATAGTAACATGTGCAACAACAACGGGCACATCCTCACAAATACCAATATGTATGGCAGTTGATTTGTCAGCCATTTGCAAAGATATTTCAGTAGGTGTGAGTTTATTCAAATCAAGTCTTTTATATAAAGAGAAATGCATAACACTAACACCAGCTCCTAAATCACATAAAGCAGTTTTAACATAATTTCTTTTGATGGAGCAAGGTATAGTTGGTATTCCCGGATCTCCAAGTTTTTTAGGTACTCCATCCTTAAAAGAATAATTAGCAAGCATGGTGGAGATTTCAGCTTCAGGTGTCTTTCTTTTGTTAGTGATGATGTCTTTCATATATTTTGCATAAGGGGACATCTTTAAAATATCAGTCAAGCGAGTGCGCAAAAAGACTGGCCTAGACTGGTTTAGGTGGTTTGCATAAGGGGCCATCTTTAAAATATTAGTAAAGCATTTCAGCAAAGCGTTCAAATTCTTCATCATCTTTTTTCTTAGTTGTTTTAGGTGGAAATGGCATGGGTTTTTGAACTCATGGCTCTCTTTCTTTGCCATGTTTTCTAGCAACAAAGTCTCTTTTATCGTATCTTTTATTTTTAGGTTGTGGGTTATCAAGATCAATAGCTGGTTCCATTTCAACATCATTATCTGGTTCTTTACCATTGTCTAGTTGAGTATCTTCATGAACCTCATTAGCATTTTCATTTTCATTATCACTAGGTGAATGTTCATTACCAGATTGAGTTTCAGCATTAGAAATAGAAACATCATTATTATCTTTAGGAGGTTTTTCTTTCTCAGGTTCACTAAAGGTATGCAACGTCCTATCATTTTTCTTCTTCTTTTTATTTTTAGAAGGACTAGGTGCATCATTATTAATTCTTTGTGAATCTTGTTCCATTCTTTTAGGGTGTCCTTCAGGATAAAGTGGTTTCTGAGTCAATCTACCTCCTCTAGCTATTACTCTAATAGCATGATCATCATATTATTATTCATTTCATCAAGCAATTCTTTTTGAGATTTAGCAACTTGTTCTAACTGGGTGTGAACCATAGAGTCCTGCATTCCTACACCTCTAACATAATTGGAGAATCTAAATAACAAGTCACTCAAGCGGGCAATCATATCAGAATTATATTTCAATTGTTTCATAATGTTTGCATCGAAATGATCTTGTTTTGTAATGTAGTTATCAAACTCATATAGGCATTGACTAGGATGGTTATTGTAAGGGATGTCACTTTCATGAAAGAATTTACCTCTACCACCTTTGGTGGTGGTGTGTCAAGTCCATGTATTTCTTCAATAGGAGGTAAATTTTAACATCCTATGCTTTAATACCTTTTGCCCTCATGCTTTTCTTTGCTTCTTGCATATCTTCAGGACAGAGATATAAGATACCCCTCTTCTTCGGAGTGGGTTTAGGCGTTCAGGAAGAGTTCAATCATCATAATTTTTCAATATGTTATTCAATAATTCCTCATCTTGTTCAATAGTTCGTTCCCTGAAAACACAACCAACACAACTATCTAGGAAGTCCCTAGAAGCATCGGTTAGTCCATTATAGAAGATATCAAGTATTTCATTTTTCTTAAGAGGATGATCAGGCAAAACATTAAGCAATTGGAGAAGCCTCCCCAAGCTTGTGGGAGACTCTCTTCTTTAATGTGCACAAAGTTAAATGTTTCCTGTAAGGCAGCTTGTTTCTTATGAGCAGGAAAATATTTTTCAGAGAAGTAATAAATCATGTCCTTGGGACTACACACACAACCAGGAGCAAGAGTATTGTACCATATCTTAGCATCACCCTTCAATGAGAACAGAAATAATTTGAGAATATAATAGTAGCAAATTTTCTCATCATGAGCAAATAGGGTGGCTATGTCATTTAGTTTAATGAGATGTGCAACAACAGTTTCAGTTTCATAGCCATGGAAAGGATCAGATTCAACCAAAGTAATTAACTCTGGGTCGATAGAGAATTCATAATCCTTATCAGTAACAAAGATAGGTGAAGTAGCAAACTTAGGATCATGTTGCATTCTAGCATTCAAAGATTTTTCTTTCAGTTTGCATAATAATTTCTTTAGATCATCTCTATCATTGCAAGCAAGAACGTCTCTAGCTATCTCCTCATCCATAACATAACCTTCGGGTATCTTAGGCAAGTCATATCTAGGAGCTCTAGGTCTAACAAGTGTTTCAAGATTTTTACTTTCAATTTCTTCATCAGTTTTAGTGATCTCATCAGTTTCAATAATTTCATTCTCAATAACTTTAGCTCTAGCAATTTGTTCATCAAGAAATTCACTTAGTGGCACATCATCATCAAGCAAGGTACTAGCATCATCATGAGTAGCATTCATAGCAGAAGTACATTCATCAATAACTTGTGACATATCAGGATTAACAGCATGTGGTGGTGTTGCAAGTTTACTCAAAATAGAAGGTGAATCAAGTGCAGAGCTAGATGGCAGTTCCTTACCTCCCTCGTCTTAGAGGGAAAAATCTTAGTCTTGGTATCCTTCAGATTCTTCATAGTGATAAATATATAATAATCCCAAGTGACTCAACAAATATAGCTATGCTCCCCAACAACGGTGCCAGAAAAAGGTCTTGATAACCCACAAGTATAGCGGGTCGCAATAGTTTTCGAGGGTAGAGTATTCAACCCAAATTTATATATTCGACACAAGGGAGCCAAAGAATATTTGCAAGTATTAGCATCCGAGTTGTCAATTCAACCACACCTGGAGATTAATTATCTGCAGCAAAGTGATCAGTAGCAAACTCGTATGATATTTTTGATACTAGTGGTAGCAGTAATAGTAACGGTAACAATGATAACAGTGATTTTGTAGCAAGCGTAACAATAACAATAGTAGTAGTAACTTAGCAAGAGCAATATATGAGAAATTCATAGGCATTGGATCGATAGACTTGTTGGATGATATTCATCATATAACAGTCATAACCTAGGGCGATACAAAACTAGCTCCAGTTCATAAATATAATGTAGGTATGTATTCCGTAAATAGTCATACGTGCTTATGAAAAGAACTTGCAGGACATCTTTTGTCCTACCCTCCCATGGCAGCAGGGTCCATAAGGAAACTAAGGGATATTAAGGCCTCCTTTTAATAGAGAGACGGAGCAAAGCATTAACACATAGTGAATACATGAACTCCTCAAACTACGGTCATCACCGGAAAGTATCCCGACTATTGTCGCTCCGGGGTTTACTGACCATAACACATAGCAGGTGCATATAACTTGCAAGATCGGATCTAGAACATAGATATAATGGTGAAAACATAAATGGTTCAGATCTGAATTCATGACACTCGGGCCCTAGTGACAAGCATTAAGCATAGCAACATCAATCTCAGAACATAGTGGATACTAGGGATCAAGCCCTAACAAGACTAACTCGATTACATGATGAATCTTATCCAACTCCTCACCGACCAGCAAGCCTACGAAGGAATTACTTACTCCCGGTGGGTAGCATCATGGAATTGGCGATGAAGAAGGGTTGGTGATGACTAAGATCGAAGATTCCCCTCTCCGGAGCCCCGAACGGACTCCAGATCTAGCCTCCTAATGAATAACAGGAGGTGGGGGCTCCATCTCGTGACGCGCGATAATTCTTCCTCCCTGATTTTTTCTCCGAAAATAGGATTTTATAGCATCGGAGTTAGGGTCTGTGGGGCAACCATGGGGCACAACCCACCTGGGCGCGCCTGGAGGGGGGGGGCGCCCTAGTGGGTTGTGCTCACCTAGGGGGCCCCTCCAGTGGTTAATGGCTCCTGTATTTTTCTTTTATTCTAAAATAAATCTCCAAATAGTTTCGTTCCATTCTGAGAACTTTTATTTCTGCACAAAAACAACACCATGGTAGTTCTGCTGAAAACAAGGGGAAAGCGTTATGAAAATTAGAGTCCAAAACAAGGGGAAAAGCAAATACTAGCAGAACTACCATGAAACTAACCTACACACACAAAAGCAAATACTTGCACCCAATGTCAGTCCAGGTTAGTTTCATTCAAATGATGCAAATTAGAGTCCAAAACAAGGGGAAAAGCGTTATGAAAAGTAGATACGATAGAGATGTATCAAGCCTCTAGTGAAAACTATGCCCCCAGGTCTATTTTATCATATTATTAAAATAAAATATACCTTGCTGCAATTTTATAATTTTTATTTTACTTTTCTTTTAATCTATCTACTGCTATCATAATTAATCCTTGCAAGTAACGAGTTAAAGGGAATTAACAACCCTCTTGCCCGCATTGGGTGCAAGTATTTGCTTTTGTGTGTGTAGGAGCTGAAGAAAAGAATTTGTGTGGTTCTTGAAGGAAATATGCCCTAGAGGCAATAATAAAGTTGTTATTTTATATTTCCTTATTCATGATAAATGTTTATTATCCATGCTAGAATTGTATTAAACGGAAACTTGATACATGTGTGGGTACATAGACAAAACACAGTGTCCCTAGTAAGCCTCTACTAGACTAGCTCGTTAATCAAAGATGGTTAAGTTTCCTAACCTTAGACATGTGTTGTCATTTGATGAACATGATCACATCATTAGGAGAATGATGTGATGGACATGAACCATCCGTTATCTTAGCATATTGATCGTTCAGTTTTATTGTTATAGCTTTCTTCATGTCATATACATATTCCTTTGACTATGAGAGTATGCAACTCCCGGATACCGGAGGAATGCCTTGTGTGCTATCAAATGTCACAACATAACTGGGTGATTATAAAGATGCTCTATAGGTATCTCCGAAGGTGTTTGTTGGGTTGGCATAGATCGAGATTAGGATTTGTCACTCCGAGTATCTGAGAGGTATCTCCGGGCCCTCTTCGTAATGCACATCATAAGAAGCCTTGCAAGCAAAGTTAATGAGTTAGTTGCGGGATGATGCATTACGGAACGAGTAAAGAGACTTGCCGGTAACAAGATTGAACTAGGTATAAAGATACCGAAGATCAAATCTCGGGCAAGTAACATGCCGATGACAAAGGGATGTCATCGAGCTGAATGTGTGCAGAACTCGGAGGTCCCGTACGTTTGGTGCTTGATCGGTCAGAACAAGAAGAAGTTCGACTACATCAACCGCGTTGTCAAACGCTTCCGCTTTCGGTCTACGAGTGTACGTGGACACAGTCTCCCCCTCTCGTTGCTATGCATCTCCTAGATGGATCTTGCGTGAGCGTAGGAATTTTTTTGAAATTGCATGCTACATTTCCCAACAGTGGCATTCGAGCAAGGTCTATGCGTAGATGATATACACGAGTAGAACACAAAGAGTTGTGGGCGGTGATAGTCATACTATTTACCACTGATGGAGTCCTGGACTAAGGGGTCCTCGGGCGTCCGACCTGTTATGCATGGGCCGGACTGATGGGTTGTGAAGATACGTAGACCGAAGACTCTACCCGTGTCTAGATGGGACTCTCCTTGGCGTGGAAGGCAAGCTTGGCGACTATATATGAAGATTCCTTCCTCTGTAACCGACTTGATGTAACCCTAGATCCCTCCGGCGTCTATATAAAACAGAGGGTTAGGCCCGTAGAGCCGAAGACTCGTAGTCATAATCAATAAAGCTAGACTTCTAGGGTTTTTAGCCAGTACGATCTCGTGGTAGATAAACTCTTGTAATACTCATATTCATCAAGATCAATCAAGCAGGAAGTAGGGTATTACCTCCATAGAGAGGGCCCAAACCTGGGTAAACATCGTGTCCCCTATCTCCTGTTACCATCACCTTAGACGCACAGTTCGGGATCCCCTACCCGAGATCCACCGGTTTTGACACCGACATTGGTGCTTTCATTGAGAGTCCAATGTGTCGTCGTCAAAAGGTTTGATGGCTCCTTCAATCGTATACAACGATGATGTCCAAGGGGAAACCTTCCTCCCTGGACAGATCTTCGTATTCAGCGGCTTTGCACTGTGGGCCAACTCGCTTGGCCATCTAGAGCAGCTCGAAAGCTACACCCCTGGCCATCAGGTTAGGTATGGAAGCTTGAACGATGTCGCGGATATCCATAGAGACATGATCTTTGACGGATTTGAGACCACGGCAGCCGCTCCCTGCCACCACGATGAACATGATGTAAATCTGTCATCGGACCATACCCAGGAGATAGCACCTGTAACTGCTCTGGCCTTAGATCCGGAACAGATCACGCCATCCGAGGACAGGAAGCTCAACCCCGCCATGGAAGCCGCAGACTCTGCGGTTTTGGAGCCGTGCACAGACTTAACCTCGGGTGACGTCTGTGTTACCGGAACCTCGGACTCGTTTCCGGCTACAGGTTTCGAACCATGTGCGTCCACGCTCGTCGAGCTGGATCTGTCATCGATCGTCGAATTCTGCACCGCGGACATCCTCCGGCACTCGCCCTCAGGCGACGTGCTAAACTCATTAAAAAATCTACCCTTAGAGGGGGACTCACAGCTGAATTATATCCGGTTCGAACTGGAGGCTGATGACGAGGAATTTCGCTTCCCACCCGCCACCCACTTCATAGCCACTGTCGAGTACCTAACCGACACGCTCGATTACAGCTCGGAAGATATCAATGGTATGGACGACGATGCAGGAGAAGAGGAACCCCAAAACCCGCCGTTCACCGGACGATGGACGGCCACTTCCTCATATGACGTATACATGGTGGATGCACCAAAAGATAATAGCGGCGATGACAAGGAAAATCCAGTTGAGGATGACCCTCCTAAGACACAAGCAAAGTGCCGGTGTCAGGGGCGCCGCTCTAAATCACGCCGCAGCAAAGACAGCAACACTGGCACAGGAGACGATAACACTCCGGATGGTGTCGAAGATAGAGAAGATCCCGATGAACAAACTGCCGAACAGGACAATCGGGAAGATGGGCAAGTTAGCCCTGATGAACATGCCATAAACAAGACTCAGAGGATAGTAATTATGTTCTGCTCTCTGAGGAGGAGGTGAGCCTCAGCAATGAGGATTTAATCATGCCCGAGGAACCTCTCGAGCAGGAGTGTTTTAAGCGCCAGCTAATAGCCACTGCAAGGAGCCTGAAAAAGAAGCAGCAGCAGCTTCAAGCTGATCAAGATCTGCTAAACGATAGATGGACTGATGTCCTGCCAACCGAGGAATACGACCTCATGCGCCCAGCCAAAAGTTACCCGAAGCGCAAATTACTACCTCAGTTCGACGATGAGGCACTGGAGCTCGTACCGTCATCGCGCAATGCGGCTGACCGACCACCACGCGGTCGGGACAAAGCGGCAACTCAAGCCGAACACCAGCCCGCTCCACCTCACCGTAAAGGCAGAGATAAAACAGTTCGGGGACGTACCTACGACCTGCGGCAGGGCTTGGACAGTAGAGCAGGTCAGAACAGATCGATCTACGGATCACGGGGACGCGCCCCGACACGCGACAACGGCTATCTAGCCGGACGCAACAATCATACTCACGCCCGTGCCGAGAACCGCAGACGGACTCCATCCGAGCTACGTCGCGACGTGGCCCGATACAGAGGCGCCGCACACCCCCTTTGCTTCACTGATGAGGTGATGGATCACGAATTCCCAGAAGGGTTCAAACCCGTAAACTTCGAATCATATGATGGGACAACAGACCCCGCGGTATGGATTGAGGATTTTCTTCTCCATATTCATATGGCCCGTGGTGATGATCTCCACGCCATCAAATATCTCCCATTACAACTTAAAGGACCAGCTCGGTACTGGTTGAACAGTCTACCCGAAAACTCCATTGGCAGCTGGGAAGACTTGGAAGAAGCCTTCCTTGACAACTTCCAAGGAACATATGTCCGACCTCCGGATGCAGATGACTTAAGTCATATAGTCCAACAGACCGGAGAGTCAGCCAGGAAATTCTGGACTAGGTTCTTAACTAAAAAGAAACAGATCGTCGACTGTCCGGATGCCGAAGCCCTAGCGGCCTTTAGGCATAGCATCCGTGACGAATGGCTCGCCCGACATATCGGGCAGGAAAAGCCGAAGTCCATGGCAGCCCTTACGGCACTTATGACCCGCTTCTGTGCGGGCAAAGATAGTTGGCTAGCCCGTTGCAATAATAATGCAAGCGAACCTGGTACCTCCGAAGCCAAGGATAGCAACGACAAGCCCCGACGCTACAGACATAAGCGTAGAAACAATGCCAATAATATCGATGACATGGCGGTCAACGCCGGATTCAGTGGCTCCAAGTCCGGTCAGCGGAAGAAGCCATACAATAAGAACAATTCGGGCTCATCTAGCCTGGACCACATACTCGATCGTCCGTGCCAGATCCATGGCACCCCAGAAAAACCAGCCAACCACACCAACAGAGATTGTTGGGGTTTTCAAATAGGCCAGCAAGTTAAATGCCGAGAATAAGGAGAAGGGGTCACAAAGCAAGGACGATGACGAGGAGCCTCAGCCACCGAACACAGGGGGATAGAAGAAGTTCCCCCCTCAGGTCAAAACAGTGAACATGATATACGCTACCCACATCCCAAAGAGGGAACGCTAGCGTGCACTCACGGACGTCTATGCGATGGAGCCAGTCGCCCAATATTCAATCCATGGTCTTCATGTCCGATCATCTTTGATCGTAGAGACCATCCGACCAGTATCCGTCATGGCGGGTCAACCACACTGGTCCTCGATCCAATAATCGATGTATTCCGCCTCACACGAGTCCTAATGGACGGAGGCAGCAGCCTGAACCTGCTGTATCAGGACACATCATGCAAAATGGGCATTAATCCCTCAAGAATTAAGCCCACAACGACTTCCTTTAATGGAGTCATACCAGGCGTGGAGGCCCGCTGCACGGGCTTAATCACCCTCGAGGTTGTCTTCGGATCCCCAGACCATTTTCGAAGTGAAGAGTTGATCTTCGATATCGTCCCGTTTCGCATCGGCTATCATGCACTGCTGGGACGGACTGCATTTGCGCGCTTCAACACGGTGCCACACTACGCTTATCTTAAGCTCAAGATGCCCGGACCACGCAGTGTCATAATAGTCAATGGAAATACAGAACGCTCCATCCGTACAGAGGAGCACACCACTGCGTTAGCCGCAGAAGTACAGAGCGGCCTTCTCAAGCAGAACCTTAATTCGTCGGCGAACTCCCGGACACTGTCAAACGAGTCTGGAGTGCTCTACAGCAGGACAGCGCAGCTCGTCAAGAGCTCGATTAGCAATTTGGCCTCCGTCCCAGTCCCAACAAAGTGGCGGCATTTGCACCACGCGTACATAACTACGCACGCAAAATAACATGGGCACATATGGAGGCATAACTAGCTTGTGATCCATAATACGGCTCGACCGCTCCTGGACACACAAACTTTCAATTTTTCTTTATTATCCTTTCAGGTTTCTTTTACGCAGGCTTCTTCCGACGACCTCATCATTGGTCCTCTCGACAGGATGGCTACCCCAAGATGGCAAGAAGCACTGGCGTACAAGGGAATTTTTAGGTGGTCTATTTAATGATCACTCTACTTGGTCTCAGGGCCCACACGCAACTCTCCCTTGGTAGTGGCATGTTAAATAGCCCGGTTCCTTATTGCATCACCTGTACGAACACGCTTTGACGTATTAATCCAACTATGATGGAAACAATTTGCGGCCCAACTTCTGCGGCACTAGCTTACTACTCCCTTTCTTTTTTACTTTATTTTTCCCTCTTTGGAGTTGCGCTTGTACACTCTGGTACGCTTTAATCTGCCAGGGGCTTCATTGCGACCCACAATACGGCTACAAAGTCCGAGCACTTTTTACAACAATAGTTCGGCACTCCGAATTTAGCATTATATGCATTGGCTCCGAATCAAGTCTTTAGTGAATAGTTAGGTTGCCCGGCTCCTGTGCTTACTACCTTACGTTCCGCTATACCAGCTAGGGTAGTAAAGGGAGAACTACTGTGATTGTGTCCTGGTTTATCCGGATGAGCACCTCAGTAGAGAAAGCCGAAAATTGACTGTCATGATGCGGTGAGAGCCGGTCAGCTCTTCGGAGGTTTCAAATCTTTAGTGATTTTTCTGCATTGTGCGAGGGATCAGTTCTCGCACGATCAGGTGTTTATAGTACCCTAGTTCGGATACTAGGGGCTGCACCTAAATTTTCATTGTCAAACTCCTATGGCTAAGTGACGGTGATAAAGCCACATAGTCCGATTGCCTGGTTCGTTGTGCTAAACACCTCCTTCATGGACCAAACAATTGGATAAAGATTGTTTAGATTCCATCCCGAACACCCCCGTACTATCTATGTGGGGGCTGAAGCTGACGACTAGCCAACTCTCAGAATTTTATAAACACGGCCGCACGGGAGGTAAAATATTGAACAAACAATTTTCTTACATAAATTAACTTGTTCCACAATACAGGGGAAGATAGTACAAATGTACTTATTCAAAGATAACATCTTTGGCGCACTGCGCCCCCACAATGCGGGATCCCTCCAGGACATTGCCAAAATATAGTTCGGGCGTGCGGTGCTCCTTGCCCTCGGGCGGACCCTCGGTCGCGAGCTTGACTGTGTTCATCTTCGCCCACTGCACCTTGACGCGGGCGAAGGCCATCCGCACGCCCTTGATGCAGACCGACCGCTTGATAACGTCAAGCCGGGGGCAGGCGTTGACCAGCCGCTTCACGAGCCCGAAGTAGCTGCTGGGTATAGCTTCGGCAGGCCACAGCCGGATTATTAAATCCTTCATGGCTAGTTCGGCCACCCTATGCAGCTCGACCAGCTGTTTTAGCTGGTCGCTAAAGGGCACCGTATTTTCTGGCGCAAGGTATTGCGACCAGAACAACTTCTCCATAGAGCTCCCCTCTTCGGCTCGGAAGAATTCCGCATCGTCAGAAACACTGCGCGGCAGATCCGCAAACGCCCCTAGAGAACTCCAAATCCGGGTCAGTAAGAGATACCTCTTCTTCGCATACTTGCTTTGCATAATAAAAGCCTTATCCGCGGCGATTTTCTTGGTTTGTTGGATCTCCTGGAGGGCGCTTTGGGTTCGGCCTAGGCTTCTTGTGCGCTCTAGTGAGCCTTGGCGTGTTCGGTCTCTTGAGCCAAAACATCGCGTCCCAAGGACTCGCACTTCTTCACGGCATCCTGGAGCTCCTTCTGGACCTCATCAAGCCTGGCCTCGTGCTTCTCACGAGCGGCCTGTTCCTTGGCAGCTTTCTCCTTGGCTTCGGCCAAGGCCTTTTTAAGGACCTCTACCTCGGTTGCCGCTCCTACACATATCATGGCACTTCGGTGAGTACACATCATTTATCCTTATATACAGCAAGCCACCACATACCTTGCTTGTCCTCCAGCTGCCTTTTCACAAGGTCGAGCTCTTCTTCGGCTCGCTCTAGACTCTGCTTTAGTCCGGAGACTTCAGCAGCATGAGAGGCTGCGGCCAGCAACGACGCCTGCATGTTCACACAAGACATATTTAGTTAGTTTCCTGCGAAAATTACTTGATCCTCTGTCCGGCTTTTCTTTCCGAACACCGGACAGTGTCTCAGGGGCTACTGTCTATACCATGACTTTTTCTTTTGTGTCGCTTACCTCAAAGCCTGTCAGCAGACTAGTGCAGGCTTCGGTAAGTCCGCTGTTGACGGAATGAACCCTCTCAACCACCGTGCCCATAAGGACACGGTGTTCCTCCACAATGGAAGTGTAGCGATCCGACCTGAGACGGTCAAATCTCTGTGTTCAGTGTCATCCCTGGATCAGTAATGCTGACACACACAGTACTTGAATGGATTTATAACAGAGTAGCAATCACACAAGTTATTACATCGAATGTCTCAAGAGAGAATTTATTACAATAAATATGGCTTAAGGCCATCTAAATAAGATAACAGCGGAAGGCTTGGAAGATAAAGAGAGTCCATCAACTCCAACGGCATAGCTGAGTGCACGACAACAACCTAGCGCACCTTACTCTTTGTCTGAAAAGTCCACAACATGATATGTTGCAGCCCGAAACGGGTCACCACATGGAATATGCTGGCAATGTAACACAGTAGAGCAATGAACATATAAATGCTATCACTACATGCATATATGGCTAGTGGAGGCTCTATGGTTATAATATTTTGTGAAAAGCCAGTTTTTTCCCTACAACAAAGGAATATATTTTATTTAACTATCGTGGTGGTTGAAACAACATTGAGAAGGTTCCTCCAACTCAATCCCAATTAAAGTAATCATTATCATCCCAACAAATTAATTAGAGTGATGAGATCAAACCAATAATTCAAGTACCAGATACTCAAGATGTTCATAACCGGGGACACGGCTAACCATGATTAGTTTGTACACTCTGCAGAGGTTTGCACACTTTTCCCCACAAGAATCGATCTCCTCCGTGGGATTTCCCGCACTACATGGTGTTTGAGAAACGGATGACCGAGACGCAATCTTTCAGAAACATTAACTCTTTACTCTGGGTAGACAGTTACACCTACTATCCCTCTACATCTGCTAGCCTACCACTGAAAGAGGTCATGCAACCTACTCAACTATGCTAGAGCCCATAATAGCTTGTGGCTGCACACATAAGTATCTAGCATGAATAATCTGATGATCCCTTTGAGCCTGGATGGCGGACCGTAGGATGATCACACTGGTACTCCGGGATATCCTAGGACAACATTGTATTCTCTAGGTGCCCACAAGCAATCCACCCAGATGTGTATTAAAGTTGCCACCTTAAGTTGAACCATTAATGAACAACTCACATCTGTCATGGATACACTCAAACCCAATCCACGTCTACGAGCATAGCATGGCAATATAAGCATAACGTAGAAGTAATCCCAAGGGTTTGATAGTAAAATAGGTAATAGGTCCTACCTCATCATCTACTTCCCAGTACCCACAAGTTCATCACATCCTAATCATGCAGTGTTTGAGGATTGTAAGTAATGCATAAAAACTGGGTATGAAAAGAGTATGATCAATGTGTTACTTGCCTTGCTGACGATCTGCAAATCCTAAAGACTTGTAGTAGCACGCTTCACACTCCGGGAATTCTATCGCAAACAAACCATCGGTGTACAAAAGAAGGGGTGCACCTTTGTACCCCTTTACCTGTGCACGGACAGTCGGAGCCGCGCCCACGGCCACCCCAAGCAGAGCAGGGGAGGTGAACCGAGGTAAAAACGAAGCCCGAGGTAGCCAGAGCAACACCAAGGCCAAGAACACAAAGAGCAGAGGGACGAAGCAGGTTCCCCCGGCAAGACCCTTGCCAGGGCAGCCTCAGCGGACCCGGCAAGACCCTTGCCGGGGCGGCCCGTCAAAACACCAACAGAGCGAGCCACCCTTGAGCCCACGTCCCCAACACCATCAGCCACGTTGGGCCAGGGCTCGAGAGGCACCTCTATGGTGGCATGAAGATCTTTGTGAAGGCAAGGAACATTCAAGACCAGATGAGGATTAGAAGGCGGCGATCCTCGGCAAGACCCTTGCCTAGGGGAACCACAAGACCCCCAGCAAGATCCTTGCCGGGGACGACAGGGGCCATGGCAAGTCCCTTGCCGGGCCACCCGGCAAGGCCCTCGCCAAGGGCGCCAGCAGGGCCACTGCCATGCCTGCACCAACCAAGTCTCCGCCGCCATTCGCATGCAGCTGCCAGCTCAACCAGCTGAGCAGGCACCTGCATGGCAATATGCAGCTCCCAGGCCAACTCATCAAGCGCCTGCGTGGCGGCATGCAGATCTTTGTGAAGGCTCCACCATCGCGCCACCTCAGCTGCCTGCCTGCCTACATGGCACCGTACGCATCGCTGGCCAGGGCGCGTGTCGAAGCGAGGAGGAGCGGCGACGGACGGTACAGGCCTCGCCCCCTTCCCCGATAAAGCTAGGGGACACCTCAGCGGCGCATTAAATGCGTCTTGTCCTGTAATACGAGCGATAAGCTCACAATATTGTACGCCTTTCCACCTCCTGTATGCCACTATGGCAGCCCCTTTGGACTATAAAAGGAGGCCCATGGCATACTGGAGAAGGATTCGCCTCTTTGGAACCACACACCCCACCATAGCTAGCTCGAGAGCTCAAGAACTCTCTGAAATACACCCACCAAAGTAGGACTAGGGTTTTACGCATCTTCGCGGCCCGAACCTGGGTAAACGATCCTTGTGCTGATTACCAATCCTGCTCTTCTCGCAACCCTGTGCCCCGGCAACCGTAGTAGGGATTCTTGTGATCCCATAGGTGTCATTCCACACCGACATCTTTGGCGCGCCAGGTAGGGGGCGCAATTGTGAGAATCTGGTCTGGTAGTTAGTCTAGCAGTTCTTCGTCGCCATGGCTCCCAAGAAGAAGACGGCCACGGCGATCGGCTCGTCGGGGGCCGAGCGGCCCGTGCTAGTACGGGCGAGCAGCGGCCCGGTCGCGGACAGAACCCGAGCTATGGTCCGCGAGCACCAGCATCGCCCTGGCAGTCAGAGCCTCGCGAGCGGCGCTGTTCGCGCGCCAGGCGACGGGCCGCACATCACCAAGTCTAAAGATGGGGCTGGGCCCCCCGCAGGTGGCACGGGGACCTCGAGGAGTATCGTTGTGCCACCCAAGGGCAGCGCAGCAACCTCCAAGACGCCCACGCCGGCGAACACTGTGTGCTCTTCCCATGGTGTGCACGACGAGTAGCGCCACCACGCCCGTGACCCTGGGCACCGCCGTGGGAAGAGCCCTGTGCGTCGTCCGCAGGACGAAGGAGTTCAGCATGCCCGCCGAAGTGCTGGCGAAAATGACGCGTAGCCGCTGGGTCATGATGGAGATCCTTCTAACATGGTTAGAAGTCGAAGCGCGCCACGGTCCACGCAGCTGTCGCCGTCACCCACGCCAGCAGAAGCTTTGGCGCGCGCAGCTGCTCCTCGACTTCCCTCCTGCTGCAGAGAAGCTCGATGAGTGGAGGGCCACCATCCGGAGCCTCATCGCCGTCGCCAACAAAGACGATCCGCGACCAGCAGGGCCCTCAGGTCGGTGCTCCACCGAGCCACCGCATGCTGGCGCTGGGAGGACAGGGTGAGCTGCGGCCACGGTGCACTCTCCTCCTCCCCGCCGGCTGCCGCGGGCGTCTGCCCGTCGGGACGACGCTTGTGATAACATCTCTATAGCGTCGTCCGACCCGCTGATGTCTACTACATAACCTTCTTCTTGTAGACGTTGTTGAAGGAAATATGCCCTAGAGGCAATAATAAAGTTATTATTTATTTCCTTATTTCATGATAAATGTTTATTATTCATGCTAGAATTGTATTACCCGGAAACATGATACATGTGTGAATACATAGACAAACTGAGTGTCACTAGTATGCCTCTACTTGACTAGCTCATTAATCAAAGATGGTTATGTTTCCTAGCCATGGACAAAGAGTTGTCATTTGATTAACGGGATCACATCATTAGGAGAATGATGTGATTGACTTGACCCATTCCGTTAGCTTAGCACTTGATCATATAGTATGTTGCTATTGCTTTCTTCATGACTTATACATGTTCCTATGACTATGAGATTATGCAACTCCCGTTTACCGGAGGAACACTTTGTGTGCTACAAACCTCACAACGTAACTGGGTGATTATAAAGGAGCTCTACAGGTGTCTCCAAAGGTACATGTTGGGCTGGCGTATTTCGAGATTAGGATTTGTCACTCCGATTGTCGGAGAGGTATCTCTGGGCCCTCTCGGTAATGCACATCACTTAAGCCTTGCAAGCATTGCAACTAATGAGTTAGTTGTGAGATGATGTATTACATAACGAGTAAAGAGACTTGCCGGTAACGAGATTGAACTAGGTATTGGATACCGACGATCGAATCTCGGGCAAGTAACATACCGATGACAAAGGGAACAAGGTATGTTGTTATGCGGTTTGACCGATAAAGATCTTCGTAGAATATGTAGGAGCCAATATGAGCATCCAGGTTCCGCTATTGGTTATTGACTGGAAACAGATCTAGGTCATGTTTACACAGTTCTCGAACCCGTAGGGTCCGCACGCTTAACGTTATGATGACAGTTTTATTATGAGTTTACAAGTTTTGATGTACCGAAGGTTGTTCGGAGTCCCGGATGTGATCACGGACATGATGAGGAGTCTCGAAATGGTCGAGACATAAAGATTGATATATTGGACGACTATATTCGGACACCGGAATTTTCCGGGCTATTTCGGAGAAAACCGGAGTGCCCGAGGGGTTCTGGAACCCCGGGAAGTATTGGGCCTTAGTGGGCCTTAGGGAGAGAGGGCAGCAGCCCGGAGGTGGCGCCCCATGGGGAGTCCGATTGGACTAGGGAGGGGGGCGGCCCTCTTCCCTCTCCCTCTCCTCTCTTTCCTTCCCCTTCCTTCTTCTGGTGGGACTAGGAAAGGGGAGTCCTACTCCCACTAGGAGGAGGACTCCCCCCTCCTTGGCGCGCCCCCTAGGGCCGGCCGGCCTCCCCCCTTGCTCCTTTATATACGGGGGCAGGGGGGCACCCCAAGACACACAAGTTGATCTTCGTGATTGTTCCCTAGCCGTGTGCGGTGCCCCCCTCCACCATATTCCACCTCGGTCATATCGTTACGGTGCTTAGGCGAAGCCCTGCGTCGGTAGAACATCATCATCATCACCACACCATCGTGCTGACGGAACTCATCCCCGACACCCTGCTGGATCGGAGTCCGGGAATTGTCATCGAGCTGAACGTGTGCTGAACTCGGAGGTGCCATACGTTCGGTACTTGGATCGGTCGGATCGTGAAGACGTACGAATACATCAACCGCGTTGTCATAACGCTTCCGCTTACAGTCTACGAGGGTACGTGGACAACACTCTCCCCTCTCGTTGCTATACATCACCATGATCTTGCGTGTGCGTAGGAATTTTTTTGAAATTACTACGTTACCCAACAGTTGTTGGGCCTCCAAGTGCAGTGGTTTGTAGGACAGTAGCAAATTTCCCTCAAGTGGATGACCTAAGGTTTATCAATCCGTAGGAGGCATAGGATGAAGATGGTCTCTCTCAAGCAACCCTGCAACCAAATAACAAAGAGTCTCTTGTGTCCCCAACACACCCAATACAATGGTAAATTGTATAGGTGCACTAATTCGGCGAAGAGATGCTGATACAAGTGCAATATGGATGGTAGATATAGGTTTTTGTAATCTGAAAAATATAAAAACAGCAAGGTAGCAAGTGGTAAAAGTGAGCGTAAACGGTATTGCAATGCTAGGAAACAAGGCCTAGGGTTCATACTTTTACTAGTGCAAGTTCTCTCAACAATAATAACATAGTTATATCATATAACTATCCCTCAACATGCAACAAAGAGTCACTCCAAAGTCACTAATAGAGGAGAACAAACGACGAGATTATGGTAGGGTACGAAACCACCTCAAAGTTATTCTTTCCAATCAATCAGTTGGGCTATTCCTATAAGTGTCACAAACAGCCCTAGAGTTCGTACTAGAATAACACCTTAAGACACAAATCAACCAAAACCCTAATGTCACCTAGATACTCCAATGTCACCTCAAGTATCCGTGGGTATGCTTATATGATATGCATCACAAAATCTCAGATTCATCTATTCAACCAACACATAGAACCTCAAAGAGTGCCCTAAAGTTTCTACCGGAGAATCACGAAGAAAACATGTGCCAACCCTATGCATAGGTTCATGGGCGGAACCCGCAAGTTGATCACCAAAATATACATCAAGTGAGATATCCCATAGTCACCACAGATACGCACGGCAAGACATACATCAAGTGTTCTCAAATCTTTAAAGACTCAATCCGATAAGATTACTTCAAAGGGAAAACTCAATCCATTTCAAGAGAGTAGAGGGGGAGAAGAAACATAAGATCCAACTATAATAGCAAAGCTCGCGATACATCAAGATCGTGCCAAATCAAGAACACGAGAGAGAGAGAGAGAGAGAGAGAGAGAGAGAGAGAGAGAGACCAAACACATAGCTACTGGTACATACCCTCAGCCCCGAGGGTGAACTACTCCCTCCTCGTCATGGAGAGCACCGGGATGATGAAGATGGCCACCGGTGAGGGTTCCCCCCCTCCGGCAGGGTGCCGGAACAGGGTCCCGATTGGGTTTTTGTGGCTACGGAGGCTTGCGGCGGCAGAACTCCCGATCTATTCTGTTTTTCGAAGTTTTTAGTGTACGTGGGTATATATGGGTGAAAGAAGTATGTCGGTGGACCTCCGGGGAGCCCACGAGGCAGGGGGCGCGCCCTAGGGGGTGGGCGCGCCCCCACCCTCGTGGCCACCTCCCTTCTTTCCTGACGTGCACTCTAAGATTTTCCGGTAGCTTTCCTTCCAAAAATAACTTCTCTAGTTGGTTTCATTCTGTTTCGACTCTGTTTGATATTCCTTTTTCTTTGAAACACTGAAATAGACAAAAAAACAGCAATTCTGGGCTGGGCCTCCGGTTAATAGGTTAGTCCCAAAAATAATATATAAGTGGATAATAAAGCCCAATATTGTCCAAAACAGTAGATAATATAGCATGGAGCAATCAAAAATTATAGATACGTTGGAGACGTATCAAGCATCCCCAAGCTTAATTCCTGCTCGTCCTCGAGTAGGTAAATGATAAAAAAGATAATTTTTGATGTGGAATGCTAGTTTGGCATAATTTCATTGTAATTCTTCTTAATTTTGGTACAAATATTCAGATCCGAAAGATTCAATACAAAAGTTCATATTGAGATAAAAGTAATAATACTTCAAGCATACTAACTAAGCAATTATATCCTCTCAAAATAACATGGCCAAAGAAAGTTCATCCCTACAAAATCATATAGTTTAGTCATGCTCCATTTTCGTCACACAAGAATGCTCTCATCATGCACAACCCCGATGACAAGCCAAGCAATTGTTTCATACTTTAATAATCTCAAACCTATAAACTTTCGCGCAATATATGAGCGCGAGCCATGGACATAGCACTATTGGTGGAATAGAATATGATGATGGGGGTTATGAGGAGAAGACAAAAAAGGAGAAGATCTCACATCAACGAGGCTAATCAATGGCCTATGGAGATGCCCATCGATTGATGTTAATGCAAGGAGTAGGGATTGCCACGCAACAGATGCACTAGAGTTATAAATGTATGAAAGCTCAACAAAATAAACTAAGTGGGTGTGCATCCAACTTGCTTGCTCACGAAGACCTAGGGCACTTGAGGAGGCCCATTGTTGGAATATACAAGCCAAGTTCTATAATGAAAAATTCTCACTAGTATATGAATGTGATAAAACAAGAGACTCTCTATCATGAAGATTATGGTGCTACTTTTAAGAACAAGTGTGGTAAAGGATAGTAACATTGTCCCTTCTCTCTTTTTCTCTCATTTTTTGGGCCTTCTCTTTTTTATGGCCTTTCTCACTTTTTTTATTTTTTGGCCTTCTCTTTTTTATGGCCTTTCTTTTTTTATATTCCTCACTTGGGACAATGCTCTAGAAAAATGATGATCATCACACTTCTATTTATTTACAACGCAATGATTACTACTCGATACTAGAACAAAGTATGACTCTATATGAAGGCCTCCGGCAGTGTACCGGGATATGCAAAGAATCAAGAGTGACATGTATGAAAGTATTATGAATGGTGGCTTTGCCACAAATACTATGTCAACTACATGATCATGCTAGCAATATGACAATGATGAAGATGTCATGATGAACGGAATGGTGGAAAGTTGCATGGCAATATATCTCGGAATGGCTATGGAAATGCCATAATAGGTAGGTATGGTGGCTGTTTTGAGGAAGTTATAAGGAGGTTTATGTGTGAAAGAGCGTATCATATCACGGGGTTTGGATGCACCGGCGAAGTTTGCACCAACTCTCAATGTGAGAAAGGGCAATGCACGGTACCGAAGAGGCTAGCAATGATGGAAGGGTAAGAGTGCATATAATCCATGGACTCAACATTAGTCATAAAGAACTCACATACTTATTGCAAAAATCTACCAGTCATCAAAAACCAAGAACTACGCGCATGCTCCTAGGGGGATAGATTCGTAGGAAAAGACCATCACTCGTCCCCGGCCGCCACTCATAAGGAGGACAATCAAAGAATACCTCATGTTTCAAATTTGTTACATAGCGTTTACCAAACGTGCATGCTACGGGACTTGCAAACTTCAACACAAGCATTCTCAAATTCACAACTACTCAACTAGCACGAATTTGATATTATCACCTCCATATCTCAAAACAATCATCAAGCATCAAACTTCTCTTAGTATTCAACACACTCATAAGAAAGTGTTTACTATTTTTGAATACCTAGCATTTTAGGATTAAGCACAATACCATGCTATTTAAGACTCTCAAAATAATATAAGTGAAGCATGAGAGTTCATCTATTTCTTCAAAATAAAACCACCATTGTGCTCTAAAAGATATAAGTGAAGTACTAGAGCAAAACTATAAACTACTCTGAAAGATATAAGTGAAGATCAATGAGTAGTCGAATAATTATACAACTATGTGAAGACTCCCCGATTTAAGAATTTCAGATCTTGGTATTTTATTCAAACAGCAAGCAAAACTAAAGAAAATAAAATGACGCTCCAAGCAAAACACATATCATGTGGTGAATAAAAATATAGCTCCAAGTAAAGTTACCGATGAACGTAGACGAAAGAGGGGATGCCTTCCGGGGCATCCCCAAGCTTAGGCTCTTGGTTGTCCTTGAATATTACCTTGGTGTGCCTTGGGAATCCCCAAGCTTAGGCTCTTGCCACTCCTTATTCCATAGTCCATCGAATCTTTACCCAAAACTTGAAAACTTCACAACACAAAACTTAAAAGAAAACTCGTGAGCTCCGTTAGAGAAAGAAAACAAAACACCACTTCATGGTACTGTAATGAACTAATTATTTATTTATATTGGTGTTAAACCTACTTTATTCCAACTTCTCTATGGTTTATAAACTATTTTACTAGCCATAGATTCATCAAAAGAAGCAAAAAACACATGAAAAACAGAATCTGTCAAAAACAGAATAGTCTGTAGTAATCTGTAACTAACGCAAACTTATGGAACTACAAAAATTATAAAATAAATTTGTGGACCTGAGGAATTTGTCTAGTAATAATTTTCAAAAAGAATCAACTAAATAGCGCTCTCCAGTAAAACGTTCTAGCTAATCTCGTGAGCGCTAAAGTTTTTGTTTTTTACAGCATGATCATAAAGACTTCACCCAAGTCTTCCCAAAGGTTCTACTTGGTACAAACACTAATTAAAACATAAAACCACATCTAAACAGAATCTAGATGGATTATTTAATACTAAACAGAACCAAAAATCAAGAAACTAAAATAAAATTGGGTTGCCTCCCAACAAGCGCTGACGTTTAACGCCCCAAGCTAGGCATGATGATTTCAATGATGCTTACATAAAAGATAATAATTGAAACATAAAAAGAGCATCATTAATAATATGACTAGCAAATTTAAGTCTAACCCAGTTCCTATGCATAGGGATTTTGTGATCAAACAATTTATGGGAATAATAATCAACTAGCATAGGAAGGCAAAACAGGCACAACTTCAAAACTTTAACCACATAGAGAGGAAACTTGATATTATTGCAATTCCTACAAGCATATATTCCTCCCTCATAATAATTTTCAGTAGAATTACGAATGAATTAAATAATATAACAAGCATCTAAAGAATTCTTTTCATGATCTACAAGCATAGAAAATTTACTACTCTTCACATAAGCAAAATTCTTCTCATTCGGAATAGTGGGAGTATCATAAATGACTTGAATACTATAAATTGTTTCCACATTAAAAGAGTAATGTTCAGAGAAAGGGTACTCATAATCATGACAAGTTTTATAAATATAATCATCACTACTTTTTATAGCATAAGTTTCATCTCAATAATCATCATAAGTAGCAACTTTGTTCTCATCATAATTGATTGAAACCTCTTCCAAGATAGTGGACTCATCACTAAATAAAGTCATGACCTCTCCAAATCCACTTTCATAAATATTATCATCATAAGTAGGAGGCATGCTATCATCAAACCAACTTTGCATATCAAAACTTGGGAGGCTAAAAATATCATCATTATTAAACGTAGCATCCCCAAGCTTGGGACAAACATTAATTGCAGAAAATATATTCTCAAATATGTCATCCTCATCAAACATGGCTTCCCCAAGCTTGGGCCTTTTCATGTTATAAGCATAATCACTCTCATCATTAATAGTATGGATAGCACCAATAGTATAGCAAACATTATTATCATATTCTTCCAAGCAAGTGCCAAAAAGGTTTTCAAGATCATAAGAAGTGTCATTATATTCCCAATCATAATCATCACAACAAGCAATAGGCATAACGAGGTCATCATCAAGTGCATCATCTTCCACAATTATTTTTTATTCATTTTCATGAGGCACAACAATAATAGGAGCAACATTATTTGGGAGAGATACCTTTTTACCTCTCTTCCTTTTTCTTTTATTCTTCTTCACCACATCATGTGTGGGTTCAATCCTCTTTTTGGAGCTCCTTATTAATGAGATTGGTTGAATAGAAGGCTGCTCCTTGTTACCTGATTCATCATAAGAAATAATAGGAGGATATTTGGAAGTATCTTCCCTTTCATTAGTATTCTCTTCATCCTCTATTTGTTTTCTTTTCTTTATGTAATTGGCAATATAAGGATTTTCAATGCAATTCACCGCTCAATACATATAAATCTTCTCTAGATCAAAATCAAGAATTCTATCAAGATTAAACTTTGGGATACCCTCAGTTATACGTTTCATTTCCTCATACCCCAAAAGAAGACTAAGCTATTTATGATGCTCAAGGTTAATCAAATTATCACAATATTTAAACACAACTTGATCATGAAACAAATAGCATTGGAGCTTTAAATGACCATGTTCATTGCAAAGTTCACAAGGGGCACGATAAATATTGAATCTTTCTGCGCAATCATCAAGACTTTCTTGTAACAATTTAGTTTCTAAGTACTTATGCCTCTTGCAATATCTATCTTCCCTTTTTGGTGTGTACTTGCAAACCCAATGCACTCCACAAAATTTGACATGTTTATAGGAGATATTTTCATAATAACTAGTGCAATCATCCTTAGTACCATGGATATTCAAGGAGTTCATACTAACAACATTGCAACCATGCTCATCATTCAAAGATTTATTGCCAAACATTTTAATACATTCTTCTTCTAACACTTTGGCACAATTTTCCTTTCCATCATACACACGAAAGATATTAAAAAGACGAAGCATATCAGACATACTCAATTCCATTTTTTCTAGTTTTCTTTTATAAACTAAACTAGTGCTAAAACAAGAAAAAAATATTCGATTGCAAGATCTAAAGATATACCTTCAAGCACTTACCTCCCCGGCAACGGCGCCAGAAAAGAGCTAGATGTCTACTACACAACCTTCTTCTTGTAGACATTGTTGGGCCTCCAAGTGCAGAGGTTTGTAGGACAGTAGAAAATTTCCCTCAAGTGGATGACCTAAGGTTTATCAATCCGTAGGAGGCGTAGGATGAAGATGGTCTCTCTCAAGCAACCCTGCAACCAAATAACAAAGAGTCTCTTGTGTCCCCAACACACCCAATAAAATGGTAAATTGTATAGGTGCACTAGTTCGGCGAAGAGATGGTGATACAAGTGCAATATGGATGGTAGATATAGGTTTTTGTAATCTGAAAATATAAAAACAGCAAGGTAGCAAGTGGTAAAAGTGAGCATAAACGGTATTGCAATGCTAGGATACAAGGCCTAGGGTTCATACTTTCACTAGTGCAAGTTCTCTCAACAATAATAACATAGTTAGATCATATAAATATCCCTCACCATGCAACAAAGAGTCACTCCAAAGTCACTAATAGAGGAGAACAAACGAAGAGATTATGGTAGGGTACGAAACCACTTCAAAGTTATTCTTTCCAATCAATCAGTTGGGCTATTCCTATAAGTGTCACAAACAACCCTAGAGTTTGTACTAGAATAACACCTTAAGAGACAAATCAACCAAAAACCTAACGTCACCTAGATACTCCAATGTCACCTCAAGTATCCGTGGGTATGATTATACGATATGCATCACAAAATCTCAGATTCATCTATTCAACCAACACGTAGAACCTCAAAGAGTGCCCCAAAGTTTCTACCGGAGAATCACGACGAAAACATGTGCCAACCCCTATGCATAGATTCATGGGCGTAACCCGCAAGTTGATCACCAAAACATACATCAAGTGAATCACGTGATATCCCATTGTCACCACAGATACGCACGGCAAGACATACATCAAGTGTTCTCAAATCTTTAAAGACTCAATCTGATAAGATTACTTCAAAGGGAAAACTCAATCCATTACATGAGAGTAGAGGGGGAGGAAAAACGTAAGATCCAACTATAATAGCAAAGATCGCGATACATCAAGATCGTGCAAAATCAAGAACACGAGAGAGAGAGAGACCAAACACATAGCTACTGGTACACACCCTCAGCCCGAGGGTGAACTACTCCCTCCTCGTCATGGAGAGCGTCGGGATGATGAAGATGGCCACCGGTGAGGGTTCCCCCCCCCCCCCTCCGGAAGGGTGCCGGGACAGGGTCCCGATTGGGTTTTGGTGGCTACAGAGGTTTGCGGCCGCGGAACTCCCAATCTATTCTGTTTTTCGAAGTTTTTAGGGTACGTGGGTATATATGGGTGAAAGAAGTACGTCGGTGGACATCCGGGGTGCCCACGAGGCAGGGGGCGCGTCCTAGGGGGGCCCATGAGGCAGGGGCGCGGCCTACCTTACGAGGTGGGCTGCCCGGCCTTTACCTGTGAACTGTGGCAGTTCCAATGGCCGTCCCACCGCATGTTCAAGCCCGACGTCAGCGAGAAGTACACTGGCAAGACCCATCCATCCGAGTTCCTCAGCATCTACACCATCGTGATGCAGGTGGCCGGAGCTCGCAACGACAAGGTGCTTGCCAATTATTTCCCGCTGGCACTGAAGCCCAATGTTATGTCTTGGTTGATGCACTTGCCGGCGGATTCCATTTCTTCTTGGTCGGATCCGTGCCATGATTTCGTTGGCGCCTTCACAGGAGGCCACCAAGCTCATGGCCAGGCGAGTGATCTGCATATCATTCCCCAGAAGGAAGGGGAACCCCTGCGCAAGTATATCCAGAGATTCAGCCGGGTGCAGTACAACATCCCCGACGTTCATCCCGCCGTTGTGATCAGCGCGTTCCATCAGAACGTGCACAACCGCAAGATGCGCGAAGAGCTGGCGATAACCAAGGTTAAGGATGTGGCCGAGCTCTACGTTCTGGCCGATAGATGCGCCCGGGCTGAAGAGGGAAGGAAGTACCCCGGCGAAGACGCCGGTGCGGAAACTGACTCTACCTACGAAGAGGCCGCCACCCCGACGAAGAAGGGCCGGCATCGCAACAGGAAAGGAAAGGGCAAGGCCGTACTTGCCGTCGAGGGGTCTGACGACGCTGGCGCTGCCAAGAAGGTCAAGGTAGACGGCCCCGGCAAGGAGATCGCCAGGTGCGCCGCCTGCCGGGCTTTAGCAGCTGCCGACAAGCCAGGGGGCTCTGGCAAGTAGTACTGCAAGATCCACCGCACCAGGGGCCGTGACCTCCAGAACTGCCGACAAGTCGAGCTGCTTGCTGAAAAGCAAAAGGCCGAGTATGAAAGGCAGGACAAGGAGAAAGGTCAGGATGGTGCCGAGGGATCCGGCAAGAAGCATGGAGGCCAAGGAAGCCACCCCGACAGGGACAACCAGCAAGAGAGGCCCGCCCGGGGCCGTGACAAGAAACAAGAAGACGATGATCACGACGAGGACGACGAGTCCGATGAGCAAGAGTTCCAGAAGTCTATGGAGGCCATGTGCGTCGATGGTGGCGCCTCGCTGCATACTTCTCACCGCCAGCTCAAGCAGTGGGCGCGCGAGATTACAGCAGCGGAGCCGTCGTTCGACGCTCGAAAGCCGCTGAAGTGGTCCAGCACGCTCCTCATCTTTGACATCGAGGACCACCCTGACCGCACAACCGCGGTCGGGTGTTTGCCATTGTTGGTCTCACCAACGATACACAACCTCAAGGTGAACAAGATGTTGGTTGACAGCGGGGCCGGCCTGAACTTGATCTCGCCCGTCGTGATCAAAAGGCTGCAAATTCCTGATGGAGACCTCGAGGAAACGGGCACGTTTCAAGGGGTCAATCCGGGGAGGAGCCAGCCGAAGGGGAAGGTCACACTTCCCGTGACGTTTGTAGGAGAGTTGAACTACAGGACGGAGAGGATCATCTTCGACGTGGCCGAGATTCCCTTGCCCTACAACGGGATCCTCGGCCGCCCGACACTAGCCAAGTTCATGGCGGCATCACACTACGCCTACAACATGCTAAAGATGCCCGGGCCATTGACCATCATCTCCGTCTGCTCCGACAAGAAGGACACACTGATTTGCGCCGACCAGCTCTACCGGGAAGCAATTGCAGCAGCTGCCGTCAAGGCACCTGCTCCTGCCGCTGAAGGCCCGGGAGGGGAGAATAAGCCCGACAAGACCTCTCGCACCCACTCCGGCAAGCACACCTCTTCAGAGTGCAGTGCTACCGTCGAGGACGTGCCAGAGAGCTCTACCGGAAAGAGCAAGAAATCTAGAGCCGAACCACCACAGACCAAGAAGGTGTCTGCCAGGGGGGATGGCACGGGAGGGGCCTTCACCATAAGCTCCACCCTCGACAGCAAATAGGAAGGCGCGCTCGTCACCTTCCTGCGGGCAAATGTTAACGTGTTTGCGTGGCAAGCATCTGACATCCCCGGTGTTCCCAGGGAGGTGATTGAGCACCGCCTAGCTGTCTGCCCTCATGCACGGCCTGTCAAGCAGAAGGTCAGAAAGCAGGCTCTAGAGAGGCAGGAGTTCATCACAGAGGAGATCAGGAAGTTGGAAGCGACGGGTTTGGTGAGAGGAGTGCTCCACCCGACGTGGTTGGCCAATCCGGTAGTGGTGCGCAAGGCGAATGGGAAGTGGAGGTTGTGTATTGATTACACAGATATCAATAAGGCTTGTCCTAAGGACCCCTTCCCGCTGCCACGCATCGACCAGATTGTTGACTCCACGACCGGGTGTGATCTGTTATCATTCCTCGATGCCTACTCGGGCTACCACCAAATCTTCATAACAAGAGAGGATGAAGAGAAGACATCATTCATCACCCCATGTGGTACGTATTGCTTTTTACGGATGCCTTTCGGGTTGAAGAGTGCTGGCTCGACATTTGCAAGAGCAGTCCAGATTGGTTTTGAACCGCAGCTCCATAGAAATATGGAGGCATACATGGATGACATAGTAGTCAAAACCTAGGAGAGGGCAACACTTGTGCAAGATCTGGAAGAGACATTTGCCAACCTACGCAAGATCAAACTTAAGCTGAACCCTGAGAAGTGTGTCTTCGGCGTTCCGTCCGGCAAGCTTCTCGGATTCTTCGTGTCGCAGCGCGGGATTGAGGCAAACCCAGACAAAATCAAGGCTATTGAGCAGATTGAGGCGCCCAAGAGGATCAAAGATGTGCGTCGGCTCACCGGCTGCGTTGCCTCCATGAGCTGATTCATCTCCAAGTCCGCCGAGCGCGCCCTTCCCTTATTCAAAATCTTGAAGAAGGCAGGCCCAATGGAGTGGACCCCAGAAGCCGAGGCGGCGTTGCAGGATCTGAAGAAATACCTTTCCTCCACGCCAACACTGGTTGCGCCTAAACCACAAGGGCCGTTGCTGCTGTATCTGGTGGTGATGAATCAAGTGGTCAGCGCCGCACTGGTGGCATAGAGGGAGGTCGACGAGGAGGCGGTGGCGGCGGCAGAACCAGCGGATGGCAAGCCAAAGATCCCCCCGGAAGGGCCTGGTGCCGAAAAGGCAAGGCCCCCAGCAGGGTCTGATGCCACCAAGGCGGTGCCCGCGCAGTCAAGTGAGGTGATGCAGAAGAAGAATTTGATGCAGCACTCGGTTTAATTTGTCAGCTCACTCTTGCAGGGGGCTAGGTCGAGTTACTCCGGTGTGCAGAAATTGCTCTTCGGCCTCCTTATGGCCTCGAGGAAGCTGCATCATTACTTCCAAGCCCACGAGATCACTGTCGTCACCCGCCTCCCATGCAACGGATACTGCATAACCCAGATGCGAGTGGAAGGATTGTGGAATGGGCCCTGGAGTTGTCAACTTTTGGGTTGAAGTTTGAGAGTACCTCGACAATCCAAAGCAGAGTCTTGGCGGAGTTCATTGCAGAATGGACCTCAACGCCCGACAAAGAAATCCAGGAGACCGCTCTCCCCGGCAAGGAAGCAGACCGCAACTGGATCATGTACTTTGATGGGGCTTTCTCGCTGCAAGGCGCAGGTGCCGGTGTGCTGCTTGTCGCACCCACCGGAGAGCACCTGAAGTATGTGGTCCAGATGCACTTTCCCAGGGAGATGTCCACAAACAACACTGCTGAGTACGAGGGGGCTGCTTGCCGGTCTCAGGATCGCGGCAGACCTCGGGGTGAAGAAGCTCATCGTCGGGGTGATTCGCAGCTTGTCATCACGCAAGTCAACAAGGATTACCAGAGCCCATTGATGGAGGCCTACATAGATGAAGTGAGGAAGATGGAGGAGCGCTTTGGCGGTATCCAAGCGGAGCACATTCCCTGAGCGGAGCATGTTCATATGTGCTTATTTGCATTAGCTTGTGTCGGTGTCAAAACCGGCGGATCTCGGGTAGGGGGTCCCGAACTGTGCGTCTAGGCGGATGGTAACAGGAGACAAGGGACACGATGTTTTTACCCAGGTTCAGGCCCTCTCGATGGAGGTAATACCCTACTCCTGCTTGATTAATATTGATGATATGGGTAGTACAAGAGTAGATCTACCACGAGATCAGAGAGGCTAAACCCTAGAAGCTAGCCTATGGTATGAT
This sequence comes from Aegilops longissima, assembly GCA_021605205.1. Lineage (NCBI taxonomy): Eukaryota > Viridiplantae > Streptophyta > Magnoliopsida > Poales > Poaceae > Aegilops > Aegilops longissima. Next base: position 554,637,577 of record CM038677.1, on the reverse strand, counting down.
TGTTGTTCGTCCTACGGACTAAAACCCTTCGATTTATATGGACACCGAATAGGGTTAGGGTTACACAGAGTCGGTTACAATGGTAGGAAATCTACATATCCGTATCGCCAGGCTTGCCTTCCACGCCAAGGAAAGTCCTATCCGGACGAGGGACGAAGTCTTCAATCTTGTATCTTCATAGTCTAGGAGTCCGGCCAATGATGATAGTTCGGCTATCCGGACACCTCCTAGTCCAGGACTCCCTCAGTAGCCCCTGAACCAGGCTTCAATGACGACGAGTCCGGCGCGCATATTGTCTTCGGCATTGCAAGGCGGGCTCCTCCTCCAAATACTTCATAGAAGGTTTTGAGCACAAGGATAGTGTCCGGCTCTGCAACACAAGTTCCACATACCACCGTAGAGAGAATAATTTTTGCACAGATCTGCTGACGTATTCCGCGACGTGACATCACACCAAGGCCAAGCCTTTATTCGAATCTGTCCCACCTCAGCGTGTTTAGCGAGGCGATTTCCTTGGCACGTCTTACCAAAGCGTAGATCGTGCCCCCTTATTCCGGGATTCTCATCAATACGGACGTGGGTAACCCAACCGTGCCCGTTGGCACGCCTCCTCTATCAAAGGCGAGTCCCAATCGGCCACGGGGAGGGCTCTTGGTATTCAACCTCTTTATAATGAGACCAAGGCCCTCTTCTTTTTTCCACCCTCCATCGAATTCGCCTCGCGCATCGAGTTCTAACACCCAAAGCTTCAGATTTAGGCGCTTCGGACCTTCGACAATGTCCGGCTCCGACCAGCTCGGCCGATGGATGTCTTCTTCTATCACAGAAGAAAATGTGCTAAAGCTGCGAGGCGCCAGTATCTAACGGCGAGATTTCGCATAGGCTGCCTGCTCCGAGGCAGGTCATTCCCACCCGAGCCCGGCGAGAGCGTGGTGTTCGTGTCTCACTTCCTTCGGGGTTTAGGCTTCCCGACGGATCCCTTTGTGCGGGGGCTCATGTTTTATTATGGGCTGGATTTCCATGACTTGAATCCGGAGTCCATCCTCCACATCTCATCGTTCATTGTTGTATGTGAAGCCTTCCTCCGCATTACCCCTCACTTCGGATTGTGGCTCAAGACCTTCAAAGTGGAGCCGAAGATGATCAAGGGGCATCAGGCAGAATGCGGAGGGGCTGTTATAAGCAAGAATGCAGACGCTCCATGGCCCGAGGGCTCTTTTCAAGAGGAGCTCAATCTATGGCTACAGGAGTGGTTTTACATCACCGCTCCCAGGGGCACCAAATGGGTGGCGCCACCTGCCTTCCGCTTGGGTCCTCCACTGCGGCTGGCGTCGTGGGTCAATAAAGGGCTCGACTGGGGACCATCCAAGGACGTACCTCTGTTGCAGGGCCGTATTTGAGACCTCCAAGAGAGGGAGATCAATTTGGTCATAGTAGCGCAGTTTATGCTGATTCGTCGCACCTTGCCCTGCAAACATCGCCCCCTCCGCTTGTGGGAGTTTAATCCGGAGGGACCACGAACTCTTCAACATTTTATGGGCGTAACGCCCGTGGAGATGTACCAACTGTTCTTCAGATCACAAGCAATGTGTCCGGACTTAACCGAGGACGCAGGTCTGAGCTGCAATCGCCCGGACACTCAAGTAAGTAGTCCTGTACCTGGACATGCTATCCGCATATTTATCATATACTTGCCCTTAAAAGAGCTATCCTTTAAACATGAGTGGATATCAAAAGCAAAACTGATCAGGTGTCCGGCCCCCTCCCTGAGACCACGCCGGATCCGGTATTAACCAAGATGCTAGAGGTTGTGCCTTTTGAAGAAGGCGAAGGAGGGAACAAGGGAACTACTACCTCCATGAAGGAGGCTATCAAGAAAGGGGGGATCGAGAATCCCTCCCTCCAAGGGGAGAAGAGGACCGCCTCTGAAGATCCGGAGGCCAAAGCCTTGAAGCGGGGGAAGAAATCTTCGCCAGAGGGTCCTGCGGCGGGAGATGCCCCGGCCGCACTATTCCCCAAGGAGATCAGCCCTCCAGCGAGCCGTAAGTAAAAAGGGGGGAGTTTATAAAATAAAAGAAATCCCTGCGTTATTTCTGAAGGTAACCGAAAGTTTTACCTTGTAGTTCGGACCTCAGCCCTTCACAGCAGAGCTCGTCTTCAGGGGATCTTGATCCGGAGATGATGGAGAGCAAAACGCCTCCGCGTGCCATACCATCATGCGAGGCGGACGACCCTGAGGTGTCGTCTCGGAGGGCTTCTCCGAATCCGGCGGGGCCAGAAGGCAGCCGTATGTCCCCTCAAAGCCCTCCGTGTCCGGCCTTCGAAAAAGGCCACCGGACGAATCCGGCACCAATGGGTGTATGGTCGGAGGAGCTGAAGGATCTGCTCGGGCGAGCGTCTATCTCAGAAGATTACCGTACGTTAATGATTACGGTGATTGAAAGGATTTCATCCGCTGAGAGCGGGTTGCATGAAGCCGTCGTAAGTTTACTGACGGGTTTTGAGGTACGCAAAATGATGTACCTTCTGACAGTTTTGCATATAAAATGCGCCTTGTATAGATAGTAGCCCCTGAGACTTGGTGCGGTGTCAAAAATGACGGTGCGCCGAGGATCATAACCCCAGGTATAATATGCGCTCTTCCTATGTAGGTGGCGAAGCGTCCGGTGGCTAGCCGGGCTGATGAATTTGCCGAGCTGAAGCGGCAACTTGACGTGGCGGATGCGGACATCACGCTTGTTAATAAGCGGCTTGACGAGTCACAAGGTATGCAACTGTTCCACGGACACCTGGTAAGGGAGCTTAATGCCCATGTCTTACAACGTGTATGCTTAATGCAGATGGTGCCGCTGCTATGGAGAGCCTTCGGGCGGAGCTCACCCGAGCCAAGGAGCAAGCCAGAAAAAGTGATGCGGCTGCTTTAAAGGCGGCCGCAGAGCTAAAAGTCGAACAGGCTGCTCACTGCCAAAGCAAGATAGAAATGGCCGAGATGGCCGTGAAATTGAAGAATGCTACTGACCGTTGCGAGCTTCTTGAAAAAGAAGATCGAGCGAAACAAGAGGACCTGAAAAAGGCCACCACCGAGGCCAAGGATACTCGCTCTGCGATGAGAGCTATGAAGGAGAAGCTACGTCAGGCCGAAGATATTGTGGCTGGAAAGCCCTTTCTGCTGCGGAGGAAATTCACGGATCCTAAGTACGCTCAATTGGACCGTCTGTGGGGTGCAGAGGATGCTTAAGCTGGACTTGGCGGCGAAAGTGCATGAACACGGCCGAACACTTCCGAGGTCAAAAGGATCGCGGAATGGAAGAGCTTTTTGGTCGCATTCCATAGTCCGGGCGTCCACTTTCGTTAAGCGATCGTTTGGCGAATGGGCTGAGCTGAATAGGTTGTCCGGACTTGCCATGAAGGCTGTCGTGACTCATTTGTGGCGAAAAGCCCCAAGCCGAAGAGTTATTTTGGCTTGATGCAGCAGTTCCTTGGTGCGGTGCCGCATATCCATGCAATGAAGAGGTCAGCATGCATAGAGGGAGCGTGGATGGCTCTTGCCCGTGTCAAGACAAACTGGGCGGAGATGAAGGCCACCGACTTTGCATCCCAAGATTCGGACAGAAGCCGAGTACCAGCCGAGCATTTTTTTGAGGAAGTCCTGCAGGGCGCTCGTTTAATAGAGACGCAGTGCTCAAAGGATATTATGTTTAAATGACATGAATGATTTGTGAAAACAACGTTTCAATATAAGAGCTTTTTATACTTGTGCATTCAAGTATTAAAATGCCTCTGTCTTGACGTTGATGTATATGTGTATATAACTTTGAAAGATGGCAGTCTTGACATTACGCACATAGTCTTGGGGTGTTTACAAAAAGGCGCATTTTCACACTTAATCCAACGTCTTGGTCCTGTGAAGGAGGTGATGGCGTAGCAAACTAGGCAACCGGACTATAATGCTTTATCACTTTCACTTAGCCATAGGAATTCGATGGTGGGGCTACTATATAGCCCCTAGAACCGCGCTCTCCGAATTGAGTAGCGTATGTGCTGACCGGAAGCGGTCCTTCGTCAATCTGAGGAATTCTAAACATTCCGGTGGGTCATCAGTGGTTGACCAGTCTCACGCTATATCATGAAAGTCAGTTTAGCTTTCTCCTTTGAGGTGCTCAACCCAGCTCAACGAGGGCACAATCGCGGTGGTTCTCCCAGCGCTACCTTAGCGATATAGCGGGCGTAAGGTACCAAAACATGGGGCGGGCAAACCCAACATTTGACCAAAGACATGATTGGAGCTGATGCATATAAGGCCTAACTTCGAGGCGCCGAACACTCCCTAAGGTATTCGGTCTTTATAAAACAGGCAGAATAATGCCCTAAGCCCTGGTGTCGGTACATGCAAAAATTCTGGTGCAGCCGATGCCAAAACACCAGCCTCCTCCTCGGTTATAGCTAGAAACCGGGGATGTGTATCAACAAGAGCGAGTAAAAAGGTTTACTCGGGGTCTTAATCTGAAAAGAATCCTTGCAGCGGGTCCCTCTTGCGTCTGCGCTTTGTGTCTCCGTTGTGCCGTATCACGGGCCGGGTGTATACGTTGTTCATCTGTAAAGAGAGGAACTTAGTTGAAAAGAAAAAAGGATCGTGCAAAAAATGTACTTTATATTAAATAAACAGAGTACGGTCCGAGAAGTCAATAAAATTGAGCTTTATTGTCTCTTGTTGTACATGCGTGCAGCCCCTTGTACGAGGGTATGCCGCTAGTAGGCGCCAGACTCGTCTAGCCGTGTCCGGGGTTCGAATGACCTATTCAGGTGCTTTGGTTAGCGGAGCCGGATTGGTGTGAGGCTGTCAAAGCAGCCTCGCGTTCTTCCGTGCTCGAGTAACACTTAATACTCCCTTTTAATGAGATGATGTCGCGTGGACCGGGCATTTTAAGTGTAAGAGATGCATAATGCGGTATTGCGTTAAAGCGGGCGAAAGCTACATGCCCCAGTAGTGCTTGATAGCTACTATCGAATGGGGCGATGTGGAAGGTTAACTTTTCACGGCGGAAGTTGTCAGATGAGCCGAAAACAACTTCTAGCAGCAGGGAGCCCGTACAATGGGCATATAGGCCTGGCATTACCCCTTTGAAGGAGGTGTTGCTATGGCGAATTTTGGTTGGGTCTATCCCCATTTTGCAGATTGTGTCCTGATATAGCAGGTTTAGATCGCTACCTCCGTCCATTAGGACTTGTGTAAATTGGAGTCCGTTGATTATAGGATCTAATATCAAGGCAATCCATCCTGCATTCCGGATACTTCCGGAATAGTCCTGATGATCGAAGGTGATTGGTTTTGACAACCATCGTTGGGACTCTGCTGGGATAGACCGTGCGGCGCGTGTTTCTATGGGCTCCGCTCTTTTTTTCCCTTTTGTCACTTGAAGTGAGTTCACTGTTTTGACTTTTTGTGGGAAATTCTTTTGTTTTCCGGTGCTCTTCTTGTGGGGTTCGTCATCGTCCTCGCTTGGTGTGTCGAGCCCCTTGTGTTCGACATTGAGTTTGCCGGACTGCTTGAAGACCCAACAATTTCTGCGGTTATGGTTTGCAGGCTTCCCGGGAATACTGTGGATTTGGCATATTTTGTCCAAGCTTTTGTTTAGGTTGGATAGCTCTTCGCTGTTGTCCTTGAGGGGCATTTTCTTATGATTCTGCCTGGAGCTTCTGAATCCTGCGTTTACTGCCGTGCTCTTCGGGTTGTTTCCCTTTGTCCGGCGCTGGTCCTTGCTACGTCGTGGTTTCCCATTTCCATCCCTTACTTCGGATGTACTTGGGTCGCTGGTCTGCATCTTGCCAGCCAACTATCCTCTCCAGCATAAGCGAGTCATGAGGCTTGTTAATGCAGCCATGGTTCTCGGCTTCTCTGGCGAGGTGTCAGCGAGCCATTCATCTCAAACATTGTGTTTGAAAGCTGTTAAGGCTTGGCGTCCGGACGATCGACTATTTGGTTCTTTTGGTGAGAACCTGTTCTAGAATTTGCGGGCTGACTCTCCGGGTTGTTGAGTTATATGACTTAAATAAATGCGCATCCGGAGGACAGACATAAGTCCTTGAAATTTGCGAAAAGCATCCTCGAGCTCTTCCCAACTTCAATGGTATTTTCGGGAGGCTTTTGAGCCAATGCGGACTGGCCCTTTGAGCTTGAGGGTAAGTATTTTATGGCGTGGAGATCATATCCTCTAGCCATGTGTATGTGGAGGATGTAATCCTCAATCCAGACTCGAGTGCATTGTTCCGTCGTATGCCTCTATGTTTACGGGTTTGAATCGGCTGGGAATTCGTGATCCGGCACCTCATCGGTGAAACACGGGGTGTCGGCACCCCTATATTTAGGAGTGCCGTGATGTTGGATATTTGGCGTGTTGCATTTCTTTGAAGAGCTTGCTTTCTCGGCCCATAGATGGACCTAATTGGGCCATCCTTTTGATCTTGAATCCTTATGCGGATCGCGTACCGGCTTGTGTCGCGGGGCCATTTGCCGCTCTCTGTTTGCCGTGGGGTCGTCCATCCGTCGGGTGGCCTTCTTGATTTTGATTGTGGGGGCTCTCGGCCTCCTCATCAAATCGGGCAGTAGTTTTCTCTTTGGGTAGCTCTTTGTTGGCATGTCGCCGTATTTGTCTCGCGGTGTTGAGTACTTTGCTCCATCTGATTCTGAGTGCATCTTCGCTGTTTTGAGCTTCGCTTACCTTTTTTCAGGCTACTGTGTGATGGCGAAGAGCCTTTTGTGGAGGTTCTTCTGCTCCAACAATTTGTCCGCGTGAGATCGTCCGGACTGTTATCTTCACCGGGGACGGGTTGTTTATCCAAGTTGTCCTGTTCGGACGGTTGCTCGATAGCATGTTCATCGTCCACCGATTCGCCCTTGTCTATGGCTGGGTCTTTGTCGAGGCGGGTATGGGTAGTACAAGAGTAGATCTACCACGAGATCTACTCCCCCGATCGAGGACGGGTGGTTGGACACCGCCTCAGGGGCTACGATCTTTACGGCGATTGAGCCGAACTCCATCCCTGTCCTTTGCGAAGACCGTGACTCCAAGGCACCGGACTCCTCTCCGGACTCCGAACCCTCCGCGGCCCTGCCAATCAAATCTGATTGGGCGCCGGTCATGGAGTTCACTGCCGCGGACATCTTTCAGCACTCGCCCTTTGGCGGCATCCTGAATTCACTAAAGTCTCTCTCTTTATCCGGAGAGCCATGGCCGAACCACGGTCGGGGAAGGTTGGGACGCGGACGACGAAGAAATTCAACGCCCACCCACCACCCACTTCGTAGCCACTGTCGAAAGCTTACACGACGTGCTCGATTTCGACTCCAAAGACATCGACGGTATGGACGACGATGTAGGAGACAACCATGAACTAGCACCTATAGGGTGCTGGACAACCACCTCATCCCATGATGTATACATGGTGGATACACCTAAAGGAAATGAAGACAAGGAACAATGGGACGCTACAAAGGATAAATCCCTCGAAAAGCATTCAAAACGGCAACATAAACGACGAACAAAGTCCCGCCTCAACAGAGAACCAGCCATAGAGCAGGACGAACCGGTGGACGACGAACACGCTATCGAGCAATCATCCGAACAAGACAACTTGGGTAAACAACCCGTCCCCGGCGAAGACAATAGTCCGGACGATCTCACGCCGGACAAATTGTTGGAGCAAAATAACCTCCAGAAAAGGCTCGCCGCCGCCGCTGGCGTAGCACGAAAAAGGTAAGCGGAAGCTCAAAACAGCGGAAGATGCACTCAGGATCAGATGGAGCAAAGTATTCAACACCGCAGACAAATACGGCGACAGTCGCCGAACAAAGAGCTATCCAAAGATAAAACTACTGCTCGAATTTGACGAAGAGGCCATAGAGCCCCCACAGTCGAAAAATAAGAAGGCCACCCGGTCGGATGGACGATCCCACGGCAAAAAGAGAGCGGCAAATAGCGCCGCACACAAGCCGGCACGCGATCCGCATAAGGATTCAATCAAAAGGATGGCCTAGTTAGGTCCATCTATGGGACGAGAAAGCAAGCTCTTCAAAGCAATGCAACACGCCAAATATCCGAACATCACGGCACACCCAAATACAGGGGCGCCGCACACCCCCTATGTTTCACCGATGAGGTGCTCGATCATGAATTTCCAGCGGGATTCAAGCCCGTAAACATAGAGGCATACGACAGAACAACAGACGCTGGAGTCTGGATTGAGGATTACATCCTCCACATACACATGGCTAGAGGAGATGATCTCCACGCCATAAAATACTTACCCCTCAAACTCAAAGGGCCAGCTCGGCATTGACTTAAAAGCCTCCCCGAAAATACCATTGGAAGATGGGAAGAGCTCGAGGATGCGTTTCGGGCAAATTTTTAGGGGACCTATGTCCGCCCTCCAGATGTAGACGATCTAAGTCACATAACTCAACAGCCCGGAGAGTCAGCCCGAAATTTCGAACAGGTTCCTTACTAAAAGAACCAAATAGTCGATTGTCGGACGCCAAGCCTTAGCAGCCTTCAAACACAACGTCCGAGACGAATGGCTCGCCAGACACCTCGGCCAAGAAAAGCCAACAACAATGGCCGCATTAACAAGCATCATGACCCGCTTTTGCGCGGGAGAGGATAGCTGGCTAGCAAGATGCAGCACCAGCGACCCAAGTACATCCGAAATCAGGGATGGAAATGGGAAACCACGGCGCAACAAGGACCAGTGCCGGATTAATAAGAACGGTCCAAAGAGCGCGGCAGTCAACGCCGGATTCAAAAGCTCACGGCAGAACAATAAAAAACTGCCCCTTAAGGACAATAGCGATGAGCTATCCAATTTAAACAAAATCTTGGACAAGATATGTCAAATCCACAGTACTCCCGGGAGGCCTGCAAACCATACCCACAGAGATTGTTGGGTCTTCAAACAGTCCGGAAGACTCAACGCCGAACACAAGGGGCTCGACACACCAAGTGAAGATGAGGACGAGCACCACAAGCAGAGCCCCGGAAAACAAAAGAATTTCCCACAAGAGGTTAAAATAGTAAACTCACTTCACGTGATCAAAGGGAAAAACAGAGCGGCGCCCACTAAAATGCGCGCCGCACATTGGTTGTCAAAACCAATCACCTTCGACCATCAGGACTGTTCCGAAAGTATCCGGAACGCAGGATGGACTGCCTTGATATTGGATCCTATAATTGACGGATTCCAATTTACACAAGTCCTCATGGATGGCGGCAGTGACATAAACCTGATATATCAGGACACAATCCGCAGAATGGGGATAGACCCAACCAAAATTCACCGTAGCAACACCTCCTTTAAAGGAGTAATGACAGGCCCATATGCCCATTGTACGGGCTCCATACTGCTAGAAGTTGTGTTCGGTTCATCCGACAACTTCCGTCACGAAAGGTTAATCTTCCATGTCGCCCCGTTCAAAAGTAGCCATCAAGCACTATTGGGACGCGAAGCTTTCGCCCGCTTTAACGCAATACCGCATTATGCATCTCTAACACTTAAAATGCCCGGTCCACGCGGCATCATCTCATTAAAAGGAAGTATTAAGTGTTACTTGAGCACGGAGGAACGCGAGACTGCCTTGACAGCCCCACACCTATCCGGCTCCGCTAGTCAAAGAACCTGAATTGATCATTCAAACCCCGGACACGGCTAGACGAGTCCGGCGCCTACTAGCGGCATACCCCCACAAGGGGCTGCATGCATGTATCACAAGAGACAATAAAGCTCAATTTTATTCACTTCTTTGAATCGTACTCTGTTTATTTAATATAAAGTACATCTTTCGCACAATCTTTTTTCTTTTAAACTAAGTTTCTCTCTCTTACAGATGAACAACGTGCTACACCCATCCAGGATACGACACAACGGAGACACAGGCGCAGACGTGCAGTAGGGACCCGTTGCAAGGATTCTTTTCAGATTAAGACCCTGCGTAAACCTTTTTTTACCGTCTCTTGTTGATATACATCCCCCGGTTTCTTACTATAACCGAGGAGGAGGCTGGCGTTTTGGCATTGGCGCACCAGAATTTTTGCGTGCACGGACACCAGGGCTTAGGGCATTATTCTGCCCGTTTTTATAAAGACCAAATACCTTAGGGAATTCGGCGTCTCGAGTTAGGCCTTATATGCATCAGCTCTGAATCATGTCTTTGGTCAAATGTTGGGTTTGCCCGGCTCCTGTGTTTTGCTGCCTTACGTTCCGTTTTATCGGCTAACGCGGCACCGGAGAACTATGCGATTGTGCCCGGTTGGCCGGGTGAGCACCTCGAGAGAAAGCCAAAACTGATTGTCATGATATAGCGAGACTGTTCAACCACTCGATGACTCATCGGAATGTTTAGAATTCCTCCGCATTAACAAAGGACCGGTTTTGGTCGAGCACATACGCTTTTCAATTCGGAGAGTGCGGTGCCCTGTGGGCTATATAGTAGCCCCACCCTCGAACTCCTATGGCTAAGTGAAAGTGATAAAGCATTATAGTCCGGTTGCCTAGTTTGCTACGCTACCACCTCCTTAACAGGACCAAGACGTTGGATTAAGTGTGCAAGAGCGCCTTCTTTACAAACACTCCTGCACTATGTGCGTGGGGGCTGAAGCCAAGGACTGCCATCTTTCAGGTTATATATACATATACATATACGGCCGCACAGGGAGTAGTCTACTACTTGAAAGCACAAGTATAAAAAGCTCTTATATTATATTGAAACATTGTTTTCACAAATCATACATGTCATTTAAACATAATATCCTTGAGCACTGCGTCTTTATTAAACAGCGCCCGCGGACTTCCTCAAAGTAGTGCTCGGCAGGTACTTGGCTTTTGTCCGAATCTTGAGATGCAACCTCGGTGGCCTTCATATCTGCCCAGTATGTCTTGACACGGGCCAGAGCCATCCGCGCCCCCTCAATACACGCCGACCGCCTCATTGCGTCGATACGCGGTACCGCACCAAGAAACTGCTGCACTAAACCAAAATAACTCTTCGGCTGAGGTCCGCCCGGCCACAAATGAGTCATGACATGCTGCATGGCAAGTCCGGATAGTCGATTCAGCTCGGCCCATGCGGCCAACCGATCGGTCAACGGAAGAAGGCGCTCCGGACTATGGAATTTCGACCAATATAGCTCTTTCCTTCTGTGCCCCTTCTAGCCTCGGAAGTGCTCAATCGCGTCCGCAGCGCTCGCCGCTAAGTCCAGATAAGCATCCTCCGAACTCCACAACTTGTCCAATTGAGCATACTTTGGAGCCGTATATTTCCTCGGCAGCAGAAACAGTTTTCCAGCCGCAATTGCCCTGGCATGACTCAGCTCCTCCTTGGCAGCTCTCAAAGCCGAATGGGTATTCTTGGATTCGGCGGCGGCCTTTTTCAGGCCCTCTTGCTCCGCTTGACGTTCTTTTTCGAGAACCTCGCAGCGATCGGCAACATTCTTCAACTTTCTGGCCATATCGTCCATTTCCTCTTTGCTTCGGCAGTGAGCAGCCCGTTCAGCTTCTAGCTCTTGGCCGCCCTTAAAGCGCCGCATTACTTTCGGCTTGCTCTTTCGCTCGGGCGAAGTTCCGCCAAGCTCCTCCACAAACAGCGGCACCATCTGCATTAAGCATACAAATAGTAAGACATGGGCGTCAAGCTCCCTTACCAGGTGTCGCGCAGAAGTCGCATACCTTGCGACTCGTCAAACCGCTTATTGACCATCGCAATGTCCGCATCCGCCTCGTCAAGTTGCCGCTTTAGTTCGGCATATTCATCGATCCGGCTGGCCACGGACGCCCGCCACCTGTTTAGGAGCGGCGATATGTTATAATCGAGATTTGATCCTCGACACGCTGTCAATTTTGACAGCATACCGAGTCTCGTGGGCTACTATCTATACAGGCGCATTCTATATGCATAAGCGCCGGAAGGTACATCATTTTTGCGTACCTCAAACCCCATCAGTAAGCTTCTGACGGCTTCATGCAATCCGCTCTCCGCGGATGCAATCCTTTCAATCACCGTACCCATTAGAGCACGGTGATCTTATGAGATAGCTGCTCACCCGAGCGGATCCTTCAACTCCTCCGACCGCACACCACTTGGCGCCGGACCTTTCGGCCTCGCCGGACTTGGGGGAACCCTCCGCGACGACACCTCAGGATCGTCCGCCTCGCATGAGGGTGCGACTGGTGGAGGCGTTTCGCTCTCCATCATCTCCGGAAGAAGATCCCCCGAAGACAAGCTCTGCTGAGAAGGGCTGAGATCCGAACTACAAGGTACAATTTCGGTTATCTTCCTAAATAAATACAGGGATGTTCCTTATTAACAAGACCCCTTCTTTTCACTTACGGCTCATTGGAGGGCTGATCCCCTTGGGGAAATAGTGCGGCTGGGTTACTTTCAACGCGGACTCTCCGACGAAGAGTCCTTTTCCTTCTTTGAGGCCTTGACCTCCGGATCTTCAAGCGGTCCTCTTCTCTCCTCGGAAGACGGGACTTTTAATCCTCCTTCCTTGATAGCCTCCTTCAGAGGCAGTTGCTTCCACGCTCCCCCCTTCGCCTTCTTCAAAGGGTGTGGCCTTCAACATCTTGGCCAACATGGGATCCGGCGTGGTCTCTGGGAGGGGAGCCGGACACCTTATTAACTTTGCCTTGGCTATCCACTCCTGTTCAAGAAACGGCTCCTTTAAAGGGCGTATATATATAATAAATGAATGAACAGCTTGTCCGGTTACAGGACTCCTTACCGAGTATCTGGGCGATTGCAGCTTAGCCTGCGTCCTCGGTCAGGTCGGACACTTCTCTTGTGATCCAAGAACAGTTTATACATCTCGACGGGCGTCGTGCCCATAAAATTTTCGAGAGCTCGCGGTCCCTCCGGATTAAATTCCCACAGGCGGAGGGGGCGACGTTTGCAGGGCGGAAGGCGCCGAATCAACATAACCTGCGCCACTGCAACCAGATTGATCTCTCTTTCTTGGAGGTCTCGAATGCGGCCCTACAACAAAGGAACGTCCTTGGACGGCCCCCAGTCGAGCCCCTTGTTGACCCATGACGCCAGCTGCTGTGGTGGACCTGAGCGGAAGGCAGGAAGCGCCACCCATTTGGTGCCCCTGGGAGCGGTGATATAAAACCACTCTTGTTGCCACAAACCAAGCTCCTCTTGAAAAGGGCCCTCGGGCCACGGAGCATCAGCACATTTTCTTATAACCGCCCCTCCGCACTCTGCTTGTTGCCCCTTGATCATCTTTGGCTCCACCTTGAAGGTCTTGAGCCACAATCCAAAGTGAGGGGTAATATGGAGGAAGGCCTGACATACGACAATGAATGACGAGATATGGAGGATGGATTCCGGATTCAAGTCATGGAAATCCAGCCCATAATAAAACATGAGCCCCCGCACAAAGGGATCCGTCGGGAAGCCTAAACCCCGAAGGAAGTGAGACATGAACACCACGTTCTCACCGGGCTCGGGAGTGGGAATGACCTTCCCTGGAGCAGGCAGCCTATGCGAGATCTCACCGGTTAGATACCTGGCATCTCGCAGCTTTAGCACATCTTCTTCCGTGACGGAGGAAGACATCCATCGGCCGTGCTGGTCGGAGCCGGACATCTTGAAGGTCCGAAGCGCCTGAATCTGAAGCTTTGGGTGTTAGAACTCGGAGCGCGAGGCGAACTCGATGGAGGGTGTAAAAAGAAGAGGGCCTTGCTCTTATTATAAAGAGGTTGAATACCAAGAGCCCACCCCCGTGGTCGACTAGGACTCGCCTTTGATAGAGGAGGCGTGTCGACGGGCACGGTTGGGTTACCCACGTCCGTATTGATGAGAATCCCGGAATAAGGGGACACGATCTATGCTTTGATAAGACGTGCCAAGAAAACCGCCTCGCTAAACGCGCTGAGGTGGAACGGTAAAAAACGATTCATATAAAGGCCTTGCCGGGGTGTGATGTCACGCTGCAGAATACATCATCAGATCTGTGCAAAAATTATTCTCTCTATGGTGTTATGTGGAACTTGTTTTGCAGAGCCGGACACTATCCTGGTGTTCAAAACCTTCTATGAAGTATTCGGAGGAGGAACCCGCCTCGCAATGCCGAAGACAATCAACGCGCCGGACTCGTCGTCATTGAAGCCTGGTTCAGGGGCTACTGAGGGAGTCCTGGACTAGGGGGTGTCCGAATAGCCGGACTCCAAGACTATGAAGATACAAGATTGAAGACTTCGTCCCGTGTCCGGATGGGACTTTCCTTGGCGTGGAAGGCAAGCTTGGCGATAAGGATATGTAGATCTCCTACCATTGTAACCGACTCTGTGTAACCCTAACCTATCCGGTGTCTATATAAACCGGAGGGTTTTAGTCCGTAGGACGAACAACAATCATACCATAGGCTAGCTTCTAGGGTTTAGCCTCCTTGATCTCGTGGTAGATCTACTCTTGTACAACCCATATCATCAATATTAATCAAGCAGGAGTAGGGTATTACCTCCATCGAGAGGGCCCGAACCTGGGTAAAAACATCGTGTCCCTTGTCTCCTGTTACCATCCGCCTAGACGCACAGTTCGGGACCCCCTACCCGACATCCGCTGGTTTTGACACCGACACATCCCGTGAAGAACATCATGACCACAAAGAGGCCACTCAAGCTACTTCACATGGATCTCTTTGGTGCCAACTCCTACAAGAGTCTCGGTGGAAATTCTTTTGGTTTAGTTATAGTTGATGATTTTTCAAGATTTACGTGGGTGTTCTTTCTTGATGATAAATGCAGGTCCAAAAGATCTTCAAAAACTTCGCTAGGAAGGCCCAAAATCAATTTGAAGTGAAGATCAAGAAGGTTCGCAGCGACAACGGAACAGAGTTCAAGAACGCAAATGTGGACACCTTTCTTGATGAAGAAGGGATTTCACACGAGTTCTCGGCTACGTACACACCTCAACAAAATGGAGTTGTTGAGAGGAAGAACCGGACGCTCGTCGAAATGGCGAGAACGATGCTTGATGAGTACAAGACGCCGAAGCACTTTTGGGCAGAAGCGGTTGAGACAGCTTGTCATGCAACAAATCGCTTTTATCTTCACAAGCTACTCGGCAAGACGGCATACGAGCTCCTCACCAGTAACAAACCCCAAGTTGGATACTTTCGAGTATTCGGCTCAAAGTGCTACATTCTTGATAAGCATCGTCGTTCTAAATTTGCTCCTAAGTCTCATGAAGGTTTCCTACTAGGTTATGGCTCAAACTCTCACATTTACCGTGTCTACAACAATTTCACCCGAAAGGTTGAAGAGACGGTAGATGTGAAGTTTGATGAATCTAACGGCTCACAAATAGAGCAATTACCAATTGATGTACGAGACAAAGATCCTTCGGAAGCAATCCAAGACTTGTCTATTGGCAAGGTTCGTCCAATGGAGGTGAAGGAGAGTACCTCGTCCGTCCAAGTGGAAGCTTCTACTTCACAACAAGGTGAACCAAGAGTTGATACGGAAGCATCCACAAGTGGGACACACCAAGATGAAGAAAACGAGGAAGTGCATCAAGATGAACGTCAACGACCTCCTTCTCCACCACGACAAGAGAACGACAACGCCAACAATGAAGAAGGCCAATAAGAAGAACAACATGAAGAAAATGTTCAACGAAGACCCAAGCAAAAGCTTTCACGAGTTCGAGCAAGAATTGCTAAAGACCATCCCGTTGAGCAAATCTACAATGATATTCAAACCGGGAGAATCACTCGCTCTAAAACTTGTTTAGCTAACTTTTGTGAAAAATATTCTTTCATATCTAGTGTTGAACCTATGAAGGTTGAAGAAGCATTGGAAGATCCGGATTGGATAAATGCTATGCATGAAGAGCTACACAACTTTGAGAGGAACCAAGTTTGTACATTGGTTGAGAAGCCCGACAACAACCACAACATCATTGGTACCAAATGGGTGTTTCACAACAAGCAAGATGAAGATGGACAAGTAGTTCGCAACAAAGCACGTCTCGTCGCCCAAGGCTACACACAAGTCGAAGGTATGGACTATGGTGAGACTTACGCCCCCGTTGCTAGACTTGAGTCCATTCGCATCTTATTTGCCTATGCTAATCATCATGATATCACCTTGTACCAAATGGACATTAAAAGTGCTTTTCTAAATGGTGAAATAGAGGAGGAAGTTTATGTTAAGAAACCTCCCAGCTTTGTCAATCCTAAGAAACCCAATCATGTTTACAAACTTCACAAAGCTCTTTATGGTCTTAAACAAGCTCCTAGAGCATGATATAAATGCTTGACCAAGTTCCTTATTGAAAAAGGCTTTGAAATTGGGAAAATTGATTCCACACTTTTTACTAAAAGGGTTAATGGTGAACTATTTGTGTGCCAAATCTATGTTGATGATATTATATTTGGTTCAACTAACCCTCATTTTAGTGAAAAGTTTGGGAAGCTAATGTCGGAGAAGTTTGAGATGTCTATGATGAGTGAACTCAAATTCTTTCTTGGGTTGCAAATCAAGCAAACTAAGGAAGGTACTTTTGTTTCTCAAACAAAGTACACCCAGGACTTATTCAAGAAGTTCAATATGCAAGAATGCAAAGGTATGACTACACCCATGCCTACTAGTGGACATCTTGACTTAACCAAAGATGATGAACCGATTGATCAAAAGGTTTATCGCTCTATGATTGGTTCATTGTTATATCTATGTGCTTCACGTCCCGATATTATGCTAAGTGTGTGCATGTGTGCACGATATCAAGCTGCTCCTAAAGAATGTCACCTTAAGGCCGTGAAAAGGATAGTGAGATACTTAATCCATACACCAAATTTTGGCATTTGGTATCCTAAGAGGGCCTCTTTCGATCTTGTTGGCTATTCCGACTCGGACTATGCGGTGACAAGGTTGATAGAAAGTCCACTTGGTACTTGCCAATTTCTTGGTAGATCTCTTGTATCTTGGTCCTCCAAGAAACAAAACTCGATATCCTTATCCTTGCCAAGCGGAATACATTGCCGCTGGTTCATGTTGTGCTCAATTACTTTGGATGACCCAAACTCTTAAAGATTATGGGATATATGTGAAACATGTTCCATTGCTTTGTGACAATGAAAGTGCTATCAAAATTTGTCATAATCCCGTACAACATTCTCGAACTAAGCATATTGAAGTTCGTCATCATTTCATTTGAGATCATGTTGCTAAGGGTGACATTGATCTTAAGCATGTTCGCACCGAAAAGCAATTAGCGGATATATTCACTAAACCTCTTGATGAGAAAGTGTTTTGCAGGTTAAGAGGAGAATTGTACATCATTGATGCTTCAAATTTGGAGTAGAAACAACATTGGATACATGCAAGACATGAGCTTATGCCTAATCCTTGATATATCTCTTATGATGGAAATCTTATGTCTTGGATATATTTGTATCTTGCATGTCATCTAACCCATGTAGGTACTTGGTTCAATCAAATTCCA
The DNA here is from genome assembly GCA_021605205.1 of Aegilops longissima. Classification (NCBI taxonomy): domain Eukaryota; kingdom Viridiplantae; phylum Streptophyta; class Magnoliopsida; order Poales; family Poaceae; genus Aegilops; species Aegilops longissima. The sequence goes on along the minus strand of CM038677.1, from coordinate 554,620,077 downwards.
TGAGGTTGTAACCTACTCATATCTTGAGCAATCTCTACATCACCAAGTCTCTACACAAGGTGGTTGAAGCCAAGGAAGCACAAAACCATTTAAACATATCCTTTGACAAATTCTATGTTGAGCTTCATGATTGTCAGCGTTGGATACACAAGTGCTCTTCCTTGCACGAACTAAACCATGTAGGTAGATGGACTCAAATTCCAAGTGGTGCTCCAAATTCTTGAAGAGCTACATCTACCTTGAGCAACCCACACAAGTTCAACTACATGGACGACACCACCAACCAAGGTATGTTATTCCATCTTAGAGAAGCTTTACTCCAAGTCATGAGTTAAAGCAACTCGACAAGATGTGAATACATCAAGATGCTTAAATGAAAATGGCAACCCCATTTTGAGCTTAAACGATGAGTATGACCTATGATCAAGTGATCTCACTTGACTCCTAAGTCAATATACTCTAACATAGGTGACTTTGTCGCCGACCATCTCTAGATGAAGTTCTCTTGTGTTCTTTTCTGAGTTTTTGCATTTGTCTCATGCATATGTGTTTCCCCTTTCAAAAAAAACTTCATCTAGATTTCTTTCTGTTTGCTCTGCATTTTCTGCATTCCAATTCATTGCATATCATTGAGTAAATTCCTTGCAAATCTTTGTGAGATCTTATTAGTCAAGTGAGCTGAGGTGACAAGTGTTTTCTCTGCGATGAACTCGGTTACACCGATTTCTTATTTTCGGTCCAACCGAAAACATTCGGTACCACCGAAGGATACCACTCGGTGCCACCGATTTCACAACAGGAAAAACAGTTTGCCACTTATTCTGTGTTTCTTTTGATCCAGCTCCACTCAATGAATCTTGTCCTCTATAAGCATCACATTTTTATCATTGCTTTATGTTGTGACTCAAGGATCAAAGCCATTCACGACAAATTCCAGCGGGGGAGAGAGAGCTCACATTTTTTATCAAGCCCTTCTTGGAAATTGATGTCAAAGGGGGAGAGAGAGATCACATCAAAGCTTATCATTTAGAGAGAGAGATCACATCTCAGAGGGAGAGAGAGAGATCCTTCAGGGAGAGAGAGAGAAAGATCTCCAGGGGGACAGAATACTAGTAGAGAGTATTTCTCAAGGATCCCAGATGCTTGGTGTTCAGGAGGAGAGATGCCACATGTCTTCTTGAGGGGAAAGACATGTTCATATGTGCTTATTTGCATTAGCTTGCATTAGCTCTATTCATTTATATCTTTCAGCTCTAATTTTCTGTTCCCTACCTTCTCCCAGTATCCCATGCTAGATTCAGGGGGAGCAAGACATCTAAGGGAAAGAAATCATCTAAATTCATTGCATATCTTTACTCTTGGGGACATGTCAAATCCAATGTAGTACTTAGTACTCACTCTCTACATGTCATCCCAGTCTTGGTATTCTTGTGGTTTCTTTTGTTTGCTCTGGCTAGTAGGTGCATCTGTGTTATCTAACCTTGTTTACGAGGTTCATTCCATCCTAAGCCAACTCAAGACTACAAGGTAAGTATATGCATCACAATCATGTGTATGAGGAATTCTTGCTGATGTACATACTGTTTGCAAGAAGGACTCATGGGCATGAAGTTATTTTCTTTAATATTCTTTGCTCTGATGCATATGGCCAAGATACATGTAACACATTGCCTGCTCTATCATGGTTATGCTATCACATGCTTCTATATTCCATATTCACATGATTGCATACATGTAGGGGGAGCCTATGCCTGTTACATGTCTTTCCAAAGCTTTACTTGCTATTCTTTATATCTTTATCTAAAGCTTTGATGTATGTTGTCATCAATTACCAAAAAGGGGGAGATTGAAAGCACAAGTGCTCCCTAGGTGGTTTTGGTAATTAAGTCAACATATCTCTTGTTGGACTAACACTTTTATCTAGTATGTTTCAGATAAGTTCAACAATGGAGTGGCATGGACTAAAGGATGTGGGAACTCCTTCAAGATGCTAAGGACAAAGGATTGGCTCAAGCTTCAAGCTCAAGACTCTTCATTTTACATTTTAGTGATCCAAGATCACATTGAGTCTATAGGAAAAGCCAATACTATCAAGGAGGGATGAGGTGTTGCTTAATGAGCCTCTTGCTTGAAGTGCTTAGTGATATGCTCCAAATACCCTAAACTACTTTCCCACTTCCACACATATGTCCTAAAACCTAAAGTCAAACTCAGCCCCACTGATTCTTCCTATCCGGCGCCACCGAGTTTGGATGTCTTAGCCACTGCCACAAACCCTAGGCAAATCGGTCTCACCGATAGCGATCTCGGTCTCACCGAGATGGGATTGTAATCTCTCTGTGTATGTCCATTGTCAAAATCGGTCTCACCGAGTTTGAGCAATCGGTACTACCGAGATTACAATGCAAACTTTCTGGTTAGCTCATCACCCAAATCGGTCCCACCGAGTTTGACTAATCGGTCTCACCGAGTTTGCCTGACCAACTCTCTGGTTAGCTAATTACCAAAATCGGTCTCACCGAGTTTGTGTAATCGGTCTCACCGAGATTACGTTATGCCCTAACCCTAACCATATCGGTCCTACCGAGTTGCATTTCGGTCCCACCGAAAATCCTACAGTCACTAGATTTGCTGAATCGGTCCGACCGAGTTTCTCAATTCGGTCCCACCGAGTTTGGCAAATTGTGTGTAACGGTTAGATTTTGTGTGGAGGCTATATATACCCCTCCACCTCCTCTTCATTCATGGAGAGATCCATCAGACTGAACCTACACTTCCAACTTACCATTTCTGAGAAAGAATTACCTACTCATGTGTTGAGGCAAAGATATTCCATTCCTACCATATGAATATTGATCTCTAGCCTTCCCCAAGTTGCTTTCCACTCAAATCCTCTTTCCACCAGATCCAAATCCTATGAGAGAGAGTTGAGTGTTGGGGAGACTATCATTTGAAGCACAAGAGCAAGGAGTTCATCATTAACACACCATTTGTTACTTCTTGGAGAGTGGTGTCTCCTAGATTGGCTAGGTGTCACTTGGGAGCCTTCGACAAGATTGTGGAGTTGAACCAAGGAGTTTGTAAGGGCAAGGAGATCGCCTACTTCGTGAAGATCTACCGCTAGTGAGGCAAGTCCTTTTTGGGAGACGGCCATGGTGGGATAGACAAGGTTGCTTCTTCGTGGACCCTTCGTGGGTGGAGCCCTCCGTGGACTCGCGTGGGTTGAAGTCCCCATCAACGTGGATGTACGATAGCACCACCTATCGGAACCACGACAAAAACATCCGTGTCTCCAATTGCGTTTGAATCCTCCAAACCCTTCCCTTTACTTTCTTGCAAGTTGCATGCTTTACTTTCCGCTGCTCATATACTCTTTGCATGCTTGCTTGTTATGTATTGAAAAAGTTAAACTTGTGCCTAAACTCCACTTAAACTTTAATAAGGTTAAAAACTGCAACTTTGGTACTTAGTGTCTAATCACCCCCCTCTAGACACCTCTTCTCAAGATCCTACATCCTTGCCGTCGAGCCCCAGGCTCCAGCATGGGCACAGCATACCGTACGATTCCTCCAAATAGGGGAGCTTCCTGAGGAGCAGGAAGAAGCGGAAAAAGTAGCCTGTCGGTCTGCCCTGTAGCAGTTCATCGATGACGTCCTGTACAGGAGGAGGCCGAACGGTGTGAAATTGAAGTGCATCCCCTGGGAGGAAGGACTGGAGCTGTTGGCAGAGATACATGGAGGCATATGTGGCTCCCACATAGGGTCGAGGGCCCTTGCCGGCAAGGCGTTCCGGCAAGGTTTCTTCTGGCCCACTGCACTCCAGGATGCGACGACACTAGTAACCAAGTGTGAAGCGTGTCAGTTCCATTCAAAGAAGCTTCATCAACCAGCTCAAGCCCTTCAAATAATCCCTCTCTCCTGGCCATTCTCGGTCTGGGGGTTCGATATACTGGGCCCCTTCCCCCGTGCAGTTGGGGGCTTTGAGTACTTGTACGTTGCAATCGACAAGTTCACAAAGTGGCCGGAAGTGGAAGCAGTGAGAAAGGTGACAACACAGTCAGCCGTCAAGTTCTTCAAGGGACTGGTCTGCCGCTTTGGTGTGCCAAGCAGAATTATCACCGACAACAGCACAGAGTCACACCTTCATGCAGTACATTCAAGACCTCGGCAGCAAGGTCTGTTTTGCTTCTGTGGCACACCCTCGGAGCAATGGCCAAGCGGAGAGGGCGAATGCTGAAGTGTTGCGAGGCCTGAGAACGAAGACCTTTGACAGGCTGCACAAGAGCGGAAGGCGCTGGATTGATGAGTTGCTGACGGTTCTTTGGTCGATCAGGACGACGCCAAATCGAGCCACCGGTCAGACACCCTTTGCCCTAGTATATGGGGCAGAGGCAGTTCTCCCCACGGAACAGATATACGGGTCACCTCGAGTGCTCGCTTATGATGAGCTTGAGCAAGAGAAGTTGTGGCAAGATGACGCAATGCTCCTTGAGGAAGATCGTCTTCGGGCGGCTGTGAGAGCAGCACGCTACCAGCAAGCCTTGCGCCGCTACCATAGCCGCAAGGTTCATGCCCGAAGCTTTGAGGAAGGCGACCTTGTTCTTAGGCGCGTTCACTCGGCCAAGAATAACAACAAGTTGACGCCGAAGTGGGAAGGCCCTTATCGGGTAATACGAGTCACCAGGCCCGGCGCAGTCCGCCTGGAGACTGAAGATGCCGTCCCAGTGAGTAATTCCTGGAACATCGAGCATCTTCGCAAGTTTTACCCATAAGGCGCAGCTTGAGGGGCCCCCCGGCAAGCCACCTTTTGTACAAGCTTTGCCGGCAAGGCATGTAACCCTCTGTACAAAGCCAGGTGCAGACCTTGAGAATAAATAAACGAAGCGCTGGCGCCCTAAGTTATAGCATGCATGCTAGGTCGAGTCTCTTCCTTGGTTAGGGTTGATAGTGCTTAGCGGCGGCTAACCCCTAGCATAGAGGTCAAGTGCGTGTCTCTCTGTTTCTTTTCTGTCCTCTTTTAGTTCGCAAGGCACATGAGCACTTCTACTGAGCTACTTGGAAGAAAGGGCACGGACCGGCGTCCCAACCCTGGCAAACCAAAGTTGCCAGGGGCTACAAGTACAAGGATACAACTGCGGCAAGATGAGATTGCCGGGGGCTGCAAATCCAGATAAGTCTTTTATCCTTTGTCATGCATTTCGTTATGAAACTGGGATATGTGAAACCTCGTTTTATTTCTAGGCCACCGTGCTCCCCTTTTCTATACCCAAGGATTATCTCCTAGGCCCGGATTTGGTTGTAGTCGTTGCAGCAAGGAAATAGAACGAGGAGCCTAAGACAGCTTCATCCCTGCCTCCGCCAAGGGCGTGAGAATGGTCGAGCGAAGTGGGGGGACGGCAAGGCCTATTGCCGGGTGGAAAACGTTTATCTAAAATAGTAACAAGGATTCGCTCCTTGTTGTGGATTCCATCCACAAACGAAAACCCCCGGCAAGCACCCCTTTTTCATTAAAAACATCCTGTATAGGTACAGTTCATACGAAATGAAAAACATGAATAAGGGGGATTGCAAGCTTTAAATTTAACAAGGCCCGAAGGCTTACAGATTAAAAAAGAGAGGAGATGCCCGTAATCCCTTTCTTGTCCCTCTCCTTAGGAGGCAGGTCAAGGAGGCGAAAGGGCAAAAGGGGAGCCTAGGCGAGCTACGAGCAGCAGAAAGCACCAAGAGAACACCTCGGTAGCCGCCCACGGATGGGCCGGTGATGACGGTGCGGGGAAAGGAGCTGGAAGACGAGGCGGCAGGACCGACAATACGTGATGAAGGCGTCGGTGCCCGAGTACTCCGAGTTGACGGCCTTGTCACCCGCCCTCTTCCTCTTCCGCAGCCTCCCGACGCCAGCCGCCCAAGGAGTTCAAGGAGTTGGCCCCTCCCCCGGCAAAACTCTGCCGGAGGAGCAGCCAGGTGCAGATGTTGTTGCTGCCGCATCTGCCCAGGCGCGGGGCGTCCGACGCCTAGTCGGAATCGTCCCGTCATCCGCCCCGCTGTCCTCCTCGTCACTTTCGCTCGAGGAAGAGCTTCCATCGTCCGAATCTCCGTCGGAGGATCTCTCCACGCAGCACTTCAGACGAGTCCCGAAGTCTCCGAAGACCTTGACGGAGAACAGGCCGTCCTCCATTAATTTGAAGTAGAGGATGAGCCCCGCCGTTAGGCTGTGGATGCGGGCGAACGTCTTCCATCCACGACGGAGGTACATGACCCGAGGAGTCGGGAAGTCGACGTCGACCCGCGTGCCCCCATTCCCACAGCCCCTCATGTGCAATCTGAGGGATTGGGGCGGGTCACGCTCCATTTCCCAAGAAAACGGGGCGGGAAGACGAAGACGGCGACGCGGAGGCCGGCGTAGCCTGCTGAAGAACTCGCGGGGCTGGCCTCCAACATGGCCTTCCATGGGAAAAGGCATCATTGGAGGGGGCGAAGCCGGCGCGCCGCCCCGTCCTCCTCTTCCCTGAGCACCACGACCTCTGCCACAGCCACGCCCACGGCTTCGCCCCATCCCCCTTCCCTCGCGGCCGGCTCGACCACCGCGAGCTTAGGAGGAGGAGGGACGCGCTATCGAGTGGCGACCCTCGCCGCCACCGTCGAGGGACCGGGATTCCCTTTCTCCATGGCGAGTGAAAGGAAGAAACGGAAGCAGGAGGAGATAGATGATAGAAGAGTGCGGGATGCCATCCCCCCTTCCCCCTCCTTATAAAGGGGTGGGGTCGGGGCTCGGCCGCCCCGCTCGGCCAATCCAGCCACCAGAGGCGCAGGGAATCGAGACCGACCCGCTGCCCCAATCAGCGACGACCCGGTTTCCCGCCTCCACCGCTTGCCACACCAAGTGCATGGAGGACACGTGGCGAACGTGCAGAATCGAGGGGACGGGTGAAGCGACCTCTCCCCACCCCATGATCGTGGGGTGTGGACTCCTTGAAGACCGTGTCCCGGCCCCGCGCAGTAAATGAGCCGCGCCTCCACGCCTCCCTCTTTTTATGGGGAAGGCGCGAGCCGCCTCTTTACCATGATGTGACGCATGCATGCAGAAACCGCCCCACGCATGCCACCCACGTCACGCGCACCCCACCACATCGCGCGCGGGTCATGGGAAGCGCAACACGCGGAAAAGTTTTACCATGGCAAAAACCGCCCCGCCTGCCCGCGCACCGTTTTGGGCCTGGCCCAACAACGTGTCGCGCTTATGTGTGGCTCAGGCCCGGGGGCTCCTGTCGGTGTACAAAAGAAGGGGCACACCTTTGTACCCCTTTACCTATGCACGGACAGTCGAAGCCGCGCCCACGGCCACACCAAGCAGAGCAGGGGAGGTGAACAGAGGTAAAACCGAAGCCCGAGGCAGCCAGAGCAACACTAAGGCCAAGACCACAAAGAGCAGAGGACGAAGCAGGTTCCCCCGGTAAGACCCTTGCCAGGGCAGCCTCAGCGGCCCCGGCAAGACCCTTTCCAGGGGCGGCCCGTCAAAACACCAACAGAGCGAGCCACCATTGAGCCCACGTCCCCAACACCATCAACCACGTTGGGCCAGGGATCGGGAGGCACCTCTGTGGTGGCATGCAGATCTTTGCGAAGACAAGGAACATTCAATATCAGATGAGCATTTGAAGGCGGTGATCCTCGGCAAGACCCTTGCCGAGGGGAACCACAAGACCCCCGGCAAGATCCTTGCCGGGGACGACGGCGTGCCATAGCAAGGCCCTTGCCGGGCCACCCGGCAAGGCCCTCGCCAAGGGCGCCAGCAGGGCCACTTCCAGGCCCGCACCAACCAAGTCACCGCCGCCGTTCGCATGCAGCTGGCAGCTCAACCAGCTAATCAGGCACCTGCGTGGCAACATGCAGCTCCCAGGCCAACTCATCAAGCACCTGCGTGGCGGCATGCAGATCTTCGTGAAGGCTCCACCACCGCGCCAGCTCAGGTGCCTGCCTGTCTACATGGCGCCGCACGCATCGCTGGTCAGGGCGTGTGTCGAAGCGAGGAGGAGCGGCGACGGACGGGACGAGTGTCAGGACCCCGATTCCAAGTCACATCGACCTAGCTGGTAACACCTCATATCACTTTGCGGCCTCACGCACGGTATTCCCACGGGTGTCGCCTTACCATGGCCCGGGACCGTTTGCGCCTTTTGGCTCACGTATATGATAGTGTCGCTAGCATCCACATGACAAAGAACCGGGCCGACATGGCTAGTCGTGAACCCAGCGGCACTAACCTATGGGGACAGGCATACATGAATCACCTCGAGCATGTCGGTCATCAACGTATGAATTCGGGCTGTAGCACTGGGCTAACAGGACTCCGGTATCCCGGGCTGTAGCAGGCTAGGCAGGACTCGAATATCATCGCGTGACATTTCCCGAAGGACAGACATAGGAACGAAATGAAACACATGCCGCCAGTCAAGTGTCCAAGCAGTAGTCTTTGGGCTAGCAGGACTCCGTGAACCGGGCTGTAGCGGACTACTATCGCTCGAAGCACGAGACTACATTTCCCCATATGAGAGGCTGCCAAGGATAAACAACTAGTTTGTCGGATCCCACTCATACCAAGCATTTCAATCATACCATAATATGCCCGATATGAGTAAATACAACAAGGCATCACAACAAAACTCTACAACTCAAGTACTTTATTTGAGAGGCTCGAGGAGCCATACATAACATAGTCATACAGGTAGGGGTCACATGACCCAACACTCAAGTCATACAATCATACAAGCACATGCGAAGCAAACTAGTCTGAGTACTGGACTCTAGAAAGAAAGAAAGCTTGTTGGAGCCTTTCTATCTACAATGGCCCTTCACAAGTCTTAGATCGCCACCGGGTGGCTAGTTCACTGTCAAGTCAATATCTACATAGAATCCGTCGGAGGGGTAGTATAGTCCTCTGAAAAACATTGATTAAGCAAACATGAGTAAAAAGTACTCAACAAGTCTTACCACGAATCCTATCATACATGCACATTCTCAAGGAAGGAAGTGGAGTTATTTGCAGACAAGCCAGCTTTGACTCTTGGCTAAGCTATCCTCGTGACACCACTTTGTAAAGCATTTGTCGTACACGCAGTCCACTAATCACCATCACAATACTCCACCGTGGATCCTCTCTCGTCATCCCACGAGAGGGCCATCCACGATACTCACACTTATCTTGAGGCTTTTAGTAGTATCCATTTACTTGTCTATGAACCGATATAGGTAACCCGAAGTCCTTTTCCGTGGACACGGCTATTCGAATAGATCATATTTAACCCTGCAGGGTGTACTTCTTCACACGCTCTCACCACTTACGCGTCGTTTACCCGACATGTACTGCAACCTTCAAGCGGAAGCCCAACGTGGGTGTCGGCCACACCTACCTAAACACTCAAGTCCCTAGTCCGGTGTATCGCCTATTCGGGTTCCATCCGCAGGAGTCCGCCGAGGTTTCCCATACAGCCCGAGCGATGTGTGCAGGGTTCCCGAGATACCAAGCGGGCACTTTCGGTACACGGGCCACGTGCCTACCGCAACACAACCCACCCCTAAGGTCAGCGTTGCGTGCGGCCCCCAGCATGCTACAAACACCAGAAACTACTTGCAACTCCCGGACTAAGAACAGGGGTGGTTAAGAAGCCGAGAGGGTCAATTAAGGATCCCAATGCGTGGTAGTAGCTGATTCATGGATCACAAACACAGATCTCAGTTCTTAAGTTCGGCTTCAATGAAACAACCCACCATGTACTCCTACATGGCCTCTCATCGATACCTTTACCAAATCGTGTTCAACACTTTCACTCTCGAACCAACACAACCTTTCACTCCAGTTCATCATCCCGATGAGCGGACTGACACAACTCTAAGCATAGCAAGCATAGCATGGTAGGAATCACAAACATGGCTCAATCAACTCCTACACATACTAGTGGGTTTCATCTAATTCTTGTGGCAATGACAGTCATGCAAAGGAAGTGGGTTCAACTACCGCAGCACACAACAGTTTGAATCGCGTTGTCTTAATGCGAAACGAGAGCGAAGCGAGAACATGGGTTTGTATCGAAATGATCAACGGGTTGCTTGCCCGATGGGCTGGGGTAGGGAAGCGCCCTTGGATGGGTAGTCGAGGTTATCTTGAGGCGAGAACCTATCATGAAAGCACACCAAAGTAAACACACATGACAATATGCAACAATATGATGCATGCTATGACATGGCAATATGGATGTGTGTTGGCCTAATGCAAGCTGAAAGAACGGGGATGAACTCATTTGAATCAAGGATTCAAATGATAGCTCATTAAGTTAGTCCTAAAGGTGCATTATCTTATTCTGGTTATTCAGCATAGTTAACTTGTTTTAACATGCATGAAACCTGTACCAATGGATAGAGTGGATTTTTCTGATAATTTTTCATATATAAATCTTTGCATTTGGAGTTATAGAATAAAAGTTATAAGCATTTGAAATTTGAATTATATTCTGGAATTTACTATATCAAAATAAATCCAGAATTTCATTTATTGCGTCAGCATGAGGTCAGCGTGACGTCAGGGGTCAACGGGGTCGTCCAGGTCAAACTGACCAGTGGGACCCGCATGTCAGCAGTTAGTTTAACTAATTAACTTTAGTTAGAATTAACCTAATTAGTTAACCGGGGTCCACTGTCATTGACTCAGAAAGCGATCAGCAGGCCCACCATCGTGGGTCGATGGTCAACTCGCGGCGTCTAGCCGCCGGCGAGGCCAGGCGCGGCGGAGCAAAGTGCTTTTGCACGTTCCGGCCACCAAATGGGGCGCGGAAGGCATCTACGTGGAGCTGGAGATGAACCGCAGCGTTTGGTGGGGTTAGTTGGGGTCGGGGTGGCCGGAGTTGGCGCCGGCGACGAGTTAGGCGGCCGCCGGGGTTCGGCCAACGACGGGTTTGGAGTTAGAGGGCTCGGCGAGGCGCGGGAAGTGCATGGGCAGACCCGTTGAGGTGTGGTGAATGCAACGGGCACCCTGGGGTGGCCGGAGAGTGGCCGGGAGCACGCCGGCGACGAGCTCCGCGGCGGTGCGTTCGGGCGAGCTACGTGTGCTCGTTGTGGTGCACGAAGAAGAGAGTGGAGAGGATGGGGAGGTAGCCAGGCTCACGGCGATCTCAGAAAGCCGAACGGCGTGGTCGGGACGCTCGATGCGGCGCGACGGCGAAGGGATCTCCGCGACTTGAGCTCGGTCGAGGTCGGTGCGGTGGCCAGGCGAGCAAGTGCTCGGGCTTGGCTGGTTCGGCGAAGTCGACGACGGGCGAGCGACCGGACACGGTCTCGTGGTAGCTGGGACAGCGGTGGCTACGGCTACTGACGGTGGAGCGGCGGCAGTGGCGTCGGCCATGGCGAGGGGGAGCGAGGAGAGAGGCGGGGGCGAATGGCGTGTCCGGGGGTCGGGCGACGACGTGGAGGCCGTCGCAGCGAGGCGGCGAGGAGGTGAAGCGAGGCGGCGGCCAGCTGCGTGGCACGCCTGAGCTCGCCGTCGGGCACCAAGCTGCTGCTGGCAAGCCAAGCAGCTCATTGGCTTGGCGGCTGCTGGGCTGGGCCGGCAGGTGGGCCGGGCGCGGCGACAGGTAAGGTTTTTTCCCATTTTTAGTCCTTTTTCTAATTTCTGCAACTTTGTGGGGTTTTAAAAAAATACCAAAACTATTTTAAAAATCACCAAAATGCTCCTGGTCACTTGTTGGAATATTCCCAACATGAAACATTTTGGTTTGGCAATTTTTGATCATTTAAAATATTTTATATAATTTAAAATGCTCAAGTTCAAAACTTGTGGATTAATCCTAGGAACCTTGGATGACCTAGAAAATGATACACCTCCTTTGACATGGGTTCGAACCCAAACAAAGAGGATGAGCATTTTGAAGGGCATTTCAGATTCATTGAAATAATTTTAGTAAACCCTAGTTCTTTTAAGGAGGGGGTGTTCAGGGTTTCTGCCTTCCCATTTCAAATTAAATGGAATTTAAACATGATGCACACCCTAATGCATGGTCTAAGCGGGATGTGACAACTCACCCCCACTCAAAAGAATCTCGTCCGAGATTTAGGATCATTCTTGAAAAAGGTGGGATACTCAAGTCGAAGACGATCCTCCCTTTCCCAAGTTGCTTCTTGCTCGGAATGGTTTGACCATTGAACCTTTAGAAACTTGATATTCCGGCGTCGAGTGGTACGCTCGGTTTGATCAAGGATCTGAGCGGGATATTCTCGATAAGTGAGGTTATCTTGGAGATCAAGCGTTTAGTGGTTCACTCCACGGATAGGATCCGAGAAGCAACGCTGAGTTGGGAAGCGTGGAAGACATCATGGACTCGGAGAGATGCGGAGGTAGTTCAATTGGTAGGCAACTTCTCCTCGTTTGGCAAGAATGCGAAAGGGTCCAATGTAATGAGGAGCCAACTTGCCTTTGATACCGAATCGATGGGTTCCCTTTAGAGGAGTAACCCGAAGGTAAGCCTTCTCGCCAATTTCATAAGTCATAGGCTTATGCTTGCGGTCATATTGGCTCTTTTGACGAGATTGGGCTGTTTTCAATTTCTCACGAATAACGCGAACCTGCTCTTCTGCTTCCTGAATCATGTCCGGGCCAAAGAGTTGTCTCTCCCCGGTTTCTAACCAGTTAAGAGGCGTTCGACATTTTCGTCCATAAAGAACTTCGAAAGGGGCTTTGCCCAAGCTGGCTTGATAGCTATTGTTATAAGCGAACTCGGCGAATGGAAGGCATTTCTCCCAATTCATGCCGAAAGAGATGACAGAAGCTCGAAGCATATCCTCTAGGATTTGATTGACTCGTTCTACTTGACCACTTGATTGGGGATGGAAAGCGGTGCTAAAGAAGAGACGAGTTCCCATAGCGTTTTGGAAACTTTCCCAAAATCGAGAGGTGAAGAGACTTCCACGGTCTGAGTTAATCTCCAATGGAACACCATGAAGAGACACTATTCGAGAGATGTACAATTCAGCTAGCTGGCTAGCGGTTATACTCTCACGAACATGTAGGAAGTGGGCTACTTTGGAAAGACGATCGACGACAACGAAGATAGCATTATTCCCTCTCTTGGTCTGGAAACCGGTAATGAAATCCATACCGATTTTATCCCATTTCCATTCAGGAATTTCCAAAGGTTGAAGGGTACCAGCAGGCCGTTGAAGCTCTGCTTTGACTCGACGACAGACGTCGCAGTTAGCAATGTATTGAGCGATTTCTCTCTTCGTCCTAGTCCACCAAAACCTCTGGCGTAGATCTTGATACATTTTAGTACTACCGGGATGAATGGTGAGAGGAGAGTCATGAGCTTCCTTAAGGATCAATTGCCGTAGCTGTTGTTTCTTGGGAACCACCAAGCGGTTTTCAAAGAAAACAACACCTCGTTCATCTATGGAGAAACACTTAGCAGCTCCGCTAGCAATGTTCTCCTTGATCCGAGATATTCCCCTATCATACTGCTGAGCAGCTATGATTCGATCCGTGAGGTCAGGTTTCGCCACCAGGGTAGAAAGGAATCCTCGAGGAACGATGTGAAGATTAAGCTTACGAAATTCCTCGTGGAGAAATGGTTGACTTTGTTGTAACATCAGATTGTTACAATAAGATTTGCGACTTAGTCGTCAGCCATGACATTGGCTTTGCACAGGGTGTAAGATATTCCTAAGTCGAAATCTGTAATCAACTCGACCCAACGTCTTTGCACGAGATTCAAATCCGGTTGGGTGAAGATATATTTCAGACTTTGGTGATCGGTGTAGATTTATAGCGATTACCCGTAAGGTAATGTCGCCAGGTTTTGAGTGCATGAACCCTCGCTGCAAGCTCTAGATCGTGTGTGGGGTAGTTATCCTCATGTGGGACGAATCGCCGAGAAGCGTAGGCAATCACATGACGATCTTGCATGAGTATGCAACCTAGTCCTTGTCGCGAGGCGTCGCAATAGATAATGAAGTCCTTAAAGAAATCTGGTGGAACAAATGCGGAGCAGATGTCGAGCGTCTTTTCAGTTCTGAAAGCTGAACTTCGCCTTTGTGGCGTCCATTCGAACTTCTTATCTTTCTTGAGGAGTTCGGTTAGAGGTTTAGCAACTTTGGAGAAATTCTCGCGAAGCGGCGACAATAGCTCGCTAAACCGAGGAAACTCGAACTTGCTTGACCGATTCAGATGGAGTCCAATCAAGGGCGGCTTGAACTCGCTTCGGGATTGACAGCAATGCCCTTACCAGAGATTACATGTCCTAGATAGGTCACTTACGGTAACCAGAATTCACACTTAGAGAATTTGGCATAAAGGCGGTGCTCTCGAAGTTTCATCAATACTAGCCTTAGATGTTGGCATGTTCTTCCTCATTCTTGGAGTAGATGAGTATATCATCGAGGTATACCACGACAATTTATCCAAATACTCCATGAAGATTGAGTTCATTAACCGAGAGAAAGTGGTGGAGCATTGGTTAGTCCGAAGGACATGACGGTGTACTCGTATTGGCCATAACGAGTGACAAAGGCCGTTTGGGAATGTCCCGTTTTTTATTTTGATTTGATGGTAGCCCAACCTCAAATCCATCTTGAAAAGATCGAGGATCCAGCGAGCTGATCATACTGGTCGTTGATCCCGGGAGCGGATACTTGTTCTTGATAGTGACCAAATTGATGGTCGGTAATCTACAACCATCCGATCCGTACCATCCTTCTTCTTGACGAAGAGGACGGGCAAGCCCATGGAGATGAACTAGGACGGATGAAACCTTTTGCAAGGACTCATCGAGTTGTTTCTTAAGTTCAGCTAGTTCTAGGGGTGCCATCTTATAAGGTCTTCTAGAGATTGGGGCGGTTCCGGAACAAGATCTATCACGAACTCGACATCCTGTCGGGTGGAACACTGGCAGTTCCTCCGAAAGACATCCAGAAAGCACGGACTACCGGAATATCTTGAGGTCCGGAAGGGGTTGGCATTTAAGGAGTAAAGTCTGGCGCTTAGACACTCGGGTTAAAACATTTCTTGTCTTGCCGAAGGATGGGTAAGTTGAACAGTTCTAGTAGAGCAATCAATCTTAGCATAATGGGTGACATCCAGTCCATACCCAAGATGATGTTTATGTCCGAGGACTTAAGAGCTATTAGGGATGCAAGAAAGACTAATCATCGACAAGAATTTCATTCCATGACTTATTCTAGATGTTTGCCATCTAGAACCAGGAGTTTGAATTTCCATGGAGGTAGGCATGTCACGAGAATGTGGTGTTGTGCATTCGAGCATAGCTCTCGAAATAAATGAATGAGATGCTCCAATATCAAAAGAACGGTTGCGGATGGCAATTAACAAGAAGCGCATCGAGGACGGCGTTAGGATCCTCATAGGTTTCTTCAGCAGAGACATAGTTGACATGGCCACGGCGGTGGCAACTGGTTTAGCATAGGGCACCTTTCTGCTGGCTTGCGCGCCAATGACTTTCCGACTTGATTGGGGTTGTTCAGGGACACTCTCGGATATAGTGGCCCGTCTCTCCACACTTGAAGCAAGTTATCACATTTGGGCGTGGAGCAGCATTAGCAGTTGGACCTCCATAAGTCTTGGGTGGAAAATACAGCTGGTTGGGGCGAGGCGCCTCAGAGGATGGCCTCGGGGTAAACCTGGGTGGTAAAGCGGTATTTGGAACCCAAACCCGCGCTTCGGGATCGAGCCGGATGAAGATCCGAATCACGGATGTGTTTGCGTGAAGCCTCAAATCAATCTGCCCGATTTGCGCTGATAGCCTTATTGACTAACCGGGAAAGAGGTACACTCATGCAGACGGAGATCTCGGCGTAGCTCGAGGCTAAGTCCCTTGCGGAACCTTGCTCCTTCTTGGCATCGGTAGAAACTTCTTGGGAGCATAACGTGCTAACCTCCCAAATTCACGGTTGAGGCATCCTTTGTCACCTACCTTGGGTGAAACTGCAGAATTCCTCACGTTTGCGGTCCATAAGACCTTCCGAATATGATGCTCACGGAAGGCGGCACTGAATTCAGCCAAAGATGTAACTTGTCCAACCGGACGCATAGCCTCATAATTCTCCCACCAGAGGCTAGCAGGGCCTTCAAGATGATAGGCGGCAAAGGTAACCTTGTCAGCCTCAGCCACGTTGGCGGAACGCAGCTTGTGGTGGATGCTGCGGAGCCAATCATCCGCGTCGAGAGGCTCGACGGAATATTTGAATTTTGGGGGATACAGCTTGACGAAGTCGTTGAGTGAAACCACATCGCTTCTTGGCTGGCGTGCTGTGTTTTGTTCAATCCTCTCCAATAAGCGGTTAGTTTCACGCTTATTGCGTTCTGCTTCCAGCATCACCTCGGCCAAAGATGGCGGTTGCGGCAGATCCACATTTCTGGCTGCACTGGCTTCCCCCTGCTCTGGAACAGCAGGAGTGTTGCGTGTGTTGACCATCCTGGGAGACAAAGCAAAGGTTTAAACCAGGATGGCAGAATTTAACAAGGAAGTGCGGAAGGTAATGGATAGCATGGAATGCAAAGATGTTCATCCGTATGACATGGTAATATAAAACTGCCATATATACATATACCACGGTCATACACACCATTCATAGTTTAGTACCAGCCTGACGGAGTACAACTATAAAGAAAGGCGTTACATCTCATCGGAAGCAATCCAACTCCTATACATTATTTTTCTACACTTCCGGAACGATACACACTAAGTCATATTCCACAAATCACGCAGGACGGTGGAAATACAACTACTACCATACTAGGAATACTACTACTATCTCAGGCAGCTCCATAGTAGTCTTCATAGAAGTCACCACCCAGACCTGGAAGTGGAACATGATCGTCAGGAAGCAGACAATCTGTGGGGCTGTGGACCATAAGGACTCGGATGTGGCCGTGGACCAACAAGCGGTGGCGAGGCAGGCCCACGAGGAGGAGTGATGCCTCCAACCTCACGCCACTCCATAAAGTCCGCAGACTCGCCCGCACAGGGTACAAGTCTCTCATGTCCATATATCCGCTTGCACGGCGGTGCAAACCTAGTCGAGTAGCCCAGTGGTCGAGCGGGCATTAAAAGCTCCATACGCAAGGCCCGGTTCTCACGGTCCTTGTCCTCCAAACAACTCAGTAGTAGTGCGAAGGTGAGTCCTCATGGGATGCATCGCTGTACAAACCGGAAGGTAGCCATGCGCCCGAGGGAGGGATCTTGGCATATAGCGAAAATCGGTGTTGCTCGACAAAGCATTTCAGCTCGAATAATAGTCATCATGGAATAGGCTGCATCTTGCAGACATTCCAATAGTGATTCCGAGCCCATAAGAACAGTGAAGTGGCTCAGTAGCTCCGGGGTAAGATGGATAAATCCGGACCGTGCATAGATATTGGCTTTGATTGAAATCCCTAAACTGCTCCTCGACGGTATATTCAGGATACCATCGATAACCAGCCTCAATCATCACCCTAACCAACATGGCCGTGTGACCGCACACATCAATGCAACGGGTCAGGCGAACCACTTGGTTCTCGGGACGGGTGGCCATCTGAAAGCACAGCCACAATACGAAGGCATTAGAATTTCTAGGGAAAATCGGGCAGCATAACATCTGTAAATGCTCAAAATCAGATTTGAGACATTGAAATCAGATTGCAAATCCACTCAACAACATCATATCAAGGTTCTGGTTCAAATGATAGCATACTAAAATTTAGTAACACTGAACTGAGGATGTAACCAACAATCCTATAGGTTACTACGGATTAGTAACACGTGAACTCGATAGAGAGAAGAGAGCCTAGTCCTATACCCCGTCGAATGAGAAGAGGATGACTCGGATCGGAGGGCATAAGGTAAAGGAGTAAAAGAGCCTTACGTTCCTCCCACAATCAATTCCCTACATATAACTAAAGCATTTCTAGACTCAACTTGACCAGTTGGCTTAGCGAACCTACAGGCAGCCCCGCTCGATGCCAACGCTGTCGGGACCCGATTCAAGTCACATCGACCTAGCTGGTAACACCTCATATCACTTTGCGGCCTCACGCACGGTATTCCACGGTGTCGCCTTACCATGGCCGGGACCGTTTTGCCTTTTGGCTCACGTATATGATAGTGTCGCTAGCATCCACATGACAAAGAACCGGGCCGACATGGCTAGTCGTGAACCCAAAGCGGCACTAACATATGGGGACAGGCATACATGAATCACCTCGAGCATGTCGGTCATCAACGTATGAATTCGGGCTGTGTAGCACTGGCTAACAGGACTCCGTATCCCGGCTGTAGCAGGCTAGGCAGGACTCGAATATCATCGCGTGACATTTCCCGAAGGACAGACATAAGGCGAAATGAAACACATGCCGGCCAGTCAAGTGTCCAAGCAGTAGTCTTTGGGCTAGCAGGACTCGGTGAACCGGGCTGTAGCGGACTACTATCGCTCGAAGCACGAGACTACATTTCCCCATATGAGAGGCTGCCAAGGATAAACAACTAGTTTGTCGGATCCCACTCATACCAAGCATTTCAATCATACACATAATATGCCCGATATGAGTAAATACAACAAGGCATCACAACAAAACTCTACAACTCAAGTACTTTATTTGAGAGGCTCGAGGAGCCATACATAACATAGTCATACAGGTAGGGGTCACATGACCCAACACTCAAGTCATACAATCATACAAGCACATGCGGAAGCAAACTAGTCTGAGTACGGACTCTAGAAAGAAAGAAAGCTTGTTGGAGCCTTTCTATCTACAATGGCCCTTCACAAGTCTTAGATCGCCACCGGGTGGCTAGTTCACTCGTCAAGTCAATATCTACATAGAATCCGTCGGAGGGTAGTATAGTCCTCTGAAAAACATTGATTAAGCAAACATGAGTACAAAAGTACTCAGCAAGTCTTGCCACGAATCCTATCATACATGCACATTCTCAAGGAAGGAAGTGGAGTTATTTGCAGACAAGCCAGCTTTGACTCTTGGCTAAGCTATCCCACGTGACACCACTTTGTAAAGCATTTGTCGTACGAGTCCACTAATCACCATCACAATACTCCACCGTGGATCCTCTCTCGTCATCCCACGAGAGGGCCATCCACGATACTCACACTTATCTTGAGGCTTTTAGTAGTATCCATTTACTTGTCTATGAACTGATATAGGTAACCCAGAAGTCCTTTCCGTGGACACGGCTATTGAATAGATCATATTTAACCCTGCAGGGTGTACTTCTTCACACGCTCTCACCACTTACCGTCGTTTACCGACATGTACTGCAACCTTCAAGCGGAAGCCCAGCGTGGGTGTCGGCCACAGCCTACCTAAACACTCAAGTCCCTAGTCCGGTGTATCGCCTATTCAGGTTCCATCCGCAGGAGTCCGGCCGAGGTTTCCCATACAGCCCGAACGATGTGTGCAGGGTTCCCGAGATACCAAGCGGGCACTTTCGGTACACCGGCCACGTGCCTACCATAACACAACCCACCCCTAAGGTCAGCGTTGCGTGCGGCCCCTGACATGCTACAAACACGTAAACTACTTGCAACTCCGGACTAAGAACAGGGTGGTTAAGAAGCCGAGAGGGTCAATTAAGGATCCCAATGCGTGGTAGTAGCTGATTCATGGATCACAAACACAGATCTCAGTTCTTAAGTTCGGCTTCAATGAAACAACCCACCATGTACTCCTACATGGCCTCTCATCGATACCTTTACCAAATCGTGTTCAACACTTTCACTCTCGAACCAACACAACCTTTCACTCCAGTTCATCATCCCGATGAGCTCGACGACACAACTCTAAGCATAGCAAGCATAGCATGGTAGGAATCACAAACATGGCTCAATCAACTCCTACACATACTAGTGGGTTTCATCTAATTCTTGTGGCAATGACAGTCATGCAAAGGAAGTGGGTTCAACTACCGCAGCACACAACAGTTTGAATCGCGTTGTCTTAATGCGAAGCGAGAGCGAAGCGAGAACATGGGTTTGTATCGAAATGATCAACGGGTTGCTTGCCTGATGGAACTGGGGTAGAGAACTGCCCTTCAGATGGGTAGTCGAGGTTATCTTCGGGGGCAGAACCTATCATGAAAGCACACCGAAAGTAAACACACATGACAATATGCAACAATATGATGCATGCTATGACATGGCAATATGGATGTGTGTTGGCCTAATGCAAGCTGAAAGAACAGGGGATGAACTCATTTGAATCAAGGATTCAAATGATAGCTCATTTAAGTTAGTCCTAAAGGTGCATTATCTTATTCTGGTTATTCAGCATAGTTAACTTGTTTTAACATGCATGAAACCTGTACCAATGGATAGAGTGGATTTTTCTGATAATTTTTCATATATAAATCTTTGCATTTGGAGTTATAGAATAAAAGTTATAAGCATTTGAAATTTGAATTATATTCTGGAATTTACTATATCAAAATAAATCCAGAATTTCATTTATTGCGTCAGCATGAGGTCAGCGTGACGTCAGGGGTCAACGGGGTCGTCCAGGTCAAACTGACCAGTGGGACCCGCATGTCAGCAGTTAGTTTAACTAATTAACTTTAGTTAGAATTAACCTAATTAGTTAACCGGGGGGGTCCACCTGTCATTGACTCGGAGCGATCAACAGGCCCACCGATCGTGGGTCGATGGTCAACTCGCTGGCGTCTAGCCGGCGAGCGAGCAGCCGGCGAGCAAAGTGCTTTTGACGTTCCGCCACCAAATGGGGCGCGAAGGCATCTCGTGGAGCTGGAGATGAACCGCAGCGTTTGGTGGGGTTAGTTGGGGTCGGGGTGGCCGGAGTTGGCGCCGGCGACGAGTTAGGCGGCCGCCGGGTTCGCCAACGACGGGTTTGGAGTTAGAGGGCTCGGCGAGGCGGGAAGTGCATGGGCAGACCCGTTGAGGTGTGGTGAATGCAACGGCACCCAGGGTGGCGGAGAGTGGCCGGGAGCACGCCGGCGACGAGCTCCGCGGCGGTGCGTTCGGGCGAGCTACGTGTGCTCGTTGTGGTGCACGAAGAAGAGAGTGGAGAGGATGGGGAGGTAGCCAGGCTCACAGCGATCTCAGAGAGCCGAACGGCGTGGTCGGGACGCCTCGATGCGGCGGCGGCGGCGAAGGGGATCTCCGCGACTTGAGCTCGGTCGGTCGGTGTGGTGGCAGGCGAGCAAGTGCTCGGGCTTGGCTGGTTCGACGAAGTCGACAGCGGCGGCGACCGGACACGGTCTCGTGGCGCTGGGACGACGGTGGCTACGGGCTCTGACGGTGGAAGCGGCGGCAGTGGCGTCGGCCATGGCGAGGGCGAGCGAGGAGAGGCAGGGGGCGAATGGCGTGTCCAGGGGTCGGGCGACGACGTGGAGGCTGGCCCAGCAGAGGCGGCGAGGAGGTGAAGCGAGGCGGCGGCCAGCTGCGTGGCGCGCCTGAGCTCGCCGTCGGGCACCGAGCTGCTGCTGGCCGAGCCAAGCAGCTGTTGGCCTTGGCTGCTGGGCTGGGCGGCAGGTGGGCGGGCATGACAGTGTAAGGTTTTTCCCATTTTAGTCCTTTTCTAATTTACGCAACTTTGTGGGGTTTTAAAAAATACCAAAACTATTTTAAAAATCACCAAAATGCTCCTGGTCACTTGTTGGAATATTCCCAACATGAAACATTTTGGTTTGGCAATTTTTGATCATTTAAAATATTTTATATAATTTAAAATGCTCAAGTTCAAAACTTGTGGATTAATCCTAGGAACCTTGGATGACCTAGAAAATGATACACCTCCTTTGACATGGGTTCTGAACCCAAACAAAGAGGATGAGCATTTTGAAGGGCATTTCGGATTCATTGAAATAATTTTTAGTAAACCCTAGTTCTTTTAAGGAGGGGGGGGGTGTTCTGGGGTTTCCTGCCTTCCCCATTTCAGAATTAAATGGAATTTAAACATGATGCACACCCTACTGCATGGTCTAACTGGGATGTGACAACGAGCCTCGCGCCCGTCCCCGATAAAGCATGGGGACACCTCAGCGGTGCATTAAATGTGTCTTGTCCTGTAATACGAGCGATAAGCTCGCAATACTGTAGCCTTTCCACCTCCTGTATGCCACTGGGGCAGGCCCTTTCGACTATAAAAGGAGGCCCATGGCATACTGGAGAAGGATTTGGCTCTTTGGAACCACGCACCCCACCATAGCTAGCTCGAGAGCTCAAGAACTCTCTGAAATAAACCCACCAAAGCAGGACTAGGGCTTTACGCATCTTCGCGGCCCGAACCTGGGTAAACGATCCTTGTGCTGATTACCAATCCTGCTCTTCTCGCAACCCTGCGCCCTAGCAAACGTAGTAGGGATTCTTGTGATCCCATATGTCGTTCCACACCGACACAAACAATAGCATACATAAGAAAAAAATCAAACATGCACGGGTAAAACTCAAATAAGAAGGTCTAAACAGAAAGTTCAGCTGAAGAACTCCGGTTTGCAAAAAGAATCAAATCGAACGGAGCAACGAAACTCAAACTATGAAAGAAACAAGATCCGTTTACTAATCTGGACTAAAGTCAAATTTTACAGTACCAAAATCTTGTTCAAGTTGGTTAAACAGAAAGAGGGCTTCGAGATGAAGATCTAGGCGCTTGTTTTACCTGATTTGGATAAACGAGCGAAAAGATAAACTAAAACGAAGATCAGGGCAGAAATCGCGATCGAAAATAATAACGGAAAAACCCAGAAAAATAAAACGAGACGAACAGGCTAACGAACGAACGTTCGTTGTCTGCGGCTAACTGACGAACAGCGTTTGCTAAAACGAACGTACGGACAAACGTCCGCTAAACAACTAAACCGAGAAAACCCGAACCGATTCTAATTAAAAAAACGAGTCTAGGGTTTTATATAAAAAAACCGAACGGTTCTACCGTTTAGCCGGAAAAGACGGTCGGCGGCGGATCCGGTGAGTGGCGGCTCCGGCGGGGCGGGGCGGTGGTGAAGAGGCGCGACGGTGGCGGAGTGGCGCGGGGCGCGCGGGCGGCGGCGGAGTGGTGCGGGCGGCGGTGGCGCTGCTGCTCCGCCGCTGGGCGGGCGGGCGGCGATGTGGGGCAAGGGGGGGGGCGGCGTGGCGGTATTTATGAGGGGGGAAGGGTGGTGGCGTGGCGAAGGGGCAAGGCGGCGGGGCGAGGCGGAGTCGGCCACGGCGCGGCGGCGTACGGGCGGCGGACTACCGCTCGGGGTCGGGATGACGCTGTGTATGGGCCGGCTGGGCTTTCGGCCCAGTCGGTCCGAAGCAAAACTTTTTTAACACTGATTTCGCCGGAAAAATCCTAGAAAATAAAAATTTAAAAATACCAAAACAAGTTTTCACCGTCTAAATAGAATATTTAGAACAACGTGAACATTTTCTTGGCCTTAAAATGCAGTTTTGAAAAAATGCAATTTTTTCCAGTACAAATAAAATTGCAATAAAATTCAAATAAAATTATTTATTTGATTTTAGTATTTTTCTTCCAATATTTCATTTATTTTGGAGAAGTCATATTATCTCCTCTCATATATTTTAATATGAAATATTATCAGAGAGGAAAAATAATTAAAACCAAATGATCCTTGTTTCGATATTTGAAAAAAAGTTCAAATATGAAAAACGTGAAATCCCCAACTCTCTCCGTGGGTCCTTGAGTTGCTTAGAATTTCGAGGATCGCAAAAGGAAATGCAATAAAATATGATATGCATGGATGACCTATGTATAACATTCCAAATTGAAAATTTGGGATGTTACAGGAAGCACCTCGTAGCACTTCCAGCAGATTATCCGGTGCCTCTGGGTGGACAGAGGTCATCGGCGGAATAGGCACACCTACTCCCTCTGGAGGAGGCTGCTCGCTTGACCCTGGAGCTATTGAGGTCTCCGGGATGGTACCCGGCTGGGGGCCGAATTGGATATGGCCCCCATCACCTGTTTCCATGGGGGATCCCCCCCCCCCCACGTGTGTCCGGCGGCCGAGGAGTCATCCTCCAGCGCCGCCTTGACGACCTCCGGAACCACTCCTTGGCTGGAGAAGGTCCTTCGGGACAGCACCTCGGCGTCACCCTTGGCCTGGGGAGAGTGCGCCGTCGGTGGCGACTCGCTGGCCATCGCCTTTGAATCCAGCGAATCCCTCGATGAGGACCGCGGGGAGCTGTCGCGGGCCGTACTGCAATTGCATGATTCAACATATTAAAACTGTGAAGTAGAGAGGCTGGACATATGAGTGCATCAGGGTTTTTCGCACTTACGATGCAGCCGGGGGCTTGTTTTGAGGGCGCGGCTCTGGGCTGCTGTCAACATCCCACGCGGGGTTATCCGCGAGGGAACCCTTCGCCCTCTTGGACTCTCCTGCCTCCAGATTAGTGGAGGCCACCCTCTTCTTCCTCCCCCCATCAGGGGGAGAGTTGTTTTCTTCTTCCTCCTCCTCGTCGTCTTTGGCGGCGGAGGAGTGAGTCTTGTCTTCGGACGACACGTCCGAAGCTCCCTTGCGGCGGGGGCCACTCCGAACCCCCTTGCCTTCTTCTTGGCCTTCTTCTCCGGCGCCTGATAGGGCGCCGGGACCAGCATCTTCTCCAGGAATGAGATGACTGGTTCCTTGGGCAGCGGAGCCGAACATTGAATCCGCTCTGCTTTCTCTGTCCATACCTGTCGTGGAATTGTCACGACAGATGTCCTAGTGTGAGGACTTAGTCATGAGGCCAACACATCTATGTGGTAGCTTGAGAGGGGTTGATCGGAATCGAGAGACGCAACACAAGACAAGGTTTTAGACAGCTTCGGGCCCCGGGAAACATCATCCGGTAACAACCCTACATGATGTTTGTGGCTAGGTCTCATTATGCTCACGAGGGAGTCGCCGTAAACCGGCTCTCCTAGTTATCTCTAACCTTGAGATTATTTTTCTCCTCCCTCTTGGGGTGCCCCGCCCATCCTTATATAAGTTGAAGGGGCGGGTTACATGTAGAGTCCAACTCGGACTAAGACTTAAACTATTCTGACTTCTCTTCCTGGGCTTCTTAACACCTTGGGCTTCTTAACGTCTCGGGCTTATTAACCCCAGGCGACTCTGTCTGCTGGGTTATGACTGTCTGCGGGGTTATGACTGTCTGCCGGGTTATGACTGTCTGCCGGTTTACCACCTGCCGATTTACCATCTGTCTTAACTGTCTGCCTTAACCATGTGTCTTAACTCTCTGTCGGTTTACCAAGTCCCAGCCGGGTTATAATTCCGGCCGGGTCATACCGCGGGGTATATCCCCGATATTGGCCCCTAGTTTAATTTGGATTTATGCATGTTAAACTGATCCTGCAAAATAACTCAAGAACAAATTTGACAGGTTGTGCTCCGGGTTAAATATTCTTGTAAGCCAGCACCAGATCATCCTTAATTCCTTATCATTTCCTTCTTTTAGAAAATCCGGGTCAATAGGCCAGCTTCATAATCAATTTGCTAATGTTGGTTTCTCACAGAGAAATAATGTGAAAAATAATTCATTTGACTCATCTCCCAATGCTTAACAAAAATATTGGTCTTGAAATACTCATCTGATTTTCAGCCGGCTTAAAGATGTAAAACTTGCTGGTTTATCATGGCCAAAATTGCCAGTTTATAAATATTTATGGCACCGGGTCATAATTGTTTGTTAAGATCAGCTTTGAAAGCATACCTCCCTTATATGTATATCACTTGTAACCCCCAAGTCTTGAGAAGGGAACATAGTAACAGCTTAAGACTTGCTTCCATATGAATGTCACAAGTTTGAAGAAATCCAGTTTGTTCACCTCAATCATTAGTCAGAACTGAGTATTCCACATAAGTGGCCCCCAAGTGACGAGTTGTCATCCTTGCAGCAACCTAGGACTTTGTAATTGCCTTATACTCATGAAAACTTCAACCAGTGTAGCCCCCAAGGGTCGGGTCATTACGCAATAATGAGCAGGAACTTTGTAGATATGATCATATAGCGTTGAACAGCAACGTGTAGCCCCCAAGGACCGGCTCAATAAGATAATATTGAGCTGGGACTTTATGTATACTTAATTTGAAAATAACATCATATGATGTGGCCTCCATCGTAGGGCTTGAACCCACGCCCACAAGGTTAAGAGCCTTGTGCTTTACCAATTGAGCAATGGACCCTTCAATATAATGGATTTAAATTGTGTACCTTGAATTTTTAACAGGAGTAATTGGTAGCCCCCAAGGGCCAGCTCATTACAATGTGATGAGTCGGGTCTTCAATAAGGTGGGTAAAAGATGACTTTGCATTAGCCCCCAAGTGCCATGGTGCATGTTGGTAGTGACATGGGACTTACATATTTGATGTAATCTCAACTTGAATAATGTAGCCCCCAAATGCCGGGTCGTAAGCCCGCAGTGACTCGGGACTATTCCTTCCATTTGTAGAATAAATCATATCCATTGATAAAATAATAGCCATTGCGCTGAAGCGACTTTGAAAACCTCAATCATAATATTGTTTATTGATAACCATAATAAAAATCTAGCCATGTTGGCTATTAAAGATTTGAATAATATAACCCGGTTTGAAAACTGGTTCCTGTGATATTTGATCATACTGTTGGTTTACTGAAACGCCCTCGATGCGGCTATATCTCCCACGTGTCGAAGCACGACTTAGAGGCATAACCGCATTGAAAGCAATATCGCAAGTGAGGTAATCTTCACACAACCCATGTAATACATAAGGGAAAGAGAAACATAGTTGGCTTACAATCGCCACTTCACACAATACATGAGTAAAACAATACATCATACAGATACAATCAAGGTCCGACTACGGAACCAAAGTAAAAGAAGACTACCCCAAATGCTACACAGATCCCCGATCGTCCCAACTGGCTCCACTATCGATCAGCTGAAACGGAACAACACAATGCACAAAGTCTTCAACGAGCTCCTCCTTGAGCTCAGTGCATCACCTGCACGGTTTAAATCGGGCACCGCAAACTGGTTTGGGAAGTATCTGTGAGTCACGGGGACTCAGCAATCTCACACCCGCGAGATCAAGACTATTTAAGCTTAAAGGTAGGGCAAGGTAGTGAGGTGGAGCTGCAGCAAGCGACTAGCATATATGGTGGCTACATTCGCAAAAGAGAGCGAGAAGAGAAGGCAAAAGCACGGTCGAACAACTATGATCAAGAAGTGATCACGAAACTACTTACGCCAAACATAACTCCAACACCGTGTTCACTTCCGGACCCGCCGAGAAGAGACCATCACGGTTACACACGCGTTGGTGTATTTTAATTAAGATCAACTTCGGTTTTCTACAACCGGACATTAACAAATTCCCATCTGCCACATAACGCGGGCACGGCTTTGAAAGTTCAAAACCCTGAGGGTGTCCCAACTTAACCCATGATAAGCTCTCGCGATCAACGAAGGATATTCCTTCTCCCGGAAGACCCGATCAGTCTCGGAATCCGGCTACAAGACATTTCACAGCAATAAAACAAGACCAGCAAAGCCGCCGGATGTGCCGACAAATCTGATAGGAGCTGCACATATCTCGTCTCGGGCACACCGGATGAGCCAGACGTCGGGTTGGCATAAACCCTGGTTGCCGTGGGGCGCCGGACATCGCTTCGGTTTGGACCAGCACTCAAGGAGAACTGGCCGGGGCTAAAATAAAGATGACCCTCGGGCTCCGAAACCCAAGGGAAAAAGGGCATAGGTGAGGCAAATGGTAAAACCAATGTTGGGCCTTGCTGGAAAAGTCTTATTCAAAGCGAACTGTCAAGGGGTCCCATAAATCACCCGACCGCGTTAGGGACGCAAAAATCCGGGAACATAACACCGGTATGACGGAAACTAGGCGGCAAGAGTGGAACAAAACACTGCATAAGGCCGAGCCTTCCACCCTTTACCAAGTATATAGATGTATTAATTAAATAAGATATATTGTGATATCCCAACAAGTAAGCATGTTCCAACAAGGAACAACATCTCCATGTTCCAACAAGGAACAAACTTCATCTTCACCTGCAACTAACAACGCTATAAGAGGGGCTGAGCAAAGCGGTAACATAGCCAATCAACGGTTTGCTAGGAAAAGGATGGTTAGAGGTTTGATATGGCAACATGGGAGGCATGATATAGCAAGTGGTAGGCATCGCAGCATAGGCATAGCAAAAGAGCGAGCATCTAGCAAGCAAAGATAGAAGTGATTTCGAGGGTATGGTCATCTTGCCTGAAATCCCGCAAGGAAGAAGAACGAATCCATGAAGAAGACAAACGGACGAAGTCGAATGAAACCTCACAACTCCGGAACGGAACCGAAGCTAACGAGGGAAGCAACCCGGAAAGAAACAAACAACATAGTAAACACACAATCACATAAACATGGCATGATGCACAAACAAGTATGATGCATGTCCGGTTTAATGAGGCATGGCAAAGTGCAACAAACAATCCTACAAATTAGTGGAGTTCAATATGCAACGGGTTGCATATTGACAAACACCACAACAATTATTTAGTTCTCTCCCGATTAGGTACTCAACAATATTAAATGTTATTAACCATGGCAAGAGGTGAAGCAAAAATAAACTATCTATTTAGGCAAGGTTAAATGAGGCCGGAAACAACAACAACAATTCCGGAAAATCCCCATGAGCATATTATGGATTCGGTACAGATCTGACCTAAAGCATATTTTAATGTTGTTAAACATGCAAAGTAAAGCTACCATGTTAAACTAGGCATTTTTCTACCCCATTTACATATATAATTTATTTAAATCCGAGTTACGGTTATTAAGTTATGAAATAAATCATTTTAGCATGGCATTTAAGCAAATTAATGCAAACAACAATTTTAAACATTTAAATGTTGTTATCATGATGCGGATGACATGTGCAAGTTTTATGCAATATTATGAAAACGTTATCAAGAGCATTATGAAGCATTATGTCACCGTGGTGGAAGAAGGGGGTGCCACGGCAACGAATCCGAAAATGGTGCCACGGCAACATATCGGTTCCGGTAACTCGATTGAGATATCGGTACAAAGGAAAACGCGACGGAAGCGAGTCATGCAAGAATGGTGGGGTGATCCCGGATTCCGGGTTCCCACGGAACGGTAGAATGGGAAAAGAGGGGCATCGCAAGGATGATTCGGACACGGTCGGTCGTCACGGGTTATACCTTCGAAGCGTGCATTCGGAGGAGAAAGCGTTTCGGAGAGGGAAGTAGTGGTTCACGTTCTTCGAGGGAAGTAGAGGAAGTAGTTCTCGGGCGAGGGAAGTAGTGGTTCACGCGACGGTAGTCGTTCATGTACACGTTCGGAGAGGAAGTCGTAGTTCACGTTCGATGGTAGTGGTACACGGCGTAGGGGAAGTAGACGTTCATGTCCCGTGGATGTTCGGGGTCCACGGGGTCTTCGAGGGTCGACGGTAGTGGTTCAAGTTCGTTTTCGAAGATGTTCGGTTCGACGGTAGCGGTACTTGAAGAATCCCGAAACGGACTTGGCGTCTTCGCGCGTAGGGGTACTTGGCGCTTCCGGTGTAGTTGAACTTGACGAAAACGAATGTCCTCAAGTAGTCGTGGTACTTGGGGTCTTGAACTTGCCGCTCTCGGTTCTTGCGACGAGAGATGTACTCGGTGCCAAAATAGTCTTGGTACTTGACGTTATACGTGCGTAGAGGTACTTGGCAGTCTCAGAGACGTCGGGCGCCGTGGAAGACCTTGGGGTGCATGGGAGAACTCCCTGCTCGCGACGCGGAGGAGGACAGGGCGCGGGGCGGCGATCTGGTGGCGGCGGCCTCCACGACGAGGAGGAGGGAGATGAGCGCGGGGCACCGGAGTTGGGACGACGGCGGCTGGAGGGAGAAGGAAGGGCGAGGAGGACCGGGCGCAGGGAGCAGAGGGTCGCCGGAGGCGAGGCGGCGGGAGGCCGGGCGCGGCGCCAAGGAGGCACGGCGAGGTGGTCCTTGCCCGGTGGCGAGCGGCCGGCGCGAGGAGGTTGCGAGGGGCGCGGGACGGAGGGCGACGCGAGGAGGAGGTCGGGCGCGCGGCGCTCGAGGGGGCCGACGAGGGGGCATGGGGACGCGTCGGCGAGAGGGGATCGGGCGAGGGGAGCTACTCTCCCTGGCGATGTGTGGAAGAAGGAGGGGGGTCGAGAGAGAGAGATGGGATCGGGACTAGCATATATGGTAGGTTGGGGCCGGCTGGGCCTTGGGAGGAATGGGCCGGCGGGGGGAGAAGGGGAGATGGTGGGCTGCCGAGGGAGGGCTGACCTGCTGGGCTGGCTCTCCTCTCTCCCTCTCTAATATATATCTTCTTTAGTAGAAAACATATAAAGAGAAGAAAAGAAAGAGAGGGTTGGGGAAAAGATTTGGACACACGGATAATTTTCCCGAGCTCGCAAAAATGTGAGGAATTTAACAAAAATGATCCAAGTATTTTTGGTGGAACTCCGGAAAATGATAGAAATAAAATGGCAAGGTTTGGGGGCCAAACTTGAAGTAGAAGGGCATGGGATTTAATATGCAAGTGTGTTATGGTGATTCCAAAACGAGGAATATTTATTATAGCTCCCTAATAATATTGGGAGGGTATGTTATAAAGAGAAAACACCATGTGAATTCCCTCGATTTAAATGGATCGAAAAATCCATACAATTTATTTAGTTGAGTTTTAAAAAAATTAATGATATGATGGCATGATGACATGATGCAATGCAAGAGATGACATGAGCAATGCAAAAACAAAACAAGCCACACGACAAAACTCGAAACCCGGAAGGCAAGCTCAAGCTCCGGTCTTGGGCGCCACAACACTCCACCACTACGAGAGGATCTCGCCCCGAGATCTAGGTGGCACCGAGAAAACGGGAGAGGAAGAGGTAAAACAAAGTTGCTTCTTTGACAAACGTGAAACCAAAGAACCTTGAGAGGTTGAACGAAATGAAAGAAAGAAAACAATGACGATGAAGGAAGTTGAAAACACTCGCTAGAAAAGAGGAACAAGGATACTGACGAGAACCAATAGGTTAAGTGATAACATAGAATCTGAAACCACTCCGGTTAAAACTAGATAAACAAGGAATAAGATTGATAAAATTTGGGCAGCACTCCGACTAAAAGAAGGAGGAAAACTTGATAAGATGAGAGAACTCGAATGAAAACATGACACTCCGGTTAAAACGATAAGCAAGGAAAAGAACATGGTCTTCACAAAACGAGGTGATGGGTGAAGAGAGCAACATCACAACGCCTCCGATAGAAATGAAAGAATAGAATCTAGATTGTTGGGGTAAAGGGATGGAGAAGAAAAATGACAACTTCTGCCACAAAAGAGCTTGGAAAGCATCCTTGCAACGAAGAATTGAACGGAGTTGTTGGATAACCAACAACGATAAGGATAAGCTTGTAGTGGGCTTATGAAAAACATCTCAAAATTATGATGTGAGCTTCTGCCACCAACGGAAAACAATTGATTGGGTTGAGAGCAACACGGAGATGAAAAAACTTATTTCACCGAGAGGACAAATGAAGAACTTGGGTCCTTTATAAGCACCATAAATAGCAACAATCCTTAGGGAAAGCTTTAGGTGAAATATAGCCCAAGACAACTCCAATGAAGAGATTGATGGATTTAAAATACCTCATTCTTGACAACATTTGAATCATGAAACACGAACTCAAATTGTCGAGAATGACATAACACCACCTCAAAGATAATGATAGAAAGAATTGCACTTCGGAATGCAAGAAGACGAATACTTGAACTCCTCAAAACAAAACACGTGTTGAGCACCATGTTTATTTTTAGAGTATAGCTTGGCGGATCATAACTCCGGGAGAAAACTTGAAGAACAATTGAAGAATGAAAGGAATCCTTGAGGAAGCACCATGTAGAGCCTCCATGAAGAACTCCGGTGAGAAAAGGATGATAAAAGAAAGAGAAGTTGAAAATACAAGGTGAAACCTTGCAGTGATAAGATGAAGCTTTGAAATGATATAACCGAGAAAACTTGGAACTCCGGAAAGAAAAATGAATAAATGAAATAAAGAATTTTGATGAACCTCCAAAATAAGGAATTGAATTTACTCGATGAAACAAGAATAAGAATTACATTATGCTGATCCTTCACCAATTAAATTGATGACAAGCAATGGATTTGGCCTACTACTTATTCTCGTTGAAAAATGATTACAGATAGATATGGCGCAAACTTGAGAAGGTATTGATGGAACCACCGGTGGGATTTGGAAAACAAGAGTTGAACGCTTGAATGAATAATTCTGAGATGATGGGCTCCGGAGAATCAAACTGAAAAGACTCCTGAAATGCTCCGGGTGGGTTAAAAGAATTCTCACAATCTAAAACAATTATGAGAGGATGGCAACAAACTAGAACCATGAATCTTGAAGAGAATGGAGCAAGATTAAAGAGAAACTCATCTTCGGTCTTCAAAATTCTAGAATGACGACGAGAAACACCACCATGAATTGTTGAGGCACTCCGGAATGAAAATTATTAAGGTTGAACCATAAGAAGAGTCAGGTAAGATCCTGGGAAAAGACCTGTGGGTTAGGGCCCACTCAAAAGAACCACCGTTGAACAATTGTTTGAAATAGGTATTGCACCGGTAGAATTAAATGGCTTGAATGAGATAGCATCCTCAAAAGAACTTGAGTGAATTGAGAATGTAAACTAGAATCTTCTGAGATATCTTCAACACTCCGGAACAATAGAATAACAAGAACTAAAAGATTATGAGGTGCACCGGTATGAGAAAACATTTGAAACGAGGAAGGGAATATGATCAACACCGAAAACTTGAACTAAATCCACCGGAGAAGAAAATTAGAATGGAACAATGATAAGGTTGAAGCTTCCTTAGCGTCTTCATGAGAAATCACCGGATAAAACAATAAGGAAAAGAATGAAGAAACTTCACTCAATAAAATTGATACTTGATTAAGAAATCTGAGTCCTTGAAGAAAAAGGGGTGGGAGGGCGGGAAATCAAAACAACTTGGGTCGGATGAAACGAACACCGTTGAGAAAAAAGCTTAGAATTGATCTTGTGAATGTTGGAATGATCGGATCCACTTGAAGAGAAGCACGCCGGTTGAGAAAAGAATTGACATGACAAGCTCAGTGATCAAGAAAGATTAGTATTCACATAGCAATATGAGAACACCATTTAGGAAAAGTATGGAATCAACACTTGGCATTGAAGCAACTTGAATACCACAACTTAAAACAAACAAAGGAGTGGCTTGCAGAATAAGCCAGAAACAAACATATGATAGAGATTTCGCCCAAAGTGTTCGTGGTGGGGCCCACACGGACACGACGTATAGCGGACGTCACGAATGACAAACAAGACGTCCCCGAATCAGCATAGCCAAGGATTCTTTAAGACGCCTCGCGACCACTCAGAATCGACCGTGAATGGGCGGACCACTAGACGTTGAACCCCAATCTCAAATCATACATCCGTCGGAAAGAATATCCCGTAAGCTACTAGAATTCCCACCTATAAACTCCCGAAACTTTCGGTTATGCAATCTGGTGTTGGGGATACAGGGACACAAAATATATCACCCAAACTAACAATACCTAGATCCAGCTGTATCCATCCGTCAACACATAACCAAGAAATCCTTCGAAATCGTGTACCTCGACCTTGAAAAACATCCGTTATACAAGTTATGGCAATACTCAAGACTCGCCACAAGATCGGGCTATCGGGGTTATCTCACCAACAACTGCACAAAAGAGATTTCGATGTCGGTAAAACTCAGGTATTCCAGAATCTGCAACGATAAAATTGTGACGACAACACCTCGTAGCTCAACTCCCGGGACACCGCCACAACCCCTAAATGTCGAGGCACCAAGAACAATGTTCTCGCCACAAAACCATCGGAACGATTCCAAGATACCCACGTGATCCTAAAAATTTTAGTGAAATTTGAGGACGAGAAAAGTCAAAACTCTACGTCGGGATACCTCACCAGAGCGACGAAGGACCGAGGAGTAAAAGAATCTACTCTCCGATATATATAATCCTAAGACTCAAAACATTTTCCATTCTAGACTCAACAACGCCAACAAACAATCAAGTAGGGGCTCCTAAGTCGGGAAGGCTCGATTACCAACTTGAACGCCTCGATGCGGCTATATCTCCCACGTGTCGAAGCACGACTTAGAGGCATAACCGCATTGAAAGCAATATCGCAAGTGAGGTAATCTTCACACAACCCATGTAATACATAAGGGAAAGAGAAACATAGTTGGCTTACAATCGCCACTTCACACAATACATGAGTAAAACAATACATCATACAGATACAATCAAGGTCCGACTACGGAACCAAAGTAAAAGAAGACTACCCCAAATGCTACACAGATCCCCGATCGTCCCAACTGGGCTCCACTACTGATCAGCTGAAACGGAACAACACAATGCACAAAGTCTTCAACGAGCTCCTCCTTGAGCTCAGGTGCATCACCTGCACGGTTTCGTCGGCACCTGCAAACTGGTTTGGGAAGTATCTGTGAGTCACGGGGACTCAGCAATCTCACACCCGCGAGATCAAGACTATTTAAGCTTAAAGGTAGGGCAAGGTAGTGAGGTGGAGCTGCAGCAAGCGACTAGCATATATGGTGGCTACATTCGCAAAAGAGAGCGAGAAGAGAAGGCAAAAGCACGGTCGAACAACTATGATCAAGAAGTGATCCTGAAACTACTTACGCCAAACATAACTCCAACACCGTGTTCACTTCCGGACCGCCGAGAAGAGACCATCACGTTACACACGCCGTTGGTGTATTTTAATTAAGATCAACTTCGGTTTTCTACAACCGGACATTAACAAATTCCCATCTGCCACATAACCGCTGGCACGGCTTTGAAAGTTCAAAACCCGCAGGGTGTCCCAACTTAACCCATGATAAGCTCTCGCGATCAACGAAGGATATTCCTTCTCCCGGAAGACCCGATCAGTCTCGGAATCCGGCTACAAGACATTTCACAGCAATAAAACAAGACCAGCAAAGCCGCCCGGATGTGCCGACAAATCCTGATAGGAGCTGCACATATCTCGGTCTCGTGGCACACCGGATGAGCCAGACGTCGGGTTGGCATAAACCTGGTTGCCCAGGGCGCCGGACATCGCCGGTTTGGACCAGCACTCAAAGGAGAACCGCCCGGGGCTAAAATAAAGATGACCCTCGGCCCGGAAACCCAAGGGAAAAAGGGCATAGGTGAGGCAAATGGTAAAACCAATGTTGGGCCTTGCTGGAAAAGTCTTATTCAAAGCGAACTGTCAAGGGGTCCCATAAATCACCCGACCGCGTTAGGGACGCAAAAATCCGGGAACATAACACCGGTATGACGGAAACTAGGGCGGCAAGAGTGGAACAAAACACCAGGCATAAGGCCGAGCCTTCCACCCTTTACCAAGTATATAGATGTATTAATTAAATAAGATATATTGTGATATCCCAACAAGTAAGCATGTTCCAACAAGGAACAACATCTCCATGTTCCAACAAGGAACAAACTTCATCTTCACCTGCAACTAACAACGCTATAAGAGGGGCTGAGCAAAGCGGTAACATAGCCAATCAACGGTTTGCTAGGAAAAGGATGGTTAGAGGTTTGATATGGCAACATGGGAGGCATGATATAGCAAGTGGTAGGCATCGCAGCATAGGCATAGCAAAAGAGCGAGCATCTAGCAAGCAAAGATAGAAGTGATTTCGAGGGTATGGTCATCTTGCCTGAAATCCCGCAAGGAAGAAGAACGAATCCATGAAGAAGACAAACGGACGAAGTCGAATGAAACCTCACAACTCCGGAACGGAACCGAAGCTAACGAGGGAAGCAACCCGGAAAGAAACAAACAACATAGTAAACACACAATCACATAAACATGGCATGATGCACAAACAAGTATGATGCATGTCCGGTTTAATGAGGCATGGCAAAGTGCAACAAACAATCCTACAAATTAAGTGGAGTTCAATATGCAACGGGTTGCATATTGACAAAACACCACAACAATTATTTAGTTCTCTCCCGATTAGGTACTCAACAATATTAAATGTTATTAACCATGGCAAGAGGTGAAGCAAAAATAAACTATCTATTTAGGCAAGGTTAAATGAGGCCGGAAACAACAACAACAATTCCGGAAAATCCCCATGAGCATATTATGGATTCGGTACAGATCTGACCTAAAGCATATTTTAATGTTGTTAAACATGCAAAGTAAAGCTACCATGTTAAACTAGGCATTTTTCTACCCCATTTACATATATAATTTATTTAAATCCGAGTTACGGTTATTAAGTTATGAAATAAATCATTTTAGCATGGCATTTAAGCAAATTAATGCAAACAACAATTTTAAACATTTAAATGTTGTTATCATGATGCGGATGACATGTGCAAGTTTTATGCAATATTATGAAAACGTTATCAAGAGCATTATGAAGCATTATGTCACCGTGGTGGAAGAAGGGGGTGCCACGGCAACGAATCCGAAAATGGTGCCACGGCAACATATCGGTTCCGGTAACTCGATTGAGATATCGGTACAAAGGAAAACGCGACGGAAGCGAGTCATGCAAGAATGGTGGGGTGATCCCGGATTCCGGGTTCCCACGGAACGGTAGAATGGGAAAAGAGGGGCATCGCAAGGATGATTCGGACACGGTCGGTCGTCACGGGTTATACCTTCGAAGCGTGCATTCGGAGGAGAAAGCGTTTCGGAGAGGGAAGTAGTGGTTCACGTTCTTCGAGGGAAGTAGAGGAAGTAGTCGTTCTCGGGCGTAGAGGGAAGTAGTGGTTCACGCGACGGTAGTCGTTCATGTACACGTTCGGAGAGGAAGTCGTAGTTCACGTTCGATGGTAGTGGTACACGGCGTAGGGGAAGTAGACGTTCATGTCCCGTGGATGTTCGGGGTCCACGGGGTCTTCGAGGGTCGACGGTAGTGGTTCAAGTTCGTTTTCGAAGATGTTCGGTTCGACGGTAGCGGTACTTGAAGAATCCCGAAACGGACTTGGCGTCTTCGCGCGTAGGGGTACTTGGCGTTTCCGGGTGTAGTTGAACTTGACGAAAACGAATGTCCTCGAAGTAGTCGTGGTACTTGGGGTCTTCGAACTTGCCGGTCTCGGTTCTTGCGACAGTAGATGTACTCGGTGCCAAAATAGTCTTCAGGTACTTGACGTTATACGTGCGTAGAGGTACTTGGCAGTCTCCTGAGACGCGTTGGCGCCGTGGAAGACCTTTGGGTCGCATGGGAGAGAACTCCTGGCTCCGCGACGCTGGAGGAGGACAGCGGCGGGCGGCGATCTGGTGGCGGCCTCCACGACGAGGAGGAGGGAGATGAGCGCTGGGCACCGGAGTTGGGACGACGGCGGCTGGAGGGAGAAGGAAGGGCGAGGAGGACGAGGGCGCAGGAGTGAGGGTCGCCGAGGCGAGGCGGCGGGAGGCCGGGCCGGGCGCCAAGGAGGCACGGCGAGGTGGTCCTTGCCCGTGGCGAGCAGGGCCGCGAGGAGGTTGCGAGGGGCGCGGGACGGAGGGCGACGCGAGGAGGAGGTCAGGCCTTGGCGCCGAGGGGGCCAACGAGGGGCATGGGGACGCGTCGGCGAGAGGGGATCGGGCGAGGGAGCTACTCTCCTGGCGATGTGTGGAAGAAGGAGGGGGTCGAGAGAGAGATGGGATCGGGACTAGCATATATGGTAGGTTGGGGCCGGCTGGGCCTTGGGAGGAATGGGCCATGGGGAGAAGGGAGATGGTGGGCTGCCGAGGGAGGGCTGACCTCTTTGGCTGGTGGCTCCTCTCTCCCTCTCTAATATATATCTTCTTTAGTAGAAAACATATAAAGAGAAGAAAAGAAAGAGAGGGTTGGGGAAAAGATTTGGACACACGGATAATTTTCCCGAGCTCGCAAAAATGTGAGGAATTTAACAAAAATGATCCAAGTATTTTTGGTGGAACTCCGGAAAATGATAGAAATAAAATGGCAAGGTTTGGGGGCCAAACTTGAAGTAGAAGGGCATGGGATTTAATATGCAAGTGTGTTATGGTGATTCCAAAACGAGGAATATTTATTATAGCTCCCTAATAATATTGGGAGGGTATGTTATAAAGAGAAAACACCATGTGAATTCCCTCGATTTAAATGGATCGAAAAATCCATACAATTTATTTAGTTGAGTTTTAAAAAAATTAATGATATGATGGCATGATGACATGATGCAATGCAAGAGATGACATGAGCAATGCAAAAACAAAACAAGCCACACGACAAAACTCGGAAACCCTGGAAGGCAACTGAAGCTCCGGTCTTGGGGCGTCACATTTACCAAGCCAGTGTAATAAGGGTGATAACCCAAATTTGAGTACTGGTAATTTATCATATATTGCCGACTTATGAAGAGAGCCAGACCGGGTTAATAAACAATAGATCTTAATTTATCATATACTGACAACTTCTAGTCGAAAGCCAAGCCGGGTTAATAAACACCGGCGAAGTGTGATAATAAAACCTTATAAGCTTTATCAAATAAACCTCAAAAGACCTGTCGAAACAAAAACACAAGAAAACGAGGCTTATCATGGGCTGGCAGGCCAAAAAATCGAGGCTTTTCACGGGCTGCCAGGCCACTGAGTTAAACCATTTTACAAACCTTATAAGATGGACCTCACTTTAACCAATCGTTGTTTTAACTTTGACAAGTTCAGGTTCTGCATAAGATTGACTTGTCAAACGTTCGGCGGGTCATTCTAGGAATACCTAGGTGGAGTGGCTTACTTAAAAAGGCAGGATAACCCGGGGTTTTAGGTGAATACACCTGGCTTCTAAGCCTGGCTTTTAAGCCTATCACAAGGGTTATAGAAACTCTTGTTCTTTAGAACAAAAGAGCCCCCAAGAAATATTTTTTAGCTGTGCTCAATGGGCACCTATGTTTGAGTTGTGCCTTTGCAACAGACTCTCTTTGGCCCCTTTTAACCTGGGTAGCAAGCCCCCAATTTTTTTATGTGGCCTATAAGCCGGATCAAAGGGTAGATCATAACTTTGCTCTATAAAGCAGAAGCCCCCATGTGCTCAATAATATGATAAGCCAATAAGGCAGGATACCCATGTTTGAACCGCGCATCATGGCAACAGGTCCTCTTCGGCAACCTTTAACTTTTTGCAAGAGATACATTCTTCTTGAACTGGGATTTTGAACCGGATATTGAGAGCTTCAGAGTTTTGTGGGAGACAGATTTTCCCTTGAGCCGGATTTTGAACCGGATTTGAGAGCTTCAAAGCTTTGTGGTAGATAAACTTCCCTTGAACCGGTTTTTTTAACCGGATATTAAGAGCTTCAGTGCTTTGTGGGAGAGAGATGTCTCTTGAGCCGGATTTTAAATCAGAATCTTCATTTTGAGCCGGCAATTTTCTGATGGCCTTTAAATTTTCACCAATATGGCGGTAGCCTCCGGAACCGGGTTATCTTTCCTCCAATGGTCCGGGGTCTTGAATCTCACAATGTTTTACTAAGTCATGTCATCATAGCCCCCGAGTCTTAAGACTACTAGAGGAGTTGGCTTGAGACTTTCCATGCTTGATCATGATATGACCAGTGGATTGCTGGGATATGTTGAATCTCGATGGGTTATAATTGACCATGTCCATTGACCCATCCGGTGCAGGTAAGGGCCATAGCTTGATGGCCTCCTTTGTAATGGTGAATTCTATACAAAAAATTTGCACAAACGAGAATAATTGTTCTCGAAAAATAAAAATATGTCAATAAAAATTGATTGGACCGCTTTCACCTGAATTTGTCTGGACGAAAAATGAGTCGTATATAGCGTCCATAGATCACCTCCAGTAACTGCAACTGTAATCTAGCCACTCTCTCATGGCTGCGGTGGAGATGGCGGCTTAAAGCTCGGCATCGGGTGGCTGAAAAAGAGACCCTTTCGGGTCATGTCTGACCTCTTCTTCCTTTTTTTGCAGCCATTAGCTGATTGACCTGTGTATACAGTATAATACAAGTCAAAAGTAAGATGTTCCATGAAAATTGCATTGGCAGAAATACCTTAGAAAAATATAACCTGAAATTTGTTCTGAATGGCCCGATGAACTCTGTCCCACTCACGAGGTCGCCTGGCATGTACAACAAACAAGATGGAGACCCCGTACCAACCGAGTCACGGACGTCTTCGGCCTTTTTTTAAACGCCCTTGACTTTTCCTTTGTTTCCTTCTTTCCAGCCAGAGCGAGCGCAGGGGAAGCAGGGCTCCTTCTTGGGCGGAGCGAGCGGCGAGAGCCAGCAGGGATGCAGATGGTCACGGCAAAGGCGACCCGGGGCAGAAGAGGTGGCGCGAGTTCGCCCAGCGACTTGGCACGGGACAACAGAGGAGGTGAATCAGAACGGCGACTCAGTCTGAGCGCGCGAGTGGCGGGTTGATAGCTGCGCCGTTGACTTGTCGAAGCGACCTGGCGCGTCGATGTAAGGGCGGCTCAGAGGCCACTTCAAGGAAATGGGGACGGATGGTACGGGCGGCTCTGGGCTGAAACATGGGTAGCTGTTTGAGCCATAGCAGTGATGGAGAGGCATCGTCGACTTAGCACAAGGCCACGGTTGTTTTGTTTGACGACTACACCCGGCGACGGGTCAAAGCCCGCGGGCGAGCGGTAGCGGGCGGCTCGGGACTCCTGTGGTTGCAACAGCAGGGGAAGCCGTCCATAACGGCGCGTGAAGGCAGACATCGACAGCAACTTGATAGCCCAGCAGAAGCTCAGACGGCGACGGAAACTTGACAGCCCAGCAGAAGCTCATATCCGTGTCAGCAGGGACGGGCTGCGTCAATGGCAGTTTATTGGCAACTTCAAAGCGAAGCGGCGGTCTTGGCACGACAGCAGCCGCGGCGGTTTTGAAGCGGTTATGCCGGTTCAATGGAGTCCATCCGAGGTGAATACGGCAGCTCGGGGGGGGGGGGGCACTAAAAAAACGGCAACTCACAGGCGGTGATTGTGGTCGGGGCGCTCAACGGCATGGCAACCCGGTGGCAAGTCCGAATCAGAGGTCAACAAGGCGGTTTGTGACTAATCGCAGCAACGGAGGTGTGCGGTGACTTGGCAAGGCGGTGATGGTGGCTCAGGGGCCGGTTCAAGGCGTCCTCAGCAAGGCGGAGAACGGCAGAAGAAAACAATAGGAGTAGTTGTACGGGGCATCTCAAGGCGGAGGCAACTCACGAGCGTGGCGGTTTGAGCAGCGATGGAGAGACAGCCGACGCACGGATGGGTCAGAGCAGGTAAGTCCGAGCGGATGGCGACTCAGCCCCGGCGGCGCGGTGCGGTCACGGGTGAGGATACTCAACGCCAAGGCGGGTCGTTGTGAAGACGAGGCCAAGGCGGATCACTTGGCAACTATAACTCGGACGACCGTAGGGGCTGCGGTGAGGCCGGGTCGACTTGATCCGGCAGCGGTTCAACACCGGGACTACGGCTCCACGGAGGCAGAGACGTGTCAGGTGTGGGAGAGAGGACTCGGTGCGGGGCCATGCTTGAAGCGAGGCCGGCAAAGGTAACCCGGCGGCGGGGTCGGGCGACTTGGTAGAGGCGAGTCGAGACAAGGGACGGTGGGCGAGAAGGAGGTGAGCAAGGCGAGCCGGGGCAGGGCGGAGCCCTAGCAGCCAGGCGTCTTGGAGGCAAGGTCGCAGCTGCGGCCGGATTGAGGGGCACTGAGCCATGGGGTGGCGGGCACGACACAGGAGACCTGGCCAGGCGGCTCGTGGCGGAGGAACGGCGCGCCGGCCATGGCAGAAACGTGGCTGCAAGGGAGAAGCAAGCCAGACCGGTTG
This sequence comes from Aegilops longissima, assembly GCA_021605205.1. Lineage (NCBI taxonomy): Eukaryota > Viridiplantae > Streptophyta > Magnoliopsida > Poales > Poaceae > Aegilops > Aegilops longissima. Next base: position 554,578,184 of record CM038677.1, on the reverse strand, counting down.
GTTTGACTTCCCGAATCGTGGATCATCCAATCCTGTCGTGTTTTTCCTTCTAAGCTGCTGAACTCACGTGCATCTTACCCATATCTGGCTGTAGACCAGGCGTGGAGTCATTGAAATTTCATGTAATACTGTGTGATGCAATACGGTGTCGGGGAAGCTGATCGTGGCCCACGAACACCTATGGGACAGGGTCCCTTGTGGTTCGGAGGGGGGCGGAGATTGCGCAAAGAGCGGATCGAAGCGATGCACACGAGCATATTTACCCAGCTTCGGAGCTCTCCGGATAGATAACACTCCTACTGCTGCTTGGTTGATTATACTGTGTTCTTGCTAGGGAGCAATGGAAGCTACAAAACCTAGCCTGAGTGTCTCTAGTCTCGTATGTGGCAAATGAACTGAACCGGAGCCGAACCCTTTCTATGTTGCACTTGGGCCTCCTTTTATAGGCACAAGGGGTCACCACAGGTGGCAAGTAGGCAAGGTAAAATAGTAAAACAAAGGTTGGTACACCGCTTTGTACAAAGGTATGTGATCTATACCTAACTCGACGGCAAGGGACAAGAGCCATAAATGTCCGCCCTCGTCGCTGAATAGTGCAACAGGACCGCTGGCGCGCCCGCTTGCCACGATGGTAGCTTGTCGTCGCCGCTTATCGCCGCTTCCCCGCTGGCTGCACAGCCCATTGACACGCTGTTCGGGAAAGCCCCACGGCGACACGCTGGCGGATGAGCTGGAGCGGAGATGAAGAGAGGTTACCGCGCGCTGAAGCGCCTTTGCCGCTGCAAGGTCCTTGTCGCTACCGGGAGCTTATCGCCAGCCTTCCCGCAAGCTCCTCTTGCCGGGTCTTGTTTCCTTCGTGCCTTGAGTGGCCTTCCCGACAAGCCCTCTTGCCGGGCCTTGATTATTTTGTTCTTGAATGGCTCCAAATGAGCCGCCGAGACCTTGGCGGTCACCAGGCCAGCCCGCTGCTGGTGTTGCGATCGTCTGCAGACGAAGTTCGGGGTACTAGGGTACCCCTACCTAGTACACCGGACAGAGCCTCGGCCTGGCCACACACGGCGCCAAGCTCATGGGCTGCACTCAAAACGATTGCAGACGGGCACGCGCGCCTGGATCGCAAGATTACTCGTCTTGGACCCACCACGCCCCCACTTAACGGCACGAATCGGACGTGGCGTCGCCGTGGGAGAGATCGTGGGGCTTTTTAATGGGAAAACTGAACGCCGTCCCTCTCCCCTTATAAGGGGGGAACAGGCAGGACGCCCACTTGCCCATTGCTGTCACATCGAAACCACCGCCCCCTTCTTCTCGAGCCCAAAGAGAGCGACGCCCGCCCCTTCCCCATTGCCACCGCACCATCAACGCCGTCGACCTCCTCCACCACCTCCGCCATGGTCCGGAAGCCGACAAGGGCAAAGGTGAATCGGCCGAGGCGCAGCGGCTCATGGCGCGCGGAAGGAGCGGCCCTCTTTGATCCTCGCTGACAGAAGGAGCTGCGGAGCTGTATTATTTTTTTCGTCGACGGAGACACGGCGCACTCCGCAAGCACGAGGGTCATCTCCGCCGCCACATCCGAGAAAGTTTCCATCGGGTACCCTTTCTTGGCGCTTTTTCCATCGCGGGCTCTGCCCGCCTTTTCTGAATTCTTTTACATGTCGGAACACATATGGCCTCCGCCTCCTTGATTTCACCCCAACGCCGCCCTCACCATGGCTGCTGCACACCTCTGCGAGAACTTTGTCGGGTCCACCTAAATGTCGACTCTTCCGCCATTACTTCACACCCAGCGAGAGAGAGGAGAGCCGCTTCGGAGGAATTGCATGGACCTCTAGGATTGGCAAGAAGGAAGCGATCTTGACGGAGAGTTGCGCAGCAAGTGGGAGGAGTGGAGAGCTGACTGGTGTTGGATCTTAGAGGAGGAGCCACAGCCTTTACCGCCTCGCGCCAAACTCCCATAGTGCGCGGCAACGATTGGAGCAATTTACGCGCGGAAGATGCCAAGTTGATTGCCGGATTAGGATCTTGCGCCCGCAAGCAGGGCTCACCGTAGGAGCAGTTGGCGCAGACTTCTTCGCCACAGATTGCGCCCCTTGCAGAGAGGGGAGGCCAGCTTGGGAATTCCAAAACGCGGCGGACATCATGAGGCTGCGTCCGGGCCTCAATCGAACTTTCTTGTCTTGGAGCCGGACGACATGCCGCGGGAGCTGTTCAAGCCGATGCGATCACCCCGAGTGGTTCATGTTGCCGAGGGAGTCGTGCCTTGTGCAACAACTGTCGCTTGACCGCATCCGCGCGATGATGTCGTTGCAGCGATTCCCACGGAATCGCTCCAACTCGGCAGAGCCCGCCGACGACGTGCAGCGCAGTTCTTCGACGACTTGGCAGAAGTGCCGATCCGTGCCGACGAGCAGAAGCGGCTCACCCGCGACACCACCGAGCAGGAGATGGCGCGCATAGCCACAAGGTTGGAGGAGGCGGCAGAAGCTGCCGCCATCGGCGTGTTTGGGTTTACCGTCGAGGAGGCGGAAACAGCCGAGGCGGCAAGCCTTGCCGACCGAGAAGAGCTCGCCGGTGAGGAGGAGCAGGCCGAGCCCGACGCCGATCCGGAAGAGCCTGCCGGGGGCGCCTCCCCTCCGCCGTCAAGGAGCTTGCCGCAGGAGGAGCCCGCGGCCCCGCCAAGGAGACGCCTCCGCAAGACCAGAGAAGTGGCGGGGCGGCAGACGGCTCAATCGCCGCCTCGCCGCCGACGCGCGCCCCGCGCAAGCACTGCTGCAGCTGAGCGCCGCCCGCCGCCACAAAGAACGGAGCGGGCCTTCGAGCCACGGTCCCCGCCAAGCGCCCGAGGGAGCCTACCTCCAGCTCTGCCGCCTGAGCAGACTTGACTTCTCCGCCTCACCCGAGGAAGAAGAGGAAGAGTAAGTTCTTGTCGCTGCTACTTGTAATTCTTCAATTTACTGCTTCATCTTGTATCTGACTTGCTTCATTCTGAGCTCTTTCCTTCTTTAGGACGCTGGCTCAGAGGGCGTCGAAGAGGGCCAAGACCCCGGTGGTTTTCGTCTCAGATGATTCCCCTGTGGCGACAGGAGGCACGTCCGAGACTCCCTTGCCGGATCCGGCAACTCTCCAACAGAGCAGCTCCCAGCACAGCCCCCAGCGTAAGTATTTGATTCATTTCTTACGGTTAGGTGTGCTTGGGTGCTCTTTCATCACTGATATCTGACTTGTTGAATTATGTAGGAGCAGAGCAGCCTCACCAGGAAGCACCGGAGGTCACTCCCGAAGTTCTGCTTACTTCAACTACGCCACCAAGGGAGAACTCTCCGCCAAGGGAGCGCTCTCCGGCAAGGGAGGCCTCTCCGACAAGGGGAGCTTCTTCGATAAGGGGAGCTTCTCCGACAAGGGGCAGCACCGACGACCCTCCGGTGATGGAGACCGCGGCTACCGATCCCATTGCAGGTAATCTTCTTGGCTGAAAATTTCCCTTGGGTCTTTTCTCTTCTGTTCTTCTCTTCGAACGTTTGCTTGACTTGTTCTTTTCTTTTGCTGACCATCAAATCCATCTGCTAGAGAGCTGATGGAGACTGAGGTTGCCGGCGAGGAGGACGCTCGCGGCAACAATGACGACGCCGCCAACATGGAGGAAGAGGAGGCCGGCGCCGACAGGTCCGCCGGGCGAGGAGGTCGCCAAGGCTGCCGGGCGCAGGCTCGGGAGGGGTCCGGTGATCGCACTGACGGCCCTGAGGCCGCAGGAGCGCCAGGCGCTGCACCGACCGCCGATCCCCCCGCCACCGATGCCGCACCAGACTCTGAAGAGCCTCAGCCCGGCGCCTATCCGCGTGGACTAGGCCACCAAGTTTTATCTTTCCTTTGTCGCTGCAGACCGTGTTTAGAACAACTCATTAGATCCGCGACAAATTATTTTGTAATATACACTATCTTAGGCAATCGAATGCAATGTTATTTCCTTTACTCGATTTCTTCCCTTGTATGTTTTATGCCCTACGCTTTTAGGGGACTTGTCGGTGCAAACACCTTTGCCACGAAGCGCCGAAAAGCGGAACGCCGCAGCCTCTTTGGCGATGTTGCCTCCGATAAGCAACCTTGTCGCAACTAGTTGCAGCTCGCTTAGGTTGTTGAGCGGACTCGAAACAACATAAGGGTGCAAACTAGCCTTGAAGTTGGTTCCTCCGCCGCACGGTTTTCCATACAAAGTACTATCGTTCGAGGAAGATAACTTGAAAGTTTAAAAACTGATTGCTTGAACTTAGCAACTTAGCTTTTCTGTTGTTTGCTTCCCGGCAAGGTGATACTTCCTCGAGCGACACTTGGTGGCCCACACCCTTATCTTCTCCTTCCCCCCCCCCTCCCGGTTAACTCGTGGGTGGATGAACCTTGCCCTCTTTTGAGAAGAAAGAAGGAAAAGTTATGGAGCCTAGTGGCTCGTTATCGCTTACCGAGTGTGGATTCTGCACAAAATGTTAGATAACACATGCATATAAGATTATGAAAGCATGTATTGACAAGCTGTGCGCAACACATAGGCTTTACTGATGCACGGGGTCTGCGCCCGGCTTTGTACAAAGGATTACATGCAATAGCGGCAAGACTTGTACAAAAGGGTGGTTGCCGGAACGGGTTCCGGCAACCGCGCCTTATGGGTAAAACTTACGAAGATGCTCTATATTCCAGGAGTTGCTCACCGGAACGCCATCTTCGGTCTCAAGGCGGACAGCGCCGGGCCTAGTGACTCGTTTCACCCGATAAGGGCCTTCCCACTTTGGCGTCAACTTGTTGGAATTCTTGGCGGATTGAACGCGCCGAAGAACAAGGTTGCCTTCCTTGAAGCTTCTGGCATTAACTTTGCGGCTATGGTAGCGGCGCAAAGCTTGCTGATAACGAGCAGCTCGTATAGCAGCCTGAAGACGATCCTCCTCGAGGAGCAGCGCGTCATCTTGTCGCAGCTGCTCTTGCTCCAGCTCATCATAAGCGAGCACTCGAGGCGATCCGTATACGAGTTCCGTGGGGAGATCTGCCTCTGCTCCATAGACTAGAGCAAAGGTGTCCGCCATGGCTCGATTTGGCGTCGCCCCGACGACCAAAGAACCACCGTAGCTCCTCGATCCAGCTTTCTTCCGCACTTGTGCAGCCTCGTCGAAAGTTCTGGTCTTGAGTCCCCGCAGCACTTCAGCGCTTGTTCTCTCGCTGACCGCTGCTTCTTGGATGAGCAACGAAGCAAAGCAGATCTTGGCGCCAAGATCTTGGGCGATCGCATGAAGGTGCGGTTTCGTGAACTGTGTGCCGTTGTCGGTGATGATCCCGTTAGGAATCCCAAAACGGCAAACAATTGACCAAGAACTTGATCGCTTGTTGTGTTGTCACCTTCCTCATCTGCTTCCACTTCCGCCACTTTGTGAACTTGTTGATTGCGACGCATAAGTACTCAAAGCCCCGACTACTCGAGGAAGGGGCCGAGGATGTCGAGCCCTGCACCAAAAGGGCCAGGATAAAGGGATCGCCTGGAGAGCTTGAGCTGGTTGGTGTATCTGTTTTCAATGGAACCGCACGCTTCACACTTGGTTACTTGTGCGATTGCATCTTGGAGGGCTTCGCCGGAAGAAACCTTGCCGGAAAGCTTTGCGGCAAGTGCCCTTTGCGCCAATGTGGTGACCACATATGCCTCCATGTATCTCTCGCCAACAGCTTCCGCCCATCTTCCCGCAAATACACTTCAATTTCACTGCTGAGTCTTCTTCTATACGTAATGTTGTCAACAAACTGGTACATACTTGATCGCCGGGCTACTTTTTTCCGCTTCTTCTTGCTCTTCGGAAGTTCTCCGTCTCAAGGAAATGGACGATCTGTTGTGCCCATGCCGGAGCTTGTGGCTCCACAACAAGGACTAAAGGCTCATTCGCCGCCGCGGGATCATCAGCTTCTACGGCAAGGACCAGTGGCTTGGCCGAGCTTGATGATCCTCGCAAGCTTGCCGAGCAAAACTTGTCGGGAGCGCCCGCTTCAACGAAACAAACCTTGAGGCTTGTCGGAGCAGACTGCCTCAATGATATTTATGCTGATTTTGGGGACCTTCTTGGCGGTGGCCTCATGGAGCTCTGCCGAAAGTAGTCACGTAAACCAACTTCCTCTTCTTGTTCTGCCATCGATGGTGTTACAGCTTGGTTGAGTCAGCTTGAGCACAAAAATTCCTGGTTCCATTGTGTAACTTGAGGCAGCACACTTTGAAAGGCCATCAGCAATATCATTCTCGAGCTCTTGGAACATGTTCCATTTGCAGTGCCTTCAAAGTGTTCTTCTAGCTTTCTCACTTCATCAACGAGGCTTCCATCAATGGACTCGATAGTCTTTGTTTACTTGGCGGACGACAAGCTGCGAGTCACCCCGACGATAAGTTTCCTGATCCCAAGGTCCACCGCGATTTTGAGACCCACAAGCAAACCTTCATACTCTGCAGATTGTTTGTTGCTTGCTCCTTGGGAAAGTGCATCCGACTATATACTTGAGGTGCTCTCTCGGTGGTGCGATAAGCAAGACGCCGGCACCGGCGCCTTTGCAGCGAGAAGGCACCATCAAAGTACATCAGCCATTCCTTATTTGCCTCCTTGACGGGATGCTCGCCTCTAGAATTTCTTCATCTTATGCTACGCCCACTCTGCTATAAATTCTGCCAATGCTCGCTTTGGATAGTTGAAGTGCTTTCAAACTTGAGGCCAAAGCTTGACAGTTCAAAGGCCCACTCGACAATCCCGCCTGCTTTCGGATTTTGCAATATCCTCTTCAACGGAAAGCGAGTGACAACTGTTATCTCATGTGCTTGGAAGTAATAGCGCAGCTTTCTCGAGGCCATGAGGAGGCCAAAAAGCAACTTCTGCACACCAGAGTACCTTGCCCTAGCCCCCTGCAGAAGGGAACTGACAAAGTAGACCGGGCGCTGCACCATCCTTTTCTGTGCCTTGTCGCAATCCTGTGCAGATTCGTCCTTGTCGGGACCAGAGCTTGACGGCGAAGCCCCCTGCTTGTCGCTGGATGCACCTGCCTCGGTTGCCGGCTCATCATCCGCCTCCCTCTCCGCTACTAACGCAGCACTAACCACTTGATTGGTTGCCGCTATATACAGCAGCAACTTCTCTTGTGGCCTAGGTGCGACAAGTATTGGAGTGGAGGACAGGTACCTCTTCAAGTCCTGCAGCGCAGCCTCCGCTTCGGAGTCCATTTCATTGACCTGCCTTTTTCAAAATCTTGAAAAATGGCAGGGCGCGCTCAGCAGACTTAGAGATAAACCTGCTGAGAGCAGCCACGCAACCGGCAAGCCTTCTTACATCCTTGACGCGCTTTGGTGCTTCAATCTGCTCAATGGCCTTGATCTTGTCGGGATTGGCTTCAATTCCCCGCTGAGACACAAAGAACCCGAGAAGCTTGCCGGAAGGGACTCCAAACACGCACTTCTCGGGGTTGAGCTTGAGGTTGATCTTGCGCAGATTTGCAAAAGTCTCATCTAAGTCTTGAACCAGAGTTGCTTTGTCCTTGCTCTTGACCACTATGTCATCCATGTAGGCTTCTACATTTCGTATATCGTGGCTCAAAGGCATCATGGACTACTCTTGCAAAGGTTGAACCAGCATTCTTCAAACCGAAAGGCATCCGTATGAAACAAAGATGTGCCACATGGTGTAATGAATGCGGTTTTCTTCATCCTCCTGTGCCATGAAAATTTGATGATATCCTGAATATGCATCAAGAAATGAAAGCAAATCACATCCAGCCGTGGAGTCAACAATCTGGTCGATACGCGGCAAGGGAATGGGTCTTTGGGACAAGCTTTATTAACATCCGTGAAGTCAATACAAAGTCTCCATTTCCCATTAGCCTTATGCATAACTACTGAATTGGCCAACCACGTGGGATGGAGCACTCCTCCGACAAAGCCCGCCGCTTCCAACTTCTTGATTTCTTCGCTATGAATTCTGGCGCCCACCGCCTGCTTCCTAACTTTTTGCTTGACGGGCCGTGAGGAGGACAGCTAGGTGGTGCTCAATTACTTTCACGGGAACACCGGGATGTCATATGGTTGCCATGCAAACACATCGACATTCGCCCGCAGAAAGCAACGAGCTCGCCTTCCTATTTAGGGTCAAGCGTGGCACTGATGGTGAAGGTACCACCAGTGCCGTCCTCCTTGGCGGGCACCTTCTTGGTCTTCGGTGGAGCTGCCATCATCTTCTTGCACTTGCCGGTGGAGCTCGATGGTGCATCCTCGACGGTAGCGCAGCACTTCGAAGAGGTGCGCTTGCCGGAGTGGGCATCAGAACTCTTGCCGGACTTGGTGGTCTTCTTCTTCCCCCCGGGAGCTTCAGCGGCAAGTGGTTTGCTATCTGTCGCGGCTGCTGCATGCCTGTAAATCTTGTCGGCGCAGATAAGCGCATCCTTCTTGTTGTTCTTAAAGAACTTGGCGCTGATCACGGCGAGCTCGTGGATCCGACGACGCGGTGGAGTCGCTGTCGATGTGGATCCGAGGAGCTGGTGATCTTGGCCTTCGGGAAGGGGAGTGCATGGTGGTGTCACCCTCGCAGTCCTGCCGCCATCGGCTCGTGCCTTGTCGCCCGCCGCTGCAAGGACGCAGCTTGGTTGCCGCGAACGTCGCCGCTGGCAAAGCCGGCGAGACTCGGATTGTGGTTTCATTAAATCGACCTTTGTCGGCCGTTGGAGGGTAGTCTAGAAGTAGTTGAGCTCTCGCCAAAGCTTCCGCTGGAGTAGTAGGTGGCAAAGGCGACGGAGCGAGGAATGGATGTGCTCGCCCTAACCAAGTTAGAGGAGCAGATCCCGCCTAAGCGATCAGATCAAGGCCAGCACCGCATGGCGTGCAGTATGCGGTCTCGAGGACCTCGGGATCCTCCAGCTTGGCCTTGATCCAACGAAGCGATGGTGCTGCGGGCATCATGACGTTGTCGGTCCCGCGCCCCGAGAAGGACGCGTGCGGATTCGGACGCCTGAAGCTTGCGCCGCCTTGTCCTTGGACCTGGCGGCGTCGGGCTCTCTCGACGATGCCCGTTCCGCCGCTGCTTTTCCCCACCCCGCCGGCTCCGGTGGTGGTGGGTTCGACGCGGACGGTTTCGCTGCTGCCAAGACTTCTTCTTGGTGCCATGTTGATGAAGATGATGATGAAGTTGCTCGTGTGACCGCTGGATCAGGTTCACACAGCCTCGACGCCCCCTACCTGGCGCGCCAAAGATGTTGGGGAAGCTGATCGTGGCCCACGAACACCTATGGGACAGGGTCCCTTGTGGTTCGGAGGGGGGCGGAGATTGCGCAAAGAGCAGATCGAAGCGATGCACACGAGCAGATTTACCCAGCTTCGGAGCTCTCCGGAGAGATAACACTCCTACTGCTGCTTGGTTGATTATACTGTGTTCTTGCTAGGGAGCAATGATAGCTACAAAACCTAGCCTGAGTGTCTCTAGTCTCGTATGTGGCAAATGAACTGAACCGGAGCCGAACCCTTTCTATGTTGCACTTGGGCCTCCTTTTATAGGCACAGTCACCACAGGTGGCAAGTAGGCAAGGGTAAAATAGTAAAACAAAGGTTGGTACACCGCTTTGTACAAAGGTATGCTGATCTATACCTAACTCGACGGCAAGGGACAAGAGCTATAAATGTCCGCCCCTCGCTTTGAATAGTGCAACAGGACCGCAAGCGCGCCCATTTGCCACGATGATAGCTTGTCGGCGCCGCTTATCGCCACTCCTCGCTGGCTGCACAGCCCATTGACACGCTGCGTTCGGAAAGCCCCACGGCGACACGCTACGGATGATGAGTGGAGCGGAGATGAAGAGAGGTTACTGCCGCGCAAGCGCCTTTGCCGCTGCAAGGTCCTTGTCGACCGGGAGCTTATCGCCGCCAGCCTTCCCGCAAGCTCCTCTTGCCGGGTCTTGTTTCCTTCGTGCCTTGAGGGCCTTCCCGACAAGCTCCTCTTGCCGGGGCCTTGATTATTTTGTTCTTGAATGGCTCCAAAGGAGCCGCCGAGACCTTGGCGGTCACTGTGCCAGCCTCGCCGCTGGTGTTGCGATCGTCTGCAGACGAAGTTCGGGGTACTAGGGTACCCCTACTCTAGTACACCGACATACGGTATTTTGCCAACTTGCATCAATTTGACTCGGACTCGGGTTGTCTTGGTGCGCCTGCTAAAGTCGACGAAATCGGTCTACTGTTCATCTTGGCGGATTGCAGATCGCCGCGATCACACACAGACATAACCCTAACCGATAGCTTCTGATCTTACAAACGCAAACTGATCTTCAGATTTTTGGCGAGATCTTGATGTGTGACTGCTCTTGATACTTTTTGCAATCTTAGTTGATGGAATCAAAGTCGATGTAATCCTTCTGCGTCAGTCCTTCTTCATCCAGAAATTTACTAACCTCTCGACACCCTGGAAAAAATTCCACCAAGAACTCAACACCACCATGCGCGAGCCCCACCGTGGGCGCCAATTGTCGTGGAATTGTCACGGCAGATGTCCTAGTGCGAGGACTTAGTCGTGAGGCCAACGCATCTATGTGGTAGCTTGAGAGGGGTTGATCGGAATCAAGAGACACAACACAAGACAAGGTTTTAGACAGCTTCTGGGCTCGAGAAACATCATCCGGTAACAACCCTACATGTTGTTTGTGGCTAGGTCTCATTATGCTCATGAGGGAGTCGCCGTAAACCGGCTCTCCTAGTTATCTCTAACCTTAAGATTATTTTTCTCCTCCTTCTTGGGGTGCCCCGCCCCTCCTTATATAAGTTGAAGGGGCGGGTTACATATAGAGTCCAACTCAGACTAAGACTTAAACTATTCTGACTTCTCTTCATGGGCTTCTTAACACCTTGGGCGTCTTAATGTCTCGGGCTTATTAACCCCAGGCGACTCCGTCTACTGGGTATGACTGTCTGCCGGTTTACCACCCGGTTTAACTGTCTGCCAGTTTACCACCTGCCGGTTTACCATCTGTCTTAACCATATGTCTTAACTCTTTGCCGGTTTACCAAGTCCTAGCCGGGTTATAATTCCGGCCGCGTCATACCGCGGGGTATATCCTCGACAATACCTGAAAAAATAAAATAGTGAAGTTTAAATATCCTCCTTGAACAAGCAAGTAGAGGGTGCGCCTTGAGACATGAAAGACTTACCGCACTGGCAGGATGGGCAAGATCGTGCCTGCGGTCCGAGTCTATGACCGGCGGCGTCTCATTGCCCTTAAAGAGCACCTTCCAGATATCTTCGTGCGTGGTTCTGTAGAACCGTAGCAACGTCTGGTGCTTGGCCAGATCGAACTCCCATAAGTGGCCAGTCCGGCTTTGGCATGGAAGGATCCGGCGAACTAGCATCACCTGGATCACATTAACGAGCTTGATGTTCTTGTCCACCATGCTCTGGATGCGCGTTTCCAGCGCCGTCAGCTCGTTCGACAAAGACCTATTTAGGCCCTTCTCTAGCCAGGAGGTGAGACGCAGTGGAGCTCCGGATTTGAATTTGGGAGCCGCTGCCCAGGAGGCGCCGCGGGGCTCTGTGATATAGAACCACGGTTTCTGCCACTCCTTGACGGTCTCCACAAAAGTACCTTTGGGCCATGTGACATTGGGCAGCTTGCTCACCATGGCACCTCCGCACTCCGTGTGTTGGCCATCCACCACCTTCGGCTTCACGTCGAAGATATTGAGCCACAGTCCAAAATGGGGTTGGATGCGGAGGAAGGCCTCACACACGACAATGAATGTCGAGATGTTGAGGAAAGAGTTCGGGGCTAGATCATGGAAATCTAGCCCATAATAGAACATAAGTCCGCAGACGAAAGGGTGGAGAGGAAACCCTAACCCGCAGATTTAAATGGGATGAACACCACCTCTCGCTGGGCTTCGGGTGGGGGACGACTTGCCCTTGGCCGAAGCCGTGGGTGATCTCTTTGCGGATACCCGCCTCCCGAAGCTCGTGATGTCCTTCTCCCGACGGAGGAGGCCATCCACTTGCCTTGTGCTCCGGATCCAGACATGGTCGAGTGCTTTCTTGAGGCGGAAAAGATGAGGACTTGGGCGCTGGAGCTCGAGAATGGAAGGGCAGAGAAAGAGAGAAGGCATGGGTGAAGAAAGGGAATCCTTATCTCCTTATAAAGGCAGTGAATATCAAGCGCCTCCCCACTCGCCTTAAACTCGCCTATTCCCAAGAGCTGTGCAAATGGCACAGTTGGATTACCCATGCCCGCATTGATGAGAATCCCGCGATAAGGGGACACGGTCTCTGCTTTGACAAGACGTGCCAATGAAAACAACATCTTGAAACATGGAATGACAGATGAAAATGGTTCGGAATAATGACCGGGCAGACATGATGTCACCTTACCAAAAAGTTGTCCGCGGATTGGACTTGCGAAATATTATACTCTCTGTGGTTGTGTGTGGTACTTGTGTTGCAGATCCGGACACGTTCATTGCGTCTGAAGACTGTGTTGGAGTATTCGGAGAAGGAACCCGCCTTGCAATGCCGAAGACAATCTGCGCGCCGGACACCTCATACTCGCCTTAAACTCGCCTATTCCCAAGAGCTGTGCAAATGGCACGGTTGGATTACCCATGCCCGCATTGATGAGAATCCCGCGATAAGGGGACACGGTCTCTGCTTTGACAAGACGTGCCAATGAAAACAACATCTCGAAACATGGAATGACAGATGAAAATGGTTCGGAATAATGACCGGGCAGACATGATGTCACCTTACCAAAAAGTTGTCCGCGGATTGGACTTGCGAAATATTATACTCTCTGTGGTTGTGTGTGGTACTTGTGTTGCAGATCCGGACACGTTCATTGCGTCTGAAGACTGTGTTGGAGTATTCGGAGAAGGAACCCGCCTTGCAATGCCGAAGACAATCTGCGCGCCGGACACCTCATCATTGAAGCCTGGTTCAGGGGCTACTGAGGGAGTCCTGGACTAAGGGGTCCTCGGGCGTCCAACCTGTTATGCGTGGGCCGGACTGATGGGTTGTGAAGATACGAAGACCGAAGACTCTACCCGTGTCCGGATGGGACTCTCCTTGGCGTGGAAGGCAAGCTTGGCGACCATATATGAAGATTCCTTTCTCTGTAACTGACTTTATGTAACCCTAGATCCCTCTGGTGTCTATATAAACCAGAGGGTCAGGCACGTAGAGCCGAAGACTCGTAGTCATAATCAAACAGGCTAGACTTCTAGGGGTTTTAGCCATTACGATCTCGTGGTAGATCAACTCTTGTAATACTCATATTCATCAAGATCAATCAAGAAGGAAGTAGGGTATTACCTCCATAGAGAGGGCCGAACCTGGGTAAACATCGTGTCCCCTGTCTCCTGTTACCATCACCTTAGACGCACAGTTCGGGACCACCTACCCGAGATCCGCCGGTTTTGACACCGACAACCACCAACGTCTTATTTTGATTCAGCGGTATTGTTGGATGAAGCGGCCCGGACCAACCTTACATGACTACCTTCATGAGACCGGTTCCACCGATAGACATGCAACTAGTTTTGCATAAAGGTGGCTGGCGGGTGTCTGTTTCTCCAACTTTAGTTGAATCGAATTTGACTACGGTCGGTCCTTGTTCAAGGTTAAAACAACAAACTTGACGAAACACCGTTGTGGTTTTGATGCGTAGGTAAGAACGATTCTTGCTAGAAGCCCGTAGCAGCCAGGTAAAACTTGCAACAACAAAGTAGAGCACGTCTAACTTGTTTTTACAGGGCATGTTATGATGTGATATGGTCAAGACATGATGTGATATATGTTGTTGTATGAGATGATCATGTTTTGTATAAGTTATCGGCAACTGGCATGAGCCTTATGGTTGTCTCTTTATTGTATGAAATGCAAACGCCATTTAATTGCTTTACTTTAGCACTATGCGTTAGCGATAGTTGTAGAAGCAATAGTTGGCGAGACAACCACGACGCTACGATGGAGATCAAGGTGTCAAGCTGGCCATATCATGACGGTGCTTTGGAGATGGAGATCAAAGGTACAAGATGATGATGGCCATATCATGTCACATATTTTGATTTCATGTGATGTTTATCTTTGATGCATCTAATTTTTCTTAGTACGGCGGTAGCATTATAAGATGATCCCTAACTAAAATTTCAAGGTATAAGTGTGCTCCCTGAGTATGCACCGCTGCGACAGTTCATCATGCTGAGACCACGTGATGATCAGGTGTGATAGGCTCTACGTTCACATACAACGGGTGCAAGATAGTTTTGCACATACGGAATACTCGGGTGAAACTTGACGAGCCTAGCATGTATAGACATGGCCTCGGAACACTGGAGACCGAAAGGTCGAACATGAATCATATAGTAGATATGATCAACATAGAGATGTTCACCATTGAAGACTACTCCATCTCACGTGATGATCGGTCATGGTTTAGTTGATTTGGATCACGTGATCATTTAGATGACTCGAGAGATGTCTATCTAAGTGGGAGTTCTTAAGTAATATGATTAATTGAACTTTACTTATCATGAACTTAGTCTTGATAGTTTTTGCATATCTATGTTATAGATCAATGGCCCGTGCTATCGTTCCCTTGAATTTTAATGCGTTCCAAGAGAAAGCTAAGTTGGAAGATGATGGTAGCAACTATACGGACTAGGTCCGTAACTTGAGGATTATCCTCATTGCTGCACAGAAGAATTATGTCCTTGATGCACCGCTAGGTGAAAGACCTGTTGTAGGAGCAGATGCTGATGTTATGAACGTTTGGCAAGCTCGATCTAATGACTACTCGATAGTTCAGTGTGCCATGCTTTGTGGCTTAGAATCGTAACTTCAAAGACATTTTGAACGTCATTGACCATATGAGATGTTCCAAGAGTTGAAGTCAATATTTCAAGCAAATGCTCGAGTTGAGAGATATGAAGTCTCCAACAATTTCTATAGCTGCAAGATGGAGGAGAACAGTTATGTCAGTGAACACATACTCAGAATGTTTGGGTATCATAACCACTTGACTCAGCTGGGAGTTAATCTTCCAGATGATAGTGTTATCGACAGAGTTCTTCAATCACTGCCAGCAAGCTACAAAGGCTTCGTGATGAACTATAATATGCAAGGGATGGAGAAGACTATTCCCGTGCTCTTTGCAATGCTCAAAGCTGCGGAGGTAGAAATCAAGAAGGAGCATCAAGTATCGATGGTTAACAAGACCACTAGTTTCAAGAAAAGGGGCAAAGGAAAGAAGGGGAACTTCAAGAAGAATGGCAAGTAAGTTGCCACTAACGGGAAGAAGCCCAAGTCTGGACCTAAGCCTGAAACTGAGTGCTTCTACTGCAAAGGGACTGGTCACTGGAAGCGGAACTGCCCCAAGTATTTGGCGGGTAAGAAGGATGGCAAAGTGAACAAAGGTATATTTGATATACATGTTATTGATGTGTACCTTACTAATGCTCATGGTAGTGTCTGGGTATTTGGTACCGGTTCGGTTGCTCATATTCATAACTCGAAACAGGGGCTACAGATTAAACGAAGATTGGCTAAGGATGAGGTGAGAATGCGCGTCAGGAATGGTTCCAAGGCCGGTGTGATCGTCGTCGGCACGCTACCTCTACATCTACCTTCGGGATTAGTTTTAGACCCGAATAATTGTTATTTGGTGCCAGCGTTGAGCATGAACATTATATCTGGATCTTGTTAAATGCGAGACGGTTATCATTTAAATCACAGAATAATGGTTGTTCTGTTTATATGAGTAATATCTTTTATGGTCATGCACCCTTGAAGAGTGGTCTATTTTTGTTGAATCTCGGTCATGGTGATACACATATTCATAATATTGATGCCAAAAGATGCAGAGTTGATAATGATAGTGCAACATATTTGTGGCACTGCCGTTTATGTCATATTGGTGTAAAGCGCATGAAGAAACTCCATGCGGATGGACTTTTGGAATCACTTGATTATGAATCATTTGATGCTTGTGAACCATGCCTCATGGGCAAGATGACTAAAACTCCGTTCTCCGGAACAGTGGAGTGAGCCACTGACTTATTGGAAATAATACATACCGATGTATGTGGTCCGATGAGTGTTGAAGCACGCAGCAGGTATCGTTATTTTCTGACCTACACAGATGATTTGAGCAGATATGGGTATCTCAACTTGATGAAACACAAGTCTGAAACATTTGAAAAGTTCAAAGAATTTCAGAGTGAAGTGGAGAATCATCATAACAAGAAAATAAAGTTTCTACGATCTGATCGCGGAGGCAAGTATTTGAGTTACGAGTTTAGCCTTCATTTGAAATAATGTGGAATAGTTTCACAACTCATGCCACCTGGAACATCACAGCGTAATGGTGTGTCTGAACATCGTAACAGTTTATTAGATATTGTGCGATCTATGATGTCTCTTACCGATTTACCACTACCGTTTTGGGGTTATAGATTAGAGACAGCTGCATTCATGTTAAATAGGGCACCGTCTAAATCCATTGAGACAACACCGTATGAACTGTGGTTTGGCAAGAAACCTAAGCCGTCATTTCTTAAAGTTTGGGGTTGCGATGCTTATGTGAAAAAGCTTCAGCCTGATAAGCTCGAACCCAAATCGGAGAAGTGTCTATTCATAGGATACCCAAAAAATCTGTTGGGTAAATCTTCTATCATAGATCCGAAGGCAAGATCTTTGTTGCTAAGAATGGATCCTTTCTAGAGAAGGAGTCTCTCGAAAGAAGTGAGTGGGAGGAAAGTAGAACTTGATGAGGTAATTGTACCTTCTCTTGAATTGGAAAGTGGCCCATCACAGAAAAAACCATTCCCATGATGCCTACACCAACTAGAGAGGAAGCTAATGATAATGATCATGAAACTTCAGATCAAGTTACTACTGAACCTCGTAGGTCCACCAGAGCATGTTCTGCACCAGAGTGGTATGGTAATCCTGTTCTGGAAGTCATGTTACTAGACCATGACGAACCTACGAACTATGAGGAAGCGATGATGAGCCCACATTCCGATAAATGGCTTGAGGCCATGAAATCTGAGAAAGGGTCCATGTATGAGAACAAAGTGTGGACTTTGGTTGACTTGCCCAATGATCGGCAAGCCATAGAGAATAAATGGATCTTTAAGAAGAAGATTGACGCTGATGGTGATGTTACTGTCTACAAAGCTCGACTTGTCGCGAAAGGTTTTCGACAAGTTCAAGGAATTGACTAGGATGAGACCTTCTCACACATAGCGATGCTTAAGTCTGTCTGAATCATGTTAGCAATTGCCAAAATTTATGATTATGAAATCTGGCAAATGGACATCAAAACTGCATTCCTTAATGGATTTCTTAAAGAAGATTTATATATGATGCAACCAGAAGGATTCATCGATCCTAAAGGTGCTAACAAAGTGTGCAAGCTCGCGATCCATACATGGACTGGTGCAAGCATCTCGGAGCTAGAATATACGCTTTGATGAGGTGATCAAAGCATATGGTTTTATACATACTTTTGGAGAAGCCTGTATTTAAAAGAACGTGAGTGGGAGCTCTATAGCATTTCTAATATTATATGTGGATGACATATTATTGATTAGAAATGATGTAGAATTTCTGGATAGCATAAAAGGATAATTGAATAAAAGTTTTTCAATGGAAGACCTCGGTGAAGCTGCTTATATATTGGGCATCAAGATCTATAGAGATAGATCAAGACGCTTAATTGGACTTTCACAAAGCACATACCTTGATAATGTTTTTAAGAAGTTCACAATGGACTAGTCAAAGAAAGGGTTCTTGCCTGTGTTACAAGGTGTGAAGTTGAGTCAGACTCAATGCCCGACCACTGCAGAAGATAGACAGAAAATGAAAGTCATTCCCTATGCCTCAGCCATAGGTTCTATCATGTATGCTATACTGTGTACCAGACCTGATGTAAGCTTTGCTATAAGTTTAGCAGGGGGTACCAAAGTAATTGCTACCTCTTGAGCATGCATTGGTTTTCCCTTGAAGAGGAAAGGGTGATGCAACAAAGTAGCGTAAGTATTTCCCTCAGTTTTTGAGAACCAAGGTATCAATTGTGTAGGAGATAACACGCAAGTCACCTAGTACCTGCACAAACAATCAATAACCTTGCAACCAACGCGATAAAGGGGTTGTCAATCCCTTCACGGTCACTCGCAAAAGTGAGATCTTATAAAGATAATAAGATAAATATTTTTGGTATTTTTGTTGTATAGATTGGAAAGTAAAGATTGCAAAATAAAATAAATAGGAAACTAGAATTATAGATCGAAAACTTATATGATGTCAAATAGAAGATTATATGATGGAAAATAGACCCGGGGCCATAGGTTTCACTAGTGGTTTTTCTCAAGATAGCATATAATACGGTGGGTGTACAAATTACTGCCGAGCAATTGATAGAAAAGCGCATAGTTATGAGAATATCTAGGATATGATCATGAATATAAGCATCACGTCCGTGCCAAGTAGACCGAAACGATTCTGCATCTACTACTATTACTCCACACATCGACCGCTATCCAGCATGCATCTAGAGTATTAAGTTCATAAGAACATAGTAACGCATTAAGTAAGATGAGATGATGTAGAGGGATAAACTCAACCAATATGATATAAACCCCATCTTTTTATCCTCGATGGCAACAATACAATACGTGCCTTGTTGCCCCTACTGTCACTGGGAAAGGACACCACAAGATTGAACCCAAAGCTAAGCACTTCTCCCATTAAAAGAAATATCAGTCTAGTAGGCCGAACTAAACCGATAATTCGGAGAGACTTGCAAAGATATCAAATCATGCATATAAGAATTCAGAGAAGAACCAAATATTATTCATAGATAAACTTGATTATAAATCCACAATTCATCGGTTATCGGCAAACACACCGCAAAAGAGTATTACATCGAATAGATCTCCAAGAACACCGAGGAGAACTTTGTATTGAGAATCAAAGAGACAGAAGAAGCCATCTAGCTAATAATTATGGACCCGAAGGTCTTTGGTAAACTACTCACACATCATCGGAGAGGCTATGATGTTGATGTAGAAGCCCTCCGTGATTGATTCCCCCTCCAGCAGATCGCCGGAAAAGGCCCCAAGATGGGATCTTAGGGTTACATAAGGTTGCGGCGGTGGAAAAGTGGTTTCGTGGCTCCCCCTCATGTTTTTAGGGTATAAGAGTATATACAGGCGAAAGAAGTACGCCGGTGGAGCTCCGTGGGGACTGCCGGTGTCAAACCGCGGATCTCTGTAGGGGGTCCCGATCTCAAGGCCAAGGCTGATGGTAACAAGAAGTAAGGGACACAGTGTTTACCTGTGTTCGGGCCCTCTCGATGGAGGTAAAACCCTACTTCTCGCTTGATTAATATTGATGATATGGGTAGTACAAGAGTAGATCTACCACGAGATCGTAGAGGCTAAACCCTAAGAGCTAGCCTATGATGGTATGAATGTAATTGTGATCGCCTTCTAAGGACCAACTCTCTAGTTTATATAGGCACCAAGAGGGCTAGGGTTTACATGGAGTCGGTTACAAGGAAGGAAATGTAATATCCGGATCGCCAAGCTTGCCTTCCACGCCAAGGAAAGTCCCATCCGACACGGGTCAAGTCTTGAGTCTTGTATCTTCACGATTCAATAGTCCGGACGTTGTACACAATCCGTCTGTCCGGATACCCCTAATCCAGACTCCTCAAGAGCTCCCTCGAACCAGGCTTCAATGACGATGAGTCCGGTAGCAGATTGTCTTCGCATTGCAGGCGGGTTCCTTCTCCGAATACTCCAAGGTAATTATCGAACACTCAAACTGTGTCCGGATCCACAAGATGATCTTCGTATGCCACCGTAGAGAGAATGATGTTTCACAAATGCAATCTGCTGACAACTTTTCAAGCAATGTGACGTGTCATTACGGTCGGGTCATTATTCGAACTGTCTTTCCATAACCAGTCACAGCGCATATTGCGAGGCGATTTCCTTGACACGTCTTGTCAAAGCAGAGATCGTGCCCCCTTATCATGGGATTCTCATTAATACGGGTATGGGTAATCTCACCACATCATTAATCGTGGCGCTTGGGAAGCGAGCGATTCCCAACGGGCAAGTGGGGAAGCACACCGCTTTCGTCGCCTCTATAAAGGGATAAGATTTCCTCATTTTTACCCACGCCTTCTTCCTTCTCTACCCATTCTTGCCCCCTCGAGCTCCAACGCCCAAGCCCAAGTCTCCTCCGCACAGCTAAACATGTCCGCAGCAGGAGGCAAGTGGGTGGCTTCCACCGTCAAGGAGGAGCACATAGAAAATCTTCAGCGGCCGATACTTGGTCGCAGACATAGCGCATCGGCTACCGGACGCGGGCAGGTCATCCCGACCCCAGACCCCACGAGAGTCGTGTTCGCCGCCCACCTCGTCCGTGGACTGGGATTTACCCATCCTTCGTCTGCGGGCTCATGTTCTACTATGGTATAGATTTCCATGATCTAGCCCCGAATTTTTTCTCAACATCTCGACGCTCATCGCCGCTTGTGTGGCTTTCTCCGCATCCGCCTCACTTGCTGTGGCTGCAAATCTTCTCGCGGAAGCCAAGATTGTACGCGGCCAACAAGCTGAGTGCGGAGGGGCCATGGTGGGCAAGATGCCTAAAGTCACCTGGATGGACGGCTCCTTCGCGGAGACCGTAAAAGGATGGCAATCGGGGTGGTTCTACATCACCGAGCCGCTTGGCGCCAATCGGGCGGCGGCCCCGAAGTTTCGATCCGAATCCCTGCGCGGCTCACCTCCGGAAAAGAAGGCCTGTCCTGGGCGATTCCACGGAGCTGGCCGGACTCGCACATGCATCAAAAGCATGAAGGACAAGAACATCAAGCTTGTCAATGTGATCCAGGTCATGCTCGTTCGCTGATCCTGCCCCGCCAAAGGCGGGCGGTAAATCTGTGGGAGTTCGTCCCGGATGAACGCCAGACGCCCGAAGTTTCACGGCATGACGACAAAGGCGCATGGAAAGTGTTGTTCAAGGCCTCCGAAGTACCTCCTCCCACATCCAAGGACCGCGGACTTCATGCAGCACGGCCCCCGAATCCGGTGAGTTTTGGGAGCTCCACCGGGTTTAGTCTTTTCCCAATACATTTATGGGGGCAGTTTTAAGTATTTGTATATATTTGCCTCAGGATTATGTGAAGACAATGAGCAGATTGATCGTCTGCCCGCTGTCGGAAGATCCAACGGATGCACTCCTGACGGAGATGCTAGTCCCGGAACCGTACGAGGTGCCAGAGAAGAAGGCCGAAAAGAAGGCCCCGAGGACCAGGAAGGGTTTCCGGCGTAAGGTTGCGTCTGAAGCCTCGTCCGAAGACGATGAGGCGGACTCCTCCCACGAAGGGGAGGAGGAAGAAGAAGAAGATGCCCCATCTGGGAAGGATGAGGGGCCCGGCGAAGCGGGCCAGGGGCCCGGAAAAGGCCCTCGGGGCAAGGCCGTTATTCCTCTGTCGTCCGATGACAAAGAGACACATTCCTCCCGCGGAGGCGGGGGGAATCAAGAAGAAATTCCACCTCCCTGCACTGGGGGAGAAGAAGAGAAAAGCCGCCCCGGAGGGGGAGGCTGAGGCTCCAAGAAGGGGAAAGCATCCCTTCCGGACTACTCCACCATGGCCGCCTACAGCGATGAAGGGTGGCTGCCCCGAGGGAAGCCCCCGGTGCGATCGTAAGTGTCCGCATCCTATCATGGTTTCACTTCGTAGTTTTTATACTTATAGTGCCAAACATATATGCAGCCTGGCCAGGGTTCACCCCGAGGAATCCTCCTCCGGGTCCCTGAGCGATTCGGCGATAAATTCGCTCCCGACGGCCACTACCCCTCCACGCGCGGATGACACGGAGGTGTTGTCCCGAAGGCTCTCAGAGCAGGGGGAAGTGACTCTGGAGACGCCCCACGACGGGATTCCAGATGTCGGGCATGCGGGGTTCAAGATCCCCGCGGATCGCGTCGATGAGAGCCGCAACAAGGCGAACTCGACCAACACTGCCCGAACCCCAACGGTTCTCGACTTGGCGGCAGCCCCCGTTAGGGAGGGAGAGCCGCCCGTGCCGAGGACTTTCGGCGCATCAACGGCGCCGGATAGCCTGGTGGAAGCGCTTCGAGGCGCTTCCATGGAAGAAGAGCACCGTACTCTTACGAGTGTGGTGATTCAAAAGGTCCTATCTGCCAAAAGCGGACTGAGCGAAGCCTGCTCAAGCCTCCTGACGGGCTTTGAGGTAAGTAAAAAATGTATGAAATTACCACCCGATAGGTAGTAGCCCCTGATACTCTGGTTGGTGTTCTGAAAGAAAAGACAAATGGAGGGTCAACTATAATCCGCAGGAGCCTAATAATAAGTATTGTTGTGAATAAGCAGGTTGTGCTACTTGCTGCTGCTGCCCGTACTGCCGAGGTTGCCGAACTGAAACGGCACCTGGAGCTGGTTGCACCCATCCTCACGAAGAGGCAGCTCGAAGAGAACAAGGGTAAGTAATTCCCGCTCTTATGCGTTTAATGATAGGCAGAATTGATGAGTCTAACACCTAAGTGTCGTGACCGTGTAACAGGGGCCACCGCCGAATTGGCGTCCCTAAAGAAGGCGTTGTCCGAGGCCGAAAACAAGGCGGCTTCGGAGTGTAAGGAGCGCGAATAGCAAAGTGCTAGAGTGGGCGAGGTACAGCAGGAGCTCCAGGACCTCGGCAAGAAGTGCAAGTCCGTGGAGCATGAGCTGAAGGCGAAGGAGGCCGAGCTCGCGAAGGCCCTTGTGAATTTGAAAGATGCCAAGGCCGAAGCCGAGAAAGCACAGCAGGAGATCAAGGAGGCCAAGAAGATAGCAGCGGGTAAGAAATTCTTTATGCAAAGCAAACATGTGGAGGACGCGTTTCTTTTACTTACTCGAATACGGAGCTCTCTAGGGGCATTTGCAGATCTGCCACGCAGCGCCTCAGACGCTGCGGAGTTCTACCGTGCCCAGGAGGGGAGCTCAACGGAGAAGCTATTCGGTGCCGTAGATGTGGGGCGAACATCCGATGCCTCTGAGCGACCAACTGAAGCAGTTGGTCGAACTCCACAGGGCGGCCGAGCTGGCTATGAAGCAATTCATAGTCAGGATGTGGCCTGGTGAGCTAGTGCCCAGTAGCTACTTTGGCCTAATCAAGCGATGGTGGATGCCTACCCGCGGCTTGAAGTGATCAAGCGATCTGTTTGCATCGAAGGTGCCCGCCGAGCTTTTGCCCGTGTCAAGGTGCATTGGGGCAAGCTGGATGCGGAGAAGATGGTCAAGGACTGGCCACCGGAGGGTAAGGCGCATCGCCATCCGGAAATGTACTACGATGGCGTGATGAAGGGTGCTCGTCTCGTCGCTAATGAATGTACCAAGGATGCCATATTTGAATGAATTCACTTCTGTCATGTTTGTAATGAAAGACGAAGTTACTTGCGCTATGTAGCACTTTTGTTATTTAAAATATTACCCTCTGTGCGGCTGTTTATAAAATCCTGAAAGTAGGCCAGCCGTCGGCTTCCGCCCCCACGTGACTAGCACTGGGGTGTTCGTGGAAAACCCGGACACTCTTTACCCAGATGTTTGGTCCCTTAAGGAGGTGTCCAGTGCAGCGAACAAGGCAATCGGACTATGCGGCTTTATAACTTTCACTTAGCCATAGAAGTCTACAATTTTAAATTTCGGCGAAGCCCCTAGAATCGGAAGGTCAATTGGGGCGCTTATACACGCCTAGATCGGACGAAGCCGATTTATCGCCTAAAGCGGAAAATCTTTAAGGATTTTAAAACCTCTCGAACAGCGACCAACTCTCGCCACATCATGCCGGTCAGTTTCGGCTTACACTACTGAGGTGCTTGTCCGGGTGAACCGGGACACAATCGCAGTAGTTCTCCCTGCGCTACCTTGGCCGATATAATGGAACGTAAGGCACCAAAACTAGGGAGCCGGGCTATCCCAACTGTAGACCCAAGACATGATTCGGAGCTGATGCATATAGTGCTATAAGTTCGGGGTGCCGCACTATTGAAAGTGTTCGGACTTTAGTGGCCATATAGCGGGCCGCCATAAGAAACCCCTGGCAAATCGGCCGCACCAAGGTGTACGGATGCAATATCAAATAAGCATTTATAAGAGAAAAATGCTCGAACGAGAATAATAAGGTGACGCTATATATAATCTCTCATTGACAAAAAATACGTTTAAGCGTACATTTACAATGGATGCATTAAGCAAATATAAAATAGGACTATTTGACATGTCCTATCCAGGGGCAGGCTGTGTGCAGGTAGACAAAGCAGGTATAATGATCGTAAATAGATTCCACACGGTATGTTATTCGCGCACAACGCCTATTGCCTCCTGGATGTCTCTTTCCTATAAGTCCGCACTGGCTCTTTTGAGGACGCGATGCCAACGCGGTGTCTGAAAGGTAAGAGGGAAAGAGTATGAAAGTATTTGGCGATTACCCGCACTGCTGATCGAGTCGCTGATGCGCCTCCGTCTATGCCCATGGTATTTTAAGTGCGTAATTGTGTGCACGTGGCATAAATGCTGCTTTGATGGGGCTTAAGCGGAGGCCGGACTGCTAGTCACGCTCTTGGCGTGCCTGACGATCCTGTTGCGGGGTGCTTCGGACTTGCTTGACTGTGCTCGAAGTTGTTGTCGCCGGATTGGTTTGTTGGAGAAGGCCGCGTTGTACTTCCGCCACGAGGGCTGCAGTATGTTCTTCTGTTCGTAGGGAGCGGTCCATCCGTTCACCGTTATGACCCCGCGTGGTCCTGGCATCTTGAGCTTGAGATATGCGTAGTGTGGTACTGCATTGAATCTGGCGAATGCGGTTCGTCCGAGCAGTGCATGGTAACCACTGCGGAAGGGGACGATATTGAAGATTAACTCTTTGCTTCGGAAGTTATCCGGAGATCCGAAGACCACTTCCAACGTTATAGAGCCCGTACAGCGGGCCTCTACTCCAGGAATTACACCTTTAAAGGTGGTTTTAGTGGGCTTGATCCTTGAAGGGTCAATGCCCATTTTGCGCACTGTGTCCTGGTAAAGCAGGTTCAGGCTGCTGCCACCGTCCATAAGGACGCGTGTGAGGTGGAATCCGTCAATGATTGGGTCTAGGACCAATGCGGCCGAGCCGCCGTGACGGATGCTAGTAGGGTGATCCCTACGATCAAAGGTGATCGGGCCAGCTGACCAAGGGTTGAATTTGGGGGCGACTGGCTCCATCGCGTAGACGTCTCTTAGTGCCCGCTTCCGTTCCCGCTTGGGGATGTGCGTGGCGAGATCATGTTGACCGTTTTCACACCGGGGATTTCTTCCGTCCCCATGTTCGGACGCCGGGCTCATCGTCATCCTCATTTGTGCAGCCCCTTGTCCTTGTCTTGCGCTTATCTTGCCGCCTGCTTGAATACCCAGCAATCTCTATTTGTGTGGTTGGCTGGCTTGTCCGGGTGCCATGGATCCGCACGGCGCCCAAAGATGCGGTCCAGACGGACGGTCCTCGATTATTTCTTTTGAACGGCTTCTTCCGCTGACCGGGCTTGGATCCACTGAATCCGGTGTTGACTGTCGTGTCTTCAGTGTTGTCGCCATTGTTCCGTCGCTTATGTCTGTTACACCGTGGTTTGCCGTTATCGTCGCCGCCATCCGAATTGCCAGGCTGTGGCATAGTGCTGCTGCGGGCCAACCAACTGTCCTCGCCCGCGCAAAAGCGGGTCATTAGCGTTGTGAGAGCTGCCATAGACTTGGGTTTTTCCTGGCCGAGGTGTCGAGCGAGCCACTCATCACGGATATTATGCTTGAAAGCCGCCAGGGCTTCGTCGTCCGGACAATCAACTATTTGGTTCTTCTTAGTTAGGAACCGAGTCCAGAATTTCCTGGCTGACTCTCGGGGATGTTGAGTGATGTGGCTCAAGTCGTCGGCGTCACGTGGTCGCACATATGCTCCCTAGAAGTTGTCGAGGAATGCGTCTTCCAGGTTTTCCCAGCTGCCAATGGAGTTTGCTGGCAGGCTGTTTAGCCAGTGCCGGGCTGGTCCTTTGAGCTTAACGGGAAGATATTTGATGGTGTGCAGATCATCTCCACAGGCCATGTGAACGTGGAGAAGAAAATCTTTGATCCATACTGCGGGGTCTGTTGTGCCATCGTATGATTCGATGTTTACGGGTTCAAAACCTTCTAGGAATTCATGATCCATTACTTCATCAGTGAAGCAGAGGGGGTGCACAGCGCCTCTATGCCGGGCTATGTGGCTACGCAGGTCGAATTGCTCTGGATGGCTATATTCGGCCCGGCCAGACTTGTTGAAGGTGTGTCCGGCGTGACGGTCCTCGTCGCGTACCGAGGCGCGCCCCCGCGATCCGTAGATTGATCTTGGCTGTCCCGTTTTGTTGCCCCGGGCCGTAGTATGTTGGCGTGGGGGTGTTGGCTGGTATGTGGACTGGTATGCCATTTTATCCCGGCCACGAGGTGGCCGGTCAGCCGTATGGTGCTCGAGTCCATATTCCTCGGCTGCCAGGACTTCCGTCCATCTATCTGTGAGCAGATCTTGATCAGCTTGGAGTTGCTGCTGTTTCTTTTTCAGCCTCCTCGCAGTGGCTATAAGCCGACGCTTGAAGCGCTCCTGCTCTACGGGATCCTCAGGCACGTCGAACTCGTCGTCGCTGAGGCTAATCTCGTCTTCGGAGGGGGGCATGTAGCTGTCCTCCTCCGGGTATTCGTCCGTCGCCTTTTCTTCTGGGCCGACCTGCTCATCCTCTTGTTTCGCCTGCTCGAAGGCGGGCTGATCAGGGTTGTATTCTTCTTCGGCACCATTCGGATTGTTGTCGTCTCCTGGGCCGGTATTGGTGTGGCGGGGCTTGGAGTGGCGCCGACGGCGTCCATTCTTTGTTTTTTTCCCTGAGGTTTTATCCTCCGTTGCATCATCGCCATTTGTTTCCTTTGGAGTGTCCACCATATATATATATATATATATATATATATATATATATACCATAAGAAGAGGTGGTTGTCCACCGCCCAGTGTGCGGTGGTTCATGTTCTTCTCCTGCATCGTCGTCCATGCCGTCGATGTCTTCGGAGTCGAAGTTCAGTACCTTGGTTAAGTCATCGACCGTGGCAATGAAGTGGGTGGTGGGTGGGCAACGAATTCCTTCGCTGCCCGCCTCCCACTCGAGCCGACATAGTTCGACGAAGAGCCTCCGACAAAGAGAGA
Organism: Aegilops longissima; assembly: GCA_021605205.1. Lineage (NCBI taxonomy): Eukaryota > Viridiplantae > Streptophyta > Magnoliopsida > Poales > Poaceae > Aegilops > Aegilops longissima. The sequence continues at coordinate 554,550,907 of CM038677.1, read as the reverse complement.
GACTTTAATGAGTCAGATGTCGCCAAAGGGCGAGTGCTGGAAGATATCCGCAGTGGTGAACTCCATTACCGGAGCCCATCCTGGCCTGACGGGCTCGGGAGTGTACGGACTGGAACCCACGTCCAGATACGAATCCAAGGGTTCGGAGTCGCGGGCCACCGCAGAGGTAAGACCCGTGTTCGGCTCCACCGCCGATGAGGGTGCGACCTGGGGGGCGGGGTCCATCCCTTCGTCCCTAGGCAGCGCAGCCTGCTCCGGATCTAGGTCCGGAGATACTACGGGGGCGATACCCCAAGCTTCGTCCGATGGCAGGTCTAAGCCGTGCTCGTCGAGACTGTCCGGTGCTCCTGGCATGGGCCCAAATCCGTCGAAGATTGAGTCTCCGCGATGTCCGCCGTAGTTCAGGTTTCGAACGACACGGTGGCGTGGGCGAAATATCAATCTGCTCCAGATGGCCAAGCGAGTTGGCCCTTGATGCGGCCACCGAACACGAAGATCTGTCCGGGAAGAAAGTTCATACCGACAGCGCCGTTGAAGCTGATTGAGGAGCCATCGAGCTCGACGGCGACGACATACGAGGAACTCTTAATGAAAGCACCAATTTTGGTGTCAAAACCGCGGATCTCGGTAGGGGTGCCGATCTGCAAGGCCAAGGCTGATGGTAACAAGAAGTAAGGACACAGTGTTTACCTGTGTTGGGCCCTCTCGATGGAGGTAAAACCCTACTTCCGCTTGATTAATATTGATGATATGGGTAGTACAAGAGTAGATCTACCACGAGATCATAGAGGCTAAACCCTAAGAGCTAGCCTATGATGGTATGAATGTAATTGTGATCGGCCTTCTAAGGACCAACCCCTCCGGTTTATATAGGCACCGGAGAGGGCTAGGGTTTACATGGAGTCGGTTACAAGGAAGGAAATATAATATCCGGATCGCCAAGCTTGCCTTCCATGCCAAGGAAAGTCCCATCCGGACACGGGTCAAGTCTTGAGTCTTGTATCTTCACGCTCAATAGTCCGGACGTTGTACACAACAAGCTGTCCGGATACCCCTAATGCAGACTCCTCGGGGACCATGAGGGTGGGGGGCACGCCACCCCCCGCGCTGGCGCCCTCCTGGCTTGTGGTCGCTCATGGAGTTCCGATTTCAACTCTAAGTCTTCTGGATTGCTTTCGTTCCAAGAAAGATCATCGCGAAGGTTTCATTCCGTTTGGATTTCGTTTGGTATTCCTTTTCTGCAAAACACTGAAATAGGCAAAAAAACTCGCACTGGGCCTTCGGTTAACAGGTTAGTCCCAAAAATAATATAAAATAGCATATTAAAGCCCACTAAACATCCAAAACAGATAATATAATAGCATGGAACAATAAAAAATTACAGATACGTTGGAGACATATCAAGCACCCCCAAGCTTAAATCCTGCTCGTCCTCAAGTAGGTAAATGATAAAAACAGATTTTTTGATGTGGAATGCTACCTAACATATTATTCAATGTAATTTCCTTTATTGTGGCATGAATGTTCAGATCCGAAAGATTCAAGACAAAAGTTTAATATTGACATAAAAATAATAATACTTCAAGCATACTAACCAAGCAATTATGTCATCTCAAAATAACTTTGCCAAAGAAAGCACATCCCTACAAAATCATATAGTTTGGCTATGCTCCATCTTCGTCACATAAAATGCTCCAATCATGCACAACCCCGATGACAAGCCAAGCAATTATTTAATACTTTAGTATTCTCAAACTTTTCAACTTTCACGCAATATATGAGCGCGAGCCATGGACATAGCACTATAGGTGGAATAGAATGGTGGTTTTGGAGAAGACAAAAAGGAGAAGATAGTCTCACATCAACTAGGCGTATCAATGGGCTATGGAGATGCCCATCAATAGATATCAATGTGAGTGAGTAGGGGTGTGCATCCACCTTGCTTGCTCACGAAGACCTGGGGCAATTTGAGGAAGCCCATCATTGGAATATACAAGCCAAGTTCTATAATGAAAAATTCCCACTAGTATATGAAAGTGACAACATAAGAGACTCTCTATCATTAAGATAATGGTGCTACTTTGAAGCACAAGTGTGGAAAACGGATAGTAACATTGTCCCTTCTCTATTTTCTCTCATTTTTTATTTGGGCCTTCTCCTTTTTTTATGGCCTCTTTTTTTCTCTTTTTTTTATTTTTCGTCCGGAGTCTCATTCTGACTTGTGGGGGAATCACAGTCTCCATCATCCTTTCCTCACATGGGACAATGCTCTAATAATGAAGATCATCACACTTTTATTTACTTACAACTCAAGAATTACAACTCGATCCTTAGAACAAAATATGACTCTATGTGAATGCCTCTGGTGGTGTACCGGGATGTGCAATGAATCAAGAGTGACATGTATGAAAAATTATGAATGGTGGCCATGCCACAAATACGATGTCAACTACATGATCATGCAAAGCAATATGACTATGATGAAGCTTGTCATAATAAACGGAACGGTGGAAATTTGCATGGCGATATATCTCGAATGACTATGGAAATGCCATAATAGGTAGGTATGGTGGCTGTTTTGAGGAAGGTAAATGATGGTTTTATGGTACCGGTGAAAGTTGCACGACACAAGAGAGGCTAGCAATGGTGGAAGGGTGAGAGTGCGTATAATCCATGGACTCAACATTAGTCATAAAGAACTCACATACTTATTGCAAAAATCTACAAGTCATCAAAACCAAGCACTACGCGCATGCTCCTAGGGGGATAGATTTGTAGGGAAAGACCATCGCTCGTCCCCGACCGCCACTCATAAGGAAGGCAATCAAAGAAACACTTCATGCTTCAAATTTATCACACAACGGTTACCATACGTGCATGCTATGGGACGTGCAAACCTCAACACAAGTATTTCTAAATTTCACAGTTACTCAACTAGCACAACTCTAATATCACCATCTTCATATCTCAAAACAGTCATCAAGTATCAAACTTCTCATAGTATTTAATGCACTCTATATGAAAGTTTTTATTATACCCATCTTGAATGCCCATCATATTAGGACTAATTTTATAACCAAAGCAAATTACCATGCTGTTCTAAAAGACTCTCAAAATAATATAAGTGAAGCATGAGAGATCAATAATTTCTATAAAATAAAACCACCACCGTGCTCTAAAAAGATATAAGTGAATCACTAGAGCAAAATTATCTAGCTCAAAAAATATAAGTGAAGCACATAGAGTATTCTAATAAATTCCAACTCATGTGTGTCTCTCCCAAAAGGTGTGTACAGCAAGGATTTTTGTGGTAAACTAAAAAGCAAAGACTCGAATCATACAAGATGCTCCAAGCAAAACACATATCATGTGGTGAATAAAAATATAGCCTCAAGTAAAGTTACCGATAGGCGAAGACGAAAGAGGGGATGCCTTCCGGGGCATCCCCAAGCTTAGGCTTTGGGTTGTCCTTGAATTTTACCTTGGGGTGCCTTGGGCATCCCCAAGCTTAGGCTCTTGCCACTCCTTTTTCCAAAATCCATCAAATCTTTACCCAAAAACTTGAAAACTTCACAACACAAAACTTAACAGAAAATCTCATGAGCTCCGTTAGTATAAAAAAACAAACCACCACTTTAAGGTAATTTAATGAACTCATTCTTTATTTATGTTGGTGTTAAACCTACTGTATTCCAACTTCTCTATGGTCCATACCCCCCGATACTACACATAGATACATTAAAATAAGCAAACAACACACGAAAAAACAGAATCTGTCAAAACAGAACAGTCTGCAGCAATATTTCATACGCATACTTGTGTAACTCCAAAAATTATGAAATAAATTGGTGGACGTGAGGAATTTTTCTATTAATCATCTGCAAAAATAATCAACCTAAAATCACTCTCCAGTAAAAAATGGCAGCGAATCTCGTGAGCGCAAAAGTTTCTGTTTTTTACAGCAAGATCGCAAAGACTTCACCCATGTCTTCCCAAAGGTTATACTTGGCACAAACACTAATTAAAACATAAAACCACATATAAAAAGAATCTAGATGAATTATTTATTACTAAACAGGAGCAAAAAACAAAGAACAAAAACAAAATTGGGTTGCCTCCCAACAAGCGCTATCGTTTAACGCCCCTAGCTAGGCATTGATAATTTCAATGATGCTCACATGGAAGACAAGAATTGAAGCATAAAGAGAGCATCATGTAACATGTGACAAACACATCTAAGTCTAACATACTTCCTATGCATAGGCATCTTATAGGCAAACAAATTATCATAGCAAGCAAAAACTAGCATATGCAAGGAAGCGGAAAGAAACAATAGCAATCTCAACATAACGAGAGGTAATTTAGTAACATGGAAATTTCTACAATCCTATTTTCCTCTCTCATAATAATTACATGTGTGATCGTAAGCAAATTCAACAAAATATCTATCACATAAAATATTTCAACACGATCCACATGCATGCAAAGTTGACACTCTTCCAAAATAGTGGGATTAACATTAACTAAATTCATGACCTCTCCAAACCCACTTTTATCAAAAATACCATAAGATTGAACATTCTCCAAATATGTGGGATCTAAAGTTGACACTCTTCCAAACCCACTTTCAATATTATTTCAAACACTATTATCAATCTCCTATTCATCATGGGGCTTAGATAAATTTTCAAGATCATAAGAAGAATCACCCCAATCATGATCATTGCAACAAGTAGTAGACATAGAAAACCTAGCATCCCCAAGATTAGGGTTTTGCATATTATTAGCACAATTGACATCAAGAGAATTTATAGTGAAATCATTGCAATCATGCTTTTTATTCAAGGAGCTATCGTGAATCTCTTCATAAATTTCTTCATCACAATTTTCAGATTCACGGATTTCAAGCAAAACCTCATAAAAATAATCTAGTGCACTCAAATCACTAGAAATTGCTTCATCATAATTGGATGTCTTAAAAAGATTAGCAAGGGGATGAGGATCCATAAACTTTTAGCAAGCGAAGATGCAAGCAAAAAGAAGGCACATGGTAACACAAGATCGAACGGAAGGAGGGCGAAGAAAAGGCATAGGTTTTAGAAAATCGTTTTAGAAGTGGGGGAGAGGAAAACGAGAGGCGAATGCAAATAATATAATGCGAGGGAGATGAGTTTGTGATGGGTACTTGGTATGTCTTGACTTGAGCGTAGATCTCCCCGGCAACGGCGCCAGAAATCCTTCTTTCTACCTCTTGAGCATGCATTGGTTTTCCCTTGAAAAGGAAAGGGTGATGCAGTAAAGTAGCGTAAGTATTTCCCTAAGTTTTTGAGAACCAAGGTATCGATCCAGTAGGAGATAACACGCAAGTCACCTAGTACCTGCACAAACAATCAAGAACCTTGAAACCAACGCGATAAAGGGTTGTCAATCCCTTCACGGTCACCCGCAAAAGTGAGATCTGATAAAGATAATAAGATAAATATTTTTGGTATTTTTGTTGTATAGATTGGAAAGTAAAAATTGCAAAATAAAATAAATAGGAAACTAGAATTATAGATCGTAAACTTGTATGATGTAAAATAGAAGATTATATGATGGAAAATAGACCCGGGGGCCATAGGTTTCACTAGTGGCTTCTCTCAAGATAGCATGTATTACGGTGGGTGAACAAATTACTGCCGAGCAATTGATAGAAAAGCGCATAGTTATGAGAATATCTAGGCAATGATCATGAATATAAGCATAACGTCCGTGTCAAGTAGACTGAAACGGTTCTGCATCTACTACTATTACTCCACACATCGACCACTATCCAAAGATGCATCTAGAGTATTAAGTTCATAAGAACAGAGTAACGACACGCAAGATGATATGATGTAGAGGGATAACCTCAAGCAATATGATATAAACCCCATCTTTTATCCTCGATGGCAACAATACAATACGTGCCTTGCTGCCCCCCATCACATCGGAAATGACACCGCAAGATTGAATCCAAAGCTAAGCACTTCTCCCATTGCAAGAAAAGATCAATCTAGTAGGCCAAACTAAACCGATAATTTGAAGAGACTTGCAAAGATAACAAATCATGCATATAAGAATTCAGAGAAGAACCAAATATTATTCATAGATAAACTTGATCATAAATCCACAATTCATTGGATCTCGGCAAACACACCACAACAGAGTATTACATCGAATAGATCTCCAAGAACATCGAGGAGAGATTTGTATTGAGAATCAAAGAGAGAGAAGAAGCCATCTAGCTAATAACTATGGACCCGAAGGTCTGTGGTAAACTACTCACACATCATCGGAGAGGCTATGGTGTTGATGTAGAAGCCCTCCGTGATCGATTCCCCCTCCGGCAGATGGCCGGAAAAGGCCCCAAAATGGGATCTCACGGGTACTGAAGGTTGCGGCGGTGGAAAAGTGGTTTCATGGCTCCCCTTGATGTTTTTAGGGTATAAGAGTATATATAGGCGAAAGAAGTACGTCGGTGGAGCTCCGTGGGGCCCACGAGGGTGGGGGCGCGCCCTCCTGCCTCGTGGCCATCTCGCAGAGTTCCAGACTTCAAGTCCAAGTCTTCTAGATTGCTTTCGTTCCAAGAAAGAACATTGCAAATGTTTCATTCCGTTTGGTATTCCTTTTCTGCAAAACACTGAAATAGGCAAAAAAACAGAAACTGGCACTGGGCCTTCGGTTAATAGGTTAGTCCCAAAAATAATATAAAACAGCATATTAAAGCCCATTAAACATCCAAAACAGATAATATAATAGCATAGAACAATCAAAAATTATAGATACGTTGGAGACGTATCAGTAATCCAGGAGTGGATCATTGGACAACGCTAAAGAACATCCTGAAGTACCTAAAAAGGACTAAGGATATGTTTCCTATTTTATGGAGGTGAAAAGAGCTCGTCGTAAATGGTTACGTCGATCCTATCTTTAACACTAACCCAGATGACTCTAAGTCACAAACCGGATACGTATTTATATTGAATGGTGGAGCTGTCAGTTTGTGCAGTTCCAAGCAGAGCATCGTGGCGGGATCTACGTGTGAAGTGGAGTACATATCCGATCTAGGTGTAATACCTAGTGCATCGGGTCCATTGAAAATCTTTTGTGACAATACTAGAGCAATTGCCTTGGCAAAGGAATCCAGATTTCACAAAAGAACCAAACACATCAAGAGACGCTTCAACTCATCCATGATCAAGTTAAGGAGGGAGACATAGAGATTTCCAAAATACATATGGATCTAAATGTTGCAGACCCGTTGACTAAGAATCTTCCACGAGCAAAACATGATTGGCACCAAGACTCCATGGGTGTTAGAATCATTACAATGTAGTCTAGATTATTGACTCTAGTGCAAGTGGGAAACTGAAGGAAATATGCCCTAGAGCCAATAATAAAGTTGTTATTTTATATTTCCTTATTCATGATAAATGTTTATTATCCATGCTAGAATTGTATTAAATGGAAACTTGATATATGTGTGGGTACATAGACAATACACCGTGTCCCTAGTAAGCCTCTATTAGACTAGCTCGTTAATCGAAGATGATTAAGTTTCCTAACCATAGACATGTGTTGTCATTTGATGAACGAGATCACATCATTAGGAGAATGATGTGATGGACATGACCCATCCGCTAGCTTAGCATATTGATCGTTCAGTTTTATTGCTATAGCTTTCTTCATGTCATATACATATTCCTTTGACTATGAGTTTATGCAACTCCCGGATACCGAAGGAATGCCTTGTGTGCTATCAAACGTCACAACGTAACTGGGTGATTATAAAGATACTCTATAGGTATCTACGAAGGTGTTTGGTGGGTTGGCATATATCGAGATTAGGATTTGTCACTCCGAGTATCGGAGAGGCATCTTTGGGCCCTCTCGGTAATGCACATCATAAGAAGCCTTGCAAGCAAAGTGACTAATGAGTTAGTTGCGGGATGATGCATTATGGAACGAGTAAAGAGGCTTTCCGGTAACAAGATTGAACTAGGTATAAAGATACCGATGATCGAATCTCGGGCAAGTAACATACCGATGACAAAGGGAATAACGGATGTTGTCATTACAGTACGACCGATAAAGATCTTCGTAGAATATGTAGGAGCTAATATGAGCATCCAGCTTCCGTTGTTGGTTATTGACCGGAGAGATGTCTCGGTCATGTCTACATAGTTCTCGAACCAGTAGGGTCCGCACGCTTAACGTTTGATGACGATTTTGTATTATATGAGTTATGTGATTTGGTGACCGAATGTTGTTCGGAGTCTCGGATGAGATCACGGACATGACGAGGAGTATCGAAATGGTCGAGAGGTAAAGATTGATATATAGGACGATAGTATTCGGACACCGGAAGTTTTCCGTGGGTACCGAGTACGTATCGGGTCACCGGAAAGGGGTTCCGGGAACTCCCGGCAAAGATATGGGCCTAATGGGCCAAGTGGGGAAACGCAGCAACCAGCATGGGCTGTTGCGCCACCCATATTGGTTGAACTTGGAGGGGAAGGAAAGAGGGGAAGAGAGAAAGGAAGGGGAGGGATTCGGCCTCCCCCTTCCTTCCCTCCTCCTTACCCCTTCCTTCCCCCTCTGGTAATTATGGTAGGGTGGCGAATAGGACTAGGTCCCCAAGTAGGATTCCTCCTACTTGGGCGCCCCCTTGGCTGCTCCCTCTCCCTCCCACCAATATATATGAAGGGGGAGGCGCCTAGAAGACACACCAACCATTGTTAGCCGTGTGTGGCGCCCCCCTCCACAGTTTACGCCTCTGGTCATATTCACGTAGTGCTTAGGCGAAGCCCGGCGCGTATCACTTCACCATCACCGTCACCACGCCATCGTGCTGACGAAACTCTCCCTCGACACTTTGCTGGATCAAGAGTTCGAGGGACGTCATCGAGCTGAACATGTGCCAAACTCGGAGGTGTCGTACGTTCGATGCTTGATCGGTCGGAACGAGAAGAAGTTCGACTACATCAACCGTGTTGTCAAACGCTTCCGCTTTCGGTCTACGAGGGTACGTGGACACACTCTCCCCCTCTCGTTGCTATGCATCTCCTAGATGGATCTTACGTGAGCGTAGGAATTTTTTTTGAAAGTGCATGCTACGTTTCCCAACATTTCTCCTATTGGCTCGATAACCTTGGTTCTCACTGAGGGAAATACTTATCTCTATAGTATTGCTTCACCCTTCCTCTTTGGGGGAAATCCCAACGCAGCTTACAAGTAGCAAGGCCATGCTTTCGGTCTTTGTTTCGAGGGGTTGTTCGCGGCATCGCTCATCGACGGTTCGAGGGACTCCAAGTACAATCTACACCTACAAGTTCTTCTTCCACTGCAACTCGGTGACGGTAACAATCGTGATCCCAACCCATTATGCATCTTCGTATTGATCTTGGGTGTGCTTAGATGCCATTATTTTTGTTTTCTACTATGTTTCCCAACACTTTGTTGATGAACCGACGCTGAAGAACAGCTGGAACAGGTGCAACCAAATGGCGGCCAAAAGCAGATACCCTCAAGTGGGGATCAGTTGTAGCCCTTTCGATAAATAAGAGTGTCAAACCCAGTGAGGAGCTAAAGGTAGAATTGATATTCTCTCAACTTCTATCAACCACCAGTACAACTCTATGCATTCTAATGTTTGCTTTACCTAGAACAATAAATAAAACTACTTTGCATGAATAAAAAGATAGCTTTCCACGAATATAAAGAGAACAATAAAGTAGGGTTTTTTGGAAGAACAATAATAAAAGGATTGTCCCTAGGAAATTGGATATGAGACGTGTGACACTCATCATGCATACTTATGACGGAGAGGCCTAATCTAACACACTTTCCGTACTTGGATCATATGTTCTTATGATTGTAACTCTAGCAAGCATCCGCAAATACTAAATATTCATTAAGGTAAAACCCAACCATAGCAGTAAGTTAAAAGTCCCCTTTAATCCCATATGCAACAACTCACAAACTCGGGTTTTGGTTTCAGTCACTCCCGCAGCCCACTATAAGATAATCATTAACATACAACAACACATACAATAGAAACCCCACACATTTGCACTAGACGGCACACACCATAAGACAATACCATAACATACAACTCATATCAACCATACATACCACAATTAGCCCATAGGACAAAAGAAACTACTCAAACATAATAGAGGTGCAACACATCATTGGATAATAACATATATCATAGAGCACCATGTTCAAGTAGAGATTTACAGTGAGGTGAGAGAGACTACACCGCTGGATAGAGGGGGGAAAGTTGTTGATGATGTCGGCGAAGTTGTTAGAGTGGATCATCGTCGTGATGGTTCCCCCGGCGGCTGATGTCTACTACGTAACTTGTTCTTGTAGACTTGTGTTGGGCCTCCAAGCATAGAGTTTTGTAGGACAGTAGCAATTTTCCCTCAAGTGGATGACCTAAGGTTTATCAATCCATGGGAGGCGTAGTATGAAGATGGTCACTCTCAAACAACCCTGCAACCAAATAATAAAAAGTCTCTTGTGTCCCCAACACACCAAATACAATGGTAAATTGTATAGGTGCACTAGTTCGGTGAAGAGATGGTGATACAAAAGTAGTAATGATAGTAGATATTGATCTTTGGAATAGGAACAATAAAAATAGCAAGGTAGTAGTTGATAAAACGGAGCAGAAACGGTATTGCAATGCTTGAAAATGAGGCCTAGGGTCCATACTTTCTCTAGTGCAATCTCTCAACAATGCTGATATAATTGGATCACATAACAATCCCTTAACGTGCAACGAAGAATCACTCCAAAGTTCTTATCTAGCGGAGAACATAAGAAGAAATTGTTTGTAGGGTACGAAACCACCTCGAAGCTATTCTTTCCGATCGATCTATCCAAGAGTTCATACTAAAATAACACAAAATAATTCCAGATTCATAATACTCAATCCAACACAAAGAACCACAAAGAGTCCCCCGATATTTCTCCCGGAGAAACAAAGACAAGAACATGCATCAACCCTTATGCAAAGATTACCCCAATGTCACCTCGAGAATCCGCGAGTTGAGTGCCAAAACATACATCAAGTGAATCAATATGATACCCCATTGTCACCATGAGTATTCATTTACAAGACAAATATCAAGTGCTCTCAAATCCATAAAAGTATTCAATCCGATAAAATGCAATCTCAAAGGGAAAACTCAATTCATCACAAGATAGACAGGGGAAAACACCATATGATCCGACTATATTAACAAAGCTCGCGATACATCAAGATCATGACATCTCAAAAACACGAGAGAGAGAGAGAGAGAGAGAGAGAGAGAGAGAAACACATAGCTACTGGTACAAACCCTCAGCCCCGAGGGTGGACTACTCCCTCCTCATTATGGTGGCCGCCGGGATGATGAAGATGGCAACAGGTGATGATTTCCCCCTCCGGCGGAGTGCCGGAACGGGGTCTAGATTGGTTTTCGGTGGCTGCAGAGGCTTGCGGCGGCGGAACTTCTCATCTAGGGTTACCCCGAGGGTTTTTGAAATATTTGGTGATTTATAGGGCAAAGAGGGGGTGTAGGAGGCCACCGAGGGGGGCACAACCCACCTGGGCGCACTGGCCCCCAGCGCTCGGTGGATTGTGCCCTCGGGCACCCCCCTGTGTGCTTCTCTCGCCCTTGGATGTCTTTCGTCCGAAAAATCCACAAAAACTTTTGTGCTGTTTGGACTCCGTTTGATATTGATTTCTTGCGATGTAAAAAACAAGCAAAAAACAACAACTGGCACAGGGCACTGGGTCAATAGGTTAGGACCAAAAAATGATATAAAGTTGCTATAAAATGATTGTAAAACATCCAAGAATGATAAAAATAACAACATGAATACTTCATAAATTATAGATACGTTGGAGACGTATCAACATCCCCAAGCTTAATTCCTACTCGTCCTCGAGTAGGTAAATGATAAAAGAAATAATTTATGAAGTGTGAATGCGAGCAAAGTGCATAAGTTTGATCAATGATAATTTCAATCACCTTTCCTAGCATCATAATAGCAATTCTTTCTCATAGAACTCATCATGTTAAAGTAGCAACCAATTCACATGTTAAGGTTCAAACAATGAATGCTCTTGAAACTCAACAACCTATATTCTTAATTAGTCACCAAACAATTGCAATTCAACTTATTCAACAGAGTCTAAGAGCTCGACATACTCAACCATCATATAGTCTTCTATGATTGCTAACACTCACCGCATACACATGAGCAAAACATTTCAACCGGACACATAGAAAGATAGGGGCTTATAATTTCGCCTCCCAACGTATTCACCTCAAGGGTGATGTCAACAATAATAACTCATGCTACCAATATTCAACTGGACATATGTGCCTAGATCTTTCCTCACCACATGATGCTTGCCAAAGGAGAAAAATAAAAAGGAATAGAGAGAAAAACTTTGACTCTTGCATAAAAGTAAATACATAAAGTAAAATATAGACCCTTCGCAGAGGGAAGCAGAGGTTGCCATGCGCTTATTTGTTTGTATGCTCAACCCCTTAGTGCAAAAGAACATCACGTCATATTTCCCCTTGTGATGGCAACCTTTATTATGCAGTCTGTCGCTTTTATTCTTTACCATCACAAGTTCGTACAACGCTCAATTTTCTCTTACACTAAATGATCTCACACTTTTAGAAGCAATTTTTATTGCCTAATTGCACCGATGACAACTTACTTGAAGGATCTTACTCAATCCTTAGGTAGGTATGGTGGACTCTTGAAAATAAGATTTGGGTTTAAGGGTTTTTGGATGCACAAGTAGTATCTCAACTTGGTGCGGAATTTTTGGCTAGCAAAGATGGGGGCAAGCACCACATGTTGAAGGATCTATGACAATATAACTTCTACGTGAATATGAACAAACATAAATCATTACGTTGTCTTCCTTGTCCTCAACAATTTTGGCATATAATATTTTGATGGGGTTTCACAATCACAAAAGATTTCCAAGATAGTGTATTAGTAATCATTCATCAATTGCTTGTATGACCAATATTGTGATTGTCAAGCTTCAAAAGATTTCACTTTTTAAACCCAATGTGAAGCAACCACTAGGCATGATATGAACATATAATTTCAAATTCATTACATTCAATTTATTCAACAATTTACTCATAGGATATAAGTGAAGCACAAGAGTAAATGACAAGCTACTCCAAAAAGATATAAGTGAAGGTCAAGCGAGTAGTAAAGCAAATGGGTAGCCAATTATGGATTCTTTCTTATTTAAAAACTTTCAACCCGAAATATTTTATTAAAACAGCAAGAAAAACAAAATAAAATGACATTCCAAGAATTGCACAACTCATGTGGATAAGTAAAATCTTAGGCTCAACCGATACTAACCGATAATTGTTTATGAACAAAGGTGGGATGCCTACCGGGGCATCCTGATACATCTCCAACGCATCTATAATTTATGAAGTATTCATGCTGTTATATTATCATTCTTGGATGTTTTACAATCATTTTATAGCGACTTTATATCATTTTTTGAGACTAACCTATTGACCCAGTGCCCAGTGCCAGTTGTTGTTTTTTGCTTGTTTTTTACATCGCAGGAAATCAATATCAAACGGAGTCCAAACACCGCGAAACTTTTTTTGGATTTTTTATGGACCATAAGACATCCAATGGGATAGAGCAGCACCTGGGGGGTGCCCCGAGGGGGCACAACCCACCAAGGCACGCCTGGGGGCCCAGGCGCGCTCAGGTGGGTTGTGCCCACCTCGGTGGCCTCCCGCACCCCCTCTTTGCCTTATAAATAGCCAAATATTCCAAAACCCTTGGGGGTAGCCCTAGATCAGAAGTTCCGCCTCCGCAAGGCTCTATAGCCTCGAGAAACCAATCTAGACCCCGTTCCAGCACCCTGCCGGAGGGGGAGATCATCACCGGTGGCCATCTTCATCATCCTTGCAGCCACCACGATGAGGAGGGAGTAGTCCACCCTCAGGGCTGAGGGTTTGTACCAGTAGCTATGTGTTTAATCTCTCTCTTGTGTTCTTGAGATGTCACGATCTTGATGTATCGCGGGCTTTGTGAATATAGTCAGATCATATGGTGTTTTCCCCTCTCTATCTTTTTGTGACGAATTGAGTTTTCCCTTTGAGATTTTGTTTTATCTGATTGAATACTTTTATGGATTTGAGAGCACTTGATATATGTATTGCATATGAATACTCGTGGTGACAATGGGGTATCATATTGATTCACTTGATGTATGTTTTGGCACTCAACTTGCGGATTCCCGAGGTGACATTGGGGTAATCTATGCATAGGGGTTGATGCACGTTCTTGTCTTTGTTTCTCCGTTACAAAACTTGGGGCACTCTTTGAGGTTCTTTGTGTTGGATTGAGTATTATGAATCTGAATTTATTTGGTGTTATTTTAGTATGAACTCTTGAATAGATCGATCGGAAAGAATAGCTTCGAGGTGGTTTCGTACCCTACAAACAATTTCTTCTTATGTTCTCCGCTAGATAGGAACTTTGGAGTGATTCTTCATCGCACTTTGAGGGATGGTTATATGAACCAGTTATATTAGCATTGTTGAGAGATTGCACTAGCGAAAGTACGGACCCTAGGCCTTGTTTTCAAGCATTGCAATACCGTTTCTGCTCCGTTTAATCAATTTCTACCTTGCTGTATTTATTTATTCAGATTATGAAAATATATTTCTACCATCCATATTACACTTTTATCACCATCTCTTCGCCGAACTAGTGCACCTATACAATTTGCCATTGTATTGGGTGTGTTGGGGACACATGAGGTTTCTTGTATTTCGTTGCAAGGTTGTTTGAGAGAGACCATCTTCGTCCTATGCCTCCCACGGATTGATAAACCTTAAGTCATCCACTTGAGGGAAAATTGCTACTGTCCTACAAAACTCTGCGCTTGAAGGCCCAACACGAGTCTACAAGAATAAAGTTGCATAGTAGACATCACATCCCCAATATTAGATGCTTGAGAATTCTTGGAATATTATCTTGGGATGCCTTGGGCATCCCCAAGCTTGAGATTTTGTGTCTCCTTAATTCCTTTTATATCACGTTTTCCCTAAATCTAAAACTTCATCCACGCAAAACCTAACAAGAACTCGTGAGATAAGTTAGTATAAACCAATGCAAAAACCTTATCATTCTCTACTGTAGCAAATCACAAAAAATATTATTCAACATTACATACTAAATGCCTCTGCATATTTAATACTCCTATCCTCAAATAGAATTATTAAACAAGCAAACATATGCAAACATAATAGCAATCTGCCAAAACAGTACAGTTTGTAAAGAATGTAGGAGTATCAATACTTCTTTAACTCCAAAAATTATGAAACTTTACCACACTGTAGAAATTTTATCAGAGCTTAGTGTGCAAAATGTTTCAACATTTTTTCACATTCTGTCTATTCTCGGTAATTTTTGCGACATCGATAAACTTTCTGTTTTGAAATAGGAACTTATATACTTGCAAAATAAGCATGGTAAATGCTATCCTTGACATTTTTATTGAAAATAAAGATGCAAAACATTATTCTAAATAACAGCAAGAAAATACTAGCAAAAGAAAATGATGCTCCAAGCAAACACATATCATGTGACGAATGAAAATATAGCCCCAAGTGAGGTTACCGATAATGTTGGAGACGAAAAGAGGGATGCCTTCTGGGGCAGCCCCAAGCTTAGTTGCTTGAATATCCCTTGAATATTACCTTTGGGTGCCTTAGGCATCCCCAAGCTTAGGGTCTTGTCACTCCTTATTCTCCTCATATCGACATCTCACCCAAAACTTGAAAACTTCAATCACACAAATCTTAACGGAACTTCGTGAGATAGGTTAGTATGATAAAGAGCAAACCATTTCACTTTGGTACTGTCAAAGACAAGATTCATAATTGTTTCCACACAATGCCTACTGTAGCGTATCATTTCAAAAATTTATATTGAGCAATATAAGCCATAGAAACTAGGAAACAAGCAAACTATGCATTGAAAACAGAATCTGTCAAAAACAGGACATTCTGAAGTAATCTGTACTCCAACCATACTTCTGTAACTCCAAAAAATCTGAAAAATTAGGACAACGTAGAAAATTTGTATATCTATCACCTGTAAAAACTTCAGATCAAAAACACATTCCAGTGAATTTTCAAAATTCCTGGACTGAGCGCAAAAGTTTCTGTTTTTTGCACAGAATCAAGTCAACTATCATCCACACTATCCCAAAGGCTTTACTTGGCATTTTATTGAAACAAAAAGCACTAAAATATGATTACTATAGTAGCTTAATCATGTGAACACACAAAAACAGTAGGTAAAAGTGTAGGGTTGTCTCCCAAGAAACGCCTTTCTTTCATGCCTTTAAGCTAGGCATGAAGATTTCAATGATGCTCGCATAAAAGATAAGAAGTGAAACATAAAGAGAGCATCATGAAGCATAAGTTCCTCTCTCATAATAATTTTCAGTAGCATCATGAATAGATTCATCAATATAACCATCACATAAAGCATTCTTTTCATGATCCACAAGCATAGACATTTTATTACTCTCCACATAAGAAAATTTCTTCTCATTCACAATGGTGGGAGTATCATATGAAACTCGAATACTATAAATTGTTTCCATATTAAAAGAGTAATATTCAGGAAAATGGTAATCATAACTATGACAAGTTTTATAAATATAATCATCACTACTTTTTAAAACATAATAATCATCATAAGTAGCAACTTTGTTATCATCATAGATAGGAGGCATGCAATCATCATAGCAAATTTGATCATTCAAAGTTGGGGGACCAAAAAGATCATCTTCATTAAGCATATCATCCCCAAGCTTCGGACAAACATTAATTGCAGCAAATAAATTCTCAAACATGTCAGTCTCATCAAACATCGCATCCCCAAGCTTGTGACTTTGCATATCATAAGCGTAATCACTCTCATCATTAATAGTATGAATAGCACCAACGATATAACAATTGCTATCATCATAATTTCCCAAGTTGGTGTCAAAAATATTTCCAAGCTTATAAGAAGTATCATTATCTTCCCAATCATAATCATCACAACAAGCAATAGGCATAACAAAATCATCATCAATAGTGCTCTCGGGCATTGTGCCATAAGACATAGAAGCAATATCATCATCAAGTGATCATCTTGCACAATTATTTTTGATTAGTTTTCACGAGGCCCAACAATAATAGGAGGAACATTATTTGGGAAAGATACCTTTTTACCTCTATTATTTCTTCTTTTCTTCTTCTTCACCACATCATGTGTGGATTTTATTAAGTTTTTCAAGCTTCTTATTGATGAGATTGGTTGAATAGGGAGCTCCTCCCACTACAAAAAAAAATACACTTCCGTGATGATACATGTTTGTCATAGTAGGTCGCGTTTTTTGTCATGCATGTACATCCATGACAAATTTATGACAGAATCAAGATAGTCATACTGTCTGTTGTCGAGAAGTGTTCCATGACATTACAAAATTATCATCACGAAGTGTCCACTTCCATGACGATAAATCGCGTCACGTAAGTGCTTTTCGTCAAGGGTGACTGACACGTGGCATCCACCATAATGGAACGCCGTTAAGCTATCGGGTCGGGTTTTGGATCCGATAACCCGTTAACAGCCCCGACCAATGGGGATTTTCCACGTGTAAAATCGTCATTGGCTGGAGGAAACACATGTCGGCTCACCGCTGGGACAGATGTCATCCACTCATTGGATAGAAGGCGCCTATGATACGTCAACACGTGGCACGACCCAACAAGTTTAATTGGGCCGGCCCAATTAAAGGCCCACAAGTTTTGCGGACCATAATGGGCCGGCCCAGCTAAATGCCCACAAGATTTTGCGGACCATAATGGGCTGGCCCAGCTAAAGGCCCACGAGATTTTGTGGGCCATAATGGGTCGGCCCATGTAAAGGCCCACAAGATTTTGCGGGCCATAATGGGCCGGCCCAGCTAAAGGCCCACAAGATTTTTGTGTGCCATAATGGGCCGGCCCAGGTAAAGGCCCACAAGATTCTTGCAGATCATAATAGGCCGGCCCAGCTAAAGGCCCACGAGATTTCACCGACATGAATGGGTCGGCCCAGCTGTAGGCCCACAAGATTTTGAGGACCATAGTAGGCCGGCCCATTAACTGGCTGCCATGTTTTGCGCCAAATGCCTGCCCATATCTGATCCGGTCCATTAATGGCCTGCCACGTTCCGTGCCTAAAAGTGGCCCATATGAGATCCGGCCTGTTATAAGCCTACCATGTTATGGGCCAAATTACGGCCCAGATCAGGTTCGGCCCTTTAAGAGGCTTTGGGCTCAATTATGGCCCATATCAAATTCGGCCCGGCAACTGGACACTATGCTTTTGGGCCCACTTGCTAAAGGCCCACTTAGTAATTCGGCCTAATATTAGTTTTGGCCTGTTAAGGGCCCATTTAACATTTCGGCCCTATATTAATTTCAGCTGTTAAAGCCCGTCATATAGTTGGGCCTAACTACGGCCCGATTGCATCCGCCCGCTTTCGCACCGATATCCGATTGGGCCAAACAAGGACCGAGACAATTTTGGCTGTTAAAAGCCCGTGATTTGATTCGCATAATCATGGGCCGGGTTCATTTCGGATTTGCCGCCCGTGAGCTGTTCGCACGTTTGTGCCCAACCTACATCGTGATTGCATGACGGCCCGATTATGTACCGTAATTTTACAGTTTGGTCGGTTTACTGCGAAGACATGATATATATATATAGTAAAATAACTGCAGCATCGTGAATAAGAAAAAACCTAGACTATACAATAAAGAAATTACGGCATATTACATCCACTTGGCATCAAAGTTCGCCACTATGATAATAAAGCACAAGCAGACAAATAGATTACATACATTGGGCATCAAAGATCGCCACCAAGTGCAAATAAACACGCCGACAAAATAATATACAAAACCGAAAGACTTCAATAGAGTTCAAGGAAGGTTAGCCTCATTGGGAGCTGCAGCGCAAGCAGCTGAGCAAGATGATGAGACTGCGCTTGTTCAACACTTATATCTTCCTCACTTTGAAAGATAAACAAGCGAGATAGATGATGTGTTTTGCACATAAAAGTATCAAGTTGACAATTCATCACATTTCTTATCGATTTAATAAAGTGACACAGTTTAAAATTGCATTAACACAATATGGTATTGTTCAGGTCAAGACATGGCAGGAAATGACATTGTGAAGGAGTTGGCATGTTCACGACACCACTGGATTACAGATCAAGAACTCATAAGTATCAATGGTTAGTGTGCTGTCAATTTATCCCATTTCAGATTGGCAAATAAAGAGACGGTTTAAATAATAGTAGAATGATATGACATTGTTCATAGTTAAGACATTGCAGAATATGACATTGTGATGTAGTGGGTAGGTTCACCACACCACCGGATTACGGATGAAGAATGAAGCATACATGCAAAGTGCAAAAGAAGATCACTTGCTCAGATAGTTTAATTTACATGGTATGAAGAAGGAACTTGGTTGTACAACTGAAAACTTAAATTGAGAAGGACAAACTTTTGTTTATGTACATAATAAACTTTAAACATGCAATTTGATGCAAACACCAAAAATAAACAGCTGTTGCAGTCATGCCTAACCAAATATACACAACAAAGTTTGAAGGCTTGAGAAGGACAAACTTACATTACTGGTGAAGACAGGCTCTATAAAGCCCTTGTCCATGCTGATGGGGGGCAATTCAAGAAGTTTAGCAGTAATCTTCTTCATAAGCATTGCCTTTATTCTACATTTTGTTAAGAGTAAATATAGATGTGATAATATACGAAAAAATGGAGAATATTTAAGATAATATGAAGAGTTATGCTACATAACCAAGTAGCTATAAATGTAAGTGCAGCGATACAGGCAAAAGGTACAGCCAAGAGCAATGCACAGCTAAACTTCTTCAGTACCAACCTTATGATAAGAGTAAATATAGATCTGATGTGTAGAAAATGGATGGTAAAGGAAAATAAGTTGCAGAGTGATGGTACATGAACAACTACCTGTCATTATAAGTACACTGATAAAGGACAGCATGTACTTACAAGAACAATGCAGAGCTAAAAAAACATTGGCATTGGATATATTCTACACTAATGTAACCATTCATACAGATCAGATAATTTGGAGCGAACAATTGATAAGCAAGCTATCATGCATACTGTTGTCACATAATGAACCAGGTATGTATGCAAGTACAGTGATACAAGACAACATGTACTAACAAGAGCAAAGCAGCGGGCAGCATATTTGCGATATCCTGTCGTTCTTTTCAAATCGGAATTCTTCTTCGAGCAGATTTTCTGTAAAAAAGATCCGTAAGGCACATGCGGAAAAGTAGAATTTCAAATTGTCATGTGATTTTATAGACAGTACCTCATCCTGGGAACGAGACCAGTGCATAACAAGGTTTTCCATTCAATGTCTTCTAAATTTAGCACAGGAGATTTCACCGGAAATTCGTTTATAGACTTGCCATTTAAGTGTGATTTCCTCAGGTAACACCGATACTGCTGCAATGCTTCCTTGAAAATCACAAGCAAGCTTTGCTCGTCATGACTATCCAGATTGACCCTCGCCTAGTTACAACAATGTAATGTAAATCATTGATGTGTTCAATCAGCAGAAAACAGGAAAATAATAACCATGAATAATAGCACTTACACGTAAGTTGGACAGGAAGATGTGAAAATGGTGTTTGTCTTCACTATAATCTTCCCATGATGGGAATATATGCACGTAGTCCCTAACAACATTGAAAGCATTGTATTTTAAACTGGGAATAAATGGAATGGGGTTTCAATCTGCAGGAATTGGCCATCTCTGTAGTTGGGATAGGTCTTCGGCCGGTGGACTTGCTGTACTTTTTGCTGGAGTGGGATTTTTCGTGGTACACTGGTGCTATGGCAAATGAAATCGGTATACTTTTTTTGGAGTGCAGGTCTGTGTGGTGGGGCTAGTGGTGTGGCCGTGAAGTATGGGTACAGTCTGCTGGAGTCGGTCCTACGTTTTGTGTCCTTGGTTGTACAACCAATATAAGTGGGTGATGTCTGATTTCTCCGGCACCACCACGTTTTTCAAGGACTTTCTTGGTGCTCCTTCAGTTCGCAATCACCCTCTTCCTTTTGATGGCTGATGCACAAGAACAGCATTTGAGTGGAAAAACATGGTATGATGACATATGGAATATGTATTGATAATGGATGGGCATGGCATCTCGACATATATGATGAGTAAACTAAGCGAGATGGCGGTGCAACAAAGTAGAAGAAATGCAAGACAACATATGCAAGATACCCGCAATCAATAAAACATTGCCAAATTAGAACAGCACCTTGATGGGTGAACAGGACAGGCCATCCGCCTTTGACTCCTCGAGGTTAGAATAGTCATTAGGATCATATTCGAACAAGAATCAACAGTGGGGAGCGATGAGTTTCATTGCATCCGAATGGCACTCAATGCCTTTGTGCCAATTTTGTAAGTCATTGCAGTGTTTAGCTTCAAGAGTGGACTGCTGCTAGTGTGACACAAAGCAGCTACACAGATCATAGTGTAGATATAACGGGAAAACCTTAAGCATCGGAGTAAAATCAGCAAAGTGGAACTTGCTGGAATATATGTGCTAGTATTGCCGTTACGGCTAGAAAGGCTTCGGATACCAGCTCTCTTCAAGTGAAGGTGCGACTGTTAATATCAGTGTAACTCTCAAAGGCGACACAGCTCCCCGCATTTCCTTGCTATTCTTATAGGATACAAGTGGGCAGGCCACTACAAATCCTATTCCTATGTTCCAAGATCCTACGAATCAAAGAGGCTCAAAGTGTCCATCACAACCGATCAGTATAGACCTCTACGCTGCAAATGTCCCTGCTCATCTTCAAGACAAGGAACATATCAGACTATTAGCATACTCCTCCGTTCCAAAATATAAGTCTTGGTAGAGATTTCCACTATGGATCACATACAGATGTATCCAGATACATTTTAGAGTGTAGATTCACTCATTTTGCTCCATATGTATTCCATGGTGGAATCTATACAAAGACTTGTATTTAGGAACGGAGAGAGTACATATTAAAGAAGAACGGAAGAGGAACATGGTAAAGAAGAGCAAGCAGATTTTGGATAATAAAATGTTGGTTGCGCAGTGCCCACACATGATGAACCAGAGCGCATTAAGAATGCAACTCCCAGCTATCTCTCGACCATTTCAGGCGGTTGGATGAAGATCCCACGCCTCCTAACCCTTCTTCTTCCTCGTCTCGATTCTTCCCATACAAAACAACACCGACGGGTCGCCGGCCGACCACCGGCCCCCACCGCCTGTGTTCCTTCGCCACCCCCACCCCCACCCGCGCCCCAACCCCCACCCGCGTCAAGTTTTCTTCATTCAGCGAGGCCCCACAACCACCCGAGCCCCTTCGATCGCACCGGTGAACTCCGGCGAGCTCTCAAAAATTGACTGACCCAATTTTTAAATTTAGTCTACTGTGATTTAACTAGTGTGGAATATAAAAGGGGAAAACCATCAGCATTGGGAGTATAGTGTTGAGCGTGC
The DNA here is from genome assembly GCA_021605205.1 of Aegilops longissima. Classification (NCBI taxonomy): domain Eukaryota; kingdom Viridiplantae; phylum Streptophyta; class Magnoliopsida; order Poales; family Poaceae; genus Aegilops; species Aegilops longissima. Next base: position 554,528,205 of record CM038677.1, on the reverse strand, counting down.
CATGGCGGATCTGAAGGTGCAAACCGGACAAAGGCAACTTTGGAACCAAGACAAGAAATCAGAGTAAAGCAGTGGCGATCTATTTTCTTGCTGCGATAAATAAGTTGAGCAGATACGAAAGAGTACCGCCTACAGTGCGGCGCTGCACGATATGCTGAGAATTTGACGGTGCTGCGGTAGCGATGGCTGTCGGCGGCGTGGAAGCAGATCTAGGAGGGTAGACGGTGGCGGCGGGGCGCAGTGGACAAGACGGTCGTAGGAATGGCGCCGGCAAGGTGGACGACGGCGGGGATGAAGCGAGAGGACGGGATGCAAGGATCCCGGTCCGAAGGCGTGGATGAGAGAGGTCGATCTCTTGTAATGGATGGCAGCGTCTGGGTATCAGCTCCGGCATGGTGGAGGAGGACGGCGGTGGATGGGGTGGTGGACGGCGGCGGACGGAGGAGGGTGGGGTGGAGAGGGTGTTTTGGCGCCCACGGAGTACGAATGGGGAAAAGGGAGGTAGAGAGGAAGGGGGGAACCATGTATTCAGGGAGCGCTTGTCTCAAATGCAAAGAAATTTACAAACTTAGCCCCCGTTTCAAATTTCTACTACATCACAGCAACATTAGTCGGTTGGGGATAGGACGGTAATCTCGCATACACGAATATTTGCCGATTTAGAGTTTGTTTTGGCGCCCACCGTGTATGAATATGAATCGGGAGGAGTCGATTTGCCGAGGACACCTTGTGTTTTGGCGCCCACCGTATGAATCCGGGTGAGAGGCGGTTACGTAACGTTTGGGTGAAATTACAAACCTACCCCTATCGAAACCTATAGAAATCCAGCAGGTAGGCTTTGTGTGGTAGGGATAGGCAGCAGTGATTTCCATCTCACAGATTTTGGTTTGGTGATTCTGCGACTTTCCCGCTTCACAAATTTTGCAGAGTGCACGTTTACGTGCCAACTCAATTCGTATCCCATTTGTATTCTATTTTTTAAGGATCCATTTTCAATTGGAATTACATTCTATATACATCATTTTTATATATACTTTCAAAAGCACAACAAAGAATTCTGCTCCTTTATATGTATAATATGATTTACAAATACAACGATCTCGAAATCTTACGGTTGAATTCAAAAAAAATTAACCAAATTATGTTCTACAAAAATGTATGGATCAGTAATACCTACATATTAAATAACATAGATGTGCGTGAATTCATATGAGTATGCATGTTTGATAGATCAATTTTGGTTCGAGTATAGATTACATGTATCATCATCTCGAATTCAAATATTTGAATCCCTTTTTTGTTCACTCCTTTCATGCTCATCTCTCTCGCATGCATGCTCCTTCAGGTAGCTATCACTCTCTTTTCTCCAGCTCACCCGCACGCTCACTTCATGTTTCTCCTATCCTCGCAATCATGGTCTCTCGACGTCTCCCTTGAGAAGTGTCACACTCTCCCTATCATTATACATTACACTGTTTTCATTATCTCTCACGTCTCTACTGTTCTCTCGGTACTCGGTACCTAAGCTTTCTTTTCACCGCCACACACAGTCTCCACTCGTTTTTCACTTTGTCTTTCTCTCTATGGGATTCTCTCACACACCCTATATGTCTCTACATATGACTCATAACACTAAAATTACTCTCTCTCTCCCCTGTAGACACAACATTTGTTGCGGTCTCCTTTTCGTCTCCATCCCAGACTGACATTATTCATTTGTTTACCGATCACACAAACCCGACTACCGTCTCCTCTCTCTCTCACATAGACACACACACACACACACACACAACTCCTGCTTCCACTCCCCTTCCCGACTACCGTCTCTCTCTCACACACAAAACTCTCGCTTTCGCACCCCGACTCGTACTTCTCTCACAAACATTTATCGACTAGCTAGCCTCTAGATAGGTTTATACACCCGCACACTCGTGCTTCCACCATCGCATACATGTCTCTCTCCTACTCCTTGTATCTATGTAGATTTTTCTTCCCTTCTCGAGACATGCCCTCTCGATCGTGCACACACGCACTATCGCCTCATTTTAAGCTGATACCTATCGCACACACACTCCTTGTGTCTTTGTCACACATGCACTGGCCCTCCTCCGCCTCCTCTCTCTCTCACACATGGGCTTTTTGCAACAACTAGCAAGATGCCCATGCGTTGTAATGGAACATCAAGATGCATTTGTATGAGTAGTTTATCTTGTGGGGAAAAGGATGAACGAGGAAGGCCTTATTTGCAAATGTGGAGAGGGGTGTGGGTATCTTTTTAAAATTGTTATAATCTCCTTCCTATTAAATCAGATATAGATCGGACGGCCTATATTGCAGGATGGCAGGCACATGATCATCACCGACAATGCTTTTATAAGAGTAGGGATAAAAATAGAGTTGGTGATGATGGTGGGCCTGCCATCCTCTAGAATGTAGGTCGTCCGATTTATATCTGACGGATAGGAAGGAAAATATGGCAATTTACCCGCACTCTTCACCACATTTGCGATAAGGCCTTCCTCGATCATCATTTTCTCCCACAAGATCTTGATGTTCCGCAACGCACGGGCATCTTGCTAGTAAGAGTAGAAATTAGACATATACCACTTCTAATCTTGAAACCAACAACATTCCTCCCTTATCTCATCAAAAACGCCAAAGGAATATATTTTGAGTGAAACATAACATATTTTTAGTGATATACGTATTTCAAAACTAGACTTTTTTTCTATCAAATCGGTGAATATGTAATAATCTACTTTGATCGTGTGGCAACGCATTGGCACATTGCTAGTAGTTATTATAATTTTTTGGACACCAGACAAACGGTGGAGTACATATACGAAGAGAAGAGGCGCACGCACGCAGTCGGCCTCTCGCTGTCTCGCACACATGAGTGTTAAGTAAAGGCGACTGTCGGTGTCAAAACCGGCGGATCTCGGGTAGGGGGTCCCGAACTGTGCGTCTAGGCGGATGGTAACAGGAGACAAGGGACACGATGTTTTTACCACAGGTTCGGGCCCTCTCGATGGAGGTAATACCCTACTCCTGCTTGATTAATATTGATGATATGGGTAGTACAAGAGTAGATCTACCACGAGATCAAGGAGGCTAAACCCTAGAAGCTAGCCTATGGTATGATTGTTGTTCGCCCCACGGACTAAAACCCTCCGGTTTATATAGACACCGGATAGGTTAGGGTTACACGAGTCGGTTACAATGATAGGAGATCTACATATCCGATCGCCAAGCTTGCCTTCCACGCCAAGGAAAGTCCCATCCGGACACGGACGAAGTCTTCAATCTTGTATCTTCATAGTCTTGGAGTCCGCCGTGACGATAGTCCGCTATCCGGACACCCCTAGTCCAGACTCCTCAAGAGCCCCTGAACTAGGCTTCAATGACGACGAGTCCGGCGTGTTGATTGTCTTCGCATTGCGAGGCGGGTTCCTCCTCGAATACTTCATAGAAGGTTTTGAACACCGGGATAGTGTCCGCTCGCAAAACAAGTTCCACATAACACCATAGAGAGAATAATTTTGCACAGATCTGCGACGTATTCGCGGGCGTGACATCACACCCCGCCAGGCCTTTATATGAATCGCTTTTACCGCTCCACCTCAGTAGCGCTTAGCAAGGCGTTTCCTTGGCACGCCTTATCAAAGCATAGATCGTGTCCCCTTATTCCGGATTCTCATCAATACGGCCGTGGGTAACCCAACTGCGTCCGCCGGGCACTCCTCTATCAAAGGCGAGTCCTAGTCGACCACGGGGTGGGCTCTTGGTATTCAACCTCTTTATAATGAGACCAAGGCCCTCTTCTTTTACACCCTCCATCGAGTTCGCCTCGACTCGAAGTTCTAACATCCAAAGCTTCAGATTCAGGCGCTTCGGACCTTCGAAGATGTCCGGCTCCGACCAGCACGGCCGATGGATGTCTTCCTCCGTCACGGAAGAAGATGTGCTAAAGCTGCGAGACGCCAGGTATCTAACCGGCGAGATCTCGCATAGGCTGCCTGCTCCAGGGCAGGTCATTCCCACTCCCGAGCCCGGCGAGAACGTGGTGTTCATGTCTCACTTCCTTCGGGGTTTAGGCTTCCCGACGGATCCCTTTGTGCGGGGGCTCATGTTTTATTATGGGCTGGATTTCCATGACTTGAATCCGGAGTCCATCCTCCATATCTCGTCATTCATTGTCGTATGTGAGGCCTTCCTCCATATTACCCCTCACTTTGGATTGTGGCTCAAGACCTTCAAGGTGGAGCCAAAGATGATCAAGGGCAACAAGCAGAAAAGGAGGGGCGGTCATAAGCAAATGTGTTGATGCTCCGTGGCCCGAGGGCTCTTTTCAAGAGGAGCTTGGTTTGTGGCAACGGGAGTGGTTTTATATCACCGCTCCCAGGGGCACCAAATGGGTGGCGCTTCCCGCCTTCCGCCAGTCCACCACAGCGGTGGCGTCATGGGTCAACAAGGGGCTCGACTAGGCGCCGCCCAAGGACGCCTTTGTTGCAGGCCGATTCGAGACCTCCAAGAAAGAGAGATCAATCTGGTTGCGATGGCGCAGTTATGTTGATTTGGCGCCTACGCCTGCAAACGCCGCCCCCTCCCTGTGGGAATTTAATCCGGAGGGACCGCGAGCTCTCCAAAATTTTATGGGCACGACGCCCGTGGAGATGTATAAGCTGTTCTTCGGATCACAAGTGAAGTGTCCGGACCTGACTGAGGACGCAGGGCTAAGCTGCAATTGCCCAGATACTCAGGTAAGGAGTCCTGTAACCGGACAGGCTGTTCATTCATTTATTATATATATACGCCCTTTAAAGGAGCCGTTTCTTGAACAGGAGTGGATAGCCAAGGCAAAGTTAATAAGGTGTTCGGCTCCCCTCCCAGAGACCACGCCGGATCCCATGCTGGCCAAGATGTTGAAGGCCGCGCCCTTTGAAGAAGGCGAAGGGGGGAGCGTGGAAGCAACTGCCTCTACGAAGGAGGCTATCAAGGAAGGAGGGATTAAAAGTCCCGTCTTCCGAGGAGAGAAGAGGACCGCTTTGGAAGATCTGGAGGTCAAGGCCTCAAAGAAGGGAAAGGAATCTTCGTCAGAGAGTCCGGCGCTGGGAAGTAACCCAACCGCACTATTTCCCCTAGGGGATCAGCCCTCTAGCGAGCCGTAAGTGAAAAGAAGGGGTCTTGTGAATAAGGAACATCCCTGTATTTATTTAGGAAGATAACCGAAATTGTACCTTGTAGTTCGGATCTCAGCCCTTCTCAGCAGATCTCGTCTTCGGGGGATCTTCTTCCGGAGATGATGGAGAGTGAAACGCCTCCACCAGTCGCACCCTCATGCGAGGCGGATGATCCTGAGGTGTCGACGCGGAGGGTTCCCCCAAGCCCGGCGAGGCCGGAAGGTCCGGCGCCAAGTGGTGTGCGGTCGGAGGAGCTGAAGGATCTGCGGCGCGGCGGCTATCTCGTAAGATCACCGTGCTCTAATGGGTACGGTGATTGAAAGGATTGCATCCGCGGAGAGGATTGCATGAAGCCGTCGAAGCTTACCGACGGGTTTGAGGTACGCAAAATGATGTACCTTCAGCAGTTATGCATATAGAATGCGCCTGTATAGATAGTAGCCTCGAGACTCGGTATGCTGTCAAAATTGACAGCGTGCGAGGATCAAATCTCGATTATAACATACCGTCGCTCCTAAACAGGTGGCGGGCGTCCGTGGCCAGCCGGATCGATGAATATGCCGAACTAAAGCGGCAACTTGACGAGGCGGATGCGACATCGCGCTGGTCAATAAGCGGTTTGACGAGTCGCAAGGTATGCGACTCCTGCGCGCGACACTGGTAAGGGAGCTTGACGCCCATGTCTTACTATTTTATGCTTAATGCAGATGGTGTCGCTGCTTGTGGAGGAGCTTGGCGGAACTCGCCGAGCGAAAGGGCAAGCCAGAAATAGTAATGCGGCGCTTTAAGGGCGGCCGAAGAGCTAGAAGCCGAACGGGCTGCTCACTGCCGAAGCAAAGAGGAAATGGCCGATATGGCCAGAAAGTTGAAGAATGCTGCCGATCACTGTGAGGTTGTCGAAAAAGAACGTCAAGCGGAGCAAGAGGGCCTGAAAAAGGCCGCCGCCGAATCCAAGAATGCCCATTCGGCTTTGAGAGCTGCCAAGGAGGAGCTGAGTCCGGCCGGGGCAATTGCGGCTGGAAAACCGTTTCTGCTGCGGAGGAAATATATGGATCCAAAGTATGCTCAATTGGACAAGTTGTGGAGTTCGGAGGATGCTTATCTGGACTTAGCGGCGAGCGCTGCGGACGCGATTGAGCACTTCCGAGGCCAGAAGGGGCACAGAAGGGAAGAGCTATATTGGTCGCAATTCCATAGCCCAGAGCGCCTTCTTCCGTTGACCGATCGTTGGCCGAATGGGCTGAGCTGAATCGACTATCCGGACTTGCCATGCAGCATGTCATGACTCATTTGTGGCCGGGCGGACCACAGCCGAAGAGTTATTTTGGTTTAGTGCAGCAGTTTCTTGGTGCGGTACTGCGTATCGACGCAATGAGGCGGTCGGCGTGTATTGAGGGAGCGCGGATGGCTCTGGCCCGTGTCAAGACATACTGGGCAGATATGAAGGCCACCGATGTTGCATCTCAAGATTCGGACAAAAGCCAAGTACTTGCCGAGCACTACTTTGAGGAAGTCCTGTCGGGCGCTCCTTTAATAGAGACGCAGTGCTCGAAGGATATTATGTTTAAATGACATGTATGATTTGTGAAAACAATGTTTCAATATAATATAAGATCTTTTTATACTTGTGCTTTCAAGTAGTAGACTACTCCCTGTGCGGCCGTATATGTATATGTATATATAACTTGAAAGATGGCAGTCCTTGGCTTCAGCCCCCACGCACATAGTGCGGGGGTGTTTGCAAAGAAGGCGCTCTTGCACACTTAATCCAACGTCTTGGTCCTGTTAAGGAGGTGGTAGCGTAGCAAACTAGGCAACCGGACTATAATGCTTTATCACTTTCACTTAGCCATAGGAGTTCGAGGTGGGGCTACTATATAGCCCACGGGGCACCGCACTCTCCCGAACTCGAAGTGCGTATGTGCTCGACGAAAACCGGTCCTTCGTTAATGCGGAGGAATTCTAAACATTCCGATGAGTCATCAGTGGTTGACCAGTCTCTCGCTATATCATGACAGTCAGGTTTCGGCTTTCATCGAGGTGCTCGCCCGGCCGAACCGGGGCACAATCGCAGTAGTTCTCCTGGTGTCGCGTTAGCCGATAAACCGGAACGTAAGGCAACAAAACACAAGAGCTGGGCAAACCCAACATTTGACCAAAGACATGATTCGGAGCTGATGCATATAAGGCCTAACTCGAGACGTCGAATACTCCATAAGGTATTCGGTCTTTATAAAAACGGGCAGAATAATGCCCTAAGCCCCTGGTGTCCAGGTACGCGCAAAAATTCTGGTGCGGCCAATGCCAAAACGCCAGCCTCCTCCTCGGTTATAGTAAGAAACCGGGGGATGTATATCAACAAGAGACAGTAAAAAAGGTTTACGCAGGGTCTTAATCTGAAAAGAATCCTTGCAACGGGTCCCTCTGCACGCCTCTGCTTTGTGTCTCCGCGCAGCCGTATCACGGACGGTGTAGCACGTTGTTCATCTGTAAGAGAGAGAAACTTAGTTTAAAAGAAAAAAGATCGTGCGAAAGATGTACTTTATATTAAATAAACAGAGTACGATTCGAAGAAGTGAATAAAATTGAGCTTTATTGTCTCTTGTGATACATGCATGCAGCCCCTTGTGGGGGTATGCCGCTAGTAGGCGCCGGACTCGTCTAGCCGTGTCCGGGGTTTGAATGATCAATTCAGGTTCTTTGACTAGTGGAGCCGAATAGGTGTGGGGCTATCAAGGCAGTCTCGCGCTCCTCCGTGCTCAAGTAACACTTAATACTTCCTTTTAATGAGATGATGCCGCGTGGACCGGGCATTTTAATTGTTAGAGATGCATAATGCGGTATTGTGTTAAAGCGGGCGAAAGCTTCGCGTCCCAATAGTGCTTGATGGCTACTTTTGAACGGGGCCACATGGAAGATTAACCTTTCGCGACGGAAGTTGTCGGATGAACCGAACACAACTTCTAGCAGTATGGAGCCCGTACAATGGGCATATGGGCCTGGCATTACTCCTTTAAAGGAGGTGTTGCTACGGCGAATTTTGGTTGGGTCTATCCCCATTCTGCGGATTGTGTCCTGATATATCAGGTTTATGTCACTGCCGCCATCCATGAGGACTTGTGTAAATTGGAATCCGTCAATTATAGGATCCAATATCAAGGCAGTCCATCCTGCGTTCCGGATACTTTCGGAATAGTCCTGATGGTCGAAGGTGATTGGTTTTGACAACCAATGTGCGGCGCGCATTTTAGTGGGCGCCGCTCTGTTTTTCCCTTTGATCACGTGAAGTGAGTTTACTGTTTAAACCTCTTGTGGGAAATTCTTTTGTTTTCCGGGGCTCTGCTTGTGGTGCTTGTCGTCATCTTCACTTGGTGTGTCGAGCCCCTTGTGTTCGGCGTTGAGTCTGCCGGACTGTTTGAAGACCCAACAATCTCTGTGGGTATGGTGTGCAGGCCTCCCGGGAGTACTGTGGATTTGACATATCTTGTCCAAGATTTTGTTTAAATTGGATAGCTCATCGCTGTTGTCCTTAAGGGGCAGTTTTTTATTGTTCTGCCGTGAGCTTTTGAATCCGGCGTTGACTGCCGTGCTCTTTGGACCATTCTTCTTAATCCGGCGCTGGTCCTTGTTGCGCCGTGGTTTCCCATTTCCATCCCTGATTTCGGATGTACTTGGGTCGCTGGTGCTGCATCTTGCTAGCCAGCTATCCTCTCCAGCATAAGCGGGTCATGATGCTTGTTAATGCGGCCATTGTTCTTGGCTTTTCTTGGCGAGGTGTCAAGCGAGCCATTCATCTCGGACGTTGTGTTTGAAGGCTGCTAAGGCTTGGCGTCCGGACAATCGACTATTTGGTTCTTTTTAGTAAGGAACCTGTTCGAATTTCGGCTGACTCTCCGGGCTGTTGAGTTATGTGACTTAGATAAATCGCATCCGGAGGGCGGACATAGGTCCCCAAAATTTGCTCAAACGCATCCTCGAGCTCTTCCCAGCTTCCAATGGTATTTTCGGGAGGCTTTTAAGCCAATGCCGAGCTGGCCCTTTGAGTTTGAGGGGTAAGTATTTTATGGCGTGGAGATCATCTCCTCTAGCCATGTGTATGTGGAGGATGTAATCCTCAATCCAGACTCCAGGGTCTGTTGTTCTGTCGTATGCCTCTATGTTTACGGGCTTGAATCCCACTGGAAATTCATGATCCAGCACCTCATCGGTGAAACATAGGGGGTGTGCAGCGCCCCTGTATTTGGGTGTGCCGTGATGTTCGGATATTTGGTGTGTTGCATTGCTTTGAAGAGCTTGCTTTCTCGGCCCATAGATGGACCTAACTGGGCCATCCTTTTGATGTGAATCCTTATGCAGATCGCGTGCCGGCTTGTGTGCGGCGCTATTTGCCGCTCTCTTTTTTCCGTGGGGTCGTCCATCCGACCGGGGGGCCTTCTTATTTTTTGATTGTGGGGGCTCTATGGCCTCTTCGTCAAATTCGGGCAGTAGTTTTCTCTTTGGATAGCTCTTTGTTCGCGATCGCCGCCAGATTTGTCTCATGATGTTGAATACTTTGCTCCATCTGATCCTGAGTGCATCTTCCGCTGTTTTGAGCTTCCGCTACGCTTTTTCAGGCTACGCAGCGGGCGACGAGCCTTTTCTCGGAGGTTATTTTGCTCCAACAATTTGTCCGGCGTGAGATCGTCCGGATTGTTGTCTTCGTCGGGACGGGTTGTTTATCAAGTTGTCTTGTTGGACGATTGCTCGATAGCGTGTTCGTGCGTCCACGGTTCGCCCTGCTCTATGGCTGGTTCTCTGTTGAGGCGGGACTTTGTTCGGCATTTACGTTGCCGCTTTTGACTGCCGAGAGGATTTATCCTTCGAAGCGTCCGTTGTTCCTCGTCTTCATTTCCTTTAGGTGTATCCACCATGTATACATCATGGGATGAGGTGGTTGTCCAGCACCCTATAGGTGCTGGTTCATGGTTGTCTCCTACATCGTCGTCCATACCGTCGATGTCTTCGGAGTCGAAATCGAGCATGTCGTGTAAGCTTTCGACAGTGGCTACGAAGTGGGTGGTGGGTGGGCGTTGAATTTCTTCGTCGTCCGCATCCCAACCTTCCTGACCGTAGTCCGGCCATGGCTCTCCGGATAAAGAGAGAGAGAATTTAGTGAATTCAAGATTTCGCCAAAGGGCGAGTGCTGAAAGATGTCCTTGGCAGTGAACTCCATAACCGGCGCCCAATCGGATTCGATTGGCAGGGGCGCGGAGGGTTCGGAGTCCGGAGAGGAGTCCGGCACCCTGGAGTCAAGGTCTTCACAAAGGACAGGGACGGAGTTCGGCTCAATCGCCGTAGGGATCATAGCCCCCGAGGCGGTGTCCAACCACTCGTCCTCGATCGGGGAATCCAGCTCCGGATTAAGGGTCGGAGCGGATGCTGGTGTGGCCTCCAAGGCACTATTCGGCTGCAGGGCTAGATCATGCCCATCGAGACAGTGCGGCACGCTTGGCCGCGGCTCGAATCCATCAAAGATCAAGTCTCCGCGGATATCGGCCGTATAGTTCAAACTTCCAAATCTGACCTGATGGCCAGGGGCGTAGCTTTCGATCTGCTCTAGATGGCCAAGCGAATTAGCCCGTAGTGCAAAGCCGCCGAATACGAAGATCTGTCCGGGGAGAAAAGTCTCACTCTGGACCGCGTCGTTGTTGATGATTGAAGGAGCCATCGGGCCTATCGGTGACGACACAGAGGAACTCTCAATGCAAGCACCAATGTCGGTGTCAAAACCGGCGGATCTCGAGTAGGGGGTCCCGAACTGTGCGTCTAGGCGGATGGTAACAGGAGACAAGGGACACGATGTTTTACCAGGTTCAGGCCCTCTCGATGGAGGTAATACCCTACCCTGCTTGATTAATATTGATGATATGGGTAGTACAAGAGTAGATCTACCACGAGATCAAGGAGGCTAAACCCTAGAAGCTAGCCTATGGTATGATTGTTGTTCGTCCTACGGACTAAAACCCTCCGGTTTATATAGACACCGGATAGGTTAGGGTTACACAGAGTCGGTTACAATGATAGGAGATCTACATATCTGTATCGCCAAGCTTGCCTTCCACGCCAAGAGAAGTCCCATCCGGACACGGGACGAAGTCTTCAATCTTGAATCTTCATAGTCTTGGAGTCCGGCCGTGACGATAGTCCGGCTATCCGGACACCCCCTAGTCCAGGACTCCCTCAGCGACGTTAACAAATAAACCCTAAAACCCTAGGTCCACGATTGCTGCATTCGCGGGTACCGGGTATGTGGTGGAGCACCTTTGTAGGAATAGTCAGCTCGCGTGATAATTTGATCCGTAGGAGTTGATGGTCGGGACCACGGTGAGCGACTTGGGCGCGGTGGCTCGCCGATTGCCACGGATCGAGTAGCCACGTTTAAAATATCGTTTTTCTAGCGGGGTTAAGAGTTCTGATTTTCAATTGCGCGTTATAAGTAGTAAGTAGTTTTCAGAATGATTGGTATGGAGCGAAAATGGAATTCATAGTACTACGTACCTCCTTGGCGTATGGTTTTATGGTTTTTTTTGCGATGGAGGTTGTATGGGTTTATGTTGCGAGATGTTGAACCTGGTAGTTCTAGGGCAAATACTATGGTTTAGATTTAAATGCTGGTTTTCAGTAATGAAAATCGGAAGGGGAAACCCTTCTTTGATTAAAAAACTACTACCTCCATTCTGGTTTACTAGTCCCCATCGTACTTTGGGTCAAAGTTTGTCCAAGAATTTTACTTGTAAAATGTGAATGGAAAACAAGAGTTTGTTATACCCAAACAAAAAAGGACTGGAGGGAGTGATTGCTCTGACACGGACGCGACCTCTCATAGCGCAGGCATTGAACCGGCGCGCCGACCAAGAGGGCCGCACTCGCTGCAGGCCCGGCTGAGCACGCCTCCTCGCCGCGTGCAACCAGCTTAAGACTGCCCCGCCTGCCTTCATTGAATCTGCACATGTGCCGGCAACACGTCACGTCCTTCCGCGAGCCGGCAGGCATTTTAGAACACAAAAAATGACTAAAATATAATTAATTTATGCATGGTATTGACTTGTTGTGCTCGCACTGGTAGCAGGAACTAGTAGAGGTTTTTCTTTATTTATAACTCTCCTCACATTTTTTTTGGCTTTGAAATGAATCATGGTTGTGGACATTATGTATGAAATGTGCAGATATCTGTGAACATGAGTTTGATGTCGAAGTTGAACTTGGAATGTCGGGCTTGCGCGTGAACTATACCATGTCCAATGCTTTGTCTGTTATTGTTTGGAAAGTAATTGTTGTTATTACATGACCCGAAAGAAAACATTTTGTGCCACATCAGTAGATGCATGGACATCACAACAGGCATGCTGACTGGATAAACATTTGAACCTAGCTATTATGAAGGAAATTTTGTATTGACAACATTTTTAGATAGCAGGAGACGCCTAGCCTGCTCTGCCTCTGCTAGCTTATTTCTGGCTTCTTCCATCTCTTCTTTGGCTTGGGTGAAGAGAGCATCTGATTGCTCTTTTCGATTCTTCAGGAACTCAACTACATTCTCAAGGGCTGCTGCACGCTTTCTTTCAGCCTTTACTAATGCCACGAGGACACGAACAGCTAACGACTCCACCTGGCTTGTGTGTAATCCAGCATCATCTGGGAATTTGCACCTTGTGTCTAATCCAGCATCATTAGGGAACTGGAACCTTGTGTGTAATCCAGCCTCATTTTGGAAACATGATCTCGAGGTTGACCATACTTCCCTCCTCGCAGGAATTGCATCCTGACATGAAGTTACTTCTTTTTTAGATCAATACTCAGAGCAGCCTAGATCCATTTAGTAGAAGCCAGATAAACAGAACTCGGAGAAGTGAATTCAAAAGGAAAAAAATATAAAAATAGACTACAAGGTGAGAACACCCACTTCCTACATCAAGCTAAAAACGAAAGCATTAGGACGATTAAGACTCTTCTTATTATACATCGAAGAATACCACGCTTAAGAGAAACAGAAACTACAACATATACACACGAAGAACACGAGGATACACGAAAGTAATTGAAAGGGTGTTACTTACCAAAGCTCGTTTTACAGGTTTGGTGCAGCTCCTCTTTAACTTGCCACGCTCCTTGAAGATGTCCCGAATATCCCATGTTTGGTCTTCATTTCTCCTCTACATGTTCACACTCGTGGTTTTAAAATCTCAACATGGCAAGAAAAATATACTACTAGTAATACTCGCGCATCTTGTGGGCAACATTAAAGCACTCGTCTCCCATGTTACAGCATCTCCAACAGAATCACAACGTGCGGCGCTTTAAAAAAGCGTTTGCAGTGCTAAGATCGAGAAGTACATAGAGTAGATCGAGAAGTAGATAGAGTTCTCAGCATAGATAGATAAAAAAAGATAATTCAACTACTCCACGTCGTCCTACTCCTCCTCGGTGATGTCCTCCTCCGACGTCTGACTGTAGGCGTGAAGATACCGATCATCATCGGATTCCCAGGGCGACGCTGCTCCTAGCCTCATTTTGAATTGATCGTCCGCTTTTCGCCTACACTTGTCCTCGTGATAGGCGGCTCGCTCTGCCCTCCTCTTATCCCTCTCCGGCCTCCTTTGCGCGTAGAACTCGCGCTCGTTGTTGATGTCCCGCGGGAAGTGTTGGCGCCACAGCGCCATGGCTTCCTCGTCCATCTCGGTGATGCCGAGACGGTGCTCCCGCCTCTGGTTGTCGTGACGATCTTCGTCGGTGCTAAGCCGCGGCAGAGGCGCGAGCTCCTGCGTCGACACGTTGGGGAAGTTCAATGTTCTATGAGGCCACCGGAGTCGCCACGCCGCCGCGTCGTACGCGCGGGCGGCCTCATTGGCGGTGTCAAAATTGCCGAGGCCGAGGCGCATCCCGCGGAACCGGATCTCGGCGGAGAAGCCGCCGAGGGCGCGGCGACGCCGCGGTATCCCAATTTTCCGGCGCGGCGGGCGGCATGGTGGCGGGCGGCGGCAGGCAAAATGAGCGGGAGAGGCGGTGGCAAGGCCAGAGAGGTGGAGGGCGTTGGATTTTATAAAGCGCGTTGGACTTGGCAAGGCCAAAACTAGCGACGCCGGTAGCTTTTTTCCGCAGCGATCCTTTCCCGACGTCTCTACTATCTCTACTCTCTTCTCTACTGTTACTAGCAAGAGGCCCATGCGTTGCATGGAACATCAAGATGCATTTATACGAGTTGTTTATCTTGTGGGAGACGAAGATGAACGAGGGAATTCCTTATCTGCAAATGTGGAGAGGGGTGCGGGTATCTTTTAGCAAAATGGTCATAGTTTGCTTCCTATCCGTCAGATATAGATCAGACGATCCATATTGCAGGATGGCAGGCACACCATCATCACCAACTCGGTTTTTTATAAGAGTAGAGATATTTATTTAATATTTAATATTTAATATTTATCTCTACTTCCTTTACTGTCTACTTTTTTTCTCTATACTTTTTTTCTTGCAATATAGGCCGTCCGATTTATATCGGCATGATAGGAAGGAAACAAATGGGAATTTTGCAAAAAGATACCCATACCCCTCTCCAGATTTGCAAATAAGGCCTTCCCTCGTTCATCCTTTTCTCCCACAAGATAAACTACTCATACAAATGCATCTTGATGCGTGCAACACATGGGCATCTTGCTAGTTCTAAAAACCTTTCCATCATTTGCCACACTACTGGTTGCAGATGAAAAACCTACCCAAGAACAGCGCGATACAAGAGCGACGCACAATTACAAGTTGATATTCTGTTGGAAAATGGAGGCTATAACCAATTACTTTTACGGGAACAATAGCACCCAGGAAATTTGAAGGGTAGGTATGAACAAAATTGGAACTGCACATGTACTGCTAAGTGATTCAATACACACATTACCAATCGAGGAGGAGAACGATGGTCGCGGCGGCCTCTGTGAGTCATGGTCGGCAACGGGAGTCAGTTCATTGTCCACGACGATGGTACTTCTGCGCTTGGCGTCGGCTTCCGGGAAGCAGATCCGAGACCGTGGAAGATGATGACGGGGAAGAGGCTCCGTGTACGACTACGACGGTGGACCGTCTCCAGTGCAGCGTATGAGGTCGTCGATGAGGCAGATGCGCTGCGGTGGACGAGTGCGCCGATGTAAAGGGGAGGAGCACGAAGGTTGCGATGCCGTGGAGAAGTCTATTTTGCGGTGGGGATAGAAAATGGGGAGTATTCAGGTGTACTACTCTGGGTGCCGGGGTGGGGTTGGCTGGGTAGGGTGAACCTGAAGTTACGAAAACAACCCCCTACCAAGCGTCATCCGTAGGCCTGTTCCAAAGGCTATGATGGTAACTTCCTTTTGCTGAATCAGGGTCGCGGGAGATTTTCCGCCGACCTCAAAATTTTGTGACACTTTGGACTCCCGTGTGGAGTGTTGAGTGATTCGGCTAAGCAACTAGCGAGTAGTAGTAGTAAACTCTGCATATTAGGTTTGACCAAGTCAAACTTCCTAAAGTTTGACCAAGTTTATAGAAAAATATAAACATTTACCATAACAAATATGTATGATGTGAAAGTAAATTCAATAATGAATCTAATGGTATTTATTTGTTATTGTATATTTTAATATTTTTGTTATAAGCTTTCTGAGAGTTTACAAAACTTGACTTTGACCAATGCTAATACGCAGACTCAAATAAAAACGGAGGGAGTACACATTTGTTTTCTTAGTTTGTAGTGAACTAATCATTTGTTGAAATTGTGAAATAAATATATTAGGCAACTGACTTTGAATGTATGCTCTATACAATTCAATATTTACAATCATTGTCGAATCCCAAGATGTATACAAGGTCTATAGTACTTCCCAACATGCTCAAACTCACATAATCCTAGTCAAATGAGAATCTAAATGCATTTCATAGTTATTACTTTGTAGGATGCAACAAAACAACCATAACTCTACATCAGCCATTGGCCCTGTTTGGATACTCTAACACGTTAGAGTTAGAGTTATTTTAACCCACTCTAACCCAAATAAGCACCTCTCCACGGGATAGTTGGGTTAGATGGAACTAACCCACTCTAACCCTCCTGTTTGGATACTTTTGGGTTATTTGAGCCCCAACTAACCCAAACTAGCTCTAACCCATGATCCAAACAGGGCCATTATAGAAGCAACATTTTGACATATCCCAATGTGTGAATGAAATGTGCAGAGAGAGCTTTTGAAGATGGAGCAGATAGGGCGGGAAAGATTGTATGTATGTGGACGAGAGAGGAGGAGACAAACCTAATGAGACAGAGGGAGAGAGATAGAGAGAGAAAGAGAGAGGAAGAAGTTAGGTCTGTGAGAAAGATGGAGACATGTAATATATGTGAGATGCATGTGCATCAAGATTCTGTATACGTGGAAGGAGAAGAGACAACATGTTTGATGAGAGAACTAGAAAAACATGGACGAGAGGGGAAGGATCTCATGGGTTGAGGGATTGAAAATTTTGTGCGGGGGAGAGAGGGATTGGTAATTTTGTGCAAGAGAGAGAAAGAGGGTGGCGGGAGGAGTCAGCCAGCCGTCGTCACATCACCCTGCTTCCAAATGACCCCGCATTCTCTAGCGCGGTGTAGTCACCGTATTCGATCTACTCGATGCCCTCTTTGAAGATTGAGGTGTTGTGCATGTTGGGGGTGCAAAGAAGCACAAGCGAGAGTGGTCGCTGTATAACCTTGGATGGGGATGAATTGTGTGCTCGGGGGAGTGTGTGTGTGTGTGTTGTGCTGCGTGTGTGTGTGTGTGTGTGTGAGAGAGAGAGAGAGATATTGAGAGAAAACAAACCTAAGGAGAGAAATGGGTATTCACAAAGAGATTGTGCGGGCCTTGAGGTGGGCAGGGGCCGGGTGAGGGTGTCAAAATGTGCGCGTTGATGCATGTGTTGCATGCGACCGTGCGAGGGACGGACGAATTGAGAGAGATGGTTGTTGTGTTACGGATGCTCCTCTCTCTCTCATTCCCTCTCTCTCTCTCTCTCACACACACACACACAAGTAAACTAGAAGACCGTTCTCTCATGTATACACAACGCATCCGCATATCGGTCTATGTCTCACTCATGCATGATCATTTGCACATTCACACCTCTCTATGTTTGTATCACGCGCACACCGTCTCCACATTGCCCTTCCGCCACAACACACATATGGACACATACACACGTTCTCTCTCAGTCACACACACAAAATCAGTATTAAAAACGTCCAAATCCAAATAAACACGAACTGGAGCTAAATTCAAATATATGGAAATATTGCAGCGTCAAGAACTTTCCCAGGAAAAAAAAGTTGAGTAATATTTGAGGATTGTTTTCACACACACAAAAAGGTTCGGTGGATGTCCTTCGAGCACGACACGGTGATGCACCGTTCGATCGACCGCGCAGCCGCGGTTCACGCGCTTGCACAGGATTCCGTATCGTGGCTGTGGTACTAACTAATAAAAGCGCTGCCTAAGTCTAATGTTTACGTGTACTAGTACGGTTTTCTTTTAGGTTTGACCAATCTTATATAAAACTAAAGTAAGCTCCCACACGCCCACTCATCAATATGCCGCCGCCGCCATTGCGCATGCCGGCGCCCGCCTGCTCCGGCCAACAATTTCTCGCCCATCACTGCCGTGTCGCCGCCATCCCTGTGCCATGAAGCCGAAGGCTCGCCCGCTCACGTCGTCTGCAGTCCCTCCTCGCGATGCCGCCACACTGCCAAGCACGCGAGCAGCTGGTGGAGCCGCGTCTATGCACGTAGCGTACGAAGAGGAGGACGAGCGTGTGCTCCAGCACGCCGACGAGGAGGAACTAGCGTGTCATTGTCGTCTCCGCCCGCGCGGAGGAGGTGCGCATGGTGGCTGTCACAGCGGAAGCCGGTCGCGCGCGCGTCGAGCCCGCAAACCAGGTGCGGACGCGGAATCTGCCTTCAAGACCTTGAATGCCACGTGGATCCTGCAATATGATGGAGCAATTTGGGTCAGGTGACTCATGTGAGCCGTTTGATGCAACATGGATGGCTAGAAGGGCTTCTTCCACCTCTTCTATCATCTTGTTCCTTCGCTCCGTCGAACTTCTTTCACAAATCGACTGACCCAAATTATACTACTACTACGAACGTATTAAGTACAGTAGGAACATGAAGATACGAGCAGTAGTACCAACTGCAAGAAGACCAGTAGTAAGACATAGTACTAGTACTATTGTACGTACTAAAGAGTTCAAATAATGAGAAAGAACATACTAAATATAGTTCTGCTGGGGCCTCAGCACAACACACCCTTGAAAATAAACTAAGCAACTAGTCCGCTTGACACTGCAGTAGAACCAGCATGAGCGACAGCACTGCCACCTACTCGGAGTCCGAGTCCATGTCCTCGACTTCGTCCTCGTCCCTCTTCCTCTTCCTCATCGCCGACGCTTCTTTGCTTGAACCGGACACTGGGCTCTACTTCTTCATCCAACACTTGTAGATATTTAAACAAAGGTAGGAATCCATTGCTGCGTACAGGATGTGATCTTCATCTAATGTCTTCGACTCCCATGCATCATGAAACTCGTGATGAGGTTTCTTCAGTTTAGCGTACGAAGGATCAATCATGGCTGCTGCCAGGGTCATCATTGAAGGTTGAGAGGAGGTCACTAGGCTTGCCTTCTGGAGATCGAAGGGCTGGCCTACAAAAAGACCTATCCGACGCAGGACATCCCTGTCGTTCTTAAAGCCTACATTAATGAATTTCACTCTTTTGTCCTTGAGGAAGTTCTTAAAATCCTGGCACTCAACGTCGGCATGGAATATGTGGTAGACCAAGCAAACGTTATGTACGCAAACCTGGATCATGGCGGGCTTCTTCCTCTCTTCGTCCTTTAGATCCTTCTCTCGTCCCAGGACTGTGGTGTACTCAACATCTAGCCCAGCGACCCACTCATCTGTTAAACTGTTGAACATGCGTAGGAAGCGAGCAAGCCATGCTTTCACCGTCACGGATCCACGTGTGTAGATGATGATGAACAGATCGCCGGTGATGGCTCTAACCTGGTACTCAGCGGCGACCATGGAGATTTAGGAGGCCATGGATTTTGGAGGAGGGTTAGGAAAAGTTGAACTGTTGTACCCCGCAAAAACTGGGAGCGAACTAATGTGAAAGGACGGGACGACTGGGAGCGAACTATTGTAAGGTAGTAGAAGACGGGGACGAGTAGGGCATGCGAATGGCGTGGGGTTGCTGGCTTGCCCAGTGGATAAACGGCTGCAAGCCCCCAAAGAGTTCTCGAGAACTATGTGGGATCCACTAGATGCCATGTCTACTAGACCCATATCGTAGGCCTGACGGTATAGCTTCTGCCTGTTCGCACGCCATGCCGGCGCGTGTATGTAACTTCACTTAATTCCGTCAACCGCGCGCCTCCCACGACCTTCGCCTCCCTCGCGTGGTCGGGCCCTTTGAGACTTCGACCGGCTATAAATGAGCAATTTTTTTGCCTACTCCACATGCATGATACTCCCTCTGGTCCTTTTTACTCCCGTCAACCGTTTGCAAAGTGTTTGACCAAATTTATACTTTTTTTAACACCACCTTATATTAATTAACCAGCCACACCAGTACACTCATTCGATACAATATTCACCACACAGGGCGGTACATTATTTACAAGAATACCATCTAATCTATTGTCAAAGCTATACTTAGCGATTAAGTGTGCAACCTTATTGGACGAACGGATAATCTTTGACAATTGAAGATTGTTGATCAACTTCGAGATGCTCAACACTTTCATCTTTAGGTCACGCATAGCAGACCTGTCATAGTCCCCCGATGCAAGAGACGCTACCACAAAAGCGCAATCAGTCTCTAAAATTACAAGATTATGAAGAGAAATACTTATGTAGAGACCGACAATGCAAGCCCTAAGCTCCGCTTCCTCCATGCTTTGACAGGCATCAATGAAATCCCACAACCAAATTTATACTAAAAATATCAATATCTACAATACTGATTATAATGAGTATAAGAACTACGTTTTATAATGAGTGTAAAAATATTGATTTGACATTGTGAATGTTGATACATTTTTCTATAAGTCTGGTGAAAGTAGAGGTACATTGACTTCAGACAAAACTTAAATGCACAATGCAGACTAGTTCCTCCGTCCAGGTGCGTGCCATGTCCTATCTTGTCATCAATACAAGGTTAGCTATTAGAGTACCACTACCTCCCTTCTAGTTTAGAGCAAGTACAATAGAGCTGAGTCAGCAGGCTATAAGAAATAAACTAGTATATTTCTGCTTAGTTGGAGGAAAGAGAAGAGGAGAGGGAAGGTAAGTGGGCTCTTCATGAAGAGCCAGCTCTAGCACGTGCTCCTAGGCACTTTGTGAGAATGAAATGTGGGCCACATAATAATAGAAGTAGTACACTTTTTTCATCTATCATTGTACATATTGACTATAAGATGGGCTGTAGATGACATGGCACTGGCTTATAGCCAGCAGCTGGCTATACTATTAACCATGCTCTTAAAGGGCTCGATTCAAAATTTTCACCTACTCTTAGCAAGATAGTAGAGGCGGTGGAATAGTTTTTGAAGTCTGCAAAAGTACTCAACTAGTGTAAATCGTTCTTCACACAAAATGTGTTTACCAATGCATGCATGAACAGTAGTTACTCTAACCCCCCTCTCTTCTTTAATTCTTTGCCACATCAGCATGTTTGCTACTATTCCCGTGTGCATGATACCAACTAAGATACCACCATTATGGTCAGCCTTAATCATCACATGCAATAATTTAGTGCACCTTAAAATATGAACATGTGTGGGGCGTGTATGTTTTTAATGACTTGAGACTATACCTAGCCCGGCATGCAAGATGACTTATTATGCACCGTTCCCCATACCTGCAGGAAGCCCGTTCGTCTCCAAATCTTTTCCTCTCCATGTGTGGAAACAATATGCCTGCCAAACTCTCCTTCTCCCTCCGGCGGTCCCACCACTCCACCCCGTGTGAAAAAATCTGCATGCATGACTCTCCTCCCCCACGCTCGTCCAATCCGTTGTGACCAGCAATATTTCCACCCCTTCGCTCCCCCGTAATTTACTCCAACAAATATGCCCACGTAGCTGTTACTTAACTGCAGGTGCATTGGGTCACTGACATATGGGCCCAACAGGTGTTCGGCCCACATGTCAGTGACACAACTCGACCTGCAGTTAAGTCAGTGCAGCTCAGTCCATATCTTACGTAGGTGTGCCATTGCTCGCTATAAATACTGTGCCTCCGACGACATTGCTATCTCCTCCCCCTCACGTTCACGTTCATTGCTATCTCCTCCCCCTCCCTCTCACGTCGACCACCATGGCATCGCCCCTCCCAAGCCCTAGGAGCCCTTCGCTGCACCGCACGGACGGTCACGCGTCGCCATTCCGTTCCTCACCGCCACTAGTCGAGGAGGACGCGTCGGTGTTCCGCTCCTCGCCACTACGCGACGCGTCGCCGTTCCGTTCCTCACCGCCACTAGTCGAGGAGGACGCGTCGGTGTTCCACTCCTCGCCACGACACGACGCGTCGCCGTCTTGTTCCTCACCGCCACTAGTCAAGGAGGACGCGTCGGCATTCCGCTCCTTGCCGCGACGCGTCGAGGTGGACGCGTCGGCGTTCCCAATCTCGCCAAAGACCGCAGCGTCGGAGGACGCGTCGGCTCCCCTTCGAGGAGAACACCGTGTCGCCATGAGCCCCCAGCCCCGAGGAGCTTTGGAAAGAAATGGATGTCGCCTTGTGGGGGGCTTTCCTCCAGCGAGAACGCGCCAAAATAGAGGCGGAGAAGAAGGCCGAGGAAGAGAAGCGCACCATGGAACAAGCTGCTGGGAGGCCTATGTCGCGCGTCGAGAGAGTCGAGCAATTGGCTCTTTGGCGGAAGGCTCGTGCGAGGGCCGTGAGGGTGGCGGAGGACGCCCGTGCCGACGCCCTGCGTCGGTCGGGCCCAAGCGCCTCATCTCGCTTGGCGATGCGTGGACGGTGCACGCTTCAGCGAGGCGGAGTACTGTTGGCGCCGGATCACCACACCGGTGAGATCGCTCGCCGCCGCAAGCCATTAATCAGCACCTCGCGAGTTGCGAGGCTGAGGAAGAGGCGTTGTGTCGGCCATGCTGGGAAACGGCCGCGCACAGGGGCACTCGTGGCGGCGCAAGCAAGCGCTCCTGCGAGCGTCGTGGCTTTTAGGAGGAGTATAATTTTTGTTTCGTATGGCGATCTCATTAGTTTTGGGACGCAAATGATAAATCCCAAATGTTTAGGAATTTCTAGCGTCCTTAATTAAGTATGTAAAAGGGAAAGTTTGGAAACCTTGTGTATTCGTACGCATTTTGCAAGTACGTGCATATAGCACAAACTTTACTATATACTATCGCACTACACGTCTCTCTCGATATATGCTTGCAGACTGTGCTACTCCCTCCGTCCAGGTCAATAAGTCATCTTTGGTTGTGCACCGTGACCAAGGAGGGAAGACTTGTACACCTAGACGGAGGGAGTACTACTATTACTTATGTACGTGCAAATGCACGTTTTAACATTACGATGCGGTTTTTATAAAAGTAGAAAAGCAGCACTAGTCAAGCTTGTGAAACGATTCAATGCAAAACAAATGCAAAAATGCTCGTTTGATTTTTTACTTTTAGCTTCCTTCTCTGTCGTTATTTCTCTCTCGTACTTTGTACGGAGTATCTCACTGGTTGGAAAGGCATGCAAATTCCCAAACCGCTTCCTACACCCTGTATCGAATTTTTTTGCCTAACAAGTTGTGACGTGCAATTGGAATTCCAACTTGACTACTACTACTAGTAGGAGTACCAGGGGCCAGTTCTTTTAGGCTTCTAGATTAGTAATCCCATAACTACTATTACCTCCGTCCTGGTTTATTGGTTCCCATTGTAATCTGTGTCAAATTTTGATCATAAATTTAACTAATGATATGTTAGTGCATGTCACATGCCCTACTCCATCCGTCTAGGTGAGTAAGTCATCTTAGGCTGTGCACCGTGACCAAGGAGGAGGAGAAAACGAGAAACGTTAATGTTTATTTGCTAATTAATAGTATTGCATGCAATGAACTAACCACTGCATGTCGTGTTTGATATCTCAAGTCATTAAAAGCATGCACACTCTTTATCTCTTATTGGTTGATATGTCAAGAAACAAGAAACGAGGTAGAATTTAATGCACCGCGCCTAAGTTTTTTGGGATTATTTGGTTTTCGTAAGATGACTTACATACCTAGGCGGAGGGAGTAACATTTTATCAGTTAAATCTTTGGTCAAAATTTAGCACAAATTACAATGGTGAGGAATAAACCAGGACGGAGTAGTAGTTTAGAAGCCCAAATAAATGAGTGAGGCGCCTTCTTGTTACTCTCCACTGTGACTAGTCTTGTGGGAAAAGCTGGGGAAGCCGCCAAAAGAACTGGCCCTAGGAGTAGTAGCTAGGGATCGAAAAGCGAGATGAACCGGAGAAAGTAAATGCAGAGAGATGAAATGCAAAAAAGACGGAGGGATGTGATGCTTGCTTGTCCGTTTATTTTACCAGGCCACTTATTACTAGGAGTGGTTGGGTTTTGTGATATGACGGCTTTACTGCCGCGCCACGATCGGGGTGAGAGGTGAGACTCCCGTGCAGCACCGCCCTCTACACTTGTACTACATCAGTCGTGGTTTATTAGTCCCCCATTGAATTTGACTAAAGATTTAACTGAAAAAATGTTAGTGCATGTCAACAAAAACTATATCGTTGGATTCGTATTTGAACATAGTTTTGAATGATATAATTTTAGGTGACACGCATCAGTATTTATTGTACTATATATAATTTTAGTTCAATTTTTGGTCGTACTAATCTATAGTAGTAAGGTGCCCGTGTGTTGCACCGAAGAGTGAAATGCATTGATCGGGGGGTTGTTTATTTTGACAAAGGATGTGGGGGTCATCTCATGTGTAACGGGTATCGATAGGTTTCTTCGGATATTATCTCATCTCTAGAGCTCACAAACATCCGGGTGAAATAGATAAAAAGGTATCTTTTGCAAACAAAAGCGTTCAACTGTTCAACCTGCATCCAAAACTTGTGAAGAAATAACACTTATTGTGCTTTGCAAGAAATGATCTTTAAGAATTAGTTTTTGAGTATCGATTGTTATACATGTTGGCTACAGATGACATGGCACTTTCTTATAGTCAAAAATTGGCTATACTATTAAGTAATATTAACCATGCCCTTATACACCTAGGCGGAGGGATTAAATCGGGATGACTTGCAAGGGGCGGAGGAGATGTAAGAAATGGTTCATCGTAAGTCTTTCACCCGATCTTGTAGTAAAATTCATACATGGAAGATTCTAGACTAAACCATAAGCGGATACACTTTTATTCATGCGCGATACTCCAATAGAGCAAGATCCTGCATGGAAGTCTCCACATGCTTAGACAGCGGATTACATTGAGCGAAGACTAATGATCAACATTTAACATGATAATGCGTAAAAAAAATTAGAAGAACAGGGAGGCTCCTCCCCGGTTCCATTATCAAATGAAACCCAAAGTGTCTTACATCAGCTCACTGAGAGGAGCAGTTCAAAGGAAGAACTGCGGCGAAAGCCACTCAAGTTTAACGACAAGCTTACAGAATCAAAAGCGGCAAAGACACGGGCCATAAGCGCCCACACACACACTACATGTTTTCTAAGTGCACTTGATAATGTGTATGTCCAGGTGAACCTCCTTGGAGTCCCCGTGCACCGCGTCGGCGGGTAAAGGATAGAACGGATGCCATGGGTTTTCCAAGTCCACATTTGCGGGATAGTCCCAGCTCCCCAGAGTCCAAGTCCGTTCGATGAGGCCGGTGTCGCCGCCCACGCGACCCGGAGGGTTAGTAACACTGACCATGCACCCGTACATCTGCCTCGTGTCAGTGTTAGCGTCAGCGGTGTCGCCCCTGACGCACATTACAGAGACAGGGCGGTGGCCTGCGCGGGCCTCGCCGATGCCCACGATCAAGAGGAAGACGCTGACGTCCTCCTCTGAGACTAGCAGGCGGTGGTGATCCTCCAGCGACTCCGGCATGGTGAACCGGTAGCACATCTCATACTTGATGTTCTCCGCCAAGGTCCAGCAGTGACTGCTGCACGCATCCATGATGCGATGCACCATGTCCACCGGCGAGCCACAAAACGGCATCGGGCACTCATAGCAGTGGATGAAGGGCTCCTTGGAGGCATCGACTAGGCCGTCCATGAAACGGGAGTGGCTGTAGGGGACGTTGCGCCAGTTGAATATATGAGCAAGTTACTATGAGATTTAATCCGAATAAGCACAAAATAAATCATGACGGCTATAACAGAGATGAAACTAATCATGTGGACTAGCATAGTAGTAGGATACTGAGTAGAAACATGAATTCTACCACGATTTGAACAGGAAGGATGAAACACATACGATGCAACGGGAGCAGCACCGTTGGCGTTGAGGTTGTCGCCCATGTCGTTGAGGAAGAGGTTGCCGAGGTCGGGGAAGAAGTCGTCATCGGCGAAGTCGTGGCTGCCAGCAGTCGCGAGAGTGCGCTCCCCAGATTTCAACAGCGCCCGCCGAATGGAGCGCAGGAGGGAGTGGTTGTAGGGGACGTTGCGGCCGCCGAATGGAGCGTAGGAGTAGCACACGAAGCAGTAGATGGTGTCCTTACTAGTACTCCCTAGTCTCTATCTATCTATATCTATATATATCTACTCTTATAGAAAACCGAGTTGGTGATGATGGTATGCCTGCCATCTTGTAATATAGACCGTCCGATCTATATCTGACTGATAGAAAGCCAACTATGACAATTTTACAAAATATAGCCGCACCTCTCTCCACATTTACAGATAAGGCCTTGCCTCGTTCATCCTTATCTCCCACAACCTCGTGCTTCTCCCTATGTCTCTATCTCTACTAATCTTCTTTGTTTTTTATAACAAATCGAATAGTGCTGCGCTGTCCGCTGCACGCCCGGCTGAACACGCCTCCTCGCCTCCATCATCACCAACTGAGTCTTTTATAGGAGTAGGAGTAGAGAAAAAACCAAGTTGGTGATGATGGTGTGCCGTGCAATGCATGGGCATCTTGCTTTTTTTTGCATATAAGTCCAAACACCACGTAGACACGGTCTTTGAGCATGGTTCATAGTCGTTCCACGCTCGGGCATTGAAGTTTGTAACTATTTTAGATTAGAATATACTACTACTCCTCCGGTGCTAGTAGTAGAGCAGAGTCCTACTCTACTACTCTACTCTAGCAAGCTAGGGCATAGTCTTGTAGTAGGTCTTGTAGAGAGTACCGATCTTGTGATCACTCAAGCAAGTTGTCTCGCATCGATATGACCCTACGCTGCTGGTATATGTCTCGTAAGTCAAGCGGCGTGATGTAGTCATCATCACCTGTCCACTTCCCGTAGCACATATTCGCTTCTCCATCTTTGTACGCACATAATCTCGTCCAAGCTTCCATCCCCGCTAAGGCGCCTCCCCCCTCGTCCGAAACCCAAGCACTAACAATGGTAGAACCGAGCAGTGTCCGCCGAAAGAGTGGCTGGAATTCGCTCCCCACAGAGGTAATCAAGCTCATTGTTTTCGCATGTGGACAATCTCAGTACCATGCCGCTCGCCGCGTGCTCGTCGGGGCTGTACCGTCTACTCAAAGCCGTCAGGCCGGAGCTTTTTAAGCCAGCTCCTTGCTTGCTGATGCCGCCTGATCTTCAGAAACGGCGTGTCACGCAACATAACAATCATAGGGTGGCGAGCATCAACCCCCTTCACTGCGATCCGATCCCGTCAGCCTCGGCTACATTAACGGTATGTCTTTGGTCGGCATGAACACGTCTTGGATGGTGCTCGTCGACGGTCGCGGCAGCTGGATGCTCGTGGAGGTCTACACCCGGCGATTGATCCCCCTTCCTTCGATTAACACTGCACTGCTTTGGCACCATGCCCGAATACTCGAGAATCTTACAAGAGCCAACATGATACCAAGTTTGGTTGCTCAAGGTTGTAATCTGCCAAGTGCCCGCAAGATCTGTGGAATTATAAAGACTTGAGGCTAATTGCGTTCTCAACCGCGGTCTCGCCTATCTCGATGTGTCACTGCGGTAAGTGGATAAATCTGCACGTCCATCGCAGGATCATACATCCTCCATGGTTCTCTCGATGCCATTGAACACAAGGGCTTCATTTACGCTGTCGACTCCTTCTATGGCTGGACGTATTGCTGGCCTACTCGATCATCGCTACAAACGGTTGTTACAAAGAGTATGTTACTTTCCTATGATATCATGATGGCTTGCTTATATTACTGTCAACATTTACTGAAAAAATATTCATGCTCATATCATGTTGTTCTTAAGATTGACTAAATCAAGAGCCCTTTTTTATTTGACTCGAACTTGATATGACGTTGTAGGCCACCTGGTGTCCCTACCCTTCCTAATCCCATAACCTTTCAAAGAAAAGCGGCATGGCAGTTGCAGGTGGTCCCTGGCTCGATCAGACGACGGCGAAAGATTGATGATCGTTCGCACATACCGGCCATGTTGTTTTGCGGAATACAATCACAGTCACTGCAAGGTCTTTGAGCAGGATCCCAGCTTCTCTGGGCCTTCAAGAATTTTTGACTGGAGGCTGGTAAGTAGCCTTGGTGCACGCTCTCTGTTTGTCGGACTGAATTATCCGATTAACCAGGAGATAACCGACGGCAAGGATCATGATGGCAGCGCGGTTTCGTTCATCAAGCAAAACTGTGTGTACACAGCGTACCATGCGTCTCTGCATGCACCATACCCTGATATGTGCCGCCACGCCTCGCAGCCCAAAGTAGGAGAGAGGGTCGCAAGTATCGACTTCGACCTATTGGCTGGAGTTTTCCCGCCAGCACCCATCTGGTTCAAGCCGTCACCAATCTCCATAGCTTAATAAATAGTAACGCCTAAGCGAGCCGCTTAGTTAGATGCGTACACTTGGTGTAGTAGGATCTTTATTTAGTTTGATGCATACACTTGTTCTTTTTGGTAGCCCTTTTGTAATGATGGATGATGTTTGGTTTGGAAGAGAGTTGCGTCTTCACTCTTACGGCGCCTCGCTTATCGCTTCGCTGCACCCCAGCCCTGGTTGTTGTTGCTGCTGTTTTCAATGTACAATCAGTAGTATATTTAGATACATTGGTTGAATAAATGTGTTGTTAGAACAACAAACACAATGTTTTGGAAGTCGTTGCACGGTTCGATCCTTTAGTGCCCCGTACCGTACGTAGCTCATACTATTTTTCGTACAGAACACATTTTTCACTTGTTGATAAGATGCAGCCCATTGATGAAGCCCCAATAGAGAAGCCCATAATTAACTTGAAGGGAGGCTCTCACATGAATCCGTCCCAGGTACATGCACATGGTCCCCTAAACATAAATAAGTAAATAAATAAATAAAGCTAAATGCTCATGTACCAGTTCTTTGGGAAAATAGGTAGCCCAGTATTTCTTTTTGAAGAATACCCAAGCTAGGCCTATTTGTTTTCTCCAATTCTTGGGCTGCAAATCTTTCAAGACGAGGAGGATGCATTCCGTCCTGGCCAAAGAGTATGGTCAATATCATAAAAGTAATATCAAAAGGGTTGAAAATTCCAAAAAATTATAGCAAATGGGATATTAGTTTTTTTTGTTTTTGTTCTTCATTGATATCTTATCGTATTTCATTGGATTTAACATGACATAGTACCAATTTATTTTTAAATTATGGCTATTAACTTTTGGATTAAGAATATTTCGTTCCCCAGCAAAAATTTATGAATTTTTAAAATTTCCCACATATTTAGTTAATTTTTTTATAGTAGTACTGACCAGAAAATGGCCAGCAATTCTAAAAATGGAAAACGGGCTGCAATAAATTCCATATGAATTAGAAAATGAGTTAAAATTATAAAAATAATAGCAAATGGCTGGCTTGTTTACGCAAGGCTTTGTCAGTGAACACGCGATTCTAGCAGCAGTGACTGTTGGATGTCCATCCAACGGCCGACGTCTTCTTCAATCTCGATATTCCTGCTCGGCCCGCTTAAACTAGCGCCGGCTGGACTGCCTCTCCCTCCTCTTGTGGCCAGATGTGATGCTGCAGCTTCCCGGCCCACCCTACTCCCTCCGCTGGCCTGGCCGCACGCAATCAACTGCCTCCTTATTACGCGAAAAAATGATTCCTCCCACTGACATCTGGGGCGCACCGGTTGGGAGGCTGACCTGTGGGCCTACTACGTTGACGCGTACGCAGGGCTTGTCAACTTAGTCAACAAATGATTCTAGCAGCAGTAACCGTTGGATTTGAATCGAACGGTCATGTTGCTTCTTCAATCTCTGCTCTTCTTGCACCAGCCACCCAAACCAGCGCCGGGGAGACCGCCTGCTCCTGCCTCTAGTGTCCGGCTGTGCTGCCGTTGAGGCCTCATCGCCCCCTACTACTCCCAGCCAGCCAGGCCCTGCGGCAATGGCAGCCTCACACCGCAGCCGAACCAGTGAACCCTCGTACTCCTCTCCGCGTGGGCATCCACTGCCGCGTCTTCCCCGGCTCCGCGTCATCCCCTTCCTAGGCCTCATTGTCGTCCACCGCCTTGGTGCTCTCGGCGCGGCGTGGTCAATGTGGTCAACGACCGACTTCCACCGGAAGAGTACTGTACGTGGAGAGGCTGACAGCTGGGTCCACGGCCACGTCCCAGTTTTCTTGTGATTTGCCAAGTAAGTCGCTTTGTCAGGCCTGTTGGGCTGCAAATCTTTCAAGACGAGGAGAGCTTTCATTCGGCTGGCCGAGAAAATGGCCCATCAGTAATGAGAAATGGGCTGTACATTTTTAAAACACATCAAACCGGCAATTAGTTTCAAATATCTTTTATTTCATTTCAAGATTTTAAATTACATTAATTTTTATGCATGGAGAATTTGTTGGATTTTATATTGATATACATTTATTTTTAAAATCAGTTTGAATGTGAGTCGAAATTTAGGGATTAAAAACAGTTCGGACCCTTTTGAAATATGCAAAATTTCAGTATAATTTTTTGACCGTGGCCACAATATGGGTTGTAATGCTAACAAAAGAATATGGGCTCCAAAAAACCTTAAGAATTAGCAAATGGGCTGTAAATTATTAGAAATAATGGCAGATGGGTTGTATGCTGTTTTCCACAGATTTGGGGCTTTCCTAAAAAGGTTGGACGACAAGCACCGATCGTTGGATGGCCATCCAACGGCCGTCGTCTTCTTCAATCTCTGCTCTTCTGCTCCGGCCGCTCAAACAAGCGCCAAGTGGACTGCTGCTCCCTCCTCCTCATGGTGGTTGTGCTACCGCACAGAGGCCTCACCGCCCACCGTACTCCCATCTCGGCCTAGCCATCCTCTACTCACCCACACTGCTGTTATTCTCCGGACGGCGGCGAACCATAAAACCTCGACAGTCATACTCCCCTCCGCGGGAAACAACTGCCGAGTCCTCCCTGCATCCGTGTCGTCCCCTTCCTAGGCCTCGCCGTCGTCCACCGCCGTGGTGCTCTCGGCGTTGCGTGGTCAATGTGGTCAATGATCGACTTCCATCGGAAGAGTACTGTGCATGGAGACGCTGACAGCTGGGTCCACCGCCACAGCAAGGAAGTGCCTCCTTATTACGCGCAAAATAATTATTCCTCTACCGACAATGGGACCCACCGACAGGCCACCGTATTCGTGAAAAAAACATTTCCCGATCGCCGGGACCCACCAGCTACACCTTCGCACGCAAGGAAGTGCGTCCGGCAATAAAAAACAAAATGATTAGCCCCGATTGCTGGGACCCACCAGCTACATCTTCGCACGCAAGGAAGTGCTTAGGGCAAAAACGATTCGCCCCGACCGCTGGGACCCACCAGCTACATCTTCTGAGCAAGGAAGTGCCCGGCGGTCGGGACCCACCTGGTCGAAGCGCACGTGGCGTTGTCATTCTGGTCGCGAATGTGCGTACATACCGGTCGTTGTAGAAGCGGCGCGTGTGTCGTAGTAGAGGCGCGCACGTAGCATGTACATGTACGCGTCTGCCGTGGTGCAAGAAAGAAAATACTGACCACGTATGTGTACATCTGGCGGGGTCTCGAACGCCTACTTGCGCATACGTACATGGTTGGGTCGGAACGGAGAAACAACGTCATCGTCGTGTTCATGGGAAGCCAACCGGCTGGGTCGGAACAGAATGCGTGGTCGTGTTCATCAGGAGGCTTGGGACGGAACAGCGATGGAAGCGAGGCTGGCGCATCGCGCAACGGAGAAACGGACCTCCTATGTTCGGAGCGGGTCTGTTGATCGGGAGGGTGTGGCGCACCGCAAAAGCGGAGGAAACGGACCTCCTATGGTCGTAAACGGGGTCTGTTGATCGGGAGGGGTGTGGCGTACCGCAAAACGGAGGAAATGGACCTCCTACGGTCGAAACGGGGGTCATGTTGATCGGGAGGGGTGTGGCGTACCGCAAAACGGATGAAATGGACTAGTGTTGCAGCGCTACGGTCGAAACGGGGGTCCTGTTCATCGGGACGGGTGTGGCGTACCACAAAACGGGACTCCACGGAATACTGTTCATCTCCACCGTCGACCTCCTCCAGCCTCCACGGGCTACCGTCGACCTCCTCCAGCCTCCACGGGCTCCTGTTCATCCAGCCTCCACCACGCGCTACTCCACCGGCTCCTGTTCAACCACCCCTCCACCGTCTAATGTTCATCCAGCCCTCCACACCACGGGGTCCTGTTCAACCACCCCTCCACGGCCACCCCTCCACCGTCTACTATTCATCCAGCCCTCCACACCACGGGGTCCTGTTCATCCAGAGGCAACGCCACCGCTCACTATTCATCCAAACCCCCCGCAACGCTCACTGTTCATCCCAGAGGCAGCATCGATCGACTTCAGTTTGCAGCAGTAGCAAAGGAATCGCTCCATCGAGTTTAGTTAACAGCCATCGATCGATCGCTCGAGTTCAGTAACGCGTAGCTTGCAGTGCAATCGCTCGGGTTCAGTTAGAGCCCAATGCCTCGCTTCGGGTTGATTAGAGCTAACGCCTACGCACACGCCGCATACGTGTCACGAGAGAACGCACATCGCTCGGCCCCCGACCTCCCACCGTAACCGGGAACTCCCCGAAATTTTCCTCCCCCTCGCTTCTACCATGGTTTTTTCCGTCATGGACGGCCCAAAGAATGTCATGCGGCTGCGTCTCCGGCCCGCCCAGGACGAAAAGCCCATTTTCTATCATGATTTTTTGTCATAGAAGTAGGAGCCCACCACATCTATGATGATACCGGGTTTTGTCACAATTATTGTCATAGAAGTGTCATATGTATGACAGGAAAAAAATTCGTTCGGCCCTAAATGTCACGGATGTGTCTTTTTTTGTAGTGTCCTCGTCACCTATTTCATCATGAGACACAATAGGAGGGAAAGTGGACATCTTTACCCTTTAATTAGTATTCGTTTTACATTCCATTGGTTTTCCCATCTTTCTATAGTTGGCAATATAAGCATTCTCATTGCAATTTACCATGCAAAACATATAGATATTTTCTAGCTTAGTTTCAATGTCGTTCGTGAGAATGAATACTTCAAACCAACTATATTTATGTGTAAATTCTTCCCTCCCCAAAAATAGACAAAGCTCATTATAAATTTCAAGGGTGATCAAATTATTGCAATATTTGGACACGGCTCGATCATGAAAAAGCATGCATTGGAAATTAAGGTGACCAACTTTATTGCAAAGTGCACAAGTAATAGGACAAAGAGAGCATAATTTTGTTGCAAATTCATCTATCACTTTGAGCAAAGAATTGGTTCTATCATGTTTATTCTTATTACAAAATCTATCTTCCTATAAGGCACTTCTTCACAAACTTTATGCACTCCACAAAAATTGACATGCTTATAAGAAACATTTTTATCATGACTTGTGCAATCATCATTAGCATTTTGGATATTCAAAGAATCCATGCTAACAACATTGCAATCATGCTTATCATTCAAATATTTCGTACCAAACATTTTATTGACTTCTTCTTCTAACAATTGAGCACAATTTTCCTATCCATCATTTTCAATTAAGATATTATAAAGATGATAAATAATATGTTGCAACCTCAATTCCATTTTTTATGTAGTTTTGTTTTATAAACCAAACTAGTGATATAACAAGAAACTAAAAGATTCGATTGCGAGATCTAAAGAGATACCTTCAAGCACTCACCTCCTCGGCAACGGCGCCAGAAAAGAGCTTGATGTCTACTACGCAACTTGTTCTTGTAGACTTGTGTTGGGCCTCCAAGCGCAGAGTTTTGTAAGACAGTAGCAATTTTCCCTCAAGTGGATGACCTAAGGTTTATCAATCCCTGGGAGGCGTAGGATGAAGATGGTCTCTCTCAAACAATCCTGCAACCAAATAATAATAGGTCTCTTGTGTCCCCAACACATCAAATACAATGGTAAATTGTATAGGTACACTAGTTTGGCGAAGAGATGGTGATACAAGTGTCGTAATGATAGTAGATATTGATTTTTGTAATAGGAACAATAAAAAACAGCAAGGTAGCAATTGATAAAACAGAGCACAAACGGTATTGCAATGCTTGAAAATGAGGCCTAGGGTCCGTACTTTTGCTAGTGCAATCTCTCAACAATGCTAATATAATTGGATCACATAATCATCCCTCAACGTGCAACGAAGAATCACTCCAAAGTTCTTATCTAGCAGAGAACATAAGAAGAAATTGTTTGTAGGGTACGAAACCACCTCCAAGCTATTCTTTCCGATCGATCTATCCAAGAGTTTGTACTAAAATAACACCAAATAATTTCAGATTCATAATACTCAATCCAACACAAAGAACCTCAAAGAGTGCCCCAAGATTTCCACCGCAGAAACGAAGACAAGAAGGTGCATCAACCTCTATGGAAACATTACCCCAATGTCACCTTGGGAATCCGCGAGTTGAGTGCCAAAACATACATCAAGTGAATCAATATGACACCCCATTGGCACCACGATTATTCATTTGCAAGACATATATCAAGGGCTCTCAAATCCATAATAGTATTCAATCCGATAAAACGAAATCTCAAAGGGAAAAATCAATTCATCATAAGATAGAGAGGGGAAAACACCATACGATCCGACTATATTAACAAATCCCACGATACATCAAGATCGTGACATCTCAAGAACATGAGAGAGAGATTAAACACATAGCTACTGGTACAAACCCCCAGCCCCGAGGGTGGACTACTCCCTCCTCATCATGGTGGCCGCCGGGATGATGAAGATGGCCACCGGTATGATTTCCCCCTCCAGCGGAGTGCCAGAACGAGGTCTTGATTGGTTTCTGGTGGCTACAGAGGCTTGCGGCGGAGGAACTTCTCATCTAGGGTTACCCCGAGGGTTTTTGGAATATTTGGTGATTTATAGGGCAAAGAGGGTGTCGGGGAAGCTGATCGTGACCCACGGACACCTATGGGACCGGCGGACCGAGTCCCTTGTGGTTCGGAGGGGGGCGGAGCTTGCACGAAGAGCAGATCGAGGCGATGCACACGAGCAGTTTACCCAGCTTCGGAGCTCTCCGGAGAGATAATACTCCTACTGCTGCTTGGTTGATTATATTGTGTTCTTGCTAGGGAGCAATGAGAGCTACAAAGCCTAGCCTGAGTGAGTGTGGTATCGAGTGAGTCGAATGAACCGAACCAGCCCCACCTTTTCTACGTTGCACTTGGGCCTCCTTTTATGGGCTCAAGGGGTCGCCGACAGGTGGCAACGTAGATGAGGGTACAAATGGAAAAACAGTAGTTGGTACACCGACTTGTACAGTGTACAGTGCATATACCTAACTCTGACGGCAAGGGACAAGATCAATAAATGCCCGTCCCTGTCGCATAAATAGTGTAACAGGGACCGTCAAGTGCACCACCGTTTGCCACAATGGTAAGCTTGTCAGCACCGCTTATCGCTGCTCCCCGCTGGCTGCACAGCCTCTTGACACGCACGCCTGGAATGGCCCCATGGCGACACGTTGGTGGATGAGCTGGAGCGGAGATGAAGAGAGGTTGCCTGTCGCGGCAAGCACCTTGCCGCGGCTGAATCCTTGTCGCGCTCGGGGCACATCGCTCACCAATCCTTCCGGCAAGCTCCTCTTGCGGGGTCTTGTTTCCTTCGTGCCTGAGTGGCCTTCCGGCAAGCTCCTCTTGCGGGGTCTTGAATCTTTGTTCTTGAATGGCTCCAAAGGAGCCACGGAGGATCTTAGCGGTCACCGGGCAAGCCACGCGCTGAGTGCTGCAACTGCCCGTGCGAGTTCGGGATACTAGGGTACCCCTACTCTAGTACACCGGCAGAGCCCCGAGCACAGGCCACACACTGCCGAAGCGCTGTTGGGCAGGCCCAAAAGCGACGGGCACGCTGCCTAGAGAACGCCGTTACTCGTTCCGGACCCACCACGTCTCCCACGAACAGCACGCGCCGAACGTGGCGTCGTGGGAGAGATCGTGGGGGCCTTCTTTAATTGGGAAAAGCGGGCGCCGCCCCTCTCCTCCTTATAAGCGGGAAGCAGGCAGGGCGCCCACTTGCCATTGCTGTCACATCAAAAACCACCGCCGCTCCCCCCTTCTTCTCAAATCTAAAGAGAGCGACGCCCCGGCCCTCCCCATTGCCACCGGCGCCATCGACGCCGTCGGACTCCTCCACCACCTCCGCCATGGGCCGAAGGCCGACAAGGGAAAGGCGTGAAGTCGGCCGAGGCGTGGCGGCTCATGGCGCTGCGGAAGGAGCGGCCACCTTCGACCCCGCTCGGCCAGGAGCTGCGGGAGTTGTACTACCTCTTCAGTCGACGGAGACGCGGCGCACCAGCAAGACGAGGTGATCTCCGCCGCCGCATCCGAGAAGGTTTCCGTCGGGTACCCCTTCTTGGCGCTTTTCTTCTCTGCGGGCTCTGCCGCGCCTTTTCCAATTCTTTTGCGACATCATGAACACATCGGCCTCCGCCTCCTTGATTTCACCCCCAACGCCGTCCTCACCATGGCAGTTTTCGCACACCTTTGCGAGAACTTTGTCGGAATCCACCCAAATGTAGCCCTCTTCGCCACTACTTCATGCCCAGCGTTGAGAGAGGAGAGCCGCTTCTTGGGAGGATTGCATGGATCTCGGGATCGGCAAGAAAGAGGCATATCTGGAGGGGAGCTTCGTAGCAAGTGGGAGGAGTGGAGAGCCGATTGGTGTCCGCAGCGCCCTACCGGGCGGGCTGGAGCCCGAGAACCACCACCCGCGACCCGTTAAGGCCCCTGTCCGAATGACAAGTGGGACCCGCCCTAGAAAATGATTAAAAAAGTAATAATAAAATGAATTAAAATTAATTAATTAATTAAGCGGCTTAATTAACTTAACTTTAGTTAACCTGCTAGTTAACTAATTAAACTTTAATTAGGTAAATCAGAGAATGACAGGGGGCCCCACCCCTGTTGACCAGTCAAGCTTTGACCGGTCAACTGGGTCCCCTTAGCCCACTCGACCACTGGGTACACATCTGTGTACAGAGCTGAGTACTTGTAGCATTTAGCTTCTATTTCAAATTAAAATAAATTCAAAAAAATGATTAAAACTTTGGAAATTAATAATAAATAATCCGTAACTGGATGAAAATACTTTGTACATGAAAGTTGCTCGAACGACGAGGCGAATCCGGATACGCAGTCCGCTTAATCGCCACACACCCCTAACCTATCGAACCCGCAACTTTCCCCCTCCTCCTCGCGAAAAAACGAAACACCGGAATACTTTCCGGATGTTTCTTATAACAGTACCACCTCATACCACGTTAGGGCACGCCTAGCATCGTTACTTGTCTTGTCATGCATCGATATGCATCTGTTTACAAGGTATACATTGTTTCTTCCCCTCTTCCCTCCGGTAGACTACGAGACCGACGCTGCTGCTGCCGGTTCGACTACGGTGTTGTGACCCTCTCTCTTGCAGAGCAACCAGGCAAGCCCCCCCCCTTGATCACGAGATATCGCCTACTCTTCTCTATCTGCTTGCATTAGAGTAGTGTAGCATATTCTCGCTTTCGAGATACTCCTATCTTTGCTGCATAGCTTTGTCCTTGTTACTCTCAAGTTGTTACCTTACCGCAATCCTATATGCTTAGTATAGGATGCTAGTACTTTCATCTATGGCCCTACATTCTTGTCCGTCGCCATGCTATACTATCGGGCCGTGATCACTCGGGAGGTGATCACGGTATATACTATATACTTTATACATGATACACGTGAGACTAAAGTCGGGTCGGTGGTGGAGCACCCATGAGTGGATCTTTGTGGCGGGAGCGAGGGCAAGTTGAGACCGCCTAGGAGAGAGGTGGGCCTGGCCCTGTTCGGAGTTCGTGGTTACTTAACACGCTTAACGAGATCTTGGTATTTGACCTGAGTTGGCTACGAGCTTCTACGCACTAACCATCTACGCGGGAGTAGTTATGGGTATCCCGACGTCGTGGTATCAGCCGAAGCACTTCAGACGCCTTGACGGAGCGGCGCTGCTACCGGATTGGACTGAACGCTGCTAGGCTAGGTCGCTTCGGCCGCCCTACTTAGCGCAAGGTGTGCTCGAGGCGATGGGCCCCTGCCCTGGCGCTTAGGTTTAGACCGGCGTCTTGGCCTCTCTGTTGAGCCTAGGTGGGGCTGCGACGTGTTGATCTTCCACGGCGGGCATGACCCAGAAAGTGTGTCGGCCAAATGGGATCAAGCGTCTTTGGGTAAGATGGTGCACCCTGGAAGTTAATCTATTGAATAGCCGTGATCTTCGATAACAGGACGACTTGGAGTTGTACCTTGACCTTATGACAACTAGAATCGGATACTTGATAAAACACACCCTTCCAAGTGCGGATACAACCCGTGGTCGCTCTCTCTCGGGGTTACGAGGAGGGATCGCGGGTAGGATTATTGCTATGTGATGTTACTTGGAGGACTTCAACCTACCCTCTTCTACATTGCAAGACGAAGTTGACGAAGCATAGTCTTGATAAGATTAGCTATCCCCTCTTATTACGGCATTCTGCAGATTCGGTCCATCGATATGGCCCTTTACACATATATCCATGCATATGTAGTGTAGCTCCTTGCTTGCAAGTACTTTGGATGAGTACTCACGGTTGCATTGTTTCCCCCTTTTCCCCCTATCTCTACTCGATTGCTGCAACCAGGCGATGGAGCCCAGGAGCCAGACGCCACCGTCGATGACGACTACTACACTGGAGGTGCCTACTACTACGTGCAGCCCGCTGACGACGACTAGGAGTAGTTAGGAGGATCCCAGGCAGGAGGCCTGCGCCTCTTTCGATCTATATCCAGTTGGTGCTAGCCTTCTTAAGGCAAACTTGCTTAACTTATGTCTGTACTCAGATATTGTCGCTTCCGCTGACTCGTCTATGATCGAGCACTTGTATTCGAGCCCTCGAGGCCCCTGGCTTGTATTATGATGCTTGTATGACTCATTTTATTTGTAGAGTTGTGTTGTGATATCTTCCCGTGAGTCCCTGATCTTGATCGTACACATTTGCGTGCATGATTATTGTACGATTGAATCGGGGGCGTCACAAGTTGGTATCGAGCCGATTGCTGTAGAATCCCCTTCCACACTCCTTGGCGAAGTCGAGTCTAGACATTGCAAAACTTTTACTAACTTGGCTGTGTGCCTTACGGCCCACGCCGCCATCGGGTGGTATTAGGATCTTTTACTCCTCGACCTTTACTCGGGATTCGAACGCTCTTCTATTCGGGTTAAACGATTTTTACTAAAATCTAACTTTAGGTTCTCGAAAATACTTTCTACCGGAGAGGCCCTTCAGTCCGGATGATCACCGACTGCACCAGAAAATTTCGGAGATACTCTTTGATGTTCTCTCGAGACTTTGTGCCCATCACTTTTGCTATTCCTGACCACCGATAAATCCGTATGGATAACTACTTACACTTGCCATTCATATGATCATCCCCCATTGATCTTGTTATTACAAGATACCCGAAGTTTTCTCTATTGTTTCGAGAATACTTTGTGCCTACTGCCTAGCAGTTCTTTGCCACATGAATACCCCTTCAAATAAATCCTCGCACTTGTTGAGTATCCGCTCATCCCCAGTTGTTCATGCGTTTCACAAAAGTCTTCAAAATACTATTTGATCTTCCGAAAATCCTCTGGAGCCTTTGGCTCTTGAAATTCTTGCTTGCTTGCATTATGGTTAATCCCATAAGTCTCGTAGTCATATTGACATTCCTTGTCATTATCATTTTGAGTCTGTTGACTCAATATGTTTCTGAATACCGCAATCATCATTGATCCTATAAATTACCTTCCGGCTGAGCTGCCATTCTTTTAACTGGAATTGGTTCTCGACCAATCCAATTGTCGTTGATTGTACCCTAAGGCTATTCAACTTATCCATCTCTAATCAGAGCATTGCTTCTAATCCCTTGATTTGAAAATCATAATCCCTTTGTTATTTAAACGTTGAATTATTCAGATGTTCTATAAACCGATGCATTTGCATTCTTTCTTCCTCTGATTGGGTATCGATACTCACCTCGGCTCCCTTGTGGATCGCCATATCCTTTGTTGGATTATTATAACCGACAGCATCCTTCATATGCAAAGAACCTCACGAAGTTCTTTCCCAGATACATAATGCCTTTGGTAGTTGTATCCTCTACTTTTGTCAACCTTGCTCTACTTTTGAGTTTGTGTTATTTACTCCTGAAGTTTGTGGTATATGTTAGTAAGGTGCCCGGATGGGTTGAACCTAGGCCTTCCTTAATATGTGTGAACTCGGAAGTTTTCACGAGTCATACTCATCTGGTATTTCACCAGGTAAAACTTTCAATACTAATGCCTTTATCAAAGCGAGAAGTGAATGGAAGGTTATACATTGAAGAAGTGGGAGTCGACCTTGAACTTTATGTTCATGCCCATGGACACGATGTACATCTTCTCATCGAAGCTCCTTTTAAAATTAATTATTCCTTGATATAAGTTCATCTTATATCCGGGTCAACCTTTACAATCGTGGTTCCGACCATGTTCTCCTTTAAATACCATTTTCGATGCAAGTGTAAACAATTGTCTCCTAAGGATCAATACACCAGTCCAACCTTTACTTTGATCTTGTGTCGAGTATTACCTCCTGGTATCTCGAGATTATCATGGAACTGCATAACTTCTTGTGAGTTCTTCATCAAGTGCTACCTTCCCACTGATTCCATTTTTTTCACAGGCTCTGAGTTAATAAACACTCAAAGACACCGATAACTGAACCGAGTCCGCACTACGGTTCAACAACTCTTCAGTAAGCTTCTATAAGTACGAGTTTGTACCCGATCACGCCATTCCTAGCCTGTTTGGCTATATCATTGTCGTGATTATTTTAACTGTGCTACCCGGTCCTTCTTCTCGGAGCACAATTTTCGACGATGAACTAACCTTACGTCGATCCTCATCGTCATATCATTTCGCCTTGAACAACAAGCTTGGTTTCGAGTTTGTGTCGCACCTTTGGTTCCAATAACCTTTCACTTCATCATTACTTTGACTTGATGTCGCCGCCGATCGATTACATCTTCATGAACTCTCGCGACAAAGGTGTCGTGATCGTCAAACATTCGAGCTCATCCAGGATATCAATTGAATTCATGATGAGAAATACCATCCTTGCCCTCGATGAATTGTATTATCATCGACCACTTTATTGCCTTCCCACCAACACAAGCTTGTTCATGTTTGGTGTTATACCTTGAGTTCCTAGCTACCCAGCAATTGTTCTTCTTTACCTTGGAGTATTACCATCCTTTATGTCAATAATGTTTCGAGATTTGTTCCACCTCTTGAGAATTCTTGACATAGAAATACTTCTCACCATCACCATTCCTTCTTGGTCCCGTGTTAATTCCAACAAGTGAGCGGTGTTGTTTGGATTCTTTCCTTCTAGCAACCCTATTTTTTGAAGTTAATGGTGAAGGTTCATTCTTAGGCTATCGATTATTGAATCACCATTCGACATTGGTCGTGCAACCCAACCCATCAAGCACCTTTCAACCAATGTTTACTTGTGTATGTTTTCCTCGAGCATACTTCCTTATATCATTTGATCGACAAATGTTATCTCCTTGTTCACTTAATTGTGGAAGTCCATCTTTTGGGAATCTCGGTGACTTGCCGTTGAGTTCACCGACACCTCCTTGTCCTCTCCTTGGGTTAATGATGGACTCTTGTTAGCGGAAATCACTTCATAGTTCATTTCCCGAGAATCTTACAATGTCATCTCATCAATTTGCGTTGCACCTTTTCTTCTCGTGTATCCTAAGTCCGAGGTATCCCGACACCAATCGGATCTGAATCTCGGTCCGATATGATGGTTGGGACAACTTTCAAGAGTTATGATGTTGATCCTTTGATGACCCGGTAGCATGATGTCATGCCTAGCACCCCGGGTTGGAGGACCTATCATTATAGATTCCTTTTCAGCAGGGTTATCCACTCATCCATGAGGGAATTGTAATACTGGTTCTACAAGTTATTCCTGATGGATCCTTTGTGCATCCAAAGTCTGATCTTTGCTTGAAAACCATGTCAATGTTATCTCGAAGCATGTTTGTGGTACTCCGATTTTCAACAAGAACATTTGAAGCCCAACGCTAAATTTTTCTTTCTTATTTATCTTAACACCGTTGTATGGGTAATGTCATGAAATTCCCTCCCCTACCTAAGGAGTTTTCTACATTATATCCTGTCCTGGATATCATTCTCTACTTGTCCTTGGTAAGGATATACCCTTGAAATATGTGTTTAAACACATTTTCATTTCCATTGTTCTGTTTAAACCTGATAATCACCTTTCCTTCCCATTGGTTTGTTTAAACCTTCTTGTGATCTATATAATATAAGCAGTAATAAATCACTGCTTATGTGAACACCTCGGTGTACAACCTTGTCAGTAAGACCTCGTTACTTTTGTTGATGAAATTTCGGTGACCGTCGATGGACGAGAACTTTGCCTACTGGTCCGCCTCGTTTCAACGAGCAGGAAAATAGTTCTCATCGCCCCTCGCCCTTGGTACCGACGTTGTTGCCGACATAATTGTCAGGCTACCCGTTGACATGCCTTGCTGTCATGACCGAGCAAAATGTCACCGCTCCTTCTACTTTTACACCACATGGTGGGCCATAACCCACAGCTCCACGGGATTGAAACCTGACTCTCCTGTACATCCCTGTTTTGGAGTTATCCCTTGCGCTTCGTTTCATAGGTAATTTGCGAGCCACCTTCCTAGTGATCAATCCTGGTATCAGACACAATACTTATTCCGTTGCTCTGAACCCCTCTCTCACTCGTTTTCAGGCAATGAACGATTGCCTATCCGCTTGAAACCTCTTATTGCATCAGACACTTTGCTCTCGATGTGTTTCATTGGTTCAACTCGAGAGATACTCATATGTTCATTCTTGGGTTACCCCCCCCAGATGATTTTCCCTTATAACATCCTACCGTTGTAGGGCTGCCCCTTACCTATTCGTAAGTACGATGGAGTTCCCCGAAGAAAGGACGACAACTTCATCATGATGCATTGAAATAAAGAATTGAAGACACCAACGAAAGGGATTAACTTCTTCGAGAAGATCTGTTAGAATATCGTAACCAGAACTTTCCCCTTACTCCCCTCTTAAATCTCGGGACGAGATTTCTTGTAGTGGAGGAGAATTGTGACGCCCGGATAATTAAGCTACAGTAATTCCGCGCTAATGATGCCATGTCACCTCGATTCTTGTTGTTAATCTCGCGTTAGTTGAAACCGATCCAAATTAAAAATTTGAAAATCAAGTCAAACATTAAAAGTTTTGAAACACTAAAACTAAAATGTTCAAAATGGGACAAATAAATCCTAAGTAATAATAGTGGAGAAACCACATTTTAATGAAAATTTAGTTGCACTTAAATAGTTAAAACAACAGGTAAAACAATTAAATAATAGCCTTTTGTAATTCCTAAAATATTAAACCATTAGCTTAGTTGCCCAAAAGTTAATGGGGCAGTAGCATAATTAATAGTACTAATATGTGAACTGTTTTTATATTTTGTAAAACTAAAATAAATTAGAAACAAAGAAAAACATTACAAAAAAAGAGACTAAAACAAAGAGGACCCTCGCCAATCGGGCCAACAGGCCTACTTGGCCACCCACACGCCCAGCCAGCCCACCCCGGTGTATAACCTCACTCCCCGTAACCCTAGCCCAACTACCCCACTCCCCACGTCTCTCGTTCCCCCCCCCACCCTTTGGATGCGGATCGAGATCGATCCTCCCCTCGTTGCTCGTTTCCGATCGAGGCACGGAACCGCCGTCGCCATCCACGACCGTCGGAGCCACCCCCTCGTCTACCTCCACCTCGTCGGACGCCTCTACATCATCTCGTCCCTGCTGCCCGAAGCTCCTCCGCCCCGACCCGACGCCGTCGTCCGTCGTCGTCAGACCACCTCATTGGACCGCCTCCGTCGCCCGCTTCCTCGTCCTCCTCCTCGTCGGCCTAACCAGGCCTCGTCGTCCCCTTCTCTCCTTGCACGTGAGGACCCTTTCTCCTTCCCTCCTCTGCCCTCGCTCCTGCACGGTCCCAGCCCTCGTCGCCGCTTCGCCTGCGGGCTACCACGCCTGGGCACACCCAAACCATGGGTCGCCGCGCCCCGTCTGTCCGCGCGCGTCTCGCTGCTGTCGTCGCCCGTTCCCTCGGCGCTGGCGCTTCGCGCTCATAGCGCGCGTCGACCACGCCGTCCATCGCGGCACCCACCATGTTCCTCGCAGCGCTGGCTGCCTTCGGCAGCGTCCGGCCGTGCCGATTAAGCAGCGTGCTTTCGCCATGCCAGCAGGCCTCGCCCGTTCACACCCAGCGCCTCATTGGCCGCCCGCTCCCCCCCATCATCACCGCTGGCCAGGCGCCGCCCCTTCACCCAGCGGCGCGGCGCCACCAAGGCGGGCTGGGCCCGAGAACCACCACCGCGACCGTTAAGGCCCCCGTCCGAATGACAAGTGGGACCGCTAGAAAACGATTAAAAAAGTAATAATAAAATGAATTAAAATTAATTAATTAATTAAGCGGCTTAATTAACTTAACTTTAGTTAACACGCTAGTTAACTAATTAAACTTTAATTAGGTAAATCGAGAGAATGACGAGGCCCCACCTCGTTGACCGATCAAGCTTTGACCGTCAACTGGGTCCCCTTGGCCCACTGTCGA
This sequence comes from Aegilops longissima, assembly GCA_021605205.1. Classification (NCBI taxonomy): domain Eukaryota; kingdom Viridiplantae; phylum Streptophyta; class Magnoliopsida; order Poales; family Poaceae; genus Aegilops; species Aegilops longissima. Next base: position 554,483,602 of record CM038677.1, on the reverse strand, counting down.
CCCTCTGGTACACAAATTTGTACACAGAGCTGGGTACTTGTAGCATTTAGCTTCTATTTCAAATTAAAATAAATTCAAAAAATGATTAAAACTTTGGAAATTAATAATAAATAATCCGTAATCGGATGAAAATACTTTGTACATGAAATTTGCTCGAACAGCGAGGCTAATCCGGATACACAGTCCGTTCGTCCGCCACACACCCCTAACCTATCAAACCCGCAACTTTCCCCTCCGCTCCTCTCGCTGAAAACCACTAAACAAGGAATACTTTCCGGATGTTTCTTAACCGTACCACCTCATACCACGTTAGGGCACGCCTAGCATCGTTACTTGTCTTGTCATGCATCGATATGCATCTGTTTACAAGGTATTCATTGTTTCTTCCCCTCTTCCCTCCGTAGACTACGAGACCGACGCTGCTGCTGCCTGGATTCGACCACGGTGTTGACGACCCCTCTCTCTTGCAGAGCAACCAGGCAAGCCCCCCTTGATCACCAGATATCGCCTACTCTTCTCTATCTGCTTGCATTAGAGTAGTGTAGCATGTTCTTGCTTTCAGATACTCCTATCCGCTGCATAGCCTGTCCTTGTTACTCTTGTTGTTACCTTTACCGCAATCCTATATGCTTAGTATAGGATGCTAGTACTTTCATCTGTGGCCCTACATTCTTGTCCGTCTGCCATGCTATACTATCGGGCCGTGATCACTCGGGAGGTGATCACGGGTATATACTATATACTTTATACATGATACACGTGAGACTAAAGTCGGGTCGGCTGGTGGAGCACCCGCGAGTGGATCTTTGTGGCGGAGCGACAGGGCAAGTTGAGACCGCCTAGGAGAGAGGTGGGCCTGGCCCTGTTCGGAGTTCGTGGTTACTTAACATGCTTAACGAGATCTTGGTATTTGATCTGAGTTGGCTACGAGCTTCTACGCACTAACCATCTACGCGGGAGTAGTTATGGGTATCCCGACGTCGTGGTATCAGCCGAAGCACTTCAGACGTCACGGACGAGCGGGCGGCGGATTGGGCTGGGCGCTGCTAGGCTAGGTCTGGCCGCCCCAAGAGCGTGCAGGTGTGCTTTCAGGCGATGGGCCCGGACCCTGGCGCTTAGGTTTAGACCGGCGTCTTGGCCTCTCTGTTGAGCCTAGGTGGGGTTGCGACGTGTTGATCTTCCGCGGCGGGCATGACCGAGGAAAGTGTGTCCGGCCAAATGGGATCAAGCGTCTTTGGGTAAGATGGTGCACCCTGCGGAAGTTAATCTATTGAATAGCCGTGATCTTGATGAACAGGACGACTTGGAGTTGTACCTTGACCTTATGACAACTAGAACCGGATACTTGATAAAACACACCCTTCCAAGTGCGGATACAACCCGGTGGTCGCTCTCTCTCGTGGTTACGAGGAGGGATCGCGGGTAGGATTATTGCTATGTGATGTTACTTGGAGGACTTCAACCTACCCTCTTCTACTGTTGCAAGACGAAGTTTGACCGAAGCATAGTCTTCGATAAGATTAGCTATCCCCTCTTATTACGGCATTCTGCGATTCGGTCCATCGATATGGCCCTTTACACATATATCCATGCATATGTAGTGTAGCTCCTTGCTTGCAGTACTTTGGATGAGTACTCACGGTTGCATTGTTTCCCCTTTTCCCCTATCTCTACTTGATTGCTGCAACTGCACGATGGAGCCCAGAGCAGACGCCACCGTCGATGACGACTACTACACTGGAGGTGCCTACTACTACGTGCAGCCCGCTGACGATGACCAGGAGTAGTTAGGAGGATCCCAGGCAGGAGGCCTGCGCCTCTTTCGATTTGTATCTAGTTGGTGCTAGCCTTCTTAAGGAAAACTTGCTTAACTTATGTCTATACTCAGATATTGTCGCTTCCGCTGACTCGTCTATAATCGAGCACTTGTATTCGAGCCCTCAAGGCCCCTGGCTTGTATTATAATGCTTGTATGACTCATTTTATTTGTAGTGTTGTGTTGTGATATCTTCCCGTGAGTCCCTGATCTTGATCGTACACATTTGCGTGCATGATTAGTGTACGATTGAATCGGGGGCGTCACATTTGTGCCCTACGCTTTTTAGGGAACTTGTCGGTGTGGGCACCTTTGCCGCGAGCGCTGAGTGCGGGACGTCAGCAGCCTGCTGGCGATGCCGCCTCCGACAAGCAACATTGTCGCTACTGGTTGCAGCTCACTTAAGTTGTTGAGCGGACTCGAAACAAAGTAAGGGCGCAAACCAGCCGCGAGTTGGTTCCTTCGCGCACAGGTTTTCCATACAAAGTACTATCGTTCGAGGAAGATAACTTAGAAATTTAAAAACAAATTGCTCAAACTTTGGCAACTTAGCTTTTGTGTCGTTCGCTTCCCGGCAAGGCGATACTTCCTCGAGCGACACTTGGCGGTCCACACCATTATCTTCTCCTTCCCCCCCCCCCCCGGCTAACTTGTGGGCGAAGGGACCTTCCATTCTTTTTGAGAAGAAAGAAGAGAAAATAAAGTTATGGAGCCTAGTGGCTCGTTATTGCTTACCGGGTGTGGATGCTGTACAAAATGTCAGATAACACATGCAAAATGATGATGAAAGCATGAAGTTGACAATTTGCGCGCAACACATGAGCTTTACTGATGCACGGGGTCTGCGCCCGGCTTTGTACAAAGGATTACATGCAACAGCAGCAAGACTTGTACGGGTTCCGGCAACCGCGCCCTATGGGTAAAACTTGCGAAGATGCTCTACATTCCAGGAGTTGCTCACCGGAACGCCATCTTCGGTCTCAAGGCGGACAGCGCCAGGCCTAGTGACTCGTTTCACCCGATAAGGGCCTTCCCACTTCGGCGTCAACTTGTTGGAATTCTTGGCGGACTGAACGCGCCGAAGAACAAGGTCGCCTTCCTCGAAGCTTCTGGCCTTAACTTTGCAGCTATGGTAGCGGCGCAAAGCTTGCTGGTAACGAGCAGCTCGTACAGCAGCCTGAAGACGATCCTCCTCAAGGACCAGTGCGTCATCTTGTCGCAGCTGCTCTTGCTCAAGCTCATCATAAGCGAGCACTCGAGGTGACCCGTATACGAGTTCCGTGGGGAGAACTACCTCTACTCCGTAGACTAGAGCAAAAGGTGTCTGGCCAGTGGCTCGATTTGGCGTCGTCCTGATCGACCAAAGAACCACCGGCAGCTCCTCAATCCAGTTTCTTCCGCACTTGCGCAGCCTGTCGAAAGTTCTGGTCTTGAGTCCTCGCAGCACTTCAGCGTTTGCGCTCTCTGCTTGACCGTTGCTCCTTGGATGAGCAACAGAAGCAAAGCAGACCTTGGCGCCAAGATCTTGGACGTATTGCATGAAGGTGCGACTCGTGAATTGTGTGCCGTTGTCGGTGATGATCCGGTTGGGAATCCCGAAACGGCAAACAATTGACCTGAAGAACTTGATCACGATCGTGTGCGTCACCTTCCTCATCGCTTCCACTTCCGCCACTTTGTGAACTTGTCGATTACGACGCATAAGTACTCAAAGCCCCGACAGCTCGGGGAAAGGGGCCGAGGATATCGAGCCCCCAGACCGAAAATGGCCAGGATAAAGGGATCGTCTGGAGAGCTTGAGCTGGTTGGTGTATCTGCTTGGAATGGAACTGGCACGCTTCACACTTGGTTACTTGTGCAGTTGCATCCTGGAGGGCTTCTGGCCAGAAGAAACCTTGTCGGAAAGCCTTGCCGGCAAGTGCTCTTGCGCCAATGTGGTGACCACATATGCCTCCGTGTATCTCTGCCAACAGCTTCTGTCCATCTTCCCGGCAAATACACTTCAATTTCACACCGTTGAGTCTTCTTCTGTACAGGATGTTGTCAACAAACTGGCACATACTTGACTGCCGGGCTACTCTTTCCGCTTCTTCTTGCTCTTCGGGAAGTTCTCCTGTCTGGAGGAAATGGACGATCTGTTGTGCCCATGTTGGAGCTTGCGGCTCGAAAACAAGAACTAAAGGCACATCTGCTGCTGCGGGAACATCAGCTTCTACGGCAAGAACCAGCGGCTCAGCCGGAGCTCGATGATCCCCGGCAAGCTTGCCGGAGCAAAACTTGTCGGGAGCGTCTGCTTCAACGAAACAAACCCTAGGGCTTGTCGGAGCAGACTGCTCCTCAGCGATATCTGCGTTGATTTTGGGGACCTTCTTGGCGGCGGCTTCAGGGAGCTCTGCCGGAAAGTAGTCGCCAGAAACCAACTTCCTCTTCTTGTTCTATCTAGTTGATGGTGTTACAGTTGGTTGAGTCAGCTTGAGCACAAAAATTACTGGTTCCATAGGTAACTTGAGTGCGGCGCACTTTGACAGGCCATCAGCAATATCATTCTGAGCTCTTGGAACATGTTCCATTTGCAGGCCTTCAAAGTGTTCTTCTAGCTTTCTCACTTCATCAACGTAGGCTTCCATCAACGGACTCTGATAATCTTTGTTCACTTGGCGGACGACAAGTTGCGAGTCACCCCTGACAATAAGCTTCCTGATCCCAAGTTCTACCGCGATCCTGAGACCGGCAAGCAAACCTTCATACTCTGCAGTATTGTTTGTTGCTTGCTCCTTGGGAAAGTGCATCTGGACTATGTACTTGAGGTGCTCTCCGGTGGGTGCGATAAGCAACACGCCCGGCACCAGCGCGCTTGCAGCGAGAAGGCACCATCAAGTACATCAGCCACTCTTTATTTGCCTCCTTGACGGGATGCTCGTCTCGAATTTCTTCATCTTGCGTTGGCGTCCATTCTGCTATAAACTCTGCCAATGCTCGCTTTGGATAGTTGAAGTGCTTTCAAACTTGAGGCCAAAGCTTGCAGTTCCAAATGCCCACTCGACAATCCTGCCTGTTGCTACGGGTTTTGCAATATCCTCTTCAGCGGAAAGCGAGTGACGATGTTATCTCATGTGCTTGGAAGTAATGGCGCAGCTTTCTCGAGGCCATGAGGAGGCCGAAAAGCAGTTTACGCACACTAGAGTACCTTGACCTAGCCCCTCAGAGAAGGAACCGACAAAGTACACTGGGCGCTGCACCATCCTTTTCTGAATCTTCTCGCTCATCTGCGCAGATCCGTCCTTGTCGGGACCAGAGCTTGACGGCGAAGCCCCTGCTTGTCGCTGGATGCATCTGCCATGGTTGCCGGCTCATCATCCGCCTCCCTCTCCGCTACTAACGCAGCACTAACCACTTGATTGGTTGTCGTTATGTATAGTAGCAACTTCTCTTGTGGCCTAGGTGCGACAAGTATTGGAGTGGAGGACAGGTACCTCTTTAAGTCATGCAGCGCAGCCTCCGCTTCGGGAGTCCATTTCATTGGACCTGCCTTTTTCAAAATCTTGAAAAATGGCAGGGCGCGCTCAGCAAACCTAGAGATAAACCTGCTGAGAGCAGCTACGCAACCGGCAAGTCTTTGTACATCCTTGACGCGCTTTGGTGCTTCAATCTGCTCAATGGCCTTAATCTTGTCGGGATTAGCTTCAATTCCCCGCTGAGACACAAAGAACCCGAGAAGCTTGCCGGAAGGAACTCCAAACACGCACTTCTCGGGGTTGAGCTTGAGGTTGATCTTGCGCAGATTTGCAAAGGTCTCATCCAAATCTTGAACCAGAGTTGCTTTGTCCTTGCTCTTGACCACTATGTCATCCATGTAGGCTTCTACATTTCTGTGCATCTGGGGTTCAAAAGTGTCGTGGACCACTCTTGCAAACGTTGAACCAGCATTCTTCAAACCAAAAGGCATCCGTATGAAACAGTATGTGCCACATGGTGTAATGAATGCGGTTTTCTCTTCATCCTCTTCTTCCATGAAGATCTGATGATATCCTGAATATGCATCAAGAAATGAAAGCAAATCGCATCCAGCCGTGGAGTCAACAATCTGGTCGATGCGTGGCAAGGGAAATGGGTCTTTGGGACAAGCTTTATTAACATCTGTGAAGTCAATACAAAGTCTCCATTTCCCACTAGCCTTGCGTACAACTACCGGATTGGCCAACCACGTGGGATGGAGCACTCCTCTGACAAGGCCTGCTGCTTCCAACTTCTTGATCTCTTCTGCAATGAACTCTTGGCGCTCCACTGCTTGCTTCCTGACTTTTTGCTTGACGGGCCGCGCGTGAGGACAGACAGCTAGGTGGTGCTCAATTACTTTCACAGGAACACCGGGATGTCAGATGGTTGCCATGCAAACACATCGACATTCGCCCGCAGGAAAGCAACGAGCTCGCCTTCCTATTTGGGGTCGAGAGTGGCACTGATTGTAAAGGTACCACCAGTGCCGTCCTCCTTGGCGGACACCTTCTTGGTCTTTGGCGGAGCTGCCATCATCTTCTTGCACTTGCCGGTGGAGCTCGATGGTGCGTCCTCGACGGTAGCGCAGCACTCCGAAGAGGTGCGCTTGCCGGAGTGGGCATCAGGGCTCTTGCCGGACTTGGTCTTCTTCTTCCCCCTGGGAGCTTCAGCGGCAAGTGATTTGCTATCTGTCGCAGCTGTTGCTTCCCGGTAAATCTTGTCGGCGCAGATAAGAGCATCTTTCTTGTCGCCATGAACAGAAATGACGCTTATCGGGCCGGGCATCTTGAGCAAGTTGTATGCATAATGAGAGGCTGCCATGAACTTGGCGAGTGCTGGTCGGCCAAGTATCCCATTGTAGGGCAATGGGAAATCAGCAACGTCGAATGTGACCCTCTCAGTCCTGAAGTTAAGCTCGCTGCCAAATGTTACCGGCAATGTGATCTTCCTTTCGCTTGCTCCTTCACGGTTAATTCCTTGAAAAGTGTCGGTCTCTTGAGCTCATTGTCGGGGATCTGAAGCTTCGGAGCACCGGATGAGATCAGGTTTAAGCCGGCCCGCCGTCAACTAACATCTTGGTGACCTTGAGGTTGCGAATAGTTGGTGAGACCAACATCGGCAAACACCCGACCGCAGATTCTGCGATCAGGGTGGTCCTCAATATCAAAGATGATAGGCGTGCTGGACCACTTCAGAGGTCTACGTGACTCTACGGATGGTTCTGCTGCATTAACCTCCCGCATCCATTGCTTGAGTTGGCGGTGCGAGGTATGCAGAGAAGCACCACCGTCAACGCAGAGAACCTCTGTTGCCTTCTGAAACTCCTGCTCATCAGCTTCATCGTCTTCCATATCTTCATCATCATCTTCGTCTTCATCCTTGTCGCGGCCGCGGGGAGGTCTGTCTCCTTGCCGCTTCTTGGCCTTGCCGCGGCGTCCTCCCCGGCCGGGTCTCTTCTTGCTAGCTGCCCCTGCACCTTCCTGGGCCTTCTCCTTGTCTCGCCGCTCGTACTCAGCCTTCTGCAGTTCTACAAGCTGCTCGACTTTCTTGCAGCTCTGGAGGTCATGGCCCTTGGTGCGGTGAATCTTACAGTACTGTTTGTTGGAGCTGTCCTGCTTGTCGGCGGCCGCCACAGCTTGGCGGTCGGCGTCGGCGGCAACCTCCTTGCCGGAGCCACCAACCTTGGCCTTGTTGGCGCCACCTCCGTTGCCGGACTGCTCGACAACTAGTACCTCTTTGTTCTTTTTCTTTCTGTTGTTCCGCCGCCGGCTCTTCTTTGCCGGGCGGTCTCCTCACCGTCGATCCTGCTTCGCATTCTCTCCCGAGTCTTCTCCTTCTTCAAAGACGCACACTTGTCGGCCAGGGCGTATAGCTCACTGACGTCCTTGACTTTGCACATCGCCATCTCCTCCCTCATCCTGTGGTTCCGCATGTTCTGATGGAACGCGCTGATCACCGCGGCAGGGTGGACGTCTGGGATGTTGTAGTGCACGCGGCTGAATCTCTGGATGAACTTGCGCAGGGACTCTCCTTCCTTCTGGGCGAGCAGGTGAAGGTCACTCTCTTAGCCATGAGGTTTGTGGCCGCCTGTGAAGGCGCCGACAAACTGATGGCACAGATCTGCCCAAGAAGATATGGAACTGTCCGGCAAGTGCATGAGCCAAGATCTGACATTGGGCTTGAGTACCAGCGGGAAGTAGTTGGCGAGGATCTTGTCGTCTCGTCCCCCCGCAGCCTGCACCGTGATGGTGTAGATGTTGAGGAACTCCGATGGATGCGTCCTGCCATCATACTTCTCTGGCACATCTGGCTTGAAGTTTTTCTTGTCGGGCCACTGGACTTGCCGCAGCTCACGAGTGAACGCAGGGCAACCTACCGCGTACGGCAAGTCTCCTGGTTCCCCTGGCGCTTGCATGTCGACAGTGGGCCCTGCGCGCTGGTCGGATTGACGCCGCGCTTCTCTTGGCTTCGGCGCGAGTTCGGCGTCTTCTTGTTGCCGTTCTTGAAGAACTTGGCGCTGATCACGGCGAAGCTCGTGGATCCGGCGACGCGGTGGAGTCATTGCCGAGGTGGATCCGACAAGTCGGCGATCTTGGCCTTCTGGATGGAGAGTGCATGGTGGTTGCACCCCCATAGGTTTCGTCGCCACCGGCTCGTGCCTTGTCGTCCCGCTGCGGCAAGGATGCAGTTGGTTGCCGCGGGTTATCGCCGTTGGCAAAGCCGATGAGACTTTGAATGGTGGCCCTCCATTCGTCGACCTTGTCAGCCGTTGGAGGGTAATCCAGGAGCAGTTGAGCCCGCGCCAAAGCTTCCGCTGGAGTGGTGGGCGGCAATGGCGAACGGTGCGAGGAGCGGGATGTGCTCGGACTTCTAAATATGTTAGAAGGAGCAGCATCCCGTCCAGGCGACCGTGCCCCGCTCGCACCAGCCTGTTGGCGCGCGAGCTGCTCTTGAGCGTCTCTGGATCCACCAGCTCGATCTTGGCCCAACGAACGTATGGCGCTGCGAGCACCATGACGCTGTCGGTCTCGCGCCTCTTGAGATGGACGCGATACGATCCGGACGCCGAGGTTTGCGCCGCCTTGTCCTTGACTTGGCAGCGTCGTGAGCTCCTCGACGACGCGGTTCCTCCGCCAGCGTCTTCCCCACCACTCGTCAGCCCGGTGGTGGTGGGTTTGACGCGACGGCTCTGCTGCCGCCGAAGCCTTCTTCTTCGGTGGCATGTTGATGAAGGTGATGAACAAGTTGCTCGTGTGACCGCTGGATCAGGTTCACACAGCCTCGACGCCCCCTACCTGGCGCGCCAAAGATGTCGGGGAAGCTGATCGTGACCCACGGACACCTATGGGACCGGCGGACCGAGTCCCTTGTGGTTCGGAGGGGGGCGGAGATTGCACGAAGAGCAGATCGAGGCGATGCACACGAGCAGTTTACCCAGCTTCGGAGCTCTCCGGAGAGATAATACTCCTACTGCTGCTTGGTTGATTATATTGTGTTCTTGCTAGGGAGCAATGAGAGATACAAAGCCTAGCCTGAGTGAGTGTGGTCTCGAGTGAGTTGAATGAACCAGCCCCCACCTTTTCTATGTTGCACTTGGGCCTCCTTTTATAGGCTCAAGGGGTCGCCGACAGGTGGCAACGTAGATGAGGGTACAAATGGAAAAACAGTAGTTGGTACACCGACTTGTACAGTGTACAGTGCATATACCTAACTCTGACGGCAAGGGACAAGATCAATAAATTCCCGTCCTGTCGCCTAAACAAGGCAACAGGACGTCAAGTGCACCACCGTTTGCCACGATGGTAAGCTTGTCAGCACCGCTTATCGCTGCTCCCCGCTGGCTGCACAGCCTCTTGACACGCACGCCTGGAATGGCCCCATGGCGACACGTTGGTGGATGGGCTGGAGTGGAGATGAAGAGAGGTTGCCTGCCGCGGCAAGCACCTTGCTGAATCCTTGTCGCGCTCGGGAGCCTGTCGCTCACCAATCCTTCCCGGCAAGCTCCTCTTGCCGGGGTCTTGTTTCCTTCGTGCCCTGAATGGCCTTCCCGGCAAGCTCCTCTTGCCGGGGTCTTGAATACTTTGTTCTTGAATGGCTCCAAAGGAGCCGCGGAGGATCTTGGCGGTCACCAGGCAAGCCCTGCCGCGGGGTGCTGCAACTGCCCGTGCACGAGTTCGGGATACTAGGGTACCCCTACTCTAGTACACCGACAAAGGGGGTGCGGGAGGCCACCGAGGTGGACACAACCCACCTGGGCGCGCCTGGGCCCCCAGGCGCACCCTGCTGGGTTCTGCCCCCCTCGGGGCACCCCCACCCCAGGTGCTTCTCTGGCCCACTGGATGTCTTCTGGTCCATAGAAAATCCGCAAAAAGTTTTGCGGTGTTTGGACTCTGTTTGATATTGATTTCCTGCAATGTGAAAAACTAGGAAAAAATAGCAACTGGCACTGGGTCAATAGGTTAGTCCCAAAAAATGATATAAAGTTGCTATAAAATTATTGTAAAACATCCAAGAATGGTAAAATAATAGCATGAATACTTCATAAATTATAGATACGTTGGAGACATATCAGCGGTGCTCCAGCGCCACCAAGAGAGAGGGGGAGAGATCCCCCCTCCGTCTTCTTGCTAGGCCTTCCCTCGAGATAGGAGAAGGGTTCCCCCTCTAGTGCTTGGCCCCCATGGCTCCTGGAGGGCAGGATCCCCTCCAAGATTTGATCTCCCCTCTCTTTTCTCTAGGTTTTCTTGTCGGTTTACTGTTTCTGCGTTCGAGCACCGTTTCTTAAATAGCCGGAGGTCTGTAACTTCGATCGGGCTGAAATTTTCGTTGGAAATATGCCCTAGAGGCAATAATATTGTATTATTATATTTCCATATTCATAATTAAGTGTTTATATTTCATGCTACAACTGCTATGATCCTGGAATATGTGATTTAGTGGAAAACTCGTATGCACGTGTGAAATGATAAACGGATAAAATAAAGGTTCCTAATCTCACCTCTAAGACTAGCTACAGTATTCTTGGTGATCAAGTTTTCCAGATCTTAGGATATGATTAAGTGTAACGATAGTCCTAAAACAACATTGAGATTATGACGTTGGAAGAACGATCATATTGAATCACCGCGATCTTACTTATTATGAATTGAGATAATATCATATATAACCAATTGTAATAACACAGACCGTTAACTTGTGAGTTTCCTCCTTAGACCATGAGAGTATCGTGGTCACTACTTACCGCACGGTGGATTTTGGGGTTGCTCAAACATCACCTGTGACACGGTGATCATAACGACAACTTACAGGCTCATCAAAAAGTTTGACAAGTGGCACTACCGAAAAAAGACACATCCGTGACATTTTGGGCCGAACGAATTTTTTCCTGTCATGCTTATGACACTTCTATGATGATAATTGTGAAAAAACCCGGTATCATCATAGATGTGGTGGGCTCCTACTTCTATGACCAAAAATCATGACAGAAAATGGGCTTTTCATCCTGGGCGGGCCGGAGACGCTGCTGCATGACATTCTTTGGGCCGTCCATGACAGAAAAAACCGTGGTAGAAGCGAGGGCGAGGAAAATATCGGGGAGTTCCCGGTTACGGTGGGTGTCGGGGCCGAGCGATGCACTGTGGTTTGCGCGTTTCTCTCATGTACGCGCGTGTGTGGGAGGCGTTGGCTAACTGAACCCGGAGCGATCGCACGTTACTGAACCCGAGCGATCAGGCCCTTGGCTATTAACTGAACCTGAGCGATTCACTCGCTGTTGACTGAACCCGAGCAATTCCTTCGCTGCTGCTGCTAACTAAACCCGAGCGATCAATCACTGTTGCTGCTTACTGAAGCCGATCGAGCCCCCATGCGAGACGTAGCCAGCCGGTGTTGGGTTGCCTCTTGATGAACAGTGACCGTTGCTACCGTGCGCGCGGTACGTAGAATGAGTCGAGACGTGGTGAGTCGAGCCGGTTGGTTTGTTGTGGCTAAATAGTTCCCGGTGGGGGTTGGATGAACAGGACCCCGTGGTAGTAGGCCGTTGCCGCTGGATGAACAGGACCCCAAGGAGGCCGCCGCACCCCATCCGGTTGGGGGTGGATGAATAGGACCCCGTGGAGGGCTGGATGAACAGCAGGCGGTGGAGGCTGGATGAACAGTAGCTCATGGAGGCTGGAGGAGGTCGATGGTGGATGAACAGTAACCCATGGAGGCTGGAGCGAGGCAGTAGACGGTGGCTGAACAGGACCCCGTTTCGACCGTAGGCGCTCCAACACAAGTTCGTTTCCTCCGTTTTGCGGTACGCCACACCCCTCCTAATCAACAGGACCCCGTTTCGACTGTAGGAACTCGAACACAAGTCCGTTTCCTCCGTTTTGCGGTATGCCAGACCCCTCCTGATGAACAGGATCCCGTTTAGACCATGGCCGGTCGAACAGAAAGCCGTTTCCTCCGTTCTGCAGTGTGCCAGACCCCATTTCGGCTGTTCCGTCCAAGCCGGTTGGCTCCCGTTGAACAGGACGCATTCCGACCCAGTCGATTACCTCCCGATGAACAGGACGATGTTTCTCCGTTCTGACCCAGCCAGTTCGCTGCCTGATGAACAAGACGCCATTGCTGCCGTTTGTTGCCTCACCATGTACACAAGCCCTGGTCGTCCGTATATATGCGCGAGTACGCGCTCGAGACCCCGCTCGTATGTACGTACGTGGCCGTATTTTTTGCCCTGTGGTTGTACGTACGTGTACAGGACTTAGACGGGACTGCGCGAACTACTATGTCGGGTGCTCTACAACGACATGTGCAACTACTTACTCGTCCACGGTTCATACTTGTAGAGAGACCGATCGACCAGTATGTACGTAGACATTCGGGATCAGATAGGCAACGCTACGTACGCTTTGACTGGGTGGGTCCCAGCGGTCAGGGAGGATAAGGACGCACTTCCTTGCTGGTTGGTCCCAGCTGTCAGGGGGAGGAATCATTTTTATTTTGCGAGTAATAAGGAGGCACTTCCTTGTGTTCAAAGATGTAGTTGGTGGGTCCAGCTGTCAGCCTCACCGCCTAAAGTCCTCTTCCGATGGTTGTCCTTCATTGACCATGTTGACCACGCTACACCGAGAGCACCAAGGAAGTGGACGACGGCGAGGCCTAGGAAGGGAACGACGCGGAGCCGGGGAAGACGCGGTAGTGGATGCCCACGCTGAGGGGAGTACTTGGGTTGACTGCTTCGGCTGTGGTTTGAGGCTGCCGTTGCCGAAGAATAACGGGAGATGTGTGTGAGTATAGAGTAATGGCATGGCCAGCGGAGGCAGCACAGCCGGACACGGGAGGCAGGAGCAGGCGGCACAGTCGGCGCTGGTTTGGGTAATTTGGAGCAAGAAGACCAGAGGTTGAAGAAGCACGATGTCCGTTGGATGGACATCGTATGGTCACTACAGCTAGAATTGTTTATATTGACTAAGTTGACAAAGCCCTTGGTACGCGTCAACTTAGTAGGCCCACAGGTCAGCCTCCAAAATGGTGCGCCCCAGATGTCGGGGGGAGGAATCATTTTTTGGGAGGCTGAAGCAAGAATATCCGAGATTCAAGAAGAAGCACGCATCCTTTGGACGGACATCCAACGGCCACTGCTGCTAGAACCGTGTGTTGACTATAAGTTGACAAAGCCTTGCATACACGTCAACTTAGTTTTTTTAAGGGATGCGTCTGTTTGAGATATGCCCTAGAGGCAATCATGTATGATGATATTTCCTATGTGTTTATGAATAAAGATAGTCCTTGGACATTATCAATGATGTGTATCAGCAAGTACGTGACTTGTTTGTGGGACTATGCATTGTATGATGACTGTCCTAAAAGGTCCCTAGTCGAAAGGGCTGTGGTGGCCAAGCAGCCTACTAGACTAGCATATGACACGGTCGATGGCTCGGTCTCACTAGCCATGGAGCATTGGATGCTAACCGGATAATATGGACTTGGAAAGGTCTGGTCGGATTCGACATAGTCGGATCCGAGTCGAGATAAGGTCCGAGTCGGACAGACCCAACTATGAGACGCAGCGATATGTCATCTGTGAGTCTCTAGTACAACATATGTTCTATGTCCTAAGACCTGAGCTGACGCATGTACTCGAGATGGTGATAGACTTGCTTTGGGCCGACCAAACGCTACTCCGGATTGGGTAGTTACAGGTAGGTTTCGGTTTGACCAATCCCATGCTGCGAGACATGGTCGAGCAAGATGGGATTGCCCTCCGATCGAGAGATATACTCTGGGCCCCTCGTGTGATCGACCAGAATAGCATGGCCATGCGACAAGGATTATGAGATAATCCGGATAGTGGTCGGTATCACCGAACGAAAGAGGTCGGGTTAGCACAAGGATGACAGTCTCGCCTTGAGCCCGACAACATATATCGTGTGGCAAAGGAGCAGAAGTGTGACACGTTATGCTGAGTTCGCCTAACCAGCTTCATCGTCTGCTTGGTGGTCGGCACGCCTTGCTAGAGGCTGCTACCAACCGTGCATGTCGGAGGTGATCCGAACTGTGACCAAGCCGACTTGAACCTAAGGGGTCGCGCGCTTAAGGGAAGGAACCTACGAGGTCAGTTCGTAGGACACTGGTCGGATGTGATCCGAACTGGACTAGGAACGTGACCGAGTAGACTTTGGGCTTTAGGGTCCGTGCGAGGCCCAAGTGTTGAGCTCGCGATGGACGCCTATATAAAGTGGAGGTGCGGCACACTCGCAGGGCGCTTTTTGGCCTGAGGGGAGAGAGAACGCTTCGGCCTCAGGAGGTAGATCGCTTCGGCCTCAGGAGCCACCTCCACTTGCCGCCGACTGTGTGATCGGACCTAGCAGTCCGCCGCTCGGTGTTCCTCCCGCACGCGCGGATACCGTTAGAGGCGGTGCACTTGCGCCGCTCCGGCGAACTCGTACGTGGGATCGGACGACCGGGCGCTCGAGGGAGATCGAACGAGGAGGAGACGATCCACGCGGACGCGCTGCCCCAACTCTTCTTCCGCTGCACAAAGATGCGCGTCTAGTGGTAACGAACGTGATCCATCTCCGTAGCATGTTCCGGATGTTCTGCGCGTAGGAATTTTAAATTTGCAATCGGCGCACCTACCGTAGAACCCAACAGTGGTATCAGATCCTCTGCTATAGGATTTGGATTCAGATCGTATGCATATTAGATATGTGGAGGCGGCAGATGAGATCCGTTGTCCTTGAAGAGATCGGCTATGTGCACGGTTGATGTGATCAACTGCACATGGGGATCATTGAGGCTATGTTTTCTGTAAATCGGGATCGATGAGGTTGTGACACGATCTACCCCTACCGGTCGGTCATCCGCCATCGGGGTTAACAGTGAAACATAAATCTAAATCGGATTCACGATGATCGATAAGATCGGTCAGATCAGAGAATTCGGCGTGATCGGAGTTCAGATGTGATCTGTGTTTTCTGAAAATGTCGGGCGCTACCCCTTTGAACCCCGCCCGCTAACCGGCTAGCGGGACCGCCGTGTGCGTAGCGCCGTGTATTTCGTACCCGACACACAAACCGGTAGAATGTGATTCTATGCATAACTTTGTTTTGCAGGTTTGATGTGAATAGTATGGCTCATGTGTATGTGATGCATGTGTGTAATTTATACGTGGCCTGCGTGTCATGTTTGTCAGCCGGCAGGAGCCAAAGTGCTGTCATTATATTGTATAACGACCTGCGTGTCGACTTGTGACTCTATGTAAATTCATTACTAGCTGTAGTAGTTGGATAATAGAGATCAGGTTGGTGGCTTGGCGTCCCGGCATGACAAACAAGATGGAGTTCCTAGATGGTCATCGGAGTCGGAACCGGCCCAGAAGAACGTCCATGAAAGGAGCCATACTATTTCACAATATATGTTTATTTGTGATTGTTATGCTTCTTTGTTTCTATACATGTTAGAATGGTAGAAAGATCCCTCATGAATATCAAGTGAATTGCCATCCCGATGTTGCACCTTCGCACGTCAAATACGTCTAGTAGTGGGCTCATAAAATTGGGGTGCTCTTGGGTGTCCTTGAACTGAAGGGTTTGTGTCGGACACGGACATGCACCGCATCGAGTTAACTTGACAAGGCTATCAAAACGGTTTTGGGCCTTGTGGCAAAGAAGGTTGGGAGCCGGGTATGAGATACCTTCCCGATCGGCGTGAGTCGATAGAGATGCGATTAGCAAGGAGTTGCTTACGGATAGGTATGTTGGCTAGCAGTGATGCTAAAGCTCACTAGTCGCATGCGCTAGTCGGATCTGAATCACCGAGAGTTTGCGGAGGATTGACTTGATGGGAGTATTTCTGTTTAGGCTAGAATTACTCCACATAAACACATTGCTTAGTGATTGCATATTTTCTGTTGTAGATCAATGGCACCACCTGCTCAACCCAACTTTGCATTGAAATCAATTCGAAAAGGATAAACTGAATGGAACAAACTTTACCACCGGTATAGAAATCTGAGAATTGTTCTCAAGCACGATAAAAGGAACATGTTCTAGAGGATCCACTTCGGAGGAACCTGCTGATAATGCTAGTGCCACAGCTAAAATGCCTACGAAACTCGTTGATGAATCAACGGAGATCAGCCGTGTCGATGCTGGCTTGTATGGAGCCCGATTTGCAACAGCATTTGAAAATGTTGAGGCTTACGATATGATCGAGAGTCTCAAGAGCATGTTTCGCATACGTGCTAGGACCGAAAGGTTCAACGTTTGGCGATCCTTGATGGATTGCAAGCTGAAGGAAGGTGATCCATCGAGCCCACATGTGATCAAGATGATCGGATATGTGCAAGCTTTGGATCGTTTGGGCTTCCGCTCTTGGATGAGCTGCTCTCGATGCTGTTCTAGGTTCTCTTCCGCCCAGCTATGGGACGCTCATCTCGAACTATCATATGCATGGCATGGATAAGAAGCTCACTGAATTGCATGGGATGCTCAAGGTGGCGAGCAGGATATTAAGAAAGGCACGCATCAAGTGTTGATGGTGCAGAAATCGCTAAGTTCAAGAAGAGTTGGTCCAAGAAAAGGCTAAGGCAAAGGGCGCGGAGGCGGTAACCTCTGCCGCTATACCAAGTCTGGACCGGACTCAAGACCATTTGCTATCACCGCAAGGAGACCGTCTTTGGAAGAGGAACTATAGCAAGTGGCTTGCGAGCATGGCAAGAAGGCCGAAATGCTTCTTGTGCAAAGGTACACTTGTTGCATATGTTATAGACATTTACCTTGCTGACATACCTAGTAGCTCTTGGGTATTTGATACGGATCGGTTGTTCATATTTGCAACTCGATGCAGGGGCTGGTAAGAACTAGGCATGTGGCACAAGGGAGATTGACATCGTGGTCGGCAACAAAGCAAGAGTTGCTGCGTTGGAGGTCGGCACGATGCAGCTCCAGCTTCCTTCCGGATTCATTATGGAATTGAATAATTGTTATTACATTCCTGCACTTAGTCGAACATTATTTCTGCCTCATGTTTGATAACTCAAGGTTATGAATTCAATTTAAAGGACAATGGTTGTTCGATATTTTTGAATGGTATGTTCCACGGCTATGCACCCATTGTTGATGGGTTATTTATATTGAATCTAGAACAGAACGGTCTATAACGTAAATGTCAAGAGGCATAAGCCTAATGAGATAAATCCGACATACTTACGGCATTGCCGCTTGGACACATTAGTCTGAAAGCATGAAGAAGCTCCATGATGATGGGCTCCTAACCCGTCCGACTTGGTCATTCGAGACATGTGAATCATGCTTGCTCGGCAAGATGACTAAGTCTCCTTTCGCAAAGAGTTGCGAGAGGGCGTCCGAGCTATTGGAACTTATACATAGTGATGTGTGTGGTCCAATGAGCACAACCGCCAGAGGTGGCTATCAGTACTTCATGACTTTTACCGACGACTTGAGTAGATATGGATATATCTATTTGATGAGGCACAAGTCGGAGACTTTTGAAAAGTTCAAAGAGTTTCAGAACGAGGTTGAGAATCAGCTCGGCAAGACTATAAAGCTTCTGCGATCTGATCGTGGAGGTGAGTACATGAGCTAGGAGTTCGATGATCATCTGAAAAAGTCGAGGTATAGTACCTCAGCTCACACCTCCGGGTACGCCACAGAGAAACAGCGTGTCAGAACGGAGGAATAGGACCTTGTTGGACATGGTCCGGTCTATGATGAGCAAATCGGATTTACCCTTGTCATTTTGGGGATACGCTCTAGAAACTGCAGCTTTCACACTTAATAGGGTACCATCAAAATCCATAGACAAGACACCGCATGAGATGTGGACTGTGAAGAGTCCCAGTTTGTCTTCTCTAAAGGTTTGGGGTTGTGAAGCATT
Source organism: Aegilops longissima (assembly GCA_021605205.1). NCBI lineage: Eukaryota > Viridiplantae > Streptophyta > Magnoliopsida > Poales > Poaceae > Aegilops > Aegilops longissima. The sequence continues at coordinate 554,465,400 of CM038677.1, read as the reverse complement.
TGTCAAGCGACTTATGTCAGACAAGCTTACACCCAAGTCGGATAAATGCATATTCGTGGGATATCCGAGGGAAAACTTGGGATATAGCTTCTACAACCGGGAAGAGAACAAAGTGTTTGTTGCTCGGAACGGGGTTTTCCTTGAGAAAGAGTTTCTCAGTCGGGAGGCCAGTGGGAGGACGGTTTGACTCGAAGAAATTCGAGGACCACTCGGGGACGGCTCAGCTGGTGATGAGATCATATCAGAGTCTGTCAGGGAACCCGTAGTGGAAGCGGCACCGGAACCACGAAGGTCGGAGAGATTGCACAGAGTGCGTGATGTATTATTGCTAGAAAGCGACGAGCCGCCACGATGCGAAGCGATGGTGAGCCCAGATTCGAGGCATGGCTGGAGGCCATGAGATCCGAGTTAAAGTCCATGGATGAGAATCAAGTCAGGACTTGGTTGATCCGCCACTGGCGAATCGCCATTGGTTGCAAATGGGTCTTTAAGAAGAAAACCGATGTGGATGGAAATGTTCAGATCTACAAAGCTCGGCTTGTCGCTAAAGGTTATGGACAAGTTCAAGGAATTGACTACGACGAGACTTACTCGCGGTAGCGATGCTGAAACGGTGAGGATCATACTAGCTATAGCTGCATATTTCGATTACGAGATATGGCGATGGATGTCAAGACGGCTTTCCTTCACGGAAATTTAACCGAGGACGTGTATATGATACAGCCCGAGGGTTTTGTCGATCCGACTAGCACTAGTAAGGTATGCAAGCTCAAGAGATCCATTTATGGGTTGAAGCAAGCATCTCGGAGTTGGAACATTCGTTTTGATGAGGTCGTCACTGGTCTCGGTTTCATCAAAAGCAAAGAGGACTCTTGTTTATACAAGAAGTTAAGTGGGAGCTCGATAGTGTTTTTGATCTTGTATGTGGACGACATACTACTGATCGGAAATAATGTTTCAATGCTAAACTCGGTCAAGGAATCATTGAATGGCAAGTTTTCGATGGAAGACCTTGGTGAGGCAGTCTATATTTTAGGCATTAAGATCTATAGAGATAGATCGAGGAGGCTGCTCGGCTTAAGCCAGAGCACGTACATAGAGAAAGTGTTGAAGCGGTTCAACATGAGTGAGGCGAAGAAAGGGTTCTTGCCGCTCTCACATGGTATAAGGCTAAGAGAGACTCAGAGTCCCTCGACATCTGATGAGCGAAGCAGGATGAGTAGGATTCCGTATGCCTCAAAGAATCGGATCCATCATGTATGCCATGATATGTACAAGGCCTGATGTTGCTTTTGCAATAAGCCTAACAAGTAGATACCAGGCCAACCTGTGAGAGAGTCACCGGGCAGCGGTAAAGACTATTTTGAAGTACCGAAAAGGACTAAAGAGATGTTCCTAGTTTATGGAGGTGAGGAAGAGCTCGTCGTAAGGGGTTACGTCGATGCTAGTTTCCAAACCGGCAGAGATGATTGTCGATCACGACCGGATTCGTACGCCCCGAACGGAGGAGCAGTGTAATGGATGAGTTCCAAGCAGGATACGGTGGCCGATTCTACCACAGAAGCCGAATACATTGCGGCTTGTGAAGCTGCAAAGGAAGGTATTTGGATCCGGCATTTTCTGGATGATCTTGGTATTTTCCCAGCCTCGGTGAAACCATTGGACCTTTATTGTGATAATTCTGGTGCCATCGCACAAGCCAAGGAGCCGAGGAATCACCACAAGGTCAGACACATAGACCGGAAATATCACCTGATACGAAAGATCGTAAAGAATGGTGATGTAGAGTTATGCAAGATTCACACGGATGCAAATGTTGCAGATCCGTTGACTAAGCCGCTTCCACAACCCAAGCATGAGGGGCACGTTAGAGATATGGGCATTCGATGTCTATTTGATTGACTCTAGTGCAAGTGGGAGACTGTTGGAGATATGCCCTAGAGGCAATCATGTATGATGATATTTCCTATGTGTTTATGAATAAAGATAGTCCTTGGACATTATCAATGATGTGTATCAGCAAGTACGTGACTTGTTTGTGGGACTATGCATTGTATGATGACTGTCCTAAAAGGTCCCTAGTCGAAAGGGCTGTGTGGACGCGCAGCCTACTAGACTAGCATATGACACGGTCGATGGCTCGGTCTCACTAGCCATGGAGCATTGGATGCTAACCGGATAATATGGACTTGGAAAGGTCTGGTCGGATTCGACATAGTCGGATCCGAGTCGAGATAAGGTCCGAGTCGGACAGACCCAACTATGAGACGCAGCGATATGTCATCTGTGAGTCTCTAGTACAACATATGTTCTATGTCCTAAGACCTGAGCTGACGCATGTACTCGAGATGGTGATAGACTTGCTTTGGGCCGACCAAATGCTACTCCGTGACTGGGTAGTTACACAGGTAGGTTTCGGGTTTGACCAATCCCATGCTGCGAGACATGGTCGAGCAAGATGGGATTGCCCCTCCGATCGGGAGAGATATACTCTGGGCCCTCGTGTGATCGACCAGAATAGCATGGCCATGCGACAAGGATTATGAGATAATCCGGATAGTGGTCGGTATCTTTCGAACGAGAAAGAGGTCGGGTTAGCACAAGGATGACAGTCTCGCCTTGAGCCCGACAACATATATCGTGTGGCAAAGGGAGCGAAGTGTGACACGTTATGCTGTGTTCGCCTAACCAGCTTCATCGCTCGCTTGGTGGTCGGCACGCCTTGCTAGAGGCTGCTACCAACCGTGCATGTCGGAGGTGATCCGAATCTGTGACCAAGCCGACTTGAACCTAAGGGGTCGCGGCTTAAGGGAAGGAACCCACGAGGTCAGTTCGAGGACACCTGGTCGGATGTGATCCGAATGGACTAGGAACGTGACCGAGTAGACTTTTGCTTTAGGGTCCGTGCGAGGCCCAAGTGTTGAGCTCGCGACGGACGCCTATATAAAGTGGAGGTGCGGCACACTCGCAGGCGCTTTTTGGCCCGAGGGGAGAGAACGCTTGCCTCGTGGAGGTAGATCGCCGCCTCGGAGGTAGATCGCCGCCTCGGGAGCCACCTCCACTTGCCGCCGGCTGTGTGATCGGACCTAGCAGTCCGCCGCCGGTGTTCCTCCCGCACGCGGATACCGTTAGAGGCGGTGCACTTGCGCCGCCCGCGAACTCGTGACGTGGGATCGGACGACCGGGCGCCGAGGGAGATCGAACGAGGAGGAGACGATCCACGCGACGCGCTGCCCCAACTCTTCTTCCGCTGCACGCACTGCTGCGTCTAGTGGTAACGAACTGTGATCCATCTCCCGTAGCATGTTCCTGGATGTTCTGCGCGTAGGAATTTTAAATTTGCAGTCGACGCACCCTACCGTAGAACCCAACAGCGTCAACTTAGTAGGCCCACAAGTGTGTGGCAGGGAACATATAGCCCATTTGCAATTTGTAAGAATGTATAGCCCATTTTTGAATTCTAATGGAATTTACAACAACCTATTTACAGTTTGTTAAAAGTACATCCCATTTTCTAGCTAGGACAACGATTAATAATTTCAACCAACCGCTCAAAACAGAATACAATAAAATTTCCAACATTTTGGTGCGATCCAAAATATTTTTATCCCGAAATTTCTAGTCGGATTAAATATAATTTGAAAATAAATTTGTATTGCGTAAAAATCCAACAAAATATTGCGCGTGCAACAATAAATGAAATTAAAAATATCAAAATACAAAAAAAAATATTTTTTTAAACTAATTACGTGTTTGGTGCATTTTTTATAGTTACTGCCCAGTTTTTATAATTACACCCCATTTACTATTTCTTAAAGCCCATTTTCTTGTTAAGCCTAATGCATCCCTCCTAGGAAAGATTTGCAACCCAGCGGGGCGGAGAATAACTAGTTGACCTTGCCTGGGTATTCCTCAAAAAAAAGTACAGCTGGGCTAGAAATTTTCAGCTTGAAAAAAATTAAAATCTGGGCTGGATATATGGCCTGGGCTAGACGGGCCACAGCTCGCCCAGTTAATACCCTGCTCTCCTCTGAACAACAACAAAAACATCGCTCAAGAAAAACTCTGCAGTGCTCACACCTCAAAAACACAAATTCTGCTCGAGCTGCTTGGTCTCAGCTGTTGGCCGCTCCTTGTGCAATTCTCTCATTTATTGACTAAATAGGTTGACAATGGTGTGGGACCGTGATGTCAGGAAACCAGGAGGAAGCAAAAAAATATAGTTGTATATAACAAGGAGGCACTTGCGTACGTGCGACTATGGCCCTGGTGGGTCCCCACTGTCATCCTCTCGAAGTAAAGCCTTCTCCTCATTCCTCATGTCCGTTGACCATGTTGACAACGCGAGACAGCGGCACCACGGTGAACACAACAACTCGAAGGACGATGGAGAGGGCCTCGCGGGCCCTACGGATGGTCTGATACAGCGCCCGCTGCTCATCCTGGAAGCCAGGATCATAGGGCCACATGTCCGTGACGGCATTGCGTTCGCTTGTTAACAGGTGCTCGTTGAGGAGACGGAGGTTGCAGCACAGGTCCTCTTGCGCTGGTAGCTCTTCCGCCATTAGGGCGTCGAAGTGCAGCCGCACCTGCTCTATGGTGAACACGTCATGAACCGGTTTGGACAGTGGTGTCGGCTCCTGGTCGGAAGCTACATCCATCGTCTGACTGTGGTCGCTCAGCTCGGCGAGTGCTACCTCTTGAGCACTGCGTTGGATTTCCTTGAAGAGGAAAGGGTGATGCAGCAGAGTAGAGTAAGTATTTCCCTCAGTTTTTGAGAACCAAGGTATCAATCCAGTAGGAGGCTACACGCAAGTCCCTCATACCTACACAAAACAAATAGCTCCATGCAACCAACGCGATTAGGGGTTATCAATCCCTTCACGGTCACTTACGAGAGTGAGATCTGATTGAGATGATAGATAATATTTTGGGTATTCTTGGTATAAAGATGCAAAGTAAAATAAAAGGCAAAGTAAAGAGCAAAAAGCAATAATAAAGTATTGGGAGATTAATATGATAAAGATAGACCCCGGGGCCATAGATTTCACTAGTGGCTTCTCTCAAGAGCATAAGTATTTTATGCTGGGTGAACGAATTACTGTTGAGCAATTGATAGAATTGAGCATAGTTATGAGAATATCTAGGTATGATCATGTATATAGGCATCACGTCCGAGACAAGTAGACCGACACCTGCCTGCATCTACTACTATTACTCCACTCATCGACCGCTATCCAGCATGCATCTAGAGTATAAAGTTCAAGAAAACAGAGTAACACCTTAAGCAAGATGACATGATGTAGAGGGATAAGTTCATGCAATATGATAAAAACCCCATCTTATTATCCTCGATGGCAACAATACAATACGTGCCTTGCTGCCCCTACTGTCACTGGGAAAGGACACCGCAAGATCGAACCCGAAGCTAAGCACTTCTCCCATTGCAAGAAAAACCAATCTAGTAGGACAAACCAAACTGATAATTCGAAGAGACTTGCAAAGATAACCAATCATACATAAAAGAATTCAGAGAAGATTCAAATATTGTTCATAGATAATCTTGATCATAAACCCACAATTCATCGGTCTCAACAAACACACCGTAAAAAGAAGATTACATCGAATATATCTCCACGAGAGAGGGGGAGAACATTGTATTGAGATCCAAAAAGAGAGAAGAAGCCATCTAGCTACTAACTATGGACCCGAAGGTCTGAGGTAAACTACTCACACTTCATCGGAGAGGCTATGGTGATGATGTAGAAGCCCTCCATGGTGGATTCCTCTTCCGGCGGAGCTCCGGAACAGGCCCCAAGAGGGGATCTCATGGATACAGAAAGTTGCGGCGGTGGAATTACGTTTTTGGCTCCGTATCTGATCGTTTGGGGGTACGTAGGTATATATAAGAGGAAGGAGTACATCGGTGGAGCAACAGGGGGCCCACAAGGCAGGGGGCGCGCCCTAGGGGGGTGGGCGCGCCCCCCACCCTCGTGGCCGCCTCCCTTCTCTCTTGACGTGGGGTCCAAGTCTCCTGGATCATATTCGGTGAGAAAATCACGTTCCCGAAGGTTTCATTCCGTTTGGACTCCATTTGATATTCCGTTTCTTCGAAACACTGAAATAGGCAAAAAAACAGCAATTTCAGGCTGGGCCTCCGGTTAATAGGTTAGTCCCAAAAGTAATATAAAAGTGGAAAATAAAGCCTAATATGGTCCAAAACAGTAGATAATATAGCATGGAGCAATCAAAATTATAGATACGTTGGAGACGATCGGGCATCCCCAAGCTTAATTCCTGCTCGTCCTCGAGTAGGTAAATGATAAAAACAGAATTTTTGATGCGGAGTGCTACTTGGCATAATTTCAATGTAATTCTTCTTAATTGTGGTATGAATATTCAGATCTAAAAGATTGAACACAAAAGTTCATACTAACTAAGCAATTGTGTCTTCTCAAAATAACATGGCCAAAGAAAGTTCATCCCTACAAAATCATATAGTTTAGTCATGCTCCATTTTTGTCACACAAGAATGCTCTCATCATGCACAACCCTGATGACAAGCCAAGCAATTTTTTCAGACTTTAGTAATCTCAAACTTTATAAACCTTCATGCAATACATGAGCGTGAGCCATGGATATAGCACTATGGGTGGAATAGAATATGATGATGGGGGTTATGTGGAGAAGACAAAAAAGGAGAAGATCTCACATCAACGAGGCTAATCAATGGGCTATGGAGATGCCCATCGATTGATGTTAATGCAAGGAGTAGGGATTGCCATGCAACGGATGCACTAGAGCTATAAATGTATGAAAGCTCAACAAAAGAAACTAAGTGGGTGTGCATCCAACTTGCTTGCTCATGAAGACCTAGGGCATTTGAGGAAGCCCATCGTTGGAATATACAAGCCAAGTTCTATAATGAAAAATTCCCACTAGTATATGAAAGTGACAAAACAAGAGACTCTCTATCATGAAGATTATGGTGCTACTTTGAAGCACAAGTGTGGAAAAAAGGATAGTAGCATTGCCCCTTTTTGGGCCTTCATTTTTTTTCTTTGGCATTTCTCTTTTTTTGGGACAATGCTCTATTAAATGATGATCATCACACTTCTATTTATTTACAACTCTATGATTACAACTCGATACTAGAACAAAGTATGACTCTATATGAATGCCTCCGGCGGTGTACCGGAATATGCAATGAATCAAGAGTGACATGTATGAAATAATTATGAACGGTGGCTTCGCCACAAATACTATGTCAACTACATGATCATGCTAGCAATATGACAATGATGAATATGTCATAAAAAACAGAACGGTGGAAAGTTGCATGGCAATATATCTCGGAATGACTATCGAAATGCCATAATAGGTAGGTATGGTGGCTGTTTTGATGAAGATATAAGGATGTTTATGTGTGAAAGAGTGTATCATATCACGGGGTTCGGATGCACCGGCAAAGTTTGCACCAACTCTCAATGTGAGAAAGGGCAATGCACGGTACCGAAGAGGCTAGCAATGATGGAAGGGTGAGAGTGCGTATAATCCATGGACTCAACATTAGTTATAAAGAACTCATATACTTATTGCAAAAATCTACAAGCCATCAAAAACCAAAGCACTACGCGCATTCTCCTAGGGGGATAGATTGGTTGGAAAAGACCATCGCTCGTCCCCGACCGCCACTCATAAGGAGGACAATCAAATAACACCTCATGTTTCAAATTTGTTACATAATGTTTACCATACGTGCATGCTACAGGACTTGCAAACTTCAACACAAGCATTTCTCAAATTTACAACTACTCAACTAGCACGACTTTGATATTATCACCTCCATATCTCAAAACAATCATCAAGCTTCAAACTTTTCTTAGTATTCAACGCACTCAAAAGAAAACTTTACAAATCTTGAATACCAAGCATATTACGATTTTTAAGCAAATTACCATGCTATTTAAGACTCTCAAAGTAATCTAAGTGAAGCATTAGAGATCAATAGTTTCTATAAAACAAATCCACCACCGCGCTCTAAAAGATATAAGTGAAGCACTAGAGCAAAACTATATAGCTCAAAAGATATAAGTGAAGCACATAGAGTATTCTAATAAATTCCAATTCATGTATGGCTTTCTCAAAAGGTGTGTACAGCAAGGACGATTGTGGTAAACTAAAAATAAAAGACTCAAATCATAAAAGACGCTCCAAGCAAAACACATATCATGTGGTGAATAAAAATATAGCTCCAAGTAAAGTTACCGATGGAAGTAGATTTAAAGAGGGATGCCTTCCGGCATCCCCAAGATTTGACTTTTTGGTGTCCTTAGATTATCTTGGGGGTGCCATGGGCATCCCCAAGCTTAGGCTCTTTCCACTCCTTGTTCCATAATCCATCAAAAGATTTCACCCAAAACTTGAAAACTTCACAACACAAAACTCAACAGAAATCTCGTGAGCTCAGTTAGCGAAAGAAAACAAAAGACCACTTCAAGGTACTGTAATGAACTCATTATTTATTTATATTGGTGTTAAACCTACTGTATTCCAACTTCTCTATGGTTTATAAATTATTTTACTAGCCATAGATTCATCAAAATAAGCAAACAACACACGAAAAACAGAATCTGTCAAAAACAGAACAGTCTGTAATAATATGTAACTAACGCAAACTTCTGGAACTCCAAAAATTCAGCCAAAATAGGACGACCTAGTAAATTTGTTTATTGATCAGCAGAAATTGGAATCACTATTTTATCACGTTCTGGTGATTTTTAACAATTTTTTTCGTGACCATAAAGTTTCTGGAAATTACAGCAAGATCAAATAGCTATCATCCAAGAAGATCCTATAGGTTTAACTTGGCACAGACACTAATTAAAACATAAAACCACATCTAAACAGAAGGTAGATGGATTATTTATTCCTAAACAGAAGCAAAAACTAAAAAACTAAAAATAAAATTGGGTTGCCTCCCAACAAGCGCTATCGTTTAACGCCCCTAGCTAGGCATAAAAGCAAGGATAGATCTAGGTATTGCCATAATAGTGGTATGGAAAATCATGAAAACTTCTCTCGTATTCTCTACATTCAGCCGCAAGTTTTCTTTGAGGCAAGCAAAAATAATCAAAAGGGCTAAATTTAATGGGAAAAAATCCCCAAGATCAATCTCGGGAGGTATGGGTTCCTCCCTATGCCCCTTGTATTGCACAACCAATTCATCATTAAGGGCATTCTTTTGGCAAAAAGGTACAAGCCTTCGTTCAAGAGGAAAACCTAGTCCATTATTCTGGATAGCAAAATCATCATTAAGCTCAGAAATTTTATCAATTAGAACATCGGCATGAACCTTTTTCCTAAGATTTTCACTATAAGCAATATGATCTAAAGATTGTAAGCGCATCATGTTTTCTTGATTAAAAAGGATAGCTTCAATGGGAGGATGACTAGCATCTACCCTATAATGCGCAAAGATTTCTTTGGCCTCTTTTATTATAAATCTAAACTCATGAGCCAAAAAGATGGTGGCGGCACGCTTAACAGAAGAATGCTCAATATTAGAGAATTCTAAGAAAATTCGTTGTATGCAAGGATGCATATGCATAAATTGCCTTTCAAGTTCAACTATAAGCATGGCAATAGCGTCCGCAAGAATACTAGTTCTATGAAGAATAGAACCGCCCATAGAGGGCAAAGCACCGGCACAAGTAAAGAAATCTTGAATAACTCCTTTTCCAATAATATTGCCACTACCAACTCAAAAAAAATTGTAAGCAAGGTAGGGGGTTCTTCAGTAGGAGCATCAGAATTTTCCTTGATATTATTATTGTCCATATTGGCAATAATTTCCCCAAATTCAGACATAACGACAAGCAAGCGAGAAAAAGGCAAACGGAAAAGGAGAGGGCGAATAAAACGGCAAGGGTGCAGTGGGGGAGAGGAAAACGAGAGGCAAATGGCAAATAATGTAACGCGAGAGATAAGGGATTGTGATGGGTACTTGGTATGTTGACTTTTGCGTAGACCTCCCCAGCAACGGCGCCAGAAATGGCTCGTTGTCAGGAGTCCAAATCTTGACTTGACCTTGCGTAAGCCTCCCCGGCAACGGCGCCAGAAATCTTCCTGCTACCTCTTGAGCACTGCGTTGGATTTCCTTGAAGAGGAAAGGGTGATGCAGCAGAGTAGAGTAAGTATTTCCCTCAGTTTTTGAGAACCAAGGTATCAATCCAGTAGGAGGCTACACGCAAGTCCCTCGTACCTACACAAAACAAATAGCTCCACGCAACCAACGCGATTTGGGGTTGTCAATCCCTTCACGGTCACTTACGAGAGTGAGATCTGATAGAGATGATAGATAATATTTTTGGTATTTTTAGTATAAAGATGCAAAGTAAAATAAAAGGCAAAGTAAAAAGCAAAAAGCAATAATAAAGTATTGGGAGATTAATATGATAAAGATAGACCCCGGGGCCATAGATTTCACTAGTGGCTTCTCTCAAGAGCATAAGTATTTTACGGTGGGTGAACGAATTACTGTTGAGCAATTGACAGAATTGAGCATAGTTATGAGAATATCTAGGTATGATCATGTATATAGGCATCACGTCCGAGACAAGTAGACCGACTCCTGCCTGCATCTACTACTATTACTCCACTCATCAACCGCTAACCAGCATGCATCTAGAGTATAAAGTTCAAGAAAACAGAGTAACGCCTTAAGCAAGATGACATGATGTAGAGGGATAAATTCATGCAATATGATAAAAAAAACCATCTTGTTACCCTCGATGCCAACAATACAATATGTGCCTTGCTACCCCTACTGTCACTGGGAAAGGACACCGCAAGATTGAACCCAAAGCTAAGCACTTCTCCCATTGCAAGAAAAACCAATCTAGTAGGCCAAACCAAACTGATAATTCGTAGAGACTTGCAAAGATAACCAATCATACATAAAAGAATTCAGAGAAGATTCAAATATTGTTCATAGATAATCTTGATCATAAACCCACAATTCATCAGTCTCAACAAACACACCGCAAAAAGAAGATTACATCGAATAGATTTCCACGAGAGAGGGGGAGAACATTGTATTGAGATCCAAAAAGAGAGAAGAAGCCATCTAGCTACTAACTATGGACCCGAAGGTCTGAGGTAAACTACTCACACTTCATCGGAGAGGCTATGGTGATGATGTAGAAGCCCTCCGTGGTGGATTCCTCTTCCGGCGGAGCTCCGGAACAGGCCCCAAGATGGGATCTCATGGATACAGAAAGTTGCGGCGGTGGAATTAGGTTTTTGGCTCCGTATCTGATTGTTTGGGGGTACGTAGGTATATATAGGAGGAAGGAGTACCTCGGTGGAGCAACGGGAGGCCCACGAGGTAGGGGGCGCGCCCTAAGGGGGTGGGCGCGCCACCCACCCTCGTGGCCGCCTCCCTTCTTTCTTGATGTGGGGTCCAAGTCTCCTGGATAATATTCGGTGAGAAAATCACGTTCCCGAAGGTTTCATTGCGTTTGGACTCCGTTTGATATTCCGTTTCTTCGAAACACTGAAATAGGCCAAAAACAGCAATTCTGGGCTGGGCCTCCAGTTAATAGGTTAGTCCCAAAAGTAATATAAAAGTGGAAAATAAAGCCGAATATGGTCCAAAACAGTAGATAATATAGCATGGAGCAATAAAAAATTATAGATACGTTGGAGACGTATCAGCGAGCTCGCTGGCGAGCCAGCATGTCCGGCTGCTGGACCGACCCGCTGCCAAGCATGAGTGTGACCGCCCTGGCCCACCCAGACCGCCTCCCTCACCCGCGCGCTCTTTCTGCCCGAAACGGTCAGCGCCGCCCGCGCCGCTTCCCGGTGCAGGCGATTTCTCCGAGTTCAAACGACACAAGTGACGTATGTCCGTTCGTCTGCCGCCCACATTAATGATACACTGTTGCCGAGGCGGCTACTCCGGTGCCACCCGTCCATCCCTCCGCCGCCCACCTTTGCTATATAAGCTGCTGCGCCGGTCATAGCCGCAGTCATCTGCCTCCGTTCCCTTTCTCCTGTCCACACCACTACTGACCACCATGGCTTCCTTGCGCTCCAGCGCTCTTCGGGGCGGGCGGACGACGGACCACAAGGAGATGGCAGCCATTGCTGCCGACTGGCTGGCCAGCGGGCAGCCGAAGGACAACGACGTCCCAGTGGAGAACATGGTAGTCGACGATCCGGCACCAACCCCTTCCTTTGCGCCATCCTCGCCGGTGAATTGCACCATGACCATCGGTGAGGCCCGTGCCCAATACATGGACACGGTGAGGCAGAAGCGTCAGGAGCAGTTCTGGGAGGCGCATGCCGACGCCGCCTACAACCACCATCTCCTCCACCTGGAGGCGGAGGAGCAGATCGACGTGGAGCAGGCAGAGCAGGAGGCCGTCGCTCGGGTCCAAGTAAGGCCACCACTACTACCCTCCGGTCGAAGCCAAGCTAGGCGGGTTGACCATTGATGGCCGATTAGCTTCTTGGTGGTGACGTGCAGTTGGGTCACTGACACGTGGGCCCAACAGGCGTCTGGGCCACATGTCAGTTACGCAAAGCACCTGTAGTTAAGTCTCTGAAGCTCAGTCTGCTGGAGAAGAAGCTTCTGTTCGGCTCATCCAGACACGGGTAGGTAGCTTTGGTCAATTAATTATACCTCCAGTGCACCCCTTTTTAGTTGAAGAATGTATGAAATGTAATGAAATCCAGCATGTTTATATGAAATCCGACCGTGTATGAATGAATTTAGTTTGATTAGTTTGAATTCTTGTATCACTCGCATTGGATGAACATGCAAAACAATACGTACTAGCATTATTCCCAGGGTGATCACCTCGTTTGCAGCAGTTTCACATGTACTCCCTCCGGTCCTTTTTAGTCTGCAGCAGTTTCACCTCGTCTGAAGTCAAAGTATCTCTACTTTGACCAATCTTATAGAAAAAAGTATGAACATTCACAATATAAAATCAACCGACTTGAAAGAAATCTAATATGCGAAGTAAAAAGGAACAGAGGGAGTACAAAGAGTTTGAGCAGCTTTTTAGCGTTCCTGTACATTGCAATCAAACACACAGGCCTGGCAATTCATAGAGAACATTCAAAACAATTGATGATTATGCATCTCAGCGATTCACATGTCAGAGCCAATATTTACTTCACAACTAAAGAATAAAGAAAAATTGATCGATGCTGCTAACAGCAAAGGGCGTCCCATTCGAAAATATCAAACCCATGTCTTCTTGCCTCAATGAGCAAAATTTGACAAGGTTGTCCCATTCCAAAATGTCAAATGTGTGTTGTTTTGCGTATATCAATGAGCAAACTTTGACAAGGTTTTCCCATTCCAAAATATCAAATGCCTATGATTGTGGAATGGGCAGGGCTTGCCATCAGTTTAGACATTGACATGGCACCTCGTGCCAAATAATCGAGCTGTTCTTTTTGTGCAGTTCCACCAAAATCAACCAAATTCGCGTGTAGCTTGTATGATTTCGCCTTTGTATGTTGCAACTCCTTGAACATATCGGCACCTCCTTTCTTGTGGTGGAAATGAATGATTCCCATTGAAATCAAGCTGAGCACCCTTGTTTGCATAATACAAAAAATGATTAGTAAAGCAAACTGCATTATGAATTTATAGTTTAAACAGGCACCTACACGGTCCATGTAGAGCACACTTTAAAACATGGAACTCACTGGAAATAATCCTAGAACAACATTGTACTTGCGCATCACAGCAAAAAAAGATGGAAATCTGTGAGTCCCTCTGAGATGAAGTTAGTTTGGTCTTGTGGGGAGTAATGTAACCATCCTTAACTGCTCCTTCTGATGAGAAGATAGACTGGGCTTCATCATCCTAGCAAATCGGAACTAGTCACCTCACGTACTCCATATTCTTCTTCAGAGGAGGATGATCCTATTGTGCAAAGACAAGAGAACAACTGAATGCTAGCATCTGTTTGCTCGAAAAAAAGGGAAAGGAAATACTTAAAACAACCATTACATTAACAAAGGGAGTAACTGATGAAATGTATAGTCACAAAGAGATGCATCTCCTCATTATCCTCATAGGAAATGATATTATACCAAACACAGCAGCTCAACTTGATCTGTATTATTACTTAATTTTATCAGTGGCTATAATGGTGGCAAACTGGTGGATCAATTTATTAGCAGCCTTAGATTAACATGCGAAACAATACCACTTTCTCATGAGAGTAGCTAAACAGTAGCACAACACCTAGAGATGACAAAGCTCAATCATATGGATGAAATCCATGGGCCGGTACCAACCTTTGTCAGGAGGCATATTGTGTAGAGCTAGCAGATGAACTGATGAAGCACTTCTCCGGAACCATCCCTTATTATCTACTGTGGTTTCCAAGCTTACTATAAACTCCTCGATTAATTTAATGTTTCCAACATCTTCTTCTACTGTTCCACTAAAATATGTGTTATCTTCAAACAAGATCTCTGTTTTCAGAAGTAGAGATAATTACATATTACATTAGGAATGGCATCAAATCACAGTGGAAAAACAGTTGCTCGTTCCAGCCATAGCAATAAATTAAGATGCAAAACTATATCATTACTTGTGTCATCACAGTTCCAGTGCTTCATTACAACACCGGGAGTTGATTTTTGTTCTTCTTCCGCTCGTTCTTCCCCTTCATCACTTGGTTCAGTAACAGACAAGCTTCACCTTCAATGTAAGATTTGGCATGTCAATTAGGGAGCACAAGTATAGTACTAAACAACGACATTGATTTTCTGATGAAAGTGGCAAAATACAGGCCAACAATTGTGAAATATCCTTATCTTACCTCAATGGGATATTACGGTGCACATACAGATTGGAAGTCTTGTCTCCATTTGTGCAGTTCACTAAAATCAAGCCACATTACCGTATAAGTAGCACAACATATGAAAGCACACTGCACAATCATGTGAAAGAAGGCTAGTACTGACCTCTCATGACGCGGAATTCAAACAACTCACAAGAAGAAGATCTGGAAAAAATTGCCAACACGGATAGGAAGTCAGATCTCCTCTTGTGCAGTTCCACTAAGATCAAGCAATCAAGCAACATTGTTGGTGTGACATTTTGGTTGAACTGCACAAAACACTCTTAAAACAAAAGTGTTTTGTGCAGTGCAACAAAAGGTCACAATAGCAATGAGGTGAAGTAGATAACCCTGTTTACACAGAGGTGCAAAGGAAACAACTAGTGGTCAATAACGGTGGATGACACATAAGCCAACAAAAAGAAGCATCTAACTTATCTAAATAGGAAAGAAAGCAAGACAGTAGCATTTCTCAAACGGTGGCATTGATTCATATTAACAGAGAGATTATATTAACAATAAAATTCGTTAACCATGTAATTTGCTTTTAACTATGGCATTGCTTCAATTTTCCAGCGGCATTATTAGAGGGTGTTTGTTTAGAGGGACTTTTTGGTGTAGGGACTAACAAAATTCCCTTTTGGTCCCATCTAAACCAAGCAGGAGGGACTTTTAGGGACTAAAAGTGGGCATTTGGGACTAAAGAAAGAAGACCCTGAGGGAGAGTCTTTTTGGGACTTTTTCCAACAGTTTCCCTTCCCCCGCATCGCACCTTATCTCTATTAGTTCATTACTAGGGGTAACATGGTCTTTTAGCATGTCATTTAATAACCTCTAGTCCATGTTTAGTTCCCTGGAACCAAGCAGGTTGGGACTAGGGACTTTTTAGTTGGGACTAAAAAAAGTCCTAGGACTTTTTAACCAAATAGGGCCTTAGATTAACAACGGCTAAAGAGTTGCACGGGACAGTGGACGCACCAGCACCATGTGCATCTACCGATGTATAAAGGGGCGATGCACAATCTGTTGCAACAAAGAACAAACAACCAAGGAGCATATTTGTGTTGGTCCCAGTTTTGTTATCTTTAGACACCTTTCCCTATGTGAGGGCAGCAAATCTAGTCCTGCTCAAACTCTACAACCTTGTCCCCTAAAACAAAAAGATCAGTTTGTTACACATGTGTGTACTGCGTTTGTCATTGTTTTCCCTTTCCGACCAACGTAGGTGCTGGATAGCCAGTCTGTACTACTTTCCCCCTTCCTTTCCCCTTTGAACCACGTCCTAGATTCATGTTATACAACTTTCTCCACTACTTTCCCCCTTCCTTTCCTCTTTGAACCACGTCCTAGATTCATGATATACAACTTTCCCCACTACTTTCCTGTTTGATCCAACACCTAGATTCGAGTGCAGAAGCAGAAAAAGCCCACATGCAGCTAGAGCAATGCATGTGGAATAAGTAAACTATACCTTAAGGTCCTCGGGGTGTGGCTCAGTGGGCGGTCGAAGGCCGATCTGCCCACACTCTCTACAGCAGCAAGGAAGAAGGGGTCGGAGGCCCTCCTGCACCACCGCTGGGTGAAAGAGAATAGCTGCGCCGGTAGTGGATTCCCTCCCTCGCCGAGGGCGACAACGTTAAGCCTTCTTCCCTTCCCGGCGGACGGATCTTGCCGGCTCCTTGACCAGCAGTGAGGGGAGGGAGAGAGAGGCCAACAAAGTCTTGTTTAGATCTGGAGAGGGTGAGAGAGTGTGAAGAGAGCAACTACAAGTGCTGAGGCTCCAGCGTGTATATATATAGTGGAGAGAGAGTGTGAAGAGTGCAAACCCTAGAAAACAAGCGCCGAGGCTACAGCGTATATAGATGGAGTTGTTTTCTTTTTCTCTCCATAAAAATCGTTTTAAATTGTGCACGAAACGAAACTCTTTTTAACGTAGTGAAGAAAAATACTAGGGGCAATGCTAATACGTGAAGAAAATTTAACGCTCGAAGGAGTCAACTCACAGTTAACGCTACACGCCTCCCGGTCGCGCTTACTAACATTCACGTGTGGTACACGACCCTCCGAAGTGAACAACAACTGAACCACACACGGTCAAAATATCAGAAAGGTGGGTTGCACCATCCTCCAATTTTAAATATTTTGGGCACTTGTATTCGGTCTAAGTCAGTGTGCCACCGTATGTATGTTACAACGGGTGCTAAGAAACTAGGGCATATTGAGAGTAATTTCCATGGCAGTTATTTGTAGGGTCACTTGCAAATTGTGAAACTCTATTCTCCTCTTATTTAGTGGATGAGGCAAATCTTTTGCCTCCGTCTAGGTGTAAGTCACGTTAGAAGGTGCAGCGGGACCCAAGTGCAAGAAGATTGGAGGAGAAGGAGAAACTTGACCGGTCCTTCCTCCAATCAAAGCCCTGATTTCTGTTTCTAAATGCAACAATTAATCACAACAATTAAGAGATGCTGTTTTAGCTACCATGCAGGCCACATATTAACTCGCATGCAAGCCGACTTTGATTTCTTGACTGATCAACGTGTAGTTGCGCTCCATGCATTGGGTTTCCCCGGGAGATAATAAAGCAGAGTAAGTAACAACGCTCGCTAGCAGCGAGGCTAGGAGGGGACTGTGATGCTAAGTTAATGGACGACGCCTAAACATTTTGGGAATATCTGATTTTCGTAAGATGACTTAACACCTAGACAGAGGGAGTACTACTCCTTAGTCCAGGTTTGATGGAATATTTGTCACCTCTTCTCTTCTTGTATGTACTCCATTTTGTATCTCCCTTCTTGTGGCTTCGCACTCACATGATATTCCTATTCTATGAACCTGTGTGTGCATGTGCGTGTGTGTGTGTTTAACAGCGTGTGTGTGTTAGAGAGAGCGACACATGGACCTACTCCTACAGAATGATGGTGTGTAGTGTATGATTTAGCCGCGAGAGTCGACGCATCCTCTCGTTTCTGGGCATCCTGTCGGGATAGCTACCACGCCCGCTCCTGACCAGCCTGGCCCACCCAAAGTCCCTCCATCGCCCGCACGCGCTTCCCGCCCGAAAAGGTCAGCGCCGCTCCAAAGAATCGGTGCCGCATTCTTGCTCGGGCAGAGCGGACGCGACCTCTCACTAGCGCCTGCATTGAAGGGAAAAGCGGATTCAAGAGTGATGGTTGCTTAGTATGTCCAACTTACTACTGGGTCTATGTGATTTGACAGCTCATTGGTCATTTTTACTGAGGTGGTACGACTGCTGGATGTCCCACATCTCAGCGAAAGGAGGTACTAGATTACAATTTTATTCTTACAGCGGAGGAGTGCGAAAGCAGTGAAAATACGCGGGCTCACCGATTAGATGGCCCACCTCACACTGTCACCATATTTTCTGGACATCGTGCGACACTTGACTCTTTACATAGTAGTATAGTACATAGTACGTACTGTAATTTCTCAGCGAGATAAATTTGTACAATGCTATGAAGCTTCCACCTTCTGTTTCATGTATCTTGCATCCAAGGTTGCCCCGTTGCAACATTTCATCAAATATAAAGGAGACTAACATGCATGCTATTGCATCTCAATGATTGACTGATCATAGCCAACATGTACTCCCTCCGTTGCAAAATAAGTGTCTCAACTTTATGCAAACTTTAGTACAAAGTTGTACTACTTCTAAAGTTGGAACAGAGACAACTAAAGAAAAAAATGATCCATGCAGTCCCTAGCCCTTGAAGCCTAAACCCTAACCAGGATTTAATTTGCTGGCAACGTTGAAGCTTCCGAAGAAATGAAGTTTGCAACCCTTTTACCATCGGATCATTTTGTGCAGTTCCACTAAAATCGAGATGAGCATCCCTGTGGCAAAGAAATTGAAGAAGCGTGATTAGAATAAGATTACTGGGACTAGTTGATGAGACATAAACTCATCACAACGGTAGAAGCTAGTAGAGGTATGTGCGGGGCAAAGAAGTAGAGAAATATCCACATGGAGCGATGTGGGCAGCTGGGGCAGTGGTGCAAGCCGGCTGTAAGGAAGTTGTACCTGAGGGATGTAGGGACGTAGCTCAACCTAGAGGATGGTGGCAGGAGGCAGCAACTGCCCACGTCGCGGCAGTGAGCAAGGGACCAAGGCAACCTCACCGGCTTTGTGAGAGAGAACGACGGGGACCCCTGACCGAGACATGCCGATAGTGGGTTTTCGCCGTCGGTGACGGCGACCGCATCTACACAAAGCATCCACCCCTTCCCCCCGCGGACGTGATTCGCCCAGATGTTAGAGATGTGGCCACAGTCGTTTTGTGCGAGAGAGTGTGAAGAGAGCAACCCCAACAAGCAACCGTGTAGGCTCGTCCTGGCTATGTATATAGTGGAGCGGTTTCCTTTTCTCTCCATATGAACCTATTTATATTGCGTACGTGCGACTAAAGAAAAAAACTTTATTATAAATGAGGCGGCACCGTTCATGCGTGGTTCCCGACCCTCCATTATTTATAAGTGAGTAACTACTACTAGACGCATCAAATTATCACGTGGGTTGCGTCATCTTACAGAAATGAGCTCCACCGTGTCACGTGTGTGGTTGGGGAAGACGCAAAAGACGCAAAGAGTGCTACAAGTACTATGGGTGTGTTTGGTAGGGTGAATGAAGGGTGCATGAGAGAAAAAGTTCCCTTCTCGACCCACTTCTGGGTGTTTGGTATAGTGTATGAAGGGTGCATGAGTCCACACTAGCTCAACAAAAATACACTAGGAGCATGCATGAGGAGAGAATGCATGAAGAGGGGTGGTGAGATAAGCATGCGTGAAGAGGGAACAACTATGCTAGGACAAGAATGCAACCATGGGTGTGTGCACCTCTTCTCTTTGAGCATGGTTATTGAAATTATAGCCCACTACTGTACCACGCGGTTATTATATATGGGCAAAGAGTATAGGCAGTAATAATTACTAATAAGACGTCAAATCACGAGGCCCACCTTTCTCTATGTTTGACCGAGGAAGCAGCCATCATTTCACTCCTCGTTGAATATCCATCCGCTGCTACCTCCGCAAATAAATAAAAATCCTCTTCTACCTCCATGGCATGGTTAATAATATTAGCCATGTCAATCACGACGTAGAAATATCATTCACTGATACAATAAGGCTGGATCTAAGGCTGGTGATTTTTTTTTACTTTTTCTCTTTCTCTTTTTGTCTCATTTACTCATTTTACATAGGAGCACGTGTAGAGGATGGCTATTCCTTTCGATGGGACTTATTCATGGGGTTTAAGACTAAGCAGCTCCGAATTATGCCCGTTGCCCACCACTCTGAATCGTGCCATCTATGATAGGGAGTACTCCCATTGCAACAATGAGGTCCACTAGGTCTAGCACGTCCTTTAAGAAGAGACTGTCACGCAAAACATACATCTTGTTGCCTCCTCCTCATACAGTACGTACCACTGGTACATACTACTAGTACTACTACTACTCGTTCTCCCATAAACCTTGCGCTTGGCATCTCCAAAATATTAACCTTGCGCTTGGCTCTTCGCCTCTTCGGGAAGTCTAGCAATAATGGTACTGCAGTATATATCATTCTGGCTATCTGAGACCGAATGAATTGTTGCATGTCCACCATGTGGGCAAGGGTCAGGTGAGGTTCGAGGGGCGAGGGGCGAGGGAGAGTGCGTACTATTACTTCTGTTTTAATATGGACTACATATGGAGCAAAATGAGTGAATCTACACTCTGAAATACGTCTATATACATCAGTGTTTGGAGTATGTACTAATAGTTCATATTGAAATCTACTAAAAGACATATATTTCAAACAATATGATAATCTCTCTAACCAAGGTAGGGACGAGGAGTAAACGGAGGGAGTAGTAAAATTTTCTCCTCGTCCTGCGAGCCACCGCGCGCGTGGGCGAGGGAGCGGGCTAAAGGCGTAGTAAGCAAGCTTCACCTCGTCCTGCGAGCCACCGCACCCGTGGGCGGGGGAGATGGCGTACTAAGCAAGCTTCTCCTCATTCTGCGAGTTGACGGGACACATCAAAAGTAATACGTACAGAGCATCTTCAGTGTATAGAGCCTTGCCTCTAAGGTAGGCCCCACATGGTTTGGTTCTTTTTTAACATAACGTGTCAAGTCACAATTTGTTTGTTCACCCATGGTACACGATCCTCCACCAAGTGGACAACCAGTACACGTGTCAAATTACCATGTGGGCTGCCTTTTCGTACAGAAATGAGCTCCACCGTGTACCCGCGTGGGTGTGGTTGGGAAAGAGACGGGAGTACGTCACCGTGCGTGCACCTCTTCTCTTCGTGCACGTCCCCCACCTATGTGGGTGTGTCTGAGAGAGATACAAACCTAGACAGATGGCGTGTGCATTCGTGAGTGTTTTTTGTTAGGGGGTGTGATTTCGTGAATGTATTTGTGGGAACATGTGTCGATGATATCTCAAACAAAAATTTGACACATGTAATGTGTGTGAAATAGAGGCCTATCTATATCATATATAGAGGGAGTGATCCATGAGAAGAGAGGGAGGGGTCATAGATATCGATAGAGCTGAAGAGAGGATCAAGTGGGTGGGTGCGAGATCGATGAAGAGAGCCATCAAAATTGTGTGTGTGGAACTCAAAGATATAGGGCGACTGACCTACCGGAACGTCAGAGGGCATAGGGCAAGTTTGTGTGTGGCAGGGAGACATGACTAGAGCGCTCGATGTATCGGTGTGTGTGTGGGGGGGAGGCAGAGACCTAACTAGAGAGGTAGATTGACTCGTATATGTGTTGAGAAGGAGAGACCCAGCTATGTCTTGAGGGAGAACGGTCAACATCCATACATAAGTGAAGGACGGGAAATAGGTTGGGACAGAGAGAGAGAGAGAGAGAGAGAGAGAGAGAGAGAGATAGAGATAGAGAGAGGGAAGGAGAGGGGTAGAGTGCTGGATGGGTGATGGAGTTGCTTCTCGAAGATGGTGGGAGAGGCCTACTAGACAAACTGAGGGTAGAACTGCAATATTATCAATAAGAGTGGGGATGTGTTTCTGTGTGTGTGTGTGTGTGTGTGTGTGTGTGCGTGATAGATGTGTCGGGACGCATGCATGGATGATGAAGGGGGACCATGTGTTTGGTAAGCAGACCTAACTAGATCGGTAGATCAATTGTTGTTTGTCGAAGGACAGGAGAGACATAACTAATGAGGTAGATCAATCGACGCGTGGGGAAAACGAGTTATAACGACCTAGCTAGCTATATGTATAGCAGGAGATCGGTAGGTGTACATCCATTTGTTAGAGGCAAATAAGGCCCAGCGAGACGGATAGACAGAGAGAATAGAGCTAGGAGGTGGTGCGAGAGGCCTACTAGCTAGATAGGAGGAGTGTGTGATTGTGAAATCGATGAAAAGAGGGGTGAGAGTTTACACGTGTGTGGGACCGTATGAGAGACACGAGCCATGGACACAGAAAGGAGGAGATGGAAGGTGCGTGTGTATGTTGTAGGCAGACATTGCCAGAGAGGTCTATCGATCGGTGTGTGTCGGAAAGGAGTTGTGGAGACCGTGGGAGAACGACCTAAAGAAAAAAATGAATGTGCGTGATGGATAGAATGCCGAGGGAGGGGGAGGGCAAGGAGGGTGTGTGCATGCACGAGAGAAAGTAGTGCTAGCTACAAAGGTTAGAGGATTGTGTGGGTGTAAGAGAGTAACAAAGATCATAATTCGATATGAAAGTGGATTCATATATTTGAATAGGAGATCATAGTGTGATAAACATATGCATGCATGAATATAGCGGTGATACGCGTGGTGTGGTTTTGGACATGTTATACCATAATGTGATAATGCATGGTGTTTGCAACTCACAACTAAATATCAAACAATCTAAACCATACTATACATCGAACAATCTCACATTTTATTTGAATTTGTGATAATGTGTGGCGTTTGCATCTCACAACTAAATATCGAACAATCTAAACCATACTATATATCGAACAATCTCACATTTTATTTGAATTTGTGGTAATGTGTGGCGTTTGCAACTCACATCTAAATACTTCTAGGCGTAGGGGGCGGGGCACCATACATTATGTGATAAACACATTATATATATGAGACATGGTTTAGATTATGAAGATCTAGCTAGAGCTTGACATGTACTGTGATTTCAAATCAACATAAAGTGGATTCAAAAAATCGAGTTCGAGTTCATATAGTACACATAGTTCATATCTAACTCGCCAGTAATCATGTGGTGTGTTGTGAAGATAATACACAAATCACTATTTAACTTGACAATAATGATGATTGTAGATCTTATTAAAATAGAGAAACTAATTCAAATAGTTTAACTTCACAACAATCATGATTGTAGATCATATTCAAATAGAGAAACGTATTCAAATTTAGTTCATATTGAAGCGGTAGTATATACGTTTGGAATGCACTAAAATGTTCGTTTGAGTAGCAGGTTGCATGCATTATACACGTAGCAAATTTTTTTAATTGAACATAACATGAATTCAAAATTTTGAATGGCATTTGTAGTGCGAATTCATTTGGTACAGTACATGGGACTAGACTCCCTTGTGTGGTGCGAATTGATTTCTTTTTGTTTTTTCGTCGACGGCAGTGCGAATTGATTTGGTACAGTACACGTTAGGCTTGTCCGGAAATTTCAACCCGCGCCTTGTTACCCCGAAATATTTAAGATATATCTTTGTCTCGTTGTGCTCCGAAAACTCTCTTCATCTCAACCCGCGTCTTGCTATCCCTAAATTACAATGCGCGCGAAAACTCCCACCTCCTGCGAAATCCCAACGCACGAAATGCCCGTGATACTCGTGAACCGAAAGAACCGCCAAGCTCAAATGGTGGGGGTACTTCCGTAACTTACCGCACATTTTGGACAAGCGCGTCCCTAAGCCATGGTTCCCCCCTCCCATCCCAACCCATTCGTCCACCCATTCATACACCGAGGCCGCGAAAACCCGCGAAGCCCCACACCCTCCTCCGTCCGCCACCCTGCCGAAGCCTCTTCCCTGACGACGTCGTCCACAGCAACACCTCGACGTCCCTCATCCACCGTACCAGACGAGGATCCGTCGTTGATCTCGTCGTCCCGCCGGTTCAGCCACCCCATCCTCCACCTCCAAGGAGCTGCATCGATGTTCCCCTCGTCTTTCGCGCCACCTCCATTCCCACGCCGCTATCTTCACCTTCACCACCGGAAGAGCAGCATCATCACCGTTTTCCTCGAATGAAGTTGAGGCCTAATCGGCGCAACCAAAGAGGTTGTACACAAATCGCCACATTTTCTTCTTGATTCGATCTCACGGTGCTGCCGGCGCTTGGTCCCGAGCCGACATGGCACGGCTCCATCCACGGCGGCGTCGCCGGCCACTTCCTCCACGGTGTCGCTCCCTCGGCGGGAACATCCACATCAGTAGGACCTGCTGCTACTTTGGCTCTCGCTCGCGCTGCTGCTCTGCTCTTGCTCTCGGTCCCCTGCCTGGTCTGCTCTTGCTCTTGCTCGTGCTGCTGCTCTCGCTCTTGCTCTTGCTTGCGCTGCTGCTCTCGCTCCTGCTCTTGCTTGCACTGCTGCTCTACTCTTGCGCGCGCTGTTGCTGCTCTACTCTTGCGCGCGCTGTTGCTGCTCTACTCTTGCGCGCGCTGCTGCTGCACGAGCAGCAGATCCTGCTCTCCCTCGAGCCCCTACCGCTGCTACCCGAGATGCTGCGACATGACCAGCTGCCTCGGCTCTCGCACGCGCTGCTGCTCCGGGCGCTGCTGCTACTGCTTTTCTTCTACTAGTGCGTTCAGTTTCGACAGTAAAATTCAGTTTTGACAGCAAAATTCAGTTTCAACAGTTAAATTCAGTTTCGGCAGTTAAGTTCAGAGATGAGTGGCTGATGTATTTTACATCTAGCACTTTGTGGTTATGTATTTTATGTCATCTATTGGGGATGCTATTAGAATTCCACTCAGGTTAACGTTGTCTCTCTTGTCTTGCTTCAGCCTCACCGTCGTACAACTCACCGGAGCTGCTCCAATGACGAAACCCTCCACCACAGCGGAGTAGTACCCCGGGCTCCATCTCTAGACGCCTAAGATCTTCTTCCCCTCCTCCGACAGCCAAATCAGTCGATGCATCCTCACCGACCAACCCAATCACGATGAGATCGACATGGCTTCGCCAAAGAGGTTGTACACTTGTCCACTGAGCATGTGTAGTAACGTGAAATACGATCAGTTTCTCATACTATATGACAAGCAGTGAGGTACCAGGCAACTTAGCTATCTGTGATGGACTCTCTTGAACGCCATCATTATTTATCTCTGCGTGTTTGAGCTGTGCATTTATAGATGGGCCTAGGAGTTGAGCTAGTAGGGCAGTGGCATGGGTCCAAAGTAGTAGAAGTAGCACATAAACATTTTTTGAGTGTAGGCTTTTCCCTGCTCATGCCTGCCTACTAGAATCGCCAGTGCTTGAAAGCAAAACTGAAGGAAAAACATAGGAATTGGAAAGTTTCCTATGGTACTACTATTCATGCATTTGGTCAAAGGAATGGAGCAAAGGAAAAGTGTAGGATTTGTTACTTTAGTGTCTCCTTGAAAGAAAAACCATAGGAATTTTAATATCCACTTGTCCTCCTTTTCAAATTCCTATTCATGAAGCACAAGACTAAGAGATAGTAGCATAATTGCATTATAACCGTACATTTCCTTCTGGTTCGAGTTAATCTCACCATGCTTCTTTACATCCTGTGATCTTCCAATTCTTGTGAACCAAACACCCAGATTGGCAGAAATCCTGTGTTTTTAAATTCTCTATTTTGCAAGTGCATTCCTATCCTATTACTGTGTATTTCCTATCCCTGCGTTGTTAGAATCCTCCAATTCAAACGTGCCCTTACAGAATTACTTCTCTTACAGATGGTTGTCAAAGAAAACCTTGTGTGGTTTGTCCCGCTCCTGCTGCACCGTTGTCCACCCCAGCTCAGCTGATCCAACGATAGAAGGGTCCAGCACAGCAGGGATCCGGCCTCCAGACTATCTTTTGCCGCCTCAGATCTTCTTCCCCGCCGCCGACATCCACGACAATTGCATTACCATCATCAACCGAGTAGATGACCTCGAGGACTACACGGGTCCGCAAGAGAGGTCACACTCTTTCGTGTCTGCTTACATTATGCATCGCTTAATATTACATGCTCTTTTATCGTCATGTTCACCGATTAGACTCTGAGTCAGCTCCAAACTAATGGTCAAACTTGAGTTTTTAAATGGTTGTGTGGTACATATCGGGGCCGCAATCAATAGTACCTATCTACTATCTGGTTAATCTCTGGTGTCTACTATGAGTTTCATGTTGGGTGGGAAACAAACGGTAAAAAAGGCATTATCTGTATTTTTAACTGAAGCCATTATCTGCCTGCTATCATTGGTTTCGGGTCTATCCATAGGTTGATACCATCACTCTGGATTTCTGCATGCACTCCTTACATAATCTCACTATGTTTTATTCCTATGCATGTCAGTTATTGTACACAATGGAACTGAACATGTAGAGCAAAAGAGACGAGCCTTGCGTGGCAATAAAATTTCATGCAGACGTTGCTCCATGGTGGGCGCAAAGGCAGCCCCCCCTCCACCCATTTCAGATTGTAATCAAGAGGAAGAGAACTGTTCTAAGGGGGATTGAAAAGGACAAGACCACTCCTATTTACCCCTTGAGGTCTTCGCTCTAACTTGGCATGCTGATGAAGGTAATATCATGCATATGGTTCCTTGCATTGCTTACTTTATACATCAAATATGTCATCTACTTAGTTTAGACATGCCTTGTGTGAATGCCATCTTTTAGTTTCTTCCTCGTATATGTGAATTATGCAACGCCATCTTGTTTAGCCGGGCATCATATATGTGAATTTTGCAATGCCATCCTGCTTAGCCAGTCATCTTATACGTGAATTATATCAGGCCATCCTTTTTTTCATTACGTATTAAATTTGTCAACAATGTTAGTACATTCAACTACTCTTCGTGTGCATCAGCCATTTGACATGGTGATGGAAAATCTGGAGTGAAAACAAGGTCTTCAAAGCAGACTATGCTATCCGATGAAGCACATATCTCGCTGGTTACGGATAGCTCCTGAGAGGAGGATTCAGAGACAGATGACCAGTCCTATTCCCCCCGGGAGGTGTATGCTCTAACTTGGCAGGGTTATGTTGCTCATATCGTGCATATGGTGTCTTGCATTGCTATGTCATTTGATTAGTTTAGACATGCTTTGTGTGAATGCCACCTGTTTAGTGTCTAATTACCATATATGTGAATTATGCAATGTCATCTTGTTGCAAGACATTATATATGTGAATTATGCAATGCTATCTTGTTGCAAGGCATTATATATGTGAATTATGCAATGCCATGTTGTTTAGCCAATCATCATATATGTGAAATATATCATGCTATCCTTTTTTTGTATTACGTGTTTCATTTGTCGACAACGTTTGTATATTCAACTACTCTTCCTATGCATCAACCATTTGAAGCGGTGATGGAAGTATCTGGAGTGAAAACAAGGTATTCAGAGCAGACAATGCTACCTGCTGAAGTAGACATCTTGCTGGTTACAGATACCTCCTTAGAGGAGGATTTAGAGACTGATGACTAGTCCTATTTCCCACCTGAGGTATATGCTCAAACTTGGCAGGGTTATATTACTCATGTCATGCATGTTGTCTTGCATTCCTTAGTTTTTACATCATATATGCGATTGCCATCTCCTTACTTGCTTACTATATAAATCATATATTTGAATTATATCATGCCATCATGTTTACATAGTCAAAATCTATCTGTATTATGGCATGCCAACCCATTTAATAAAGACATCATATAGTTATATCATCTCATCCTGTTTAGTGTTTACAGTCATCATATTTTGAATTATGTCATTCTATCCGTGAATTATATCATGATATCATGTTTCCACAGGCGGCATGTATGTGAATTATGGCATGCCAACCTATTTAATAAACACATTATATAGTTATATCATGTCATCCTATTTACATAGTCATCATATTTTGAACTATGTCTTTCCATCTTTTTAGTTAGCCATCATATATGTGAAATTGTGTCATGATATCCTGTTTAGTTAGCCATCATATATGTGAAATTGTGTCATGCTATCCTGTTTGGTTAGACAACATAAATGTGAATTATTTCATGCCCTCTTTTATTCCCCACTATCCATTGCACCTATCTATCATACAATGTATGTACATTCAATTACTTTTCTTGTTTATCAGCCATTTGAATTGGAGAGGGTGATGGCACTATCTAAGGGAGTAACAACACAGTCTTTAGAAAAGATAGTGCTACAAGTTGATGCAGATAGAACCACAATTGCACTTGCCCAAGAACCAGCCCCACCACACATAACCCGGACTCTCGCAGACTGTACCCCTACCCGGTTGGACAGAGAACCAGCTACACC
Source organism: Aegilops longissima (assembly GCA_021605205.1). Classification (NCBI taxonomy): domain Eukaryota; kingdom Viridiplantae; phylum Streptophyta; class Magnoliopsida; order Poales; family Poaceae; genus Aegilops; species Aegilops longissima. The sequence continues at coordinate 554,437,020 of CM038677.1, read as the reverse complement.
CCTTCTAACCCCAACCCTAGCAGTTCCAGTTGACACAGCACTATGTCCACCACAGAGCACCCAAACACGAGCAGTTAGTAAGGGAACTGCAGTGCCCAAAGCACGAGGACCACCACTCCGAATCCCAACTCAACGCTTAAAGCAGAAGAAGAATTGTTCTCGGGTCAGGTTCTGTAGCTATTGTTCGTACTCCTTTGCTCTTGCATCACTGTATTTACTCATACCAACTATTTTCAAATTTGAAGGATGGAATTGATACTCCAATGGCGCAACAGGTATGTTTTAAACCTATTTCTTTAACTGGTTTGCTGTTGTAACTTGCTCTATGTTGATTTCAGTTTCAATTGAATAAACAGTTATGTTGTCATGTCACGCACATTACAAGTGTTGTTATTGTTCTGTAGTTTCCCACACTTATATTCTGTCTATTCTGCTTTGTCTTGAACAAATATTATTTGAACTGTGTCTCTATCTTGATTTGGGAACAAAAACTAGAATGATATAGACCATAAAGTGACCATGGTACATAGATATATGTTTGTTTCATGTTGTTATCCTGTCCACTTTACTACTGAACTGATTTACCAAAATGAGTTTCATATACAACATGGTAAACCTGTGATGTGTCTGTTTGTTTCTCTTTTAGAATGCAGACAAAATATTGGAGAACAGTACCTCGTTATGCAATGGTAAAGGAAGTAATGCAAACAAGGTTCAAGATAGTGAGACATCCCGGTTGGTCTCCAAGAAAGCTAATAAAAACTATCTTGATGATAGTGAGACAACCCAAAAGTCCTTTCTTGATGTAGTGTTCAAGTTACTGGCCACTACTACTGGCACAAGCTCTTCGAACTCGCTGCCTGAATCAGTTCATCTTCTTGAGTCTAAACTTAAAGTTGAAAGACATCGATCAGATGTGCTGCCACACGAAGCTGAAGGACTGAGGAAGTCCCTGCAGAATTCAGATGCATACTTTCTGGTGCAACAGCAAGCACTGGAGGATTTAAGCGCCAAACAGGAGAAAGTTAATAAGCTTGCTAAGCATCTTGCCGGCATTATAGATACCCAGGATATTGTTTCTTGAGCTCTTCTGAAGTGGTTTCAGTTCTGGACTTGTTTTGCTGTGGTGTTTATTTGCACTGGTCGCCAACTTGGACAACCAGTGTATGTGATATGCTGCTTTGTTCCCTATATTTGCACTGGTAGCGAGCTTTGATGCCCAGTGGATGTAATATGTGTAATAGCCGTGATAGCCTAGTGTATGTTGCTTGCTTATTTATTTTCTTGTTTTCTTGTTTATTTGTTTGCTTGTAGTCAGTGCAGTTCTTTTTCCGCGGTTTGCTAGTGGCCGCAATAAGCTATTTTTAAAAAAACTAGGCCACAATAACCATGGGCTACATATTTACTGTAGTTACCATGGGCCTCCTATGGGTCGTAGAAACAATGGGCCTTCTAAGGGCCGTAGAAACAATGGGCCTTCTACGGGGCGTAGAATCAATGGGCCTTCCACGGGCTGTAGCATTAATGGGCCTTCTACGGGCCGTATGATCGATCGGCCAAACATGGGCCTATAAAATACCACATTATGGGCCATAAAAGGGATAGAGTTGGAATCTTCCGTTCATGGGCCGACCATAAGGGGCCGTCGTTAATCGGCCGTATTTGATGACGCTATGAAAATGGCCCAACGGATTAACTAGCCATAGACGGGCCGATTGTAACCACGGGCTGATTTGGCCCACAACCAGAAAAGGCAGTAATGGGCCGTAAGTAACCGAATGCTGGAAATGAGCCCAAGAATAAATGGGCCCTGAGAAGGCCGAAAGATAACACGGGTTGGAAACGTCCCAATGGAATAATGGGCCGTTAATGGGTATAAAGCGGTACACTGTTCATTACGGGCCAGATTCACCACGGGCTGTAAATGTGCCAAGAGTTACAAAGGGCCTCATATGGGCCGAAAGACATCATGGGCCATACAAGGGCTGGAAGTTACAACGGGCTGGAATCATAATGGACGACCCAGATGAAGCTACTGGGCTTAATTCTGATAGGCCGTAATGGGCTGTGAGTTAGCGGGCCGTAAATGGGCTATATATGAACAGGCCGGTAACAGGCTTTCCGTGGACCGGCCCGTTACCTTCTGACCAAGTCAAACGGGCCACCTTTTCATCGGAATGGGCCTCTGTTGGGCCATGCCATGTGTCGACGTATCATAGGCGCCTCCTGTCCAATGATTGGATGACATCTGTCCCAACGGTGAGCCAACTCGTGTTTCCTCCGGCCAATGAGAATTTTACACGTGGAAAATCCCCAATGGTCCGAGCTGTTAACGGGTTATCAGATACAAAACTGGACCCGATAGCTTAACGGCGACCTGTTACGGTGGATGCCACATGTCGGTCACCCTTGACGAAAGCACTTCTATGACGCGCGATTTATCGTCATGGAAGTGGACATTTCCGTGATCATAATTTTGGTAATGTCATGGAACACTTCTATGACAGCACATGTATGGCTATCTTGATTCTGTCATAAAATCGTTATGGATGTACATGCATGACAGAAAATGTGACGTACTGTGACAAACACGTATCATCACGGAAGTGTATTTTTTTGTAGTGTGGTCGGCTAGCTCAAGAGTGGGATTTGCTCCTCCGACGATGGAGATATATTCTTAGGCTCTCACGGTGTGACGGCATCCATCATCATCTGACCAGACACAGGTGACTACATCACGGGGATGCCGAAACACAATAACGAGAAATAAGAACAAAACCGATAACGAGGATTTCGGTATAGTGAGCATAGTGATAACTCGGGAGGATACTGGTGCATCCCGGGTTTTGTGAAGTATCATGAAGCAAAGGGAGCATCACATGATAACCATAGGTTTCGAGTATCATTCATGTGCTCATAGGGATCGATATGGACATCCACGGTCCTGATGTAGGTCATTGAATGAATGGTTTCATTCATGTCTATGAGTTACCAAACCTACGTGGTCAGACGCTTAAGGCAATCACGATCAGTTGAGTGTTAGTAGGATGGCAGGGATGATAATATATATTTGTGGAATTGTTTCATTAATATTCAGAATAGTTCCGAGAGAATCCTTAAGCGTTTCGGGTCACCAGAAGGGTTTCGGTGAATATCGGGTAATACCGGGTATTACCTGAAGGAAATATTCCCTAGAGGCAATAATAAAGTTGTTATTTTATATTTCCTTATATCATGATAAATGTTTATTATTCATGCTAGAATTGTATTAACCGGAAACTTGATACATGTGTGGATACATAGACAAAACACCGTGTCCCTAGTAAGCCTCTACTAGACTAGCTCGTTAATCAAAGATGGTTATGTTTCCTAACCATAGACATGTGTCGTCATTTGATGAACGGGATCACATCATTAGGAGAATGATGTGATGGAGAAGACCCATCCGTTAGCATAGCATATTGATCGTTTAGTTTTATTGCAATTGCTTTCTTCATGTCAAATACATACTCTTCGACTATGAGATTATGCAACTCCCGGATACCGGAGGAATGCCTTGTGTGCTATCAAATGTCACAACATAACTGGTGATTATAAAGATTCTCTACAGATATCTCCGAAGGTGTTTGTTGGGTTGGCGTAGATCAAGATTAGGATTTGTCACTCCGAGTATCGGAGAGGTATCTCTGGGCCCTATCGGTAATACACATCATAATAAGCCTTGCAAGAAATGTGACTAATGAGTTATTTGCAGGATGATGTGTCACGCCCATTATGCGACCCTATCCAAAAGGAACTCGACGGTCCCACCAAGGATAGACCCGCATATTGAAACGCTTTTGCAAGGTGGATATCATTACATCAACATTACATAATAGATGGGAATACATACATAAGGCACAAATGCCACAAGAATACATCAACATCATCATACAAGATCAACATCCGACTACAGATGAAACATAAACAGAAACTCAAACGACATCCACCCTGCTAGCCCAGGCTGCCGACCTGGAACCTATCCCCTGATCGAAGGAGCAGAAGAAGAACTCCAAAACAAGCAAACATCGCTCTCGCGTCATGATCATCGCAAACCTGTACCTGCAACTGGTGGTGTAGTAATCTGTGAGCCACGAGGACTCGGCAATCCCATTACCATGGGTATCAAGACTAGCAAAGCTTAATGGGAAAGGAAGGGGTAAAGTGGTGAGGCTGCAGCAGCGACTAAGCATATATGGTGGCTAACATACGCAAATGAGAGCGTGAAGAGGAACAAAGGAACGGTCGTCAACTAGCAATGATCAAGAAGTGATCCCGAACTCCTACTTACGTCAAACATAACCCAGAAACCGTGTTCTCCTCTCGATCAACCCCGAAAAGAGACACTCACGGTTACGCACACGGTTGGTGTATTTTAGTTAAGATCAACTTCGGTTTTCTACAACCGGACATTAACAAATTCCCATCTGCCACATAACCGCGGGCACGACTTTCGAAAGTTCAAAACCCTGCAGGGGTGTCCCAACTTAGCCCATGATAAGCTCTCGCGATCAACGAAGGATATTCCTTCTCCCCGGGAAGACCCGATCAGTCTCGGAATCCCGGCTACAAGACATTTCGACAACAATAAAACAAGACCAGCAAAGCCGCCCGATGCGCCGACAATCCCGATAGGAGCTGCACATATCTCGTTCTCAGGGCAACACCGGATGAGACATCCTACGAGTAAAACCAGACCTCGAGTTGCCACGAGGGGGCCCCGCGGTCTACTCGGTTCGGGCCAACACTTAGAGAAGCACTGGTCCGGGGGGGGCTAAATAAAGATGACCCTCGAGAGAGCGACTCCCAAGGGAAAAGTAGGTGGTGGTGAGGCAAATGGTAAAACCAATGTTGGGCCTTGCTGGAAAAGTCTTATTCAAAGCGAACTGTCAAGGGGGTCCCATAAATCACCCGACCGCGTTAGGGACGCAAAATCCGGGAACATAATACCGATATGACGGAAACTAGGGCGGCAAGAGTGGAACAAAACACCAGGCATAAGGCCGAGCCTTCCACCCTTTACCAAGTATATAGATGCATTAATTAAATAAGATATATATTGTGATATCCCAACAAGTAAACATGTTCCAACAAGGAACAACATCTCCAAGTTCAACAAGGAACAAACTTCATCTTCACCGCAACTAACAACGCTATAAGAGGGCTGAGCAAAGCGGTAACATAGCCAAACAATGGTTTGCATAGGAAAGGTGTCAAAGGTTAGAGGCTGAAATGGCAATTTGGGATGGCTTGATAAGCAGGTAATAGGTAGCGCAGCATAGCGATAGAACGAAGCAACTAGCATAGCAATGATAGTAGTGAGATCCAGTAGCGGTCATCTTGCTGAAATCCCATAAGGAAGAAGAACGAGTCCATGAAGAAGACGAACGGATGAAGCCGAACCAAGCGTAGACGAACGAATCCTCACGACCGCAACGAAACAGGAACTAACAAGAAGAAGCACACAACATAGTAAACACATCACACATGAACAAGACATGATGCACAACAAGCATGATGCATGACGAAGCTACATGAAGCTACTCATGGCAAGGAATGATGCAAATAAGAACAACACATCAAAGCAAGTTTAAATGAGGCAGGGAACAACATATAACAACCCAGGCAGCAAGCGGGCGGGCGGGGACCGGGCGCCAAGGGAAGGCGAGGCGGCGGCGGAGGGAGCCGGCTCGCCAACAAGGGGCGAAGCGGCGGAGGCCGAGCCAGCGGTGGTGGAGGGAGCTGGGCTGGGCGGGCCAGCCCGGTGGCGGGGCGGGCCTGTCTTGGTCCATGATGGGCCAGGCGGCCTCGGCGGCGGGCGGCGGGGAGGCCACGTGGCAGGCGGCGGTTGGCTGGAGGCGGCGGCGTTGAGTTTCGTCCGGCGGACGGACATGTCCGGCATGCGCTGGGACGATTTTAGGGTTTCGGGGAATTGGACTGCGATTTTTAGAGGGGAAGGCTTATTTATAGATAGAGGGAGCTAGGAGAGTCCAAATGAGGTGCGGTTTTCGGCCACGCGATCGTGATAGAACGACCGAGAGCATGGAGGGGATTTTGGTGGGTTTTGGGCCAGTTTAGAAGGGGTGTTGGGCTGCACACAAAAGAGGCTTTCACGGTTACCCGGTTAACCGTTGGAGTACCAAACGACCTCCAAATGATCCGAAACTTGACAGGCGGTCTACCGGTGCTATACCAAGGCCGCTTGACAAACCTCTGTCCATTCCGAGACCGTTTAACACCCGCACATGAAAAGAGGTAAAAGGGGGCGCCGGGAGACATAGGAGTGCCGGATTGCAAAACGGACAACGGGGAAAATGCTCGGATGCACGAGACGAACACGTATGCAAAATGAAATACACATGATGACATGATATAAAATGCAGATGATGACATGGCAAAGTGCAACACGCAAGCACATGACAAGGCAAAGACGGCGAATAACTGACGGGCACCTGGCGCATCAAATCCGGGGCGTTACAACACTCCTCCACTAACAAGAGATCTCGTCCCGAGATCTTAGGACCGAGACGGGAGAGAAAAGGGATGAGGTGAAATAAGAAGAAAATAGAGGATGAACAAAGTCGAGAGCACTCGAGAATAAGAGAGGAACGACGAGAATGACGAGAATTGAAAGCTCACGGAATCAGATAGACTATGAAAGCACTCGTTCTAACCGGAGTGGTTAGAATGAGAAAAGAAACGAATAAGACTGAAAGGATTTAGGCAGCACACCGGTTGAAACATGGAGGGATAGAACACGAGCTTCACAAGATGGAATGACACTTGACAACATAAGCAACGCAATACCTCCGGAAGACTTGAAAGAATTGAATGAAAAGAACTTAGAAGGAAGGATTGAATGAAGTTGTTGAGAAAATCAACAACGAAAGAATAAGCTTGTTGTGGACTTATAGGTAACATCTCAAGATCATGAGGTGATAACCGACCACAAGCGGAAATGATTGGATAGCTGAGAAGAACGAAGAGATGCAAAACTCCACTTCAAAAGAATACGGAGAATTAATTGCACTTCGAGACGCGTGAATAAAAGATACTTGAACTCCGCCAACAAAATCTTGATGAACTCTTGAAGAATGAATTAAATCATGAAGAACCACCATGAAGAACTCCGGTAACGAAAAGGATGATGAGATAGAATGAAGGAAGAAAGAATAAGATGAGCATTGCGATGATTTAGATGGAGGTTCCGACGAAATGGCTGAGGAAATTGAACTCCGGAAAGAAAAGATGAAGACACTTGGAACTAGAATTTATTCATCAAGAACAAACTCCAAAGGAAGGGATTACTCACTTCGAGGAAATAAGAATAAGATTTATTGTATTCTTATCCTTCATCAAATCAAATTGATGACCAACAATGGATTTTGCAAACTACTTATTCTTCTTGAAAAAGATTAAGGGGGGCACCAAACTTGAGAAAGTCTTCATGACCCACCGGTAGGATTTGAGAGAACGAATGGATTGAATAATAATCAAGGGAAAAGAATCTTGAACGAACCACCGTAAGAATTGAAAATGACTGATGAAAGAGAATGAATCACCGGGAAGAATTAGAAAAGCCCAAAGGTACTTGAGGGAAATTAGAGAAAAGAGATCGAAGATATCGCGAACTGATAACGAATGCTTGAACGCAGCACCGGAAGAATATTGAGACGAACGAGGGGGCACGGATATAGAATAATTGGAGAACGACTCTGAAAACTTGGAACGAAGAAATCTTCCGAAAAGATGGCCTCCGGATGATCGAGACGGCAAAAACAACTCCTGAAATACTCCGGATGGATGAAAAGAATTGCACAACTGGAAACAACTAGATAGGATAACATCGAGCTAGCACCATGAATCTTCGGGAGAACGGACAAGATTTAAGAGAACTCTACTTCGGTCTTCAAAGGACGACGATAAACACCACCAAAATAACTGAGGTACTCCGGTAGAATGAAAAACGAAGAGGTTGAGCCAATAATGAAATGGTTTGAAATTGATCTTGGAAAAGGCATGTGACTGATGGGATCCATTCTTACATCACACTTGAAAAGAATTGAGAATGACTCCGGGAAAATTAGAAAAGTCAGGTAAGATCCTGGGAAAGACCTGTGGGTTAGGACCCACTGAAGAGATAACACCGTTGGAAAGGATTATTGAACAGATAGATGATGCACCGGAACAACTGAAATATTTGAATGAGGTGACAACCTCGGATTAATTCAAACATAGACGAATCTCCTGAGATGTCTTCAGCACTCCGGAAGGATAAACTGGCGAGAGGCGAACGAGCAAAGGGAAATATTTGAGCTGAGGGAAAGAATATCATCAACACCGAAAATTGGAATTGAATCCACCGGAAAAGAAACAGAGATGAAGAATGTCGAACAAAACGAGAATTCACCGGTAGAAATATTTGAGGGAAGACTGAAGAGGCTCCGCACGAAAGAAATAGATGGTCGGGAGAGAGGCAAACTCCGGGAAGAAAAAGGGTGGGAGGGCGGGAAAAACAAAGGCAACTTGGAAGGGGAAACCGACACATACCTTGAAGAGAAAACACCGGTTGAAATCATTGAGGAAAGAAAGCAAAGACTTCGCACGAGTAGGATCGATACTCGATTACGGACTCCGGTTCCGAGAAGAAGAAGGGAGGGCGGGTGGGAAAAAACAAAGACAACTTCGGACAGGGAAAACAACATCGATCGAAAATAGCTGAGGATTGATCTACCAAAGACAGAGGTTCGAGTCGACTTGACGAGAGATGCACCGGATGAAAAGAGTTGAGAGCCAACGATCGGAAAACCAACTGCGTGAACCTAAAGAAAAATTTGAAGGGGAAGAGGAGTAATTCAGAACACCTACGTCAAGATTCCTTACCAGAGCGACGAAGGGGCTGAGGAGTAAAAAGAATTCCTACTCTCCGATATAACTAGACTCTGAAAACAGTTTTATTCTAGACTCAACTGCGGCCAAACTACACGATCAATCAAGGGGGCTCCTAGGGTCGGTCGAGGCTCTGATACCAACTTGTCACGCCCAATATGCGACCCTATCCAAAAGGAACTCGACGGTCCCACCAAGGATAGACCCGCATATTGAAACGCTTTTGCAAGGTGGATATCATTACATCAACATTACATAATAGATGGGAATACATACATAAGGCACAAATGCCACAAGAATACATCAACATCATCATACAAGATCAACATCCGACTACGGATGAAACATAAACAGAAACTCAAACGACATCCACCCTGCTAGCCCAGGCTGCCGACCTGGAACCTATCCCCTGATCGAAGAAGCAGAAGAAGAACTCCAAAACAAGCAAACATCGCTCTCGCGTCATGATCATCGCAAACCTGTACCTGCAACTGGTGGTGTAGTAATCTGTGAGCCACGAGGACTCAGCAATCCCATTACCATGGGTATCAAGACTAGCAAAGCTTAATGGGAAAGGAAGGGGTAAAGTGGTGAGGTTGCAGCAGCGACTAAGCATGATATGGTGGCTAACATACGCAAATGAGAGCGAGAAGAGAAACAAAGGAACGGTCGTCAACTAGCAATGATCAAGAAGTGATCCTGAACTCCTACTTACGTCAAACATAACCCAGAAACCGTGTTCTCCTCTCGATCAACCCCGAAAAGAGACACTCACGGTTACGCACACGGTTGGTGTATTTTAATTAAGATCAACTTCGGGTTTTCTACAACCGGACATTAACAAATTCCCATCTGCCACATAACGCGGGCACGGCTTTGAAAGTTCAAAACCCTGCGGGGTGTCCCAACAGCCCATGATAAGCTCTCGCGATCAACGAAGGATATTCCTTCTCCCGGAAGACCCGATCAGTCTCGGAATCCGGCTACAAGACATTTCGACAGACAATAAAACAAGACCAGCAAAGCCGCCCGATCGCCGACAATCCCGATAGGAGCTGCACATATCTCGTTCTCAGGCAACACCGGATGAGACATCCTACGAGTAAAACCAGACCTTGAGTTGCCACGAGGGGCCCATGATCTACTCGGTTCAGGCCAGCACTTAGAGAAGCACTGGTCCGGGGGGGCTAAATAAAGATGACCCTCGAGAGAGCAACTCCCAAGGGAAAAGTAGGTGGTGGTGAGGCAAATGGTAAAACCAATGTTGGGCCTTCTTTGGAAAAGTCTTATTCAAAGCGAACTGTCAAGGGGTCCCATAAATCACCCGACCGCGTTAGGGACGCAAAATCCGGGAACATAATACCGATATGACGGAAACTAGGGCGGCAAAGTGGAACAAAACACCAGGCATAAGGCCGAGCCTTCCACCCTTTACCAAGTATATAGATGCATTAATTAAATAAGATATATATTGTGATATCCCAACAAGTAAACATGTTCCAACAAGGAACAACATCTCCAAGTTCAACAAGGAACAAACTTCATCTTCACCTGCAACTAACAACGCTATAAGAGGGCTGAGCAAAGCGGTAACATAGCCAAACAATGGTTTGCATAGGAAAGGTGTCAAAGGTTAGAGGCTGACATGGCAATTTGGGATGGCTTGATAAGCAGGTAATAGGTAGCGCAGCATAGCGATAGAACGAAGCAACTAGCATAGCAATGATAGTAGTGAGATCCAGGTAGCGGTCATCTTGCCTGAAATCCGCAAGGAAGAAGAACGAGTCCATGAAGAAGACGAACGGATGAAGCGAACCAAGCGTGAGACGAACGAATCCTCACGATCGCAACGAAACAGGAACTAACAAGAAGAAGCACACAACATAGTAAACACATCACACATGAACAAGACATGATGCACAACAAGCATGATGCATGACGAAGCTACATGAAGCTACTCATGGCAAGGAATGATGCAAACAAGAACAACACATCAAAGCAAGTTTAAATGAGGCCGGGAACAACATATAACAATTCCGGTAAGTCCTCATATGCAAATTTCGAAATTGGTCCAGATCTGAATAAACCTTATGTTCAAGTTATTAAACAGCAAGTTAAAATGCACCATGATGATCTACACGAAATTCTAGTCAAGTTACATATAAAGTTCATTAGATTCGGAGCTACGGCCTAGAAGATACGAGCAAAACAAGATAAGCATGGCATTGATGCAAAATGCATACAAACATCAAGCAAACACCTCAAAACAAGGATGCAACATGATAATATGAAACTACATGCAAAAACAAGCAAGTTTCATATAGAGCACACTCAAAACGGAGCAACGGTTCAACACATACACCCTATACAAGTCATGACAACAATCTGCCCAAAACAGCAACTAGGCATATTGCAAGCATCAAAACAACAAGCTACAGGACCTCAACAAGAAAACAAAAGTCATGAGCATGATGTACAGGTAAAGCATTACAAAACATGAACACTGAGCTATCTCCAGAAACAACTAGAACATGCTCAAAATGACATGGCAAGATTGCAAATAATAACAGTTTCAGACTTTAGCAGAAATAACATCAGGTTGCAATGTTTAGAGCTATGAAACAACATGTTACAGGAACTTAACATGGCAAACAAAGGCATGGCATGAATCTACTAATTGCATAGAACAAAAGTCCCTTACTGACCATAAGCCAAAAAGGATCAGAAGATATGATGGCACCCATGTAAACATGGCAAGTTATATTACAGATTCAAACATGGCAGGAACAACAACAAGTAGGCATGTTGGTGAGCTTGAACCACTCACCACAGAGCAATACATGGCATGGCAAGGCAACTCACAGTAAGAAGACATGACATAGAAGCTATACATGGCAAGAACAACATCATAGCATACACAGATCAACTACAACAACCTTGGCAAAATTGAATAACATGTAAACAATCTGCCAGGAAACATTTTATAGCAAAAGTAGAGCTCGATTGACTCAAGCTATGGCACTCCATAATTTCAAACAAGGGCATGGATGAATAGAGAAAGACATGTTTAACAAAACATCCTTACTGAAGTATCTCAAAATAAGCATGGAACTCTCTGTAGCATCAAGTTAACATGACATGAAAATATCAGCAGAACAGGGCTGAAATCAGCAACATCATGAAGCCTAGTTTGCATGCTTGTGCTAGTCACCACATTGATCACAAAAATACATGGCATACACCCCTGGAAATATGGCATGGCATATTACAAAACACATGTAGGACTCAAGTCCATAGGGTGCACACATCAATCATGGCAAAATGACAAAGTGCATGTTACGATAAGAATCGAAACTAACATCACATAGCACTCTTCTAATAGCATTTCGGGCATCAAGATGAGCTCAAATGAAAATGATGCAATGAGATGAAATGATCTACTCTTCGATGCGAACATTTTGACATATTACACGCGCAAAACGGAGCAACAATGACAGAGTTACGATGCAATGAAAATGCAACAAAATGTTAGCAGAAATGGGGACTTGGCAGAAAACGGAGGGGGGGAGAAAGTCAACCTCCGTGCATGGTTTCCGAGGCGAGCCGGATCTCGCCGGAGATGGACGCCGGACTTGCCGGAGAGGGGCGAGGGGCGGCGGATCTCGCCGGCCCGGCCTCGGATCCGGGCGGAGGAGGCGCCGGCGAGGCGGGGAAGGCGGCGCGGCGAGGCGCGGAGGCGGCGACGGGCGCGCGGCGGCCCGGCCGGGCGGGGCGCCGCGGCGTCTGGCGGGGGCGGGCGGCCGGAGGCCAGAGGCCGGTGCTTGCGGCGGCGCCAGGCGGGCGGCGCGACGCGCGCAGGGAGCGGGCGGCACCGAGGCGGCAGCGGCGGGGGCGGGACCGGGCGCCGCAGGGAAGGCGAGGCGGCAGCGGAGGGAGCGGCTCACCGACGGCGGGGCGAAGCGGCGGAGGCCGAGCGGCGGCGGCAGAGGGAGCTGGGCTGGCGCGGCTCTGTGGGTCCGCTGATGGGTTCAGCGGCCTCGGCGGCGGGCGGCGGCGGAGGCCACGTGGCAGGCGGCGGTTGGCTGGTGGCGGCGCGTTGGTTTCGTCGGCGGACGGACATGTCCGGCGTGGCGCGGGACGATTTTTAGGATTTCGGGGGGGAATTGGACTGCGATTTTTGGAGGGGAAGGCTTATTTATAGATAGAGGGAGCTAGGAGAGTCCAAATGAGGTGCGGTTTTCGGCCACGCGATCGTGATCGAACGACCGAGAGCATGGAGGGGAGTTTGGTGGGTTTTGGGCCAGTTTAGAAGGGGTGTTGGGCTGCACACAAAAGAGGCTTTCACGGTTACCCGGTTAACCGTTGGAGTACCAAACGACCTCCAAATGGTCCGAAACTTGACAGGCGGTCTACCAGTGCTATACCAAGGCCGCTTGACAAACCTCGGTCCATTCCGAGACCGTTTAACACCCGCACATGAAAAGAGGTAAAAGGGGGCGCCGGGAGACATAGGAGTGCCGGATTGCAAAACGGACAACGGGGAAAATGCTCGGATGCACGAGACGAACACGTATGCAAAATGAAATACACATGATGACATGATATAAAATGCAGATGATGACATGGCAAAGTGCAACACGCAAGCACATGACAAGGCAAAGACGGCGAATAACTGACGGGCACCTGGCGCATCGAATCCGGGGCGTTACAGATGTATTATGGAATGAGTAAAGAGACTTGCGGGTAACAAGATTGAACTAGGTATGAAGATACCGACGATCGAATCTCGGGCAAGTAACATACCGATGACAAAGGGAATAACGTATGTTGTCATTGCTGTACGACCGATAAAGATCTTCGTAGAATATATGGGAACCAATATGAGCATCCAGGTTCCGCTGTTGGTTATTGACCGGAGAGGTGTCTCGGTCATGTCTACATAGTTCTCGAACCCGTAGCGTCTGCATGCTTAACGTTCAATGACGATTTTGTATTATATGAGTTATGTGATTTGGTGACCGAATGTTGTTCGGAGTCCCGGATGAGATCAAGGACATGATGAGGAGTCTCGAAATGGACGAGAGGTAAAGATTCATATATAGGACGATAGTATTCGGACTCCGGAAGTGTTCCGGGGGTACCGGGTATGTATCGGGTCACCAGAAGGGGTTCCGGGCATCCCCCGGCAACTACATGGGCCTAATGGGCCAAGAAGGGGACAGACCAGCCCCTAGGGGGCTGGTGCGCCCCATGTAGTCCGAAATAGGGGGAAGGAAAGACGAAAAGAGGGGAAGGAAGGGGATGGATTCGGCCTCCCCCTTCCTTCTCTCCTCCCTCCTCCTTCCTTCCCCCTCCGGATGAATATGGAAAGGGGGAGGCCGAATTGGGAGGCGCCCATGTAGGATTCCTCCTACTTGGGGCGCCCCCTTGGCTGCCTCTCCTCCCCTCCAACCTATATATATGATGGGGGCACCGCTAGAACATACAACATTGATTCCTAGCCGTGTGCGGCGCCCCCCTCCACAGTTTACGCCTCCGGTCATATTCACGTAGTGCTTAGCTGAAGCCCTGCGCGGATAACTTCACCATCACCGTCTCCACGCCGTCGTGCTGATGGAACTCTCCCTCGACACTTTGCTGGATCAAGAGTTTGATGGACGTCATCGAGCTGAACGTGTGCAGAACTCGGAGGTATCGTACGTTAGGTGCTTGATCGGTCCAAACGAGAAGAAGTTCGACTACATCAACCGCGTTGTCAAACGCTTCCGCTTTCGGTCTACGAGGGTACGTGGACACATTCTACCCCTCTCGTTGCTATGCATCTCCTACATAGATCTTGCATGAGCGTAGGAAATTTTTTAAATTGCATGCTATGTTTCCCAACAGTGGCATCCGAGCCCGGTCTATGCGTAGATGACATGCACGAGTGGAACACAAAGAGTTGTGGGCGGTGATTGTCATTCGACGGTATTGTTGGATGAAGCAGCACGAACCAACCTTAAATGACCACATTCATGAGACTGGTTCCATGGACAGACATGTAACTAGTTTTGCATAAATGTGGTTGGCGGGTGTTTGTTTCTCCAACTTTAGTTGAATCGAATTTGAGTGCGGCCGGTCCTTGTTGAAGGTTAAAACAGCAAACTTGTAAATCACCATTGTGGTTTTGATGCGTAGGTAAGAACGGTTCTTGCTAGAAGCCCGTAGCAGCCATGTAAAACTTACAACAACAAAGTAGAGTATGTCTAACTTGTTTTTGCAGGGCATGTTGTGATGTGATATGGTCAAGACATAATGTGATATACGTTATTGTATGAGATGATCATGTTTTGTAGAAGTTACTGGCAACCGGCAGGAGCCTTATGGTTGTCTCTTTATTGTATAAAATGCAAATGCCATGTAATTGCTTTACTTTATCACTATGCATTAGGGATAGTTGTAGAAGCAATAGTTGGCGAGACGACCACGACGCTACAATGGAGATCAAGGTGTCAAGCCAGTGACGATTCTTTGGAGATGGAGATCAAAAGCGCTAGATGATGATGGCCATATAATGTCACATATTTTGATTGCATGTGATGTTTATATTTTATGCATCTTATTTTGCTTAGTACGGTGGTAGCATTATAAGATGATCCCTTAACTAAAATTTCAAGGTATAAGTGTTCTCCCTGAGTATGCACCGTTGCGACAGTTCATCGTGTTGAGACACCACGTGATGATCAGGTGTGATAGACTCTAAGTTCACATACAACGGGTGCAAGACAGTTTTGCACATGCGGAATACTCGGGTTAAACTTGACAAGCCTGGCATGTACAGACATGGCCTCGGAACACTGGAGACCGAAAGGTCGAACGTGAATCATATAGTAGATATGATCAACATAGAGATGTTCACCATTGATGACTACTCCATCTCACGTGATGATCAGACATGTTTTAGTTGATTTGAATCACGTATCATTTAGATGACTTGAGGGATGTCTATCTAAGTGGGAGTTCTTAAGTAATTTGATTAATTGAACTTAATTTATCATGAACTTAGTCCTGATAGTATTTGCATATCTATGTTGCAGATCAATAGCTCGCGATATAGCTCCTATATATTTTTGATATGTTCCTTGAGAAAATTTGAAAGATGATAGTAGCAATGATGCGGACTGGGTCCATGATCTGAGGATTATCCTCGTTGCTGCACAGAAGAATTATGTCCTTGATGCACCACTAGGTGACAAACCTGTTGCAGGAGCTGATACAGACGTTAGGAACATTTTGCAAGCTCGATATGATGACTACTTAATAGTTTAGTGCGCCATGCTTTACGGCTTAGAACCGGGACTTCAAAAATGTTTTGAACACCACGGAGCATATGAGATGTTCCAAGAGCTGAAATTGGTCTTTCAGACGCATGCCCGTGTCGAGAGGTATGAGACCTCTGACAAGTAATTTGCCTACAAGATGGAGGATAATAGCTCAACCAGTGAGCATGTGCCCAGAATGTCTGGGTACTACAATCACTTGAATCAAGTGGGAGTTAATCTTCCATATAAGATAGTGATTGACAGAGTTCTCTGGTCACTATCGCCAAGCTACTAGAACTTCATGATGAACTATAATGTGCAAGGGATAACAGGAAAGATTCTCGAGCTCTTCGCGATGCTGAAATCGGCGAAGGTAGAAATCAAGAAAGAGCATCAAGTGTTGATGGTTAACAAGACCACTAGTTTCAAAAAAAGGGCAAAGGAAAAGAAAGGGAACTTCAAGAAGAATGACAAGCAAGTTGCCACTCGCGTGAAGAATCCTAAAGCTAGACTTAAGCCTGAAACTAAGTGCTTCTACTGCAAAGGGAATGGTCACTGGAAGCGGAACTGCCCCAAATACTTGGCGGATAAGAAGGATGGCAAAGTGAACAAAGGTATACTTGATATACATGTTATTGATGTGTACTTTACTAGTGTTCACAGTAGCCCCTGGGTATTTTATACCGGTTCAGTTGGTAAGATTAGTAACTCAAAACAGGAGTTGCAAAATGAATAGAGACTAGTTAAAGGCGAGGTGACGATGTGTGTTGGAAGTGATTCCAATGTTGATAAGATCACCATCGCATGCTCCATTTACCTTCGGGATTAGTGTTGAACCTAAATAAATGTTATTTGGTGTTTGCGTTGAGCATGAATATGATTAGATCATGTTTATTGCGATATGATTATTCATTCAAGTCAAAGAATAATTGTTGTTCTGTTTACATGAGTAAAACCTTCTATGGTCATACACCCAATGAGAATGGTTTATTGAATCTCGATCGTAGTGATACACATATTCATAATATTTATGCCAAAAGATGCAAAGTTGTTAATAATAGTGCAACATACTTGTGGTACTGTCGTTTAGGTCATATTGGTGTAAAGCGCATGAAGAAACTCCATGTTGATGGACTTTTGGAATCACTTCATTATGAATCATTTGATACTTGCGAACCATGCCTCATGGGAAAGATGACTAAAACTGCGTTCTCAGGAATAATGGAGCGAGCTAATGACTTATTGGAAATAATACATACCGATGTATGCGGTCCGATGAGTGTTGAAACACGTGGCAGGTATCGTTATGTTCTCACCTTCATAGATGATTTGAGTAGGTATGGGTATATCTACTTAACGAAACACAAGTTTGAAACATTTGAAAAGTTCAAACAATTTCAGAGTGAAGTAGAAAATCATCATAACAAGAAAATGAAGTTTCTACGATCTGATCGCGGAGGCGAATATTTGAGTTACGAGTTTGTCCTTCATTTAAAACAATGTGGAATAGTTTCACAACTCATGCCACCTGGAACACCATAGCGTAATGGTGTGTCCGAATGTCGTACCGTACTTTATTAGGTATGGTGCGTTATATGATGTCTCTTACCGATTTACCACTATAATTTTGGGGTTATGCATTAGAGATAGCCGCATTCACGTTAATTAGGGAACCGTCTAAATCCGTTGAGATGACACCATATGAACTATGGTTTGGCAAGAAACCTAAGCTGTCATTTCTTAAAAGTTTGGGGATGTGACGCTTATGTCGAAAGGCTTCAACCTGATAAGCTCGAACCCAAAGCGGAGAAGTGCGTCTTCATAGGGTACCCTGAGGAAACCATTGGGTACACCTTCTACTACAGATACGAAAGGCAAGATCTTTGTTGCTAAGAATGGATCCTTTCTAGGGAAGGAGTTTCTCTCGAAAGAAGTGAGTGGGAGGAAAGTAGAACTTGATGAGGTAATTGTACCTTCTCTCAAATTGAAAAGTAGCTCATCAGAGAAATCTGTTCACGTCAAACTAGAGAGGAAGCAAATGATGATGATCATGAAACTTCATGTCAAGTTACTACTGGACCTTGTAGGTCGAACAGAGCACGTTCTGCACCAGAGTGGTATGGTAATCCTGTTCTAGAAGTCATGTTACTAGACCATGACGAACCTACGAACTATGAAGAAGCTATGATGAGCCTAGATTCCGATAAATGACTTGAGGCCATGAAATCTGAGATATGATCCATGTACGAGAACAAAGTGTGGACTTTGGTTGACTTGCCCGATGATCAGTGAGCCATTGAGAATAAATGGATCTTCAATAGGAAGATGGACGCTGATGGTAGTGTTACTATCTACAAAGCTCGACTTGTCACAAAAGGTTTTCGAAAAGTTCAAGGTGTTGACTATGATGAGATTTTCTCACTCGTAGCGATGCTTAAAGTTTTACGAATCATGTTAGCAATTGCCGCATTTTATGAAATCTGGCAAATGGATATCAAAACTGCATTCCTTAATGGATTTGAAAGGAGTTTTTTTCAAAGAAAGACCTCGGTGAAGCTGCTTACATATTGGGCATCAAGATCTATAGAGATAGATCAAGACGCTTGATAAGATTTTCAATAAGTACATACCTTGATAAGATTTTGAAGGAGTTCAAAATGGATCAGTCAAAGAAGGAGTTCTTGCCTGAGTTGTAAGGTATGAAGTTGAGTAAGACTCAAAACCCGACCACGGCAGAAGATAGAGAGAGAATGAAAGTCATACCCTATGCCTCAGCCATAGGTTCTATAAAGTATGCCATGTTGTATACCAGACCAATTGTGTACCTTGCCATGATTTTGGCAAGGAGGTAAAATAGTGATCCAAGAATAGATCACTGGACAGCGGTCAAAATTATCCTTAGGTACCTAAAGAGGACTAAGGAAATGTTTCTCGGTTATGGAGGTGACAAAGAGTTCATCGTAAAGGGTTACGTCGATGAAAACTTTGACACTGATCCAGATGACTCTGAGTCTCAATCTAGATACATACTGAAAGTGGGAGCAATTAGCTAGAGTAGCTCCGTGCAGAGCATTGTAGACATAGAAATTTGCAAAATACATACTGATCTTAATGTGACAGACCCGTTGACTAAACCTCTCTCACAAGCAAACCATGATCACACCTTAGTACTCTTTGGGTGTTAATCACATAGCGATGTGAACTAGATTATTGACTCTAGTAAACCTTTTGGGTGTTGATCACATGGCAAAGTGAAATATGAGTGTTAATCACATAAAGATGTGAACTATTGGTGTTAAATCACATGGTCATGTGAAATAGATTATTGACTCTAGTGCAAGTGGTAGACTGAAGGAAATATGCCCTAGAGGCAATAATAAAGTTGTTATTTTATATTCACTTATATCATGATAAATGTTTATTATTCATGCTAGAATTGTATTAACCGGAAACTTGATACATGTGTGGATACATACACAAAGCACTGTGTCAACCTCTACTAGACTAGCTCGTTAATCAAAGATGGTTAAGTTTCCTAACCATAGACATGTGTTGTCATTTGATGAACTGGATCACATCATTAGGAGAATGATGTGATCGACAAGACCCATCCGTTAGCATAGCATATTGATCATTCAGTTTTATTGTTATTGCTTTCTTCATGTCAAATACATATTCCTTCGACTATGAGATTATGCAACTCCCGGATACCGGAGGAATGCCTTGTGTGCTATCAAACGTCACAACATAACTGGGTGATTATAAAGATGCTCTATAGGTATCTCCGAAGGTGTTTGTTGGGTTGGCATAGATCGAGATTAGGATTTGTCACTCCGAGTATCGGAGAGGTATCTCTGGGCCCTCTCAGTAATACACATCATAATAAGCCTTGCAAGCAATGTGACTAATGATTTAGTTGCGGGATGATGTATTATGGAACGAGTAAAGAGACTTGCCGGTAACGAGATTGAACTAGGTATGAAGATACCGACGATCGAATCTTGGGCAAGTAACATACCGATGACAAAGGGAATAACGTATGTTGTCATTGCGGTACGGCTGATAAAGATCTTCGTAGAATATGTGGGAACCAATATGAGCATCCAGGTTCCGCTGTTGGTTATTGACCGGAGAGGTGTCTCGGTCATGTCTACATAGTTCTTGAACCCGTAGGGTCCGCACGCTTAACATTCGATGACGATTTTGTATTATATGATTTATGTGATTTGGTGACCGAATGTTGTTCGGAGTCCCGGATGAGATCAAGGACATGACGAGGAGTCTCGAAATGGATGAGAGATAAAGATTCATATATAGGACGATAGTATTCGGACACCGGAAGTGTTCCGGGGATACCGGGTACGTATCGGGTCACCGGAAGGGGTTCCGGGCATCCCCCGACAACTACATGGGCCTAATGGGCCAAGAAGGGGACATACCAGCCCTAGGGGGCTGTTGCGCCCCATGTTGGCCGAAATAGGGGGAAGGAAAGACGAAAAGAGGGAAAGGAAGGGGAGGGA
Source organism: Aegilops longissima (assembly GCA_021605205.1). Classification (NCBI taxonomy): domain Eukaryota; kingdom Viridiplantae; phylum Streptophyta; class Magnoliopsida; order Poales; family Poaceae; genus Aegilops; species Aegilops longissima. The sequence goes on along the minus strand of CM038677.1, from coordinate 554,416,271 downwards.
TTCGGCCTCCCCCTTCCTTCTCTCCTCCCTCCTCCTTCCTTCCCCCTCTGGACGAATATGGAAAGGGGGAGGCCAAATTGGGAGGCGCCCAAGTAGGATTCCTCCTACTTGGGGCGCCCCCTTGGCTGCCTCTCCTTCCCTCCAACCTATATATATAAGGGGGGCACCGCTAGAACATACAACATTGATTCCTAGCCATGTGCGTTGCCCCCCTCCACAGTTTACGTCTCCGGTCATATTCACGTAGTGCTTAGGTGAAGCCCTGGGTGGATCACTTCACCATCACCGTCACGACGCCGTCATGCTGACGAAACTCTCCCTTGACACTTTGCTGGATCAATAGTTCGAGGGACGTCATCGAGTTGAACGTGTGCAGAACTTGGAGGTGTCGTACATTCGGTGCTTAATCGGTCTGAACGAGAAGAAGTTCGACTACATCAACTACGTTGTCAAACGCGTCCGCTTTCGGTCTACAAGGGTACGTGGACACACTCTCCCCCTCTCGTTGCTATGCATCTCCTAGATAGATCTTGCGTGAGCGTAGGAATTTTTCTGAAATTGCATGCTACATTTCCCAACATTACCGATAATTATATATAGGTGGAAAATATTTCCGGGGATGTTAAATTATATACAAAATGGTATGAAAGTATCTAGAACAATTTTATATTTAATTTAATATCAACGGGCCTAAAAGGCCAGGTGGTGGAAGGCAACTTGGGTCGCAAAGGCCCAAGTGGGAAGGCGCCTCCCTTCCCTAAGGAAGGAGGCCAAATAGGAGTGGGGGAGGAGTCCAACTCCTCCTCCCCCTTGGCTGGCGCCCCAAGGGGGCTTTCCCTCCTTGGTGCCAGCCCTCCCTCTCCCCTCTAACCTATATATACTTCAGGATTTGTGCTCTTTTGATACACAAGTTTTCGAGACTCCTCTAGTTCTAGTTGGTCCTAGTTGATTAATTAGAGCTAGGCTAATCCTCTTTTCATCAAAACTAGAAGCCATGTGTGGTTCTAATCTCCTCCCTGTAATTCTCCAGCGATCATTAGCTCTGGAGGGCGAAGCGTTGCCAGATCATGAAGGTTGCGCGCTTGCAACCAAGTAGAGAGGCCGTGGTTTCGGTCTTCCGTTCGAGGGACTGTTCGTGGGCGGTTTCATGGGATCGTTCATCGACAGTTTGAGGGACTCCAAGTATGATCTACACCGACACGTTCTTCTTTCGCTGCAACTTGGTGACGGTAACAATCGTGATCCCAACCCATTATGGATCTTCATATTGATCTTCGGTGTGCCTAGGCACAACTTTTTTGTTTTCTACTGCTTCCCAACAATATTAAGATAGATTTTCCCATAAACTAGCTTTCTTGCGCCCAAAGGAGAGCTCCAAAAGCCTTACATATAGCCACATGGGCACCTTGCGCGGGTTTTCCCACGACTGTGTGACGAGCCCATGTGGGGCCCATGTGTACCATCTTGCATTGATTTTTCCACCAAAAAATCAGATACATTCCATAAAAAATCCACAAAATATTCCAGGTCATTCAGGCTCCGTGAATTTTTCACCTAAAACGCAAAAAACAATAGAAACATGAGTTGGCCTTCGGCACAAGGTTAATAAGTTAGTCCAAATAAAAGTAATATGAATTGTTGCCAAAAAATATGTAAAAGTGATATGATAATAGCTTGAAACAATAAAAATTATATATACGTCGGAGACGTATCAACATCCCTAAGTTTAATTCATGGTCGTCCTCAAGTGGTTAAATGATAAAACAAAGATAATTTTTGATGTAGCATGCTACCTAGTACAATCTTGATCATATAATTAATTATGATATGAACTTAGTATAAAAGTGTTGGGGAACGTAGTAATAATTCAAAAACAATCCTACGTGTCACCAAGATCAATCTAGGAGATGCTAGCAACGAGAGAGGGAGTGCATCTTCATACCCTTGAAGATCGCTAAGCGGAAGCGTTACAAGAACGCGGTTGATGGAGTCGTACTCGCGGCGATTCAAATCGCGGAAGATCTGATCCAAGCGTCGAACAAACGGTGCCTCCGCATTCAACACACGTACAGCCCGGGGACGTCTCCTCCTTCTTGATCCAGCAAGGGGAGAGGAGAAGTTGAGGGAGAATACCGGCAGCACGACGGCGTGGTGGTGGAGCTCGTGGTTCTCCGGCAGAGCTTCGCTACGCTCAACGGAGGAGGAGGAGTTGGGGGGAGGGCTGTGCTAGGGGCAAAGGGTTGTAGCTCCCATGCGCCTCCCCACTATATATAGGCGTGGAGGGGGCTGGTTTCTTGCCTTCCAAGTCCATTGGGGCATTGGCAATGGTGGGAGGAAAGAAATACCATCCTTTCCCTTCCCCACCGATTGTTATCCCCCCTTTTAGGGATCTTGATCTTATCCCTTATGGATATGATCTTATTCCTTCTAAGGGGGGAACTTGGTGCGCCTTGACCAGGGGTGTGGGGCCTTGCCCCCTGTAGTGACCCGACCCGAATGGATCAAGTCTCTGTGCTCAGGTGTCATCCCTGGATCAGTAATGCTGACACCACACAGTACTTTGAAGGATTTATAACAGAGTAGCAATCACACACTTATTACATCGTTGCCCAAAAGAGGACTTATTACAATAAATATGGCTTAAGGCCATCTAATAACGATAACAGCGGAAGACTTGGAAGATAAGTGAGTCCATCAACTCCAGCGGCATCACTGAGTATAGAACCACGACCTAAAGCACCTTACTCGTCGTCTGAAAAGTCTGCAACATGAAAGTTGCAGCCCGAAAACGGGTCAGCACATGGAATATGCTGGCAATGTAACACAGAGAGAATAATGAATGATAAGCCTGTACTACATGCATATGGGCTGGTGGAAAAGCTCTCTGTTACAGCTTTTGCATAAAGCCAGTTTTTCCCTACTACAAAGGAATAAATTTGTTTAACTATCATGGTGGTTGTTAAACATTGAGAATGGTTGACAACATCCTCAATCCCAATTAAAATACTCATTAAAAAACCCAACAATATTAATTAGAGTAACATGTTGAGATTCACATGATATTCAAGTACTAGATACTCAAGATGTCCATAACCGGGACACGGCTAATCATGATTAGTTTATACACTCTGCAGAGGTTTATGACTTTTCCCCACAAGACTCGATCGCCTCCGTTTGGTTTCTCGCACTACATGGTGTTTGAGAGACGGATGACCGAGACATAGTCTTTCAGAAGTGTTTGCACCTTACGATGGGTAGACCGTACCACCTATAACCCCTACATCTGCTAGTCTACCACTGTAAGAGTTCACACGACTTAATCAACTATGCCAGAGCCCATAATGGCTTGTGGCTGCACACAGAAGTTACTAGCATGAATGATCTTATGATCCCTTTGAGCCTCGATGGCGGTCCGAAGAAAAACAGGCAAGTCCTGATAGAAACCAGGTGCCTCAATCCACCCAGATGTGTGTTTAAGTTGCCACCTTAAATAAACCATTAATTTAACAATCTCACATCTGTCATGGAATACACTCACCCAATCCACGTCTACTAGCGTAGCATAGCATAATAAGCAAACGAGAAGTAACTCCCAAGGTTTCATAAGTAAAACAGGTAATAGGTACTACCTCAATCTACTTCCCATCCCACAATTTATTTAGGTCCTAATCATGCAAGTGTTTGAGGATTGATCTAATGCATAAAAACTGGGTATGAGAAAGTATGATCAAAGTGTTACTTGCCTTGTCGATGATCCATGAAACCTAGAGATTCAAGTAACAAGCGGCGACCGGGTGATCTATCGCAGACAAACAACAAGCATACAATAAGTACTCATCTAATGCACAGGTAAATATCGAATAAAAGATCTGACCAGAAAGTTCAACTTAAGAACCCTGGTTGCAAAAAGAATCGAATCAAATAAAGCAACGAAAGTCAAACGACGAAGAAAACAACTCGGTTCTAACAAGTTGAAACTAAGTCAAATTTTACAGTAGCAAAACTTTGTTTAAGTTGATTAGTCGGAACGGCGGTTTCGAGATGAAACTCCAGGCGTTTGAATCACCTGATTCCGATAAACGAGCAAGAAGATAGACTAGAAAGAAGATCGGATCTGAAATTGCTATCAGAAAAATAGCGGAATAAATCCGATGAGAAAGAAAACGACGAACGGTTGAACGAACGGACGTTCATTAACCGAAGCAAACCGGTGATCACGTTCGTTAGGACGAACGGTCCGGCGAATGCTTGCTAAACAAAACCGGAAAGAAAAACCGGCGAGAAAAACCGATCTAGGGTTTCGGAAAGAAAACCGAAACAAAAAACCGATCTAGAAAACCGGAACGGAAACCGGAACGGAAACCGGAACGATTTATGAAAAACCGAACTGAGGAAATGTAGCGACCTGACCCAAAATCAGTCAAGTCTCTGTGTCTGTACCATCCCAAGATCATGCTGGCACTCACAGTACATTGATGAAATAATCAAAGTTCAATCACACCTGAATTTATTACACGGTTCTCATATCGAGTCTTTACTACAATAGAATAAATTCGGCCGAAGGCCAACTCATGAGAAATAAACTAAGTAAAGCTGCGGAAGCGTAGAAGAATAGCGAGTCCATCCGACTCCAAAGGGCAATCGCCAAGCGCGGATCGTAGCCTCAATCCTGATCGGAATACTCCTCTGCAACATAAGACGTTGCAGCCGTGTAGGTCAGCATTTTGAATACGCCGGCAAGTCATGAAGAGAGAATAACAATATAAAATTTCTAACACTATATGCAATTTGGCTGTGGGGCTCTAAGTTTCATCATTTTGCGAAAAGCCAATTTTCCCTACTACAGTGGACTTGCTTGCAAATACTACAAAATTGTTGGTAGTTATTGAGATGGTTCCGCCAACCAATGTCTCATTCCCAAATTATTAAGTCATAACCCCCTCAATTAATTTATTAAGTTTAGTGTTGAGATTTCCGAATACTTCCAAGTTCCAGAGGCTCAAATTGTCCGTGAATCGGGACACGGCTAATCGATTAGATCTTTTCTCTGCAGAGGTTTATGACTTTACCCGCAAGAATCGCTCCCTCCTTTTAAGTCTTCGCACTTCATGGTGTTTGAAGACGGACGAACGAAACAGGGTCTTAGAAGAGTTCTTACGGCCCTGCCGGTACCCATCCAATCCTACCGTTCTTCTACATCTCGTAGCACCGTCCGCCCGAGTCACAACTAGGGTCGACCAAGCCAGAGCCCATAATGGCTTGCGGCTGCACATGTAAGCTTCGGTCAATGGGGTATACATCCGTCTCTTCGTGGCTGGGTGAAGCTTTCCGCAAGATGTCATGGCACTTCTCCATGCATCCCGCCAACTTTGGGTTCTCTGTGGTGCCCATCAACCGCCCTCCACCCATTAGTGAATTCAAGTCCATCTTGAGCTTGAAGTTCATGGGGTTGTCATCATCTTGACTCTCACATCTCCCTTATGAATTCACTCAACCAACCCGATCTCACGAGCATAGCAAAATAAACTACTTCGGCCCCGGTCATGGTAACAAGGGGAATTGGTTCATCCTACCTCATGATACTACTCAAGAACATAACTTCAAAATTTGATGTGTTAGAGGGGGGGGTGCTTAGGAAATTTGGGATGTTACAGGAAAAGAAAAGGTGACGCGGCGCGGGGCTAGTACCTCAAAGAGGCGAGGGGCTCCGGCGGCGGCGGCGTTGGGTGGTGGCGGCGGCACTTGGCGGCGGCGGTGTAGGGGGCGGCGGCGGTGTAGGGCGGCGGGCTGGGTGGTGGGCTGGCTGCCATTGGAGGAGGAGAGGAGAGGAGAGGTGTTGGTTTGATGTGTTAGAGGGGGGTGCTTGGGTATTTATATTGGGGAGGGAGGGTTTTGCTTGGAGTAGGGACAAGAATTAGAGTAGGATTAGGAATCCTAGGAATAAAAGCGAATAACGAAACGGGTCCAAATCCTACTAGGATTTGTAAAAGAAAAGGAAACCGGGGCGGCTCCCTGGCTCCCTGGTGCGGCGTGCGCTAGCGATGGCCTTGGCCTCCTGGCCGGCCGGCTGGCTTGGCGGCTTGGGCCTTTGGCCCATAAGCGCATGACTCTCCACAAAGACCTTGCAAAACTTGATGATCTTGCTGCGGGTGACTCTGTTCAGTCTCGAGAATTCGGACGGGTTTCTCTTTATAAGTCGATCTTTGTCGAGCTGTATGGCCTCTAGGGGCACCGTGTCTCTCAAAGGAATATCGCCATGTCGGCATGACATTTCTTCACCGAGAAACATGGAAGACATCATGAACTCCGGATAATCCTTCCGCAATTCCAACTTGTAAGCAACTTCTCCACGACGCTCGAGGATTTTGTAGGGGCCAATGAATCGGGTGCTAACTTTCCTTTGACACCAAACCTCTTGATTCCATGAAGTGGGGACACACGAAGATATGCTCGGTCTCCGCTTCGTAAGTTACTTCCTTGCGCATCGTCAAGATAACTCTTACGCCTCGATCGAGCTATCTTGAGTCTATCTCGAATCAGCTTGACTTTCTCTCGAATATCGATAAGATCGGAACTGAAAAGTGATCGATCTCCAACACTATCCCACAAACAATGGTGTTCGCACCTCCTTCCGTATAGAGCTTCGAAGGGGCCATCTTGATCGGATCGATAAGCTGTTGTTGTATGAGAACTCTGCGTATGGCAAATTATCATCCCAGCTAGACCCATAGTCTAGCACACAAGCTCTCGGCATGTCCTCCGTAATCTGATTGACTCTCTCGGTCGTCCATCTGCTGCGGATGAAAAGTTGTATGAACTCCAGCCTCGCACCCAAAGTTTCATGCAACTGTTTCCAAAACTTTGAGGTAAATTGTGTTCCTCTATCGACACGATACTCCTCGAACTCCATGCGGACATACGATCCTGGTCATGTATATCTTGGCTAACTTAGCACTGGTATAGGTAGTCTTCACGGAATGAAGTGAGCTACCTTGGTCAATCGATCAACCACTACCCAGATAGAATCATAACCTGAACGGGTCTGGGTAATCCCGTGATAAAATCCATTCCAAGTTTTTCCCATTTCCACTCGGGAATCGGCAAAGGTTGAAGTAACCCTGCTGGCTTCGATGTTCGCCTTTACTCGCTGACAAACATCGACATCGCTACGTACTCGACAATATCCTTCTTCATACCGCCCACCGTAAACTTTCCTTCAAGTCCAGATACATCTTGGTGTTACCGGGTGAATCGAGTACGGTGAATCATGAGCCTCTGAAGAATTAGCTTCTGAGTTCGGGATCATTGGGCACACAAATACGATCCTCGAGCCATATAGCTCCGTATTCGCCCCACGAAACCCTTTAGCTTTTCCTTCATTCTTCTTTTCTTTATCTCATCAATTTCCTTGTCCGACTTCGGGCTTCACGAATCCTTTTCGCCAAAGTGGACTGAACCTCCGAGTTGCAACATATCCTCTTGAACTATCTCCATCGGAGATCTACGAGGTCATCGACTAACTCTGGGGTAATCCTCCTGCTACAAGAGTATTCACATAACTCTTACGGCTCAAAGCATCTGCTACAACATTAGCCTTACCTGGGTGGTAATGCAATCTCATGTCATAGTCCTTGATTAACTCTAGCCATCTCCTCTGCCTGAGGTTCAACTCTTTTTGCGTGAAAATATACTTCAAGCTCTTATGATCTGTGTAAACATCACAACGGTTTCCGATGAGTAAATGTCTCCAGGTCTTGAGTGCATGCACTACGGCTGCTAACTCCAAATCATGTGTGGCATAATTCATCTCGTGAGGTCGTAGCTGTCTGGAGGTATAAGCTACAACTTTTCCTTCCTGCATGAGTACTCCACCGAGTCCCTGACGAGAAGCGTCACAATATACCGTAATCCTTGTGTATGTCCGCAAAATCAATATCGGGCTGTAACCAAACGTTTCTTGAGTTCTGAAAACTGGCTTCACAATCCTCGGTCCAAATGTACTTGGCTTCCTTCTTCAACAGCTCAGTCATGGGCTTGGCAATCTTCGAGAAATTCTCAATAAACCTCCGATAATATCCTGCGAGTCCGAGAAAACTGCGGATCTCCTTGACTGAGGTGGGCGACTGCCAATCGGTGATTGATTCAACCTTGGCGGGTCAACTGCTATTCCTTCTCCTGAAATAACATGTCCGAGGAATCCGACTTCCTTCACCAAAATTCACATTTGCTGAACTTGGCATACAACTGATGTTCTCAAGTTTCTCGAACTAGACGCAAATGTTCCTTATGCTCTTCCTCGCTCTTGGAGAAAATCAGTATATCATCGATGAACACCACGACAAACTTGTCCAGATATTCCATAAATACCTTGTTCATCAAATTCATGAAGTATGCAGGGCATTAGTCAATCCAAATGACATGACGGTATACTCATATAAACCATACCAGTAGTGAATGCTGTTTTGGGTATATCCTTTTCACGGATCTTCAATCGATGATACCCTGATCGAAGATCGATCTTGGAGAATACCTTGGCTCCAACTAGCTGATCAAATAGATCATTAATCATCGGCAGAGGGTACTTGTTCTTGATGGTCACGTCGTTCAATGAACGATAATCCACCACAATTCTCAAGGTTCCATCCTTCTTCTCTACCAAAAGAACTGGGGCTCCCCAAGGTGATGAGCTTGGCCGTATATATCCCTTCTCCAATGACTCATTAATTTGGTTCCTGATCTCTTTCAAATCGTTCGGGGGCATCCGATAAGGTCTCTTGGATATTGGGGCAGTGCCGGGCAATAACTCAATCAGAAATTCAATGTCTCTGTCCGGTGGCATTCCTGGTAATTCCTCCGAAACACATCGGAAAATCTTGCACTCTGGCACTTCCTCTGAACAACTCCGTGAGGGAATTCACCGATTCTTCATCCGCTATGCTCGGATACATACTTGATCCTCTTCGCCCGGGTGGTGAGCAGAATCGACTTCTTGGCACAGATCTATGTTTCCTTCAAACTTCGTCAACCAATCCATGCCTAGGATTACATCCAAGGTCTGGGTTTCCAATACTATGAGGTCTGCGGGAAACTTATGGTTTCCGATGTTGAGGGTTGCATGACAGCCTAAACCTGCCATCATTTCTCCTCCTGCGGAACTGACGCGAAGGGGGCTTCTAAGGGTTTTAGTGGGCAACCCGTACTTTTCCACAACTACCCTTGATATGAATGAATGCGTTGCACCGTAATCAAAGAGTACCAATATGAACGTGAATTCAATAAAACTTACCAACCACGAGTTCCGGCTGATCATAGACGCCCTCCACGCCAATGTGGTTCACCCGAGCACGAGGAAAGGGTTGGGCTTCTTCGCTGAGCTTCCATTGCCGTTTCCATTCCTCCGCTTGGCCTCCGGGCAGTCGGTGGCATAGTGCCTGTTTTCGGCACTTGAAACAGTGATGTGACTCAGATCCTTGAGCCGGGCGAACGATGCTGGTTGCCATTGCCGCTTCCATTGCCATTCCCATTGCCCGACTTGTTGTCCTGGTTGCGGTTGTTCCCATTTCCTCCATGGTTATGTCCTCCATGGTTGTGATGGGTATGCCCTCCCGAGTATGGGGCATAACGGGCTTCGCTGAGCTCTGAGTTGTACTTCCCCGGCTGTACTTCCGCTATGCTATCAATCTGCTGCTGCTTGCCTTCAAGTATGGTGGCCTTGTCTACCAGCTCCGGTAGTTGGTGAAGGTAGCCACCATAAGCTGCATACCCAGCTCGTCATTGAGTCCTCGAGAAACTTCTCCTGCTGCGGCATCTGTGGCCACATCATCCGGGCATAGCGAGCTAGCTTGCTGAACTCATCCACGCATCGCCCCACAAGACGGTTCCCTGGCGTAAGTTGCGGAACTCACGCTTCGCACTCATGGCTTCAGGTGAGACATGAGCGGTGCGGAAAGCTCGCTGGAACTGATCCCACGTGATGGTGCCGATGGGATAAGTGGCGGTGTAGTTCTCCCACCACGAGGCTGCAGGTCCATCAAGTTGATGTGCGGCAAAGCGCACCTTCTCTCGCATCCGTGCATCCAACGGTGACTAACTCCTTCCGACCTTGCGGAGCCAATCATCGGCCACAATCGCCTCGGTCTGCTAGAGAACACCTGGCGGATTCAGCCTTAGGAATCGAGTCAAGTTGTCAACAGGGGTGGTGGCGGTGGATTGTTGTTGTTGTTGTTGTTCGGTTCGGATGAGCATCCGCATGAGGGCATTACGCTGCTGGATCAGCTGGGTGAGCTCCGCGGAAAGTTGAGACCGGGTCACGTCTCGGAGGCATCTGGTGTTTTGGAGTGGATGAGAAAATTAGAATAGAACAATGGTCTAATGAGAAATAACACTACCCATATGAATGCACAATCATAATTACACCAATCATTTATTCAATCCACTCAAACATGGTTCAATCTCGATTACAAAATGCTCACGACTAATCGAAAATAACGGCCTAACTGATCGACGGAAAAGTAAAATAACATGGTGGTCGACTAAATGTCTTCATCAATAATCCTTGCGTCCTCTAGTGCGATGTCCTCCGGTGTGGCGTCCTCTATTGCGGCGCCTCCTCTTGCGGCTTTCTCCAGTGGAGCTCCCTTCATAATCCTGATCATTGCTCACGAGAGGTCCGTCATCTCCACTCGGAAAAGGTCCTCTCCCAAGTCCATCTTTTCCTCTAATCGGCAACCTTCATCTTGGTCGTCGACTCTCTCCATGAAGTCCGTGATTTCTTCCTCATGGTCAAGGAAGTCTGCGGTGCCTTCTCCTCCAGCTCCATTCACGGAACAACAGCCTCCTGTGTACCTTCGAGCTACAGTGAGTCTGGATCTCCGTTTCTCGAGGAGACACTCCAAGTCTTGGACATACGAGAGAATGGAGTCGCCCTCACGGGACGGATGATATCTCCATTCCTTGCTCTGCGAGAAACCATGGCGAGGTCTCGATGGATCGAGCTCGGCCTGTACTCTTCTCGAGATGTCCAAGTGCACGATAGATCGCCATGTCCTTCCGAGGATCCAGTTGAAATCGGTAAACTCAAAGTCAATAGGCTCAGATGTCCTCCGAAGGTTCTCCTGGAATATGCACTTCAATCTCAGAAGCGGGTATCCGTCGAAGCGCATTGGTAGGCTTCCGGTCATCGAGGGCAGAGCAATCTTCAGCTTCTTCACCATCTGGACCAGCTTCTGCCAAGGGCATCGTCTCATCTGGTGGCAAAACTCCGTAGCAAAACGGGGTGAACTCGCGCCATCTAGAATGTTGAAAATTGGAGAGAAGTCGAAATGAACAGGGAGAATTACGGAATGATAAGGATATAAAATAAATAGTCTCTTCCTATGGCTTTCCGATCCTAGGGGTTACGTCCTACGGTCAGCGTGTGCTCTGATACCATATCTGTAGCAACCTGACCCAAAATCGGTCAAGTCTCTGTGTCTGTACCATCCCAAGATCATGCTGGCACTCACAGTACATTGATGAAATAATCAAAGTTCAATCACACCTGAATTTATTACACGGTTCTCATATCGAGTCTTTATTACAATAGAATAAATTCGGCCGAAGGCCAACTCATGAGAAATAAACTAAGTAAAGCTGCGGAAGCGTAGAAGAATAGCGAGTCCATCCGACTCCAAAGGGCAATCGCCAAGCGCGGATCATAGCCTCAATCCTGATCGGAATACTCCTCTGCAACATAAGACGTTGCAGCCGTGTAGGTCAGCATTTTGAATACGCCGGCAAGTCATGAAGAGAGAATAACAATATAAAATTTCTAACACTATATGCAATTTGGCTGTGGGGCTCTAAGTTTCATCATTTTGCGAAAAGCCAATTTTTCCCTACTATAGTGGACTTGCTTGCAAATACTACAAAATTGTTGGTAGTTATTGAGATGGTTCCGCCAACCAATGTCTCATTCCCAAATTATTAAGTCATAACCCCCTCAAATAATTTATTAAGTTTAGTGTTGAGATTTCCGAATACTTCCAAGTTCCAGAGGCTCAAATTGTCCGTAACCGGGGACACGGCTAATCGATTAGATCTTTTCTCTGCAGAGGTTTATGACTTTACCCGCAAGAATCGTTCCTCCTTTTAAGTCTTCGCACTTCATGGTGTTTGAAGACGGGACGAACTAAACAGGGTCTTAGAAGAGTTCTTCCGCCCTTGCGGTACCCATCCAATTCTACCGTTCTTCTACATCTCGTAGCACCGTCCGGCCGAGTCACAACTAGGGTCGACCAAGCGAGCCCATAATGGCTTGCGGCTGCACAGTAAGCTTCCGGTCAATAGGGTATACATCCGTCTCTTCGTGGCTGGGTGAAGCTTTCGCAAGATGTCATGGCACTTCTCCATGCATCCCGCCAACCACTGGGTTCTCCGTGGTGCCCGTCAACAAATCCTCCACCCAAAGAGTGAATTCCAAAGTCCATCTTGAGCTTGAAGTTCATGGGGTTGTCATCATCTTGACTCTCACATCTCCCTTATGAATTCACTCAACCAACCCCGTCTCACGAGCATAGCAAAATAAACTACTTCGTCCCCGGTCATGGTAACAAGGGAATTGGTTCATCCTACCTCATGATACTACTCAAGAACATAACTTCAAAATTTCACCTCTGCATGCATGGTGGGGAGGTATAATTCTAATGCAATAGAAATCATAGGTATTGTAAAGAACATGATCAATGACTTGCCTTCTTGACGATCTTAAGTAAGCTAGGGACTCGTGGTAGCAAGCTTCAGACTCCGAGAAATTCTACCGAGGCAAACAATAACCATAATAAGCACATAGCATATGATCACTTAACATAACAGCATAGTAATATGAAACACACAAAACAAACGAATCAAAAACCCAAAGGAAAACTCAAAGAAATCCAACTCAAAGTTTTCCTACTTCAAGCAACAACTAAAAATAGTTTTACATTACAAAAAAATTCTCAACAGAACCTAATCATGGTTTTATGCTAACTTAACAGAAAAGAATGCATTATGCAACTAGGAGAAAAAAGAATCATCTTAAAAGCTATTTTAAAACTCCTATTAGGCCTAAAGCAAATTCTAATAAGAAAAATAAAATAAAAGTTTTATTTATTATAAATAAAAGTTCATGCTCTAAAGTTACAGAAACTAATCAAGAATAAACTATCTCTCATGAAAAATAAATTAATTTGCTAAGTAAAACAATAGGAAAACAGTAGCTAGTTAATTAATTAAGAATTACATGATTCTGGTTAAAACTATTTTTTATTAATCCTAAAATGCCCAAATAAATTCCTATGGTTAGGCAATGTCAAAACAAAGTTGTGACAAAAAGAATCATTAAAAATAATATTCCTAACTCATTTTATAGCAGATTTACTATTCTGTCTAAATCTAAAATAAAGCAATTTTACATAATTTTAACATGGCTAATTATATTTTCTACAGAAACTATAAGAAATTTGCAAACAAACAAAAAAAGAATCACTTAAAAATATTAAGTAGATTAAAAGATATGAATTTTTCAAATCTGAAACTATTCTGTTAAAACAGAAAACGAAAATAAAAGAAAAACGGGCTAATGGGCCTATATAACGCTTCGGCGTAATATAACTAAACCGTGCCCTAGGGTTTAAAACGAATCGGCCGGTTTAAATAAAACCTAACTAATCGATCTAAACCGGAAATAAACCGGTTCACTAACTAAACCTAAATAAAACCCATACCCCTTCGGGGGATCTAATCCTAACCCTAGAAAACAGATCGGACGGCGGGGAGGTGCTCCGGTGACTTACCGGACGGCGACGGCGACGGCGGCTCGGGCGGCGAGTGCTCCGGCGACTCCGGTGGTCGGGGGCGACGGCGGAGGTCTCCGGCGGGTGCGGACGGGTGAGGGGGTTGGTTTGGTGGGGTCGATGGAGCTCGGGGGTGGCCGGGGCGTCGGCGACGGAGTTAATGGCGGCGGCGGCGCTCGGGTGCTCCGGCGGGCGCGTGTGGCGAGAGGGAGAGGTCGGGCGAGGGGGCGAGGGGGGAAACGGGGTCGGGTGGGGGTATTTATAGGCGGGCGGGACGACTTGGAGGAGGGGGAAGATCCGGTGAGGGGATCGGGCGGATCCGGGGATCATGAGGTTCCGAGCGGCGGCGCGGAGGGTGGCATGCGCGAGGGGAAGGTGACGGGGTGGGGACCACCCGTCAGCGAGAGGGAGGGGGTGCGCGTCGGTGCGGGCGACCGAGCGGTAGCCGATTCGGGCGAGGGGTCGGTCGGGCCGGTGGTGGCCTGGTTGGGCCGCTGGTGGCGCCTGCTCGGTGGGCCGCCTGGGGTTGGCTAGGCAGTTGGCTGGCGGCGTGGGTTTTCCTTTTTTTTTTTTTTTTTTGAAAACAAAAACAGAGATAAAATATATAGAATATAAATATTTTATATAGGACATATATATATCAAAATGATCAGGGGAATATTCCCTATCATTTGAACATTTTCGAGGCAAAACCCAAAGTTTATAAAAATTCATTTTTCAAAATTCAAATAAAACTCAAATTTGAATTCAAACCTTTTGGCAATGTTTTTCCTCTGATGTTTTTGGAGTGTCATGTTTACTCCTCTCATACTTTTTCTCAAGTATTTATCGGGCATAGTTTTGAAATGATTTCCCACCGCCAAAATTTTGAATTCAATTTCCAACAACTCCAAAACTTCAAACTTCAAATGCCACTCAAATTCAAACAACATGCATAGATGCTTAGCTATAATTGTAAAACATTCCAAATAGGAAATTTGGGATGTTACAGAAAAAAAAAGGTGACGCCTTGGCTGAGGCTAGTACCTCAAGAGGCGAGGGGCTCGGCGGTGGCGGCAGGTGGTGGTGGCAGTGCACTTGGCGGCGGCGGTGTAGGGCGGCGGGCTGGGTGGTGGCGCTGGCTTCTTGAGGAGGAGGAGGAGAGGAGAGGTGTTGGTTTGATGTGTTAGAGGGGGGTGCTTGGGTATTTATATTGGGGAGGGAGGTTTTTGCTTGGAGTAGGGGACAAGAATTAGAGTAGGATTAGGAATCCTAGGAATGAAAACGGAATAACGAACGGGTCCAAATCCTACTAGGATTTGTAAAAGAAAAGGAAACCGGGCGGCTCCTGGCTCCTGGTGCGGCGTGGCGCTTAGCGATGGCCTTGGCCTCTGGCCGGCCGGTGGCTTAGCGGCTTGGGCCTTTGGCCCAAGGCGCTATGACTCTTTTTTTTTTAAATCGATTTGTGAGAAAAATCTGAGAGAAAAAATCTAAACGAACTCCAAAATTAATAAAGTAAACTTTCCCGACTCCTAAAAATGAGTCGAACAAAATGAACTTTTACTCGGGGCCTAAAATGCAATTTTTGAAAACACGCATTTTTCCCTAAGGCAAATAAACTCCGAGAAAAATCCAAAATTTGATTTATTTATTAAATCTTCATTTTTTTCCTAAATTTTGGGAAAGTCATATTATTCCCTCTCTCATTATTTTGATAGTAGAAACAATTGAAGATAAGATAAATAAAAATCAAATGATCCTATTTTCAAAATTTGAGAAAACTCAAATATGAAAATAACGAAATCTCCAACTCTCTCCGAGGGTCCTTGAGTTGTGTGAAATTTCTAGGATCGGCAAAATGCAAGAAAATATGTAATGCATGATGATCTAATGTATAACATTCCAAATTGAAAATTTGGGATGTTACAAACCTACCCCCCTTAAGATGAATCTCGCCCTCGAGATTCGGGTTGGCTAGAAAATAGGTGAGGGTGGTCCTTGAGAAAATCTTCTTCTCTTTCCCGGTGGCTTCATCCTCGGTGTGGTGGCTCCATCGAACCTTGCAAAACTTGATAACCTTGCTGCGAGTAACTCTGCTGGCATAATCGAGAATCTTGACTGGTTTCTCCTCATATGTCAAATCATCCTTTAACTGAATTGCTTCAAGTGGCACTGTATCTCTTAGCGGTACTTCCGCCATCTCGGCGTGACATTTCTTCAGCTGAGAAACATGGAACACGTCATGAACTCCTGACAGTCCCTCTGGCAATTCCAGCTTATAAGCAACTTCTCCCATGCGTTGCAAGATCCTATACGGTCCAACGAAACGTGGTGCTAACTTTCCTTTAACACCAAATCGCTTAACTCCTTGTAGTGGGGATACTCTAAGATAAACTCTGTCTCCAACTTCATATTCTATCGCCTTGCGTTTTGAATCCGCATAGCTTTTCTGTCTGGACTGGGCTACCTTGAGCCTATCGCGAATCAACTTAACATTCTGTTCAGACTCCTTAATCAAATCTGGTCCAAACAAGCGGCGGTCTCGGCTTCGTCCCATGATAACGGTGTCCTGCACCTCCTTCCGTACAAAGCCTCGAAGGTGCCATCTTCAAGCTGGTTTGGTAGCTGTTGTTATAAGAAAACTCTGCATACGGCAATTTATCATCCCAACTAGATCCATAATCTAGTGCACAAGCTCTCAAACATATCCTCCAAAATCTGATTGACTCTCTCGATCATCCATCGATTCGTGGGTGGAAAGCTGTACTGAATTCCAGCCTGGTTCCCAAAGTTTCATGCAACTGATTCCAAAACTTTGAGGTAAATTGGGTTCCTCTATCTGATACGATACTCCTCGGAACTCCGTGTAAACACACAATTCTGGTCATGTATATCTTTGCCAACTTAGCACTGCTATAGGTAGTCTTGACTGGAATGAAATGAGCTACCTTCGTCAAGCGGTCGACTATAACCCAAATCGAGTCATAGCCTGAACGAGTCTTTGGCAAACCTGTGATGAAATCCATGCCTAGTTTATCCCACTTCCATTCGGGTATCGGCAATGGTTGCAACAATCCTGCTGGCTTCTGATGTTCTGCCTTCACTCTTTGACAAACATCACAAACTGCTACATACTCTGCAATATTTTTCTTCATTCCGGTCCACCAGAACGTTTCCTTCAAATCTAAATACATCTTGGTATTTCCTGGGTGAATCGAGTAGGGCGAATCATGTGCTTCTTGCAAAATCAACTTCCTGATCTCCGGGTCATTTGGCACGTAAACACGGTCCTCAAACCATAAGGTATCGTGCTCATCCTCACGAAATCCCTTTGCTTTTCCTTCGATCATTTTCTCCTTTATAGAGGCAATTTCCTTGTCTGCCTTTTGAGCTTCTCTGATTTTGTCCATCAACGTAGACTGAATCTCCAATGCTGCTACATAGCCTCTCGGAACTATTTCCAAACATAGCTCTCGAAGGTCTTCGGCTAACTCCTTGGGTATTCCTCCCATCATTAATGTATTGACGTGGCTCTTACGGCTCAATGCGTCTGCTACAACGTTAACCTTCCCTGGGTGATAATGCAATCTCATATCATAATCCTTAATAAGCTCCAACCATCTCCTCTGTCTGAGATTTAATTCCTTCTGCGTGAAGATGTACTTCAAACTCTTGTGATCCGTGTACACCTCACAATGATTTCCAATGAGAAAATGCCTCCATGTCTTCAATGCATGCACAACGGCTGCTAACTCCAAATCATGTGTGGCATAATTCAACTCATGAGGCTTAAGCTGTCGTGAAGCATACGAAACAACTCTTCCTTCCTACATAAGCACTGCTCCAAGTCCTCGGCGTGAAGCGCCATAATACACCTCATAATCCTTGGTCCGATCCGCAAAATTAGCCTTTGGTGAGGTAACCAATCTTTCTTCAACTCCTAAAACTTGCCTCACAATCCTCGGTCCATATGAACTTGGTATCCTTTTTCAGCAATTCCGTCATAGGCTTTGCAATCCTTGAGAAATTCTCAATGAATCTTCAGTAGTATCCTGCGAGTCTAAGGAAACTCCGGATCTCTCCAACTGTCGTTGGTGCTTCCCATTTGGTTACGATCTCAACCTTCGTGGGGTCAACTGCTATCCCTTCCCCGGATATAACATGTCCAAGAAATCCAACTTCCTTTAGCCAAAACTCACATTTGCTGAACTTGGCATATAACTGATGTTCCCTCAGTTTCTCCAAAACCAATCGCAAATGTTCCTTATGTTCTTCTTCATTCTTCGAGAAAACCAAAATATCATCTATGAACACCACGACGAACTTATCCAAAAACTCCATAAACACTTTGTTCATCAGGTTCATGAAATAGGCTGGCGCGTTAGTCAGTCCAAATGACATAACGGTATATTCATACAGTCCATATCTCGTGGTAAATGATGTCTTAGGTATGTCCTGCTCCCGAATCTTCAACTGATGGTACCCTGATCGCAAATCGATCTTGGAAAACACTTTAGCTCCTTGCAAACGATCAAACAGATCATTTATCATAGGTAGTGGGTACTTGTTCTTGATTGTTACTTGATTTAAACCACGATAGTCTACAACCATCCTTAACGATCCATCCTTCTTCTCCACTAACAGTACGGGTGATCCCAAGGCGAAGAACTTGGGCGTATATAACCTTTATCCATTAGCTCCTTAATCTGCTTCTTGATTTCCGCCAAATCCTGTGCGAGCATCCTGTATGGTCGCCGATATTGGGCCTGCACCGCAAAAGCTCTATCAAAACTCAATGTCTCTATCCGTGGTATTCGGCAACTCTTAGGAAATACATCGGAAATCCCTTACCACGGTACTTCTTCCCGCACAACTCGATAAGGAATTTACTTGTGCTCTCCTCGGCTCATGCCGTGATACATACTTGATTCTCCTCCTTACGGGTGGTAAGCAAAATTGACTTAGTGGCGCAATCTATGTTCCTCCATACTTGATAACCAATCCATGCCTAATATCACATCCAATCCTTGGGATTCCGAACTATTAGGTCCGAGGGAAAACATAGTGTCCAATCCCTAATGGCGATCGATCACACCATATACTAGCCATGTATTCTGCTCGGGTGAGGTTACTAGTATGGGTGACCTAAGGGCTTGGGTTGGTAATTTGTACTTATCCACAAATCCCCTTGATATGTATGAATGTGATGCACCAGTATCGAAAAGAACTAGTGCAGTAAATGACTTAACCAAAAACTTACCGATTACTGCATCGGGCTGATCTTCAACCTCCTCCACGGTAACGTGGTTCACTTGTCCTTTATTGAAAGGGTTTGGCTTCTTTCCAGAGCTTCCATTTCCACCTTGGCCTTCGGGACATTCATTTGCATAATGTCCGTTCTTGGAACACTTGTAACAGGTGACATGACTCAAGTCTTTCTTGGTTGGGGTTGATGGTGTGGTCCGGTTCTGGCCGTTGCTTCCTCCATTCCCATTTCCATTTTTGTGGCCATTATGGTTGTGCGAACTACCTCCTCCATGGGTATGCTGAAACTGAACTCCCTGTTTAGGGGTATAACGGGGCTTCTGTTGGGCTCCAGAGTTATACTTCCCCTGCCCATACTTCCTCTTGCGGTTCTCAATTTGTTGCTGCTTTCCTTCAATCATGAGGGCATGGTCTACCAACTCCTGGTAGTTATTGAAACTTGCCACCATCAAGCTGCATGCTTAATTCATCATTCAGTCCTTCCGAAACTTCTCCCGCTTAGCTGCATCCGTAGTAACGTCATCCGGGGCATAACGTGCTAACTTACTAAAATCATCCACATCTCGCCAACAGTCCTTCCTCCTTGGCGTAAGTTGCGAAACTCACGCTTCTTCATGGCCATAGCTCCTGCTTTGAGACATGGGCAGTCGGAAAGCTTGTTGAAACTGATCCCATGTGATGGTGTCTCTGAGGTAAGTGGCTGTAAAATTCTCCCACCATCTGCTGCGGGTCCTTCAAGCTGGTGTGCAGCAAACTTCACCTTCTCTCCATCTCAGACATCCTGCAGTGGTCAACTCCTCCCTACCTTACGGAGCCAATCATCTGCTACTATCGGCTCGGTGCTACTAGAAAACACCAGTGGGTTCAGCCTTAAGAAAGCGTGTCAAGTGATCTGCGGTGGTGGTGGCGGTGGGTTGTTGTTGTTGCCTTGGTTACGTACCAATGTTTGGATCAAAGTGTTCTCCGCTGGATCAACTGGGTGATCTCTGGCGGGAAAACAAACCCGGGTCGCGTCTCGGGGCATCGATGGGTTTAGAAAAGATGAGAAATTAAGAAGTAGAGTGGCGTCTAAGGAGAAAACACTACCCAAATGTATATGAGCAAATGCACACAAAATCACTTCATTCAATTCAAACAAAGGGCTTACAACGATCTAACTATCGCAAAAGTCGTGTACTATGATGTTACATGGAGGTAATACTACTAATATGTGGGGTCATCTACTAAGTTGAACGGTGGAAGACTCCATGATGTCTCCGCTCGACTTCGTCTTCAAAGTCGGGTTCACTTGGATCCGAATCGGTGTCGTCGATGATGATGTAGTTGCTCGGATAGCCGACGTACTTGTCTTCATTCTTGAGCGCCAATTTCTTCTTGAGTTCTTCAATCTCATACTTAAGATCGTTATTGTGTCTTGCTACAGCTACGATCTCGTCCATGTAGTCCTTACGTGTAGACTTTAGTTCTTCTTCAAGTTCGATGATCCTTCCCTCCGCATCCTTCAATTTGATCATATCATTGCACATCTGGTTCTCCTAGCGTCGAATGTGCTGGTTTAACTCCTGGATGAAAGCTGCAATGGATCTATCCTTCTTGGTGCTGACTATCTCCCATTGTTCATCTCGGCGTCCGCAAATCTGATAGATGGTGTCCTTGAGGTCTTCTTGGTAAACTTCTCCAATGCGTCCCATGGTGATATGAGCTGCCATGCTCTTTCCCAGACTCCAGGTTGGTGCACTGAAAACACTATCTATAGGCTTGGTGATTGGGGCGAATGTCCTTCCTTAACGTGAGCTTGAATCTTCCAGCGCTCTTCTTCAGGCAGAGTGGCGTTGAAAGTCCCGGTGAAACTTGGTAGTCCAATGTTCAGGTACTTGGTGACTTCCTTCAAGTGAAATCCAAAAGGTGTGCCTTCATCTGGTTGGGCGTACTTGATCTTCGCGTCCGTCATCCTAAAAGAGTAGAAAATATGAGGAGTTAGAAAATGGGAAGAGAGTAGTGATCTATGGTTTTAACTTAGTGGTCGTGTCCTACAGTCAGTGTGTGCTCTGATACCATCTCTGTAGCGACCCGACCGAATGGATCAAGTCTCGTGCTCGGTGTCATCCTGGATCGAGAATCTTGACACCACAGTGCTTCAAGGATTTATAACAGAGTAGCAATCACACACTTATTACATCGTTGCCCAATAAATATGGCTTAAGGCCATCTAATAACGATAACAGCGGAAGACTTGGAAGATAAGTGAGTCCATCAACTCCAGCTGCATCACTGAGTATAGAACCACGACCTAAAGCACCTTACTGTCGTTCGAAAAGTGCGCAACATGAAAGTTGCAGCTCGAAAACGGGTCAGCACATGGAATATGCTGGCAATGTAACACATAGAGAATAATGAATGATAAGCCAGTACTACATGCATATGGGCTGGTGGAAAAGCTCTATGGTTACAGTTTTGCATAAAGCCAGTGTTTCCCTACTACAAAGGAATAAATTTGTTTAACTATCATGGTGGTTGTTAAACATTGAGAATGGTTGACAGCATCCTCAATCCCAATTAAAAATACTCATTAAAAAACCCAACAATATTAATTAGAGTAACATGTTGAGATTCACATGATATTCAAGTACTAGATACTCAAGATGTCCATAACCGGGGACACCGCTAATCATGATTAGTTTATACACTCTGCAGAGGTTTGCGCACTTTTCCCCACAAGACTCGATCGCCTCTGTTTGGTTTCTCGCACTACATGGTGTTTGAGAGACGGATGACCGAGACATAGTCTTTCAGAAGCGTTTGCACCTTACGATGGGTAGACCGTACCACCTATAACCCCTACATCTGCTAGTCTACCACTGTAAGAGTTCACACGACTTAATCAACTATGCCAGAGCCCATAATGGCTTGTGGCTGCACAAGGAAGTTACTAGCATGAATGATCTTATGATCCCTTTGAGCCTGGGTGGCGGTCCGAAGAAAAACAGGCAAGTCCTGATAGAAACCAGGTGCCTCAATCCACCCAGATGTGTGTTTAAGTTGCCACCTTAAATAAACCATTAATTTAACAATCTCACATCTGTCATGGAATACACTCACCCAATCCACGTCTACTAGCGTAGCATAGCATAATAAGCAAACGTAGAAGTAACTCCCAAGGTTTCATAAGTAAAACAGGTAATAGGTACTACCTCAATCTACTTCCCATCCCACAATTTATTTAGGTCCTAATCATGCAAGTGTTTGAGGATTGATCTAATGCATAAAAACTGGGTATGAGAAAGTATGATCAAAGTGTTACTTGCCTTGCTGATGATCAGTGAAACCTAGAGATTCAAGTAACAAGCGGCGACTCGGGTGATCTATCGCAGACAAACAACAAGCATACAATAAGTACTCATCTAATGCACAGGTAAATCTCGAATAAAAGATCTGACCAGAAAGTTCAACTTAAGAACCCTGGTTGCAAAAAGAATCGAATCAAATAAAGCAACGAAAGTCAAACGACGAAGAAAACAACTCGGTTCTAGCAAGTTGAAACTAAGTCAAATTTTACAGTAGAAAAACTTTGTTTAAGTTGATTAGTCGGAATGGCGGTTTCGAGATGAAACTCCAGGCGTTTGAATCACCTGATTCCGATAAACGAGCAAGAAGATAGACTAGAAAGAAGATCGGATGTGAAATCGCTATCAGAAAAATAGCGGAATAAATCCGATGAGAAAGAAAATGACGAACGGTTGAACGAACGGACGTTCATTAACCGAAGCAAACCGGTGATCACGTTCGTTAGGACGAATGGTCCGGCGAACGCTTGCTAAACAAAACCGGAAAGAAAAACCGGCGAGAAAAACCGATCTAGGGTTTCGGAAAGAAAACCGAAACAAAAAACCGATCTAGAAAACCGAACGGAAACGGAACGATTTATGAAAAACCGAACTGAGGAAAAGAAAAGGTGACGCGGCTGAGGCTAGTACCTCAAGAGGCGAGGGGCTCGGCGGCGGCGGCGTTGGTGGGCGGCGGCACCTTGGCGGGCGGGTGTAGGGGGCGGCGGGCGGTGTAGGACGGCGGTGGCTGGTGGCTGGCTTCTTCATGGAGGAGAGGAGAGGAGAGGTGTTGGTTTGATGTGTTAGAGGGGGTGCTTGGGTATTTATATTGGGGAGGGAGGGTTTTGCTTGGAGTAGGGACAAGAATTAGAGTAGGATTAGGAATCCTAGGAATAAAAACGGAATAACGAAACGGGTCCAAATCCTACTAGGATTTGTAAAAGAAAAGGAAACCGGGGCGGCTCCCTGGCTCCCTGGTGCGGCGCGCGCTAGCGATGGCCTTGGCCTCCTGGCCGGCCGGCTGGCTTGGCGGCTTGGGCCTTTGGCCCAAGCGCCATGACTCTCTTTTTTTTAATCGGTTTCAAGCAGAAAAACACAGAGAAAAAATCTAAACGAACTCCAAAATTAATAAAGTAAACTTTCCCCGACTCCTAAAAATGAGTCGAACAAAATGAACTTTTACTCGGGGCCTAAAATGCAATTTTTGAAAACGCGCATTTTTCCCTAAGGCAAATAAACTCCGAGAAAAATCCAAAATTTGATTTATTTATTAAATCTTCATTTTTTCCTAAATTTTGGGAAAGTCATATTATTCCCTCTCTCATTATTTTGATAGTAGAAACAATTGAAGATAAAATAAATAAAAATCAAATGATCCTATTTTCAAAATTTGAGAAAACTCAAATATGAAAATAACGAAATCTCCAACTCTCTCCGAGGGTCCTTGGGTTGTGTGAAATTTATAGGATCGGCAAAATGCAAGAAAATATGTAATGCATGATGATCTAATGTATAACATTCCAAATTGAAAATTTGGGATGTTACACCACCACTACCCACGTTCATGTGGGTCCCCCCATGTAGGTGGGCCCTGCTACCTCTTGAGCACTGCGTTGGATTTCCTTCAAGAGGAAAGGGTGATGCAGCAGAGTAGAGTAAGTATTTCCCTCAGTTTTTGAGAACCAAGGTATCAATCCAGTAGGAGGCTACACGCAAGTCCCTCATACCTACACAAAACAAATAGCTCAACGCAACTAACGCGATTAGGGGTTGTCAGTCCCTTCACGGTCACTTACGAGAGTGAGATCTGATAGAGATGATAGATAATATTTTTGGCATTTTTGATATAAAGATGCAAGGTAAAATAAAAGGTAAAGTAAAAAAGCAAAGCAATAATAAAGTGATTGAAGATTGATATGATGAGAATAGACTCGGGGGCCATAGATTTCACTAGTGGCTTCTCTCAAGAGCATAAGTATTTCTACGGTGGGTGGACAAATTTTTGTTGAGCAATTGACAGAATTGAGCATATTTATGAGAATATCTAGGTATGATCATCTATATAGGCATCACGTCCGAGACAAGTAGACCGACTCCTGCCTGCATCTACTACTATTACTCCACTCATCGACCGCTATCCAGCATGCATCTAGAGTATTAAGTTCAAGAAAACAGAGTAACGCCTTAAGCAAGATGACATGATGTAGAGGGATAAATTCATGCAATATGATAATAAAAAACCATCTTGTTATCATCGATGGCAACAATACAATACGTGCCTTGCTGCCCTTACTGTCACTGGGAAAGGACACCGCAAGATTGATCCCAAAGCTAAGCACTTCTCCCATTGCAAGAAAAATTAATCTAGTAGGCCAAACCAAACTGATAATTCGAAGAGACTTGCAAAGATAACCAATCATACATAAAAGAATTCAGAGAAGATTCAAATATTGTTCATAGATAAACTTGATCATAAACCCACAATTCATTGGTCTCAACAAACACACCGCAAAAAGAAGATTACATTGAATAGATCCCCACGAGAGAGGGGGAGAACATTGTATTGAGATCCAAAAAGAGAGAAGAAGCCATCTAGCTACTAACTATGGACCCGAAGGTCTAAGGTAAACTACTCACACTTCATCAGAGGGGCTATGGTGATGATGTAGAAGCCCTCCATGGTGGATTCCCCTTTCGGCGGAGCTCCGGAACAGGCCCCAAGATGGGATCTCGTTGGTACAGAAGGTTGCGGCGGTGGAATTAGGTTTTTGGCTCCATATCCGATCGTTTGGGGGTACGTAGGTATATATAGGAGGAAGGAGTACGTCGGTGGAGCAAAGGGGGCCCATGAGGCAGGGGGCGCCCTAGGGCGCCCCCACCTCGTGGCCACCTCCTCCTTTCTTGACGGAGGGTCCAAGTCTCCTGGATCATATTTGTTGAGAAAATCACGTTCCCGGAGGTTTCATTCCGTTTGGACTCCGTTTGATATTCCGTTTCTTCGAAACACTGAAATAGGCAAAAAAACAGCAATTCTGGGCTGGGCCTCCGGTTAATAGGTTAGTCCCAAAAGTAATATAAAAGTGAAAAATTAAACCCAATATGGTCCAAAACAGTAGATAATATAGCATGGAGCAATCAAAAATTATAGATACGTTGGAGACGTATCAGGCATCCCCAAGCTTAATTCCTGCTCGTCCTCGAGTAGGTAAATGATAAAAAAGAATTTTTGATGCGGAGTGCTACTTGGCGTAATTTCAATGTAATTCTTCTTAATTGTGGCATGAATATTCAGATCCGAAAGATTCAAGACAAAAGTTCATATTGACATAAAAATAATAATACTTCAAGCATACTAACTAAGCAATTATGTCTTCTCAAAATAACATGGCCAAAGAAAGTTCATCCCTACAAAATCATATAGTTTAGTCATGCTCTATTTTTGTCACACAAGAATGCTCTCATCGTGCACAACCCCGATGACAAGCCAAGCAATTGTTTCATACTTTAATAATATCAAACATTATAAACCTTCACGCAATACATGAGCGTGAGCCATGGATATAGCACTATGGGTGGAATAGAATATGATGATGGGGGTTATGTGGAGAAGA
Source organism: Aegilops longissima (assembly GCA_021605205.1). Taxonomy (NCBI): domain Eukaryota; kingdom Viridiplantae; phylum Streptophyta; class Magnoliopsida; order Poales; family Poaceae; genus Aegilops; species Aegilops longissima. The sequence goes on along the minus strand of CM038677.1, from coordinate 554,390,279 downwards.
CAAAAAAGGAGAAGAACTCACATCAACGAGGCTAATCAATGGGCTATGGAGATGCTCGTCGATTGATGTTAATGCAAGGAGTAGGGATTTCCATGCAACGGATGCACTAGAGCTATAAATGTATGAAAGCTCAACAAAAGAAACTAAGTGGGTGTACATCCAACTTGCTTGCTCACGAAGACCTAGGGCATTTGAGGAAGGACATCGTTGGAATATACAAGCCAAGTTCTATAATGAAAAATTCCCACTAGTATATGAAAATGACAAAACAAGAGACTCTCTATCATGAAGATTATGGTGCTACTTTGAAGCACAAGTGTGGAAAAAAAAGAATAGTAGCATTGTCCCTTTTTTTTTTGGGCCTTCCTTTTTTTTCTTTGGCCTTTCTCTTTTTTTTATTGGGACAATGCCCTATTAAACGATGATCATCACACTTCTATTTATTTACAACTCAATGATTACAACTCGATACTAGAACAAAGTATGACTCTATATGAATGCCTCCGGCGGTGTACCGGGATATGCAATGAATCAAGAGTGACATGTATGAAAGAATTATGAACTGTGGCTTTGCCACGAATACTATGTCAACTACATGATCATGCTAGCAATATGACAATGGTGAATGTATCATGATGAACGGAATGGTGGAAAGTTGCATGGCAATATATCTCGGAATGGCTATGGAAATGCCATGATAGGTAGGTATGGTGGCTGTTTTGAGGAAGATATAAGGAGGTTTATGTGTGAAAGAGTGTATCATATCACGGGGTTTGGATGCACTGGCAAAGTTTGCACGAACTCTCAATGTGAGAAAGGGCAATGCACGGTACCGAAGAGGCTAGCAATGATGGAAGGGTGAGAGTGCGTATAATCCATGGACTCAACATTAGTCATAAAGAACTCATATACTTATTGCAAAAATCTACAAGCCATCAAAAACCAAAGCACTACGTGCATGCTCCTAGGGGGATAGATTGGTAGGAAAAGACCATCGCTCGTCCCTGACCGCCACTCATAAGGAGGACAATCAAATAACACCTCATGTTTAAAATTTGTTACATAACGTTTACCATACGTGCATGTTACGGGACTTGCAAACTTCAACACAAGCATTTCTCAAATTCACAACTACTCAACTAGCACGACTTTGATATTATCACCTCCATATCTCAAAACAATTATCAAGCATCAAACTTTTCTTAGTATTCAATGCACTCAAAAGAAGGTTTTTACTATTTTCATATACCTAGCATGTTAAGATATTTAAGCAAATTACCATGCTATTTAAGACTCTCAAAATAATCTAAGTGAAGCATGAGAGATCAATAGTTTTAATAAAACAAATCCACCACCGTGCTCTAAAAGATATAAGTGAAGCACTAGAGCAAAACTATAAAGCTCAAAAGATATAAGTGAAGCACATAGAGTATTCTAACAAATTCCAACTCATGTAAAAGGTGTGTACAACAAGGATGATTGTGGTAAACTAAAAAGAAAAGACTCAAATCATACAAGACGCTCCAAGCAAAACACATATCATGTGGTGAATAAAATATAGCTCCAAGTAAAGTTACCGATGGAAGTAGATTTAAAGAGGGATGCCTTCAGGGCATCCCCAAGCTTTGACTTTTGGTGTCCTTAGATTATCTTGGGGTGACATGGGCATCCCCAAGCTTAGGCTCTTGCCACTCCTTGTTCCATAATCCATCAAAAGATTTCACCCAAAACTTGAAAACTTCACAACACAAAACTCAACAGAAATCTCGTAAGCTCCGTTAGCGAAAGAAAACAAAAGACCACTTCAAGGTACTGTAATGAACTCATTATTTATTTATGTTGATGTTAAACATACTTTATTCCAACTTCTCTATGGTTTATAAACTATTTTACTAGCCATAGATTCATCAAAATAAGCAAACAACACACGAAAAACAGAATCTGTCAAAAACAGAACAGTCTGTAGTAAACTGTAACTAACGCAAACTTCTGGAAATACAAAAAATCAGCAAAAATTGTAAGACCTAGGAAATTTGTTTATTGATCAGCAGCAATTGGAATCACTATTTTATCATGTTCTGGTGATTTTTAGCAATTGTTTTCGTGAACAGAAAGTTTCTGGAAATTACAGGAAGATCAAATAACTATCATCCAAGAAGATCCTATAGGTTTAACTTGGCACAAACACTAATTAAAAGATAAAACCACATCTAAACAGAAGGTAGATGGATTATTTATTCAACTAGAGAAAGGAAATATATTGGGTTGTCTCCCAACAAGCGCTTTTCTTTAAAGCCTTATAGCTAGGCATTGATAATTTCAATGATGCTCACATGAAAGACAAGAACTGAAGCACAAAGAGAGCATCATAAAACACGTGACAAACACATCTAAGTCTAACATACTTCCTATGCATAGGCATCTTATAGAAAAACAAATTATCATAGCAAGCAAAAGCTAGCATATGCAAGGAAGTGGAAAAGAACAATAGCAATCTCGACATAACGAGAGGTAATTTAGTAACATGAAAAATTTCTATAACCATATTTTCCTCTCTCATAATAGTTACATGTAGGATCATAAGAAAATTCAACAATATAGCTATCACATAACATATTTTCAACACGATCCACATGCATGCAAAGTTGACACTCCTCCGAAACAGTGGGATTAACATTAACTAAAGTCATGACCTCTCCAAACCCACTTTTATCAAAAATTTCATAAGATTGAATGTTATCCAAATATGTGGGATCTAAAGTTGACACTCTTCCAAGCCCACTTTCAATATTATTGCAAACGCTATTATCAATCTTATATTCATCATGGGGCTTAAATAAATTTTCAAGATCATAAGAAGAATCTCCCCAATCATGACTATTGGACATAGCAAAACAAGCATCCCCAAGCTTAGGGTTTTGCATATTATTAGCATAATTTACACAATAGAATTTATAATAAAATCATTGAAATCATGATTTTTATTCAAATATATATCATGAAGCACTTCATCACAATTTTCAGATTTACGGATTTCAGGCAAAAGCTTATAAAGATAATCTAGTGCATCCAAATCACTAGGAATTGGTTCATCATAATTGGATCTCTTACAAAGATTGGCAAGCGGATGAGGATCCATAGATATTAGCTTCTCTGTTTAGGAATAAATACTCAACTATTTCAACCAAGCGAGAAAACGGGCCAAGAAAGACATCAAGGCGAACGGAAAAGAGAGGGCGAATAAAACAGCAAGGGTGAAGTGGGGGAGAGGAAAACGAGAGGCAAATGGAAAATAATGTAATGCGAGAGATAAGGGATTGTGATGGGTACTTGGTATTTTGACTTTTGCATAGACTCCCCGGCAACGGCGCCAGAAATCTTCCTGCTACCTCTAGAGCACTGTGTTGGATTTCCTTGAAGAGGAAAGGGTGATGCAGCAGAGTAGAGTAAGTATTTCCCTCAGTTTTTGAGAACCAAGGTATCAATCCAGTAGGAGGCTACATGCAAGTCCCTCGTACCTACACAAAACAAATAGCTCAACGCAACCAACGCGATTAGGGGTTGTCAATCCCTTCATGGTCACTTACGAGAGTGAGATCTGATAGAGATGATAGACAATATTTTTGGTATTTTTGATATAAAGATGCAAGGTAAAATAAAAGGTAAAGTAAAAAAGCAAAGCAATAATAAAGTGATGGAAGATTGATATGATGAGAATCGACCCGTGGCCATAGATTTCACTAGTGGCTTCTCTCAAGAACATAAGTATTTCTACGGTGGGTGAACAAATTACTGTTGAGCAGTTGACAGAATTGAGCATAGTTATGAGAATATCTAGGTATGATCATGTATATAGGCATCACGTCCGAGACAAGTAGACCGACTCCTGCCTTCATCTACTACTATTACTCCACTCATCAACCGCTATCCAGCATGCATCTAGAGTATTAAGCTCAAGAAAACAGACTAACGCCTTAAGCAAGATGGCATGATGTAGAGGGATAAATTCATGCAATATGATAAAAACCCCATCTTGTTATCCTCGATGGCAACAATACAATACGTGCCTTGATGCACCTACTGTCACTGGGAAAGGACACCGCAAGATTGAACCCAAAGCTAAGCACTTCTCCCATTGCAAAAAAAAAACCAATCTAGTAGGCCAAACCAAACTGATAATTCGAAGAGACTTGCAAAGATAACCAATCATACATAAAAGAACTCAGAGAAGATTCAAATATTGTTCATAGATAAACTTGATCATAAACCCACAATTCATTGGTCTCAACAAACACACCGCAAAAAGAAGATTACATCGAATATATCTCCACGAGAGAGGGAGAGAACATTGTATTGAGATCCAAAAAGAGAGAAGAACCCATCTAGCTACTAACTATGGACCCGAAGGTCTGAGGTAAACTACTCACACTTCATCGGAGGGGCTATGGTGATGATATAGAAGCCCTCCATGGTGGATTCCCCTTCCGCCGGAGCTCCGGAACAGGCCCCAAGATGGGATATCATGGGTACAGAAGGTTGCAGCGGTGGAATTAGGTTTTTGGCTCCCTATCTGATCGTTTGGGGGTACGTAGGTATATATAGGAGGAAGGAGTACGTCGGTGGAGCAAAGGGGGGCCCACGAGGCAGGGGGGCGCGCCCTCCACCCTCGTGGCCACCTCCCTCCTTTCTTGACGGAGGGTCCAAGTCTCCTGGATCATATTTGTTGAGAAAATCACGTTCCCGAAGGTTTCATTCCGTTTGGACTCCGTTTGATATTCCGCTTCTTCGAAACACTAAAATAGGCAAAAAACAACAATTCTGGGTTGGGCCTCCGGTTAATAGGTTAGTCCCAAAAGTAATATAAAAGTGAAAAATAAAGCCCAATATGGTCCAAAACAGTAGATAATATAGCATGGAGCAATCAAAAATTATAGATACGTTGGAGACGTATCAGGCCCCACTCCGGAACCTTCTAGAACCTTCCCGGTACAATACCGAAAATCCTAAACATTTTCCGGCGTCCAAAATAGGACTTCCCATATATAAATCTTTACCTCCGAACCATTCCAGAAGTCCTCGTGACGTCCGGGATCTCATCCGAGACTCCGAACAACTTTCGGTAATCACATACAACTCCCATTACAACTCTAGCGTCACAGAACCTTAAGTGTGTAGACCCTATGGGTTCGGGAACCATGCAGACATGACCGAGATGCCTCTCCGGCCAATAACCAATAGCAGGATCTGGATACCCATGTTGGCTCCCACATGTTCCATGATGATCTCATTGGATGAACCATGATGTCGTGGATTCAATCAATCCCGTATACAATTCCATTTGTCCATCGGTATGTTACTTGCCCGAGATTCGATCGTCGGTATCCCTATACCTTGTTCAATCTCGTTACCGGCAAGTCTATTTACTCGTTCCGTAATGCATGATCCCATGGCTAACTCCTTAGTCACATTGAGCTCATTACGATGATGCATTACCGAGTGGGCCTAGAGATACCTCTCCATCATACAGAGTGACAAATCCCAGTCTCGGTTCGTGCCAACCAAACAGACACTTTCGGAGATACCTGTAGTGCACCTTTATAGCCACCCAGTTACGTTGTGACGTTTGATACACCCAATTCTTTCCTACGGTATTCGGGAGTTGCACATTCTCATGGTCTAAGGAAATGATACTTGACATTAGAAAAGCTCTACCAAACGAACTACGCGATCTTGTGTTATGCTTATGATTGGGTCTTGTCCATCACATCATTCTCCTAATGATGTGATCCCGTTATCAACGACATCCAATGTCCATGGCCAGGAAACCACAACCATCTATTGATCAACGAGCTAGTCAACTAGAGGCTCACTAGGGACATGTTGTAGTCTATGCATTCACACATGTATTACGGTTTCCGATTAATACAATTATAGCATGAACAATAGACAATTATCATGAACAAGGAAATGTAATAATAACCATTTTATTATTGCCTGTAGGGCATATTCCGAGCAGTCTCCCACTTGCACTAGAGTCAATAATCTAGTTACATTGTGCTGAATCGAACACCCATAGAGTTCTGGTGCTGATCATGTTTTGCTCGTGGAAGAGGTTTAGTCAACGGATCTGTGACATTCAGATCTGTATACACTTTACAAATATCTATGTCTCCATCTTGAATATATTCACGAATGGAGTTGAAGCAACGCTTGATGTGCCTGTTCTTCTTGTGAAACCTGGGCTCCTTGGCAAGGGCAATAGCTCCAATGTTGTCACAGAAGAGACTCATCGGGTGATACGTCTCCAACGTATCTAATTTTTTTACTGTTCCATGCTATTATATATTCTGTTTTGGATGTTTGATGGGCTTATTTATACACTTTTATATTATTCTTGGGACTAACCTATTAACCGAGGCCCAACCCAAATTGCTGTTTTTTTTGCCTATTTTAGTGTTTCGCAGAAAAAAGATATCAAACGGAGTCCAAACGGAATGAAACCTTCGGGAGCGTGATTTTTGGAACAAACATGATCCAGAGGACTTGGAGTGGACGTCAAGCAACCAACGAGGAGGCCACGAGGCAGGGGGCGCGCCTACCCCCCTGGGCGCGCCCTCCACCCTCGTGGCTCCACCGACCTACTTCTTCCTCCTATATATACCTACGTACCCCCAAACCATCGGGGAGCACCACGAAAACCTAATTCCACCGCCGCAACCTTCTGTACCCGTGAGATCCCATCTTAGGGCCTTTTTCGGTGTCCTGCTGGAGGGGGCATTGATCACGGAGGGATTCTACATCAACACCATAGCCTCTCCGATGATGTGTGAGTAGTTTACCTCAGACCTTCGGGTCCATAGTTATTAGCTAGATGGCTTCTTGTCTCTCTTTGGATCTCAATACAAAGTTCTCCTCGATTCTCTTGGAGATCTATTCGATGTAATCTTCTTTTGCGGTGTGTTTGTCGAGATCCGATGAATTGTGGGTTTATGATCAAGATTATCTATGACCAATATTTGAATCTCCTCTAAATTCTTTTATGTATGATTGGTTATCTTTGCAAGTCTCTTCGAATTATCAGTTTGGTTTGGCCTACTAGATTGATCTTTCTTGCAACGGGAGAAGTGCTTAGCTTTGGGTTCAATCTTGCGGTGCTCGATCCCAGTGACAGTAGGGGAAACGACACGTATTGTATTGTTGCCATCAAAGATAAAAAGATGGGGTTTATATCATATTGCATGAGTTTATCCTCTACATCATGTCATCTTGCTTAAAGCGTTATCTCGCTCTTATGAACTTAATACTCTAGATGCATGCTGGATAGCGGTCGGTGTGTGGAGTAATAGTAGTAGATGCAGGCAGGAGTCGGTCTACTTGTCATGGACGTGATGCCTATATACATGATCATACCTAGATATTCTCATAACTATGCTCAATTCTATCAATTGCTCGACAGTAATTTGTTCACCCACCGTAATACTTATGCTATCTTGAGAGAAGCCACTAGTGAAACCAATGGCCCCCGGGTCTATTTTTATCATATTAATCTACCATCATTTCTTTCGCCGTTTATTTTGCTTTCTTTACTTTTAGTCTTTATCATAAAAATACCAAAAAATATTATCTTATCATCTCTATCAGATGTCACTTTTGCCAGTGGCCGTGAAGGGATAGACAGCCCCTTTATCGCGTTGGTTGCAAGGTTCTTATTTGTTTGTCTAGGTGCAAGGGATTTGAGCGTGGCCTCCTACTGGATTGATACCTTGGTTCTCAAAAACTGAGGGAAATACTTACGCTACTTTGCTGCATCACCCTTTCCTCTTCAAGGGAAAACCAACGCAGTGCTGAAGAGGTAGCAAGAAGGATTTCTGGCGCCGTTGCCGGGGAGTCTACGCACAAGTCAACATACCAAGTACCCATCACAAACTCTTATCCCTCGCATTACATTATTTGCCATTTGCCTCTCGTTTTCCTCTCCCCCACTTCACCCTTGTCGTTTTATTCGCCCTTTCTTTTCCGTTTGCCTCTTTTTCGCTTGCTTCTTGTTTGCTCGTGTGTTGGATTGCTTGCTTGTCACGATGGCTCTACCTAGATTTGGTGATCTTCACCTTAAAAGGTTAGAAGAGATCGAAAGCAACGTCAGAAGTTTTATGACTTTACAATTTGAGCATAATAATTTCTTTAGAAACGAGGTTAAGGAACAAAAAAAGCTTTATGGGATACATGAATAAAGAGCTCGATGATATGTCTAAGGAATTTTATGGTTTAAAATCTCAAATTGCTCATCTCAAAAAATTAATAGCTGAAATTTCGGATAAGCAGGCCACCTTAGTTAATAAGATGGCCGCTAAACCAGAATTTTTTTATGAGAATAAAGATGAAGATCTAAAAGTTATTGATGTGTCCCCTGTTGAATCCTTGTTTTGCAATATGAATCTTGATGATGATGAGACTGGAGATGAGTCAACTTTATTTAGAAGGCGTCCCAAAAATTCGGAGTTTTTAGATCTTGATGCTAAAATTGGTAAAAGTGGGATTGAAGAGGTTAAAACTTTAGATAGCAATGAACCCACTATCTTGGATTTCAAGGAATTTAATTATGATAATTGCTCTTTGATAGATTGTATTTCCTTCTTGCAATCCGTGCTAAATTCTCCTCATGCTTATAGTCAAAATAAAGCTTTTACTAAACATATTGTTGATGCTTTAATGCAATCTTATGAAGAAAAACTTGACTTGGAAGTTTCTATCCCTAGAAAACTTTATGATGAATGGGAACCTACAATTAAAATTAAAATTAACAATCATGAATGCTATGCTTTGTGTGATTTGGGTGCTAGTGTTTCCACGATCCCAAAAACTTTGTGTGATTTGTTAGATTTCCGTGAATTTGATGATTGTTCTTTAAACTTGCACCTTGCGGATTCCACCATTAAGAAACCTATGAGAAGAATTAATGATGTTCTTATTGTTGCAAATAGGAATTATGTGCCCGTAGATTTCATTGTTCTTGATATAGATTATAATCCTTCATGTCCTATTATTCTTGGTAGACCTTTCCTTAGAACGATTGGTGCAATCATTGATATGAAGGAAGGGAATATTAGATTCCAATTTCCGCTAAGGAAAGGCATGGAACACTTCCCTAGAAAGAAAATTAAATTACCATATGAATGTATTATGAGAGCCACCTATGGATTGCCTACCAAAGATGGCAATACCTAGATCTATCCTCGTTTTTATGCCTAGTTAGGGGCGTTAAACGATAGCGCTTGTTGGGAGGTAACCCAATTTTATTTTAGTTTTTTTTGCTTTTTTGGTTATTTTTAGGAATAAATAATCCATCTAGCTTATGTTTATATGTGTTTTTGTGTTTTAATTAGTGTTTGTGCCAAGTTAAACCTATAGGATCTTCTTGGATGATAGTTATTTGATCTTGCTGAAAATTCCAGAAACTTTCTGTTCACGAAAACAATTGTTAAAAATCACCAGAACGTGATAAAATACTGATTCCAATTGCAGTAGATCAATAAACAAATTACCTAGGTCTTCCTATTTTGGTAGATTTTTCTAAGTTCCAGAAGTTTGCGTTAGTTACAGATTACTACAGACTGTTCTGTTTTTGACAGATTCTGTTTTTCGTGTGTTGCTTGCTTATTTTGATGAATCTATGGCTAGTAAAAGAGCTTATAAAACATAGAGAAGTTTGAATACAGTAGGTTTAACATCAATATAAATAAAGAATGAGTTCATTACAGTACCTTGAAGTGGTGTTTTGTTTTCTTTCGCTAACAGACCTCACGAGATTTTCTGTTAAGTTTTGTGTTGTGAAGTTTTCAAGTTTTGGGTAAAGATTTGGTGGATTATGGAACAAGGATTGGCAAGAGCCTAAGCTTGGGGATGCCAAGGCACCCCAAGGTAAAATTCAAGGATAACCAAAAGCTTAAGCTTGGGGATGCCCCGGAAGGCATCCCCTCTTCCGTCTTCGTCTATCGGTAACTTTACTTGGAGCTATATTTTTATTCACCACATGATATTTTTTTTGCTTGGAGCGTCTTGTATGATTTGAGTATTTGCTTTTTAGTTTGTCACAATCATCCTTGCTGTACACACCTTTTGAGAGAGGCACACACGATTCGGAATTTGTTAGAATACTCTATGTGCTTCACTTATATCTTTTGAGCTATATAGTTTTTGCTCTAGTGCTTCACTTATATCTTTTAGAGCATGGTGGTTGTTTTATTTTATAGAAATTATTGATCTCTCATGCTTCACTTATATTATTTTGAGAGTCTTAAACAGCATGGCAATTTTCTTTAATTGTGAAATTAATCTTCCATATTGAGTTCATTGAATATCATGAAAAGTTTGATACTTGATAAGTGTTTTGAGATATAATGGTGGTAATATTAGAGTGTGCTAGTTGAGTAATTTTGAAATTGAGAAATACTTGTGTTATAGTTGGCGAGTCCCGTAGCATGCATGTATGGTAAAAGTTGTGTGACAATTTTGACACATAAAGTGTTCTTTTATTGCTTTCCTTATGAGTGGCGGTCGGGGACGAGCGATGGTCTTTTCCTACCAATCTATCCCTCTAGGGGCATGCGTAGTAGTACTTTGCTTAGAGGGCTAATAAACTTTTGCAATAATTATATGAGTTCTTTATGACTAATGTGAGTCCATGGATTATATGCACTCTCAACCTTCCACAGTTCTCTAGCCTCTACGGTACCGCGCATTGCCCTTTCTCACCTTGGGAGTTGGTGCAAACTTCGCAGGTGCATCCAAACCCCGAGATATGATACGCACTATCACACATAAACCTCCTTATATCTTCCTCAAAATAGCCACCGTACCTACCTATCATGGCATTTCCATAGCCATTCCGAGATATATTGCCATGCAACTTTCCACTGTTCCTTTTATTATGACACGCTCCATCATTATCATATTGCTTTGCATGATCATGTAGTTGACATCGTATTTGTGGAAAAGCCACCATTCATAATCTTTCATACATGTCACTCTAGATTCATTGCATATCCTGGTACACCACCGGAGGCATTCACATAGAGTCATATTTTGTTCTAAGTATTGAGTTGTAATTCTTGAGTTGTAAGTAATAAAAGTGTGATGACTGATGTCTACTACACAACCTTCTTCTTGTAGACGTTGTTGGGCCTGTAAGTGCACAGGTTTGTAGGACAGTAGCAAATTTCCCTCAAGTGGATGACCTAAGATTTATCAATCCGTGGGAGGCGTAGTATGAAGATGGTCTCTCTCAAACAACCCTGCAACCAAATAACAAAGAGTCTCTTGTGTCCCCAACCCACCCAATACAATGGTAAATTGTATAGGTGCACTAGTTCGGCGAAGAGATGGTGATACAAGTGCAATATGGATGGTAGATATAGGTTTTTGTAATCTGAAAATATAAAAACAGCAAGGTAACTAATGATAAAAGTGAGCGTAAACGGTATTGCAATGATAGGAAACAAGGCCTAGGGTTCATACTTTCACTAGTGCAAGTTCTCTCAACAATAATAACAATCCCTCAACATGCAACAAAGAGTCACTCCAAAGCCACTAATAGCGGAGAACAAATGTAGAGATTATGGTAGGGTACGAAACCACCTCAAAGTTATTCTTTCGGATTGATCTATTAAAGAGTTCGTACTAGAATAACACCTTAAGACACAAATCAACCAAAACCCTAATGTCACCTAGATACTCCATTGTCACCTCAAGTATCCGTGGCCATGATTATACGATATGCATCACACAATCTCAGATTCATCCAACCAACATAAAAGTACTTCAAAGAGTGGCCCAAAGTTTCTACCGGAGATTCAAGAAAACGTGTGCCAACCCCTATGCATAGGTTCATGGGCGGAACCCACAAGTTGGTCACCAAAACATACATTAATTGGCACGTGATATCCCATTGTCACCACAGAGTAAACACGACAAGACATACATCAAGTGTTCTCAAAGTAAAGACTCAATCCGATAAGATAACTTCAAGAGGGAAACTCAATTCATCACAAGAGAGTAGAGGGGGAGAAACATCATAAGATCCAACTATAATAGCAAAGCTCGCGATACATCAAGATCGTGCCATAGAGAGAACACGAGAGAGAGAGAGAGAGAGAGAGAGAGAGAGAGAGAGAGAGATCAAACACATAGCTACTGGTACATACCCTCAGCCCCAAGGGTGAACTACTCCCTCCTCGTCATGGAGAGCGCCGGGATGATGAAGACGGCCACCGGTGATGGATTCCCCCTCCGGCAGGGTGCCGGAACGGGCTCCCGAGAGGTTTTTGGTGGCTACAGAGGCTTGCGGCGGCGGAACTCCCGATCTATCTTGATATTCGATGGTTTTAGGGTACGTAGGCATATATAGGCGAAAGAAGTTGGTCGGGAGGTGCTCGAGGGGCCCACGAGACAGGGGGCCGCGCCCTGTAGGGGGGCGCGCCCTCCTATCTCGTGGAGTCCTCGGTGATCTTCTGACGTGAACTCCAAGTCTCCAGGATCATATTCTTCCCAAAAATAACGCTGCCGAATTGGACTCCGTTTGATATTCCTTTTCTTCGAAATACTAAAACAGGCAATAAAACAACAATATGGGTTGGGCCTCCAGTTTGTAGGTTAGTCCCAAAAGTAATATAAAAGTGTATAATAAAGCCCAATATTGCCCAAAACAGTAGATAATATAGCATGGAGCAATCAAAAATTATAGATACGTTGGAGACGTATCAAGCATCCCCAAGCTTAATTCCAGCTCGTCCTCGAGTAGGTAAATGATAAAAAGATAACTTTTGATGTGGAATGCTACTAGGCATAATTTCATTGTAATTCTTCTTAATTGTGGTATGAATATTCAGGTCCAAATGATTCAAAATAAAAGTTCATATTGATAAAAGAAATAGTAACACTTCAAGCATAATAATCAAAGTAATCATGTCTTCTCAAAATAACATGGCAGAAGAAAGTTCATCCCTACAAAATCATATAGTTAGGCTATGCTTCATTTTCGTCACACAAAGATGTTCCCAGCTTCTATACCCCCGATGAAAAGCCAAGCAATTGTTTCATACTTAAATAATCTCAAACTTTTTCAACCTTCACGCAATACATGAGCATGAGCCATGGATATAGCACTATGGGTGGAATAGAATATGATGATGGGGATTGTGTGGAGAAGACAAAAAAGGAGAAAGTCTCACATTGATGAGGATAATCAACTGGCTATGGAGATGCCCATCAATTGATGTCAACATGAGGAGTAGGGACTGCCATGCAACGGATGCACTAGAGCTATAAATGAATGCTCAACAAAAGAAAACTAGTGGGTGTGCATCCAACTTGCTTGCTCACGAAGACCTAGGGCATTTGAGGAAGCCCATCGTAGGAATATACAAGCCAAGTTCTATAATGAAAAAGACAACTTATGAGACTCACTATATGAAAAACATGGTGCTACTTTGAAGCACAATATATGAAACTCTCTACATGAAGAACAAGGTGCTACTTTGAAGCACAAGTGTGGAAAAAGAGATAGTAACATTGCCCTTTTTATTTATTTTCTTTTTTTTTCTTTTTTTTGGGCCTTTCTTTTTTTTCTTTTGTCCTTTCTTCTTTTCTTTTCTTTTTTTTTTCTTTGGGCAATGCTCTAATAATGATGATCATCACACTTCTATTACAACATATGAATTACAACTCGAAACTAGAGCAAGATATGACTCTATATGAATGCCTCTAGCAGTGTACCAGGATTGTGCAATGAATCAAGAGTGACATGTATGAAAATTAATGCATGGTGGCTTTTCCACAAATACGATGTCAACTACATGATCATGCAATGGCAATATGACAAAAGTAAAGTATGTCATGATGATGATAAACGGAATGGTGGAAAGTTGCATGGCAATATATCTCGGAATGGCTATGGAAATGCCATAATAGGTAGGTATGGTGGCTGTTTTGAGGAAGATATAGGGAGGTTTATGTGTGATAGAGCGATCGTATCACGGGGTTTTGATGTACCGCAAAGTTTGCACCAACTCTCAAGGTGAGAAAGGGCAATGCAGTGCATCAAGAGGCTAGCAAAGGCGGAAAGGTAAAAGTGCGATAATCCATGGACTCAACATTAGTCAAAGGAACTCATATACTTATTGCAAAAATTTAGAAGTCATCAAAACCAAGTACTACGCGATGCTCCTAGGGGATAGATTGGTAGGAAAAGACCATCGCCGTCCCCGACCGCCACTCATAAGGATGCACAAGCCAGGTACACTTCATGTTTCAAATTTGTTACACAACTTTAACCATACGTGCATGCTATGGGACTTGCTAACTTCAACACAAGCATTCTTTAAATTCATAATCACCCAACTAGCATGACTTTAATATCACTACCTCCATATCTCAAAACAATTATCAAGTATCAAATTGATCATAGCATCCAATTCACTTCCTATGATAGTTTTTATTATACCCAACTTGGATACTCATCATTCTAGGACCAACTTTGTAACCATAGCAAATACCATGTTGTTCTAAAAGACTCTCAAAATAATATAAGTGAAGCATGAGAGACTAGCAATTTCTACAAAATATAGGGGGGTGCACCCTCCTATCTCGTGGAGTCCCCGGGGATCTTCTGATGTGAACTCCAAGTCTCCAGGATCATATTCTTCCCAAAAATAACGCTGCCGAAGGTTTCATTCCGTTTGGACTCCGTTTGATATTCCTTTTCTTCAAAATACTGAAACAGGTAACGAAACAACAATATGGGTTGGGCCTCCGGTTAGTAGGTTAGTCCCAAAAGTAATATAAAAGTGTATGATAAAGCCCAATATTGCCCAAAACAGTAGATAATATAGCATGGAGCAATCAAAAATTATAGATACGTTGGAGACGTATCAATGATCATCATTATTAGAGCATTGTCCCATGTGAGGAAAGGAAGATGGAGACTATGATTCCCCCATAAGTCAGGATGAGATTCTGTACTAAATAAAAAAAAGAGTGGCCAAACAAAAAAAAGGCCCAAAAAATGAGAGAAAGAGAGAAGGGACAATGTTACTATCCTTTTTCCACACTTGTGCTTCAAAGTAGCACCATGATCTTCATGATAGAGAGTATCCTATGTTGTCACTTTCATATACTAGTGGGAATATTTCATTATAGAACTTGGCTTGTATATTCCGATGATGGGCTTTGTCGCCGTCAAAACCGGCGGATCTCGGGTAGGGGGTCCCGAACTGTGCTTCTAGGCGGATGGTAACAGGAGACAAGGGACACAATGTTTTTAGGGACAATTGCATTTTTACCCCTAGTTGGTTCCTACCCACGGGTTTTGCCCTTACTTTTCGGGCTTGCTCAGTTTTGCCCTTACCTTTTCCGTCGAGATCCCTCGAATGCCCTTTGACCGTTTGAACAAAACTTTGAAAATTCATAACTAATTCATATGAACTCAGAAAAATGCAAATAAGATATCAAAATGTTCAGATAAACATTAACTATATGTGCATATCATTTGCATTCAGGACAAAGCATTGTTTAAATTACATGAGGTAATTAATGTTATAAACATTATTAAAAATAAAAAGATACAAACAATATTTTTTTCATGAATAAAAATTACGTGCAAATGTAGGTGATGTTTTCTGAACATCCTGATATCTTATTTGCATTTTTCTGAGTTCATATCAACTTGTTATGAAGTCCAAGTATTGGTCAAAGTCGTTAGAACATTCATAACAAGATGATACAAACTCAGAAAAATGCAAATAAGATATCTGGATGTTCAGAAAACATCACCTACATTTGCATGTAGTTTTTATTCATGAAAAAATATTGTTTATACTTTTTATTTTTAATAATGTTAATAACATTAATTACGCTGTAGTTTAAAGGGTGCTTTTGTCCCGAATGCAAATGATACGCACATAAAGGTAATGTTTATCCAACATTTTGATATCTTATTTGCTTTTTTCTCGAGTTCATATGAATTAGTTAAGAATTTTCAAAGTTTTGGTCAAACGGTCAAAGGGCATTCGAGGGACCACGATGGAAAAGGTAAGGGCCAAACTGAGCAAGCTCGAAAAGTAAGGGCAAAACCCGTGGGTAGGAACCAACTAGGGGTAAAAATGCAATTGTCCCATGTTTTTACCCAGTTCGGGCCCTCTCGATGGAGGTAAAACCCTACTCCTGCTTGATTAATATTGATGATATGGGTAGTACAAGAGTAGATCTACCACGAGATCAGAGAGGTTAAACCCTAGAAGCTAGCCTATGGTATGATTGTTGTTCGTCCTACGGACTAAAACCCTCCGGTTTATATAGACACCGGACAGGGCTAGGGTTACACAGAGTCGGTTACAATGGCAGGAGATCTACATATCCGTATCGCCAAGCTTGCCTTCCACGCCAAGGAAAGTCCCATCCGGACACGGGACAAAGTCTTCAATCTTGTATCTTCATAGTCCAGAGTCCGCCAAAGGTTATAGTCCGCTATCCGGACACCCTCTAATCCAGACTCCTCAAGAGCCCTCGAACCAGGCTTCAATGACGACGAGTCCGGCGCGCAGATTGTCTTCGGCATTGCAAGGCGGGTTCCCCCTCCAAATACTTCATAGAAGATTTTGAACACAAGGATAGTGTCCGGCTCTGCAAAACAAGTTCCACATACCACGTAGAGAGAATAATATTTGCACAAATCTAATCTGCTGACGTATTCCGTAGCATGACATCACACCACGGCCAAGTCTTTATTCGAATCGTTTTACTGTCCCACATCAGCGCGTTTAGCGAGGCGGTTCCCTTGGCACGTCTTGTCAAAGCAGAGATCGTGTCCCCTTATTCCGGGATTCTCATCAATACGGGCGTGGGTAACCCAATCGTGCCCGTTGGTATGTCTCCTCCATCGAAGGAGAGTCCCAAACGGTCACGTGGAGGGCTCTTGGTATTCAACCTCTTTATAAAGAGACCAAGGCTCGACTCCTTTCCTTCAATCTTAATCGAATCCGTCTCTCACCTTGAGTTCCATCACCCAAAGCTCCAGATTCAGGCGCTTCGGACCTTCGATGATGTCCGGTTCCGACCTTCAATGCCGGTGGATGCCTTCCTCCGTTACGGAAGAAGACGTGCTAAAGCTAAGAGATGCGTGTATCCGACAAAGCGAAATCGTGATAGGCTGCCTGCTCAAGGGCAGGTTATTCCCACTCCCAAGCCTGGTGAGAGTGTGGTGTTCGCGTCTCACTTCCTTCGGGTTCTAGGCTTCCCGACGGACCCTTTCGTGAGGGGGCTCATGTTTTATTATGGTCTGGAATTTCACGACTTGGCTCCGGAGTCCATCCTCCACATCTCATCGTTCATTGTCGTGTGCGAAGCCTTCCTCCGTATTACTCCTCACTTCGGATTGTGGCTTAAGACCTTCAAAGTAGAGCCGAAGATGATCGAGGGGCAGCACACGGAGTGCGGAGGTGCTGTTATAAGCAAGAATGCTGACGCTCCATGGCCCGAGGGCTCTTTTCAAGAGGAGTTCAGCTTATGGCAACGAGAGTGGTTTTATATCACAGCTCCCAGGGGCACCAAGTGGGCGGCGCCACCTGCCTTTTGCTCGGGTCCCCCACCATAGCTAGTGTCATGGGTCAATAAAGGGTTTGACTGGGGGCCGTCCAAGGACGTGCCCTTGTTGCAGGGCCGCATTCGAGATCTCCTAGAAAGAGACATCAATCTGGTCGTAGTGACGCAGGTCATGTTGATTCGCCGCACCCTGCCCTGCCCCCTCCACATGTGGGAGTTTAATCCGGAGGGACCACGAGCCCTCCAACATTTTACGGGCGCGACGCCTATGGAGATGTACAAATTGTTCTTCGGATCACAAGCAATGTGTCCGGACTCGACCGAGGACGCAGGTCTGAGCTGCAATCGCCCGGATACTCAAGTAAGTAGCCCTGTACCCGGACACGCTATCCGTATATTTATCATAAAATTGCCCTTAAAAGAGTTGTCCCTTAAATAGGAGTGGATAGAGAAAGCAAAGCTAATCAGGTGTTCGGCCCCCCTCCCAGAGACCACGCCGGATCCCGTGTTAGCCAGGATGCTGGAGGTTGCGCCTTTGAAAGAAGGCGAAGGGGGGAACAAGGAAGCTACCGCCTCCCGAAGGAGGCTGTTAGGAAAGGAGGAATCGAGAATTCCTCTATCCAGGGGAAGAAGAGGACCGCCTCTAAAGACCCGGAGACGACGGTCTCAAAGCGGGGGAAGAAATCTTCGTCAGAGGGTCCTACGCTGGGGGATGCCTCAGCCGCACTGTGCCCCCAAGGGGATCGGCCCTCCACCGAGCCGTAAGTAGAGAGGGGAGTTTTAAAATGAGAGACATCCCTGTTCTATTTCTGAGGAAGATAACCGAAATTTTACCTTGTAGTTCGGATCTCAGCCCTTCTCGGCAGAGCTCATCTTCAGGGGATCTTCGTCCAGAGATGATGGAGAGCGGAACGCCTCCCCCTGCCGTACCACCTTGCGAGGCGGGCGACCCTGAGGTGTCGTTACGGAGGGTTTTTCCGAATCCGACAGGGCCGGAGGGCAGTCGTATGGCCCCCCAAAGCCCTCCGTGTTCAGCCTTCGAAAAAGGCCATCGGACGAGTCCGACACCGTCTGGTGCACGGTTGGAGGACCTGAAGGATCTGCTCGGGCGAGCGTCTATCTCAGAAGAACACCGTGTGTTGATGGGTACGGTGATTGAAAGGATTTCATCCGCGGAGAGCGGGTTGTACGAGGCCGTCAGGAGTTTACTGACAGGTTTTGAGGTACACGAAATGATGTACCTTTTGACAGATCCGCACATATAAGATGCGCCCTGTGTAGATAGTAGCCCCTGAGACTCGGTGTGTTGTCAAAAATGACAGCGCGCCGAGGATCATAATCCCAGGTATAATATGTCGCCTTCGTATGTAGGTGGCGGCGTTCGTGGCTAGCCGGACTGATGAATTTGCCGAGCTAAAGCGGCAACTTGACGTGGCAGATGCCGACATCGAGCTTGTCAACAAGCGGCTTGATGAGGCACAAGGTATGTAATTTCTCCGAAGACACCTGGTAAGAGGAGCTTGATGCCCGTGTCTTACAACATGTGTGCTTGATGCAGATGGTGCCGCTGCCATGGAGAACCTTGGCGGAACTTGCCCGAGCCAAGGAGCAGGCCAGAAAAGCGGCGCGGCTGCCTTAAAGGCGGTCAAGAGCTGAAAGCGAACAGCTGCTCATCGCCAAGCAAGAAGGAAATGGCCGAGATGGCTGTGAAGTTGAAAAATGCTACCGACCGCTGCAAGCTTCTTGAAAAAGAAGGTCTGGTGGAACAGAAGGACCTGGAGAAGGCCAATATCGAGGCCAAGGATACTCGCTCCGCGATGAGAGCTATGAAGGAGGAGCTACGTCAGGCCGGAGATATCGCGGCTGGAAAGCCCTTTATGCTGCGGATGAAGTTCGAGGATCCTAAATATGCTCCTTTGGACCGGTTGTGGAGTGCGGCGGACACTTATCTGGACTCGGCGGCGAGTGCCGCGAACGCGGCCGAACACTTCCGAGATCAAAAGGATCACGAAGTGGAAAAGCTTTTTTGGTCGCAGTTCCACAATCCAGAGCGCCCACTCCCAATAACCGATCGTTTGGCCGCATGGGCGGAGCTGAATAGGTTATCCGGACTCGCCATGAAGTATGTCGTGAGTCATCTGTGGCCGGAAAGGCCCGAGCCGAAGAGTTATTTTAGCTTGGTGCAGCAGTTCCTTGGTGTGGTGCTGCATATCAATGCAATAAAGAGGTCAGCGTGCATAGAGGGTGCGCGGATGGCTCTTGCCCGTGTCAAAACATACTGGGCGGAGATGAATGCCATCGCTGTTGCATCCCAAGATTCAGACGGGAGCCGAGTACCTGCCGAGCACTATTTTCAGGAGGTTCTGCAGGGCGCTCGTTTGATAGAGACGCAGTGCTCGAAGGATATTATGTTCGAATAACATGTATTATTGTAAAACAATGTTTCGAGGGAATATAAAAGCTTTTTATACTTGTGCCTTCAAGAATTAAAATACCTCTGTGCGGCCGTTAATGTATATGTGTATATAACCCGAAGATGGCAGTCTGACAGCCCCCACGCATATAATGCGGGGTGTTCGGCGCGATTTTCACACTTGATCCAACGTCTTGGTCCTATTAAGGAGGTGATAGCGCAGCGAACTAGGCAACCGGACTATAATGCTTTATCACTTTCACTTAGCCATAGGAGTTTGACAGTGGGGCTACTTCGTTAATGCTCAATGAAAGCACCAATGTCGGTGTCAAAACCGGCGGATCTCGGGTAGGGGGTCCCGAACTGTGCGTCTAGGCGGATGGTAACAGGAGAAAAGGGACACGATGTTTTTACCCAGGTTCGGGCCCTCTCGATGGAGGTAAAACCCTACTCCTGCTTGATTAATATTGATGATATGGGTAGTACAAGAGTAGATCTACCACGAGATCAGAGAGGCTAAACCCTAGAAGCTAGCATATGGTATGATTGTTGTTCGTCCTACAGACTAAAACCCTCCGGTTTATATAGACATCGGAGAGGGCTAGGGTTACACAGAGTCGGTTACAATGGGAGGAGATCTACATATCCGTATCGCCAAGCTTGCCTTCCACGCCAAGGAAAGTCCCATCCGGACACGGGACAAAGTCTTCAATCTTGTATCTTCATAGTCCAGGAGTCCGGCCAAAGGTTATAGTCCGGCTATCCAGACACCCCCTAATCTAGGACTCCCTCAGGCTTCCTCAAAATGCCCTAGGTCTTCGTGAGCAAGCAAGTTGGATGCACACCCACTTAGTTTCTTTTGTTGAGCTTTCATATATTTATAGCTCTAGTGCATCCGTTGCATGGCAATCCCTACTCCTCTCATTGACATCAATTGATGGGCATCTCCATAGCCTATTTATTAGCCGCGTCAATGTGAGACTTTCTACCTTTTTGTCTCCTCTCATAACCCCCATCATTATACTTTACTCCACCCGTAGTGTTATATCCATGGCTTGCGCTCATGTATTGCATAAGGGTTGAAAAAGCTGAAGCACGTTAAAAACTATGAACCAATTGCTCGGCTTGTCATCGGGGTTATGCATGATGAGAACGTTTGTGTGATGATATTGAAACATGGCCTAACTATATGATTTTGTAGGGATAAGCTTTCTTTGGCTATGTTATTTTGATAAGACATAATTGCTTGGTTAGCATGTTTGAAGTATTATTGTTATTATGTCAACATTAAACTTTTACCTTGAATCTTTCGAATCTAAATATTCATGCCACAATAAAAAGAATTACATTGAAAATTATGCTAAGAAGCATTCCACATCAAAAATTCTGTTTTTATCATTTACCTACTCGAGGACGAGCAGGAATTAAGCTATGGGATGCTTGATACGTCTCCAACGAATCTATAATTTTTTATTGTTCCATGCTATTATATATTCTATTTTGGATGCTTAATGGGCTTATTTATACACTTCTATATTGTTTTTGGGACTAACCTATTAACCGGAGGCCCAACCCAAATTGCTGTTTTTTGCCTATTTCAGTGTTTCGCAGAAAAAAGATATCAAACGGAGTCCAAACGGAATGAAACCTTCGAGAGCGTGATTTTTGGAACAAACGTGATCCAGAGGACTTAGAGTGGACGTCAAGGAACCACCGAGGAGGCCACGAGACAGGGGGGCGCGCCTACCCCCTGGGCACGCCCTCCACCCTCATGGGCCACTCGTGGCTCCACCGACCTACTTCTTCCTCCTATATATACATACGTACCCCCAAACCACCGGGGAGCACCACGAAAACCTAATTCCACCGCCGCAACCTTCTGTACCCGCGAGATCCCATCTTGGGGCCTTTTCCGACGTCCTGCCGGAGGGGGCATTGATCACGGAGGGCTTCTAAATCAACACCATAGCCTCTCCAATGATGTGTGAGTAGTTTACCTCAGACCTTTGGGTCCATAGTTATTAGCTAGATGACTTCTTCTCTCTCTTTGGATCTCAATACAAAGTTCTCCTTGATTCTCTTGGAGATCTATTCGATGTAATCTTCTTTTGTGGTGTGTTTGTCGAGATCTGATGAATTGTGGGTTTATGATCAAGATTATCTATGAACAATATTTGAATCTCCTCTGAATTCTTTTATGTATGATTGGTTATCTTTGCAAGTCTCTTCGAATTATCAGTTTGGTTTGGCGTACTAGATTGATCTTTCTTGCAATGGGAGAAGTGCTTAGCTTTGGGTTCAATCTTGCGGTGCTCGATCCCAGTGATAGTAGGGGAAACGACACGTATTTTATTGTTGCCATCGAGGATAAAAAGATGGGGTTCATATCATATTGCATGAGTTTATCCCTCTACATCATGTCATCTTGCTTAAAGCGTTACTTCGTTCTTATGAACTTAATACTCTAGATGCATGCTGGATAGCGGTCGGTGTGTGGAGTAATAGTAGTAGATGCAAAGGTGAGTCGGTCTACTTGTCACGGATGTGATGCCTATATACATGATCATACCTAGATATTCTCATAACTATGCTCAATTCTATCAATTGCTCGACAGTAATTTGTTCACCCACCGTAATACTTATGCTATCTTGAGAGAAGCCACTAGTGAAACCTATGGCCCTCGGGTCTATTTTCTATCATATTAATCTACTGTTATTTCTTTCGCCGTTTATTTTGCTTTATTTACTTTTAGTCTCTATCATAAAAATACCAAAAATATTATCTTATCATCTCTATCAAATCTCACTTTTGCCAGTGGTCGTGAAGGGATTGACAACCCCTTTTGTCGTGTTGGTTGCAAGGTTCTTATTTGTTTGTGTAGGTGCAAGGGACTTGAGCGTGGCCTCCTACTGGATTGATACCTTGGTTCTCAAAAATTGAGGGAAATACTTATGCTACTTTGCTGCATCACCCTTTCCTCTTCAAGGGAAAACCAACGCAGTGCTCAAGAGGTAGCATCGGGCCCGACGCATTGGGAATCACTCCTAGGTCGGTGATAAACTCCTTTATCCAGACTGCTTCTTGTGCTGCCTTCGAGGCAGCTATGTACTCCGCTTCACATGTAGATCCCGCCATGATGCTTTGCTTGCAACTGCTCCAGCTGACTGCCCCACCATTCAAAATGTACACGTATCCGGTTTGAGACTTGGAGTCATCCAGATCTGTATCGAAGCTAGCATCGACGTAACCCTTTATGGCGAGCTCTTCGTCACCTCCATAAACGAGAAACATATCCTTAGTCCTTTTTAGGTACTTCAAGATATTCTTGATCGTTGTCCAGTGTTTCATACTGGGATCACTTTGATACCTCCCTACCAAACTTACGAAAAGGTTCACATCAGGTATGGTACATAGCATGGCATAGATAATGGAGCCTATGGCTGAGGCATAGGGGATGACGCTCATCTTTTCTCTATCTTCTGCCGAGGTTGAGCATTGAGCCATGCTCAATCTTACACCTTGCAATATAGGTAAGAACCCCTTCTTGGACTGATCCATATTGAACTTCTTCAATACCTTGTCAAGTATGTGCTTTGTGGAAGACCAATGAGGCGTCTCGATCTATCTCTATAGATCTTGATGCCTAATATGTAAGGAGCTTCTCCAAGGTCCTTCATTGAAAAACACTTATTCAAGTAGGCCTTTATGCTTTCCAAAAGTTCTATATCATTTCCCACCAACAGTATGTCATCCACATATAATATGAGAAATGCTACAGAGCTCCCACTCACTTTCTTGTAAATACAGGCTTCTCCATAAGTTTGTATAAACCCAAATGCTTTGATCATTTCATCAAAGCGAATGTTCCAAATCCGAGATGCTTGCACCAGCCCATAGATGGAGTGCTGGAGCTTGCATACTTTGTCAGCATTCTTATGATCGACAAAACCTTCTGGCTGCATCATATACAATTCTTCCTTAAGGAAACCGTTAAGGAATGTCGTTTTGATGTCCATTTTCCAGATCTCATAATCATAGAATGCGTCAATTGCTAACATGATTTGGACGGACTTCAGCTTTGCTACAAGTGAGCAGGTCTCATTGTAGTCAACCCCTTGAACTTGTCGATAACCCTTAGCGACAAGCCAAGCCTTATAGACGGTCACATTACTATCCGCGTCAGTCTTCTTCTTAAAGATCCACTTATTCTCTATGGCTTGCCGATCATCAGGCAAGTCTGTCAAAGTCCATACTTTGTTTTCATGCATAGATCCTATCTCAGATTTCATGGCTTCAAGCCATTTGTTGGAATTCGAGCCCGCCATCGCTTCTTCATAGTTCGAAGGTTCACCGTTGTCTAACAACATGATTTCCAGGATAGGGTTGCCGTACCACTCTAGTGCGGAACGTGTCCTCGTGGACCTACGAAGTTCAGTAGCAACTTGATCCGAAGTTTCATGATCATCATCATTAATTTCCTCTCTAGTCGGTGCAGGCACCATAGAAACATCTTTTTGCACTGCGCTACTTTCCGGTTCAAGAGGGGGTACTTCATAAAGTTCTACTTTCCTCCCACTTAATCCTTTCGAGAGAAACTCTTTCTCTAGAAAGGATCCATTCTTGGCAACAAAGATCTTGCCTTGGGATCTGAGGTAGAAGGTATACCCAATAGTTTCCTTAGGGTATCCTATGAAGACACATTTTTCGATTTGGGTTCGAGCTTTTCAGGTTGAAGTTTCTTGACATAAGCTTCGCATCCTCAAACTTTCAGAAACGACAACTTAGGTTTCTTCCCAAACCATAATTCATACGGTGTCGTCTCAACAGATTTAGACGGTGCCCTATTTAAAGTGAATGCGGCTGTCTCTAAAGCATAAGCCCAAAATGATAGCGGTAGATCGGTAAGAGACATCATAGATCGCACCATATCCAATAGAATGCGATTACGACATTCGGACACACCATTACGCTGAGGTGTTCCAGGCGGCGTGAGTTGTGAAACAATTCCACATTTCCTTAAGTGCTTGCCAAACTCGTGACTCAAGTATTCTCCTCCACGATCTGATCGTAAGAACTTTATTTTCCTGTCACGTTGATTCTCTACCTCGCTCTGAAATTCCTTGAACTTTTCTAAGTTCTCAGACTTGTGTTTCATTAAGTAGACATACCCATATCTGCTTAAGTCATTAGTGAGGGTGAGAACATAACGAGAGCCACCGCAAGCATCAACGCTCATTGGACCGCACACATCAGTATGTATGATTTCCAACAAGTTGGTTGCTCGCTCCATTGTTCCGGAGAATGGAGTCTTGGTCATTTTTCCCATGAGGCATGGTTTGCACATTCAAATGATTCATAATCAAGAGACTCCAAAAGTCCATCTGCATGGAGTTTCTTCATGCGTTTGACACCAATGTGACCAAGGCGGCAGTGCCACAAGTATGTGGGACTATCATTATCAACCTTACATCTTTTGGCATTCACACTATGAATATGCGTAACATCACGTTCGAGATAAAAAAACATTGACCAGCGGGGCATGACCATAAAACATATCTCTCGTATAAATAGAACAACCATTATTCTCAGATTTACATGAGTAGCCATCTCGCATTAAACGAGATCCAGATACAATGTTCATGCTCAAAGCTGGCACTAAATAACAATTATCGAGGTTTAAAACTAATCCTGAAGGTAAATGTAGAGGTAGCGTGCCGACGGCGATCACATCGACCTTGGAACCGTTACCGACGTGCATCGTCACCTCGTCCTTCGTCAGTCTCCGCTTATTCTGCAGCTCTTGTTTTGAGTTACAAATGTGAGCAACCGCACCGGTATCAGATATCCAGGAGCTACTACGGGTGCTGGTAAGGTACACATCAATAACATGTATATCATATATACCTTTGGTGTTGCCGGCCTTCTTATTCGCTAAATACTTGGGAAAGTTTCGCTTCCAGTGACCATTTCCCTTGCAATAAAAGCACTCAGTCTCAGGCTTGGGTCCATTCTTTGGCTTCTTCTTCCCTGCAACTGACTTACCGAGCACGGCAACTCCCTTGCCGTCCTTCTTGAAGTTCTTCTTACCCTTGCCTTTCTTGAAACTAGTGGTCTTATTCACCATCAACACTTGATGTTCCTTTTTGATTTCCACCTCCGCTGATTTCAGCATTGAATATAACTCAGGAATGGACTACTCCATCCCTTGCATATTGTAGTTCATCACAAAGCTCTTGTAGCTAGGTGGAAGCGACTGGAGGATTCTGTCAATGACCGAGTCATCTGGAAGATTAACTCCCAGTTGAGACAAGCGGTTGTGCAACCCAGACATTTTGAGTATACGCTCGCTGACAGAACTATTTTTCTCCATCTTACAACTGTAGAACTTGTCGGAGACTTCATATCTCTCGACCCGGGCATGAGCATGGAAAACCATTTTTAGCTCTTGGAACAACTCATATGCTTCGTGTTGCTCAATACGCTTTTGAAGACCCGACTCTAAGCTGTAAAGCATGCCGCATTGAACCAGGGAGTAATCATCACTACGCGACTGCCAGGCGTTCATAAAGTCTTGAGTTGCTGGGAAAATGGGTGCATCACCTAGCGGTGCTTCAAGGACATATGATTTCTTGGAAGCTATGAGGATGATCCTCAAGTTACGGACCCGTCCGTATAGTTGCTTCCATCGTCTTTCAGCTTGGTTTTCTCTAGGAACGCGTTGAAGTTAAGGGCAACATTAGCGTGGGCCATTGGATCTACATGATAGATTGTAAAGACAATTTTAGACTAAGTTCATGATAATTAAGTTCATCTAATCAAATTATTTAATGAACTCCCACTCAGATAGACATCCCTCTAGTCATCTAAGTGATACATGATCCGAATCGCCTAGGCCGTGTCCGATCATCACGTGAGACAGACTAGTCATCAACGGTGAACATCTCCATGTTGATCGCATCTACTATACGACTCATGTTCGACCTTTCGGTCTCTCGTGTTTCGAGGCCATGTCTGTACATGCTAGTGAAGGAAATGTGCCCTAGAGGCAATAATAAAGTTGTTATTTATATTTCCTTATATCATGATAAATGTTTATTATTCATGCTAGAATTGTATTAACCGGAAAGTTAGTACATGTCTGAATACATAGACAAACAGAGTGTTTCTACTTGACTAGCTCGTTGAATCAAAGATGGTTAAGTTTCCTAGCCATAGACATGAGTTGTCATTTGATTAACGGGATCACATCATTAGAGAATGATGTGATTGACTTGACCCATTCCGTTAGCTTAGCATTTGATCGTTTAGTATATTGCTATTGCTTTCTTCATGACTTATACATGTTCCTATGACTATGAAATTATGCAACTCTCGATTACCGGAGGAACACTTTCTGTGCTACCAAACGTCACAACGTAACTTGGTGATTATAAAGGTGCTCTACAGGTGT
The DNA here is from genome assembly GCA_021605205.1 of Aegilops longissima. Classification (NCBI taxonomy): domain Eukaryota; kingdom Viridiplantae; phylum Streptophyta; class Magnoliopsida; order Poales; family Poaceae; genus Aegilops; species Aegilops longissima. Next base: position 554,362,823 of record CM038677.1, on the reverse strand, counting down.
CTCTGATGGTACTTGTTGAGGTGGCATAGATCGAGATTAGGATTTGTCACTCCGAGTATCGAAGAGGTATCTCTGGGCCCTCTCGGTAATGCACATCACTATAAGCCTTGCAAGCAATGCAACTAATGAGTTAGTTGCGGAATGATGTATTACGGAACGAGTAAAGAGACTTGCCGGTAACGAGATTGAACTAGATATTGAGATACCGACGATCGAATCTTGGGCAGGTAACATACCGATGACAAAGGGAACAACGTATGTTGTTATGCGGTCTGACCAATAAAGATCTTCCTAGAATATGTGGGAGCCAATATGAGCATCCAGGTTCCGCTATTGGTTATTGACCGGAAACGTGTCTCGGTCATGTCTACATAGTTCTCGAACCTGTAGGGTCCGCACGCTTAAAGTTCTGTGACGATCAGTAATATGAGTTTATGTGTTTTGATGTACCGAAGGTAGTTCGGAGTCCCAGATGAGATCGGGGACATGACGAGGAGTCTCGAAATGGTCGAGACGTAAAGATCGATATATTGGACGACTATATTCAAACTTCGGAAAGGTTCCGAATGATTCGGGTATTTTTCGGAGTAGCGGAGAGTTATGGGAATTTGCCGAGGAGTATATGGACCTTTTTGGGCTTTAGGGGGAAGAGAGAGGGGAGGCTGCGCGCCCCCCAAGGCTTAGTCCGAATTAGACTAAGGGAAGGGGCGGCGCCCCCTCCTTCCTTCTCTTCTCTTTTCCCTTTCCTTCTCTCCTACTCCTACTACTTGGAAGGGCTCCTAATTCTCCTAGGAAAGGGGGAATCCTACTCCCGGTGGGAGTAGGACTCCCCTAGGGCGCGCCATAGAGAGGGCCGGCCCTCCCCCTCCTTCACTCCTTTATATACGGGGAGGGGGCACCCCTTGGAGACACAACAATTGATCATTGATCTCTTAGCCGTGTGCGGTGCCCCCCTCCACCATAATCCACCCGGTAATATCGTAGCGGTGCTTAGGCGAAGCCCTGCGTCGGTAGCATCATAAACACCTCATCACGCCGTCGTGCTGATGGAACTCTCCCTTGAAGCTCTGCTAGATCGGAGTTCGTGGGACGTCATCGAACTGAACGTGTGCTGAACTCGGAGGTGCCGTGCGTTCGGTACTTGGATCGGTTTGATCGTGAAGACGTACGACTACATCAACCGCGTTGTCATAACGCTTCCGCTTTCGGTCTACGAGGGTATGTGGACAACACTCTTCCCTCTCGTTGCTATGCATCACCATAATCTTGCGTGTGCGTAGGAAATATTTTGAAATTACTACGTTCCCCAACAGTGGTATCAGAGCTAGGTTTATGCGTAGATGTTATATGCACGAGTAGAGCACAAGTGAGTTGTGGGCGACACAAGTCATACTGCTTACCAGCATGTCATACTTTGGTTCGGCGGTAATGTTGGATGAAGCGGCCCGGACCGACATTACGCGTACGCTTACGCGAGACTCGTTCTACCGACGTGCTTTGCACACAGGTGGCTGGCGGGTGTCAGTTTCTCCAACTTTAGTTGAACCAAATGTGGCTACGCCCGGTCCTTGAGAAGGTCAAAACAACACTAACTTGATGAACTATCATTGTGATTTTGATGCGTAGGTAAGAACGGTTCTTGCTCAGCCCGTAGCAGCCACGTAAAACTTGCAACAACAAAGTAGAGGACGTCTAACTTGTTTTTGCAGGGCATGTTGTGATGTGATATGGTCAAGACATTATGCTATATTTTGTTGTATGAGATGATCATGTTTTATAACGGAATTATCAGCAACTGGCAGGAGCCATATGGTTGTCGCTTTATTGTATGCAATGCAATCTCCCTGTAATTGCTTTACTTTATCACTAAGCAGTAGCGATATTCGTAGAAGCAATAGTTGGCGAGACAACGACGATGCTACGATGGAGATCAAGGTGTCGCGCCGCTGATGATGGTGATCATGACGGTGCTTTGGAGATGGAGATCAAAGGCACAAGATGATGATGGCCATATCATATCACTTATATTGATTGCATGTGATGTTTATCCTTTATGCATCTTATTCTGCTTTGATTGACGGTAGCATTATAAGATGATCCCTCACTAAATTTCAAGGTATAAGTGTTCACCCTGAGTATGCACCGTTGTGACAGTAGGGGCAGCAAGGCACATATTGTATTGTTGCCATCGAGGATAACAAGATGAGGTTTATATCATATTGCATGAGTTTATCCCTCTACATCATGTCATCTTGCTTAAAGCGTTACTCTGTTCTTATGAACTTAATACTCTGGATGCATGCTGGATAGCGGTCGATGTGTGGAGTAATAGTAGTAGATGTAGGCAGGAGTCGGTCTACTTTTCTCGGACGTGATGCCTATATACATGATCATACCTAGATATTCTCACAACTATGCTCAATTCTATCAATTGCTCAACAGCAATTTGTTCACCCATCGTAATACTTATGCTCTTGAGAGAAGCCACTAGTGAAACCTATGGCCCCCGGGTCTATTTTCCATCATATTAATTTCCCGACAACAAGCTATTTCGCGCGCGTTTTATTTTGCTTTCTTTACTTTGCATCTTTATCATAAAAATACCAAAATATTATCTTATCATATCTATCAGATCTCACTCTCATAAGTGACCATGAAGGATTGACAACCCCTTTATTGTGTTGGTTGCGAGGATTTATTTGTTTGTGTAGGCGCGAGGGACTCGTGCGTGGCCTCCTACTGGATTGATACCTTGGTTCTCAAAAACTGAGGGAAATACTTATGCTACTTTGCTGCATCACCCTTTCCTCTTCAAGGGAAAACCAACGCAGTGCTCAAGAGGTAGCAAGAAGTATTTTTGGCGCCGTTGCCGGGGAGTCTACGCAAAAGTCAACATACCAAGTACCCATCACAAACCCTTATCTCCCGCATTACATTTTTTTTCCATTTGCCTCTCGTTTTCCTCTCCCCCACTTCACGCTTGCCATTTTATTCGCCCTCTCTTTTCTGTTTGCCTCCCTCTTTCTTTTTGCTCCTCGCACTTTCTGCTGTTATGTCTGAAATTAGGGAAACTATTGTCGATATGGACAATAGTAATAACATGGAAAATTCTGATGCTCCTGCTGAAGAACCCCCTATCTTACATACAAAAAAAATTCCGAATTGGTAGTGGTAATATTATTGGAAAAGGGGTCATTCAAGATTTCTTTACTTGTGCCGGTGCTTTACCTTCTATGGGTAGTTCTATTCTTCATAGAACTAGTAGTCTTGCGCACGCTATTGCCATGCTTGTAGTTGAACTTGAAAGGCAATTTATGCACATGCACCCTTGTATACAAAGGATTTTCCTAGAATTTTCTAATATTGAGCATTCTTCTGTTAAGTGTGCCGCTACTATCTTTTTGGCTCATGAATTCAGATTTATAATAAAAGAGGCCAAAGAAATCTTTGCGCACTATAGGGTGGACGCTGGCCGTCCTCCCATAGAGACTATTTTATTAGATCAAGAGGAAATAATGCGTTTCCAATCTCTAGACTATGTTGATTTTAATGAAAACATTAGAAAAAAGGTTCCTACCAATGTTCTAGTTGATAGAATTTCTGAACTTAATAATGATTTTGCTATTCGAAATAATGAGCTAGGATATTCTCTCGAGTATAGGCTCACAAAGTTCTGTCAGAAGAATGCTTATAATGATGAATTGGTTGTGCAATACGAAGGGCCGAAGGAGGAACCTATACCTCCTAAAGTTGATCTTGGGGACATTTGTCCCATTAAATTTAGCCCTTTTGATTACTTTTGCTTGCCTCAAAGAACACTTGCCGCTGAACGTAGAGAATATGAAATGAGTTTTAATGATCTATCCTATTATTATGGCAATACCTAGATCTATCCTTGCTTTTATGCCTAGCTAGGGGCGTTAAACGATAGCGCTTGTTGGGAGGCAACCCAATTTTATTTTTAGTTTTTTTGCTTTTTGCTTCTGTTTAGGAATAAATCTCTGATCTAGCCTATGGTTAGATGTGTTTTTATGTTTTAGTTAGTGTTTGTGCCAAGTTTAACCTATAGGATCTTCTTGGATGATAGTTATTTGATCTTGCTGAAAATTGCAGAAACTTTCTGTTCACAAAAATAATTGTTAAAAATCACTAGAACGTGATAAAATATTGATTCCAATTTCTTCTGATCAATAAAAAAATTGTCTATGTCTTCCTATTTTGGCTGAATTTTTGGAGTTCCAGAAATTTGCGTTAGTTACAGATTACTACAGACTGTTCTGTTTTTGACAGATTCTGTTTTTCGTGTGTTGTTTGCTTATTTTGATGAATCTATGGCTAGTAAAATAGCTTATAAACCATAGAGAAGTTGGAATACAGTAGGTTTAACACCAATATAAATAAATAATGAGTTCATTACAGTACCTTGAAGTGGTGTTTTGTTTTCTTTCGCTAACGGAGCTCACGAGATTTTCTGTTAAGTTTTGTGTTGTGAAGTTTTCAAGTTTTGGGTGAAAGATTTGATGGATTGTGGGACAAGGAGTGGCAAGAGCCTAAGCTTGGGGATGCCTATGGCACCCCAAGATAATCTAAGGACACCAAAAAGCCAAAGCTTGGGGATGCCCCGGAAGGCATCCCCTCTTTCATCTACTTCCATCGGCAACTTTACTTGGAGCTATATTTTTATTCACCACATGATATGTGTTTTGCTTGGAGCGTCTTGTATTATTTGAGTCTTTGCTTTTTAGTTTACCACAATCATATTTTCTGTACACACCTTTTGAGAGAGACACACTTGATTCGGAATTTATTAGAATACTCTATGTGCTTCACTTATATCTTTTGAGTTATATAGTTTTTGCTCTAGTGCTTCACTTATATCTTTGAGAGCATGGTGGTGATTTTGTTTTATAGAAACTATTGTTCTCTCATGCTTCACTTAGATTATTTTGAGAGTCCTACAAAACAGCATGGTAGTTTGCTTTGACAATGATAGGCATTCAAGATTAGTAAAAAAAAATATCTTATGTGTGTGTTGAATACTATGAGAAGTTAGATGCTTGATAATTGTTTTGAGATATGAAGATGGTGATATTAGAGTCATGCTAGTTGAGTAGTTTTGAATTTGGTAAATGCTTGTGTTAAAGTTTGTGATTCCTGTAGCATGCACGTATGGTGAACCTTTATGTGATGAAGTCGGAGCATGATTTATTTATTGATTGTCTTCCTTATGAGTGGCGGTCGGGGACGAGCGATGGTCTTTTCCTACCAATCTATCCCCCTAGGAGCATGCGCGTAATACTTTGCTTTGATAAATTGTAGATTTTTGCAATAAGTATATGAGTTCTTTATGACTAATGTTGAGTCCATGGATTATACACACTTTTTCTCTTTCCACCATTGCTAGCCTCTCTAATACCGCGCACGTTTCGCCGGTATCATACACCCACCATATACCTTCCTCAAAACAGACACCATACCTACCTATCATGGCATTTCCATAGCCATTCCGAGATATATTGCCATGCAACTTACCACCGTTCCGTTTATTATGACACGCTTCATCATTGTCATATTGCTTCGCATGATCATGTAGTTGACATCGTATTTGTGGCAAAGCCACCGTTCATAATTCTTTCATACATGTCACTCTTGATTCATTACATATCCCGGTACACCACCGGAGGCATTCACATAGAGTCATATTTTGTTCTAAGTATTGAGTTGTAATTGTTGAGTTGTAAGTAAAAAAAGTGTGATGAGCATCATCTTTTAGAGCATTGTCCCAAGTGAGGAAAGGATGATGGAGACTATGATTCCCCCACAAGTCGGGATGAGACTCCGGACGAAAAAAAAGAGGCCATAAAAAAGAGAAGAAAAGGCCCAAATAAAAAAATGAGAGAAAAACAGAGAAGGGACAATGTTACTATCCTTTTACCACACTTGTGCTTCAAAGTAGCACCATGATCTTCATGATAGAGAGTCTCCTACGATATCACTTTCATATACTAGTGGGAAAGTTTCATTATAGAACTTGGCTTGTATATTCCAATGATGGGCTTCCTCAAAATGCCCTAGGTCTTCATGAGCAAGCGAGTTGGATGCACACCCACTTAGTTTCTTTTGTTGAGCTTTCATATACTTATAGCTCTAGTGCATCCGTTGCATGGCAATCCCTACTCACTGACATTGACATCTATTAATGGGCATCTCCATAGCCTGTTGATACGCCTAGTTGATGTGAGACTATCTTCTCCTTTTTTGTCTTCTCCACAACCACCATTCTATTCCACATATAGTGCTATGTCCGTGGCTCACGCTCATGTATTGCGTGAAGATTGAAAAAGTTTGAAAACACTAAAAGTATGAAACAATTACTTGGCTTGTCATCGGGGTTGTGCATGATTTAAATATTTTGTGTGGTGAAGATAGAGCATAGCCAGACTATATGATTTTGTAGGGATAACTTTCCTTGGCCATGTTATTTTGAGAAGACATAATTGCTTAGTTAGTATGCTTGAATTATTATTATTTTTATATCAATATTAAACTTTTGTCTTGAATCTTTCGGATCTGAATATTCATACCACAATAAAGAGAATTACATTGAAATTATGCCAAGTAGCATTCCACATCAAAAATTCTATTTTTATCATTTACCTACTCGAGGACGAGCAGGAATTAAGCTTGGGATGCTTGATACGTCTCCAACGTATCTATAATTTTTGATTGTTTGTAACATCCCAAAATTCTAAATTTTGGAATGTTATAAACAAATAGATAGTTATGATTGATTGTTTGATTGATTATGTGAAGTTGAGTGACATTTGATTTTTTTTTTGAAAGTTAAATGAGAGGGAATAAAAGGACTTTCCCAAACTTTCATTTTGCATTCGTGATCTCCGTGAATTCAAATTCTTTTCACCACAAAACCCTGGAGAGAAGATGACATGACTTCTTCCATTTATTTAAATGACAAGGGGTGTTGAAAATATTTGAATTTCATTTGAGAATATTTTCAATTCTGAAACTTTATGCAACTCAATGATTTTCACGAGCGAAGATAAAATGACTTCTTCAAATTATATGAAATATGAGTTGGGAGTTTCAAAGGATTAAATTCAAAGTTCTATTGAATTTATTTTCAATTTGGAGTTATTGAGTTTTATTCAAATTATTTTTCTCCAAAAATAAAATATATGGAAAATAGGGTAACATGATTGTCGGTGTACTAGAATAGGGGTACCCTAGTACCCCGAACTCGTGCACGGACAGTGGCAGCACCCCACGGCCGGGCCGGCCTGTTGGCCGCTAAGATCCTCAGCAGCTCCGTGGAGCCATTCAAGAACAAAGTAGTCAAGACCCGGCAAGAGGAGCTTGCCGGAAGGCCACCAGAAAGAAGGAATAAGGCCCGGCAAGAGGAGCTTGCGGGAAGGCTTGGTGGGCGCTTAAAACCCAAGCGTGACAAGGTTCCCGCCTGCAAGGCGCTTGCCGGGCGGGCGACCTCTCTTCATCTCCGCTCCAGCTCACCCGCCAACGTGTCACCACGGGCTCTCCCAAGGACGCGTGTCGGGGCTGTGCAGCCAGCGGAGAGTAGCGCAACAAGCGCCGACAAGCTACCATCGTGGCGAACGGAGGCGCACTTAACGGTCCTGTTGCCTCGTTTCGGGCGATCGAGACGGGCATTGATGACTCTTGTCCCTTGCCGTCGAGTTAGGTATAGGTTATTGTACATTGTATATAGCGGTGTACCAACCTAGGTTATTACCATTGTAACCTTGTCTACTTGCCATATGTGGTAACCCCTTGAGCCTATAAAAGGGGGGCCGGGGGCAACGTAGAGGAGGTTCGATTCGGCTGGGTTTCTAGTCTAGCTCCAGCTTAGTTCATCACACTCAAGTTAGGTCTTGTAGCCAGCATTGCTCCCTAGCAAGAACACAAGATAATCCACAAAGCAGCAGTAGGAGTATTATCTCTCCGGAGAGCTCCGGCTGGGTAAAACCTCTCGCGTGCGCATCGCCTCGACCCGCTCTTTGCTTGGTCTCCGCCCCCTCCGAACCACAAAGGGACCCTGGTCCGTGGGTGCTCGTGGGGCACGATCAGCTCATCCCACGACATCTTTGGCGCGCGGTAGGGGCGTCGGCTGTGTGAATTCGGTCCGGCGGTCGCACTAGCAGCTCCATCGACGTCTTCGTCGACATGGCACCGAAGAAGAAGCCTTCGGCAGCAGCTAAGCCATCCGCGTCGAACCCACCACCACCGGAACCATCAGGTGGTGGAGGAACGCTGGCGGAGGGACGGCGTCGTCGAGAGCCCACGATGCCGCGGGTCCAAGGACAACGCAGCGGCGTCGGCGTCCGAATCGCACCACGCCCATCGCAGGAGGCGCGGGACGAGCAGCGCCATGATACCCGCGGCACCATACGATCTTTGGATCAAGGCCAAGCTGGAGGATCTCGAGGCCCTCGAGACCGCATGCACCTCAAAGATGCCGCACGAGTGGGGTGCGGTCGCTGGGCGGGATGCTGCTCCTCCTAACTTGGTTAGGAGTCCGAGCATATCCGTTCTTCGCTCAGACGCCTTGCCGCCAGCCACACCAGCGAAGCCTTGGCAAGAGCTCAATCGCTTTAGATTACCCTCCAACGGCCGATAAGGTCGACGAATGGAGGGCCACAATTCAAAGTCTCATCGGCCGCTAACGGCGACGCCCCACGGCAACAAGTGCTTCGCAGCCGCGACGGGCGACAAAGCGCGAGCCGATGGCGACGAGACTGCGGGTGCACCCACCAGACACTCCTTCCCGAAGGCTAAGATCGCCGACTCGCCGGATCCACCTCGACAGCGACTCCACGGCATCGCCGGATCCACGAGCTCGTCGCGACCAACGCCAAGTTCTTCGAGGCGGCAAGAAGAAGACGCCGAACCCGAATCGAAGGCCAAGAGAAGCGCCGTCAATCGACCAACGCGCGGGCCCACTGTCGATATGCATGCGCCCGGGGAACCAGCGACTTGTCAGACGCCGTAGGTTGCCCTGCGTTCACTCGTGAGCTGCGGCAAGTCCGTGGCCCGACAAGAAGAACTTCAAACCAGATGTGCCGGAGAAGTACGACGGCAGACACATCCATCGGAGTTCCTCAAGATCTACACCATCGCGGTGCAGGCTGCGGGGGACGAGACGACAAGATCCTCGCCAACTACTTCCCTTGGTGCTCAAGCCAAACGCCGATCTTGGCTCATGCACTTGCCGGATGGCTCTATTTCTTCTTGGGCAGATTTGTGCCACAGTTTGTTGGCGCCTTCACAGTGCCACAAGCCTCATGGTCGAGAGTGATCTCCACCTACTTGCCCGTATGAGGGGGAGTCTCACGCAAATTCATCCGAGATTGATCGAGTGCACTATAACATCCTGCACGCCCACCCTGCTGCGTAATTAGTGCATTCCATCAGAATGTGCGAAATCGCAGGATGAGGGAGGAGATGGCGATGTGCAAAGTGAAAGACGTCAGCGAGCTCTACGCCCTGGCCGACAAGTGTGCACGCGCTGAAGAAGGAAGAAGGCTCCCAGGAGAGAGTGTGGGAGCAGAGTCTGACAGTGAGGGGACCGCCCCGACAAGGAATAGCCGGCGGCGGAACAACAGGAGGAAGAAAAACCAAGAAGTACTAGTTGTCGAGCAGTCCGGCAAGGATGGGGCCGCCAACCAAGCCAAGGCCGGTGGCTCCGGCAAGGAGGTTGCCGTTGACACCGACCGCCAAGCTGTGGCGGCCGCCGACAAGCCTGGCAGCTCCAACAAGCAGTACTGTAAAATTCACCGCACTAAGGGCCATGATCTCCAGAGCTGCAAGAAAGTCGAGCAGCTTGTTGAGCTACAGAAAGCTGAATACGAGCGGCGGGACAAGGAGAAAGCCCAAGAAGGTGCAGGTGCAGCAAGTAAGAAGAGACCCGGTCGGGAAGGACGCCGCGGCAAGGCCAAGCAGCGGCAAGGAGACAGACCTCCCCGTGGCCGCGACAAAGAAGAAGATGAAGATGAAGATGACGAGGACTATGAAGATGATGAAGCTGATGAGCATGAGTTTCAAAAGGCGACAGAGGTCCTTTGTGTCGACGGTGGTGCGTCTCTGCATACCTCACACCGCCAACTCAAGCAATGGATGCGTGAGGTCAATGCAGCAGAACCATCCGTAGAGTCACGCAAACCTCTGAAGTGGTCCAGCACGCCCATCATCTTTGACATTGAGGATCACCCAGATCGCATCACTGCGGTCGGGTGCTTGCCGATGTTGGTCTCACCAACCATCCGCAACCTCAAGGTCACAAAGATGCTGGTTGACGGCGGGGCCGGCCTGAATTTGATCTCCTCTGCAGTGCTCCAAAAGCTTCAAATTCCTGACAGCGAGCTCGAAGAAACTGGTACTTTCCAAGGAATCAACCCAGGAAGGAGCAAGCCCAAGGGAAGATCACATTGCGGTAACCTTCGGCAGTGAGCTCAACTTCAGAACTGAGAGGGTCACGTTCGACGTCGCCGATTTTCCATTGCCCTACAATGGCATACTCGGCCGTCCGGCACTCGCCAAATTCATGCCGCCTCTCACTATGCATACAACCTACTCAAGATGCTCGCCCGATAAGTGTCATTTCTGTCCACGGCGACAAGAAGGATGCACTTATCTGCGCCGACAAGATTTACCGGATGCAGCAGCCACGACGGATAGCAAACCACTTACCGCTGAAGCTCCCGGCGAAGAAGAAGACCACTGGTCCGGCAAGAGCTCTGTTGCCCACTCCGCAAGCGCACCTCTTGAGTGCTGCGCCACCGTCGAGGATGCACCATCGAGCTCCACCGCAAGTGCAACAAGACAATGGCAGCTCCGCCAAAGACCAAGAAGGTGCCCGCCAAGGAGGACGGCACTGGTGGTACATACACCATCAGTGCCACGCTTGATCCTAAATAGGAAGGCGAGCTCGTTGCTTTCCTGCGGGCGAATGTCGATGTGTTTGCATGGCAACCATCAGATATCCCCGGCGTTCCCAGGAAAGTAATTGAGCACCACCTAGCTGTCTGTCCTCACGCGCGGCCCGTCAAGCAAAAAGTTAGGAAACAGCAAAGTGGGCGCCAAGAATTCATAGCGAAGAAATCAAGAAATTGGAAGCGGCGGGGCTTGTCGAGGAGTCCTCCACCCCACATGGTTGGCCAATCCGTAGTGGTACGCAAGGCTAATGGGAAATGGAGACTTTGTATTGACTTCACGGATGTTAATAAAGCTTGTCCCAAGGACCCATTTCCCTTGCCGCAGATCGACCAGATTGTTGACTCCACGGTGGGTGCGATCCGCTTTCGTTTCTTGATGCATATTCAGGATATCATCAGATCTTCATGGCGAAGAGGATGAAAGAAAACCGCATTCATCACACCATGTGGCACGATCGCTTTATACGGATGCCTTTCGGTTTGAAGAATGCTGGTTCAACCTTTGCAAGGGTAGTCCATGATGCTTTTGGACCACGAGATACGTAAATGTAGAAGCCTACATGGATGACATAGTGGTCAAGAGCAAGGACAGAGCGACTCGATTCAGGATTTGATGAGACGTTTGCAAACCTGCGCAAGATCAACCTCAAGCTCAACCCCGAGAAGTGCGTGTTTGGAGTCCCTTCCGCAAGCTTCTCGGTTCTTTGTATCTCGGCGGGAATTGAAGCCAACCCGACAAGATCAAGGCCATTGAGCGATCAAGCACCAAAGCGCGTTAAGGATGTCGGGAGGCTTGCGGTTGCGTGGCTCCTCTCAAGAGGTTCATCTCTAAGTCTGTTGAGCGCCGCCGTTTTCAAGATTTTGAAAAGGCAGGTCCAATGAAATGGACTCGAAGCGGAGGCTGCGCTGCAGGACTTGAAGGGATACCTGTCCTCCACTCCAATACTTGTCGCACCTAAACCGCAAGAGAAGTTGCTGCTGTATATAGCGGCGACCAATCAAGTGGTTAGTGCTGCGTTAGTAGCGGAGAGGGAGGCGGATGATGAGCCGGCAACCAAGGCAGGTGCGTCCAGCGACAAGCGGGGGGCTTCGCCGTCAAGCTCCGGTCCCGACAACGACGGATCAGCGCAGGGTTGCGACAAGATACGGAAGAGGATGGTGCAGCGCCCAGTTTACTTTGTCAGTTCCCTTCTGCAGGGGGCTAGATCAAGGTACTGCAGTGCGCAGGCTGATTTTCGCCTGCTCATGGCCTCGAGAAAGCTGCGCCATTACTTCCAAGCACATGAGATAACAGTTGTCACTCGCTTCGGCTGAAGAGGATTTTGCAAAATCCGGAAGCAACAGCAGGATTGTTGAGTGGGCGCTGGAATTGTCAAGCTTTGGTCTTAAGTTCAAAGCACTTCAACTATCTGAGCGGGGCATTAGCAGAATTCATAGCAGAGTGGACGCCAACGCAGGATGAAGAGATTCGAGACAAGCATCCCGTCAAGGAGGCAAATAAAGAGTGGCTCATGTACTTTGACGGTGCCTTCTCGCTGCAAAGGCGCGGTGCGGCGTGTTGCTTATCGCACCCACCGGAGAGCACCTCAAGTACATAGTCCAGATGCACTTTCCCAAGGAACAAGCAACAAACAATACTGCCGAGTATGAAGGATTGCTTGCGGTCTCGTGGATTGCTGTGGACCTTGGGATCAAGAAGCTCATTGTCCGGAGACTCACAACTTGTCGTCCGCCAAGTAAACAAGGATTACCGAGTCCGTTGATGGAAGCCTCGTCGATGAAGTGAGGAAGCTGGAAGAGCACTTTGAAGGCCTGCAAATGGAACACATTCCAAGAGCATGTAATGATATAGCTGATGGCCTCTCCAAATGTGCCGCACTTAAGTTGCAATGGAACCAGGGATTTTTGTGCTCAAGCTAACTCAGCCAACCGTGGCACCATCAACAGGATGAGCAAGAAGAGAAAATTGGTTTCGGCGACTACTTCCGGCAGAGCTCTCTGAAGCCGCCGCCAAGAAGGTCCCTAAAACCAACGCAAATATCACTGAGGAGCAGTCTACTCCGACAAACCATGCAGTTTGTATCGTTGAAGCAAACGCTCCCTACAAGCTTAGCTGCGGCAAGCTTGACGGGAACATCGAGCTCCGGCGGACCCGCAGTCCCCGCCAGAGAAGTCAAGGTCCCGCATGATGATGAGCCTTTAGTCTCGTTGTCGAGCCACGTGCTCCAACATGGGCGCAGCAGATCGTCCATTTCCTTGAGACAGAGAACTTCCCAAGAGCAAGAAGAAGCGGAAAAAAGTAGCCCGGCGGTCAAGTATGTACCAGTTTGTTGACAACATCACATGTAAGAAGACTCAACGGAGTGAAATTGAAGTGTATTCGCGGGAAGATGGACGAAGCTGTTGGCGAGAGATACACGGAGGCATATGTGGTCACCACATTGGCGAAGAGCACTTGCCGCAAAGCTTTCCGGCAAGGTTTCTTCGCCGAAGCCCTCCAGATGCAACCGCACAAGTAACCAAGTGTGAAGCGTGCAGTTCCATTCAAGGCAGATACACCAGCCAGCTCAAGCTCTCCAGACGATCCCTTTATCCCCGCCCTTCTCGGTGCTGGGGCTCGACATCCTCGGCCCCTTCCCCGAGCTGTCGGGGCTTCGAGTACTTGTACGTCGCGAATCGACAAGTTCACAAAGTGGCGGAAGTGGAACCAGTGAGGAAGGTGATAAGACGATCGGCCGTCAAGTTCTTCAGTCAATTGTTTGCCGCTTTGGGATTCCTAATCGGATCATCACCGACAACGCACACAAGATACAGTCGCACCTTCATGCAAGACACCCAAGATCTTGGCGCCAAGATCTGCTTTGCTTCATTGCTCATCCGAGAAGCAACGGTCAAGCGAGAGGGCAAACGCTGAAGTGCTGCGAGGACTCAAGACCGAACTTTCGACGGGCTACACAAGTGCGGAAGGAACTGGATCGAGGAGCTGCCGGTGGTTCTTTGGTCGATCAGACGACGCCAAATCGAGCCATCGCCGGACACCCTTTGCTCTAGTCTGAGCAGAGGCAGTTCTCCCCACGGAACTTCAGATACGGTTCACCTCGAGTGCTCGCTTATGATGAGCTTGAGCAAGAGCAGCTGCGACAAGATGACGCGCTGCTCCTCGAGGAAGATCGTCTTCGAGCTCTTTGACGAGCTGCTCGTTACCAGCAAGCTTTGCGCCGCTACCATAGCCGCAGTTAACGCCGAAGCTTCGAGGAAGGCGACCTTGTTCTTCGCGCGCTCAATCCGCCAAGAATTCCAACAAGTTGACGCCAAAGTGGGAAGGCCCTTACCGGGTAAAACGAGTCACTAGGCCCGGCGCTGTCCGCTTTGAGACCAAGACGGCTTTCCGTGAGCAATTCTGGAACATAGAGCATCTTCGTAAGTTTTACCCATGAGGCGCGGTTGCCGGAACCCGTTCCGGCAACCAACCTTTTGTACAAGTCTTGCCGCTGTTGCATGTAATCCTTTGTACAAAGCCGGCCGCAGACCCCGTGCATCAGTAAAGCCTATGGTTGCGCACATTTTTGTTAATGCATGCTTTCATAGTCATATATGCATGTGCTTACTAACATCTTGTGCAGCACCCACACCCGGTAAGCGATAATGAGCCATTAGGCTTCACAACTGTCTTTTTCTCTTCTTTCTTCTCAAACAAGAAGAAGGTTCATCCACCCACAAGTTAACCGGGGGGAGGAGGAGATAGTGGTGTAGGCATCGCTCGAGGGACTGTCGCTTTGCAGGAAGGCGGACAACAGAAAAGCTAAGTTGCTAAGTTTAAGCGACCAGTTTTAAATTTTTGGGTTATCTTCCTCGAACGATAAGTACTTTGTATGGAAAACCTGTGCGCGGAGGAACCAAATCGTGACTAGTCGCGCCCTTACTTTGTTTCGAGTCCGCTCAACAACTTAAGTGAGCTGCGGCTAGTCCGCGACGAGGTTGCTTGTCGGTAGTAGCGACCCGCCAAAGAAGCTGCTGAAGTTCAAGACTTTCGGCGCCGCGGCAAGGGTGCCGCACCGGCAAGTTTCCCGGAAAGCGTAGGGCAGTAACATACAAGGGAAGAAATTGAGTAAAGGAAATAACGTTGCATTCGGCCGCCTAAGATAGTGTATATTGCAAAAATAACCTATCGTGGCACTAGCTAAATTGTTCTCGGAACCGAAATAACAGCGAAGAGAAGAAAGATGCGCCGGCGTCCAAGCCCCGGCAAGCTAGAGTTGCCCGGGGGCTGCGGCAAGCCAGAGTTGCCGGGGGCCGCCGCAAGCAAGGGTTACCGGGGTCTGCGGCAAGCCAGAGTTGTCGGAGGCTGCGGTATCAGATAAGCCTTTCGTCCTTCTTCAAATTTCCCTCTTTCATTAAAAACATTCTACCCGGATACAGTCCGTGGAGAGTGAAAAACATGAAAGAGAGGATTACAAGTTCTTAAATGCAGATAAGGCCCGAAGGCTTGCAAATTAAAAAGATAAGATGCCCGTAATCCCTTTTCTGTCCCTATCTTCAGGAGGTAGGTTAAGGAGACGGGAAGGGCAAAAGGAGCGCCTACGCGAGCTACAGGTGCCAGAAGGCACCAAGAGAACATGCCGGGTGCTCTCCGAAGGCTTGACGGGGATGGCGTTGACGGAAGCAGAGCTCGAAGACGGGGCGGCAGGACGTCAGCACGCTGTCGAGGGCACTACGCCCTCGTACTCGGACTTGACGGCCTTGTCGCCATCCCTCTTCCCCTTCCGCAGCCTCCCCACGCCAGCCACCCAAGGAGACGACCCCGGGGAGTTCAAGGCGCCGGCGACGCGGATGATGGGGTCGCCGGTGACGCGCAGGGCGGCGCCCGACAACTAGTCGGACCCGCTACCCTCGTCGTCGCTGCCGCTCTCCTCGCACACTCGCTGAGGAGGAATCGTCCATCGTCGGAGGAGCGATCCACGCAGCACTCGCCCGAAAGTGCCAAGATCCCCGAAGACCTTGACGGAGAGGAGATCACCCTCCATTAACTTAAAATGGAGGGTAAACCCCGCTAGCAGGTTGTGGATGCGGGCGAATGTCTTCCACCCACGATCAAGGTACATCACATTAGGGGCTGGGAATACGGCGCGGACTCGCGTGCCGCTGATCCCACAACCCCTCACGTGCAACCTTAACGTCTCGGGCGGATCCGACTCCATCGCCATCGCGAACGGAGCTGGAAGCCGGAGACGACGACGAGGCGCCCGGCGCAGCTTGACGAAGAACTCGCAAGGGTCGTCCCCCGTATGGACCGCCGCGGGGGAAGGAGTCACCGGCGGGGGCGGAGACGGCGCGCCGCTCCGCCCGCCTCTTCCCCGAGCGCCTCGGGCTCGACCACGGCCTCGCCCCCGGGGAGGAACCGCCGACGGAGGCGGAGACGGCGCACCGCCTTGCCCGCCTCTCCCTCGAGCTCCTCGGCCTCGTCCACAACCTCGCCCCCTCCCTCTTCCCCTCGCGGCTGGCTCAGCCACCACGGGCGTGGGATTGGGAGGGGTGCGATGCCCAGCTGCGACCCTCGCCGCCACCGACGAAGAACCAAGGTTCCCTTTCTCCATGGGGATGGGAGAAAGGGAGCAAGAAGTGAAGGGAGGAAGGATGGGAGAATGCGGCTTCGTTCCCCTTCCGTCCCTCTTAAAAGAGCAAGGTGGGGCTCGGCCGCCCTTTCGGCGAATCGAGGCGCAGGAAGAGCAGGGAATCAGGACAGACCTGTTGCCTCTGCTCGCAACGGCCAAGTTTCCCACTCCCGCCGCCCGTGACCCCGAGTGCATGGGAGCCACGTGGCGGAGATGCAGAACTGAGGCGACGGATGAGGCGACCTCACACGACGCCCACTTCACCCACGACACCACAATTAACGCATGCCGTTACAAAGAAACGCGGTGGGCGCGTGCTGTCCGTGGGAGACGTGGTGGGTCCAAGGCAAGTAACGGCGTAATCAAGACCACGCGCGCCCGTGCACTGTTTTGGGCCTGGCCCAACAGAGCTTGGCGCCGTGTGTGGCCGAGGCCCGGGGGCTCCTGTCGGTGTACTAGAATAGGGGTACCCTAGTACCCCGAACTTCGTCTGGACAAAGGGCAGCACACCACGGCCGGGCCGCCTGTTGGCCGCCAAGATCTCGGCAGCTCCCGTGGAGCCATTCAAGAACAAAGTAGTCAAGACCCGGCAAGAGGAGCTTGCCGGAAGGCCACCCAGAGCGCAAGGAATAAGGCCCGGCAAGAGGAGCTTGCCGGGAAGGCTTGGTGGGCGCTAAACCCCAAGCGTGACAAGGTTCCCGCGGCAAGGCGCTTGCCGGGCGGGTGACCTCTTCATCTCCGCTCCAGCTCACCCGCCAATGTGTCACCACGGGCTCTCCCAGGGCGCGTGTCGGGGCTGTGCAGCCACCGGAGAGTAGCGTTAAGCACGACAAGCTACCATCGTGGGTAACGGAGGCGCACTTAACGGTCCCTGTTGTAATTGTTCGAGGCGATCGAGACAGCATTGATGACTCTTGTCCCTTGCCCGCGAGTTAGGTATAGGTTATCAGACTTGTACATAGCGGTGTACCAACCTAGGTTATTACCATTGTAACCTTGTCTACTTGCCATATGTGGTAACCCCTTGAGCCTATAAAAGGGGGGCCGGGGGGCAACGTAGAGGAGGTTTGATTCGGCTGGGTTTCTAGTCTAGCTCCAGCTTAGTTCATCACACTCAAGTTAGGTCTTATAGCCAGCATTGCTCCCTAGCAAGAACACAAGATAATCCACAAAGCAGCAGAGGAGTATTATCTCTCGGAGAGCTCGAAGCTGGGTAAAACTCTCTCGCGCATCGCCTCGACCCGCTCTTTCTTGCGGTCTCCCCCCTCCGAACCACAAAGGGACCCTGGTCCTCAGGGTGCTCGTGGGGCACGATCAGCTCATCCCCACGACAATGATTCCCTACATCAGAAAATTGGAGAGAAATCAATTTGAATTAATTTTGGTATTTTTAAAATGATTTTTTATTGGATTTTATTAGACCAGTAGCACTCTTTGAATTTTCTGAATTTGTATGTATTTTATTTGACTCTAGAAAAATGTTCATCTTGTAGGAAATCTTTTTCTGAAAATTTTGATATATAATATGCCTATATTATATATTTATTTTATTTCTTTTCTTCTTTTTTCTTTGACTGTCTGTTTATTTAAAAAACTCTTGAGCAGTGCAGTCAAGCCCAAAGACTGCTCTCTCTCTCCTCTCCCCTCCGCCAACTGGCTGGCCTAACAGGCGCTGCCCAGCTGCAAGCGCCAAGGCTCGTCCCTCGAGCTCCCCGCTGTCACTGCTGACAGCAGCGTCGCCGCTGCCGCCGGACTGCTGGCACGCCTCCTCTTGCCCTCGCCCACGCCATCGCCTCCCACTCCTCCTATAAAGGGCGCCCGGTCCCGCTTTCCCTCGAGGCCGAGCCGCCAGAGCCAGCCGCCGCCGTGCGCCGTTGTCGAATCGTCGCCGCCCGGCGAGATCCGTCGCCACCGCTCTCTCTCGCCTCCCGCGCCGCCTCGCCAAGCAAGCCCGCCCGACACCGCCAGGATCCGCAGCCGCCGTCGCCCCCTGCCGCGCCGTAGCCGCCGTCTTGCCGGAGAACACCGTCGCCGTTGTCGCTGACCCGCCGTGGACCGGTAAAAACCGCCTGGTCCGATCCAGTTTATTTTTTTTTCAGTTTCGTTTTTTTAACCGGTTTTCTCTTTTAATCTAGTTATTTAGTGAACTTCGCCGGTTAGGTTTTCACAGCGAACGAATCCGTTCGTTAGGTTTTAGTAGTGAACGTTTCGTTCGTTAGGATTTTTCTTTTTATTTTAGATTTACTGCGAGGGACCTATCTGTAGTGTTATTTTTACAGATTAGACCCTAATCTTCAAACGATCACAACTTCTTGCCTGTTTATCCAAATCCAACGAAACCAACGCTCACGTCTTCGTTATGATCCCTTCTATCCAATAATCCAACTCAAACATGTTTTTGAAGGTTTAAAATTTGAATTAGACCAGATTTGAATTCAAACTTCGTTTGATCATAACTTGAGTTTCGTAATTCCGATTTAGTTGATTCTTTTTGCAAATCGAAGCTCTTGACCTAAACTTTCTGATAAGGCCAAATTCACATAATTTTGGTACTGTTAGAAATTGTTTTATGTTGCAAGAGTTATTTGCTTGGTTTTGATGTTTTCTGAATCGTCTTCTTTGTTCTTTCTGATCTTTTGAGTGATTGCTTATGTGTGGTTACTATTGATTGCTTACGATAGATTGACCGGAGTGTGACGAGTAGAACTATCAAGAGTTTTGAGTGCGAATCATCTTCATCAACATTGCAGGCAAGTAACACTTTGATCATACTTTTCTCATACCCAGTTTTTATGCATTAGATCTATCCTCAAACACTTGCATGATTAGGATCTAATTAAATTGTGGGATGGGAAGTAGTTGAGGTAGTACCTATTACCTGTTTCATTATCAACCCTTGGGAGTTACTTCTACATTTGCTTATTATGCCATGCTATGCTAGTAGACGTGGATTGGGTGAGTGTATCCATGACAGATGTGAGATTGTTAATTAATGGTTTATTTAAGGTGGCAACTTAAACACACATCCGGGTGGATTGAGGCACCTGGTTTCTATCAGACTTGCTCTGTATTTCTTGGACCGCCACCCGTGCTCAAAGGGATCATGTGATTATTCAAACTAGAAACTTCCGTGTGCAGCCACAAGCCATTATGGGCTCTGGCATAGTTGATTAAGTTGTGCGAACTCTTACGGGTAGACTAGAAGATGTAGGGGTTGTAGGTTGGTACGGTCTACCCACATGTAAGGTGCTAGCGCTTCTGAAAGACTATGTCTCGGTCATCCGTTTCTCAAACACCATGTAGTGCGAGAAATCAAACGGAGGAGATTGAGTCTTGTGGGGAAACGTGCGCAAACCTCTGCAGAGTGTATAAACTAATCATGGTTAGCCGTGTCCCCAGTTATGGACATTTTGAGTATCTAGTTCTTGGATTATCCTGTTGATCTCATCACGTTACGTAATATAATTTGTTTGGGTTTAATGAGTACTTTTAATTGGGATTGAGGATGCTGTCAACCATTCTCAATGTTTAACAACCACCATGATAGTTAAATAAATTTATTCCTTTGTAGTAGGGAAAAATTGGCTTTTCGCAAAAACTGTAACCATAGAGCTTTCCACCAGCCATATACGCATGTAGTATAGCTTATTATTTTCATTACTCTCTATGTGTTACATTGCCAAGATATTCCATGTCTTGACCCGCTTTTGGCTGTAACTTTTCATGTTGCGAGACTTTTCGATTGACGAGTAAGTGATACGTTAGGGTTACGATTTCTACACTCAACTTTGTTGTTGGTGTTGATGGGAATCCACAACCTTGTTACTTCCGCTATTTTGGATTGAGGTAATAGTATTTACGTTACTATACATGTGATTTACCTCTGTTATAAATCCTCGAGTCTCGTGTGTGTCAAAGATACCGATCCGTGGATGACACTTAAGCACGTAGACTTGATCCATTCGGTCGGGTCGCTACAAGATGGTATCGAGCACATGTTGATCAGAGGACGTGACCGTAGAAACCGACAAGCCCATAGGAAAGATTTTTCTCTACAACTTCTTTTTCAAAAAGATCTTTTACCTCTCTTCTCTTCTGAGCTTATTCAAATATTCCCTTTTAGTGAGACTATACCCCTTTTCCCTTTTGACCACTCAAAGATTCGACCGATGAGACCACTCCAAGGAGACAAGATATCGGACAACTAAGACCATTTGGAATGAAGAGGATTTTACCGTGTAAATGGAAACTACAACTGGTTGAAGATTCCAAAGACTAGGAGATTTTGAAGGCTTTGAAGAATTTCCGGATTTGTATGACCTAGGAAGGCACCCCTTATGGAACTTGGCAGACTATGGAAGCTGTCAATACCCGAGATCCAGGTGTATCGGAGAACGACCGGAACATGGAGCATAGAACTCAAAGTTCTGTCAAGGAAAACCCTAAGGCAGGAGATATCAACTATGGAGAGATAGCTCATGGAAATGACAAGAGCAGAAACACGGCTATCCATGAGGTTATCACCTGCATATGCTATTGCCACTGTGCTGAGTTAAGCATGCATATGCATGGAAGGATTGGATGGTAGAAGGCTGATGGAGCACCTATCAGCAAGATGAAGTTTTAACCTTAGCCGGTGTATCACCAGGATCTGGAGTGTTACATCAAGAAGTTAAGATGGACCTACAAGAAGCAGTATTTGATAAGGAAGCAGTTCGTGAAGAACTCAGGACCCAGAAGCTAAAAGTAGACAAGCTGAAGGAGCAAAACATCGAGATACCGGAGGTTTGTCAAGAACTGAAGGATAGTAGGACCATGGTTCATGCCAAGGATGATGAAATACAGAAGTTTGGAATGCAACTCCAGGACTGTTAAAGGACGTCCCAAGAGACTTCGTGTCAACAGATATGATCTGGCAAAAGGAACAAGCATGATCAGAAGAAGCCATCGGAGACATGAACAAGACTTGAAGAGTTTGGTGACGTTGAAGATTTACTGACCATTAGAAGACCAAACCCCTGTTACATACCTACGTTAGAAGCGACGATTGTGAGCTATCATTTGTTTGATGTTTTTCTGACAGCCACAATAAAATCTGCCTTTTCAAAACTTTTGTTTGTATTGTGTGCATCCCTCTCGATCTCTCTTATCCCACCCCAAACCCATGGACCCCATAGAGGATGAATGGAGAAGAGCTTGTATTTTTTTGGACCGATGAGTCAATTGGAGACAGACCGATGGATTTAGAACATGGAGGATCACATGGAGAATAACCCTATAGACGGAAAGGATATGACTCAGCATGCTCTTAAGTGTTTTGAAAGAGGTGCTGCTACTTGGTGGAGGATGTACCAAACCATCAAAGGATGGCAAAGAGTAACCATTTGGGGAAGAATTTAAGTTGACTCTGCAAAGATCTCGTCTTGTGTCCCAGAAGTTGAGGCCTTATGGAATGGATATGAAGAAACCTTGTGCATACAAGCTTTGTGGAGAAATAGGACACAACCATAAAGAAAATAAGGACGAATACCCTCATAATCGGAGGATTATCAAAGGATTTAGCCGAGGATCTCAGGGAACTTCGGTTGGAGATTGTTCCCAAAGGTTTTGTTGCAGCAATGGAAGTTCAGTCTACATTGTTGGGAAAGATCCGTGAAGCTTAGAAGGATGGCAAAGAGATTGCTGAGGTAAAAGAGAGGATGAGTAAAGGAAAGGCCAAAGGTTTTCGTAAGTATGAGCATGACATCTTATGGTTCGAGGACCGTGTATATGTTCCCAATAATGCAAAGGTCAGGAAGTAAATACTTCAAGAGGCTCATGACTCACCATACTCGATTCGCCCTGGAAACACCAAGATGTATTTGGATTTGAAGGAGTGTTTCTGGTGGACTGGTATGAAGAAGGATGTTGTGGAGTATGTAGTCGTAGGTGATGTATGCCAGAGAGAGTAAAAGCAGAGCATCAGAAGCCAGCAGGATTAATACAGTCTATGCCGATACCCGAATGGAAGCAGGATAAGTTTGGCATGGATTTCATTACCGGATTTCCCAGAACCTGATCGGGATATGATTCTATCTGGGTATTAGTTGATTCGCTTGACCAAAATGGCTCACTTTATCCCAGTGAAACCACCTATACAAGTGCGAAGTTGGCCAAGATATTTTTTGACAAGGATCGTATGTCTGCATGGAGTTCCGAGGACCATTGTAGAGGAACATAGATTACCTCAAAGTTTTGGGATCAGCTGCACCAGACTTTGGGTACTAGGCTAGAGTTCAGTATAGCCTTTCATCTGCAGACAGATGGATAGACCGAGAGAGTCAATCAGATTCTGGAGGACATGTTGAGAGCGTGTGCGCTAGATTATGGATCTAGTAGGGATGATAAATCTACCTTACGCGGAGTTCTCATACAACAACAGTTACCAAGCCAGTTTGAAGATGGCCCCTTTTGAAGCTTTGTATGGGAGAAGGAGCCAGACACCGTTGATGTGGGATGAAGTTGGAGACCGTCAGTTGTTTGGACCAAATGTGATCAAGGAGTTAAGTTGATTCGAGATAGACTGAAGGTAGCTCAGTCCAGGCAGAATAGTTATGCATACTCAAAAATGCAAGGAGGTAGTCTATGAAATCGGAGACAGAGCATATCTTTGTGTGCCACCTCTGCGAGGAGTTCAACGATTTGGAGTTAATGGAAAGTTAGCCCCGAGATTTTTAGGACCATACGGAGTTTTGGAGAGTATGGGAGAAGTTACCAACAAGTTGGAGTCACCCAAGGACTGTCAGGAGTTCATGATGTGTTTCACGTTTCCCAGTTTAAGAAGTGCCATGCAGAGATGGCCAATATTCTCCTGTAAGGACGCTTGACCCTGGAAAGGATAATGATGTTCCACGAAGTGGAGTATGGACTTCATAAGTATAAGTTTTTTTTATCATGGTAGGTGGGATATCCCACGAGGATGAAGGGATGAATTACTATTGGATATAAAGGAGGTGTGATGTTGGAAATATGGATCAATGGAAATTCCAATATGAGTCTAAGTAATCATGTCCTAGTTTGGTGCCAATAGAAGGAAGGAAGACAGTACAATTGGATGGATTTAAGAATACTAGGAAGTTGGAAGTTGGAATAATGATCAGAAGCCCGAGGATAAGTTCAAGGACTACAAGTGATGAGATGGGCCATAACCCACAGGCCCCAGGACCTGCCAAGAAGCAAGCACATTCTTGCTGAAGGAAAAACCCTGGAAGAAGTTACGATTTTATCGACAGACTTATAGGAGTTTACGCAAAACCTGAGAGTTGTTAAGGAATGATAGATGTTTTGTTTGGCTTGCAGAATCAATGGATTTATCCGAACTTGGTTCATCGACAAGAGAAATTCTGCAATGCTTGTGAGGATGACCGAGTGTTAGAATGCGAGATTCGCTAAACCATGTACAAGGTAATGATTTAAAAGGGATGGATTGATCACCATGCCGACTTACTCTTATTATTCGCTTTGCTATATGGGATGGTAAATCTGAGTCACTTACCTATAGTAGAGAGACGACGATCAAAACCTTGTTTGAACCTTAGAATGGTATAAGTATTTTCCCTTGTACACAGCAGCTTTTGCCAAACCGTAGGTTATACGGTGAGGTTCAACCCAGACCCATTTCCTGCAGGAGAAACCATAAATGGATGACCACCATGAGATATCGATAGTTGTTTAGAATTGGCGCCAGACCCGTCAGCTATGAAGACCCAATCTCGGAATAACCTTACCAAGAGGAAAGGACAAAGGAATTGAGGAAAAGGTTATGCCACTACCGGAAGAGCCTAGAGAAGGAATTATCCTTAAGATCTGAGAAGACCGACACTGTCAACAATAAGGATGGAGTATATGAGTTTTTGATGGAACCTTAACAATGCTTCTAAGGGTGGTAGCACCCGAGACCCCGGGGACGATCGATGGATTTTGAAGACCCCTACCCTAACCTATTTCTTGCTAGCCTCTCCGAATCTCGAGGACGAGATTCATTTTAAGGGTGGTAGGTTTGTAACATCCCAAAATTATAAATTTTGGAATGTTATAAACAAATAGATAGTTATGATTGATTGTGTGAAGTTGAGTGACATTTGATTTTTTTTTGAAAGTTAAATGAGAGGGAATAAAAGGACTTTCCCTAACTTTCATTTTGCATTCGTGATCTCCGTGAATTCAAATTCTTTTCACCACAAAACTCTGGAGAGAAGATGACATGACTTCTTCCATTTATTTAAATGACAAGGGGTGTTGAAAATATTTGAATTTCATTTGAGAATATTTTCAATTCTGAAACTTTATGCAACTCAATGATTTTCACGAGCGAAGATAAAATGACTTTTTCAAATTATATGAAATATGAGTTGGGAGTTTCAAAGGATTAAATTCAAAGTTCTTTTGAATTTATTTTCAATTTGGAGTTATTGAGTTTTATTCAAATTATTTTTCTCCAAAAATAAAATATATGGAAAATAGGGTAACATGATTCCCTACATCGAGAAAATTGAGAGAAATCAATTTGAATTAATTTTGGTATTTTAAAATGATTTTTATTGGATTTTATTAGACTAGTAGCACTCTTTGAATTTTCTGAATTTGTGTGTATTTTATTTGACTCTAGAAAATGTTCAACTTGTAGGAAATCTTTTTTTGAAAATTTTGATATATAATATGACTATATTATATTTCTGTTTTATTTCTTTTCTTTTTTTTCTTTGACTGCCTGTTTATTTAAAAAAAACTCTTCAAACAAAGGCGAGGTCAAGCCCAAGACTGCTCTCTCTCTCTCTCTCTCCCTCCGCTTGAACTGGGCAGGCATTAACAGCCGCTGCCCAGCCCAGCCAGCCGCGCCAAGGCTCGTCCCGAGCTCCCGCCGTTGTCCGCGTGCCAGACTGGCGTCGCGCCGCCGTGACTGCGTCGGGCACGCCTCCTCTTGCCCTCGCCCACGCCATCGCCTCCCACTCCCTCCTATAAAAGGGCGCGCCCCGGTCCCGCTTTCCCTCGGAGCCCGAGCCGCCAGAGCCTGCAGCTGCCGCTGCCGTTGTCGAATCGTCGCTGCCCAGCCGAGATCCGTCGCGCCGCCGCTCCTCGCCTCCCGCCGCCTCGCCTTGCAAGCCCGCCCGACGCCGCCAGAGCCCGCAGCCGCCGTCGCCCTCTGCCAGCCAGCTGCCTCGCCGGAGAACACCGTCGCCGTTGCCATTGACCGCCGTGGACGGTAAAACCGCCGGTCCGATCCGGTTTATTTTTTTTGATTTCGTTTTGTTAAACGGTTTCTCTTTTAATCTAGTTATTTAGTGAACGTCAGCGGTTAGGTTTTCTGTGAACGAATCCGTTCGTTAGGTTTTAGTAGTGAACGTTCGTTCGTTAGGATTTTTCTTTTTATTTTAGATTTACTGCCAGGGACCTATCCGTAGTGTTATTTTTATAGATTAGACCCTAATCTTCAAACGATCACAACTTCTTGCCTGTTTATCCAAATCCAACGAAACCAACGCTCACGTCTTCGTTATGATCCCATCTATCCAATAATCCAACTCAAACATGTTTTTGAAAGGTTAAAATTTGAATTAGACCAGATTTGAATTCAAACTTTGTTTGATCATAACTTGAGTTTCGTAATTCCGATTTAGTTGATTCTTTTTGCAAATCGAAGCTCTTGACCTAAACTTTCTGATAAGGCCAAATTCACATAATTTTGGTACTGTTAGAAATTGTTTTATGTTGCAAGATTTATTTTCTTGGTTTTGATGTTTTCTGAATCGTCTTCTTCGTTCTTTCTGATCTTTTGAGTGATTGCTTATGTGTGGTTACTATTGATTGCTTACGATAGATTGACCGGAGTGTGACGAGTAGAACTATCAAGAGTTTTGAGTGCGAATCATCTTCATCAACATTGCAGGCAAGTAATACTTTGATCATACTTTTCTCATACCCAGTTTTTTATGCATTAGATCTATCCTCAAACACTTGCATGATTAGGATCTAATTAAATTGTGGGATGGGAAGTAGTTGAGGTAGTACCTATTACCTGTTTCATTATCAACCCTTGGGAGTTACTTCTACGTTTGCTTATTATGCCATGCTATGCTAGTAGACGTGGATTGGGTGAGTGTATCCGTGACAGATGTGAGATTGTTAATTAATGGTTTATTTAAGGTGGCAACTTAAACACGCATCTGGGTGGATTGAGGCACCTGGTTTCTATCAGGACTTGCCTGTATTTCTTCGGACCGCCACCAAGGCTCAAAGGGATCATGAGATTATTCAAATTATTCAAACTAGAAACTTCCGTGTGCAGCCACAAGCCATTATGGGCTCTGGCATAGTTGATTAAGTTGTGCGAACTCTTACAGGTAGACTAGCAGATGTAGGGGTTGTAGGTTGGTACGGTCTACCCACATGTAAGGTGCTAGCGCTTCGAAGACTATGTCTCGGTCATCCGCTTCTCAAACACCATGTAGTGCGAGAAATCAAACGGAGGAGATCGAGTCTTGTGGGGAAAAGTGCGCAAACCTCTCCAGAGTGTATAAACTAATCATGGTTAGCCGTGTCCCCGGTTATGGACATTTTGAGTATCTAGTTCTTGGATTATCCTGTTGATCCCATCACGTTACGTAATATAATTTGTTTGGGTTTAATGAGTACTTTTAATTGGGATTGAGGATGTTGTCAACCATTCTCAATGTTTAACAACCACCATGATAGTTAAATAAATTTATTCCTTTGTAGTAGGGAAAAATTGGCTTTTCGCAAAAACTGTAACCATAGAGCTTTCCACCAGCCATATATGCATGTAGTATAGCTTATTTTTTTCATTACTCTCTATGTGTTACATTGCCAGCATATTCCATGTGCTGACCCGTTTTCGGGTTGCAACTTTTCATGTTGCAGACTTTTCAGACGACGAGTAAGTGATACGTTAGGGTTACGATTTCTACACTCAACTTTGCCGTTGGTGTTGATGGGAATCCACAACCTTGTTACTTCCGCTATTTTGGATTGAGGTAATAGTATTTACATTACTATACATGTGATTTACCTCTGTTATAAATCCTCGATCTTGTGTGTGTCAAAGATCCGATCCGTGGATGACACTTAAGCACAGAGACTTGATCCATTCGGGTCGGGTCGCTACATTGTTCTATGCTATATTATATTCTGTTTTGGACATTAATGGGCTTTATTATACACTTTTATATTATTTTTGGGACTAACCTATTAACCGGAGGCCCAATCCAGAATTGTTGTTTTTGCCTATTTCAGAGTTTTGCAGAAAAAGAATATCAAATGGAGTCCAAATGGAATGAAACCTTCGGGAATGTGATTTTCGGAACAAACGTGATCCAGAGGACTTGGACCCTACGTCAAGAGATCAACCAGGAAGGCACGAGGTAGGGGGGCGCGCCTACCCCTGGGTGCGCCCTCCACCCTCGTGGGCCCCTCGTTGCTCCACCGACGTACTTCTTCCTCCTATATATACCTACGTACCCCCAAACTACCAGATACGGAGCCAAAAACCTAATTCCACCGCCGCAACCTTCTGTACCCGGAGGGGGCATCGATCACGGAGGGCTTCTACATCAACACCATAGCCTCTCTGATGATGTGTGAGTAGTTTACCTCAGACCTTCGGGTCCATAGTTGTAGCGACCCGACCTCAGATGGTCAAGTCTCGTGTTTGATGTCATCCTGGATCGAATAATCTTGACACACACGATTACTCGAAGGATTTATAATGAGTAGCAATCACACACTTATTACATCGAATGCCTCAAAAGAGAACTTATTACAATAATATGGCTTAAGGCCATCTAATGCGATAACAACGGAAGGCTTGGAAGATAAAGTGAGTCCATCAACTTCAACGGCATAGCTGAGCTGCACGGCAACGACCTAACGAACCTTACTCCTCGTCTGAAAAGTCTGCAACATAATACGTTGCAGCCCGAGAACGGGTCAGCACATGGAATATGCTGGCAAAATAACACAGTAAAACAAGAACAGGATAATGCTATCACTACATGCATATTTGGCTGGTGGAAAGCTCTATGGTTGTAGTTTTGCGAAAAGCCAAATTTTCCCTACAACAATGGAATAGCTTTTTAATTTAAATATCATGGTGGTTTTAACTTGAGAAGGTATAACCCCAAATCAATCCTAATTAATGTAGTCAACAACCCAACAATATTAATTAAGAGTGATGAGATACATGCGATAACCCAAATACTAGATACTCAAGATTGTCCATAACCGGGGACACGGCTAACCATGATTAGATTGTACACTATGCAGAGGTTTGCACACTTTTCCTCACAAGACTCGACCGCCTCCGTTGATTTCTCGCACTACATGGTGTTTGAGAAACGGATGACCGAGACACAGTTGATGTCTACTACACAACCTTCTTCTTGTAGACGTTGTTGGGCCTGCAAGTGCACAGGTTTGTAGGACAGTAGCAAATTTCCCTCAAGTGGATGACCTAAGGTTTATCAATCCATGGGAGGCGTAGGATGAAGATGGTCTCTCTCAAGCAACCTTGCAATCAAATAACAAAGAGTCTCTTGTGTCCCCAACACACCCAATACAATGGTAAATTTTATAGGTGCACTAGTTCGGCGAAGAGATAATGATACAAGTGCAATATGGATGGTAGATATAGGTTTATGTAATCTGAAAAATATAAAAACAGCAAGGTAACAAGTGGTAAAAGTGAGCGTAAACGGTATTGCAATGATAGGAAACAAGGCCTAGGGTTCATACTTTCACTATTGCAAGTTCTCTCAACAATAATAACATAAATAGATCATACAACAATCCCTCAACACGCAACAAAGAGTCACTCCAAAGCCACTAATAGCGGAGAACAAACGTAGAGATTATGGTAGGGTACGAAACCACCTCAAAGTTATTCTTTCCAATCAATCCATTGGGCTATTCCTATAAGTGTCACAAACAGCCCTAGAGTTCGTACTAGAATAACACCTTAAGACACAAATCAACCAAAACCCTAATGTCACCTAGATACTCCAATGTCACCTCAAGTATCCATGGGCATGATTATACGATATGCATCACACAATCTCAGATTCATCCAACCAACTTAAACGTACTTCAAAGAGTGCCCCAAAGTTTCTACCGGAGAATCAAGAATGTGTGCCAATCCCTATGCATAGGTTCATGGGCGGAACCCGCAAGTTGGTCACCAAAACATACATCAAATGGCACGTGATATCCCATTGTCACCACAGATAAACACGGCAAGACATACAACAAGTGTTCTCATAAAAGACTCAATCCGATAAGATAACTTCAAAGGGGAAACTCAATTCATCACAAGAGAGTAGAGGGGGAGAAACATCATAAGATCCAACTACAATAGCAAAGCTCGGGGTACATCAAGATCGTGCCATAGAGGGAACACGAGAGAGAACACGAGAGAGAGAGAGAGAGAGAGAGAGAGAGAGAGAGAGAGAGAGATCAAACACATAGCTACTGGTACATACCCTCAGCCCCGAGGGTGAACTACTCCCTCCTCGTCATGGAGAGCGCCGGATGATGAAAGATGGCCACGGTGAGGTTCCCCCTCCGGCAGGTGCCGGAACAGGTCCCGATTGGTTTTGGTGGCTCTGGAGGTTTTTGGCGGAACTCCCGATCTATCTTGTGTTCGGAAGTTTTACGACACGAGGTATATATGGGTGCAGGGGTGCGTCGGTGGACCGGGGGGGGACGAGGGGGGGCGCCCCACCCTCGTGAGCACCTCCTTCTTTCCCGACGCACTCCAAGTCCATCGGGTGTCTTTCCTTCCAAAAATAACTTCTCCAGTTGATTTCGTTCCGTTTTGGCTCCGTTTGATATTCCTTTTCTTCGAAACACTGAAATAGGCATAAAACAGCAAATCTAGGCCGGGCCTCCGGTTAATAGGTTAGTCCCAAAAATAATATAAAAGTGGAAAATAAAGCCCAATATTGCCTAAAACAGTAGATAATATAGCATGGAGCAATAAAAATTATAGATACGTTGGAGACGTATCAAGCATCCCCAAGCTTAATTTCTGCTCGTCCTCGAGTAGGTAAATGATAAAAAAGATAAATTTTGATGTGGAATGCTAGTTGGCATAATTTCAATGTAATTCTTCTTACTTGTGATATGGATATTCAGATTCGAAAGATTCAAGACAAAAGTTCATATTGACATAAAAATAATAATACTTCAAGCATACTAACAAAGCAATTATGTCTTGTCAAAATAACATGGCCAAAGAAAGTTATCCCTACAAAATCATATAGTCTGGCTATGCTCTATCTTCACCACACAAAGTATTTAAATCATGCACAACCCCGATGACAAGCCAAGCAATTGTTTCATACTTTTGACATTCTCAAAACTTTTTCAATCTTCACGCAATACATGAGCGTGAGCCATGGATATAGCACTATAGGTGGAATATAATGGTGGTTGTGGAGAAAAAAAAGGAGAAGATAGTCTCACATCAACTAGGCGTATCAACGGGCTATGGAGATGCCCATCAATAGATATCAATGTGAGTGAGTAGGGATTGCCATGCAACGGATGCGCTAGAGCTATAAGTATATGAAAGCTCAACAAGAGAAACTAAGTGGGTGTGCATCCAACTCGCTTGCTCACGAAGACCTAGGGCAATTTGAGGAAGCCCATCATTGGAATATACAAGCCAAGTTCTATAATGAAAAATTCCCACTAGTATATGAAAGTGACAAAATAGGAGACTCCCTATCATGAAGATCATGGTGCTACTTTGAAGCACAAGTGTGGTAAAAGGATAGTAACATTGTCCCTTCTCTATTTTTCTCTAATTTTTTTTATTTGGGCCTATTTTTATGGCCTCTTTTTTCTTTTTTTTCTTTTTTTTTAATTTTTCGTCCGGAGTCTCATCCCGACTTGTGGGGGAATCATAGTCTCCATCATCCTTTCCTCACTGGGACAATGCTCTAATAATGATGATCATCACACTTTTATTTTCTTACAACTCAACAATTACAACTCAATACTTAGAACAAAATATGACTCTATATGAATGCCTTCGGCGGTGTACCTGGATGTGCAATGACTCATGAGTGACATGTATGAAAGAATTATGAACGGTGGCTTTGCCACAAATACGATGTCAACTACATGATCATGCAAAGCAATATGACAATGATGAAGCGTGTCATAAGAAAGGAATGGTGGAAAGTTGCATGGCAATATATCTCGAAATGGCTATGGAAATGCCATGATAGGTAGGTATGGTGGCTGTTTTGAGGAAGATATATGGTAGGTGTATGATACCGGCGAAAGGTGCGCGGTATTAGAGAGGCTAGCAATGGTGGAAGGATGGGGAAAGTGCGTATAATCCATGGAATCAACATTAGTCATCAAGAGCTCATATACTTATTGCAAAAATCTACAAGTTATCAAAGCAAAGTATTACGCGCATGCTCCTAGGGGGATAGATTGGTAGGAAAAGACCATCGCTCGTCCCCGACCGCCACTCATAAGGAAGACAATCAATAAATAAATCATGCCCCGACTTCATCACATAACGGTTCACCATACGTTCATGCTACGGGAATCACAAACTTTAACACAAGTATTTCTCAAATTCACAACTACTCAACTAGCACGACTCTAATATCACCATCTTTATATCTCAAAACAATTATCAAGCATCAAACTCTTCTTAGTATTCAACACACTCATAAGAATTCTTACAAATCTTGTATGCTTAGCATATTAGGATTATTTAAGCAAATTACCATGCTATTTAAGACTCTTAAAATAATATATGTGAAGTATGAGAGTTCATCTATTTCTTCAAAATAAAACTACCACCATGCTCTAAAAGATATAAGTGAAGCACTAGAGAAAATGACAAACTACTCCGAAAGATATAAGTGAAGATCAATGAGTAGTCGGATAATTACGCAACTATGTGAAGACTCTCTATCATTTAAGAATTTCAGATCTTGGCATTTTATTCAAACAGCGAGCAAAACAAAATAAAATGACATTTCAAGGATAGCACACATCATGTGAAGAAGCAAAAAACTTAGGTTCAACTGATACTAACCGATAATTGTTGGAGAAGAAAGGTGGGATGCCTACCGGGGCATCCCCAAGCTTAGATGCTTGAGACTTCTTGAAATATTATCTTGGGGTGCCTTGGGCATCCCCAAGCTTGAGCTTCTGTGTCTCCTTAATTCCTGTCATATCATGGTTTCTCTTTTTATCAAAAGCTTCATTCACAACAAATTCAACAAGAACTCGTGAGATAGGTTAGTATAAACCAATGCAAAACCTTATCATTTCCTACTGTAACAAATCACTAAAATTATTATTCAACATTGCATACTAAATGCCTCTGCATATTTAATACTCCTATCCTTAAATAGAATCATTAAACAAGCAAACATATGCAAACAATGCAAACATAACAGCAATATGCCAAAACAGACAATCTGTGAAGAATGCAAGAGTATCAATACTTCCTAACTCCAAAATTATGAACTAAAATTCCCATCGTAGTAAAAAACCGCGGCTCGGATCGGGCGCAGTACTGACGAGGTGGCTCGCGGGCGGGGCGCGGCGGGCGGCGGCTCCGGCGGCGGGGCTTGGCGGCGGCTTGGTGGCAAGCAAGGCAGGCTGGGCGGCGGCTGGTCTGGTGCGGCGGGCTCGGCTGCTCGAGGGCGTAGGGGCTCTGGTGGTGGTGTGGTGGCGGGTGGGTGGCGATATAAAGAGAGGGGCGGCTTGGAGGATGGGCCAAGGCGGCGGCGGCGACGTGAGTCCGCTCGGACTCTGTCCGAAGCCGCCAAGAGGCTAGCTGTGCACAATGGCTTGGGCGGCTGGCTTGGTGGGCCTTAGGCCCGGTCCAAGGGAAGTTTTTATAAATGATTTCACGATGTAAATAAAATCCTAGAAAATAAAATAAAAACCTAAAAATGCCAAAACAAATTTTCACCGTCTAAATGAAATATTTAGAACGAGATGAACATTGTCTTGGCCCTAAAATGCAATTTTTGAAAACGTGCAATTTTTTTCTAAGGCGAATAAAATCCAAATAAAATCAAATAAAATCAAATAATTGATTTTAACATTTTTCCTCCGATATTTCAATGGTTTTGGAGAAGTCATATTATCTCCTCTCATTTATTTCTAATATGAAATATTTTTCGGAGAGAAAATAATTAAAATCAGAAATCCTCGTTTCATTATTTGATAAAAATCAAATATGAAAACCGGAAAATCCTCAACTCTCTCCGAGGGTCCTTGAGTTGCTTAGGATTTTGAGGATTGCGGAACGAAGATGCAATAAAATATGATATGCATGAATGACCTATGTATAACATTCCAAATTGAAAATTTGGGATGTTACAAACCTACCCCCCCCCCCTTAAAATGAATCTCGTCATCGAGATTCGGGTTGGCTAGAAAATAGGTGCGGGTGGTCCTTGCGAAGATCATCCTCTCGTTCCCAGGTGGCTTCCTCCTCGGTATGGTGGCTCCACTGAACTTTGCAAAACCTAATAATCTTGCTGCGGGTGACTCGGCTGGCAGAGTCAAGAATCTTCACTGGCTTCTCCTCGTATGTTAAATCACTGTCCAACTGAATTGCCTCCAAGGGTACCGTATCTCTTAATGGTATATCGTCCATCTCAGCATGACACTTCTTCAGTTGTGAAACGTGGAACACATCGTGAACTCCCGACAATCCCTCAGGTAATTCCAGCTTGTAGGCAACTTCTCCCATCCGTTCCAAAACACGATACGGTCCTACAAATCTCGGGGCTAACTTTCCCTTAACTCCAAAACGCTTCACTCTTCGCAATGGTGATACTCGCAAATATGCTATGTCTCCAATTTCATAGGTTATCTCCTTGTGTTTCGAGTCTGCATAAATCTTCTGTCTGGACTGAGCAATTTTCAGTCTATCACGAATCAGTTTAACCTTCTCCTCAGACTCCTTGATCAAGTCTGGTCCAAACAGCTGACGGTCTCCTACCTCATCCCACATCAGCAGTGTTTTGCATCTGCGTCCATACAGAGCTTCAAACGGTGCCATCTTCAAACTGGTTTGGTAGCTATTGTTGTATGAGAACTCTGCGTAAGGCAAATTGTCATCCCAACTAGATCCATAATCTAGCGCACATGCTCTCAACATGTCCTACAGAATCTGGTTGACTCTCTCGGTCTGTCTATCTGTCTGCGGGTGGAATGCTGTACTGAACTCCAATCTCGTTCCCAAAGTCTGGTGCAGCTAATGCCAAAACTTTGAGGTAAAATGTGTTCCTCTATCTGATACGATTGTCCTCGGAACTCCATGCAAACATACGATCCTGGACATATATATCTTGGCCAACTTCGCACTTGTATAAGTTGTTTTCACTGGGATGAAGTGAGCCACTTTGGTCAAGCGATCCACTACTACCCATATTGAATCATATCCTGCTTTGGTTCTGGGCAATCCGGTGATAAAATCCATGCCAAGCTTATCCCACTTCCATTCGGTATCGGCATAGGGTGTAATGATCCCCGCTGGCTTCGATGCTCGCCTTCACTCTCGACATACATCACATACGGCTACATACACGGCAATATCCTTCTTCATACCAGTCCACCAGAAATGTTCCTTCAAATCCAAATACATCTTGGTGTTTCCGGGGTGTATCGAGTATGGTGAGTCATGAGCCTCCTGAAGTTTTAACTTCCTGATCTCTGGGTCATTGGGCACATAAACTCGGTCCTCAAACCATAAGGTATCGTTCCCATCCTCACGAAAACCTTTGGCCTTTCCTTTGCTCATCTTATCCTTTATCTCGGTAATCTCTTTGTCATCCTTCTGAGCTTCTCGAATCTTGTCCAACAATGTCGACTGAACCTCCATTGTCGCAACGAAACCTCTTGGAACAATCTCCAACCGAAGTTTCATGATATCCTCAGCTAACTCCTTCGGCAATCCCTTACTTTCAAGGATATTAGCATAACTCTTCCGACTCAAAGCGTCTGCTACGACATTGGCCTTTCCTGGATGATAGTGTAGCTTCATGTCGTAATCCTTTATAAGCTCCAACCATCTCCTCTGCCTAAGGTTCAGCTCCTTTTGGGTGAAAATGTACATCAAACTCTTATGATCAGTGTACACATCACAATGGTTTCCAATAAGATAATGTCTCCAGGTTTTCAATGCATGCACTACGGCTGCTAGCTCCAAATCATGCGTGGCATAGTTCAACTCATGGGGTTTTAGTTGTCGTGAGGCATACGAAACAACTCTTCCGTCCTGCATAAGCACACATCCAAGTCCTAAGCGGGAGGCGTCGCAATAAACTTGGAACTCCTTATGTATATCTGGCAGTGTTAGCACTGGGGCTGTAGTCAAACGTGGCATGCCTGGTAACTCCTCTGGGAAAACATCCGGAAAATCTTTTACTACGGGCACTTCCTCCTGTACAAATCCTGTGAGGGCATTCACTTGGCTCCTCCTAGGCACATGCCTAGATACATACTTAATCCTTTTTCCCTCCGGGGTGGTGAGATAAATCGACTTACTAGCATAGTCAATGCTTCCTCCATACTTTGACATCCAGTCCATGCCTAATATCACATCCAATCCTTGTGACTCCAAGATAATTAGGTCGGACGGAAAAACATGTGTGCCAATGGTTAGGGGTATCTGGTTGCACCATCGGCTAGCCATGTACTCTGCTCCAAGCGAGCTCACTAAAAGAGGGGTCCTAAGGGTTTGGGTTGGTAGTTTAAACTTTTTCACAAATCCCCTTGAGATGTATGAATGTGATGTACCAGTATCGAAAAGAACAAGAGCGGTAAATGACTTAACCAAAAACTTACCTATTACCGCGTCCAGCTGCTCTTCAACCTCCTCCATGTTAACGTGGTTCACTTTTCCTTTGTTGAATGGATTAGGCTTCTTCCCAGCGCTCCCATTTCCGTTTCCGTTCCTTCCTTCAGGGCAATCATTGGCATAGTGCCCTGTCTTTCCGCACTTAAAGCAAGTAACTTGACTTAGGTCCCTTTTGGCGGGTGTAGCTGGATTGGAGCAGTTCTGATTGTTATTAACTCTGTTCCCATTTCCATTCTTAGAACCATTGTGGTTATGCGATCCTCCTCCAGTGTGGTTGTGACCTCCATGGTTATGAACAAGTCCTCCCGAGTTCGGGGTTAAGCGAGGCTTATGCTGAGCTCCTGAGTTATACTTCCCTTGTCCATACTTCCTTTTACGGCTCTCAATCTGCTGCTGCTTCCCTTCAATCATAAGAGACTTATCTACCAACTCCTGGTAGTTGTTGAAGGTTGCTACCATCAACTGCATGCTCAACTCATCATTTAGCCCTTCCATAAACTTCTCCTGCTTCGCGGCATCTGTGGCCACATCATCAGGGGCATAGCGTGATAGCTTGCTAAAATCATCCACGTACTGAGC
Source organism: Aegilops longissima (assembly GCA_021605205.1). NCBI lineage: Eukaryota > Viridiplantae > Streptophyta > Magnoliopsida > Poales > Poaceae > Aegilops > Aegilops longissima. The sequence goes on along the minus strand of CM038677.1, from coordinate 554,325,765 downwards.
CACAGTACGGTTCCCCTGGCGTAAGTTGCGGAACTCCCGCTTCTTCATCTGCATAGCTCCAGTTGAGACATGGGATGTGCGAAAAGCTTGCTGAAACTGATCCCAAGTAGCATTGGCTATAGGAAAAGTAGCTGTGTAATTCTCCCACCATGAGGCTGCTGGTCCATCCAATTGGTGTGCGGCAAAGCGCACCTTCTCCGCATCTGTGCAACCTACGGTGGTCAACTCCCTTCCAATACGGCGTAGCCAATCATCAGCAACTATTGGCTCGGTGCTACTGGAAAACATCGGCGGTTGTAACCTTAGTAAACAGGCTAAGTTGTCCACTGGCGGCGGGTTATTGTTGTTGTTTTTGTTGTTGTTGTTGTTGTTGTTGTTGTTGTTGCCCTGATTCTGAACTAGCAATTGCATCAAAGCATTCTGCTGCTGGATCAACTGGGTGAGCTCCGGTGGGAAAGGAAAACCGGTGTCACGTCTCGGAGGCATCTGAGGGGTTTAGATGGAAGAGATTAGAATAGAAAAAGGTCAAACGAGAAAACACTACCCATATGCACATGAGACAAACACAATCATTTCACTCAATCAACCAAGCAAGGGCATACAACGGTCTAGAACTATCGCATAAGTGATCAACTACTACTAAATACATGGGGGAATACTACTAATATATGGTGGTCATCTAGAAATTTTGATCGGTGGAAGACTCCATGATGTCTGCTCCAGCTTCGTCTTCATAGTCATCATCACTAGGATCGGAATTGGTGTCGTCGATGATGATGTAGTTGTCCGGGCAAATGGGTTCGTCGTCTTCTTCTCCCGGTGCTGGTCCTCCCATGAATACTCCGATCTTCTTAACCAGGTCGTCATTCTTCTCTAGTAATGTCTTGATTTCCTCCTCATATCCATCACGTGTAAACTTGAGTTCTTCCTCCAGCTCGATGATCCTGGTCTTCCCTTCTTCAATTCCATCATGTCTGCGCACATCTGGTTCTCTTGACGTCGAATGTGCTCGTTTAGCTCCTGGATGAAAGCTGCAATGGATCTATCCTTCTTGGTGCTGATCACTTCCCATTGCTCGTCTCGGCGCCCACATATTTGATAGATAGTGTCCTTAAGTTCCTTGTTGTAGACTTCTCCAATGCGTCCCATGGTAATGTGGGCTGCCATGCTCTTGCCTAGGCTCCAAGTGAGTGCTTCAAAAGAAAATTCTATGGGTTTAGAAGTTGGCGAGAACGTCCTTCCTGGAGCTTGTACTTGAATCATCCAGCGTTCCTCTTCTGGTAAGGTGGCATTGTACGTCCCGGTGAAGCTTGGTATTCCAATGTTCAAGTATCTAGTAACTTCCTTCAGGTGGCGTCCAAAAGGTGTGTCTTCATCCGGTTGGGCAAACTTGTTCTTCATCTCCGTCATCCTAAAGAGTGGAAAAATGGAGAGGAGTCAGAAATGAGTAGAGAAGAGTGACCTATGGTTTATCTTAGTAGTCGTGTCCTACACTCAGCGTGTGCTCGATACCATCTTGTAGCGACCCGACCTCGATGGTCAAGTCTCGTATTTCAAAGTGTCATCCTCGGATCAAGAATCTTGACACACACAGTACTCGAAGGATTTATAACAGAGTAGCAATCACAGACTTATTACATCGAATGCCTCAAAAGAGAACTTATTACAATAATATGGCTTAAGGCCATCTAATGCGATAACAACGGAAGGCTTGGAAGATAAAGTGAGTCCATCAACTCCAACGGCATAGCTGAGCTGCACGGCAACGACCTAATGAACCTTACTCCTCGTCTGAAAAGTCTGCAACATAATATGTTGCAGCCCGAGAACGGGTCAGCACATGGAATATGCTGGCAAAATAACACAGTAAAACAAGAACATGATAATGCTATCACTACATGCATATTTGGCTGGTGGAAAGCTCTATGGTTATAGTTTTGCGAAAAGCCAATTTTTCCCTACAACAATGGAATAGCTTTTTAATTTAACTATCATGGTGGTTGTAACATTGAGAAGGTATAACCCCAACTCAATCCTATTTAAAGTAGTTAACAACCCAACAATATTAATTAAGAGTGATGAGATACATGTGATAACCCAAATACTAGATATTCAAGATTGTCCATAACCGGGGACACGGCTAACCATGATTAGATTGTACACTCTGCAGAGGTTTACACACTTTTCCCCACAAGACTCGATCGCCTCCGTTGATTTCTCGCACTGCATGGTGTTTGAGAAACGGATGACCGAAACACATTCTTTCAGAAACATTAACTCTCTACTCTAGGTAGACCATACCAAACCTACAAAACCCACTACCTGCTGATCTACCTCTTCAAGAGCTTCACGTAACCTACTCAACTATGCTAGAGCCCATAATAGCTTGTGGCTGCACACGGAAGTTTCTAGCATGAATCATCTCAGTTCCCTTTAAGCACTGGTGGCGGTCCATAGGAAGATCACACGGTACCCCGGATTTCAAAAAACAGACAACCTTTGGGTTCCCCGGGTGCCTCAATCCACCCAGATGTTAATTTTAAGTTGCCACCTTAAGTTGAACCATTAATTAACAATCTCACCTCTGTCATGGATTCACTCAAACCCAACCACGTCTACGAGCATAACATAGCAATATAAGAAACACGTAGAAGTAACTCCCGAGGGTTTGATAGAAACAGGGCAATAGGTTCTACCTCAATAACTACTTCCCAACCCACAAGTTAATGACATCCTAACCATGCAATGTTTGAGGATTGAAACTAATGCATAAAAACTGGGTATGAAAAGAGTATGATCAATGTGTTACTTGCCTTGCTGACGATCCGCGAATCCTAGAGACACGTAGTAACACGCTTCGCACTCCGGGAATTCTATCACAAACAAACAATAACTTACATAAGCAACAAGCAAAGATGCACAAGCAAAACCCAACTAAAAGAGGTTGACCAGAAAGTTCAACTTAAGAACTCCGGTTCGCAAAAAGAATCAAACCAAACGGAGCAACGAAACTCAAACGGCGAAAGAAACAAGATCCGTTTACTAATCTGAACTAAGGTCAACTTTTATAGTACCAAAATCTTGTTTAAGTTGATTAAACAGAAAGAGGGTCTCGAGACAAAGATCTAGGCGCTTGAATCGCCTGATTCCGACTAACGAGCGAAAAGATAAACAGAAACTAAGATCGGATCAGAAATCACGATCGAGAATAATCGCGGAAAAATCTGATTAAAAGAAAACTGACGAACAGACTAACGAACGAGCGTTCGTTAGCTGTAACTAACGGGCGAACTACCGTTCGTTAAAACGAATGTACGGACAAACGTCCGCAAATTAGAAAAACCGAGGAAAACCGGTGAACTGAAAGAAAACGAACTAGTGTTTCTAAAAAACCCGAACGGTTTTAAAAAAAAACGGCGGCTCGGATCGGGGCGGTACCTCGAAGAGGTGGCTCCAGCGGGGCAAAGTTGGGCGGCGGGGCGGCGGCTCTCGGGCGGCGGGCTTGGCGGCGGCGCTGGTGGCAAGCGGCGGCGAGGCGCTGGCGGCGGCGGCCGGCGAAGGCAGCGGGCTCGCGGGAGGGCTCTTGGTGGTGGTGTGGTAGCGGGGTGGTGTAGCGACCCGACCTCGACGGTCAAGCCTCGTGTTCTTGTGCCATCCTCGGATTAGTATGCTGGCACACACAAGACATCAATGTATATATCAAAGTGCAATCACATGTATAATTAACGTAAAACTGATATATACCTCATAAGTCACAATGAAACAAATAGTCGGGTGTGGAGTCCCATCAACGCCATCGGCAGGTTGAGTGTAGACCGTAACCCTGATCGTAACTCTTACTCGTCGAGGAAATATCGCAACATGATACGTTGCAGCCGTGTAGGTCAGTACATTGAATGTACCGCAAGATCACAACATGAGAAAACAGATGGTAAAACTATACTATATGCAATTTGGCTTTGTGGCTCGGGTCGAGTTTTGTTTACGTAAAAGCTGGTTTTATTTTCCCTACCTCAAAGGAATAAATGAAGTCTGTACTATGGAGTTTTCTATCATGACATGGTTCCGCCAACCGATGTCTCATAGCCCAAAATCATCATAAGTTGCCCACAATTAAGTTATCAATCCGTGTTGAGAGTTCCGAGATAGATCCAAGTCCAGATGCTCAAATTGTCCGTAATCGGGACACGGCTAATCGATTAGGTTTAAACCCTCCGCAGAGGTTTGTACACTTTACACGCAATATTCGATCCTCTTTTACGCTCTCGCACTTCGTGGTGTTTGAGAACAAGATGACCAAACATGGTCTTCAAGAGTTCCCGACCACCGTCCGGTGCTCATTCAATCCTACCGTAGTTCTACATCTGCTAGCACCGCCCTAGCAGAGTCACAACTAAGGTCAACCAAGCCGAGCCCATAGTGACTTGCGGTTGCATGTAAGCTTCCGGCATGAAGTATTCTTCCGTCTCTTTGAGTCTGGGTGAAGCTTTCGCAAGATGTCATGGCGCTTCTCCATGCATCCCGCCAACCACTGGTTTCTCTAGGGTGCCCGTCAACCGCCCTCCACCCAAGAGTGTGTATTGAATTCTTGTCTCGAGTCTTGAAGTCTTGAGGCCTTGAAGATGCAGTCCTTGCAGATTCCATCATGGAGTTGTCGCCATTGACGAGATCCTCCATTCTCACACCACTCCCGAGCACTCATACCAACCCCGCCTACTATAGTGTAGCATTAAAATAAATAACGCCCCGGTTTGGTAACAGGTGATGGGTTCCTGCCTCATGCATACTACTCAACTACAAGGATTCAATGTCACTCTGGAGGGTGGTTGCAAAGATGCCACTAAATGCAATAAAACATAGGTATGAAAGCATGGTCAAAGTGAACTTGCTCGGTAAGTTGATGAAGATAACAAAACTCTCGAATAATGACTTGGTAGAACTATTCGTCACTCCGTTGAAAATCTATATAGTCAAACATAGCATTCATATAAGCAATCATCCTAGCAAACAATTCTAACACTCATAATAAAACCAACAAATAAAAATGCAAATCAATGAACACCAAATAAAAACAAAGGAAAACTAAACAACAAAACTACTAAAGAAAACTCTAAGACATAACACAAAAATAGTTTTGTCCTAAGTAAAATTTAACAACAAAGAAAATACCAACATAATAAATAATCTGAAAAGAAAATATAAAACAACTAATTTTAACAGAAAGTATTTTTCATAAACTTTTAATAACAAAAAGAAACAAATAAACAGCTTTTATGAAACACTAACTATGTCCTAAACCAGTTTTCATACAAAACTAAATAAAATAAATTTTAAAATAAAACAAAATTTTATTTGGTTTACTAACAGAAAAAAACTAAATTTGTCAAAAGTGACAAAAATAAATAATTTAAAACTAATAAAAACAATAAAGAAAAGACTAAAACAAAGCTATAACTAAAACAGTAGTGTTTTGCTAAAACCTAATTTAAAATTAAAGTAAAAATAAAGAAGTATATGCTACTGGATAGACAAAACCATAATAAAACAGTAGCAAAAATAATAAATCAAAAATACTTTGTAAAACTCAAAATATGACCAAATTAGTGATTTGAACAAATTTCATCAAATTCAAATCTAAACTATTCAAATTTGAAACCTAAGTACACAAACAGAAACTTAAGCAAATTTGTGACACAATGCAAAAAGAATCACTCAATTTGGATCAAAAACCTAAAAGTTATAAGCAATATAAAATCAGAACTATTCTGATTTTAAAACAGAAACGAAAAAAGAAGAAGAAAACGGGCAGGTGCTACGTGGCCTACTGCTACTGGCTAAAACGGTGAGTGTTTGGTAACTAAACGGTGCTCGGCCGATACTTAACAAAACCATGCATGCACGTGTAAAAAAACCGGGGAACTGGTTCGAACTAAATCGGACTTAACCGTATAAAAACCGGAACTAAACCGATCTAATAAAAAAAACCTAATCGTTCGTTAGATCTAATCTAGCGCGTCAATAACAGATCGGACGGTGAAGGGGAAGTGGAGAGCTCACCGCTGGGAAGGTCGACGGCGCGCTGCTTTCGGACGTCGTCGCGCGGCGGCGTTCGATTGTCGGCGGGTTCGGCGAGGGAACGGGCGGACGCGGCGCTTGACGGCGAGTCCAGCGGTGGTCGAGATGGCGCCCGAGGTGGAAGGAAACGGACGACGGCGAGCTCGAGGCGGCGGTGGAGTTCGGGTGGTCGGCGGCGGTGGGGTTCCAAGGGCGCAGGAGCTCGGGCGAGTCCTCGGTGAGATGCGTGGACGGCGAGGAGAGTCCGGAGGTGGTCTCGGGCGGCGAGGGTCGGAGTAGCTTCGGTTAGAGCGGCAATGGCGCTGGTGGGGCACTCGGCTCCAGCGAGCAATGGCGGCGAGCGGAGAGGGTTTCGGGGGGGGAAAGGAGGGGGACGGGTCGAGGAGGGGGGTTTATATAGGGGGGACTTGGAGGAGGGGCGGATCGGGAGAGGATCCCGAGGATCACGGGATTCGGCGGTGGTTTCGGCGTGGGGAGGAAGAAGCAAGGAGCGAGGAGAGAAGACGGTGGGGCCCAGCGGTCAGCGGGACAAGGCAAGCGAGAGGAGGCGGGCGATCGACCAAGGCGTTTGGGCGTGAGCGTGCCAGCTGGCTTGTTGCTAGTGGACTCTGACCGGGCTGGCCGGGCCGAGGAAAAGGGAGAGAGAGAGTTGGGCCTCGGTGGCTTGGCCGTTTTTTTTTTATAAAACATGGACAACAAAACAAACACAAATAAATAAATAAATAATATTATATAGACATATAATATATCAAAATTTTCAGAAAAAAATTTCGTACAACATGAACTATTTTTCAAGTTCAAATAAAATCCTCAAAAATTTACAAAACTCAAATAGTGTTGTTGTTGCAATAAAACCCAACAAAAATCATTTTAAAATACCAACATTATTTCAAAATTATTTTCTCCTAATTTTCCATTGAAAAGAATCATTTTACCCATATTTCCATATATTTTATTTTTGGAGAAAAATAATTTGAATAAAATCCAAATAATTCCAAATTGAAAGGGGGTTTCAAAATACTTTCAAATGACTTTCAGTTTGATTCTTTTTAACTTCCAACTCCTATTTCATATAATTGAAGAAGTCATTTTATCTTGTCTCATGAAAATCATTGAGTTGCATAAAGCTTTGAATTTGAAATATTTTCAAATGAAATTCAAATCTTTTCCAAAACTCTTTTTCATTTAAAATGAAAGCAGTCATGTCATCTTCACTCTAGGGTTTTGTGTTGGAATGAAATTGAATTCATTGAGATCCAAAAAGGGAAAAGGGAAAGTTTGGGAAAGTCATTTCATTCCCTCTCATTCAACTTTCAAAAAGTTTCAAATCCCACTCAATTTCACTCAATCAATCAAACAAACAATCAAACAACAAGCATAGTTATTTATTTAATATAACATTCCAAAATTTAGAATTTTGGGATGTTACAAATCTACCACACTTAAAATGAATCTCGTCCTCGAGATTCGAAGAGGCTAGCAAGAAAAGGTTAGGGTTTGGGGTCTTCCAGTAAATGTTTCGATCGGAATGGTCTAGTGTGCTACCACACTTAAAAGTAGGGTTATGGTTCCAACGGAACTCATGTACTCCATCCCTAGGGTGAACACTATCGGTCTCCTCACAACTTCAAGTAACTCCAATACCGGGCTCTTCCGTAGGGTCAAACCTTCTCCTCAAGCACGTGTCCTTTCATCTGGTGAGGTTCTTCCGAGACTGTGTCTCCTTATCTCGACGGTCTGCCGCCAATAAACAACTATCGAGATCTCATGGTGGTCGACCATTAATGTTTCTCTGCAGGAATAATGGGTTGGGTTGGGTCTCACCGTATGACCTACGTTTTGGCAACGGTTGCATGTACATGGATCAATCGTCCTACCATTCTAAGGTTTTGGCTTGTCAACGACGCTCTTCTAAAGTTTTCAAGTCTCTCGATTTTCCATCAACATATGATAGTTCATGATAGAAGTCTCGGTATGGGGCCAATCCATCCCGCACTTGAATCATTACCACATACGTAAAGCAGTGAATCACGTATTCTAACACTTGGGCATACTCACAAGCATTGCGAATTTCTCTTGTTGACGAACCGAGTTGAATAAATCCTTGGTTTCGCAAGCTGAACAAGACATCTAACGTTTCTTCACAACCCTCGGTTTTTTTTCGTATCCTCCTAAAAATGTCGGATGATTAAACTCGAGTTTTCTTCGAAATATGTTCCTCTAGAAGAGTGTGCTTGCTTCTTATTAACTCCTGGGCCGTGGGTTATGGCCCACTTCAACTCTTGTACAATTTTAACTCATCCTTCCGAGGATTATCATTCCATATTCCAACATTACATCTCTTGTAAATCCAATAGTACTTCTTCCTTCATACCCTTGTGGTGACGATCATACAAAACTCCAACTTATTTTGTCCAGCTTCCTTCTATGGACCGTCATGAATAACACTTTTCTTTCTTCATTGATCCTATGGCTTTACGGAGTACTACGACACCAAAAAGAATGCACTAGTTTATCCATAAATCCCATTATTTTCATATCAATTTTTATTACATCCTTAACCATTTTTCAGAATCCAAATTCCAAAAGTTTATTACAAATGCTGCCACCCACATGGTTGGTATGGTCGGACATTACTTCCAACTTTATTTATTTATCCTCCTCGAGGATTCTTTAGTCCCGCTGGAATTGTGCGACATGCGCCTTTGAAATCTTCAATCTTCGTTTCATCGTGGTGGCCTTGAGCTTCACCTCCATCATCTCTGCATGCACTTCTCTCGAGGTATTCCTGAGTATAACGGAGTCTTGCTTCAAGTATTTCTCCAATCCGGCGATGGCTTCCATGGCTGCTTCACGAACAGCGTCAAGAAAATTGCTTGTGGTACACGTGAGATGAAAAGTACTGCCCCATCATCTTTGGGCAAACTCCTTTCAAACGGTGGAGGTGTACCTCCACATACCAAAGTTCCACTCCCTTTTGCGTGAAGGGTAGCCTTTGTAGACCGTGATCTCCTTCAAGGTGAATATGCTTCATCATGTCCTTCAGATCTTGGGTAATCATGATCACTTGTCGTGGTCATGATCGCTTCCGGACCTTTAAGGAAAGACTCGTAAAGGGTCGCCATCTGCAGTTGTAAAACAAAAATGGTGCTCGTAATAAGGTACATATCTCCGGGTACACATTCATATCATCCAAACAAAACTTCAAACTCAATTTCCAACATCCAGTTTATGCATCACAACTCACTTTCTTCCATGTTCATCCGAATATTAATTTCCAAGATAAAATATAACAACTCCTTAAAGCCTTTCAGATATGACATATCAACTTTATTGAGTCATGAATTATTACAATCTCTCGAGTAATCTATTACATAACTCAACCCCGCATTCTCATGAAAAGTGTTTTCCATACTATCCTTATTCCGATATCAACATCTCCACTACTCAACTCCAGATTTATCATGATTTGAACAATCCCTAGCAAAATGTCCTGCTTCCTTGCAACAAAAACAAATAACTTTCGGCATGTCTCGAGGCTTCTTGGTGATGGTGCCTCGCTCCTTGAGTTCCTTGCTTCCTTTCGAGACAATCATTGGCATAATGCCCGACGCCCTTACATTCAAAGCAGGTAATATGACTCTTGTCCCTCTTTGCAGAAATTGGGTTGTTTCGAGGGTGTCTTTGTTTTCTCTTCCTGGTTTTCTTCGCTCGATCAAACGTTCTATTCCCGTGGATCAAACTCCATTGCTTCGTCGGAAGTATCCCAGATACTCTTTTCTTTCCTTGGTGCAACATTGTGAAAAATGTCCTTCTTCTCCACATGAATAGCGTGCATTGGAGTAAAATCTGTTGAGGCCTTCTCCATCGTGGTCTTCAACACATTCCTTCATCACAGTGTTCTTTCATAACTTCTCGGAGGGCTTCTTTCATTCCTTCTTCCTGCTCCTGAATAGTTTGTTGCACCATGGAGTAAATGTGACACTGAGTCGGGTAGTGGGTGGTTCCTTCACACAAGAAACAAGTCACCTGACTAGTTGGGCATTCCTCAGCTGGGTGTTTCTCCTCACAATGAGGGCATCCATCCTTGTGTTCCTCCTCGGTGTGTCCTATTTCTCCGCAAATCTTGCAGGCACAAGGTTTCTTCTTCGGGTTATCGTAGTGCTTCCGGATGAGACGTGATCTCATCAGGGTCTTCTTGAATTCCTCCCAAGTTCTTGCTCCATTAAATCCTTGTATGGCTTGATGCATTTTCCACCAGGTTGCAGCACTTTCTGTAAAGTACTGAAGAGCGTATTGAACCTCATACTTCCTTGGAATCAAATTTCTCCAGAAGTGATTCTCCGTGTTCTGAATCCATAGCTCTACCTCCGGCTGAGTCTTCGGTCCAGAGAATATCAGTCCGACTTCATTCATCATCTATGGGGTCCAAAAGTTTTGGAATGAGATATGAGAGAGGTGGGGAGGGATATACACACAATACAAACAATAGTTTTTGAAGAAACAAGTTTTACTTTGTGGCTGTCACAAAACATCAAACAAATGACAGCTCACAAATCGTCGCATCTAACGTAGGTGTATAATAGGGGTTTGGTCTCTAAAGGTCAAATAATTCTTCAGGAACTTCCAATTCTTCAAGTCTTCAGATTCTTCAATTGTTGCAGCTTCAACTCTTCTAATGCATGGTGAAATCCTGGTTACTTTGAAGGGGTCATCAGCTGTCCGATATCTTTCTTGGAGCGGCTTCAGTTGATCCTTCATGTGGTCAAAAGGGAAAAGGGGTATATTCTAACTATTTGAGGTGAGAGTGTCTATTTGATTAAATCAGAAAAGATGAGAAGTAAGAGTCTTTCTTTTAAAATAAAGTTTTAGAAATTTCCTGTCCTAGGGCTTTCTGGTTTCTAGGGTCACGTCCTACAGTCAACATGTGCTCTGATACCATATTCAGAGCGACCCGACCTCGACGGTCAAGCCTACGTGTTGTTGTGCCATCCTCGGATTAGTATGTCGGCACACACAAGACATCAATGTATATATCAAAGTGCAATCACATGTATAATTAACGTAAAACTGATATATACCTCATAAGTCACAATGAAACAAATAGTCGGTGTGGAGTCCCATCAACGCCATCGGCAAGTTGAGTGTAGACCGTAACCTCAGATCGTAACTCTTACTCGTCGAGGAAATATCGCAACATGATACGTTGCAGCCGTGTAGGTCAAGACATTGAATGTACCGCAAGATCACAACATGAGAAAACAGATGGTAAAACTATACTATATGCAATTTGGCTTTGTGGCTCGGGTCTGAGTTTTGTTTATGTAAAAGCTGGTTTTATTTTCCCTACCTCAAAGGAATAAATGAAGTCTGTACTATGGAGTTTTCTATCATGACATGGTTCCGCCAACCGATGTCTCATAGCCCAAAATCATCATAAGTTGCCCACAATTAAGTTATCCATCCGTGTTGAGAGTTCCGAGATAGATCCAAGTCCAGATGCTCAAATTGTCCGTGAATCGGGACACGGCTAATCGATTAGGTTTGAACCCTCTGCAGAGGTTTGTACACTTTACCCGCAAGATTCGATCCTCTTTTACGCTCTCGCACTTCGTGGTGTTTGAGAACAAGATGACCAAACATGGTCTTCCAAGAGTTCCTCCGACCACCGTCCGGTGCTCATTCAATCCTACCGTAGTTCTACATCTGCTAGCACCGCCCCAGCAGAGTCACAACTAAGGTCAACCAAGCCGAGCTATAGTGACTTGCGGTTGCATGTAAGCTTCCGGCATGAAGTATTCTTCCGTCTCTTTGAGTCTGGGTGAAGCTTTCGCAAGATGTCATGGCGCTTCTCCATGCATCCCGGCCAACCACTGGTTTCTCCAGGTGCCCGTCAACCATCCTCCACCCAGTAGTGTGTATTGAATTCTTGTCTCGAGTCTTGAAGTCTTGAGGCCTTGAAGATGCAGTCCTTGCAGATTCCATCATGGAGTTGTCGTCATTGACGTAGATCCTCCATTCTCACACCACTCCCGAGCACTCATACCAACCCCGTCTACTATAGCGTAGCATTAAAATAAATAACGTCCCGGGCTTGGTAATAGGGTGATGGGTTCCTGCCTCATGCATACTACTCAACTACAAGGATTCAATGTCACTATTGGAGGGTGGTTGCAAAGATGCCACTAAATGCAATAAAACATAGGTATGAAAGCATGGTCAAAGTGAACTTGCCTGGTAAGTTGATGAAGATAACAAAACTCTCGAATAATGACTTGGTAGAACTATTCGTCACTCCGTTGAAAATCTATATAGTCAAACATAGCATTCATATAAGAAATCATCCTAGCAAACAATTCTAACACTCATAATAAAACCAACAAATAAAAATGCAAATCAATGAACACCAAATAAAAAGAAAGGAAAACTACACAACAAAACTACTAAAGAAAACTCTAAGACATAACACAAAAATAGTTTTGTCCTAAGTAAAATTTAACAACAAAGAAAATACCAACATAATAAATAATCTGAAAAGAAAATATAAAACAACTAATTTTAACAGAAAGTATTTTTCATAAACTTTTAATAACAAAAATAAACAAATAAACAACTTTTATGAAACACTAACTATGTCCTAAACCAGTTTTCATACAAAACTAAATAAAATAAATTTTTAAATAAAACAAAATTTTATTTGGTTTACTAACAGAAACAAAACTAAATTTGTCAAAAGTGACAGAAATAAATAATTTAAAACTAATAAAAACAATAAAGAGAAGACTAAAACAAAGCTATAACTAAAACAGTACTGGTTTGCTAAAAACCTAATTTAAAATTAAAGTAAAAATAAAGAAGTATATGCTACTGGATGGACAAAACCATATTAAAACAGTAGGAAAAAGAATAAATCAAAAATACTTTGTAAAACTCAAAATATGACCAAATTAGTGATTTGAACAAATTTCATCAAATTCAAATCTAAACTATTCAAATTTGAAACCTAAGTACACAAACAGAAACTTAAGCAAATGTGTGACACAATGCAAAAAGAATCACTCAATTTGGATCAAATACCTAAAAGTTATAAGCAATATAAAATCAGAACTATTCTGATTTTAAAATGTAAACGAAAAAAGAAGAAAACGGGCAGGTGCTACGTGGCTCATCACATCGGCTAAAACAGTGAGTGTTTGGTAACTAAACGGCGCCGCCGACATTTAACAAAACCGTGCATGCACGTGTAAAAAACCGGGAACTGGTTCGAACTAAATCGGACTTAACCGTATAAAAACCGAACTAAACCGATCTAATAAAAAAAACCTAACCGTCGTTAGATCTAATCTAGCGTCAATAACAGATCGGACGGTGAAGTGGAAGTGGAGAGCTCACTGGGAAGGTCGACGGCGAGCGGCTCGGACGTCGGGCGGCGGCGGCGTTCGATTGTCGGCGGGCTCGGCGAGGAACGGGCGGACGCGGCGTTCGACGGCGAAGTCCAGCGGTGGTCGAGATGGCGCCGAGGTGGAAAGAGAAGGACGGTGGCGAGCTCGAGGCGGCGGTGGAGTTCGGGTGGTCGGCGGCGGCGGCGTTCAAGGGCGCAGGAGCTCGGGCGAGTCCTCGGTGAGATGCGGACGGCGTTGAGAGTCCGAGGTGGTCTCGGGGCGGCGAGGGGGAGTAGCTTCTAGAGCGACAATGGCGCGGTGGGGCACTCGGCTCCCGCGAGCAATGGCGGCGAGCGGAGAGGGGTTTGGGGGGAAAGGAGGGGACGGGTCGAGGAGGGGGGTTATATAGGGGGACTTGGAGGAGGGGCGGATCGGGAGAGGATCCCGAGGATCACGGGATTCGGCGGTGGTTACAGCGTGGGGAGGAAGAAGCGGAGGAGGAGGACAGACAGTGGGGCCCATGGTCACGGGACAAGGCGAGCGAGAGAGGAGGAGGCGGGCGATCGACCAAGGGGTTTCAAGCGTGAGCGCGATGGGCTGGCCAGCTGGCCGGTTGCTAGTGGGATCTGAGAGAGCCGAGGAAGGGGAGAGGAGTTGGGCCTCGGTGGCCGGCCGTTTTTTTTTATAAAACATGGACAACAAAACAAACACAAATAAATAAATAAATAATATTATATAGACATATAATATATCAAAATTTTCAGAAAAAATTTCTACAACATGAACTATTTTTCAAGTTCAAATAAAATCCTCAAAAATTTACAAAACTCAAATAGTGTTGTTGTTGTAATAAAACCCAACAAAATCATTTTAAAATACCAACATTATTTCAAAATTATTTTCTCCTAATTTTCCATTGAAAAGAATCATTTTACCCATATTTCCATATATTTTATTTTTGGAGAAAATAATTTGAATAAAATCCAAATAATTCCAAATTGAAAGGGGTTTCAAAATACTTTCAAATGACTTTCAATTTGATTCTTTTAACTTCCAACTCCTATTTCATATAATTGAAGAAGTCATTTTATCTTGTCTCATGAAAATCATTGAGTTGCATAAAGCTTTGAATTTGAAATATTTTCAAATGAAATTCAAATCTTTTCAAAACTCTTTTCATTTAAAATGAAAAGTCATGTCATCTTCACTCTAGGGTTTTGTGTTGGAATGAAATTGAATTCATTGAGATCCAAAAGGGAAAAGGGAAAGTTTGGGAAAGTCATTTCATTCCTCTCATTCAACTTTCAAAAAGTTTCAAATCCCACTCAATTTCACTCAATCAATCAAACAAACAATCAAACAACAAGCATAGTTATTTATTTAATATAACATTCCAAAAATTAGAATTTTGGGATGTTGCAGGTGGCGGCGTATATAAAGAGGGGGGCGGCTTGGAGGAGGGGCCAATCTTGGTGGCTTGAGTCCGGCTCGGACTCTGTCCGAGTGGCGGCGAGGCTGGCTGGTGGTGTGAGGCGGTGGCTTGGGCCGGCTGGCTCGGTGAGCCTTAGCCTGGTATGTGTGGAAGTTTTTTAAATGATTTCGCCGATAGAAATAAAATCCTAGAAAATAAAATAAAAACCTAAAAATGCCAAAACAAATTTTCACCGTCTAAATGAAATATTTAGAACGAGATGAACATTTTCTTGGCCCTAAAATGCAATTTTTGAAAACGTGCATTTTTTTCTAAGGCGAATAAAATCCAAATAAAATCAAATAATTGATTTTAACATTTTTCCTCCGACATTTCAATGGTTTTGGAGAAGTCATATTATCTCCTCTCATTTATTTCTAATATGAAATATTTTTCGGAGAGAAAATCATTAAAATCAGAAATCCTCGTTTCATTATTTGATAAAAATCAAATATGAAAACCGGAAAATCCCCAACTCTCTCCGAGGGTCCTTGAGTTGCTTAGGATTTTGAGGATTGCGGAACGAAGATGCAATAAAATATGATATGCATGAATGACCTATGTATAACATTCCAAATTGAAAATTTGGGATGTTACAATAGTTATTACCTAGATGGCTTCTTCTCTCTTTTTGGATATCAATACAATGTTCTCCCCTTCTCTTGTGGAGATCTATTCGATGTAATCTTATTTTGCGTTGTGTTTGTTGAGACCGATGAATTGTGGGTTTAAGATTAAGTTTATCTATGAACAATATTTGAATCTTCTCTGAATTCTTTTATGTATGATTGGTTAGCTTTGCAAGTCTCTTCGAATTATCAGTTTGGTTTGGCCTACTAGATTGATCTTTCTTGCAATGGGAGAAGTGCTTAGCTTTGGGTTCAATCTTGCGGTGTCCTTTCCCAGTGATAGTAGGGGCAGCAAGGCACGTATCGTATTGTTGCCATCGAGGATAACAAGATGGGGTTTATATGATATTGCATGAGTTTATCCCTCTACATCATGTCATCTTGCTTAAAGGGTTATCCTGTTCTTGTGAACTTAATACTCTAGATGCATGCTGGATAACGGTCGATGTGTGGAGTAATAGTAGTAGATGCAGGCAGGAGTCCGTCTACTTGTCTCGGACGTGATGCCAATATACATGATCATACCTAGATATTCTCACAACTATGCTCAATTCTATCAATTGATCAACAGTAATTTGTTCACCCACCGTAATACTTATGCTCTTGAGAGAAGCCACTAGTGAAACCTATGGCCCCTGGGTCTATTTTCCATCATATTAATTTCCCGACAACAAGCTATTTCTGGCGCAGTTTTTATTTTGCTTTCTTTACTTTGCATCTTTATCATAAAAATACCAAAAATATTATCTTATCATATCTTTCAGATCTCACTCTCGTAAGTGACCGTGAAGGGATTGACAACCCCTTTATTGCGTTTGTTGCGAGGATTTATTTGTTTGTGTAGGTGCGAGGGACTCGTGCGTGGTCTCCTACTGGATTGATAACTTGGTTCTCAAAAACTGAGGGAAATACTTACGCTACTTTGCTGCATCACCCTTTCCTCTTCAAGGGAAAACCAACACAGTGCTCAAGAGGTAGCAGAGGGTGGCGCCCCCTCCTTCCTTCTCTTCTCTTTTCCCTTTCCTTCTCTCCTACTCCTACTACTTGGAAGGGCTCCTAGTTCTACTAGGAAAGGGGGAATCCTACTCCCGGTGGGAGAAGGACTCCCCTAGGGCGCGCCATAGAGAGGGTCGGCCCTCCCCCTCCTCCACTCCTTTATATACAGGGAGGGGGGCATCCCTTGGAGACACAACAATTGATCATTGATCTCTTAGCCGTGTGCGGTGCCCCCCTCCACCATAATCCACCTCGGTAATATCGTAGCGTTGCTTAGACGAAGCCATGCGTCGGTAGCATCATCAACACCGCCATCACGCCGTCGTGTTGACGAAACTCTCCCTCGAAGCTCTGCTGGATCGGAGTTCGTGGGACGTCATCGAACTAAACGTGTGTTGAACTCGGAGGTGCCGTGCGTTCGTGTTGGGGAACATAGTAGTTTCAAAAAAATTCCTACGCACACGCAAGATCATGGTGATGCATAGCAACCAGAGGGGAGAGTGTGTCCACGTACCCTCGTAGACCGAAAGCGGAAGCGTTAGCACAACGCGGTTGATGTAGTCGTACGTCTTCACGATCCGACCGATCAAGTACCGAACGCACGGCACCTCCGAGTTCAGCACATGTTCAGCCCTATGACGTCCCTCGAACTCTGATCCAGCCGAGTATTGAGGGAGAGTTTCGTCAGCACGACGGCGTGGTGACGATGATGATGTTCTACGACGCAGGGCTTCGCCTAAGCACCGCTACAGTATTATCGAGGTGGACTATGGTGGAGGGGGGCACCGCACACGGCTAAAAGATCAAACGATCAATTGTTGTGTCTCTAGGGTGCTCCCCCTGCCCCCATATATAAAGGAGCAGGGGGGGTGCGACCGACCTAGAGAGGGGCGCGCCAGGAGTCTGATAACCCACAAGTATAGGGGATCGCAACAGTTTTCGAGGGTAGAGTATTCAACCCAAATTTATTGATTCGACACAAGGGGAGCCAAAGAATATTCTCAAGTATTAGCAGCTGAGTTGTCAATTCAACCACACCGGAAACTTAGTATCTGCAGCAAAGTGTTTAGTAGCAAAGTAATATGATAGTGGCGATACTGATAACAAAAGTAAAGACAGACAAAAGTAATGTTTTGGTATTTTTGTAGTGATGATAACAAGAGTAACGGAAAAGTAAATAAGCGTAAACCAAGTATATGGAAAGCTCAGAGGCACCGGATCGGTGATGGATAATTATGCGGATGCGGTTCGTCATGTAACAGCCATAACATAGGGTGACACAGAACTAGCTCCAGTTCACCAATGTAATGTAGGCATGTATTCCGTAAATAGTCATACGTGCTTATGGAAAAGAGCTTGCATGACATCTTTTGTCCTACCCTCCCGTGGCAGCGGGGTCCTATTGGAAATTAAGGGATATTAAGGCCTCCTTTTAATAGAGAACCGGAACAAAGCATTAGCACATAGTGAATACATGAACTCCTCAAACTATGGTCATCACCGGGAGTGGTCCCGATTATTGTCACTTCGGGGTTGTCGGATCATAACACATAGTAGGTGACTATAGACTTGCAAGATAGGATCAAGAACACACATATATTCATGAAAACATAATAGGTTCAGACCTGAAATCAATGCACTCGGGCCCTAGTGACAAGCATTAAGCATAGCAAAGTCATAGCAACATCAATCTCAGAACATAATGGATACTAGGGATCAAACCCTAACAAAACTAACTCGATTACATGATAAATCTCATCCAACCCATCACCGTCCAGCAAGCCTACGATGCAATTACTCACGCACGGCGGTGAGCATCATGAAATTGGTCATCGAGGATGGTTGATGATGACGACGGTGACGAATCCCCCTCTCCGGGCCCGAGCGGACTCCAGATCAGCCCTCCCGAGAGATTAGGGCTTGGCGGCGGCTCCAGATCGTAAAACGCGATGAAACTTTCTCTCTGATTTTTCTCCCGAAAGCCAATATATGGAGTTGGAGTTGGCGTCGGAGGGCCTGAGGGGCCCACGAGGTAGGGCGGCGCACCTAGGGGAGGCGCGCCCCACCCTCGTGAGCAGGGTGTGGGCCTTGGTCTTCATCTTTGGCGAGGATTTTTATTATTTATTCTAAGATATTCCGTGGAGTTTCAGGTCATTCCGAGAACTTTTGTTTTCGCACATAAAACAACACCATGGCGATTCTCTTTGAAAACAGCGTCATCCGGTTAGTTCCATTCAAATCATACAAGTTAGAGTCCAAAACAAGGGCAAAAGTGTTTGGAAAAGTAGATACGATGGAGCGTATCAACTCCCCAAGCTTAAACCCTTGCTTGTCCTCAAGCAATTCAGTTGACAAACTGAAAGAGAAGAAGAAAACTTTTACAAACTCGTTTGCTCTTGTTGTTGTAAACATGAAAAGCCAGCATTCAAGTTTCAGCAATTATTATGAACTAACCATACTCATAATAACACGTAGGTCTCACAATTACTCATATCAATAATATAATCAGCTAGCGAGCCATAATAATAAAACTCGGATGACAACACTTTCTCAAAATAATCATAACATGATATAACGAAATGGTATCTCGCTAGCCCTTTACGAGACCATAAAACATAAATCAGAGCACCTTTAAAGATCAAGGACTGACTAAACATTGTAATTCATGGTAAAAGAGATCCAATCAAGTAATACCCGATATAAACCAGTTATAATGAATGCAAACGACGGTATGCTCTCCAATGGGTGCTTTTTAATAAGAAGGGTGATGACTCAACATAAAAGTAAATAGATAGGCCCTTCGCAGAGGGAAGCGAGGATTTGCAGAGGTGCGAGCTCGATTTTGAAATAGAGATAAATTATATTTTGAGCGGCATACTTTCACCGTCAACGCAACAACTATGAGATGGCTGTATCTTCCATACTACATGCATTATAGGCGGTTCCCAAACAGAATGGTAAAGGTTTATACTCCCCTCCTCCACAAGCATCAATCCATGGCTTGCTCGAAACAACGAAAGTGCCTCCAACATTCAACGGGTCCCAAGGGAGTTTTGTTTAATTATTTTGATTTGCTTTGATCTTTTTGGATCATGGGACTGGGCATCCGGTTCTGGCCCTTTCTCGTGAATGAGGAGCGAGTCCACTCCTCTTGAGAATAACCCACCTAGCATGGAAGATATAGACAGCCATAGTTGCACATGAGCTGCTCGAGCATACAAAACAGAATTTTTATTTGAAGGTTTGGAGTTTGACACATACAAATTTACTTGGAGCAGCGGTAGATACCGCATATAGGAAGGTATAGTGGACTCATATGGAACAACTTTGGGGTTTAAGGAGTTTGGATGCACAAGCAGTATTCCGCTTAGTATAGGTGAAGGCTAGCAAAAGCTGAAGCGACCAAGCGAGAGGCGACAACAGTCATAAACATGCATTAAAATTAATTTACACCGAATATAAGCATGAGTAGGATATAATCCACCATGAACATAAATATCATAAAGGCTATGTTGATTTGATTCAACTACATGCGTGAACATGTGCCAAGTCGAGTCACTCAATTCATTCAAAGGAGGATACCATCCTATCATACCACATCATAATCATCTCAATAGCATGTTGGCACGCAAGGTAAACCATTATAACTCATAGCTAATCAAGCATGGCATAAGCAACTATAATCTCTAAATGTCATTGCAAATATGTTTACTTCATAATAGCTGAATCAGGGACGATGAATCATCATATTTACAAAAACAAGAGAGGCCGAGTTCATACCAGCTTTTCTCATCCCAATAAGTCCATAACATATCATCATTATTTCCTTTCACTTGCATGACCGAACGGTGTGTATAATAATAAGAGTGCACGTGCATTGGACTAAGCTGGGATCTGCAAGCATTCAACTCAAGAGAGAAGACAAGTAATATAGGCTCTAAGTTAGCTAAACAATAATGCATATGAGAGCCACTAAGCATTTTCAATATGGTCTTCTCCTACTGACCCCCAAAGAAAAGAAAAGAAAAATAAAAACTATTTACACGGGAAATCTCCCAACAAGAAAAAGAAGAACGGGAAATATTTTTGGGTTTTCTTTTTAATTATTACTACTACAGCAGGAAAAATAGACTAACTAATTTTTTTGTTTTTTCTTAAGGTTTATCAAACACACAAGAAGAAAGCTAGAAAAAGAAAATAAACTAGCTTGGATATTATAGTGAAAGAGTATGAGCACCGACCTCTAGCAATGAGTGTGTGTGAACATAAATGAAATGTCGGTGGGAATACGTACTCCCCCAAGCTTAGGATTTTGGCCTAAGTTGGTCTATTGCCTGGGATAACCTGGTTGATACCCATAGGTGTAGTTGGGGTCGTACTGCGATGCAGCGGCTACCGCCTCCTGAGCAGCAGCATGGCGTCAAGCTGCCTCCGCTCTCCTCTCATACTCATCTGCCTCCTCCCTGGTAATAATATATCTTCCTCTCGTCTGAAAATCAAAGAAGGCAGGAGCAGGAAGAGTAACACGGATCACCCTCACGAATGTCTACATCAAGAAAATTAGCTAAGCGGGTTGCATAAGTTCCTCCAAAGAAATCTCTGTTATGTCTATTATGATGCAACCTACGAGCTACAATGGCTCCCATATGATAAGATTGGTCCCCTAACACATCACTTCTGAGAATGCTGAGATCAGGGGCACACATGTGACATGCTTCATCCTTAGCATATATGCTTCTACCAATGAAGAGAGCAAAATAATGTATAGCAGGAAAGTGAATTCTCCCTATAGGGGCTTTCGCTATATCTCTAGATTCCCCCACAGTTATTCTAGCAAGAAAGTATCTATATTCAGATTTAGGGGGATCCCTGATACTACCCCAAGATGGAAGTTTGCATGCAAGAGTGAAATCCTCTAAGTCCATGGTATAAGATTTGTCATAAAGGTCAAACATGGTGAAGGAGAATTACGCCAAGATGAAAACTCAAACCTCCCACAAATGAACTTGTGAGATCACGATCTTTGGGGGCATTTATCAGCTTCAAAGTCCTCAAGACCGGCATTACGCAAATATGCGTAGAATTCTTCTTTGATTCCCGCTCGATCCATGAAATTTTCAGAAGGCCATTCACAGGGCCTCACGAGAGCGTCTCTTGGTGGTTCCTCGTCACCATCACGCATTGCAAGCCCGGGACCTTGCTTCCTTGAAGAACCACCTTGGAACATCTTCCTAAGCATATTGTTTTCTCTGAAAAATAATTCTGAAATTTTTAGTAACTTCAAACAAAAGTGAACCAACTTCAGTAAAACTGATAGCAACTACTCATACAAGTGCCTAGAGCATATATCAAGCATTAGAACTACTTGGAACCATATATATTTGACATGCAAGCTCAAGAACATGGTCACCTATGCAGCACAAATTTGCAATGAATAAAGCACTAGAACAAAAACTAATTGGACCAATGGAGGAGTCACATACCAAGGAACAATCTCCCCAAGCAGTTTTGCATGAGGTGCTTTGAGCAAGGAGATCGAAAATCGCAGCAAAAATTGCTGGAATACGAGCTTGAGTTGGTTTTTCGGGTTTGTGTGAGACAGAGGAAGAAGATGGGTGCAGGGATAAGTGGAGGAGGGTCACCGTCGGCCCACGAGGCAGGGGGGGCGCGCCCTCCACCCTCGTGGCCAGGTGGCAGCTCCCCATGTAATTTTGCACTAAAATCCTCAAATATTCGAAAAAATCATATTAAATTGGCATGGCATTCTGAGGACTTTTATTTTCGGGATATTTTTATATTGCACAGATAAATCAGGAAACAGATAGAAAAATACTACTTTTACTTTATTTCTACTAAGGAACGAAAAATATAAAAAGGGTACAGAAGGTTGTGCTTCTAGTTTCATCCATCTCATGCTCATAAAAAAGAATCCACTAACAAGGTTGATCAAGTCTTGTTAACAAACTCATTCCGATTAACATGGAACCGGAGAAATTTCGAATAGCACTATGTTACCTCAACGGGGATATGGACATCCCCAATAATAAGTATATCATATTTCTTTTTGACAGTAGGGAGAGGAAATTCAAAACCTCCAAATATAATCGATGGAATTTTTCCAATAGAGTTGATACTATGAACTTGAGGTTGTTTCCTCGGAAAGTGTACCGTATGCTCATTACCATTACCATGAAAAGTGACATTGCCTTTGTTGCAATCTATAACAGCCCCTGCAGTATTAAGGAAAGGTCTTCCAAGAATAATAGACATACTATCATCCTCGGGAATATCAAGAATAACAAAGTCCGTTAAAATAGTAACGTTTGAAACCACAACATGCACATCCTCACAAATACCGACAGGTATAGCAGTTGATTTATCAGCCATTTGCAAAGATATTTCAGTAGGTGTCAACTTATTCAAGTCAAGTCTACGATATAAAAGAGAGGCATAACACGACACGGCTCCAAGATCACATAAAGCAGTTTTAACATAATTTCTTTTAATGGAGCATGGTATAGTAGGTACTCCTGGATCTCCAAGTTTCTTTGGTATTCCACCCTTAAAAGTATAATTAGCAAGCATGGTGGAAATTTCAGCTTCCGGTATCTTTCTCTTATTTGTAACAATATCTTTCATATATTTAGCATAAGGATTCATTTTGAGCATATCAGTCAATCGCATATGCAAAAAGATGGGTCTAATCATTTCAGCAAAGCGTTCAAAATCCTCATCATCCTTTTTCTTGGATGGTTTGGGAGGAAAAGGCATGTGTTTCTGAACCCATGGTTCTCTTTCTTTACTATGTTTCCTAGCAACAAAGTCTCTTTTATCATAATGTTGATTCTTCCATTGTGGGTTATCAAGATCAACAACAGGTTCAACTTCTACATCATTATCATTACTAGGTTGAGCATCATCATGAACATTATCATTAACATTTCCACTAGGTTCATGTTCATTACCAGATTGTATTTCAGCATCAGACATAGAGATATCATTTGGATTCTCAGGTGGTTCAGCAACAGGTTCACTAGAAGTTTGCACGGTTCTATCATTTTTATTTTTCTTCCTTTTAGAAGAACTAGGCATATCAATATTATTTCTCTGAGAATCTTGCTCGATTCTCTTAGGGTGGCCTTTAGGATACAAAGGTTCCTGAGTCATTCTACCAGTTCTAGTAGCCACTCTAACAGCATTATCACTTTTCTTACTATTCATTTCATCAAGCACTTCTTTCTGAGCTTTAAGTACTTGTTCTACTTGAGTGGTAACCATAGAAGCATGTTTGCTAACAAGTTTAAGTTCACCTCTAATATTAGTCATATAATCACTCAAGTGTTTAATCATAAAGGTATTCTGTTTTAATTGTCTACCAAAATAAGCATTAAAGTCATCTTGCTTAAACATAAAGTTATCAAACTCATCCAAGCACTAACTAGCAATTTTAGTAGGAGGGACTTCAGCTTTATCATATCTATAGAGAGAGTTTACCTTCAATACCTGTGTCGGGATATCGGGAGGTTCTTCAGTAAATAAGTAATTGAGATCATATACTTCTTCAACAAAGTGTAAATTAAGACCATGTATTTCTTCAATAGGAGGTAAATTCTTAAAATCTTCAGCTTTAATACCTTTTTCTTTCATAGATTTCTTTGCCTCTTGCATATCTTCGGGACTGAGAAATAGAACACCTCTCTTCTTCGCAGTTGGTTTAGGAATAGGCTCAGTAATTGGCTCTGGAGCTGGCTCGGGAGTTGGCTCAGGAGGTGCCCAATTATTTTCATTTGTCAACATATTAGTCAATAAAATTTCAGCTTCATCCGGTGTTCTTTCCCTGAAAAGAGAACCAGCACAACTATCCAGGTAATCTCTGGAAGCATCGGTTAGTCCATTATAAAAGATATCAAGTATTTCAGGTTTCTTAAGAGGATGATCGGGAAAAGCATTAAGTCTTGAGAAGCCTCCCCAAGCTTGTGGGAGACTCTCTTCTTCAATTTGCACAAAATTATATATATCCTCAAAGCAGCTTGTTTCTTATGAGCAGGAAATATTTAGAGAAGTAATAAATCATATCCAGGGACTTTGCACACAACCAGGATCAAGAGAATTAAACCATTTCTTAGCATCACGCTTTAATGAGAACGGAAATATTTTGAGTAAATAAAGGTAGTACGATCTCTCATTATTAGTAAACAGGGCAGCTAAATCATTTAACTTACAAAGATGTGCCACAACAGTTTGATTCATAGCCATAAAAGGATCAGATTCAACCAAAGTAATTATATCTGGATCAACAAAAAAATCATAATAATCCTGATCAGGAACACAGATAGATGAAGTAGCAAAAGCAGGGTCGGGTCTCATCCTATCTCTAAAAGATTCTTTACTCCATTTAACTAGCAACCTCTTAAGTTCAAGTCTATCCTAGCAAGCAAGAACAACTGCAGTAGATTCAGCATTAAAAAGATAACCCTCAGGAATAGCAGGCATATTATCATCATTACTAACATCATCGTGTTCAGTTTCAATAATTCCTCTTTCTCTAGACCTAGAAATTTGTTCATTTAGAAATTCACCAAGGGGCACAGTAGTATCAAGCATAGAAGTAGTTTCATCATAAGTATCATGCATAGCAGAAGTGGCATCATCAATAACATGCGACATATCGAGCGAATAGCGTAAGCAGGTTTAGGTGTCGCTAGCTTACTCAAAACAGAAGGTGAATCAAGTGCAGAGCTAGATGGCAGTTCCTTACCTCCCCTCGTAGTTGAGGGATACATTTTTGTCTTAGCGTCTTTCGAGTTCTTCATAGTGTCCAGCAGATATAAATCCCAAGTGACTCAAAGAATAGATCTATGCTCCCCGGCAACGGCGCCAGAAAAAGGTCTTGATAACCCACAAGTATAGGGGATCGCAACAGTTTTCGAGGGTAGAGTATTCAACCCAAATTTATTGATTCGGCACAAGGGGAGCCAAAGAATATTCTAAAGTATTAGAAGCTGAGTTGTCAATTCAACCACACTTGGAAACTTAGTATCTGCAGCAAAGTGTTTAGTAGCAAAGTAATATGATAGTGGCAGTAACAGTAACAAAAGTAAAGACAACAAAAGTAATGTTTTTGGTATTTTTGTAGTGATGATAAAAGAGTATACGGAAAAGTAAATAAGCGTAAACCGTATATGGAAAGCTCGTGAGGCACCGGATCGTGATGGATAATTATGCGGATGCGGTTCGTCATGTAATGATCATAACATAGGGTGACACTGAGAACTAGCTCCAGTTCATCAATGTAATGTAGGCATGTATTCCGTAAATAGTCATACGTGCTTATGGAAAAGAACTTGCATGACATCTTTTGTCCTACCCTCCCGTGGCAGCGGGGTCCTATTGGAAACTAAGGGATATTAAGGCCTCCTTTTAATAGAGAAACGGAACAAAGCATTAGCACATAGTGAATACATGAACTCCTCAAACTATGGTCATCTCCGGAGTGGTCCCGATTATTGTCACTTGGGTTGCGGATCATAACACATAGTAGGTGACTATAGACTTGCAAGATAGGATCAAGAACACACATATATTCATGAAAACATAATAGGTTCAGATCTGAAATCATGGCACTCGGGCCCTAGTGACAAGCATTAAGCATAGCAAAGTCATAGCAACATCAATCTCAGAACATAATGGATACTAGGGATCAAACCCTAACAAAACTAACTCGATTACATGATAAATCTCATCCAACCCATCACCGTCTAGCAAGCCTACGATGCAATTACTCACGCACGGCGGTGAGCATCATGAAATTGGTGATGGAGGATGGTTGATGATGACGACGGCGACGAATCCCCTTCTCCGGAGCCCCGAACGGACTCCAGATCAGCCATCCCGAGAGAGATTAGGGCTTGGCGGCGGCTCCGTATCGTAAAACGCGATGAAACTTTCTCTCTGATTTTTTTCTCCCCGAAAGCCAATATATGGAGTTGGAGTTGGCGTCGGAGGGCCACCAGGGGGCCCAGGAGGTAGGGCGGCGCGCCCAGGGGGAGGGGCGCGCCCCCCACCCTCGTGAGCAGGGTGTGGGCCCCCTGGTCTACATCTTTGGCGAGGATTTTTTATTATTTATTCTAAGATATTCCGTGGAGTTTCAGGTCATTCCGAGAACTTTTGTTTTCTGCACATAAAACAACACCATGGCAATTCTGCTGAAAAGAGCGTCAGTCCGGGTTAGTTCCATTCAAATCATACAAGTTAGAGTCCAAAACAAGGGCAAAAGTGTTTGGAAAAGTAGATACGATGGAGACGTATCAGAGTCCTACTCCCACCGGGAGTAGGACTCCCCCCCCCCTTTCCTAGTTGGATTAGGACTTGGGAGGGGGAAGGAGGTGGAGGAGAAGAAGGAAGGGGGGCGCCGCCCCCCTCTCCTTGTCCTATTCGGATTAGGGGGGAGGGGCGCGCGGCCCTTGCCCTGGCCGCCTCTCCTCTCTTCCACCAAGGCCTACTAAGGCCCATTAAGTCCCCGTGGGTTTCTCGTAACCTCCCGGTACTCCGGTAAAATCCCAATTTCACCCGGAACACTTCCGATATCAATACATAGGCTTCCAATATATCAATCTTCATGTCTCGACCATTTCGAGACTCCTCGTCATATCCTTGATCACATCCTGGACTCCGAACAACCTTCGGTACATCAAATCATATAAAATCATAATATAACTGTCATCGAAACGTTAAGCATGCGGACCCTACGGGTTCGAGAACTATGTAGACATGACCGAGACATGTCTCCGGTCAATAACCAATAGCGGAACCTGGATGCTCATATTGGCTCCCACATATTTTACGAAGATCTTTATCGGTCAGACCGCATAACAACATACGTTGTTCCCTTTGTAATCGGTATGTTACTTGCCCAAGATTTGATCACCGGTATCTCAATACCTAGTTCAATCTCATTACCGGCAAGTCTCTTTACTCGTTCCGTAATACATCATCCCACAACTAACTCATTAGTTGCAATGCTTGCAAGGCTTAAGCGATGTGCATTACCGAGAGGGCCCAGAGATACCTCTCCGACAATCGGAGTGACAAATCCTAATCTCGAAATACGTCAACCCAACAAGTACCTTTGGAGACACCTGTAGAGCACCTTTATAATCACCCAATTACATTGTGACGTTTGGTAGCACACAAAGTGTTCCTCCGGTAAACGGGAGTTGCATAATCTCATAGTTATAGGAACATGTATAAGTCATGAAGAAAGCAACAACAACATACTGAACGATCGTGTGCTAAGCTAACGGAATGGGTCATGTCAATCATATCATTCTCCTAATGATGTGATCCCGTTAATCAAATGACAACTCATGTCTATGGCTAGGAAACATAACCATCTTTTATTAACGAGCTAGTCAAGTAGAGGCATACTAGTGACACTCTGTTTGTCTATGTATTCACACATGTATTATGTTTCCGGTTAATATAATTCTAGCATGAATAATAAACATTTATCATGATATAAGGAAATAACTAATAACTTTATTATTGCCTCTAGGGCATATTTCCTTCAGTCTCCCACTTGCACTAGAGTCAATAATCTAGATTACATAGTAATGATCCTAACACCCATGGAATCTTGGTGCTGATCATGTTTTTCTCGTGGAAGAGGCTTAGTCAACGGGTCCGCAACATTCAGATCCGTATGTATCTTGCAAATTTCTATGTCTCCCACCTGGACTAGATCCCAGATGGAATTGAAGCGTCTCTTGATGTGCTTGGTTCTCTTGTGAAATCTGGATTCCTTCGCCAAGGCAATTGCACCAGTATTGTCACAAAAGATTTTCATTGGACCCGATGCACTAGGTATGACACCTAGATCGGATATGAACTCCTTCATCCAGACTCCTTCATTTGTTGCTTCCAAAGCAGCTATGTACTCCGCTTCACACGTAGATCCTGCCACGACGCTTTGTTTAGAACTGCAGCAACTAAGAGCTCCACCGTTCAATGTAAACACGTATCCGGTTCGCGATTTAGAATCGTCCGGATCAGTGTCAAAGCTTGCATCAACGTAACCATTTACAATGAGCTCTTTGTCACCTCCATAAACGAGAAACATATCCTTAGTCCTTTTCGGTATTTCAGGATGTTCTTGACCGTTGTCCGATGATCCACTCTGGATTACTTTGGTACCTCCTCGCTAGACTTGTAGCAAGGCACACATCGGTCTGGTACACAACATTGCATACATGATAGAGCTTATGGCTGAAGCATAGGAACATCTTTCATTTTCTCTCTATCTTCTGCGGTGGTCGGGCATTGAGTCTTACTCAACTTCACACCTTGTAACACGAGCAAGAACACTTTCTTTGCTTGATCCATTTTGAACTTCTTCAAAACTTTGTCAAGGTATGTGTTTTGTGAAAGTCCAATTAAGCGTCTTGATCTATCTCTATAGATCTTAATGCCCAATATATAAGCAGCTTCACCGAGGTCTTTCATTGAAAACTCGTATTCAAGTATCCTTTATGCTATCCAAAATTCTATATCATTTCCAATCAGCAATATGTCATCCACATATAATATCGAAATGCTACAGAGCTCCCACTCACTTTCTTGTAAATCTGAGGCTTCTCCAAAAGTCTCATACAAAACCAAATGCTTTGATCACACTATCAAAACGTTTATTCCAACTCCGAGAGGCTTGCACCAGTCCATAAATGGATCGTTGGAGCTTGCACACTTTGTTAGCTCCCTTTGGATCGACAAAACCTTTCGGTTGCATCATATACAACTCTTCTTCCAGAAATCCATTCAGGAATGCAGTTTTGACATCCATTTGCCAAATTTCATAATCATAAAATGTGGCAATTGCTAACATGATTCGGACAGACTTAAGCATCGCTACGGGTGAGAAGGTCTCATCATAGTCAATCCCTTGAACTTGTCAAAAACCCTTCGCAACAAGTCGAGCTTTGTAGACAGTAACATTACCATCAGCGTTAGTATTCTTCTTGAAGATCCATTTATTCTCAATTGCTTGCCGATCATCGGGCAAGTCAACCAAAGTCCACACTTTGTTCTCATACATGGATCCCATCTCAGATTTCATGGCCTCAAGCCATTTTGCGGAATCTGGGCTCACCATCGCTTCTTCATAGTTCGTAGGTTCATCATGGTCTAGCAACATGACTTACAGAACAGTATTACCGTACCACTCTGGTGCGGATCTTACTCTGGTTGATCTACGAGGTTCAGTAACAACTTGATCTGAAGTTCCATGATCATCATCATTAACTCCTCACTAATTGGTATAGACGTCATAGGAACCAGTTTCCGTGATGAACTACTTTCCAATAAGGGAGCAGGTACGGTTACCTCATCAAGTTCTACTTTCCTCCCACTCACTTCTTCCGAGAGAAACTCCTTCTCTAGAAAGGTTCCATTATTAGCAACAAATGACTTGCCTTCGGATATGTGATAGAAGGTGTACCCAACAGTCTCCTTTGGGTATCCTATGAAGACACATTTTTCCGATTTGGGTCGAGCTTATCAGGTTGAAGTTTTTTCACATAAGCATCGCAGCCCCAAACTTTAAGAAATGACAACTTTGGTTTCTTTCCAAACCATAGTTCATAAGGCTCGTCTCAACTGATTTTGATGGTGCCCTATTTAACGTGAATGCGGCCATCTCTAAAGCATAACCCCAAAACGATAGCGGTAAATAAGTAAGAGACATCATAGATCGCACCATATCTAGTAAAGTACGATTACAACGTTCGGACACACCATTCTGTTGTGGTGTTCGGGTGGCGTGAGTTCTTGAAACTATTCCGCATTGCTTCAAATGTAGACCAAACTCGTAATTCAAATATTCTCCTCCACGATCAGATCATAGAAACTTTATTTTCTTGTTACGATGATTTTCAACTTCACTCTAAAATTCTTTGAACTTTTCAAACGTTTCAGACTTATGCTTCATTAAGTAGATATATCCATATTTGCTTAAATCATCTGTGAAGGTGAGAAAATAACGATACCCGCCACGAGCCTCAACATTCATCGGACCACATACATCTGTATGTATGATTTCCAACAAATCTGTTGCTCTCTCCATAGTGCCGGAGAACGGCGTTTTAGTCATCTTGCCCATAAGGCACGGTTCGCAAGTACCAAGTGATTCATAATCAAGTGGTTCCAAAAGTCCATCAGTATGGACTTTCTTCATGCGCTTTACACCGATATGACCTAAACGGCAGTGCCACAAATAAGTTGCACTATCATTATCAACTCTGCATCTTTTGGCTTCAACATTATGAATATGTGTATCACTACTATCGAGATTCATCAAAAATAGACCACTCTTCAAGGGTGCATGACCATAAAAGATATTACTCATATAAATAGAACAACCATTATTCTAAGATTTAAATGAATAACCGTCTCGCATCAAACAAGATCCAGATATAATGTTCATGATCAATGATACGTCTCCGTCGTATCTACTTTTCCAAACACATTTGCCCTTGTTTTGGACTCTAACTTGTATGATTTGAATGGAACTAACCGAACTGACGTTGTTTTCAGCAGAATTGCCATGATGTTGTTTTATGTGCAGAAAACAAAAGTTCTCGGAATGACCTGAAACTCCACGGAACATCTTAGAAAAAATAATAAAAAAATCCTCGCCAAAGATGAAGACCAGGGGGCCCACACCCTGTCCACGAGGGTGGGGGCGCCCCCCCATCCTGGGCGCGCCCCCCTACCACGTGGGCCCCCTGGAAACCCTCCAACGCCAACTCCAACTCTATATATTTGCTTTCAGAGAGAAAAAAAGAAGGGAGAAGAAACCATCGCGTTTTACGATACGGAGCCGCCGCCAAGCCCTAAAACCTCTCGGGAGGGCTGATCTGGAGTCCGTTCGGGGCTCCAGAGAGGGGGGTTCATCGCCGTCGTCATCATCAACCATCCTACATCACCAATTTCATGATGCTCACCGCCTTGCGTGAGTAATTCCATCGTAAGCTTGCTGGACGGTGATGGGTTGGACTAGATCTATCATGTAATCGAGTTAGTTTTGTTAGGGTTTGATCCATAGTATCCATTATGTTATGAGATTGATGTTGCTATAACTTTGCTATGCTTAATGCTTGTCACTAGGGCCCGAGTGCCATGATTTCAGATCTGAACCTATTATGTTTTGATGAATATATGTGAGTTCTTGATCCTATCTTGCAAGTCTATAGTCACCTATTATGTGTTATGATCAGACAACCCCGAAGTGACAATAATCGGGATACTTCTCGGTGATGACCATAGTTTGAGGAGTTCATGTATTCACTATGTGCTAATGCTTTGTGCTGGTTCTCTATTAAAAGGAGGCCTTAATATCCCTTAGTTTCCATTAGGACCCCGCTGCCACAGGAGGGTAGGACAAAAGATGTCATGCAAGTTCTTTTCCATAAGCACGTATGACTATATTCAGAATACATGCCTACAGTACATTGATGAATTGGAGCTAGTTCTGTTTCACCCTATGTTATGACTGTTACATGATGAACCGCATCCGGCATAATTATCCATCACCGATCCAATGCCTACGAGTTTTCCATCTACTAGTTTACGCTTATTTACTTTCCCGTTGCTATTGTTACAATCACTACAAAATACCAAAAATATTACTTTTGCTTTCATTACTCTTTTGTTACCGTTACCACCACTATCATACTACTTTGCTACTAAATACTTTGCTGCAGATATTAAGTTATCTAGGTGTGGCTGAATTGACAACTCAGTTGCTAATACTTGAGAATATTCTTTGGCTCCCCTTGTGTCGAATCAATAAATTTGGGTTGAATACTTTACCCTCGAAAGCTGTTGCGATCCCCTACACTTGTGGGTTATCATGGCTAATTTCTGGCACCGTTGCCGGGGAGCATAGCTCTATTCTTTGAGTCACTTGGGATTTATATCTGCTGGACACTATGAAGAATTTGAAAGATGCTAAGACAAAAATTTATCCCTCAACTACGAGGGAAGGCAAGGAAGCGCCATCTAGCTCGCACTTGATTCACCTTCGTTATGAGTAAGCTTGCGACACCTAAACCTGCTACGCTATTAGATTCGATATGTCGCATGTTATTGATGATGCCACTTCTGCTATGCATGATACTTATGATGAAACTACTTCTATGCTTAATACTACTGTGCCCCTTGGTGAATTTCTTGATGAACAAATTTCTAGGGCTAGAGAGAAAGAAACTATTGAAACTGACAATGTTGATGAAAGTGATGATGAAGATATGCCTGCTATTCCTGAGGGTTATGTTTTTGATGTGGAATCTTCTGCAGCTATTTTTGCTTGCAAAGATAGAAACGAACTTAAGAGGCTATTAGTTAAATGGAGTAAAGAATCTCTTAGATGCAGAATGAAACCTGACCCTGCTTTTGCTACTTCACCTATTTGTGTTCCCGATAAGGATTATGAATTTTCTGTTGATCCTAATATAATTACTTTGGTTGAATCTGATCCTTTTCATGATAATGATTCTGAAACTGTTGTGGCACATCTTACTAAATTAAATGATATAGCCACCCTGTTCACTAATGATGAGAGATCTCGCTACTTTTATATCCTTAAAATATTTCTGTTCTCATTAAAGGGTGATGCTAAGATATGGTTTAATTCTCTTGATCCTGGTTGTGTGCGTAGTCCCCAGGATATGATTTATTACTTTTCTGCTAAATATTTCCCTGCTCATAAAAAACAAGCTGCTTTAAAGGAAATATACAACTTTGTGCAAATTGAAGAAGAGAGTCTCCCACAAGCTTGGGGGAGGCTTCTCAAATTACTTAATGCTTTGCCTGATCATCCTCTTAAGAAAAATGAAATACTTGATATCTTTTATAATGGACTAACCGATGCTTCCAGAGATTACCTGGATAGTTGTGCTGGTTCTCTTTTCAGGTAAAGAACACCGGATGAAGCTGAAATTCTATTGAATAATATGTTGACAAATTAAAATAATTGGGCACTTCCCGAGCCAGCTCTAGAGCCAATTACTGAGCCTATTCCTAAACCAACTCCGAAGAAGAGAGGTGTTCTATTTCTCAGTCCTGAAGATATGCAAGAGGCAAAGAAATCTATGAAAGAAAAAGATATTAAAGCTGAAGATGTTAAGAATTTACCTCCTATTGAAGAAATACATGGTCTTAATCTACCGCCTGTTGAAGAAACATATGATCTTGATCCATTACCTATTGAAGAACCTCCTAAGCCCGATAACCCGACAGAGGTAGTAAAGGTAAATTCTCTCTATAAATTTGATGAAGGTGATATTCCTCACAATAAGTCTGCTAGACAATGCTTGGATGAGTTTGATAATTTTATTGTCAAACAAGAAAATTTTAATGCTTATTTTGGTAGACAATTGAAATACGATTCCGGTATGATTAAACACTTGGGTGATTATATGGCTAATGTTAGATGTGAACTTAAACTCATTAGCAAACATGCTTATATGGTTACCACTCAAGTAGAACAGGTACTTAAGGCTCAAAATAGTTTGCTCAATGAAATGAATAGTAAGAAAAATGATTATGCTGTTAGAGTGGCTACTAGAACTGGTAGAATGACTCAAGAACCTTTGTATCCTGAAGGCCACCCTAAGAGAATTGAGCAAGATTCTCAGAGAAATAATACCGATGTGCCTAGTTCTTCTAAAAGGAAGAAAAAGAAAAATGATAGGACTCTGCAAACTTCTAGTGAACCTACTGTTGAACCATCTGAGAATCCAAATGATATATCTATTTCTGATGCTGAAACACAATCTGGTAATGAACATGAACCTAGCGAAAATAATAATGATGACGTCCATGATGATGCTCAACCTAGTAATGATAATGATGTAGAAGTTGAACTGCTGTTAATCTTGATAACCCACAATCAAAGAATCCACATTATGATAAGAGAGACTTTGTTGCTAGGAAACATGGTAAAGAAAGAGAACCATGGGTTCGAAACCCATGCCTTTTCCTCCCAAACCATCCAAGAAAAGGATGATGAGGATTTTGAGCGCTTTCTGAAATGATTAGACCTATATTTTTTGCGTATGCGATTAAGCGATGTGCTCAAAACAAATCCTTATGCTAAGTATATGAAGGATATCATTACCAATAAGAGAAAGATACCGGAAGCTGAAATTTCCACCATGATTGCTAATTATACTTTTAAGGGTGGAATACCAAAGAAACTTGGAGATCCAGGAGTACCCACTATACCATGCTCCATTAAAAGAAATTATGTTAAAACTGCTTTATGTGATCTTGGAGCCGGTGTTAGTGTTATGCCTCTTTCTTTATATCGTAGACTTGATTTGAATAAGCTGAAACCTACTGAAATATCTTTGCAAATGGCTGATAAATCAACTGCTATACCTGTCGGTATTTGTAAGGATGTGCCTGTTGTGGTTGCAAACGTTACTATTTTAACGGACTTTGTTATTCTTGATATTCCTGAGGACGACAGTATGTCTATTATTCTTGGAAGACCTTTTCTGAATACTGCAGGGGCTGTTATTTATTGCAACAAAGGCAATGGCACTTTTCATGTTAATGGTAATGAGCATACGGTACACTTTCCGAGGAAACAACCTCAAGTTTATAGCATCAACTCTATTGGAAAAATTCCATCAATTAGATTTGGAGGTTTTGAATTTCCTCTTCCTACTGTCAAGAAGAAATATGATATTCTTATTATAGGGTATGTGCATATCCCCATTGAGGTAACATAGTGTTATTCGAAATTTCTCCGATTCCATGTTAGTCGGAATGAGTTTGTTAACAAGACCTGATCAACCTTGTTAGTGGATTCCTTTTGATGAGCATGAGACGGATGAAACTAGAAGGCACAACCTTCTACCCTCTTTATACTTTACATTATTTAGTTGAAATAAAGTAAAATAGTATTTTTACATCATTTCCTGATTTATCCGTGCAATATAGAAATATCCTGAAAATAAAAGTCCTCAGAATGCCATGCCAATTTAATATGATTTTTCTGGAATATTTGAGGATTTATGGTGCAAAAATTACCACGGGGGGAGCTGCCACCTGGCCACGAGGGTGGAGGGCGCGCCCTACCACCCAGGGCGCGCCCCCCTGCCTCATGGGCCCACGGTGGCCCTCCTCCACTTATTCCTGCACCCATCCTCTTCTTCTTCCTCCCACAAACACGAATATCTGGCTCAAACACGAGTTCCAGCCCCCGTTGTTGTGATTTTCGATCTCCTTGCTCAAAGCACCTCTCCCAAAACTGCTTGGGGGGATTGTTCCTTGGTATGTGACTCCTCCATTGGTCCAATTAGTTTTTGTTCTAGTGCTTTATTCATTGCAAATTTGTGCTGCATAGGTGACCATGTTCTTGAGCTTGCATGTCGATTTTATATGGTTCCAAGTAGTTCTAATGCATGATAAAGGCTCTAGGCACTTGTAGGAGTAGTTGCTATCAATTTTAACGAAGTTGGTTCACTTTTGTTTGAAGTTACTAAAATTTCAGATTATTTTAGAAAATAATGAAGAGACTTTTGAGGGGCTCGTCGAGCCGAAGCTCGAAGGAAAAACAAAATGAAGAAGCACAGAGGCCCAAATATAATTTGCCTCGTACCATGGAGGTCCGGCCGTGTGAATGGCCTTCCGATGACTTCTTGAGGAGAGACGGGATTTATGAGGATTTCTATTCACTAATTGGGAACGCCGGCCTCACCGACTTCCTCCGCGACCAACGTCTTTATCTTGTTCCGTGGGCGGCCGTTCAAGCCTATCGGAATCCTGCACCAGCCTCGGAGCCGGAACCACAATACGAGCCTCCGCGCTAGTCTGTTTATTCTTGGGATCCGGAGATGGTTGCCAGCCAGTGGCAGTCAGAGTCCTCTTCATCGCAGTATGACCCCAGCTACACCTACGGGTATCCGCGAGGCCATCCCTGGCCATGAACCAACTTAGGCCAAAAGCCTAAGCTTGGGGGAGTACGTATTTCTCATCGACATTACATTTATGTTCACACACACTCATTGCTAAATGCCGGTGCTCATACTTTTTCACTGTAATATCCATGCTAGTTTATTTTATTTTTCCTCCTTTCTTCTTGTGTGTTTGTTAAACTTTAATAAAACAACAACAAAAATTAGTATAGCTTTTAGTTAGTTTATTTTTCCTGCTGCAGTAGTAATAATTAAAAAGAAAACCCAAAAATATTTCCTGTTCTTCTTTTGCTTGTTGGGAGCTTTCCCGTGTAAATAGTTTTATTTCTTTTCTTTTCTTTGGGGGTCGATAGGAGAAGACCATGATTGAATTGTTGAAGTGGCTCTTATATGCATTATTGTTGATTTAACTAAGAGCCCATATTGCCTTGTCTTCTCCTGTTTATTGAATGCTCGCAGATTCCAGCTTAGTCCAATGCACGTGCACTCTTATTATTATTCACTTCGTTCGGCCGTGCAAGTGAAAGGCAATCATGATGATATATGATGGACTGATTGAGATGGGAAAAACTGGTATGAACTCGACCTCTTTTGTTTTTGTAAATATGATGAGTCCATCGTTCCTGATTCAGCTGATTATGAATAAACATGTTTGCAATGACAATTAGAGATCATAGTTGCTTGTGCCATGCTTGATTAACTATGAGTTATAATGGTTTACCTTGCATGCCAACATGCTATTCAAATGATTGTGATGTGGTATGATAGGGTGGTATCCTCCTTTGAATGATTTAAGTGACTTGACTTG
Source organism: Aegilops longissima (assembly GCA_021605205.1). NCBI lineage: Eukaryota > Viridiplantae > Streptophyta > Magnoliopsida > Poales > Poaceae > Aegilops > Aegilops longissima. The sequence goes on along the minus strand of CM038677.1, from coordinate 554,288,425 downwards.
GCACATGTTCACACATGTAGTTGAAACAAATCAACATAGCCTTCACGATATTTATGTTCATGGTGGATTATATCCTACTCATGCTTGTATTCAATGTTTATTAATTTTAATGCATGTTCATGACTGTTGTCGCTCTCTAGTTGGTCGCTTCCCAGTCTTTTGCTAGCCTTCACTTGTACTAAGCGGAATACTGCTTGTGCATCCAATCCTTAAACCCCAAAGTTATTCCATATGAGTCCACCATACCTTCCTATATCGGTATCTACCTGCGTTCCAAGTAAATTTGTATGTGCCAAACTCTAAACCTTCAAATAAACATTCTGTTTTGTATGCTCGAATAGCTCATGTATCAACTAGGGCTTCCCTTATCTTCCATGTTAGGCGGGTTATTCTCAAGAGGAGTGGACTCCGCTCCTCACTCACGAGAAGATGGCTGGTCACCGGGATGCCCAGTCCCATGCTTTATGCAAACTAAATCAAAATAATTGCAAACAAAACTCCCCCTGGGACCTGATGTTTGTTGGAGGCACTCGTTGTTTCGAGCAAGCCATGGATTGATGCTTGTTGGTGGAGGGGGAGTATAAACTTTACCATTATGTTTGGGAACCGCCTATAATGTGTGTAGCATGGAAGATATCGCCATTTCTTAGTTGTTATGTTGACAATGAAAGTATGCCGCTCAAAATATTATTTATCTCTATTTCAAAACCGAGCTCCGGCACCTCTACAAATCCCTGCTTCCCTCTGCGAAGGGCCTATCTATTTACTTTCATGTTGAGTCATCACCCTCTTATTAAAATGCACTAGCTGGAGAGCGCCTCTGTCATTTGCATTCATTACTATTAATTTATATTGGGTATGACTATGACTGGATCACTTTTACCATGAATTACAATGTCTAGTCAGTCCTTGATCTTTAAAGGTGCTCTGCATTTATGTTTTGCGGTCTCAGAAAGGGCTAGCGAGATACCATCTTGTTATATCATATTATGATTGTTTTGAGAAAGTGTTGTCATCCAAGATTTATTATTATGACTCGCTAGTTGATTATGCCATTCATATGAGTAAACATGAGACCTAAAATTATTGCAAATGTGGTTAGTTATAATCTTTCTTTGAAAACCTGAATCTGACTTGACATATTTACAACAACAAGAGCAAACAGAGTTTGTAAAAGTTTTTCTTTTTCTCTTTCAGTTTGTCAACTGAATTGCTTGATGACAAGAAAGGGTTTAAGCTTGGGGGAGTTGATACGTCTCCGTCGTATCTACTTTTCCAAACACTTTTGCCCTTGTTTTGGACTCTAACTTGTATGATTTGAATGGAACTAACCCGGACTGACGCTGTTTTCAGTAGAATTGCCATGATGTTGTTTTATGTGCAGAAAACAAAAGTTCTCGGAATGACCTGAAACTCCACAGAACATCTTAGAAAAAATAATAATAAATCCTCGCCAAAGATGAAGACCTGGGGGCCCACACCCTGTCCACGAGGGTGGGGGGCGCCCCCCCCCTCTGGGCATGCCCCCTACCTCGTTGCCCCTCAGAGACCCTCGGCGCCAACTCCAACTCTATATATATTTGCTTTCGGAGAGAAAAAAAGAAGGGAGAAGAAATCATCGTGTTTTACGATACGGAGCCACCGCCAAGCCCTAAAACCTCTCGGGGGCTGATCTGGAGTCCGTTCGGGCCTCCGGAGAGGGGGATTCGTCGCCGTCGTCATCATCAACCATCCTACATCACCAATTTCATGATGCTCACCGCCGTGCGTGAGTAATTCCATCGTAGGCTTGCTGGACGGTGATGGGTTGGATGAGATCTATCATGTAATCGAGTTAGTTTTGTTAGGGTTTGATCCCTAGTATCCATTATGTTCTGAGATTGATGTTGCTATGACTTTGCTATGCTTAATGCTTGTCACTAGGGCCCGAGTGCCATGATTTCAGATCTGAACCTATTATGTTTTGATGAATATATGCGAGTTCTTGATCCTATCTTGCAAGTCTATAGTCACCTATTATGTGTTATGATCCGACAACCCCGAAGTGACAATAATCGGGATACTTCTTGGTGATGACCATAGTTTGAGGAGTTCATGTATTCACTATGTGCTAATGCTTTGTTCGGTTCTCTATTAAAAGAGGCCTTAATATCCCTTAGTTTCCATTAGGACCCGCTGCCACGGGAGGGTAGGACAAAAGATGTCATGCAAGTTCTTTTCCATAAGCACGTATGACTATATTCAGAATACATGCCTACATTACATTGATGAATTGGAGCTAGTTCTGTGTCACCCTATGTTATGACTATTACATGATGAACCGCATCCGGCATAATTATCCATCACCGATCCAATGCCTACGAGCTTTCCATCTACTGGTTTACGCTTATTTACTTTCCCGTTGCTATTGTTACAATCACTACAAAATACCAAAAATATTAATTTTGCTTTCATTACTCTTTTGTTACCGTTACCACCACTATCATACTACTTTGCTACTAAATACTTTGCTACAGATATTAAGTTGTCCAGGTGTGGTTGAATTGACAACTCAGTTGCTAATACTTGAGAATATTCATTGGCTCCCCTTGTGTCGAATCAATAAATTTGGGTTGAATACTTTACCCTCGAAAGCTGTTGCGATCCCCTACACTTGTGGGTTATCACTCAACGCTGGCACCAAATAACAATTATTTAGGTCTAAAACTAATCCTGAAGGTAGATGTAGAGGTAGCATGCCGACCGCGATCACATCGACTTTGGAACCATTTCCCACGCGCGCATCGTCACCTCGTCCTTGGCGGTGTTAAGCAATCCGTAGTCCTGTTTGAGTTGCAAATATTAGCAGCAGAACCGAGTATCAAATACCCAGTGCTCTGCGAGCTCTAGTAAGGTACACATCAATAACATGTATATCACATATACCTTTGTTCACCTTGCCGTCCTTCTTATCCGCCAAATACTTGGGGCAGTTCCGCTTCGAGTGACCAGTCTGCTTGCAGTAGAAGCACTCAGTTTCAGGCTTAGGTCCAGACTTGGGTTTCTTCTCCTGAGCAGCAACTTGCTTTCTGTTCTTCTTAAAGTTCCCCTTCTTCTTGCCTTTGCCCTTTTTCTTGAAACTAGTGGTCTTATTGACCATCAACACTTGATGCTCCTTTTTGATTTCTACCTCCGCAGCCTTTAGCATTGCGAAGAGCTCGGGAATTGTCTTATCCATCCCTTGCATGTTATAGTTCATAACAAAGCTCTTGTAGCTTGGTGGCAGTGATTGGAGAATTCTGTCAATGAGGCTATCATCCGGAAGATTAACTCCCAGTTGAATCAAGTGATTATTATACCCGGACATCTTGAGTATATGCTCCGATGTGAACTATTCTCCTCCATCTTGCGGTTGTAGAACTTATTGGAGACTTCATATCTCTCAATCCGGGCATTTGCTTGAAATATTAACTTCAACTCCTGGAACATCTCATATGCTCCATGACGTTCAAAACGTCGTTGAAGTCCCGGTTCTAAGCCGTAAAGCATGGTACATTGAACTATCGAGTAGTCATCGACTTTGCTCGCGAGACGTTCTTAACATCGTCGGTTGCATCGTGAGAGGCACGGCACCCGGTGGTGCTTCGGGGCGTAATTCTTCTATGAAGCAATGAGGATATCCTCAAGTTACGGACCCAGTCCGTGTAATTGCTACCATCATCTTTCAACTTTGCTTTCTCAAGGAACGCATTAAAATTTAACGGAACAACAACACGGGCCATCTATCTACAATCAACATAGACAAGCAAGATACTATCAGGTACTAAGTACATGATAAATTTAAGTCCAATTAATCATATTACTTAAGAACTCCCACTTATAAAGACATCCCTCTAATCTTCTAAGTGATCACGTGATCCAAATCAACTAAACCATAACCGATCATCATGTGAAATGGAGTAGTTTTCAATGGTGAACATCACTATGTTGATCATATCTACTATATGATTCACGCTCGACCTTTCGGTCTCAGTGTTCCAAGGCCATATCTGCATATGCTAGGCTCGTCAAGTTTAACCCAAGTATTCTGCGTGTGCAAAACTGGCTTGCACCGTTGTAGATGGACGAGAGCTTATCACACCCGATCATCACGTGGTGTGCAGGCACGACGAACTTTGGCAGCGGTGCATACTCAGGGAGAACACTTTTATCTTGAAATTTAGTGAGGGTCATCTTATAATGCTACCGTCAATCAAAGCAAGATAAGACGCATAGAAGATAAACATCACATGCAATCAATATAAGTGATATGATATGGCCATCATCATCTTGTGCTTGTGATCTCCATCTCCGAAGCACCTCCATGATCACCATCGTCACCGGCGCGACACCTTGATCTCCATCGTAGCATCGCCGTCATCTCGCCAATCTTATGCTTCTACGACTATCGCTACCGCTTAGTGATAAAGTAAAGCATTACAGGGCGATTGCATTGCATACAATAAAGCGACAACCATATGGCTCCTGCCAGTTGCCGATAACTCCGTTACAAAACATGATCATCTCATACAATAAAATTTAGCATCATGTCTTGACCATATCACATCACAACATGCCCTGCAAAAAAAAGTTAGACGTCCTCTACCTTGTTGTTGCAAGTTTTACGTGGCTGCTACGGGCTTAGCAAGAACCGTTCTTACCTATGCATCAAAACCACAATGATAGTTTGTCAAGTTGGTGCTGTTTTAACCTTCGCAAGGACCGGGCGTAGCCACACTCGGTTCAACTAATGTTGGAGAAACTGATACCCGCCAGCCACCTATGTGCAAAGCACGTCGGTAGAACCAGTCTCGCGTAAGCGTACGCGTAATGTCGGTCCGGGCTGCTTCATCCAACAATACCGCCGAACCAAAGTATGACATGCTGGTAAGCAGTATGACTTATATCGCCCACAACTCATGCATATAACATCAACGCATAAAATCAGGCTCGGATGCCACTGTTGGGGAACATAGTAACTTCAAAAAAAATCCTATGCACACGCAAGATCATGGTGATGCATAGCAACGAGAGGGGAGAGTGTGTCCACGTACCCTCGTAGATCGAAAGCGGAAGCGTTAGCACAACGCGGTTGATGTAGTCGTACGTCTTCACGATCGGACCGATCAAGTACTGAACGCACATCACCTCCGAGTTAGGCACACGTTCAGCCCTATGACGTCCCTCGAACTCCGATCCAGCCGAGTGTTGAGGGAGAGTTTCGTCAGCACGACGGCGTGGTGACGATGATGATGTTCTACCGACGCAGGGCTTCGCGTAAGCACCACTACAGTATTATCGAGGTGGACTATGGTGGAGGGGGTCACCGCACACAGCTAAAAGATCAAACGATCAATTGTTGTGTCTCTAGGGTGCCCCCCTGCCCCCGTATATAAAGGAGAAAGGGGGGGTGCGGCCGGCCTAGAGAGGGGGCGCGCCAGGAGGATTCCTACTCCCACCGGGAGTAGGACTCCCCCCTTTCCTAGTTGGATTAGGACTTGGGAGGGGGAAGGAGGTGGTGCAGAAGAAGGAAGGGGGGCGCCACCCCCCTCTCCTTGTCCTATTCGGACTAGGGGGGAGGGGCGCGTGGCCCTTGCCCTGGCTGCCTCCCCTCTCTTCCACCAAGGCCCACTAAGGCTCATTTAGTCCCCGGGGGATTCCGGTAACCTCCCGGTACTCGGGTAAAATCCCCATTTCACCCGGAACACTTCCGATATCCAAACATAGGCTTCCAATATAACAATCTTCATGTCTCGACCATTCCGAGACTCCTCGTCATGTCCGTGATCACATCCAGGACTCCAAACAACCTTCGGTACATCAAAACATATAAACTCGTAATATAACTATCATCGAAACGTTAAGCGTGCGGACCCTACGTATTCGAGAACTATGTAGACATGACCGAGACACGTCTCCGGTCAATAACCAATAGCGGAACCTGGATGCTCATATTGGCTCCCACATATTCTAGGAAGATCTTTATTGGTCAGACCGCATAACAACATACGTTGTTCCCTTTGTCATCGGTATGTTACTTGCCTGAGATTTGATCGTCGGTATCTCAATACCTAGTTCAATCTCGTTACCGGCAAGTCTCTTTACTTGTTCCGTAATACATCATCCCACAACTAACTCATTAGTTGCAATGCTTGCAAGGCTTAAGTGATGTGCATTCTTGAGAGGGCCAGAGATACCTCTCCAGACAATCGGAGTGACAAATCCTAATCTCAAATCGCCAACCCAACAAGTACCTTTGGAGACACCTGTAGAACACCTTTATAATCACCCGATTCGTTGTGACGTTTGGTAGCACATAAAGTGTTCCTCCAGTAAACGGGAGTTGCATAACCTCATTGTCATAGGAACATGTATAAGTCATGAATAAAGCAACAGCAACATACTAAACGATCATGTGCTAAGCTAAAGGAATGGGTTATGTCAATCATATCATTCTCCTAATGATGTGATCCCGTTAATCAAATGACAACTCATGTCTATGGCTAGGAAACATAACCATCTTTGATTAACGAGCTAGTCAAGTAGAGGGATACTAGTGACACTCTGTTTGTCTATGTATTCACACATGTATTATGTTTCCGGTTAATACAATTCTAGCATGAATAATAAACATTTATCATGATATAAGGAAATAAATAATAACTTTATTATTGCCTCTAGGGCATATTTCCTTCAGTTCGGTACTTGGATCGATCGGATCGTGAAGACGTACGACTACATCAACCGCGTTGTCATAACGCTTCCGCTTTCGGTCTACGAGGGTACGTGGACAACACTCTCCCCTCTCGTTGCTATGCATCACCATAATCTTGCGTGTGCGTAGGATTTTTTTTTTGAAATTACTACGTTGCCCAACAGCTAGGCTCGTCAAGTCAACCTAAGTGTTTCGCATGTGTAAATCTGGCTTACACCCGTTGTATGCGAATGTTAGAATCTATCACAACCGATCATCATGTGGTGCTTCGAAACAACGAACCTTCGCAATGGTGCACAGTTAGGGGGAACACATTTCTTGAAATTTTTAGTGAGGGATCATCTTATTTATGCCACCGTCGTTCTAAGCAAATAAGATCTAAACATGATAAACATCACATGCAAATCATAAAGGGACATGATATGGCCAATATCATCTTGCGCCTTTGATCTCCATCTTCGAGGCGCGGCATGATCACCTTTGTCACCGGCATGACACCATGATCTCCATCATCATGATCTACATCATCGTGTCTTCATGAAGCTGTCTCGCAAACTATTACTTCTACTACCATGGCTAACGGTTAGCAATAAAGTAAAGTAATTACATGGCGTTTACATTGGCTCGCATGTCATACAATAAATTAAGACAACTCCTATGGCTCCTGCCGGTTCTCATACTCATCGACATGCAAGTCGTGATTCCTATTACAAGAACATGATCAATCTCATACATCACATATATAATTCATCACATCCTTTTGGCCATATCACATCACATAGCATACCCTGCAAAAACAAGTTAGACGTCCTCTAATTGTTGTTGCATGTTTTACGTGGCTGCTATGGGTTACTAGCAAGAACGTTTCTTACCTACGCAAAAGCCACAATGGTGATGTGCCAATTGCTATTTACGCTTCTTAAGGACCCTCTTCATCGAATCCGATCCAACTAAGTGGGAGAGATAGACACCCGCTAGCCACCTTATGCAACAAGTGCATGTCAGTAAGTGGAACCTGTCTCACGTAAGCGTACGTGTAAGGTCGGTCCGGGATGCTTCATCCCACAATGCCGCCGAATCAAGATAGGACTAGTAACGGCAAGAAAATTGACCAAATCATCGCCCACAACTACTTGTTTTCTACTCGTGAACATAATCTACGCATAGACCTAGCTCATGATGCCACTGTTCTGGAACATAGTAATAATTCAAAAAAATCCTACGTGTCACCAAGATCAATCTAGGAGATGCTAGCAATGAGAGAGGGAGTGCATCTTCATACCCTTGAAGATCGCTAAGCGGAAGCGTTTTACAAGAACGCGGTTGATGGAGTCGTACTCGCGGTGATTCAAATCGCGGAAGATCCGATCCAAGCGCCAAATGGACGGCGCCTCCATGTTCAACACACGTATAGCCCGGGGACGTCTCCTCCTTCTTGATCCAGCAAGCGGAGAGCAGAAGTTGAGGGAGAACTCCGGCAGCGCGATGGCGTGGTGGTGGAGCTCGTGGTTCTCCGGCAGATCTTCGCTACGCTCAACGGAGGAGCGGGAGGAGTTCGGGGAGGGCTGCGCCAGGGGCAAAGGGTTGAAGCTCCCATGCGCCTCCCCACTATATATAGGGGTGGAGGGGGCTGGTTTCTTGCCTTCCAAGTCCATTGGGGCGTTGGCAAAGGTGGGAGGAAAGAAATTCCATCCTTTCCCTTCCCCACCGATTGCTATCCCCTTTTTAGGGATCTTGATCTTATCCCTTCGGGATATGATATTATTCCTTCTAAGGGGGGATCTTGGTGCGCCCTGACCAGGGGTGTGGGGCCTTGCCCCCACTACCCATGTTCATGTGGGTCCCTGAGGGAGTCCTGGATTAGGGGGTGTCCGGATAGCCGAACTATCACCGTTGGCCGGACTCCTGGACTATGAAGATACAAGATTGAAGACTTCGTCTCGTGTCCGGATGGGACTTTCCTTGGCGTGGAAGGCAAGCTTGGCGATACGGATATGTAGATCTCCTACCATTGTAACCGACTCTGTGTAACCCTAACCCTATCAGGTGTCTATATAAACCGGAGGGTTTTAGTCCCTAGGACGAACAACAATCATACCATAGGCTAGCTTCTAGGGTTTAGCCTCTCTGATCTCGTGGTAGATCTACTCTTGTACTACCCATATCATCAATATTAATCAAGCAGGAGTAGGGTTTTACCTCCATCGAGAGGGCGAACCTGGGTAAAACATCGTGTCCCTTGTCTCGTGTTACCATCCGCCTAGACGCGCGATTGGGACCCCCTACCGAGATCCGCTGGTTTTGACACGGACATTGGTGCTTTCATTGAGAGTTCCTCTGTGTCGTCATCCTTAGGCCCGATGGCTCCTTCGATCATCAACAACGACGCAGTCCAGGGTGATACTTTTCTCCCCGGACAGATCTTCGTATTCGGCAGCTTTGCACTGCGGGCCAATTCACTTGGCCATCTGGAGCAGATCAAAAGCTACTCCTTTGGCCATCAGGTCAGATTTGGGAGTTTGAACTACATGGCCGACATCCGTGGAGACTTGATCTTCGACGGATTCGAGCCACAGCCAAGCACGCCGCACTGTCTCGATGGGCACGATCTAGCTCTGCCGCCGAACAGTGCCCTAGAGGCTGCACTAGCGTCTGCTCGGAGCCGACTCCGCTGATCGAGGACGAGTGGTTGGACACCGCCTCGGGGGCTACGATCTCTACGGCGATTGAGCCGAACTCCATCCCTGTCGCTGCGAAGACCGTGACTCCAAGGTGCGGACTCCTCTCCGGACTCCAACCCTCCGCGCCCGCTAATCGAATCTGATTGGGCGCGGTCATGGAGTTCACTGCGCGGACATCTTTCAGCACTCGCCCTTTGGCGACATCCTAAATTCACTAAAGTCTCTCTCTTTATCGGAGAGCCTGGCGGACTACGGTCGGGAAGGTTGGATGCGGACTACGAAGAAATTCAACACCCACCCACCACCCACTTTGTAGCCACTGTCGATGATTTAACCGACATGCTCGACCGACTACGAAGACATCGGCGGTATGGGCGGCGATCTTTGGAGGCGACCAAGAACCAGCGCCTCTGAGGGCCTTTGGAAGGCCACCTCGTCATCGACATATACATGGTGGACATCCCAAAAGATGGGAGCGGCGGTAGAACAGCGGAGGATGACCCCTCAAGAAACAGCCCAAGCGCCCGGCGTCGTGGCGCCGCTCTAAATCCGCCACAGCAAAAGCGGTGATTCCGCACGGAGATAATAACACCCCGGACGGTGCGAAGACAACCCCCTCAGCAGGATTTAGCACGGGAGGAGGAGAAGCCAGCCCTCATGATAGAGCGGCAAGCGGGGAGGTGGAGGGCGATAATTATATGCCTCCCTCCGAAGATGAGGCAAGCCTCGGCGACGATTTAATTTGTCGTGCCGAGGATCCCGCCCGAACAGGTGCGTTTCAAGCGCAGGCTTATGGCCACGGCAAGCAGCCTCAAGAAAAAGCAGCAGCAGCTTAGAGCTGACCAAGACCTGCTAGCGGATGGATGAAGTCCTTGCAGCCGAAGAGTACGAACTCGAACGCCCCTCCAAGAGATACCCAAAACGCAGGCTGCTACCCAATTAGAGGAAGCAGCACCCAAACCTACATCACCAGCGCATGATGCGGCCGATCGGCCACCCCGTGGTCGCGACAGAGAGGCCTCTAGACCCTCCATTCGAGCCGCACTCCGGCATCGCTCGAAAAGTACCAAGGCACGGGGAAACGCGCCAGACCTGCAAGACATATTGGAGGACAAGGCAAGGCAAACAAGATCGATCTATGGATCGCGTGGGCGCCCCACGATACGTGATGATAACCGTCACTCCGGATACAGCAATTTCGGCCGGGCCGAACACAGTAGACAAAGCTCATTTGAGCTGCGTCGTGATATAGCTCAATACAGAAGCGCCGCACACCCACTATGCTTCACAGACGAAGTGATGGATCATCAAATCCCCGAGGGTTTCAAACCCGTAAACATCGAATCATACGATGGCACAACAGATCCTGCGGTTTGGATCGAGGACTACCTCCTCCATATCCACATGGCCCGGCGATGATCTACGCCATCAAATCGTCCCACTCAAGCTCAAAGGACCAGCTCGGCATTGGCTTAACAGCTTGCGGCAGAATCAATTGGTTGTTGGGAGGACACGGAAGCCGCATTCCTTGATAACTTCCGGGGCACATATGTGCGACCACCGACGCCGATGACCTCAGCCACATAATTCAGCAGCGGAAGAATCGGCGGACAATTACGGACACGGTTCCTAACCAAGAAAAATCAAATTGTTGATTGTCCGGATCACGAGAGGCCCTTGCAGCCTTCAAACATAACATCCATGACGAGTGGCTTGCCCGGCACCTAGGACAGGAAAAGCGAAATCCATGGCAGCCCTCACAACACTCATGACCCGCTTTTATGCGGGAGAGGACAACTTGCTAGCTCGTAGCAACAACTTGACCAAAAACCACGGTAGTTCGGATACCAAGGACAGTAATGGCAGGTCGTCACACACGCACAAGCGCCGCGTGCTGGCGATAATCTTTGAAGATCTGGCGATCAGCGCTGGATTCAGAGGCTCTAAACCGGTCAGCGGAAAAAGCCGTTCAAAAGAAATACTCGGGCCCGCCCAATCTGGAGCGAATACTCGATCGCTCATGCCAAATACATGGCACCCCGAAACACTACCAACCACACCAACAGGATTGTTGGGTCTTCAAACAAGCAGCAAGTTAAATGCGAACTCAATGACAAGGGGCTGCATAGCGATGGCGAGGAGGAGCCCGGCCACTGAACGAGAGAGGACAAAGGGTTTCCCTCCACAAGTGCGGACGGTGAACATGATATACGCAACCCACATACCCAAAAGGAGCGGAAGCGTGCACTAAGGGGCGTATATGCGATGGAGCCATCGCCCAAGTTCAACCCATGGTCCTCCTTCCCGATCACCTTTGATCGAAGGACCACCCACTAGCATCCGCCACGGTGGATTCGCGCATTGGTTCTTGACCCAATCATCGACGGATTTCACCTCACTAGAGTCTGATGGATGGGGTAGCAGCCTGAACCTGCTCTATCGAGGATCTGATGTGCAAAATGGGCATAGACCCTCAAAGATTAAACCCACAAAGCGACATTTAAAGGCGTCATACGGTGTAAAGCCAATTATACAGCTCGATTACACTCGAAGTGGTCTTCGGATCCCCGGATAACTTCCGAAGCGAAGAGTTAATCTTCGACATAGTTCCGTTCCGCAGCGGCTATCACGCACTGCTCGGACAACCGCATTTGCAAAGTTCAATGCGATGCCTCACTACGCATACCTCAAGCTCAGGATGCCAAGCCCTCGAGGAGAAATCACGGTCAATGGAAACACCGAACGCTCTCTCCGAACGGAGGAGCACACGACGGCCCTCGCGGCGGAGGTGCAAAGCAGCCTCTCACAGCAATTCTCGAGTCCGGCTATTAAACGTCCAGACATCGTCAAGCGCGCCCGGAGTAACCTACAACAAGACCGCCTGGCACGATCCGAGCACGCGTAGCAATCCGGCCCCAACACCAGCCCTCGCGAAATTGCGAAGCCAGTACTACGTGTACATAATTACGCTCTGGAGATACCATGGGCACAAGGGGAGGGGCACGACCACGGCACGCCCAGAATGCGGCTCAACCGCACCAGGGGCTCCTGATTGTGTCATTCTTTTTCTTTCTTCTTTTCTCTTACTTTCAGGACTCTGTTTTCCAGAAGCCCTGTCTGGCACTAGAATTGTCGAACTCACGATGCAACAGCCGGGGAAGCGAAAGTTCGTCGAGTGTCGGTGGTCTCTACTACGAGCATTATACATGTTTTACATACCATCCCGCAGCTTACCCCGGAGAGGACATGTTAAATAGTCCCATCCCTTGCTTATCGCACTATTTGTATCGTTCGCTTTCATTGCAGTCCTTTTGAATAAACAATACATAGCTTTTGCCTATTATTGCACTCCTTTCTTTATCTATATATATGTTCATTCATGACATGTTGCACCCATACACTTTAGTGCGGCCAATACACGAGGGCTTAAGTACCCCAAAAATATGGTGTGATAAGTCCGAACACTTTCACAAGTGCGGCACCCCGAACTTATAGCATTATATGCATCTTCTCCGAATCATGTCTTGGGTCAATAGTTGGGTTTGCCCGGCTCCCATGTTTTGGTATATTACGTTCTGTTAAATCGGCTAAGGCAGCGCTGGGAGAACCACTGCGATTGTGCCCGGTTGAGATGGGTTGAGCACCTCGGTGGAGAAAGCTAAAACTGACCGTCATGATAGAGGCGAGAGCGATCGCTGTTCGAGAGGTTTTTCGGGTCCCTAAAGACTTATGCCGCTTAGGCGAGTCGGCATTGTCCGGCCTAGGCGTGGATAGCGCCCGAACTCGGTCTTCGAATACTAGGGGCTTCGCGAAATTTAAAATTATAGAATTCTATGGCCAAGTGAGAGTGTTCAAGCACTATAGTACGATTGCCTTGTTCGTTGCGTTGGCGCCTCCTCGAAGGACCCAAGAATGGGAACAAGAGCGCTCAAGTTTATCCGAACACCCCAAAGACTCGTGGCATGGGGGCTGAAGCCAACGACTTGCCATCTCTCAAATTTGATACACGGCATATGAAGGTAATATTTTAAATTCTGGCGTTGCTTAGCGCATATGAACAAGTTTTCAGCGTCTGGGATAACAAATGCGAGTCTATTCAAAATTACATCTTTGGAGCATTCACCGCTATAAAGCGGGCACCCTTCAGGCGCCCTCATAGTACATTTTCGACTTGCGATGCTCCTTGCCCTTGGTGGCCCGTCCGTCACAAGCTTCTCAAGCATCCAGCTTGCCCAGTGCACTTTAGCACGGGCAAGGGCCCGACAGGCACCTTCAATGCAGACGGGCGCTTGATGATTTCAATCCATGGACAAAGCGTCCACCAGCCGCCAGACTAGCCGAAGTAGCTCCCGGGCATGGCTTCCAATGGCCACGGCCGAACTATGAGGCCCTTCATGGCCTGTTCGGCGACCTTGTGGAGCTCGACCAGCTGCTTCGGCTGGTCGCTTAGGGGCACGGATGTCCGCCTCGACATCTTGAGACCGAACACCTTTTCCGTCGAGCTCCCCTCCTTGGCGCGGTAGAACACGGCAGCATCAGACACACTACGGGGCAGATCTGCGAATGCTCCTGGAGAGCTCCGGATCCGGGTAAGCAATAGATAATTCACTTTTACATGCTTGCTTTGCATAAAGAATGCCTTACCCGCCGCTATCTTCTTTAATGATTCAATTTCCTGGAGGGCTTTTTGGGCTTGGCCTTAGCGGCTTTGGCACTCTCAAGAGCCGAGGCGGGCTCGGACTCTCGAGTCTTGAGTCACGCTCAAACTCTCGTGTTTTTCCACGAGCACAGGAGCTCTTGCCGCACCTCCGCCACCGCGCCTCTGCTTCTCTCGCTCGGTGCGCTCATGCCGCTTTGCTTTCGGCCGTGGACACCGCTTCCTTGGTCGCCACCTCGTTCGTGGCCCCTACAATACCCACGTTAGTCCTGTCATTTTTGCAACCAAATCCTTTCTATAAGGAATTACTTTAATAAGGTATTACTTACCTTCCTTGTCCTCGAGCTGCTTCTTGGCAAGGCCGAGCTCGTTCTCGGACCGCTCAAGGCTCGCTTCAATGCATTGATCTCCATGGTCGGTCGGCAAAGGTCAGGCAGCAGCCTGCATTCCCATATTGACACACTTATGTTAGACTCCTGCGTATATCTTTTAGATCCTCGGTCGGCTTTTCTTTCCGAACACGAACTAAGCATTAGGGCTCTTGTCTATGCGGTAATATTTTTACATATTCTAAACTTACCTCAAAGCCTGTTAGAAGGCTGGTACAAGCTTCAGTCAGCCCGCTCTTGGCGGACTGAACTTTCGGATCACCACGCTCATAATAAAGGCGGTGCTCCTCGTCGATGGAGGCGCCGTTAAGCGCCTCAAAGAAGCTATCCGGTGCCTCCGGATGGGCCGGAGGTCACCGGCGTCGCGTCTTACCCTTCTTACGAAGGGGCCGCTTGCGGACTTCGAACCATTGAAGGTTCGATGACGAGTCGGCACAGGGCGGACTTAGAGCCCTCGGGGTTTCGCCCTTTGCGCCTTGAGTCCGGAGGTCGCCTTGCGGCGCCTCCAGATCACCTCCTCTGGCTGGGCCCTTTGGGACTCCACCGTGGTGTAGTCTGCGTCACGAGGAGAGGAGGCGGTCGGAAGTGAAGTGCTATTCACATCCGACAAATCCAGGGAGCCGCTCGACGAAGCGGCGAGCTCGTCCTTGGGCGGGCTACATGGTTATATCTGGCGTTAGAAGAGACTATGCGACAAATAAAAAGTCATGAGCTATTCCGGAGTCCGGACACTTACGATCTCGCCAGGGGCTTGGCCCTTGGTGGCCACTCCTCCTCGTCGTTATCGGCGTTGGTGGAGAAGTCCGGAGGAAGGGTCCTTCCTTTCTTGGACCCTTCGACCTCCCCAGTCGGGGCAGCCTTCCTTTTCTTCTCTCCCCCCGCTGGGGGAGAGGCTTCTTTTTCCTCCTCCTCGTCCTCAGAGGAGGATTCCGCCTCAGATTCGTCGGACGATGAGTCCGACAACACCTGGCGTCGGGCGCTCCTTCGAGTCCCCGTGGCCTTCTTCTTGGCCTTCTTCTCCAGCACCACGTGAGGTGCCCGAGCCAGCAGCCTTGTCAAGCGGGCGTCCGCTGGGTCTTCGGCAAGGGGGCGGACAGTTAACCTGCCCGGACATATTACGCCAAGATCTTGTCAAAGGTAAGGAAGTTTAGATCCCACAAAGAGTCAAACTATGAAAAACAAGAGTCCGTAAAGGGAAAAATAGCTTACCTCGGTAGCTTGGCGCTGCGAGCTGAATCCGCGATCTTGGTGGCGGATGTGGGACCTCGGCGCCTTTGAACAACACCTTCCGGGCATCTTCGTGCGTAGTGTGAAGAGCCTTTTCAAAGTTTGGTCTTTGTGCGGATCGAACTCCACAAATTGAAGGCCCGTTGTTGGCATGGGAGGATCCGGCGGATGAGCATAACCTGGATTACATTGACAAGCTGAGATTCTTGTCCACGAGGGTTGGACGCAGGTTTGGAGTCGGACAGCTCTTCGAATCACCCCACGTCAGGCCCATCTCTTTCCATGTTGTGAGCCGTATGGGGGAGCCAGATCGGAATTCGGGGGCCGCCGCCCATTGAGATTCGTGCGGCTCGGTGATGTAGAACCACCCCGATTGCCACCCCTTTATGGTCTCCACAAAGGAGCCCTCGAGCCATAGGACTTTGGCCATCTTGCCAACCATGGCACCTCCGCACTCCGTTTGGCGGCCGCCCACTACCTTGGCTTGACATTGAAGGTCTTCACCATAAGCGAAGTGGGGCTGGATGCAGAGGAAGGCCTCGCACACCTGACGATAAACGCCGAGATGTTGAGGATGAAGTTCGGGGCCGATCGTGGAAATCTAGGCCGTAGTAGAACATGAGCCCCGGACAAATGGGTGAAGTGGAAAACCTAGTCCATGGAGGAAGTGGGTGAGAAACACCACCCTCTCATGGGGCCAGGGGTGGGAATGAGCTGCCCCTCATCGGGAGCCGATCTGTGATGTCATTGGACAAGTATCCGCCTTCCGCAGCTTTTGACTTGTCCCTCCGTGACGGAGGATACCATCCACTTGCCTCCCGCTCCGGACATGGCTGGAGAAGGTTGAGGAGGATGTCGGACTTAGGCGCTGGAGCTCGAGTGCGGAAATGGATGAGCAAAGGAGGAAGAAGGCGTGGGTGAAAAGGTGGATCCTTATCCCCTTATATGGACGGAAGAAGCTATGCGTCCCCCACCAGCCTGGTAAAACTCGCTTATCTCCCAAGCGCCGTAATCAATGGCGCGGTTGGGTTACCAACGTCCGTATTGATGAGAATCCCGGAATAAGGGGGCACGATCTCCGCTTTGATAAAACGTGCCAAGGAAACCGCCTCGCTAAGCGCGCTGAGGTGGAACAGTAAAAACGATTCATATAAAGGCCTGGCCGTGGTGTGATGTCACGCCGCGGAATACATCAGCAGATCTGTGCAAAAGTTATTCTCTCTACGGTGGTATGTGGAACTTGTTTTGTAGAGCCGGACACTATCCTTGTGTTCAAAATCTTCTATGAAGTATTCGGAAGAGGAACCCGCCTTGCAACGCCGAAGACAATATGCATGCCGGACTCGTCGTCATTGAAGCCTGGTTCAGGAGCTACTGAGGGAGTCCTGGATTAGGGGGTGTCCGGATAGCCGAACTATCACCGTTGGCCGGACTCCTGGACTATGAAGATACACGATTGAAGAATTCGTCCCATGTCCGGATGGGACTTTCCTTGGCGTGGAAGGCAAGCTTGGCGATACGGATATGTAGATCTCCTACCATTGTAACCGACTCTGTGTAACCCTAACCTATCCGGTGTCTATATAAACCGGAGGGTTTTAGTCCATAGGACGAACAACAATCATACCATAGGCTAGCTTCTAGGGTTTAGCCTCTCTGATCTCGTGGTAGATCTACTCTTGTACTACCCATATCATCAATATTAATCAAGCAGGAGTAGGGTTTTACCTCCATCGAGAGGGCCCGAACCTGGGTAAAAACATCGTGTCCCTTGTCTCATGTTACCATCCGCCTAGGCGCACAGTTCGGGACCCCCTACCCGAGATCCGCCGGTTTTGACACCGATAGTCCCCCCATGCAGGTGGGCCCCACTCTGGAACCTTCTAGAACCTTCCGGGTACAATGCCGAAAAATCCCGAACATTTTCCGGTGGCCAAAATAGGACTTCCCATATATAAATATTTACCTCCGGACCATTCCAGAACTCCTCGTGACGTCCGGAATCTCATCCGAGACTCCGAACAACTTTCGGTAACCACATACAATTCCCATTACAACTCTAGCGTCACCGAACCTTAAGTGTGTAGACCCTACGAGTTCGGGAACCATGCAGACATGACCGAGATGCCTCTCCGGCCAATAACCAATAGCGGGATCTGGATACCCATATTGGCTCCCACATGTTCCATGATGATCTAATCGGATGAACCATGATGTCGGGGATACAATCAATCTCGTATACAATTCCCTTTGTCCATCGGTATGTTAATTGCCCGAGATTCGATTGTCGGTATCCCTATACCTTGTTCAATCTCGTTACCGGCAAGTCTCTTTACTCGTTCCGTAACGCATGATCCCGTGGCTAACTCCTTATTCGCATTGAGCTCATTACAATGATGCATTACCGAGTGGGCCCAGAGATACCTCTCCGTCATACGGAGTGACAAATCCCAGTCTCGATTCATTCCAACCCAACAGACACTTTCGGAGATACCTGTAGTGCACCTTTATAGCCACCCAGTTACGTTGTGACGTTTGATACACCCAAAGCATTCCTACGGTATCCGGGAGTTGCACAATCTCATGGTCTAAGGAAATGATACTTGACATTAGAAAAGCTCTAGCAAACGAACTACGCGATCTTGTGCTATGCTTAGGATTGGGTCTTGTCCATCACATCATTCTCCTAATGATGTGATCCCGTTATCAATGACATCCAACATCCATGGTCAGGGAACCACAATCATCTATTGATCAACGAGCTAGTCAACTAGAGGCTCACTAGGGACATGTTGTAATCTATGCATTCACACGTGTATTACGGTTTCCGGTTAATACAATTATAGCATGAACAATAGATAATTATCATGAACAAGGAAATATAATAATAACCATTTTATTATTGCCTCTAGGGCATATTTCCAACAAAAAGTGATTCATGTCAATAGTCTATCAATTTGACATTAAATAATAATACATAGGCATGTGAATAAACAATCATTATCTTTCCAAATAAGAATTCTAAAGAAAATAAAACCATGTACGCCAAATCATGATAAGCATGACATGCTCTTTCATCCTTGCATAGTAACATCAAGTCATGTAGTAACCCAGACGCCAAACCAAGCAATTAAATCACACTTTTCTCGCTTCAGCTATTCAACTCCCACGCACTATTTGAGCATGAACCACTGTCTTGGCACTTAGGGTGGCAAAGAGAATGATGATGGAGGTTTATAAGAAGACAAAAAGTGAAGAAAGTCTCACATCAACTCTAATAAATTGTGGTTTATCCTGTATCAAGCTATACCGTGTTCCAGAAGACATTGATCTCTGGGCTGGAACGTTGGGCATCCGGTTCAACGGGGTACCACGAAAGACGATGGGGAAATATGAGCGAGAAAGAAGATGAGGCGTCTGCGTCTGCGCATTGCAAATATTAATGTTAGCTAAGTTGACAGCATGACTTGTTGCTTGTGTGCAGTAATAAATTATTAGAAATTGGCACGAGTTCCTACGGGTAAACTGAATGTACAAAGTAACTTTCGTCGCAAAACAGAACCGTTTCGTAGACTGTAACTTGGTAGAACAAGAAAAAACATCTTAGTACTGAAAATAAAAATAAATCATACAAAACGTAGTGCACTTTGAAGAACGAAATGCAAATGGTATCTGATATGATCATAAGGAAGGCATCGAAGTCTTTCGACGAATGAATATTTGACAGTAGAAGGATGCAACTATGAAAGAATAGAAGGATGCGTATTTGAGGGAAGAGAAAAGAAAAGGTTGGGAAAAAAGTGTAGCAATTTTTTATCAGAAGAACTATGCATGTATTAGCAAAGGGGTAGGACAGGCCGAACGGATGAGTGGAGACAATGTAAAGGGAAGTAACTGGACAGAAGGAAGAGAAATATAAAAAGAAGAGGAGAAAATAGAACTCGACATGGCAGAGACGAAGAAAGAAGAAGATGAATAGTGTAGAAAACTCGTGGAACAGGGTATGTAACAGAACAGGCATAGCATACACATATATAGAAAGACGTATAGGAAGGTCAGGTCCCGTGAAAGTATTTGTACAAAATAAACATGTATGTCATATTTAGATAGTTAAGAATTTACATCCATTTCACAATCAATTTTCGTGGACACATATGTCCGGATCGCGACGCAGATCGACGACCGCATGTGTTTCGGCAGGTGCGGGCCTCACAACTGCGTGCCGTGCAAATTTTTGCGATTCCGGTGCGTACCCTTCCTCTCCTACCTTCTCTGGAGTACTACGTTGAATGCGAGAACAAAGCTCCCTGTATGCAAGAACAGATCTATGTACACGTGTTGTTATAAAAAACATTGGATTTGATCAAACATGTACAGATGCTAACAGTGCTGCAAGAGGCTACGCAAGTCGTCAAAGCACGCGTACTAGTACTAAACAGAATCAAACGAAAACTTGCACTTTAGGCAACGCATATCTAGCGGACAGGTTGAGGTTGGTATCAACAGTTAACCATAATATATATGTACGACATTTAATTTGTACCTAGATCAGGAACTTAAACCCACCAAGGAAGGAATCCCTACTTGGTTAAGCACTACGTAAGAGAAAGGGATAAAGGCCCATCCGCGTTGGGAAAATTACTCCAACCGCTCTTCTTCTTCTTCATCTTCTTCTTCTTCTTCTTCTTCTTCTTATACAACTATACAACACAATAGCACCAGAGCTGACATGAGAGGGTAACTACACCGACGAAGTGCAACTCGATTGACCGTCGCAGGTACGCTTTTGCTTCCTGTAGTTGCCCGTTTTACTTATCCTGGCTCTGACTTCAATTTACGTTGGCAATCACACATTCATGTATGAACATCATGTAAGCACTATGCTCATGTTTTCTCTCTGGAACGTCAATGCTGCACACATTGCATGGTATGCGCACTACTGCAGAACATGAATTTTCAGTATGTATTCTTTGCCATGTAAGGGTAGCTAGCTCAGAAGAAGGTTGAAGAAGATTAGCTTAACCTGGCCCATACCATAGTCATGCATGCATCATTTGTTAAATTCTTCATAGGACATTACAAATTATCTAGCCAACACTTAAACTTTTATATATGTTAACAAAACAATGGGTCTAAGAACATCAACTCTATGTTACAAACACAACGCGCGCTTAGAGGCTATTCTAAGCATGAATTTAACATGCATATATCTTATTCTACATCTGGCCCCTAGTAAAAAGTGTACAAAATATAGTGACGTTGAGTACAAAATACATTAATTTTTTGAACAATGTACTAAATTTGCGACTTAGATAGCAAAAATGTGTTTTGCACTTACTCTTTTTTTACGCGGTTTTACTAGATTTTCTATACAATTTTACTAGCACTATTGTGTGCGCGAGCGCATTGGTAACCCACAAGTGTAAGGGATCAGTTGTAGCCTTTTCAATAAGTACGAGTGTCAAACCCAACGAGAAGCTAAAGGTAAGATTAATATTTTCTCAAATAACCACTGATACAACTCTACGCACACTAAACGTTTGTTTTACCTAGAAACAAGAAATAAAACTATTTTGCAAGTGCTAATGAGATAGGTTTGCAAGAATATAAATAAATTGGAAAGGAAAGTTAGGTGGTATTTAAATTTAAATGAAAACAATAAAATAAATATAGCGAGCGTGGAAAAAATGGTGGTAGGATGTGTGAAATTGTCCCTAGGCAATTGATAACTAGACAGATAATCGGCGTTACAGCCTCTACTACTGCTACTATCCCTTACTCAAAATTTTAGGCACTTATGGAACTATTAGCAAGCATCCACAACTACTAACAAGTTCATTAAGGTCAACCTCAATCATAACACTAAGATAAATTGACTCCCATTCATCACATGCGCATTGATCCCTACACTTAGCCTTGGTAATTTTTGTCGCTCCGGACGGCCTATGCATAATCCTCTCAACATACAACTAACCCTAATACATGCGCGCTCATATGATGGGCGCCAAACGATAGCAAAAAAATAAACACATGCAACTCGAAACAATCATGATCACCAATTACCCATAGGACAAAAAGGAACTACTCAAACATAATAGGATAAGACAAATCATTGGATAATAATTTATAGCATCAAAAACCATGTTCAAGTAGAGGATTACAGTGGGTTGCGAGAGAGTGGACCGCTGAATAGAAAGGGAGAAAGGTGAAGGAGGTGTTGATGAAGACAACAAAGTTGATAGAGATGATCGCCGTGACGATGGTTCCCCCGGCGGTGCACCGGCGCCACCAGAAGAGAGGGGGAGAGAGGCATCCCTCCTTCTTGATCTTCCTTGACCTCTCCCCCAGATGGGGAGGTGATTCCTGCAATGGTCCTTGGTCTCCATGGCTCCCGGAGGGCGAGAGCCCCTCCGAGATTGGATTTCTCTTTGTTTTTTTTCTCTGTTTTCGTGACTATTTCTGAGGCCAAGCACCGTTTCTTCTATAGCCAGAGATCCGTAACTCTGATCGGGCTGAAATTTCGGGGGGATTTTTATTTAGAAATTAGCTTTCTTACGGCCGAAGGAGAGCTCCAACCGACTAAAGGGCTGACCATAAGGAACCATGGCATGGACAGGGGTGGCCACGCCCCTACCCTTGTGGACCCTCAGTAACCGTCGCATTGATTCCTTCACCCAAAATTCTGATAATTCTTGTAAAAAATCACAAAATAATTCAGGTCATTTCGGCTTCACGAATTTTCACCTAAAAAACCCCAAAACAATAGAAAACATGAACTGGCCTTTGGCACTGGGTTAATAAGTTAGACCCAATAAAAATAATATGGAATGTTGCCAAAAATATATAAAAGTTGTATGATAATAGCACGAAACAGTTAAAAATTATAGATATATCAAAAACGTATCATGTGTGTGTGTTATAGTAGTGGAGTAAATTAATGCTAGTCAAAGGTGTTTCCTAGCAAAACCTAATATGCTTTCGATTTTGTGTCAGAGAGATTACTAATGAGTTAATGTGAAGTATACCTTGTTATCTCAAAGATTTGATACCCATTATACTAATACATGATCACTTGCGAGTGTGCAGTCGTGAATCAAGAACACGGAGAACCCACAATGGTTGGTTATCCACCCAGTATCATTGTCCAGCTATTTAATGATTGGGAAATCGAGCTATTGAATCTCCTAAGCTTGGCCTTGCAACTCTTCCTCTTTTTCTTTGGTGGCCTCAGGCATCGCAACAACCATATGCTACTTCAGCTTCCACTTTGGTTGGCATACCTAGCAGCCGACTCTATTGCCATACACGCACTAGGCTACCTCTCTCGTCATTTGCCCACCACCACTACAAACAATAATCGTGCAATGTCGAACCAAACACAGCTCCTCAAAGTATTGTGGGCACCTTTTCTTCTTGTCCACCTTGGCGGCCAAGACACTTTAACTGCTTTTTCCATTGAGGACAATGAGCTATGGTTGAGGCACATGCTAAATTTGATAGTCCAAGTCTCCCTAGTTTTGTATGTACTATGCAAGTTTGTGGCAGCGTATGACCGGATCACGGTTCTGGCTATCTTTGTATTTATCACGGGGATCATCAAGTATGTAGAGAGGATATGGGCACTCAAGTAAGGGAGCAAGAAATCCCTTAAGGGCTCCAGTCACATAGAAGTGGTGCAATCACGTGAAGTACAACAAGAAGTTGGAACTGAGTTGACATATCCAACAATTGTGAAGGGTGCTCTTGACTGTCAACAACATGTCAAACATTTATTCGCTGGACAAACAATTTTGCAAATGATGCAAACCTTGCAAGATTCCATCTATACATTTTATGAAGAATACCATGAGGAAGGAAATCATTCTAAACTATTTTTCAAAAGGTTAGAGATTGAGCTTAGCATCATGTATGACCTCCTATTCACAAAATCAAGGATTATCCACACAAGTATTGGCATTATCCTTCGGTGTGTGTCTCTTGCCTCCACAATGGTCGCCACTGTGCTCTTCGTCTTGATGATGGGCACTGCTAAGCAAACATACAAATTTTCCATCCTAGACACTACCATAACCTATATATTATTCATAGGGGTTGTTTTCTTAGAAGGTTGTTCAGTCTTCATTCTAATGATTTTTCCACAAACATGGGACACTTTGGAAACTCGAGGGTTCGGTGTGCTCGCGCGAGTAGCCTGGTTTATCTTCAAGAAAATGCAGCCGAAAACTAGGCCATGGTGGTTAAACTCCATGGGGCAGTACAACTTGGTTAGTTCTAGCATTGCTGACAACAAGTGTGGCATCTTATTTAGCACAATCAAAAAGATGGTGGGTGTGTTTGGACTTAATGAGCTCTGGAACAAAATGAGACACATTGAGTATGTCGAAGTTCCAACAGGGATCAAACAGCTCATCGACAGAACAATGAATCAATTAGACTAGATTGATGCTCTGAGCTTGCCTGCTTCAATGTCTCATTTTGAAATAGTAATTGTTCAGTTGCCTTTCGAGACAGCCTTGCTAGCCCTGCACATTTGGACAGAGTGCCTGATACAAATGACCCGTGTGTCTGTGGCTGACATTCCTAAAGAGACTTAAACACTCATGGATCAATGTAAGGGGCTATCTGACTACATGATGCACCTTCTGGTCGTGAACCCTACCATGTTGCCAGTCAACAGCAACGTGGATGAGGTAGTAGCAAACTTGAAGAAGAAAATTCAAGTTAGGAGCAATGAGATGTTTGATAAAACATCAATCTATGATCTCCTTAATGAAACTTCATGTATTCTTTGGGATGAACTAGGGTTGGAGGAGGGGGTGGAAAGGATGTTATTGCCGGAGCATGGTCCCCATGCAGTTTTTGGAGTGCTCGTTCAGGTGTGGTTACGACTCCCACTACAAAAAAAATACACTTCCGTGATGATACGTGTTTGTCACAGTAGGTTGCGTTTTTTGTCATGCATGTACATCCATGGCAAATTTATGACAGAATCAAGATAGTCATACTGTGCTGTCATAGAAGTGTTCCATGACATTACCAAAATTATCATCACGGAAGTGTCCACTTCCATGACGATAAATTGCGCGTCACAGAAGTGCTTTCATCAAGGGTGACCGACACGTGGCATCGACCATAACGGAATGCCGTTAAGCTATCAGGTCGGGTTTTGGATCCGATAACCCGTTAACAGCCCAGACCAATGGGGATTTTCCACGTGTAAAATCATCATTGGCCACAGGAAACACGTGTTGCCTCACCGTTGGGACAGATGTCATCCACTCATTGGACAGGAGGCGCCTATGATAGCTCGACACGTGGCACGGCCCAACGGTGGCCCATTCCGGTGAAAAAGGTCGACCCAGTAAAAATTAGCAGGCCGGCCCATATAAGGCCTACTTGTGTCAGGTCCATTTAAGCCCACGGCCCATACGAGATGTGCCAATTCGGCCCTTCAACGGCCCGTTAAAGATTTGACACCATTGCAGACCATCTTCAGTTCAAGCCCGTTAACAGCCCGCTATATATTTGGGCTCAATATCGGCCCGGTGAGATTTTGGCCTGTTAACGGCCCATTTAATGGATGGGCCAATTTTCAGGACGTACATCTTTCGGCCTTTTAGCGACCCATTTAAATGTTGGGCTAATTTCCGGCCCGGTGTGTCTTTCAGCCTGTTGACGGCCCATAAATCTGATGGGCCATTTGTAGTCGGACCTGAGTTTCGGCCTTTTAGCGGCCCATTTAAGTGTTGGGCCAATTTCTGGCCCGGTATCACTTTCAGCCTGTTGACGACCCATAAATCAGTTGGGCCATTTGTAGTCGGACCTGAGTTTTGGCCTTTTAGCGACCCATTTAAGTGTTGGGCCAATTCCCGGCCCTGTGTGCCTTTCGCCCTGTTAACGGACCATAAATGAGTTGGGCCATTTGTAGTCGGACCTTAGTTTTGGCCTTTTAACGGCCCATGCCCTTCATGGTCCAATACCAGCACGGTTTCTCTTTTGGCCTGCTAAAGGCCCACAACACAATTGGGTCGTTTACAATACGACCTGACTTTCGGCCTCTTAGCAGCCCATGCTCTTCATGGTCCAGTACAAGCCCGTTGTCTCTTTCGGCCTGCTAAAGGCCTACAGTATAGTTGGGTCATATGTAGCCCAAACTTAGTAACGGCTTGTTAACGGCCTGTGAAATAAATTGGGGCCACCTGTTGCCCGCTTCGATGTCAGCCTGTTAACGACCTGGGAGGTAAGACGGTCGACCATTAACTTTCGGCCTAGTAACGGCCCATTAACTTAATGGGCCCACTAAAGTTCGTTCATGTCTTTAGGCCAAATTAGATAATTTGAGCCCATTACGACGAGCAATTATGCACAGGACCAAAACCGATCAAGCAAAGGTACGGCATACAGGGAATAACGTTGCACATCCGGCATATATTACAGAAATTACATCCATTGGGCAATCAAAGATTGATGCGGTGCAAATAAATGAGCGAACCTAACCATCTACAACGCCACAATCTGCAACCTCAAACAGATGACGCCCATAAGCATGTGGGCAAGTTCTTGCTGCTTTGCTACTTGTCTCTGAAAACATTGATCGGTTGTTGTGTCGCACGACTCTGCACCTCTGATTCATCCACCATTTCCATCATTGCTTCAGCCATTAATTGGTTCACAAACATACATTTATTCCGTTGCATTGAGAGATGAGGATCTTGAGCAGATTCAGATGGCGATTTTGGCGAGCTTGTATTATTGATAGTGGAGAGTGTCTCACCATCTTTGCATCATAACATAAATTAGGACGGAACCAAACAGATTAATCATGAGTTATTGCCATATTACCTGGCCTAGATTTCTCGGAAAGAAACAATGGGGTTGCCTTGATGTTTTCGAGTTTGTCTTCTTATCTTCAAAGAGCCTGCACAAAATTAACACACTAGCATTGCTATCATTGGCCAAGTCGATAATAGGAAAGCAACATTGACACAAAGAACGTTTGGGCAACTAGCCTACACCAAATTAACACAATATGGCACAGCTATCATCAGCCGTAAGGTAATACGAAAGCAACATTGACACAATGAATGAATGGGCAACCAGAGAAGCACTACAATTCAAGAATGTGCGTGATATGAGATAGTACATTCATGCAGCTCAAGATGCAAAACTACCGGGCAGTTTTCCTTACAAAAATCAACATTGGCGCCTTTAACATTTTGCTACAACTAATTTTAGATCAGATAAAGGTTAGATTCACGCGATTAACAAAATACATGTTGATGTAAAATATAGTGATATACAAGAGGTACTTACATCAGCATTGGAGCACAGAGAATTCCATAAGATATTTTCCTCGAATACGATCCCAATGGAGGAAGTCTTGTATCGTTTAACCTTATTTTCTAAAAGAGAGATGGGTAAGAAACATGTAGAAAATATGATCAGAATGCTATAAAATTTCATGATGCGAGGATACGACACGCTTCTTAGAATGGAGTTGACATTCTTTTTTCGGATGGAGCGGACTAGTTCTTTGGCCACTAGAATCTGCTTATTATCGATGGGAGTTGGGTTTCTCTGTCTTTGGAGCAGTATCTATGAAAAATGGAGTTGGTTTATTATCTCTGGCGTTTGGATCTTTTGCAAAGACCTGGTTTGTAACCCTTTAGATTCTAACATAGCCGTCTTCCCTTGCATGCCTTATATAGAAGAATGGTGATTCAGTTATAAAACATGCTATAGCAGAGATGGAATAGGTCTTGAAGAATAGAAAGGCATGACATATTGACATGTATTCCCTCCATCCGGAAATAAATGGATGGGTCTAGGCGTATTTCAGTTCTAGATACATCCAGTTTTATCCATTTCTGCGACATTTAATCCGGACGGAGGGAGTATGATGTAAGAGCTAGGGATACGACAGACAACACAAGTAAAAACACCGAAAACCTTTGCAGAGAACCAAAGTATTCAAACCCACCGATATGAGATAGTACACTCATGCAGCTCAGGATGCAAAACTACCAGGCAGTTTTCCTTGCAAAAATCAACATTGTGGCCTTTAATCATACATTTTGCTACAACTAAATTTAGATCAGATAAAGGTTGGATTCACGCCGATTAACAAAATACATGCTGATGTAAAAATATAGTGATATACAACAGTACTTACATCTACATTGGAGCACAGAGAATTCTGCAAGAATCTTTCCTCATAAACGATACCATTGCAGAAATTCTTCTATCTGATAAGCTTATTTTCTAAAAGAGAGATGGGTAAGAAACATGTAGAAAATATGATCAGCATGCTATAAAATTTCATGATGCAAGGATACGCACACGCTTCTTAGAATTGAGTTGACATATTTTTGCTGGATGGAGCGGACTAGTTCTTTGGCTCTTGGAATCTGCTTATTATCGAGAGGAGTTGGGTTTCTCTGTCTTTGAGCAATATCTATAAAAACTGGAGTTGGTTTATTATCTCCGGAGTTTGGATCTTTTGCAAAGGCCTTGTTTGTAACCCTTGATTCTAACATAGTCGTCTTCCCTTGCATGCCTTGTATAGAAGAATGGTGTTTAATTATAAAACATGCGACAATGAGAGAGATGGAATAGGTCTTGAAGAATAGAAAGGCATGACATATTGACATGTATTCCTCCATCCGAAAAAATGGATGGGTCTAGGCGATTTCAGTTCTAGATACATCCTTTTTATCCATTTCGCAACATGTAATCCGGACGGAGGGAGTATATGGTGTAAGAGCTAGGGATCTGACGAGGACAACACAACAAAAAACACTAGTTGAATGTAAAACTGTATGCTAGCTGAATAAATGCAGAAATAACTAAGGCAACATACGTGTATGATTGGGAAAATAAGATGGCATTGCAACAGAGCACTAGAACAACACTTCAATGTAAAAAACATGGTATGGTGAGATGATGAAGTACATCTTGATGAATAACAATGCATAAGATATTCGAAGCATGATGTCCAAATTAAGCGAGATGGCATTGCGATAGAGTAGAATGATGATGCTTGAATTTGAAAACATGTTATCATGAATGGAATAGGTACTGAAAAACAGGAAGGCATGACATATTTACATGCATGATCAGCATGCTAAGCACATGGCATTGCAATGAGTAGATACACTCCAGGACATTATATGCATGTTGTACCCATATCACAGGACCAAGTTAGAGCAAGGACCTTGTGGGGTGAAGAGGATTCATCATCTTTACGCAAGTCTTTTCAAGAACTGCCTTTACATGTTCCATCATATTGGGTATCATTGACATCAAGTTTATTGGCCTTTACATTGCTCCGTGAGGTTCTTGTGGATATATCAGTGTGTGCAATTATATCTAACATGCATGGAAGACAACTAGTAGTTAGATTTATGTAATGAGTGCCTGTAGGAGACGACATAAATAGTAGGACTGGGGTTAACTAGCAGCAACAGGTCTCATAAACTAAAGGAGAACACGGATGAAAGCTACAGAATATGTATCGTTTGTACTCGAGATTAACTAGATGGCACACAAAAGTATTAAAGAACAACATAGGTAATACTAGAAGTGGTATAATACTATAATCACCAGCCTGTGGGATAGCATTGGCTGATGGATGATAACTATGGAACAGCGTTACCTAAAGAACAAGTATCTTAGCTGAACTATGGAACAACGTTAACTCCTGAACAAGACCCGTAAGAGATCAGCATGAATATACAGTGAAATGTGATGATCTATTTTCCATGCTTAGATGAATAACAAAGCCATAAATGTTGCACACAAGTAAGATGAGGGTACAACCTATCGGCTGCCATCCATAGGAGTGAGCATCATGTGCTGACTTGTCGATGGCCCTGCAGCTTGTTGTGGCTGTCCATGTCGGGCACGCGATTCGATGCGAGGAACTGTTGAGTGGGGACTATAGCTCCCTTCGGTGTATGCTTCCTTGTTGGAGCAGCTGCGGTGAGTCGGAAGACGGTGTGTGCAAGATGCAGATAACGATAATGTTAAGAACGACATATCTCTTTGATCTGAAGAAATACACTAAGGGATCAACAGCAAGGTACGAGAGTGGTCACACGTCTGTTGACTGAAGACTAAATTGGGATCACACGATTTTATTTTATTTTGGTACTGTCCGATCTACGTCGGATGGCTGGTCGTCTTGTGCCTCCCAGCTGACAATGTTCGGAATCTTCCCCGAAGAGCCAGCGACCAACGGCAGAGCAGCCTGCCTCCGCCGTCCGTGGCCCCTGCCAAAACCCCGCTCCCCGCCCCACCGCACTGTCGTGGTTGCGCCGCCCCCGGGCCAATCCACAAAGACTCCCCGTCATCCAGATCCGGCGGCGGCAGTACCTTCAACCCACGCAAATCTAAAAGATAGCCATCTAAGCGCTGCTTCCGCGGAAAACTTGCGGCCCCGCACCCTTACGTTAGACACCAGCCAACCGGTAGCCTAGGAGCTCCGCCGCCTCAAGGGCTGCTGCTTCTCATTGGGAATCGATTGGCCCAGAATAAAAATTCAGACAACTGACGCCTAAATAAAGTGATTTGAGATGAGGGTGCGACCTATCTGGCAGCATGGTGAAGTAGGCAGGTCCAACTGCCGATTCGGTGAGGCCGGCGCGGTTGCGGTGGCGACCGGCGGCAGGGAAAGAGCGATGTCGCAACGGTCGATGGCTACGCGGAAGCAGCGCCAGGACTCTGGACAGATCCGAAGTTGGAGCCGCTCCGGCGCCGTGAACAACGGCGGGGGTGAATCGGCTCCGCTACAGTTCACGCGGCCGTTGTCGAGGCAGCACCAGCAGCACGGAGTAAGAGGCACACGGCCCAGTGCACGACGGCAAATGGACAGCGTCTCCGGCATTAGGGAGGAGGGCGGCTGTGAAATTGGTGCGGTGGGGGCGCCATGGAGGTGGGGCTGAGGTTTCGCGGCTCGGGAGAAGGGAGCTTCCCGGGGAGAAGGTGATTTGGTGCCCACGAGGTATGAATGGGGCGGGGGGGGGGGGGGGGGGAATTGGGAGGGGAGTGGAACCATGTCTTACGGACGCATTTGTCTAAAATGTGAGGGGGAGTTACAGTTCTACCCTTGCCTATAGGCTTCTCGGCTTGGGTCTGTGTACTGAGGGTCGGGGATTGTAGAGTAACTTTGTTTTTCCCCAAATAGTGGGTGGGGGCGATTTCGGGCGAGGAGGGCGTGTTTTCAACTATAGTGGGCGCGAGCGATTTCGGGTGAGGAGAGCGTGTTTTGAAATAGTGGGCGCGAGCTATTTCGGGCGAGGAGAGCGTGTTTTGCCGACGATGGTTTATGAATTATTCGGCACATGTCATTTTGGCCGAGGAGAAGGCGTGCTTGGATGAAGTTACGAACCTACCCTCGATGTACAACGGGCCAATTGATGCGTGTCCCACATAGGACGGTAATTCCGCGTCTCCCATTTATTTGCTCGGGTGAATTCCACTGAGCAGAGAGGATGTTTAACGGTCCGTTCAAATTTTGGGAGAACGAGCATCCACGTCTACCTTACCAAGTCGATTCGGATCAAATTTTGAAATATTAGCTTGCCACTTCTTTTTTAGATGGAGAGATGATGCTCGGAAGTAATGTGTTTTTACATGCTCATTGCTAGCGATTTACTATATGACAAATAGTTGACCCACTCAAAAATGTGAATCAAACCCAAAATGAAATATCCCGATTCAATGAAATAGCTCGTTCAGTAGGTCAAAACAGTGAACTAAATCCAAAATTGAATACCTCAATCGAGTAGCATGTTGTACAGTATTATAGTACTCCATGAACATGTTGAAAGTCAAATTAATGAACTTCTTTGATATACGCATATATCCGTTCATGTGTGGATTGCAGACAACATGTTCTCCAATTTAAATATTTGAATGCAAGTTTATATTGAAACATGGTTTATATCAGTCTTTGATGCATAAAACGTGACCTCCCCCTCTCCCAGACTCCTGCTCTCTCTCTCTCTCTCTCTCTCTCTCTCTCTCTCTCTCTCTCTCTCTCTCTCTCTCTCTCTCTCTCTCTCTCTCTCTCTCTCTCTCTCTCTCTCTCTCTCTCTCTCCGACAATCTTCAATTCTCCATGCACGCATTCGACACAAAACCTTGTTGGTCCCTCTCCTTTCTCTCTCTCTCTCTCTCTCTCTCTTTGTGTGTGTGGGGGGTCTTTCTAGTTCGCATGCATATATACACCATCTATAGGTCTCTCTCGACACTATGTATGATACTCTAGCTAGTCCAAGCTAGATATCTTGGTGCACTCATCGTACACACACAAATTCCTTGGCTCTTTGCCCGTAACTCTCTCACGCACCACTATGTCGTCTCGGAGCTCTTCCCCCCCTCTCAAACTCTCCATCCACATGGGTCACACATACACATGCATATCTCACTACTTTTCGATAGGCCCATCTAAAACTCTATCTCTCCCCTCGTTCTCTCTCCATCTCACATGCACACACACAATCTCATGCCCAGCTAGCCAAGTATGATGGTCTCTCACTCAATTGTAGGCACACAGTCCCCCCCCTATATATATGATGACTAGCTAATCTTAGTCTCCATCACAAACATGTGCATGGTCTATCTCGATTTCTCTCGGGCATCTTTCTATCGCAAGACGCACTCCTCGATCTCCCACCCATATAGTCCCCTCATGATCTCGACGGGATCTCTCTATCACAAACACACCCTCTCTCCCTCCCCATGCGTCCATGCCATCCATGTGTCCCTCTCGACCTTTGTTCCTTGTTGGCCATACCTCTATTGGACATGTGCTACAGGGGTGTCTCTCTCCGTTGCAAACAATCACACACTAGCTATCTTCGTGTATCTCCTCGCCTCGCTTTTCCATCTTGGAGATGCATGCGTGATATGTTCGCATAAGAAACAAAAAAACACACTCTCTCTCTAATTTATCGTTTGTTGTCGCTTTCTCTTTTTCACACATACTCTTTTTGCGCACTTACTCATTCTCCTTCACAGCACTTGATCTGTCTCGACTGAGGCACTCTCCTCGGTCCATAGCATATAGATTTATCGAAAATTCAAACATCACAAAGTTTGACCATGTACGTGGAGAAAAAGAATTACATCTAGTATGGCAAACATATACCATTAGATTCACCATGAGATGTAGTTTTTTATGATGTATCTTTGGTATTGTAGATATAAATAACATTTGCGTAAACCTGATCAAAGTTTCCAAGTTTGACTTCTAAAAATTTACATGCCTTTGCATTATCGGCGGATGGAATATCTCTTTCCCCCTCTCAGCTATCTGACGCACCACTCAGCCTTATCGAGGCTCCTCAATCTCTCTCAAACTTTATTGGTCAGTTTGGTTCGTGACCTAACCCTCATGCCTTGATGGCCGGTACTGCCTGGTGTGGATGTGAGATGTAAAATATTTCTGCTGGCCAGGCTTGTGTGGTCTTTGAAGCATTTGGTTCATGCCGGGCGGAAAACCATCAACGCCCCATCAATCAATCCATGCATCAATTATTTAATGCTAATATCCATCCATGTTGTTTTTAGCCTCATGGCCACACGACCGTGCACGACCAGCGTTCAAAATCGGTCGCTGGGCGAGGCTACTTGCAAGTGTTTGGAGTTCAGCCAAAGCTAATTAAAGTGCAAGGAACCCAGGCCAGGCGGGCTTTCTTTTTCACAGGTAGCAACCAAACAAGCGTGCATGAAATCCAGCCACAACCCGGGCAGGCAAAAGATGCTCGGGACGCAAGCCAAAGCTGGCCTTATATCTCCCTAGTTCACACATACACATGTCTCGTTCGCGCTATACATATAGACCCATCCAACACTCTCCGCCCTTGTTCTCTCTCCATGTGACACGCACCCCCTAAGTACCATAATCCCTCACTCCATCATAGGCGCAAGCCTCCCCCCCCTCCTAAGTATGATTATCTCTTACTAGCCATCAGGAACACACGTATTGTCTCCTTCCATCCATACGTCTATCTCGATATCTCTCGGGGCATCTTCTATCGCAGACACACCTTGTCACTCGATATCCCACCCATGTAGTCCCATCACGATCTCCAGGGGATCTCTCTATGACAAACATACACTCTCTCCTCCCCATGACTGCATTTTCTCCGTACGTCTCTCTCGACCTCTCTCCCTTGTTTGTCAGACCCCTCTTGGCCACGTGCTAGGGGTCTTAATCTCTCGGTTCCAAACAACCACACACTATCTCCTCACCTTGCCTCCGTTGTCGAAGATGCATGTGTGATATGTTTGCATAAGACATGCATGCTTTTTCTCTACTTTTACCGTGTGTTGTCCATGTCTCTTTCACACACGCACACACACTTTTCTCTCTCTCTCTCTCTCTCTCTCTCTCTAGTTAGGGACTCTGTCACGTCCATAAGCATATGGATGTTTTGAAAAGTCAAACCTCACAAAAGTTTGACCAGGTATATATGGAGAAAAACATTTACATCTCGAACGATCATTAGATTCATCACAACATGTACTTACTTCATACTATCATTTATCTTTGGTATTGTAGATAATTAATTTCTTTATAAACTTGGTCAAAGTTTCAAAAGTTTGACTTAAAAAAATGTTGGAACTACATTATCGAATGGAGGGAGTAGCTCTTTCTCTCTCTCTCTGCTATCTCTCACGGGCCTCCCCTCTCACTCGAACTCTCTATACCGACGGATTATATGCTCACTGTGTCAGCTATAGCTCCGTATATTGTTTAGTTGAACGGTCAACCAATCCACATGTTGCCTTCTCAGCTCGTGTTCTGTATCTTCGTGCGCTGGCCCATGTGGCAGTGGGTGAAAATAAGTAAACTAGAGGCCCATCTGACACGCGGTGAAGTAAACAAAGTTGAAACCACTCGGGGTAGCACCCCGCACGCTAGTAATTTGAGGGCGCATTGAGGACAAACTTCTTGCGTGCGAAGGACGCACTCACGCACAATTCACCACTGCGCGGCGGCATGCACAAAAGGACGCACTCGCGCACACCCAGCACACAACACACACTAGCACACGTGTACACCGGCGTCGCCGCCGGTTGAGATGGACGGCGAGGCAGCCAACAAGCGGAGGCGGCTCGAGCCAAAACCGCATCCAGCGAGCCTGGACTTCATCAGCAGCCTCCCCGATGACATGCTGCTCGTCATCATCGGCCTCCTCCCCACCAAATCTACCGTGCGGACCGCCCTGCTCTCCCGGCGGTGGCGCCTCCTCTGGCACTGCGTCCCCCTCAACCTCACCGTCGACAGCTACCTCTGCGACTGGGATTGCAAACGCATGGCCGCAGTCTCCAAGATCCTTTCATCGCACCCTGGCCCAGCCAGACGCCTTGACATCCGCATGTTCAGTACCAACTGCAAGGTCCAACCCAAGTTCGACGAGTGGTTCTTATCCCCCGTCCTAGATCAGCTCGAGGAGCTCAGCTTTGAAGCTGGACGATGTCGCTCTCTGCCGCCGTCCGCGCTCCGCCTCACGCCAACGTTGCGCCGCGCCAGCTTCAGCTCCTACTATCTTCCCCATATTAATGTCGCGCCCGCCCTTCTTCTCCCTCAACTCAAGCAGCTCGACCTCTTCGACGTTGTCATCTTGAAGAAGGCTATGGAGCACCTGCTCCGCAGCTGTACTGCGCTCGAGTACCTTCGTCTTGAGCAGATCCACGGGTTCATTAGCCTCCACATCGCCTCGACGAATCTCTGATGGATTTATGTTTCTTGTTGTCCCCGCAACAAGACATCAATTGGGAAGAGATCACTCCAGCTGTTCCACGTTATGGTCATTTAGAATTCGCCTTTCCTTGAGAGATTGCTTATCGGATCTAGAAGGTCCAACAAAAATCAGGGTCATTGACGCGCCGAAATTGACAGCGTTGGTGTACTCGTCTGCCAAATTCTCCGAACTCTTTATTGGATCCGTAATCGTTCAGATACAGCACTCATCTTCTTCTTCGTCTTCTTGAAATTCACATTTTTAAATTTCTTCTTGATGTATTTACGACCGTCTTCGGAAAATGATTCCCACAAGCTTGACCAGGTCCATGCATACGGTGAAGATCTTAGCACTAAAATCTATCGGCCCCAATCTGGATCAAGTTGTTGGATTCCTTACATGCTTTCCATGCACGGAGAAGCTACTCATCGAGGTGAAACTTCTTTCCTATAAGTAAACGGTAATCACAATGTAGCTCAATTTTTTCGTAATTTTCCCAAATTACGATGACAAGTGTAGTGTTCAAAACTGCATCTATGCTTCGCACCGAAAGAAATGTTTTAGTATTTTTCTCACGTGATCACCGCATCGCTTTTTATGTTGTACTACTATAGTAGCCTAGGCTAGTCATAGTGGAAAGTAACTTAGACTACTCCGGTAACTCTATGGTTACCCTAAGAGCAAGTACTACCTCCGTCTGGTTTACTCTTCCAATTTTGTAGTATCAAAATTTGACCATAGATTTAATCGACAAAATGTTAATGCATGTCACTAAGAACTATATCGTTGGATTCGTATTTGAACATAATTTCAAATGGTGTAATTTTTAGTGACATGCATTGGCATTTTCTTAGGTAAATCTATGGTCAAAATTATACTAAATAATAGTAGTATTCCTCGTCCTAAAATTCTTGTCTTACATCTGTTTAGATACGGATGTATCTAACACTAAAATGTAACTAGATACATCCGTATTTACACAAATTTAAGACAAGAATTTTGGGACGGAGGGAGCACAAAAGTGGGCTATGTAGGCCAAAACATGTGCCAAATTCACTTGTGATGCATTTGGCATCGATGCCCCTCCATTGCTCACCTGGTGCCCCAATCTGGATCACCTACTTTGCTCCGGTGCCAAATTAACTCACGCAATAAAAAAACACTGCGTAGGAGAGAAAGAGAGGACTGAGGCAATAAAAAAACAATTGTTTGGGAGAGTGAGAGGCTGGTGTAGTTGGTTTGATTGATTTGTTTATACATGTGGGTCTGTGTGCACAGCGGTCCCAACTCTCTCACGTCGCGAGAGCGGTGCCAAAATCTTTTGATTTGACATCGATGCGTATTATGTGGCATACTTTTGCGAAATATGGCATCGGCCACATAGTGGAAGGCAACAAATGCCCAAGCTCTTCACGTGCTCCTAGTTAAATGAGAGGAAACAGAGAGAGAGAGAGAGAGAGAGAGAGAGAGAGAGAGAGAGAGAAAATATCACTAGCCAGCCAACCCTATCGTATGAGCGAATGATATTGGTACCTCTTGATGACACGACAATCTTATGCAGCCAGCTGCTCTAATATATTCTCTTCTTTTGCAGATAAAAAAGACTCGAAAGTGAAAATGTGATGCACTATAACAATCTCATCGAATGCCTTGATCTCCATCTTACGAAATTGATTTGATCGACTATCGAGGCAGCACATCTGAGATTAAATTGGCGAGTTCTTTGTTACGGAGGCAAGTGTGCTCAAGGTAATGAGGTTTGGCGTTCTCGGCGCAACAATGAATGGTGTGCTGATCACCATAGCGTCTAAGCCTAAATGACAAAGTCTCCATGAAGCTGAATTTGTTTTTGAAACATCAAGTGGCGGAGACTCGAAAACTTATTTGCCCATTAGTGACTTGTCAGGGTGGTGGATTTTAGTTTGTACGATAATGCTGCATCCACCTAAAGTAACGAAAGTTCTTACGTAAACTTCCTAGTAATTCCCTCTTCGTAGGTGCAGCATTACTCCTAACATTTGTA
This sequence comes from Aegilops longissima, assembly GCA_021605205.1. NCBI lineage: Eukaryota > Viridiplantae > Streptophyta > Magnoliopsida > Poales > Poaceae > Aegilops > Aegilops longissima. The sequence goes on along the minus strand of CM038677.1, from coordinate 554,250,962 downwards.
ATATCAGTTTGAAACTTGTAATATTGCCGTGTCCTATTCCTTCATTTTCAAAATCCTGCGAATCAAACAGGTCCTGAGTTGGTGATGATGTTGTGCCTCCCATCTTTCACCAATAGCCGTCGGATCTAGATCTGATGCATACAAACCAAGCTTCTCCATTTTTGCAAAAAGATGCCCGCACTTGTTCCCTATTTACAAACAACTCCTTTCTCTCACAATCAGCCTTATCTCCTCCCCACCACATCTAGAAGGTCGTGGAAAAATCTGGCGCGATGGCCGCTGCCGGAGCCGTCCACCCCCAATCTTGGTGTTCCGTGCAATGCACGGGCATCTACGCACAGGAAATTATGTCGAACAGGGCTAGTTGTAAGCAGGCTAGCTCTACAGCCATGATGATAGTGACTGCAGATGGTGAGGCTGACTATGGTATGCCGAACACGGTGCCTATACTCAGGTGTCATCTCCGGCGCAGGGTCTTGTCACTTCACTGTGAGGAGCAACACGTAATAATTTGACCAATGGGTAGTACAGTGCTAGTACTCCTACTACTACATTGGTAGTACTACTACTAGTACTAGTAGCACCACCGTCTGGATTTAGGAGTACTACCACGTCCATCTGTATTTTAGTATTTGACTAGCAATATCTAGTAATGCATGTCACAAAAATGTACTACTCCCTCTATAAATAAATACATGGTGTTTTATTCCTATCGGCGAGACAACTTAATGTTTTTTTGCTAACTAGAGTACTAATAGGATTACATGCAATGAACTAAACACTGCATGTCATGTTTGGTAGTCTCAAGTCATTGAAAGCATGCACGGCCCACATCTCTCATTGGTTGATATGTCACGAAATAAGAAACAAGGAGGGAGTTAATGCACCGTGCCTAAGTATTTGGGATTATTTGGTTTTCATAAGGTGACTTACACAACATTTTTGTTTACATGCATTAACATTTTATTATTTAAATCAAAGGTCAAAACTTGGCGCAAAATGCAAGGGGACCAATAATCCTGTAAACATCAAACTTCTCTCGTTTGGCCCCAACTAGAGGTCCGGTGAGATGACTATACTGCACCAGCACGGAGGGGGGCGCTTCATTGACTTACGGCAATCGCCTTTGGGTGAATGACACGTGGGCCTGGGGGGTGGCCCACCTATCATACAGCCAAAGGCAGGTGCAGTAGAGGGCCGAGGAGTAGTAAAAAATCCTACGCACCTACGCACTCTAACCAAGGGCAAGAGTGATTACTCGAATCGCAAGATCAGTTGACTAGAAGCTAAGCTAGACCCATGGAGGCGATGAGCGCGAGCATCAGCCGGCTGTGCCAGATGGTCCACGACGCCGGCCTGCAGCCCGGCACCTAGGAACGTCTCTAGGTAGTATTGCTTGAGGCCGCCAGGGCGAGGGGCCGCTTGGACGACAGCTTCGTCTCCTTGTTTGGCGAGGTCCTCGTCGGTTTCCTCGACAAGTTCACCGTCGTCAAGAAGCTTGCGGACGACTTTGATGTAAGCCTCCAGCCGACGCGCCCAGGCTTTGCGATGACCGCCACCCTCAACGGCCACTATGGTGACAACCTCTTCGACGCCGGTGGTGGCCCTGCGATTCGCTACCGTCGTGCGGAGAATGTCCACCTCGAGGTCGCGCTCAGCAAAGCACTGGCGCAGCAAGACACCATCAACATAATCACCCACGTCTACGCGCAAATCGTCCACAAGGACTACTACATGCAAGAGGAGGACGATAGGACGCTGGCCTTCTTGGACCGCAGGGCAACCTTGGACGGCACTGTTCAGAAGCACGTTGAGCTCGCCGCCAACGCCACTGCTCCTCACACGTCGGTTGGTGACCCGGCGCACTAGGGCGTGAGGATGTCGTTGATGGATCCGTATGTATTCCATGTAGTAGTATATGATACTACAGTAATTATCTTACCTTTCGCATCAACTTCATAATTTTTGTACGTACTCCATGCATGAACGGCGCCAGAACCAAACTGCCCATTACTCTAGGCAAAATCGTTATTTTCTATCTATCGGTCGCGCCATGGAGCAGAACCAAATTTTACAAGTTATGAGTTCAAAAGGAAAAGCCTACCGTGTTCGCGTCGCACCCCCACACGGTTGGTCCGGCACGCCGCTCAAGCGGGAATGCGTGCGGTGTTGCATTTTCACTTACAAGTGGGACCGCAGTTGAGCAAACCGACTATCGGCAAACCCCCACCCCGCCCACCACACGATGGCTAAGAAAACAGGAGGGAGAAGAGATGGCTGTAGCACGGACTCCAAGGAAATTGGTGTCGGATGGGACTCGTGTGGGTGGCGTGTGCCGTACTGCTAGACGTGAATGCTAGTTATGGCCCATGCCACCCCACCATATCAAGCCTATATCGAGGTACGTAGAACAAATTTCCTGCAGTCCTTGCTCAGCCCTCCTCTATCTATCTTCTCAGCCAGCCAGCAGACGCGCGGAGCCCATCGTCTGTTTGCTCACATGCGGCCCCACATGTCAGTGAAAACGCAAGAGGACCCAATCGAACCCGCACATCTTTCACCTCGACGTCTTTGGTGATGAAAACGAATCCAATAAAGATCTTGGTGGCGCTTTTGGAGTTACTCAAGAGTAGTAAGATTCTATTTACGATTTAACCTAAGATGCACATCTCGTGGCTTCAACTACCACTCTATTTTCTTTCATGACACGACCTGGATGCTGGATGTCCCACGTGTGGCAAAAGGAGGAAGAACACGACCAAATCTTCGGTTGTGCTCTCGGATTAGACTAGTTGTGCTAACTTAAAAAAATTATTGTGTACTCCCTCCGTTCCAAAATACTTGACTTCCATTTGTCCAAAAATGGATGTACCTATATACTAAAACATGTCTAGATACATATATATTTTGACAAATAGAAGGCATGTATTGTGCAACGGAGGGAGTAGAATGGATGCAAGTTTTTGTATTGGGAAGAAGAGTACATCCATATATTGATGTTCTATCACTTTTAGCTAGCACAGAGGCTAGAGATGAGATTAATGCACTTGTTGATACTCCTACTAGAATAGAGGCTAGACATGAGACTATATGTGAGGAAGCAACGTCTACTTCTTTACACTCGAATAAGAAAGAAGCACGCAAGATCGAGCCTCCGCAGATCAACAATGAATGCATCGAGAAGGCACTAATCCAACTTACAGGAGTAGTAAAATGTATTCTTGTGGTTCTTGTTTTCTTTGGTCTTGCTTTTCTAGTCAAAATTATCGTTGGGGTTCGTGCAAAACGGAGGTCCGTTTGGGATTGTGCGTTGGAGTTGGCCTTACAAGTGAGACCGCAGTTAAGGAAACCGACTATCGGCAAACCCCCACCTCGCCCGCCGCGCGATGGCTGAAGTTAGAGAAACGACAAGGTTGAAGAGATTGCTCTAGCACGGACTCCAAGAAATAATATGGTGTCAGATGGATGTCGTGGTGGTGGCGTGTGCCGTACTCCTGGACGTGAATGCTTGTTCTGGCCCATGCCACCCTACTACTCCTACTACTTACTCCTACTATATAGTACTAGTATCGAGGATTCGAGGTGCTGGTTACGTACAGCAAACACATTAACATATGGCTACAGTAAAAACACCCGCCCGACGCGCGAAGCATGTGAAGCTAGTACAAATAGTGTACTCCCTCCGTCTAGCTGAGTAAGTCACCTTACGAAAATTAGATTTTCCCAAAATATTTAGGCGTCGTTCATTAACTTTCCATCTTGATGCCCGCCCTGCCTTGTTCGCCAGCGAGCGCTTCCACCTCTGCCTCGTTGTCTCCCGTGGAAACCCCTTTCCTCCCTTTTTTTGCTCGGGCAAGGACCAATGCATGCAGCACATCCATACGGTTATTAGGCAAAAAATAAAAGCGTTTTGCATGCTATGAATTACGAGGGCCTGCATGGGTAGCTAATAAGGCATCCTCTTAACTGTCGTGATTAAATGTTGTGTTTAGAAGAGAGAAATATTCTTCTTTTCAACCAATATGCTTGCACCTAGGTCATGATGCAGCTTCTAATATGACTTATTCACCTAGACGGAGGGAGTACTACTATTATTGATTGGCCTCATCCGATAACCTATTGCAATGCACGTACAATTATGTATTCAAAAAATATTTTTTTGCCTCGTCGCACCACTCACTCAGAGAAGCGACTCGAAAGACATTCATAAATTTAGTAAGTTTATCACAGGCATATCATTTTATTACATACAACAGGTCATCAACCCACATCGACAACGAGGATACATTATAAATACTAAAATTTTCACCACACAACAAATAACAAACAATGAAATGAACTTCAACTCAACCATTCCTCGGCGTTGGAAATGCTTGCTTTGAACCACAAGTGATTCTCTGGGACGGGCCATCCATTGTCGATCCGAGACCAATGCAGATCTGATCATCCAGTGAAGCGGCCTACTATATTAGTACCAGGGTAGGGAACCACCCAAATGTCCGAGGTATAGACACAGTCGCTTCTCATAAATGGTACTAGTAACGTTGTGTCAACAGCAGTTGGATCGCCTTTCACCATCATCGGATAGTTTTGTCCAAGGAAGAGCGAGTTTTCTCCAAGACTATCAATTTGCATGCGGGGAGAAGGAGTTGGCGCTAGCACACTAGTATCCATCCCGAATACCATGCAACAAGTGTTGGAATAGGTCTGGAGAGTGCGACCATGGGAGACTATACCTGCTTCCTTAGCAGTAACAACATCAGTGGGTTGTATACACACAAGAAGAGGTGATCCATCAAAATTAGTTGCCAGGCGCCACAGAGTATATGGGCGCTGCTCGTCCTCATGCTCGTGATCATCACCATCGTCATCTCCCCCTTGGTTATAAAAATTTTCAAGTATAGGTGGTGGGATGTTCACAGGACCTTGGAAACACAAGAAGAAGGTAAATTAGTAAAGGGAAACTTGCTAACCTGCATGCATGTGGATGAAACAATTATAATTACGGTGGAAGACTGCTACCTCTTGAGCACTGCGTTGGATTTCCTTGAAGAGGAAAGGGTGATGCAGCAGAGTAGAGTAAGTATTTCCCTCGGTTTTGAGAACCAAGGTATCAATCTAGTAGGAGGATACACGCAAGTCCCTCGTACCTACACAAAACAAATAGCTCAACGCAACCAACGTGATTAGGGGTTTTCAATCCCTTCAAGGTCACTTACGAGAGTGAGATCTGATAGAGATGATAGATAATATTTTTGGTATTTTTGATATAAAGATGCAAGGTAAAATAAAAGCCAAAGTAAAAAAGCAAAGCAATAATAAAGTGATTGAAGATTGATATGATGAGAATATACCCGGGGGCCATAGATTTCACTAGTGGCTTCTCTCAAGAGCATAAGTATTTCTATGGTGGGTGAACAAATTACTGTTGAGCAATTGATAGAATTGAGCATAGTTATGAGAATATCTAGGTATGATCATGTATATAGGCATCACGTCCGAGACAAGTAGACCGACTCCTGCTGCATCTACTACTATTACTCCACTCATCGACCGCTATCCAAAGATGCATCTAGAGTATTAAGTTCAAGAAAATAGAGTAACGCTTTAAGCAAGATGACATGATGTAGAGGATAAATTCATGCAATATGATAAAAACCCATCTTGTTATCCTCGATGGCAACAATACAATACGTGCCTTGCTTCCCCCATCACATCGGGAAAGGACACCGCAAGATTGAACCCAAAGCTAAGCACTTCTCCCATTGCAAGAAAAACCAATCTAGTAGGCCAAACCAAACTAATAATTCGAAGAGACTTGCAAAGATAACCAATCATACATAAAAGAATTCAGAGAAGATTCAAATATTGTTCATAGATAAACTTGATCATAAACCCACAATTCATCGGTCTCAACAAACACACCGCAAAAACAAGATTACATCGAATAGATCTCCACGAGAGAGGGGGAGAACATTGTATTGAGATCCAAAAAGAGAGAAGAAACCATCTAGCTACTAACTATGGACCCAAAGGTCTGAGGTAAACTACTCACACTTCATCGGAGGGGCTATGGTGATGATGTAGAAGCCCTCCATGGTGGATTCCCCTTCCAGCGGAGCTCCGGAACAGGCCCCAAGATGGGATCTCATGGGTACATAAGGTTGCGACGGTGGAATTAGGTTTTTGGCTCCGTATCTGATCGTTTGGGGGTACGTAGGTATATATAGGAGGAAGGAGTACGTCGGTGGAGCAAAGGGGGGCCCACGAGGCAGGGGGCGCGCCCTAGGGGGGCGCCCTCCACCCTCGTGGCCACCTCCCTCCTTTCTTGACGGAGGGTCCAAGTCTCCTGGATCTTATTCGGTGAGAAAATCACGTTCCCGAAGGTTTCATTCCGTTTGGACTCCGTTTGATATTCCGTTTCTTCGAAACACTGAAATAGGCAAAAAAACAGCAATTCTGGACTAGGCCTCTGGTTAATAGGTTAGTCCCAAAAGTAATATAAAAGTGGAAAATAAAGCCCAATATGGTCCAAAACAGTAGATAATATAGCATGGAGGAATCAAAATTATAGATACGTTGGAGCGATCGTGCATCCCCAAGCTTAATTCATGCTCGTCCTCGAGTAGGTAAATGATAAAAAAGAATTTTTGATGCGGAGTGCTACTTGGCATAATTTCAATGTAATTCTTCTTAATTATGGCATGAATATTCAGATCCGAAAGATTCAAGACAAAAGTTCATATTGACATAAAAATAATAATACTTCAAGCATACTAACTAAGCAATTATGTCTTCTCAAAATAACATGGCCAAAGAAAATTCATCCCTACAAAATCATATAGTTTAGTCATGCTCCATTTTCATCACACAAGAATGCTCTCATCATGCACAACCCCGATGACAAGCCAAGCAATTGTTTAATATTATAGTAATCTCAAACTTATAAACTTTCACGCAATATATGAGCGCGAGCCATGGACATAGCACTATAGGTGGAATAGAATATAATGATGGGGGTTATGTGGAGAAGACAAAAAGGAGAAGATCTCACATCAACGAGGCTAATCAATGGGCTATGGAGATGCCCATCGATTGATGTTAATGCAAGGAGTAGGGATTGCCATGCAACGGATGCACTAGAGCTATAAATGTATAAAAGCTCAACAAAAGAAACTAAGTGGGTGTGCATCCAACTTGCTTGCTCACGAAGACCTAGGGCACTTGAGGAGGCCCATTGTTGGAATATACAAGCCAAGTTCTATAATGAAAAATTCCCACTAGTATATGAATGTGACAAAACAAGAGACTTTCTATCATGAAAATTATGGTGCTACTTTGAAGCACAAGTGTGGCAAAGTATAGTAACATTGTCCCTTCTCTCTTTTTCTCTCATTTTTTTGGGCCTTCATTTTTTATGGCCTTTCTCTTTTTTTTATATATTCCTCACTTGGGACAATGCTCTAGAGAGTAATGATCATCACACTTCTATTTATTTACAACTCAATGATTACAACTCGATACTAGAACAAAGTATGACTCTATATGAATGCCTCCGGCGGTGTACCGGGATATGCATTGAACCAAGAGTGACATGTATGAAATAATTATGAACGGTGGCTTTGCCACAAATACTATGTCAACTACATGATCATGCTAAGCAATATGACAATAGTGAATGTGTCATGATGAATGGAATGGTGGAAAGTTGCATGGCAATATATCTCGGAATGGCTATGGAAATGCCATAATAGGTAGGTATGGTGGCTGTTTTGAGGAAGATATAAGGAGGTTTATGTGTAAAAGAGCGTACCATATCATGGGGTTTGGATGCACCGGCGAAGTTTGCACCAACTCTCAATGTGAGAAAGGGCAATGCACGGTACCGAAGAGGCTAGCAATCATGGAAGGGTGAGAGTGCGTATAATCCATGGACTCAACATTAGTCATAAAGAACTCAAATACTTATTGCAAAAATCTATAAGCCATCAAAACCCAAAGCACTACGCGCATGCTCCTAGGGGGATAGATTGGTAGGAAAGACCATTGCTCGTCCCCGACCGCCACTCATAAGGAGGACAATCAAATAACACCTCGTGTTTCAAATTTGTTACATAATGTTTACCATACGTGCATGCTACGGGACTTGCAAACTTCAACACAAGCATTTCTCAAATTCACAACTACTCAACTAGCACGACTTTGATATTATCACCTCCATTTCTCAAAACAATTATCAAGCATCAAACTTTTCTTAGTATTCAACGCACTCAAAAGAAGGTTTTTACTACTTTCATATACCTAGCATATTAAGATATTTAAGAAAATTACCATGCTATTTAATACTCTCAAAATATTCTAAGTGAAGCATCAGAGATCAATAGTTTCTACAAAACAAATGCACCACCGTGCTCTAAAAGATATAAGTGAAGCACTAGAGCAAAACTATAAAGCTCAAAAGATATAAGTGAAGCACATAGAGTATTCTAACAAATTCCAATTCATGTATGGCTCTCTCAAAAGATGTGTACAGCAAGGATGATTGTGGTAGACTAAAAATCAAAGACTCAAATCATACAAGACGCTCCAAGCAAAACACATATCATGTGGTGAATAAAAATATAGCTCCAAGTAAAGTTACCGATGGAAGTAGACGAAAGAGGGGATGCCTTCCGGGTGCATCCCCAAGCTTTGACTTTTTGGTGCCCTTATATTATATTGGGGGTGCCATGGGCATCCCCAAGCTTAGGCTCTTGCCACTCCTTGTTCCATAATCCATCAAAAGATTTCACCCAAAACTTGAAAACTTCACAACACAAAACTCAACAGAAATCTTGTAAGCTCCGTTAGCGGAAGAAAACAAAAGACCACTTCAAGGTACTTTAATGAACTCAATTTTATTTATATTGGTGTTAAACCTACTGTATTCCAACTTCTCTATGGTTTATAAACTATTTTACTAGCCATAGATTCATCAAAATAAGCAAACAACACATGAAAAACAGAATCTGTCAAAAACAGAACAGTCTGTAGTAATCTGTAACTAACGCAAACTTCTGGAACTCCAAAAAATCATAAAAAATAGAAAGACCTAGGAAATTTGTTTATTGATCAGCATAAATTGGAATCACTATTTTATCACGTTCTGGTGATTTTTAACAATTGTTTTCGTGAACAGAAAGTTTCTGGAAATTACAGCAAGATCAAATAACTATCATCCAAGAAGATCCTATAGGTTTAACTTGGCACAAACACTAATTAAAACATAAAACCACATCTAAACAGAAGGTAGATGGATTATTTATTCCTAAAAATAAACAAAAAGCAAAAAACTAAAATAAAAATTGGGTTGCCTCCCAACAAGCGCTATGGTTTAACGCCCCTAGCTAGGCATAAAAGCAAGGATAGATCTAGGTCTTGCCATCTTTGGTAGGCAATCCATAAGTAGCTCTCATGATAGATTCATATGGTAGTTTTATTTTCTTTCTAGGGAAGTGTTACATGCCTTTCTTTAATGGAAATTGGAATCTAATATTCCCTTCCTTCATGTCAATAATTGCAACAATCGTTCTAAGGAAAGGTCTACCGAGAATAATAGTGCAAGAAGGATTGCAATCTATATCAAGAACGATAAAATCTACGGGCACATAATTCCTATTTGCAAAAATAATAACATCATTAATTCTTCCCATAGGTTTCTTAATGGTGGAATCCTCAAGGTGCAAGTTTAGAGAGCAATCATCAAAATCACGGAAATCTAGCAAATCGCACAAAGTTTTGGGAATAGTGGAGACACTAGCACCCAAATCACATAAAGCATAAAATTCATGATCCTTAATCTTAATTTTAATAGTTGGTTCCCACTCATCATAAAGTTTTTTAGGTATAGAAACTTCCAATTCAAGTTTTTCTTCATAAGATTGCATCAAGGCATCAACGATATGTTTAGTAAACGCTTTATTTTGACTATAGCATGAGGAGAATTTAGCACAGATTGCAACAAGGAAATACAATCAATTAAAGAGCAACTTTCATAATTAAATTCCTTGAAATCCAATATAGTGGGTTTAGCAACATTTAGGGTTTTATTCTTTTCAATCCCACTTTTATCAATTTCATCATCAAGATCTAAAAACTCCAAATTTTTGGAACGCCTTCTAGGTAAAGGTGGATCATATTCAGTCTCATCAAGATTCATATTGCAAAACAAAGATTTAATAGGGTACACATCAATAACTTTTAGATCTTCATCTTGATTTTCATAGGAATTGGAAGAACACGCTTTAATAAAGGCATCTTTCATAGCACGCATCCTAGCGGTTCTTTCCTTGCACTCATCAATGGAAATTCTCATGGCTTTGAGAGACCCATTGATATCATGCTTAGGAGGAATAGATATAAGCTTTAAAGAATCAACATCAAGAGAAATTCTATCAACGTTCCTAGCCAATTCATCAACTTTAAGCAATTTCTCTTCAAGCAAAGCATTGAAATTCTTTTGCGAATTCATAAACTCTTTAACACTAGTCTCAAATTCAGAGGGCATCTTACTAAAATTTCCATAAGAGTTGTTGTAGGAATTTCCATAATTATTAAAAGGATTACTAGGATAAGGCCTAGGATTAAAGTTCCCTCTATACGGGTTGTTACCAAAATTATTCCTACCAACAAAATTCACATCCATAGATTCATTATTATTCTCAATCAAAGTAGACAAAGGCATATCATTAGGATCAGAAGAAACACTTTTAGTAGCAAATAATTTCATAAGTTCATCCATCTTTCCACTCAAAACATTAATTTTTTCTATCGCATGCACTTTTTTATTAGTAGATCTTTCGGTGTGCCATTGAGAATAATTAACCATAATATTATCAAGGAGATTAGTAGCATCTCCTAAAGTGATTTCCATAAAAGTGCCTCCCGCGGCCGAATCTAAAAGATTTCTAGAAGCAAAATTCAATCCGGCATAATTTTTTTGTATAATCATCCATAAATTCAAACCATGAGTAGGACAATTACGTATCATTAATTTCATTCTCTCCCAAGCTTGTGCAACATGTTCATGATCAAGTTGCTTAAAATTCATAATATTGTTTCTAAGAGAGATGATCTTAGCGGGAGGAAAATACTTAGAGATAAAAGCACCTTTGCACTTGTTCCAAGAATCAATACTATTTTTAGGCAAAGACGAAAACCAAGCTTTAGCACGATCTCTAAGCTTAAAAAGGAAATAGCTTCAATTTAACAATATCATTATCAACATCTTTCTTCTTTTGCATATCACATAAATCAACGGTTATTTAGATGAGTAGCGGCATCTTCACTAGGAAGGCCGTGAATTGACCTTTCATAACAAGATTCAACAAAGCAGTATTGATTTCACAAGATTCAGATTGGTAAGAGGAGCAATCGAGTGCTAAGGAAATCATTATTGTTGGTATTGGTAAAGTCACACAATTTGGTATTATCTTGAGCCATCGTGACAAGCAAGCAATCCAACACACGAGCAAAAAAAAGCAAGCGGAGAAAAAGGCAAACGGAAAAGAGAGGGCGAATAAAACGGCAAGGGTGAAGTGGGGGAGTGGAAAACGAGAGGGAAAAGGAAAATAATGTAATGCGAGAGATAAGGGATTGTGATGGGTACTTGGTATGTTGAATTTTGCGTAGACTCCCCGACAACGGCGCCAGAAATCTTCCTGCTACCTCTTGAGCACTGCGTTGGATTTCCTTGAAGAGGAAAGGGTGATGCAGCAGAGTAGAGTAAGTATTTCCCTCGGTTTTGAGAACCAAGGTATCAATCAAGTAGGAGGCTACACGCAAGTCCCTCGTACCTACACAAAACAAATAGCTCAACGCAACCAACGCGATTAGGGGTTGTCAATCCCTTCACGGTCACTTACGAGAGTGAGATCTGATAGAGATGATAGATAATATTTTTGGTATTTTTGATATAAAGATGCAAGGTAAAATAAAAGGCAAAGTAAAAAAGTAAAGCAATAATAAAGTGATTGAAGATTGATATGATGAGAATAGACCCGGGGGCCATAGATTTCACTAGTGGCTTCTCTCAAGAGCATAAGTATTTCTACTGGGTGAACAAATTATGTCGAGCAATTGATGAATTGAGCATAGTTGTGAGAATATCTAGGTATGATCATGTATATAGGCATCACGTCCGAGACAAGTAGACCGACTCCTGCCTGCATCTACTACTATTACTCCACTCATCGACCGCTATCTAGCATGCATCTAGAGTATTAAGTTCAAGAAAATAGAGTAACGCTTTAAGCAAGATGACATGATGTAGAGGGATGAATTCATGCAATATGATAAAAAAACCATCTTGTTATCCTCGATGGCAACAATACAATACGTGCCTTGCTGCCCCTACTGTCACTGGGAAAGGACACCGCAAGATTGAACCCAAAGCTAAGCACTTCTCCCATTGCAAAAAAAATCAATCTAGTAGGACAAACCAAACTGATAATTTGAAGAGACTTGCAAAGATAACCAATCATACATAAAAGAATTCAGAGAAGATTCAAATATTGTTCATAGATAAACTTGATCATAAACCCACAATTCATCGGTCTCAACAAACACACCGCAAAAAGAAGATTACATCGAATAGATCTCCACGAGAGAGGGGGAGAACATTGTATTGAGATCCAAAAAGAGAGAACAAGCCATCTAGCTACTAACTATGGACCCGAAGGTGTGAGGTAAACTACTCACACTTCATCGGAGGGGCTATGGTGATGATGTAGAAGCCCTCCGTGGTGGATTCCCCTCCCGGCGGAGCTCCGGAACAGGCCCCAAGATGGGATCTCGTGAGTACAGAAGGTTGCGGCGGTGGAATTAGGTTTTTGGCTCCGTATCTGATCGTTCGGGGGTACGTAGGTATATATAGGAGGAAGGAGTACGTCGGTGGAGCAAAGGGGGGCCCACGAGGAAGGGGGCGCTCCCTCCACCCTCATGGCCACCTCCCTCCTTTCTTGACGGAGGGTCTAAGTCTCCTGGATCTTATTCGGTGAGAAAATCACGTTCCCGATGTAAGTGCATCTAGTGCCACCCCTAGTTTGGTTTTGGAGTATTGACGACAAACGTGGTTGAGGGACTAATGTGTTTGTGAGAATTGCAGGATAACACAGGTAGTAGTCCCTCCTTGATTCGGTTTACCTACCGGAGATGACCCCTAAAAATGTATGAAGACATTGAAGACAATGGTGGTACGTGAAGATATTCACATTGAAGACCATGACAGAAGAACACATTGAGTGAAGACTATGGAGCGCGAAGACTTAGCTGTTTTGTTGTTTCTTTTCTTCTTTGTTGAATCATAGGAACCACCGCACTGTTAAGTGGGGTCCAAGTGATCAAAGTCAGAGTGACTGAAGTGATGCTCAACCAAAATCCTATGTCTTCGAGCGAAGACAATGAGAGCAAATCTTATCCAGAGTCGGATAAGTCAGCTTTACTTGTAGCCCAAGTCAAGCTGTCGCGTGTGTTTGAAAGTCGACTGCCAGACACGTGTCAGTTCCTTAGTGACCCAGGGTCATTTCGGACAAATCAGGTCGAGTTGCCTAGTGGCTATAAATAGCCCACCCCCTACATCATAAATTGGTGGTTGCTCAGAGTTAGTGCACGGCTTTTGTCGTTGAGAGCAACTCACCTCCGAAGAGTTTGAGAGAGAAATCCTTGTGAGGACAAAGCCCAAAACACCCAGAGCCCAAAGAGTGTTTGGCATCATCAAGTCTTTCTGTTCAGCGTGATCTCAAGACTTGTTACACTTGAGGACTGTGAATCCTCCATCCGGTTAGGCGCTATGCTCGAGCATCCAAGAGTAATTGTGGATCGCGGTGAACGAAGTCTGTGAAGGTTTGGAAGTCTACCTTGAAGACTTACAGAGTGATCAAGGGTACTGTGTGTCCTTAGCTCAAGGGGAATAAGGTGAAGACACGATCTTCGAGTTCAATCTCAGCCTCCCTAACAGACACGCAGATTGTCACAACAACTGAACCAGTAGAACAAATCCTTGTCTTCACAACACACTGGTTCTATCTCTTACTCTCCTTACTTACAGTTTGTCTTTGTGAAGTCATTGCTCGATTGCTCTACATGTTTGACTTCACTGTGTGACTACTTGTTCTGATTGGCTTCATACTATCTTCTATCCTGATCCTACTACCTAGCTGCTATTTGTCATCATGCTTTAGCTTCGTACTTGTTTGACTATGGCTTGTCTAGTGTAGTTCATCTTTTGCTGCATGTTTATAGGTTTAGTTTTCATGTTTGTCTTCAAAACTTCCATGTTTTGAAGACTTTCATAAAAATCGCCTATTCACCCCCCCCCCCTCTAGTCGATAACTAGCACTTTCAATTGGTATCAGAGCAAGGTACTCCCTTGTTCTGTGTGATTCGGTTTAACCACCTGGAGTTTTAGCTATGTCGACTACAGGGATAATCAAAGTCTCTGCTGCGTGCCTTGTCTTCGATGGCACTGAATATCCCTACTGGAAGAATAAGATGCGTATGCATATTGAAGCCATTGATGTCGATTTGTGGTATGTCGTCAAGAACAGTGTTCCCAAGACTGGTGAAGGTGTCACTCCTATTGATGTCAAGAAGTTCATTCAACTCGATTCTACTGCGAAGAACATCATCTGTGGTCATCTGACCAAAGGGCAGTATGGCCGTGTGAGTGCTTTGGAAACGTCGAAGCTAGTCTGGGACTGGCTCTCCAAGGTCAATGAAGGCGTTTCAACTCAGAGAGATCAAAGAATTAGTGTCCTACGCAACCTCTTCAACCGCTTCAAGAGAAATGACAATGAAAATGTCCAGCTCACGTTTGATCGCCTCACTGACATCACAAACGAGCTTCATGCTCTCGGCGCCTGAGGGAGTCCTGGACTAGGGGGTGTCCGGATAGCCGAACTATCATCTTTGGCCGGACTCCTAGACTATGAAGATACAAGATTGAAGACTTCGTCCCGTGTCCGGATAGGACTTCCCTTGGCGTAGAAGGCAAGCTTGGCGATACGGATATGTAGATTTCCTACCATTGTAACCGACTCTGTGTAACCCTAACCCTATTTGGTGTCTATATAAACCGAAGGGTTTTAGTCCGTAGGACGAACAACAATCATACCATAGGCTAGCTTCTAGGGTTTAGCCTCCTTGATCTCGTGGTAGATCTACTCTTGTACTACCCATATCATCAATATTAATCAAGCAGGAGTAGGGTATTACCTCCATCGAGAGGGCCCGAACCTGGGTAAAAACATCGTGTCCCTTGTCTCCTGTTACCATCCGCCTAGACGCACAGTTCGGGACCCCCTACCCGAGATCCGCCAGTTTTGACACCGACATTGGTGCTTTCATTGAGAGTTCCTCTGTGCCGTCGCTGTCAGGAAGGATGCCTCATCTCGTCTTTAAAGACGATACTATCGCCAAAGGAGCCTTGGCCACTGGTCAGACTCTTCGGTTAGGTGGTTTTCTTATGACCGCAAGTTCGGCCACCGCGCCGACGATGACTTCTCGGGTCATCGAAACCAATCTTTACGTTAACTCGAACTTGCCGAAGCAGTTAGATCCGATCGAGCTCTCCTCCGTAAACGAGCTCTTGATCGCATCGCCGCTCGAGTCGCCACAGACTACGACCAGATCGGGCCTAAACCGATCTCGAGAGAGATCAACTCTCCCTGTGCTACCCATCATGTTGTTGTGGTAGAGGAGCAACACGGCGATTCTTCTTCTATCTTAAGGACTAGCTACGTCCGGATTCCCGATCCCTCCATGCCGGATTCCCGCAGAGGATAGATGTCGATCAAGCCACGAACTTAAAGTCAGCGGGGTTGATTCATTGGATAGCATTCAAAGATCCAAACTTCCAAGTTCGAAACTTCGCCCCCGAGTCTTAAATTGACGGGTTCCGGACTAGTTCCACCCTACCACCCAAACATTAGCTATCTATCCCGAATTCGCAAGAGCCCGCTGAAACAAGACATCATTATTGGGCCGATTCTCCCGGTTATAGACAGGATAAAGGACTGCCGAGAGGAGGACGTAATCTCACTTTTCTGCAATAATTGCACGCATAAGGGAATCCTAAACGCCATAAGTCGTCATAAATTACACGCTTTGTTGACTTGGTGACCATAGTACAAAAGTCTTGTGCGATGGAGAGTGCTTGGAAAACCGAAAGTAATTTTGGGATAATCCGCCCCAATACAGCCCGTCTGAAATAAAAGGGTGCATCATCACCAAGCACCTGGGTTAAACATCAAAAAACAAAAACCCCCTAAAGGGCACGGAACCGTACTAGAGGGTTGGCTAAACGGACCCTGCAAAATTCATAGCGCAGAGGGCGCCACTCCAACTCATAGCCTTGAGCATGTTGGATACTACGGCAGTGGCCAAAAGTGGTGAAGAGCTTCTAGCCTCGAATCCCAGCCCAAAGAACACCAAAGACGGTGTTAACAGTCTTCGAGACTTTTGCATCAAATAACATGCGGAAACGAACACCCGCAACCTTGTCAAGTCTACCAAGTAGCAACAATAAATCCATGGAGGACACGGCTATTACCTTTAATGCCGTGATTTAACCCAAATTCGAACAGCCCGAGCACCGCTGCATTGGTCCTCGGTCCAATAGTGGGCGGCTTGCCGCCTTACTAAGGTACTCATGGATGGCGGCAATGACTAAACCTCATCTACGAGGAAACCCTCCAAAAATGGAAATAGATCGAACCGCATTGAGTGAAGCAGCACAACCTTTAGAGGAATAATCCCTAGCCGGAAGCATGCTGCAGGGAAAAATCACACCTGGACGAGTGTTCGCTCACGGACAATTACAGGTCCGAGGAGGTCACATTTCAAGTGGCCCTGCTCAGCAGCGGATATCACGCTTTATTAGGGCGAGAGGCATTCACAATTTTTCAAGCTATACCCCATTAAGGGTACATGAAGCTTAAATGCCGGACCTAACGGAATCATCACTCGCTAGTGATCCGAACATAGCACTGCTACCGAAAACAAGACAGCCGCACTAGCCCTCGAGGCACTATACGAAGCCCTAGCGGCCGAGGAACTCATCGCGATGCGCTCCACGGTGAACAGGACGATGTGATACTTGATAAAAGATCCAAGTCCACCTCTTTTAAACCAGCGAATGAAATAGTCAAATTACAAGTCCACCCAACGGACCTCGCAAAGATGGCCTCCATTGGGGCACAATTAAACCACGATGTAGACGCCAGACTACGAGAATTTCTACGAGAAAATTGGGACATTTTGCTCGGCACCCTTCGACATGCCAGAATCCCACCTCGGCTGGCCGAGCACAACCTAAATACCCTAAAGGGATTCAAGCCACCAAACAGGCTCTTGGCGCTTTTAGAACCCAAGAGAGGCAGGCCACGGAGAGGAGCTAGCCAAACTTCGAAGCCGGATTCATCGGAGATATAAAACATCCGGATGGCTAGCAAACCTGGTGATGGTACCAAAGAAGGATAAATCCTGGCGCCTATGTGTTGATTTCAAAGACCTTAATAAGGCTTGCCCAAAGGATCCCTTCCCCTCCTCGCATTGATCAAATTATCGACGCTACAGCAGGACACGACTCATTGTGCTTCCTCAACGCGCACTTCGCTACCACCAAATCAAGATGGCGGAGCTGACCAAGCCGCAACAGCATTCATCACTCCATACGCCCATTCTCGCTTCAACACAATGCCCTTCGGCTCAAAACACCGGCGCAACATATCAGCGCATGATTCGTATATGTCCGCAAACCAGATCGGCAAAAACAGTGGAAGCATATGGAGATGACGTGGTCGTCAAATCCAAGCATGTCGAAACTCTAGTAGACGACTTGAGGCTCACATTCGACAATCTCCAAAATATGACATTAAGCTCAATCCGAAAATGCGTCTTGGCGTTCAAACGGAAAGCTCTTGGGCTTCATTGTGTCCGTAGAGGAATTGAAGCCAACCCAGCCAAGATCCGAGCTCTCTCACAATTGGATATTCCAAAAGACCTCAAACAAATACAAAATTGCTCGATGCGAGCGGCTCTAAGCCGCTTTATTTCCCGTTGGGAGAAAAGGCGTTACCTTTACCACCTCCTCCGCAAGACCGAACACTTCGAGTGGGCGGATGCCGCCACGGCGGACTCAAGAAATAAAAGCCATATTGGCAACAACCGGTCTGGCGCGCCCAACATGGGCGAACCAATGCTATTATATATCGCGCAACACATCAAGTTGTCGGTAGCGGTGCTCGTCGTCGAACGAGAAACGGATGACACAGTTCCTCTTCAAAGACGGGTTTACTGTGTGTCCACCGTCCTAACTCCATGCAAGTCCCGTACCCACATTATCAAAAGATAGCATACGCGGTGTTCATGGCATCCGGAAGCTGCGACACTACTTTCAAGAGTGTTCGATAACGGTAGCCTCCAAGTACCTCTTAACGACATTATAAACAACCGCGACGCCGACGGGCCGGATTGCTAAATGGGCCATAGAGCTCCTTCCATTCAACATAACCTATAAGCCACGACGAGCTATTAAGTCGCAGGTTTTGGCCGACTTCGCGGGCGAATGGACCGTTCGAACTCCCTAAAGAGTACGACGATACCCAATTGGATCATGCACTTTGACGGCTCCAAATGTTGGTCGGCCTGGGGTCTGGCGTCGTCCGACGTCCCCAACCGGGACACAGTCCAATACGCCCTTGAGATAATGTATACGGACTCCAACAACGCAGCCGAATACGAGGCCCTTACGCACGGCCTCCGGATGGCGATCTCCATGGGCATTAAACGCCTAGAGGTGCGCGATTCAACCTCGCGATATCTCAAATAAACGAAGACTTTGATGCCAAAGATCCAAAATGGCAGCGCGATCGCAATGCGGTCCTAAAATGTCAAGACGGTTCAATGGCTCAATTTCATCACATAGCTCGATAACAACCAGCGGCGGACGATTGGCACGCATCGGCGCAAAAACGCGATGCCGCCCCGCCTAACATCTTCCCCGAACGGCTGTTCAAACCATCCGCATTATGGGAAGGGGAGTCCAAATAACAATCCGGACCCAACCGCACCGCTCGACACCAAACACTCTGACACAATCGGAGGCTCGCCAACGAGATAACACCCTCCGCCACGAAATAATGGTGGTTATCGCCCCGTGGACGGAACCATTCCTAGCCTACCTAACTAGGCAGGAACTCCCCGAAGACCAAAATGAGGCTCGCTGCATAGTACGGGGATCCAAAGCCTATAAAGTCCATGAGGGAGAGCTCTATAAGAAAAGCACAACAAGAGTCCTTCAAAGGTGTATCTCCAAAGAGGAAGGGCGAAACCTCCTGGCTGAAATTCATGCCGGACTGGGTGGGCACCACGCCGCAGCTCGGGCCCTTGTAGGCAAGGCCTTCCGTACAGGATTTTATTGGCCGACGGCCCGGGCAGATGCGCGGGATTTAGTCCAATGATGCGTCGGTTGCCAGCTTTTTGCTAACCAAAGCCACATGCCACCCACCACCCTCAAAACTATACCCATCACCGGCTGTTCATGTCCGGGGCTTGACATGGTTGGACCCCTTAAGGAGGAACCCACAAGCAAAAATACCTATTGGTCATGGTGGATAAATTCACCAAATGGATAGAGGCCAAGCTCGTTAAAACGGCGAATCCGGGCGGTGATAGACTTCATATCGGGGTAGTGCACCGCTACGGCGGCCCCACAAGATTATCATCGATAACGGCACCAACTTCACGGCCGATGAGCTCAAAATTATGGTGCAAAAGCATGGGCATCAAGCTCGACACGCCTCGCCTATCACCCTCAAACCAACGGTCAAGTCGAGCGAGCAAACGGTCTAATCATGAGCGGCATTAAACCCGCACTAGTGCGGTCCTCAAGGAATCTAACACGACCGGGTTGAGGAGCTCGACCAGACTGGGGTTGTGGACCACGCCGAATCGTACTACCGGATTCACACCATTTTTATGGTGTACGGCGCAGAGGCAGTCTTGCCTGCGACATAATGCATGACTCACCTCGCGTGCGCATGTATGAAGAAAGAGAAGCCGAGCTCGATCGGCAGGACAGTTTGGACGCATTGGAGGAGGAGGCGACGTGGCAAAAGCTCGCTCCGCATTTTATCAACAAAGCAGGCTCAAGATATCAAAGCAGGAAATACGGGCCAAAGCTTACAACGCTGGCTTAACTAGTTCTACGCTGCCGGACAAGAAAAGGACAAACTCAAGCCCAAATGAGAAGGTCCTTCATCATTGACCAGGTCCCGACCGCGGAGCATACCGCTTATGTAAACGATCGGATAACCGACTCGAGCCGAACGCATGGAACGCAGCCCGCCCACGAAGATTCTACGCCTAAGCGCCGGGCCCGAGTTCGCCTCCTTCCTCCGCCCACATTTTCTATTTTTGCTGTCTTTTATTTCTCTCCTTCCTCCTCCTTCTTCTTGAAGCCTTTAGAGGCTCGTTTGCGCTTTGTTCGACATACCGACGCGTTGTCCGCGCCATTATACCCGGGGCTTCTTTAACATAAGCTTATTTATACGGGCTTCATGCCCAACACATGTGTCAAACTTCCGCATGTACCTTTTACTCACCATTATATGCATCGATATGACTTAAGTTTTGGCCAAGCTGGGTTGCTCGGCTCTGTGCTTACCCCTACGCTCCCGATTGTTCGGCTAGGTGGTAAAGGAGCACCTCTGCGATTGTTATCGCCGGGTCACCGGATGTGTACCTCGACCGGGTGAAGCGAAAGCTAGCGTTCTTAAGGGAATATTCGGCCGGTGAACTGAAAGATGATTTTACCTATTTATCCATCTACCCCTGATGATTTTCTCGCTTTCTTAGCAGTTTGACATGCACTTTAGGGCATGCCTCCCTGTGAAAGGAACCCTTAATGGAACTATTCTCCTGGAAGATGTTTCTTACTATCCATGTAATATAACATAACTAGTTGGGCACTTGTGCGATACAGCAATAATGACCCCTATGCCTTGTCTCCATGCATGCCCGGTTCTTACATAACCGCGAGGGTATTTGGACACACTCCGGACTATTGGGTCCCGAGGTCGGGCTTAAAAGGTCCGCTATGACAAACGATCTACAATCCGCTAGAAGACATTTTTCATGTCATATTCAATTACATAGTCAACTCGACTAATTGTATTCCTCCTCAATGCCATCTAATAGGCTATCTAATTTACAATCTTGTTGGGAATACTTGGCGGCCAATTCTACTTGGCCGTACACTAAGCTTACAGGATCTCCTTCCCATCAGCCCCACAGTCCGACCTCGGCCATGTGGTTTGGGTCGAACCGTGTACCGTGTCTTTACCATGACCCAGGCCTCCCTGGCGCCTTCACGGCAGGCCGATATCTTCCATAGTCGGAAGCGCCGCCGTGCTCCTTGAAGCCGCTCTGCCAGCTCCCCAATGCCTTCGGCAAGGAGATAGATGGCCACATGGCTCGGCGACGCCTTTCATCACCTGCCGAACTCATTCGTGCGGTACCGACGATTCGGGAAGAAGATCACCAAGAACGGGCATCTCCTCCTCGGGGCGACACGTGAGCAAACCTGCATACATGTTTATGTTAGTCGCCTTCCTCGCCGAACTCTTTCAAAAGTTCATTTAAGCACTTCTTGAAAATGCCGCGACGAAGCCGCCGATTCTCCTTACGGAGTCGACATAACTGAGCACGAACATCCTTTAGTTCCTCACCCGGTTGGGTGTTGGCATCTTGAGGTTATTTTTCTCCCCTGCCGCACCCTCGTAAGCACGCCTCGCCGCCTTTAGCTGGCGCAGGAGTTGTTGCTTGTCCGGATCCATCCCGCGCTATCTGCAATGTTAATGTCGATTTATCCACACGCCGCACTTTGCTAAACTACTTCTACTTTGAAGGGCATATATTACCGGAGGGAGTCTTCATGGCTTCCCCGGTCGCGGCGATCTTGACCTCAAGTTGGGCCTTGCACTCTTCAAGCTCTGGGACAAACGGGTATTCTTTTCGTAAGAACTCAGATTCCAAATGATCCTTAAATAAGTTATCCCAACTATTTTAAGTCTCGAGGCTCTTGGCATATATAATCTGTCAAAATTCCTTACCAGTATGTCTTTCACATCTTGCTCAGTGGCTCGCTAGGCCATCTTGAGCGGCACGGAGGTGCGCTTCTCCCGAACTAAAGGCGCCCAACGCCTCTTGGGAGAAACATGTGTCACGTAGAATAGTCCGGCGGCGCCTATGATTCATGGCGCTCTCCACCTCCGACTTGGTGGCGGACAGTCTGTCGGCATCCTCCGTTGGAGGAGCATCCGACACACGCCTCGTGTTTGTACCCCCTTCCGGACTCGTCTTTTGAGCCTGGTTGGCGGAGGTCCGATTGGCAACTTCTCCGAACTCAGTCCGGCGAGCGCTCTTTTTCCTGAAAAAACCACGAGCGTCAGTGTGCCTCCCAGGGACCTCTCCTTAAAACATGATGGCACATCATACCGTTGCGGCGATGTCTCGAGTCGTACCACACTTCTTTTTCCGCTTTCGGGCCGAGCTGCCTTGTTGGACGGCGCGCAGCTCGGCTTCCCTGCTCAAGGCACCCCTGCGAAACACCATAAAATACGTGGTGATTAGAAGTAAAGCATGGTGGGTCATGGTATCCGGACTTCGTCACGGTTACAGGAGGCGGAAATAATCCGGGTAGTCGGTCGTAATGGCAACCAAAGCATTGTCGATGCTAAGTTGGTGGAACACCCGTCGATCAGCTCCACCTTTATATCCGGGTCCTCTTGGAGGCGGATCGAGGGACCGCTCCGGATCCTCGGGTTGTGGGGCGGGCTGTGTATCTTCTCCACGGCCCGGCGCAGTTCTGTGTAGAAACCATGAAATGAGATATTTAACCACGGAACATGGATCGGACAGCCACAAAGATGTTTGCTTACCCAACTTCGAGGATTATTCAAGAAAACCTGCTCGATGGTGACGCGAGAAAATCCTCTTCCTCCCCTTTGTACATGGCGGACAAGGTCTTCACCAGTTCGGTGACCGATCCCGGCCCTTTGTGGCCATAGCGGGTGGCATCATCCTCCCCGTTGAAGTCCCACATGGGGTGGCCCCTATATTGGAGCGGCTACACTCCCCTCATAATGCAGATTGCCATGACTCCAATCATGGTCAAGCCGACATGAGCCAGTAATCTTATTCGGCTCATCAAGTAAAGGACGTCCTGGTCATTTTCCTCTGGGGGCTCATGAGGGCGCCAGCTTAGGCGCTTCTTGAGAGGCGTTGCTAAACTCAAAGGCCGATCCGAACAGATCCGCAGCGGACGCCCTCCATGTAAAACCATTCGAAGGCCAGTCTTGGACGCCTTCTTCGGGTTTCAGATAGATATCCGGTCCGGCGATGCGCCATAGTTCGGCTCCGCCCACTTGATATATTGACCCCTCATGAGAAGTGGGGTACAAGGCAGAATAATCTCTTCCATAGCGCAAAATGAGCCTCGACGCCCAAGAACAGTTTGCAAAGGGCCACGAAGCCCGCGATGTGCAAAATGGAGGCAGCGAAGGTGGTGCAACTGGAGGTCAGAGAACTCCAAGAGCCCCTGAGAAATGGATGAATTGAAATCCGAGTCCTCTTACTAGATAAGAGACAAAGCATACCCGCTCTCCTTTAGAGGGATTGGGGACACTCTCCGCTTGCTTTCTGCCCTTGTAGGTGGCAAGTCCGGCTCGAACCGGAACCATGAAGGCCGGGGGAAGAAATCCCTCGGTTTGGAGTGTCACTAGCTCGCTATGCGGACTGAGCATCTCTCCCAATTGTGGTGAGGGCTGGGCGCGAGAGGAGGAGAGCGTCGACCGTCCATGATGGAATGGATTTTTGTCAAGGCGCCCGATGAAAGCTCATGCGGAGGGGGTTGGTGTGACTCAGATCTAGATCCTCATCCCTTTTGTAGGCGGCTCATTTGCGCAGCTAGGGGGATAAGTGTAAAAATACCTGGCTTTTCGCATTCATTCAAACACGTGGAAGATGGCCATTATTGGGCGTGGAAGCCAAGGGCGCAACATTTATCGAAGCGGACACTATTCGACAAGTATATGGAATTTGGAGAAGAACCCGCCTTGCAATGTCAAGACAATCAACACGCCGGACTTATCATCATTGAAGCCTGGTTCGGGGCTACTAAGGAGTCCTAGACTAGGGGTGTCCGGATAGCGAACTATCATCTTTGGCGGACTCCTAGACTATGAAGATACAAGATTGAAGACTTCGCCCCGTGTCCGGATAGGACTTTCCTTGGCGAGAAGGCAAGCTTGGCGATACGGATATGTAGATTTCCTACCATTGTAACCGACTCTGTGTAACCCTAACCCTATTCGTGTCTATATAAACCGAAGGGTTTTAGTCCGTGAGGACTAACAACAATCATACCATAGGCTAGCTTCTAGGGTTTAGCCTCCTTGATCTCGTGGTAGATCTACTCTTGTACTACCCATATCATCAATATTAATCAAGCAGAGTAGGGTATTACCTCCATCGAGAGGGCCCGAACTCAGGTAAAAACATCGTGTCCCTTGTCTCCTGTTACCATCCGCCTAGACGCACATTCGGGACCCCCTACCCGAGATCCGCCGGTTTTGACACCGACAAGCGCTAATCGAGATTACCAAGCATGAAATCGTCAAGACGCTTCGAGATCTCTTGACAGCTCATTTGACACTCTAGCTCTTATGATTCAAGAACATACGACTTCAAGACACTCGATCCATCGACATACTTGAGAGGCTTAACACACATGAGTTCCAACTATCTGAGAAAAGAGATATCTATGGTCCCAACTATGGCCGAACTCGCGCTTTGAAGGCAAAGGCTGTTTCCTCATCTAAAGAAGAATCTGACTGCAGTTCCGGTGAAGCTGAAGACCTTGGAAAGGAGCTCGCTATGCTTGTGAAGAAGTTTCAGAAGTTCACTAAGAAGAAAGGCTTCAGAAAGTCTTCACGATCCAGCTCAAGAAATGATGAAGCTTCTTCCCATGACCACAAGAAGAGAACCTGTCACAAGTGCAAGAAACCTGGTCACTACATCTCTGAGTGTCCACAGTGGGACAATGAGAAGAAAAATAAGAAGAGCAAGGAATATGATTCTGATGACAAGAAGAATAAGAAATACTCAAAATCTTCTTCCAAGTCTTCATCACACAAGAAAAGTTCATCTGGCAAGGCTCGTGCTTTTGTTGGCAAGGAAATGGATTCAGAGGAGGAGTCTGCTTCTGAGGAGGCAGAGATGGTGGAGTCTGAGGAGGAATCTGACTCTGGCGTTGCAAGTCTAGCTCTGGCTTCAGCCTAGGTTGCCAAGTCCATCTTCAACACTGAAGACAATGTATCCATCACCAATGCTGATGCCATTGACAAGGACGACTCCGCTCCCACATACTGCTTCATGGCACGCGGTGCCAAGGTAAACTCACGCGATGCTTACTTTCAAACATCAAGTGAAGATGACTCTGATTGTGAATCCAAACCCAGCTACAAAACACTTGCTAAAATTGCAACCTGAACAATGTAAAGCTATGGAACATATTCATAAACTGTTAGACAAAAGCGATGATCTGTTGGACGCTGAAATGACCCGATCTCAGTCCTTAATTGAAGATATAAAAAATCTTCATGTTAAGTACCAAGAGCTTGAAGGTCGTCATGAATCACTCTCAACAACCCATGAAAAGCTTTCCTATGATTATCTTCAAAGGAAGCAAGAACTTGAGAAGTTGAGAGCGGCTCATGAAGATCTTCAAAAGGAAAACGAGTCACTTCGCGCTCAACAGATCAGTCCTGCTCAGGAAGGATTTGAACCACCATGTTTAAAATGTCTTGAGCGTGATAACGCTAACTCTGTTGCTGAGTGTTCTACTGCTGCAACTGTTTCATTATCTTCAACCAGCGATGTGGTAACTAACCCCTCTGCGGAGGATGCCACTGCTGTTGCTGATGAAAATGCTAGATTGAAGACATTGCTTGAAACAGGGATGTACAAAAGCCTCAAGGGGCATCAGACACTATGTGATGTACTCAAAAAGCAGATCTTGAACCGAAACCCTAGGAAAGAGGGTGTTGGGTTAGAGAGGAAAATGAATGTTGCTGGTTCTTACTGGAAGCCTGAGCAGTACCCCAAAACCACATGGGTTGCTGCAAAGGAACCTTCAATGGATCCATCCACCTTATCTGGATTTACTTATGCTAACCCAATTGTTATTGATGAATCCTCTGATGCAAACTATAAACTGTTTAAGAATCAAAATGGTGAAGTGTTTGCCCAGGTATATTGGTACTAACTGCAGGAATGGACCACCTATGAAGAAGATCTAGGTGCCTAAACAGTGTATTGAGAATCTTCCTGTGAATGTAATCATGACACCACCAAAGAAGAAGACAAACCCCAGACCTATGGCTTCATATGGCCCAAAGGCTTCATACAGATACAAGACTCATGAGAGTCGCCCTAACGCCAATGTTTTGCAGGAAAGACATACTCAGATGAATGAATATGAGCGTGTATCTTCAAACCGCTATGTTAACAAAACTAAGAATTTTTCTGCCTATTCATATGAGTATTATTCACCTCCTGCGAGGCTATTTGCTAGGGCTTCAAAGTCAAGTTCTCGATGCTGCACTTAGACTCATTGCTTCAAGCCACCCTGAAAATGTGGGTGGTTAAGAACACTTAACTCTCTTTTAGGGGAAAGGTCTCCACCGAAATCAAAGGCGTCGATGCTATTGTGGGACCTAAAACACATTATGGGATGCAAGATAAAATGCCCAAATGGTCTTACTATGTATTTCGTTTCTGAATCGCTTGCCAGTCATACTATCAGTCCTAACCTTGATCTGAGCTTTGCTAATCCTCATGTGCGTCAAATGTTTATGCTTCACAATACTCTTTGTGAAACCTATCCTCCTAACTACACTGTAGGGTATGACACCTCGTGCTTCAGAATGGATTATGGACAACGGATGCACTAACCACATGACTGGAGATCGAAGTCTTCTCATGGACTCAACCTTACGTCCATGTGATAAAAGTCACATCACATTCGCTGACACTGGTAAAAGGAAGGTATTTGGCCTAGGTAGAGTTGCAATTTCAAGGGATCAGCACATGGACAAAGTGATGCTTGTTGAATCCCTTGGTTTCGACTTAATGTCTGTCTCAATGCTTTGTGACTTAAACATGATTGTGCTATTTGGAAAATATCGTTGCCTTGTACTAATGGAATCTGACAAGTCTCTAGTCTTCGAAGGGTACAGGAAAGATGATCTGTACATGGTAGACTTCTCAGCAGGACCACAGATGGCCGTATGTCTTCTAGCAAAGGCTTCAGAGTGCTAGCTCTGGCATCGGAGGCTAGGGCATGCTGGCATGAGGAACCTACGCACTCTCGCCAAGAAGAAGCACGTCATAGCCATCGATGGCATCAAGATCAAGCACATTAGGAGTGATAACGGCACTGAATTCAAGAACACAGGCCTCGACCTTTATCTTGACACCTTAGGCATCACTCATGAGTTTTCTGCTCCTTACACACCTCAGCAGAATGACATCGTGGAGCACAAGAACAGAACCCTTATTGAGATGGCTTGGACGATGCTTGACGAATACAAGACTCCAAGAAAATTCTGGCCTGAAGCCATTGATACTGCATGCCATGTCATCAACCGTGTTTATCTTCACAAGCTTCTGAAGAAAACATACTATGAGCTTCTAACTGGTAAGAAGCCAAACGTAAGCTACTTCAGAGTATTTGGTGCTAAGTGCTGGATCAAGGATCCACACCACACTTCAAAATTTGCACAGAAAGCACATGAGGGTTTTATGCTTGGTTATGGAAAGGACTCGCACTCCTACAGAGTCTTCAACCTCTTTCACTATAAAGTGGTTGAAACTGTGGATGTGTGGTTCGATGAAACTAACGGCTCGCAAAGAGAGCACCTGCCAAATGTGCTAGATGGAGTACCTGCCAGTGAATTAATCAAGCTAATGGGAACAGGAGAGATCATACCATCGAGGCTCACTCAAGAGGAACTTATCATTTCTGCACCTGATCAACCTGAAGACATTGCTCAGCCTGAAGCTAATCCTCAATATGAAGACAATGATCGGCAAGAGCAAAGTCTTCGTCCGATTCATCCTCGGGTTGCTAATGAAGTTCAGATTGAGAAGATAATTCATAGCATCAATGCACTGGTCCACTCACTCGTTCAAGAGCTACTCAAAGAGCAACACAGACTAACTAATTTCTGTGGACATTTTGCATTTGTTTCAATCTCAGAACCTAAGAAAGTCGATGAAGCCTTCTTGGAACCTGAATGGATTCAAGCCATGCAAGAAGAGCTTCAACAGTTCAAGTTGAACAATGTATGGGAACTTGTCAAGCGTCCTGATCCTCGCAAGCACAACATAATAGGCACAAAATGGATATATCGCAACAAACAAGACGAGCATGGTCAAGTTGTCAGAAACAAAGCACGGCTCGTTGCTCAAGGATACACACAAGTTGAAGGAATTGACTTCGATGAAACATTTGCTCCAGTGGCTAGGCTTGAAGCCATTTGCATACTGCTAGCTTACGCAAATCATCATAACATCCTTCTGTATCAAATGGATGTGAAGAGTGCCTTTCTCAATGGAAAGATTGAAGAAGAAGTGTATGTAGCACAACCGTCTGGCTTTGAAGACCCAAAACATCCTGATATGGTATACAAGCTCAACAAGGCATCAGATGGCCTCAAACAAGCCCCTCGTGCTTGGTATGACACACTCAAAGACTTCACAAGAGCAAAGGCTTCAAACCTGGTTCTCTAGATCCCTCTCTTCACGAAGACATATGATGGTGAACTGTTTGTGTGCCAAATCTATGTGGATGACATTATCTTCTACTGCACCAACAAGAAATACAGTGATGAATTTGGTCACATGATGCAAGAACAATATCAAATGTCAATGATGGGAGAGCTGAAGTTCTTTCTCGGTCTTCAAACCACAAGAACGCAACGACATCTTCATATCTCAAGAGAAATATCTCAAAGATTGCCTGAAGAAGTTTGGAATGCAAGACTGCAAAGGATACACGACGCCAATGCCAACCAAAAGTCATCTAAGCCCCGACGCCAATGGTAAAGATTTCGATCAAAAGGTATACCGCTCCATGATTGGCTCTTTACTTTATTTATGTGCATCTAGGACAGATATCATGCTTAGTGTTTGCATGTGTGCCCGATTCCAAGCGGCACTAAAGGAGTCGCATCACTTAGGCGTGAAGTTTAATTCTTCGATATTTGGCTTACACCCCAACACTAGGATTATGGTATCCAAAGGGCTCGAGTTTGATCTAGTTGGATTTTGGATCTGATTATCTTTGGTGAAAAGGTAGATCGCAAGTCTACATCGGGCACATGTCACTTTACGGTCGATCTCTTGTCTGTTGGTCTTCAAAGAAGCGTAAGCGTGTATCACTCTCAACTGCTGAATCTGAATACATTGTCTTTGGATCTTGTCTGCGCTCGACTTTTGTGGATGAAGCAAACTCTTAAGGACTATGGCATCCATCTGAAGCATGTGCCACTCTACTGCGATAATGAAAGCACTATCAAGATTGCTAATAACCCAGTTCAGCACTCGAAGACAAAGCACATTGAAATTCGTCATCACTTCCTAAGAGATCATGTTATGAAAGAAGATATTGATATCATTCACGTCAAGACAGAAGAGCAGTTGGCTGATATCTTCACTAAGCCCTTGAGAAAAGGTTTTGCAAGTTGCGGTGTGAGCTAAATATCTTGGAATCCTCGAATGTCCTGTGATTAGGCACACATCCTAACACTTATGCATTTTGATGACTTAGATGTGCAACACACGAAGTAATGTATATCTTCAATCAATGAAGACATACACTCTAAGTGTGAATACATTAATGTGGAAATTGACTTCAGAGCGCCATGATAATTGTGCGCCGTGTCTGGGTCTAATACTTCCTATACGGTGGGTAACGCCACCACCAAACTCTTATGAAGTGTTTCCTCATGGCGCCATATTTGCAAAGTCTTCGCAATTGATTTAACTTCAACATTAATTTGACTTCGTGATTATTGATTTGGCTTTACTCTGTTATATATATTTATATATATATATGTATGTGTGTGTGTATATATATATATATATATATATATATATATATTGTACTCTGTCCTCTACAACATTCACTTATGGCTATGTCTTCTTGTTTGAATCTTTTGAACTAAGTGAATGTGATCGGACCCTAACCTCTCTATGCTTTCTACCTCAAGCTCTATCTATCCAAATCATATGCATTCTGTTGAAACTGTCGAATGTCTTCTCTGTGTCCTTGTCAGCAGAAGATACAGAGACAAACATTTATATCTAGTTTTAATGACATATCCTTTTGCCTGAAACCCGGAGAATTCGGAATGACCACCCCGACAATCCTGGTGCGCGTGACAACTCTCAATGCGTTGCATGTTCGCCACGTGTCCATCAGATGTGAACCTCCAGGGGCACCTACGTAATTGTGTTGTGTTGTCTCTGTCCTTATATACCTGTCTTGTCTCGGTCAAAAATTCTTCTTCCTCCTTCGCCATCTCTCGCAAACCCTAGCGCCTCCGCTAGCTCTCGACGACACCGATGATGAAGCGCTTAGCTGCCGCGACTTCCTCTACGCCGTCCTCACGCCGGCCGCGGACCTCGTCTTCTCCGCCGTCGCCGTAGGTGTCTTCCGTCGCCAAGTTAGGGCACGGGAGATCGAACTGCTCGGCATCCATCTTCGCTCCGTCTAGCAGTTCTTCGTGTGGTAATAAAAGTTTACTTTTTACCGTCTTTTTGATCTGATAGATTCATCCCTTCCTACTAAAAGTGGTTTCTAGATCTTCAAACCTGAATCTATCTCTTTCTGCATCTCATATTCTGCCTAGTATATTCACTTATGCTTCTTCACAAGTTAGATTCCTCACTTGTACTTATTCTTGGATTTGTACAACTCGAACCAACTCTCATCATATAAGTGAATGTCTTCGTTATGAGGTCAATGTCTTCAAACTGATTTATCTTCAAAATATTCCGAGAATGCATATGACCTCTTCCCTTCCTCGCACCTCTAATCTTGTCACGGTACATGTCGTGGGAGAATCCTTGGTTCTCATAGTCGCATTCGCTTGCGAGAATTCTTGCAGAGTCACATCAACTCACCAAGTGAGTTCTGTCGGACCAGCCATTTGAAGCCATTGCACGATCAAGCCCTTCGGTTTACACTTCATGGCAACTGAAAAGTCAGCAAGAAAGGGAGGCAGACAGCGTTGTGGTAGCACTTCCAAGGACTTACCTCCAGATTTGCACGAGATGTACAAAACTGACCCAGAAGAAACCTATACTGAACGCAAGAATCGAATCCAATGTATTCGAAGATATTGGGCAGAAGAATGGTTTAAATATCGCTTCATCATCAAGAATATGCAGAGAAGAATGCCATCAAGGCACCCGGGGTGATATTTTGTACAAAAATCTTCCACCTGTGACTCAGTGAAGCTATTGAGCAAGGCTTCTATCCTTGCATGGTGTGCGGACCACACCGAGAATGTCAACCCTTCTTCTTTGCTCCGTGTCGTGAAGACAATCTGTTCAAGCGCAACTACCGGTTCGCCAAAGACTCATTGCGAAGAACAAGAAGGATCTAGGGCTTGACTTCAACCCTGGTCCTTCCTCACCTCGAGACAATGGCACCCGTGAAGCCAATGAGAACAGGATCGGCCCTTCTACAACCTTCTTGGCCTCATCACTCACATTGCTGTTCAAGGTGCCAAAGTGGATCATTCTGATGGTGATGCTGACACTGATGAAGCTCCAGCTCCTGCCCTAAAGCCGCAGAAGCAAAAGAAGACTAAAGCTTCAAAGTCATCTGCTGCTCCAAAAGCTTTGAGAGTGAAGCCATTGGCAACCGCCCTTATCGCTCCCAAGAATAACTCAAGATCTCTCGCATCTCCATGAGGCGTGAGAAGCCACAGAAGACACCAGTTCAGCAACTGATTCATGCACTGACACCTGCTGCCATTCTGAGGAACGAATCTGAAACCATTGACTTGTCTTCGGATGAAGAATTTGGTGAAGATGCTCTGGAGCAGCTGATCAAGAGCAAGCAAGAGGCGGAGATCTTCAACGGTCTGCCCTTCTTTGATGTAAACATTCTGAAGAACTTCATTGATGAGTGGTTCGACAATCAAGATCTCAGCTTTGATGACCTTCAGCTTCCCATTGGCATCAGCGTTGCTTTCCAAGGCGCCATTGCTCCCGAGCTGCTCTGGCTCAGCGCATAGTTGAACTGAAGCAAAAGATAGACTTCGAGAAGGAACAGTTCAAGAAGCATGTAGCCAAGCTGAATGTGGCTGATGTGCAGAAGTTCAAGGTGATGCTTAATGACCTCAAGGAGTCGTTTTGGAAGAAACGCGAGGAAGCCAAAGGCTCAAGAGAATGCATGAAAGCTCTCACAGACAAATGCGTTCAAGCCTACAATGAAGCTGAAAAGCGCAAGGCACTTGGCCGCCCTGGCATTGACCCCTCAATGGCTGCCAAGAAAAAGAAGAAGTCAAGCTGAAGCCAAAAGCTCAAGCACCACGGCAGAAGAACCCCACATAGTCTTCCCTGCCAAAGATGCTGCTCGAAGCCTAAGGCTCCTTGATGGCTTCAAGCAAGAAACCAAGGCAGCCAAGCCGAAGCCGTGAAGAGAAAACCAAGCGCACCACTGATGAAGCACCACCCCCCAAGAAGAGAAAAACCAAGAAGAGAGATCGGGCTGCTCCCACAGAGCCCCTTGTTGTTGAACCCCTTGCTTTTGTTCCCCCTCCATCTGCAAACCAAGAGCGTCAAATGATTGTTCATGAGCCTGCTTCCACAGAGGCTCCTGAAGCTCAAGAAGTTCCAGTCGTCGACCCCATCGCGACTGAAGACATTGGTCAAGATGATGTAGTTCTTCCTCAGATCGAGCGCCCAACAGTATCATCGCCTGTTCAAACGAACAGTGAGCTTATTAGTATTGGTCGTCCTTTGACGCCAATCTCACAAGATGCATCGTGGGCTGATCGCCCCCAGCAAGCAACCTCAAATCAAGACTCACCAAGTACACCCCAACCGTCACCTGCGCCAGTCATCAGCCCCATGTCCAATGATGACAACTACATGGAGACCTCACCGTCACCGAAGGCGTCGCCCGTGTTCCAACGGCTTTGCAGAGGCCAGAGGTCATCCGTCTCCATGACCACCATCACAGAAGAGGCCTCCAACTTGTCAAGTTCAGTGGCACGTCAAGTGTTTCCTGAAGAAAATCCTTCTGTGACGGTCCCTGTGTCTGAAGCCAATGTTGCTGAAGACCCTCCAGCTGCATCAGCCGGAGCAACACAAGAAGAAGAGCATGTTGCTACTCCCCCTACAACTCAAGAAGAAGTTCACGAAGAGAACCAGTCAATCCTAGAACCTCCAGCTACTCAAGTGGAGGGTGAGAATCCTGAGGCCGCCACAAATGACATTCCTGAAGCCAATGACGTTGTCATGGCCGAAACCAATGTGGAGCCTACATTGGCCAATGTACCAGTGGCCAATGAAGCCAATGAAGCCCATGAAGCAGATGAAGTCAATACCGCACCTGACACAAATCTGCAGCCTGGAGTCAATGCCACTGCTCCTGTTCCGCCTCCAAGGCCACATACTATCGAGCAAGCATTCAACTATGGCCAGCTTGTCACTGTCAAATGGCCTATTCTGGTTCCTCCACCTGCTGCTGGTCCTCAATTTGATTACCATGTCGAGCACAGGCCTCGTGTTGTAAGCCAAAGCCAAGACTGCCCAGATTTCCGTGTCTCGCCACTTCGCCAGGATCTTTCAATGTCAACGAGTTCATTGCACACAGCACCTTCTTCAATAGCGCAAAGAACCCCTACACCAAGCCCAAGATTTCATCTGATCGGTTCTGGAGTTATCAGCAGCGCAGCTATTATTCATGCATTCTGTACAACCAAGGGCACATATTTCCGCATATGCGCTTTGATATCTGAAGCCATAGCTGGCCTGCCTCGCTAGAAGAAGCTCTCGATTGCTTCGAGAGGTGGCTTACTGCATTTTGTCAGCGATAAGGAGCACCGGAATGAAGAGTTGTTGCTTCAATTCCACGCCACTCTTCATATCGGAGGCTACAACAGGATCCAAAGACTTGGGTCCTTGAGTGGATGACAGAAATGTCCATCATGAAGCCAAAGCATTTGATGTCATTGAGCTTATCGCCTTCCCACCTGTGTGATCTCTATGAGCACGGTTGTCGACTTCACATCGCAGCTTTGGAGAGCATCTTTCACAAGTCGAACCCGACATGAGCCGGATGCTAAGCATGATGAAGCCATTGCCTCAAGATGCGAGAATATCCTAAGGAGTTCTTTGTTGAAGACCTTGAGTATCGCCACGCACAATCTATTACATCATTAGGCGAACTCTCCGCCCATCAAAGGACATTCTCCATAGGCTAAGTGGAAGGTGCAATGAAGACATTGGTCTTCCATATTCTTCATGGCAAATGCTTCAATGCACAAGATTTCTTCATCCGCCAACTTGCTGCATCAGGATCTGAAATTTTTGGCTTGAAGTTCTATGCTCCATGGATCATGCGTCTGATCAAGCTTCACATTGCTTTCAACTATCACCATCAGACGCAACCACATTGTCTTCTTGCCGATGTCGATATGTCTGCTGAAGCCATCTATCCAGAGTCTGACAAGGAGCCACTTTATCTTCATAATGTTGATCGTCAGAGCTTCACTCAGCCCATTGAAGGTGTGTTGGCTGCCACTTGAGTCTATCCGTTGGCCGGTACTACACGTGCACCTCACCGTGCCCAAACCGAAGCCACTGACAGCACAATTGCTCAACGGCCTCGAGAGCGATCTCGTGTTCTCAATGACCGAGAGCTTCTTGTTGGCCTGCATCAGAAACAGGATAGGCATCATGATTGGCTCAAGCGCCAGATGTAGAGCCTCATGACTGACGTCGATCGCATTCGCAACCTTGCCACCAAGAATGCCTTTGTCGCGCATGAAACCTGTCGACGCACATGGAAAGGGCTGACGCTTATGTGTGCTGAGGAAGATCTTTAAGACGATGGCTTCTGAGAAAGATTCAAGTTTGATTCCACTCCGCCCAGAAAGGCTGTTATGCAGCGCACTCCATCTCTTGAAGACTCAGAGTACTCCTCTTCTGCTGCAACCGTGAATGCTCGTGTGATCGATGATCAAGATGATGCTACTTCACCACCTCCAACACGTATCGACACTGCTCCAAGTTCGTCTACACCGCCAAACCTCGACACCAACCCTGCATCTTCTCCTACTCCTTTTGGGAACGAGTAGAGGCTTAATGTCTTCAACCCTTTTTGGTCCTTACTGACAAAAGGGGGAGAAGCTATGAGTTGATAGTCTTCAAGCGGGTTCATATGGGCGGTTGCTTTATATTTTGCCTAGTGTTTACAACTCTTGCTCTTGATACATTTGGTTTCTCGAGTTGTAACACTTAAACTCGATGGTAAATCGCTACTTATTTGCTATTTTGTGATGCGATGATAAATTCCGCATGTGCGATGATAACTTCCGCACTTAAATCATTTTGCAGACGTCCATTTTTCATTATGCATGTCATTATCTTCGTTACATCGAATCATGCATGATGAATTATCTTCATAAGTTGAAGAGGATCTCCACAAGTAGAACCTGCCATGTGCATTTGCATTCCAAAAGCAAATTACTTATATGCACATCTTGGGGAGCCTTTGCTACTTATGAAGACAATACTTATCCTTTACAATTTCACATATTCATATCCCCGTTGAAAACTTCAACCAGTTTGTCATCAATCACCAAAAAGGGGGAGATTGTAAGTGCATCTAGTGCCACCCCTAGTTTGGTTTTGGAGTATTGACGACAAACGTGGTTGAGGGACTAATGTGTTTGTGAGAATTGCAGGATAACACAGGTAGTAGTCCCTCCTTGATTCGATTTACCTACCAGAGATGACCCTAAAAATGTATGAAGACATTAAAGACAATGGTGGTACGTGAAGATATTCACATTGAAGACTATGACAGAAGAAGACATTGAGTGAAGACTATGGAGCGCGAAGACTTAGTTGTTTCGTTGTTTCTTTTCTTCTTTACTGAGTCATAGGAACCACCGCACTGTTAAGTGGGGTCCAAGTGATCAAAGTCGAGTGATCAAGTGATGCTCAACTAAAATCCTATGTCTTGACGAAGACAATGAGAGCAAATCTTATCCAGAGTCGGATAAGTCAGCTTTACTTGTAGCCCAAGTCAAGCTGTCGCGTGTGTTTGAAATCTGACCGTTGTGACACGTGTCAGTTCCTTAGTGAACCAGGGTCATTTTGGACAAATCAGGTCGGGTTGCCTAGTGGCTATAAATAGCCCACCCCCTACACCATAAATTGGTGGCTGCTTAGAGTTAGTGCACGGCTTTTGTCGTTGAGAGCAACCCACCTCCGAACAGTTTGAGAGAGAAATCCTTGTGAGGACAAAGCCCAAAACACCGAGCCCAAAGAGTGTTTGGCATCATCAAGTCTTTTCGTCGCGTGATCTCAAGACTTGTTACAC
This sequence comes from Aegilops longissima, assembly GCA_021605205.1. Taxonomy (NCBI): domain Eukaryota; kingdom Viridiplantae; phylum Streptophyta; class Magnoliopsida; order Poales; family Poaceae; genus Aegilops; species Aegilops longissima. Next base: position 554,214,229 of record CM038677.1, on the reverse strand, counting down.
TTGAGGACTGTGAATCCTCCGGCCGGTTAGGCGTCGATTCTCGAGCATCCAAGAGTAATTGTGGATCGCCGATGAACGAAGTCTGTGAAGGTTTGGAAGTCTACCTTGAAGACTTACAGAGTGATTAGGCGGGGACTGTGTCCTTAGCTCAAGGGAATAAGGTGAAGACACGGTCATCTGAGTTCAATCTCAGCCTCCCTAACAGACGTCGATTGTCATAGCAAGCTGGAACTGGTCGAACAAATCCTTGTCTTCACAACACACCTGGTTCTATCTCTTACTCTCCTTACTTACAGTTTGTCTTTGTGAAGTCATTGCTTGATTGCTCTACTGTTTGACTTCACCGTGTGACTACTTGTTCGATTGGCTTCATACTATCTTCTATCCTGATCCTACTACCTAGCTGCTATTTGTCATCATGCTTTAGCTTCATACATGTTTGACTATGGCTTGTCTAGTTTAGTTCATCTTCCGCTGCATGTTTATAGGTTTAGTTTTCATGTTTGTCTTCAAAACTTTCATGTTTTGAAGACTTTCATAAAAATCGCCTATTCACCCACCCTCTAGTCGATAACTAGCAGTTTCAATTGGTATCAGAGCAAGGTACTCCTTGTTACGTGTGATTGATTTTGAAGCACGACTAAGCTGTCTTGTCGCAGAGAAAATATAAACTACTCTACCACTACTCCACCTCCAAGATACTAGTAGTATAAAAAGATATATATCTTTGGAGCTTGGCGCTTTCTTGCTAAGGGCTGCCCACTTGCTTCTCACACTACCACCCTCTCTCCAGATCTAAAAAGACGACCCCTCTCTCGCTCCTCACCGGTGGTCACAGATCCGTCGGGGAAGAAAAGGACGTGCAACATTGACGCCTTTTCGTCGTCGAGCGAGGTCACGACCGACGACAAGGCCGTCCTCTCGGACCTAGCGCCCATGGCGGGATGGCCTCCGTCCCCAAGCTTGTTGCCAGAGTGTGCGGAGGGCGGCGACCACGAGCGAAGCCACTTCCTGCCGACCCTCGGGTATGCTACCTCTTTTGAACCATAACCTTGTTCTATTGCCCCATCGCCACGTAGTTGCATGTGGATCTTTTTCCACTCCACCACCTTCCCAATTTGCTATCCTGCTCTGCCGCCACGCACCACGCGAAAACCATAATTTGCACTATTAAAGGAAACCCTACTTCATGTAGACTAATCCATGTCTGGGTTGAATAAGGAAAGGAAGGGAGACTGTATTGTCCAAGAGAGTAGGCATCAAACCCGCATCTAGGTTGAAAAGGGGGAAATCAGTAGCTAAGGAACGAGTCTCGTGTCTCTTGGTTGAAGAAGGGTAGAAAGGCATGACAACGCAATAGAGAATGACCAGGTCGATCTGTTTGTTGTCCTCGCATAGGAAAAAGGTGGCTAAAGAGAACAAAAATGGGACGTAATCCACATATGCTGCATGGATATTTGTTGCTCTGGGCAACCATACCTCCCTCACCACTCTGCGTCTGTGGAGGTACATCGTACTAGTGCGCCTAATCGTCCGAATGGGCCTCCCATGCTCTTATTGCCACTTTTTTTTTTGTTAGTATAACGCCAGCAGTCAAGTCAAGCAATGCTCTGCTAAAGTGATGCACATTTAACTAATGCCGCTCTCGGTCTAATGCCACCGATAAATTTAAGCAATGCCATTTAATGTCCTTGGATTATTTCAGGGTTGGTGTTGATTGTGGATGTATTAAAGATTTTTCAGCTAAGGCATTCTAATGTTGTTGCATAGCCAGTATACCAACAATGAAACTTGTTACTACCTTGATTTTTGCCTTTGTTAATACTTATAGATTACATACCTCACTTTCATGAGATAAGTTAATTTTTTATACAGTGTCACCAAAATGCCAAGGCACTGATGTCATTTTATTTTGGTTAAACTGCACGGACAATTATGAAGACAAGAGGAAAGGTCAAGAGTGGGCACCTCCTCCTCCGGCTGTTCTCTTGATTCGTTCGATCAAGTTTTTATGTTTGATCGATTATCAAGATTGGGATAGCAATTTTTAAGGTCCCCCCGAGTTCGAAATGATATTTACCTTGGAGGTACATGGTTTGCAATTTTTTTATACTATCATTAGTTAATAATGCTAGTTACCATCAGGCTTTTGTATTTGGTTTTAATGCTCATGCACAACTAGTATACCAATGCCGAAACTTGTTACCTTTACATTTTGTATTGTTAATTCTTATAGAAACCTTCCAGTGCTAGAGTTTATTGAAATATGTTCAGTAAAACCATTGTACTGTACCCTGTAATGAACTAACTACTCTACAGTTGCACTAGCCACTGGATTAGTGTATATTTGTAGTATTCTAATGGTGTTGCATTAGCGTATGGACATAAATAAAGTGTGGCAAGCTTTCCCAGATATGTGCTCAAGAAAATTACTACCTGTTTTTCTAAATACTAGACGTTTGGGTACTTTAAATTGAACCGCGAAAACGTCTTATATTAAGGAACAAAGGGTGTAGAGTTCACTCAAATTATCCCGGTAAAGCTAGTCACACGTTTGTTAAAATTAATGTTCATTATGTTATCGGAGGAGGTCTGTATGTTTGTCCCTAATGCCTGTCGACTACATACCTGACATCATGATGTAATGTGAAGTCATTTCCTTTTATGCAGTGTCTTTGAATTGTCAAGGGTGATGGCATTTTATTTTAGTAGAAGCGCACAAAATTTGCTTAAAAGAAGAGGAAAGGTCAGAATGGCTCAGTTTTCGAGAAAAAACTATGTATGCCTTCGACATCACCATTGTTGGTTTATTTATTCCTTCAAATAGGTGGTTAGAAACAGTCTTGCTACCTTTTCCCATTAAGAAATTGGAATGCTTATATTTGTGAGTCTATGCTTCAACTAGTGCCACTTTTAGAGTAATCACACTTTCAATATCGATGCGCATAGGATGCTCGATTTTAGTGGAACCGCACAAGAAGTCCAACTGGTTCAACATTAGGAGCATGTTTTTTCCAAACCTTTATATCCAATTGGTGGCACTATGAGCTGTTCATTACGAAGGTACATGGTTTGCTACTATCTTGCTACTCTTTTGCCTTGTCATTAGATAGTAATACTAGTGGTTTGCATGTGAATTTATTGGCGGGGTGGACCTACATTGGAGGTGCAGGACAGGATTCAATGATTGGATGCTCAATTTCGGTTGTATCTATTTCACCTCTTCCATCACTGCGAACATGGATATCCTTGGTCTGATGAAGAATAGGCGCTATATTTCTACTCTAAACCAGCAAATCAATTTAGTATGAAATTGTCCAGGCAAAACATAAGCAGATCAGTTGTCCGGTCGTAACATAGCGGATGCTAAGCGGAAGAGACATGTTTAAACCGAAAATACCAGGTGTGGTATATGTTTGCTAGCTGCTTGATATTTGTCTTGACAGAGATGTACTTTGTTGCTATTTGGCAAACAAACAAAATGTCCGCAATTTTGGTTGAACTGCACAAGAGAATAGTATAGTCCTTGCATGCGTGCCATTTGAAAATAGACACGTAAAGATTGGATAGTCACTTCATGGACTGCAGAAAAGTAGTACTGTACTATTTATTGGCCAGCACTAGGTGCTTCATTGCTTTGGTCTGATTATACAATGGGTATCATTTTGCCTAAGTTAAAGTTCGTATTCCGAAAATAGTCTCGCGGTGTGACCGAGAGAAGACCAAATCATATTGTAGTGGATGTTCCTCCATCATGTGTGGTTCATTCTCATGGTTCCAGCTGTTGGTGAAACCACTTACCTTTGCAAGAGGAATTGTAGACTTCACAAACAAATTTGACTTTCGGTCTGTACTGAATGTTGGCCAAGAGAAGCATCCGTGTTAGTAGGAAGAACAGATGTTTTTTCTAGATCTTTGCTTTTGGAGCTACATATTTGTATATGATCTGTGAATCATTGAGATGCATGAACATGTTGATCTTATGTATGGGAATCGTACTAGTTAGTTTTAGTTGCGATGCAAGATCCGAAGTGGTTGATCTTTGCTTTTGGAGCTACATATTTGTATATGATATGTGAATCATTGAGATGCATTAACAGTTACTTATTTCTGTTCGCTTAGTGTTTACAAGTTACTGATGGATCACTAGCTAGCCTACAAATGCGCTACTGACAGTTTTATTTGCGACGCAAGATGCGAAGTGGCGGTTTTTTGAATAAAAATGCCTACCTCTAAAGAAACTGACAAGCTACACTACCGATCCTACACGGATAAATAGCGGATCACGCACGTACTACCTCCTTTCCGGTTTGCAGGGCTCAATTCAAGAAACGACCTACTTGATCCTACACGAATAAATAGCGGATCACGCACGTACTAGTACCTCCTTTCCGGTTTGAAGGGCTTAATTCAAACCTCTCACCAACCAAGGTACTCCCTCCGTCCGGGTTTATTAGTCCCGTGAGCAAAGCAGCAAGACCAAGGCATGGCAATAATTAACGGCATACAGAAGTTTAAGCCTAATTAATTCCAGCGATTTAAGTGGTTGCATGCGTGCCCTCGACTGCGAATCGTTGCATGCTGCTTCGCGTCGCTGCTGCGGCGATTTCGAGTGCTCGCATGCAGCCGACCGTAATTAAGGCAGCTAACTGATGCAAAAAAAGGATATGCTTTAATTGATGCGGGCTTTTTAAATCCGTGGAATCATTATTGACAAGGAGGGAGATGATTCGAGTGCACTCGTTTGACCGCCATGCCGCCGTGCGACCCAGACGGGACGGAGCGGCACAGTCATAATTTCAGTTTCTCTAGTTTTCCACGGCAAGCTGGCGCGCTAAGCCATTATGCATTGAATTCCGATGACCCGTCGCGCTACCTTCCGCCTATAAGTATTGTTCCCCGGCCTTCTCCGGTGCCACCGTGACCCAACTCGCCATATCCTCATAAGCCCCCACCGGCCCGACGTCACTCGCCACGTCCGCCATGCCCCCGCCCGTCCGCGATAGGCGACGCCGGAGGCGGTCACCGCTGGAACTAGTGTTCGGGTTTTCACCGGAAGGCAGACGGAGGGAGGAGGCGTTTTATCTGTCTTTAGATCACAATGCGGAAATCGAGGAGTTGTTGGAGCGCGACCGCATGGCGGAGGAGCAGGAGTTCTTGGAGCGCGACCGCCTGGCGGAGGAGCAGCGTATCGCCGATTTGCGCCGCCAGCGGGACATGGAGCAGCAGCGCACCGACGCTCTGAGTCGCGGCGAGCGCCGCGAATCGGGCCGACTACGTGGAGGCGGCGCCCCGCAAATAGCCACAGGAGGCTGTCGGGCACGCACGCGTGTTCGCGACGCCGATTTTACTACCAGCTCGTCAAGTGGGTTTCCGCCAGAAGCAGCTTCGGTGGACCACGCCGGCATGGGAAGGGCCAACGCGCGAGCAATCGCCCTATCGCACCTCTTGCAAGTCCGGCGGCGGCGCGACGACGCCGGTGCCGGCGTTTAGCGTGTACCACAGATGGCGGCGGCATCGTCTAGTTAGCTAAGAGTAAGTTAGTACTTGTACGCTACTAGAGTATTAGTGGGAGTAGATAGTTAACTTGGCTATGATGGTTGTCAACGTGGAAGTTCAGTACTTTATATGTGGATCAGACCTGTTACTTTGCTCTGAATGTTGAACTTTCCGTTTGAACGTATGGAATTGGCTGTTATTTTTTTAAATGGGTTGTATTTATCCTCCACGGGTTTAGAGACTAACTTGTGGGCCTAGCAAGTTGACGCGTACACAATCAGGAGATGATTGTACGTGGAGAGGATGACAGCAGGGACCCGCCAAGGTCATGGCTGTACGCAAGCAAGTGCCTGCTTATTTCAAGCCAATAAAAAAATGGCTCCTCCTAGTGGGTTTCTGACATCTGGGTCCCATGCCATTGTCAACGTAGTCAATAAACGAGAGAATTACTGTGGCGGTGACACCAGGACCCAGCAGATCGCCCAGTTATTTTTGTTTTGGATTAATTTGATAAATGCCACTCCAAATCTGGTGTATCCGAGAAATGCCACTGCAATTTCCAAACTTTAAAAAATGCCATTTCATGCCATTTCTAGTGGCATTTTTCGAAGTCTGGAGTGGCGTTTTTCAAAGTTTGCAAACTGCAGTGACATTTTTCAAAGTTTGCAAACATTGTAGTGGCATTTTTCAAAGTTTGGAAATTGCAGTGGCATTTTTATGAATCGCCATAATTGGAGTGGCATTTATCTAATTTGTTTTTGAGGCGGAGGCAGGTGTCAACTGGGCTAAAGGGACACCCTGGCCTGTCTAGACAGCCTTTTCTTTTATGTTTACCACAGACCAGCCCAGTAGTTTTTTTTCTTTCTGAAAATGGCTAGTCTAGTTTTTTTGTGATTTGTCAAGTAAATCGCTTTATCAGGCCTGTTGGGCTGCAAATCTTTCAAGACGAGGAGAGCTTCATTCGGCTGGCCGAGAAAATGGCCTATCAGTAATGAGAAATGGGCTGTACATTTTTAAAACACATCAAACCGGCATTGATTTTTATGCGTGGACAATTTATTGGATTTTATATTGATATACATTTATTTTTAAAATCAGTCTGAATGTGACTCGAAATTTCGGGATTAAAAACAGTTCAGACCGCACCGACATATGCAAAATTTCGTATAATTTTTTAACCATGGCCACAATATGGGCTGTAATGCTAACAAAAAAATATGGGCTCCAGAAAAACCCGTAAAAATTAACAAATGTGCTGTAAATTATTTGAAATAATGGCAGATAGGTTGTATGCTATTTTTCACAGATTTGAGGCTTTCCACATATGGCCTGTATGCTGTTGGATGTCCATCCAACAGTCGTCGTGCTTCTTCAATCTCTGCTCTTCCTGCTCCAGCCGCTCAAACAAGCGCCGGCGGGACTACCTGCTCCCTCCTCTCATGGCCGGGTGTGCTTGCCTTGTGAGCCTCACCGCCCACCGTACTCCCATCGCTGGCCTAGCCATCCCTCTACTCACCCACACCGCTGTTATTCTCCGGCAACGGTAGACGAACTAGTAAACCCTCGTACAGTCGTACCGCCCTCCGCGTGGGAAACAAAAACAACTGCCGAGTCTTCCCTGCCTCCGTGTCGTTCCTTCCTAGGCCTCGCCGTCATCCACCGCCCTGGTGCTCTCGGCGTGGCGTGGTCAACGTGGTCAATGACCGACATGCATCCGAAGTGGACTGTACGTGGAGAGGCTGACAGCTGGGTCCACGGCTGCACGCAAGGAAATGCCTCCTTATTACGCGCAAAATAATGATTCCTCCACCTGACATCTGGGACCCACCGAAAGGGCCTCTGTATTTCATGAAAAAAACTTTACCGCCGCTGACAGCTCGGACCCACCAACTATATCTTCGCACGCAAGGAAGTGCCTCCTTATTACGCACAAAAAAATGAATACTTCCCCTGCTAGTTGGGACCCAGTATAGTGGGCCTACTAAGTTGACGGGGACGAAGGGCTTTGTCAACTTAGTCAATATGCACGATTCTAGCTCGACTGACCGTACGATGTTCATCCAACGGCCGTAGTGCTTCTTCAACCTTTGGTCTTCTTGCTCCAGCCGCCCAAAAGCAGCGCCGGTCGTGCCTTTGCTCCGCCTCCCGTGGTGGCTGTCTTGCCATGGAGGCCTCACCGCCCCCATACTACTCCCACCGCTGGCCAAGCCATCCCTCCACTCCACTCACCCACACCCCCTATTATTCTACGGCGACGGCAGCGCAGCCGAACCAGTGAACCCTCGTACTCCTCTCCGCGTGGGCATCCACTGCTGCGTCTTGCCCGGCTCTGTGTCGTCCCCTTCCTAGGCCTCGCCGTCGTCCACCGCCGTGGTGCTCTCGGCGCGGCGTGGTCAATGTGGTCAACGCCCGAATTCCATTGGTAGAATACTGTACGTGGAGAGGCTGACAGCTGGGTCCACGGCAGCCACAAGGAAGTGCTTCCTTATTACGCGGATAATAATTATTCCTCCACCTGACAGCGGGGACCCACCGGACGCCCACCAGTATTTCACCAAAAAAATGTTTGCCCCTGACTGCTGGGACCCACCCGACGGGCCATCGTATTTCGCGAAAAAAATGTTCCCCCTGCTGTCAGCTCGGACCCACCGGAAGTGCCTCCTTATTACGCACAAAAAAAATGAATACCCCCTGCTAGTTGGGACCCACCTTGGTGGGAGGCTGACTTGTGGGCCTACTAAGTTGACGGGGACGGAGGGCTTTGTCAACTTAGTCAATATAAATGATTCTAGCTCCAGTGACCGTACGATGTCCATCCAACGGCCGTAGTGCTTCTTCAACCTCTGGTCTTCTTGCTCCAGCCGCCCAAAGCAGCGCGGTCGTGCCGCATGCTCCCGCCTCCGTGGCGGATGTCTTTGCCATGAGGCCTCACCGCCCCTACTATTCCCACTGGCGAGCCCTGCGGCGGCGACGGCTCTCACACCGCAGCCGAACCGGTGAACCTCGTACTCCTCTCCACGCGGGCTTCCACCGCGTCTCCCGCTCGCGTCGTCCCCTTCCTAGGCCTCGCCATCGTCCACCGCCCGGTGCTCTCGGCCTGGCGTGGTCAGCGTGGTCGAGGCGACTTCCATCGGACGTGGGTATGCGTGGAGAGGCCGACAGTGGGTCCACGGCGCGCAGAAGGAAGTGCCTCCTTATTACGCGGAAAATAATGATTCCTCCACCTGACAGCTGGGACCCACCGGACGGGCCACTGTATTTCACGAAAAAACGTTTCCCCCTGACTGCTGGGACCCACCAGCTACATCTTCGCACGCAAGGAAGTGCGTCCGGGCAAAAAAAAAACGATTCGCCCCCCTGACTGCTGAGACCCACCAGCTACACCTTCGCACGCAAGTAAGTGCGTCCGGGCAAAAAAGCAAAATGATTCACCCCCCTGACTGCTGGGACCCACCAGCTACATCTTCGCACACAAGGAAGTGCACGGCGGTACGAGACCCACCGGTCAAGCGTCGTGAGTGTTGTCATTCTGGTCGCGAACGTGTACGTACATATATACTGGTGGATGTAGAGGCGCGCACGTGTCGTAGTAGAGGCGTGTACGTATCGTAGTAGAGGCGTGCACGTAGCATGTACACGTACGTACAGCGGCCAGGCTGCAAGAAAAAAAATACGGCCACGTATGTATACGTACGGGCGGGGTCTCAAACGCCTACTCGCGTATACGTACGGCCAGGGCTCGTGTACATGGCTGGGTCGGAACGGAGAAATAACGTCGTCGTCGTGTTCATGGGGAGGCAGCGGAATGCCTCGTGTTCATCGAGGCAACAGAGGCGCGTGGGAGCCAACCGGCTGGGTCGGAGCGGAATGCGTGGTCGTGTTCGCCGGGAGGCTTGGGCGGGACAGGCGATGGAAGCGAGGCTGGCGTACCGCAACGGAGAAGCGGACCTCCTACGTTGGGGCGGGTCCTGTTGATAGGGAGGGTGCGGCGCATCGCAAAAGCGGAGGAAGCGGACCTCCTACGGTCGAAGCGAGGTCATGTTGATCGGGAGGGTGTGGCGTACCACAAAGCAGATTTAAACGGACCTCCTACGATCAAAACAGGGTCTGTTGATCGGGAGGGTGTGGCGTCAAGAAAGCGGACGAAACAGACCTCCTACGGCCAAACGGGGTCTGTTCGCCGGAAGGGTGTGGCGTGCCGCAAAAGCAGGACTCCACGGAATCTGTTCATCTCCACCGTCGACCTCCTCCAGCCTCCACGGGCTTCCGTCGACCTCCTCCAGCCTCCACGGGCTCCTGTTCATCCAGCCTCCACCGCGCGCTACTCCACCGGCTACTGTTCAACCACCCCTCCACGGGCACCCCTCCACCCTCTACTATTCATCCAGCCCTCCACACCCCGGGGTCCTGTTCAACCACCCCTCCATGGGCACCCCTCCATCGTCTACTATTCATCCAGCCCTCCACACCACGGGGTCCTGTTCAACCACCCCTCCACGGGCACCCCTCCACCGTCTACTGTTCATCCGGCCCTCCACCACACCACGGGGTCCTGTTCATCCAGAGGCAACGCCATCGCTCACTGTTCATCCAACCCTCCCTCCCATAGCGCCTTTGTTCATCCCAGAGGCGGCATCGATCGGCTTGATTAGCAGCGATGGCGAAGAATCGCTCAATCGGGTTCAATTAACAGCCATCGATCGATCGATCGGGTTCGATGAACGCGTAACTGCGGTGCAACCGCTTCGGGTTGATTAGAGCCCAACGCCTCGCTTCGGGTTGATTAGAGCCAACGCCTACACACACTGCAGCAGCGACGTGTACGAGAAAGCAGCGCATCGCTTCGGCCCCGACCTCCCACCGAATCGGGAACTTCGCGAAATTTTCCTCGCCCTCGCTTCTACCATGGTTTTTTCCGTCATGGACGGCCCAAAGAATGTCATGCAGCTGCGTCTCCGGCCCGCCCAGGATGAAAAGTCCATTTTCTGTCATGTTTTTTTGTCATAGAAGTAGGAGCCCACCACATCTACGATGATATCGGGTTTTGTCACAATTATCGTCATAGAAGTGTCATGTGTATGACAGAAAAAAAATTCGTTCGACCCAAAATGTCACGGATGTGTCTTTTTTTTGTAGTGTCCTCATCTATGCAACTGGCAAGTGTCGTCCCGAAGAGCACGCCCGAACACTGGCTATGGGAGGAGAGCTGGTCACCTTTGTTTGGTTATGCATGTTGCATCGGGGGCTTGGAGACCAGGGTTCTATTGGGCCGTATCTTATGCGGCCAGCAACAAGAGGTTACATTGTGGGCAACACTTCTCTCTTTGGTTGTTAATATTTTTCACATAGACGACAACAGTTGCTGCTCTATATAGCAATATAGTAATTCATTTCCTCTTTCTTTGCTATCTAATTTGTCTATTAATGTTGTTCATTTTATTTATTTTTGGTTTGCTCAAAGATGCACACACTATGTATAACTACTGGGTTTATTTAGTCGAATCTAATTTGTATCGACATGGATGGTTGATACATTCTAAACATTTATGTAATTTTTGTATGTTTCATGTTATATTTTGCCTTATCATGCAAAACAATGGACTAACATATTAACCCCGTGCCAGAAAGGCCAGTTTCATGTCTCCGTAACACTGATTTTAGGTATTTATAAGAATAACTAAAGAAAAAGAAAAATATGACACTTCATGGAAAAAAGAAGGCAAGTACACACATGCCAAAGATGGACCATGGAGTCCCCTGGCCCCAAGCGTCCAGGGGCGCCTGGACCCAGTACTTGGGCTCTCGCGACACCTCATTCAGCACCTCTTCGCTCCCAGATGCTTATATAAACCCCCCTGAAATGCATTATATTCTTTAAATTTTAATGCTACTGTGAGTTTGCAATCGGAGGTGGAACTCATATGCAGCCCTGTCTCGATAGTCTATCAGGAGGGGTTATTAATAGATGTCATTGACTTAAACACACAAGCAAATCTGCATGGGCTAATGTGCATCAAGGTACAAACATTTTTTACTACTCCACGAAGTGTCGCTCGTAGTTTCCGCTTACGAGTCATGTCTATTTTAAGTCGAAGTGGCATGAGCTCTTCCTTTGTATTAAAGATAAGGAATTTGCAAGAGACGGTTACAGTCGTCCAGTGGCAATGTCTGCATAAAAACGAAGTCTAAAGAACTACATCTAGTAAATCCAAGTCAGCTTTGATCATGCAAATGGCAAAGTTCGTCCATGAGACAAAGTCCAGGAAGGTGCGGCGGTTCTTTTCATTCCACAAGTGCTAGGCAAAAAAGCAGCAGCCACGTCGGTCGGTTTTGACTTTTAGATGAAAGAGACCCGACAATCTCTAATTGAGATGAACTGGACAATTTTAATAGCTGCAAGCTGTGGCATTCATTGGCCAAGTTTGAACCATGCTTCAACAATGAATGGGCATGTATATATGAGATGAATGGCTGACTCAAGAACTTGATCACACAAAGAGCACAAGGTTGTGCTTGCTTCCTCTTACCTAGAGTCGGTCAGTGGTTAGTAGCCTATTTTGAGCGAGCAACCATGTGGAAAATAATGTTTTTTCTCTATATTTTCAGGCCCCAACTTTTTCTCAAGGTGAGGTTGTGGTATGGATCCGACAAACTGGCATGCATATGCAGAGGCAACAAATATGAATTGTTTGCAGTCCACTTCTAGGTGATACCAGATGTAGGGGTTGGATTTGCCTCCGTAGCAAGATGAAGGACTGAAGGTCATCAATTGTTGAGAGGCGCTCAAGGCCTTTCATCCAGCGATCATTGGCGAAGGCATCGGCGAGTCGAAGATTTTTTCTTCTTGCAAAAATTAAGAGGCTTGTGGCCACATATTTTTACACCTTTCCATCGAGCTAGGGGAGGCCAAGAACTTTGCAGTTTCTCCATCACCCAACGATATGTCAGTGGAGGCATTGAAGAGTTCATGATCAACCTCATAGCATGGGATAGGCATTCCAGACACCGAGTAATAGAAAGACCAAAACATGTGGTATGACCAATGCTTAGCAATTGTGTTCTTGCAAGAGAACTCCCAAGACATGTGTTGCGTGAGAAAATGCAGGCTCGGTGTAGTGGTGACATGTGAGTTGTTTTCTTTGACGAGATGGACATACCATGCACCTACTCAATGTCGCCAAAGATGGATACCTCGTCGTCAACGGATGGAAGGAGATCTGCGACGCCTACGTTACCGAGGCTGGAGACAAGATGATCGGCGTGCTTGATGATACGTCTCAAATGTATCTATATTTTTTTATTGTTTCATGTTATTATAATATCACTTTTAAATACTTTTTATATCATTTTTTATTATTTTTCATGGACTAACCTATTAATTAAGTGTCCAAAGCCAGTTGTTTTCTACATGTTTTTGGTTTTTACAAAAAATCCATATTTACGGAGCTCAAAATAACTGGGGTTACAGGGAATATTTTTTGAAGATAGAAGAATCCAGGAAGCACCGGAAGCCCCCAGCCCCCCATGCAGCCAGGGTCCCAAAATGATTCCTAGACAACATAGATAGTTTGTGCCCTTTGGCTCAAAAAAGTTGCCATGACACCATCCTAGGCTACAAAATGTTGCATGACAACATTTTGATCATTTTTAGCCGCCATGGCAGCATAAGACGGCCTTTGTCTCAGAGATGATGTCACTGCAACAAAGTTGGGTACAAATCCAGCCAAATGTAATAAACGATTATTTTTTTATTTGGGTAATTGTTACAAGCGGCGATCAAGGAGAAATGAACGTCACTAGTTTGATTCGTAATTAAAAGCGTTTAGACTAGAGTGCATGCTATTGTGTTTCCTCTTATAAAAGGCGTGCACTACATATGCTGCTGATAGTTTAGTCACTAGTGGTGTGTGTCATGTACAATGCTAGTAGTGAATTACCAGAAGCGCCGTACTGACGGTGTGTGACCGACACACACAGGTAGTGTGCACTTGCACACGCGGTTAGTACAGGGTTCCTGCACTAGTGAGACACTGCGTTGCTAGGCATGGGAGATTGGGTCCCCTTGACGAATACCACGAGATGGTTTGAATTCATTCAAATTCCTCTCATTAAATTTCATGAAAAAGTTACCGAGCTGATCAAACCTGTGATGTTGTCCACCCATTGGACACTGAAGTCAGGCTTTAGCATGATGGCTCGAACACCATTCAATCATGTCACACACCTATATCATATCCAGCTTGAGTGCACATTATCTATTTTTCGTTGCTTTATTCCTCTTCTTAAAATGCAAGCCTTTATAGTGAAAATGAAGGATGGTGTGTACTGCCACTGCCCATGTATGAGCCCACTTTTGAATCTCTTTAGCCCATTTTAGCCATTAGAGAGAGGGAGTGGTATGAATCCGATTTTCTTCTTATTTTGGGGGCACATGGATATCAATCTGTAGCAACGAATGCTATACCTCGTTTATAGCGAGACTAGCATCTATCTCGCCCGAAGAGCTCGTGCGTATGGGCCGACCCGTTAGCGATGTCGGGTTAACGTTTTTGAATATACATGTTTTGAATATACACGTTTAACGTTTAACGTTTTGAATATACACGTTTAACGTTTTTTGTACACATGAGGAACATTTTATATTTACACATTTAACATTTTTCAAATTCATGATGAACATTTTTTTCAAACATATATTTTTTATGTCTACTTTTCCATACACATTCTATATATTTTGTATACAACAAGAACATTTTTTATATGCACGCCTAACTTTGTTCAAATACATGATTAAGTTTCATATGTCTACATGTTTCCGTACACATCTTAAATTTATGTATACATCAGAAATATATTTTCTGTACATGTTTATTTTTAAATGCATGGTTAACAGTTTTCAAAAGATATTTAAAATTATAATTTTGATTTTGACCTCTTTCCATATGCATTGTACATTTTAATATACATTTCCTTATATGTCAGAAATGTTTTTATACGCATTTAACATTTTTAATGCATGACTAACTTTTTCAAATTGTTTATACAAAGTAATTCTATAATATACATACTCAGAATATTTTTTTTGAGCATCAGTACAGACATAAGCGCTCATATACACGCGCATACACTCATCCCATACTCAGAATATTTAGAAATATAAGCAAACGCAAAAAGTGAAAAAAAGAAAGACAAAAATGCTGCAGGCCTGTATCCGCGCTAAGCCGGCCCCGTCTGCTGCGTCCTTCTTCTTTTCCAAGTAAAGTTTCTTGCCGCACCGGCTAGTGGCCCAAATGGCCCATTCTCCGGTACAAGCACGAGTTTCTTTCTTCTTCTCAATTTCTCGAAAAAGGTTTCTTTCTTCTCGCCCAATCCGAAGACTGACACCGGGCCACCACCTGTCATTCAGCCAGACCCCACCGTCTAGCTTCTTCTCTCCCAAGAAATAAACCCAAACAAAACCCACAGGCAGCCAGATCCAGCCGCCCCCCACCCCCCATTCCCCTCCCCAGGCCCGCACCCAGACCAAATCCCCGCTAGGGTTTTACTCCCGCGCCGCCGTCCCGAAATCCCCCCCGGAAGGCGACCATGTCCGGCGGTCCCGCAGCGGTCTCGTTCCTCACCAACATCGCCAAGGCGGCGGCGGGCCTCGGCGCCGCGGCCTCCCTCCTCTCGGCGTCGCTCTACACCGTGGACGGCGGCGAGCGCGCCGTCGTCTTTGACCGGTTCCGCGGGGTGCTGCCGGAGACCGTCGGCGAGGGCACCCACTTCATCGTGCCGTGGCTCCAGAAGCCCTACATCTTCGACATCCGCACGCGCCCGCACAACTTCTCCTCCAACTCCGGCACCAAGGACCTGCAGATGGTAAACCTCACCCTCCGCCTCCTCTCCCGCCCCGACGTCGTCAACCTGCCCACCATCTTCACCTCCCTCGGCCTCGAGTACGACGACAAGGTGCTCCCCTCCATCGGGAACGAGGTGCTCAAGGCCGTCGTCGCCCAGTTCAACGCCGACCAGCTCCTCACCGACCGCCCCCACGTCTCGGCGCTCGTCCGCGACTCCCTCATCAAAAGGGCCCGCGAGTTCAACATCATCCTCGACGACGTCGCCATCACCCACCTCTCCTACGGCGCCGACTTCTCCCAGGCCGTCGAGAAGAAGCAGGTCGCGCAGCAGGAGGCTGAGCGCTCCAAGTTCCTGGTCGCCAAGGCCGAGCAGGAGAGGCGCGCTGCCATCGTGCGTGCTGAGGGAGAAAGTGAGTCTGCACGGCTCATTTCTGAGGCCACCGCCATCGCTGGGACAGGGCTCATCGAGCTCAGGAGGATCGAGGCTGCCAAGGAGATCGCCGCGGAGCTGGCCCGCTCACCCAACGTTGCCTACATCCCCTCTGGTGACAACGGCAAGATGCTGCTCGGCCTCAACGCTGCTGGATTCGGCGGCCGGTGATTTACCACTCCTGTTTTACTTGCCCAAACATCATCTTGCGTCATGACGGACTAAACTATGGTTTGGAGAGACAATGATATCTGTTGCTGTAGGATCTTATTAAGTTTGAATGTCTTGGGACAAAATCTGGTAGTCTTTTGATCCAAATAAGGTCTGGATCTGGATATCTCGCTTATGATTTGTCAGATTAAGCTTTCTGGTGGTGTTGAATTTGCATGCTAGTTACGTACTTATGCTTATGATGTTTGCTTGTTTGATTTCATTGTTTCCGACGCTGCGGGTGTTGCTTGCATCAGTCGCGACTACTTATTGATGTTGCCTGCTTGCACATTTCTTGCCTTTCATGGATGCCATCTTTGTTTTAGAAACTTAGGCGCTGCTTCAAAAACATAATTCTTAGGAGGCTTTAAAATTGGCAGTGCTATGTCTGGTTGCATATTAGGCTTGCTTGTTCTGCAACTGATGTACTGCCGTTTAGTAGCTTTAGCTCATTGGAAGTCAAACATGGGGTTGGCTTCTATACTGTTACAAGAGTCAATTCTGGGTATGATATGCCAGTGAATGATAGGTTGATGCTGTGATGTTTGATTCAGATCAACGGTGCTCATTTACTGGTTGTTTACTTCTTGGAGGTAATGCATCCTTTTTAACTTGCCTTTGCTTCTATAGTGTTACAAGGGTCAATTCTAGATATGATAGGCCAGTGAATGATAGGTTGTTTACTAGCTTTAGCTTCTTGGGAGTAATGCATCCTTTTAACTTGTCTTTGCTTCTATACTGTTACAAGGGTCAATTCTAGATAATGATATGCCAGTGAATGGCTAGCTTTAGCTTCTTGGAAGCAATGCATCCTTTTAACTTGCCTTTGCTTCTATAGTGTGATATGCCAGTGCATGATAGGTTGTTACTGTGATGCTTTTAGCTCTACAGTATCGTTACACATGATTGAATATTAGCCCTATTTGTGATAATTTTCTTCTTTGCGAGCTCATGAACTGTTTAGAAGCTATTGAGCTTGTGCAAAGTAATGTTCCATTTAACTTTGTATTTGCTTCTCGAGTGTTACAAGAGAGCAAATTATTGATTTGATATGTGAGTGGACGATAGGTCTGTACTGTGATGTTTAGGTTTCGCTGGATAGTATTGTTTAGGTCTTGTCCTTTAACTTGGGGTTTGCTTCTATGGCAACAAGAATAAATTCTGGATATAATGCCCTGGTGAATGATAGGTTGATGCTTTGATGTTTGATATAGCTCATCAGTATGGTTACCTTTTGGTGATAATTTCCTTGTTTGGGTGCTTATGACCTGTTTATAAGCTATTGGGCTCTCATGCGAAGTAATGCTCCATTTAACTTGGTATTTTCTTCACTAGGTTTATGCAAGTGGACGATAGGTTTATGCCGTGATGTTTCAGTTTGCTGAATAGTATGGATTATGCCTTGTCTAATAAGTTGATTCTAGTGCATTGTTGGAGTTTAGCTCAAAAATATCTCAACAATAGTCCTGTAATGCATGTTTTGGTCCCATCTAGTGCATTTCTTGATTTACAGGAATTCTTTATCCATGCTTGTTCCAGACTTGTGTGAGGGATGTTACTTCCTGTTTAATTCTGCATTATTGCTATTTGGTTCAACTAGTATTACAAGAGTTATTCTGGACCATTTAAACTGGCAGCCAGTGACCTAGTTCGTTTTCTTGTTGATCTGAGCAACCAAGCATTTCCAAATTTTGAACTTGAACTGTTTCAAAGTGTTTTGGTTGTTTTTTATTTGGCCTGGACCTAAATTGGTGTCGTAGGCCATCACGCTTGTTCTAAAAAAACTTGGAAGTGTTTGATGAAGTGTTTATGCTTACTTCATGACTGTTAATTTTTGTTGGAGTTCTTCATATGCACTGATACTGTGATGGTACTACCGTGGTAGGCTGATGCCTAGCTCATCATCCCTAGGCTAATGATGAGCTATTGATTGTTAATTCATGACTGTTAATCCTTTGTCGTATATGCTTAAAGGCAGCCAGTGTTCATAGTTCATTTTCTTTTCTTTTGTTGATCGCAAACTGAGCAACAAAACTAGTATAAATAAATAAAAATGAATAGACAGGCTTCCACATTTTGAAATTGAATCGTTTCAAAATGAGTAGTTGCCTTCATGTTTGCTTTCTTGTTGGTTTGGCGACCTTGGTTGATATTGTAAGTTCTGCTTTCATGTTTTGGTGGTTTGTGGACCTTGGTTGATATTGTAGGTAGTATTCCAGGGAAGAAAAACTAAACCATTTCTGAGCACCCAATAGCGGTTGAAACAGGGCTGGTAGATTTTTGCGGTCAAGCTCTACGAATGTGGTCTAGTAGGCCATTTCACGACTGTTAATTCTTGTTGGAGTTCTTGATATTACTGTCATAGGCTGACGCATAGCTTGTTATCCCTAGGTTGATTTGTTATCCTGTGTTGTGTATAAGCTTGAGTCCTTCATCTTTGATTTGTGAAATCCTTGGGAAGTTGGTTTGTGTAACTTGACTTGATATTGGAATTCAAGTCTACTATGGATATGTTTTGCTCCATGACTATACTTTTGGTAACTTATCTGATTGGTAGTGATCGATGCGCTAGTGTAGTAGTGTTCTCTCTTTGCTTTTATACTCTGCTTATGGTCTTGTTGCGCTCTACTTCTGTAACGGTGGTCTATATTTTGGTTGTGCTCTGTTCTGCCTCTTTTGTGGTTTAAATTCGAGCGCTGATGTGCGTGCAGTTCTGTATGTGCCGTTCTTGTACATTGCTCTGCGGTATTCGATATCGCTGGTTTTTTCCTCTTAGATGTTGTAGTTCTGAAGTTCTGTTGCATTCTCATCCTGCCACCATTCGTATCTGGTTAATCTGATTCGATGCGGTGTCACGATTAAGCGGAATTTCAGCAGCTAGAACCTGCTGAGCCTGGCTACTCTTCATCCGAGTAAGCTTGGTGCCGGCCAGGCTAGGGAATCTGGGGAGTGCGGCCATCGTGCCATCCCTCGACCTCCGAGTTGGTAGAGGTGTGTCTTCGCTGCGTGGCCGGGGTGGGACTGGGAGAATGCTCAGCCAGCGTGTGTGTGGTAGCCGACCCCGACAGTTGGTCAAACGCCCGCCCCGGGCACAAATCGACGGACAATCGGGACCACGTGCACAAACACACACAATGGAAGTCTAGTTCCATCTTGCTCTGATAAGTCAAAAAAAAATCTGGACCAGATAAGCTACTGGCCAATCTCACCCTGGATCAGATCGCAACCCTAGTCAGCATGAACTAAACGTAAACTCCTCCTATATTCACACAAACAACCGAACAAAGTGTAGGCCGAGTATTATACTACCCGGAAACGAAAGCAAAACAAAAGGTTTTGTCTCAAAAGTTGCTCCCACGAATTCCAGGAGCGGCAACAATCGCACTCAGACCTCGACACTCACCACCCCTTCTCTTCCGGGCAAGGCAAACCCCAAGAAACCCCCAACCGGCCAGGCCACCACCACCTCCCGTCCCGACCCCGAGACAAACACCTCCCACTCGCGGCCATGCCCCCCTGCCACCGCCGCTGCTGACCTGACCACCCAGCCGTCCGCGGCGCGACCGGTCAACATCCATCTCGCCGGAACATCTCAAGCAACATGGACCCGGCCCAGGAGGAGCTCGAGCGCCGCAGCCGCTACCTCAGCTCGCTCGTCCGCCGCACCAGGCTCGACGACCCGCCCCAACCGGAGCCCGAGCCGGAGCCCAAGGTGGAGCGCAAGCCGGCGGCGGAACCCAGCGGCGGGGAGGGCAAGGCCGCTAAGCCGGAGACCAAGGAAAGGGAGGCGGCGAAGGTCAAAGGGGACGCCGCGAGCGGGGAGGGGAGGAAGGTGGCGGTGCGGGTGCGCGCGGCGGACATGCCGCTGGCGCTGCAGCGGCGCGCGATCTGGATCGCCCGCGAGGTCGTCCTCTCCACGCCGCGCCTCGAGAGCAAGCGCCTCGCTCTCGCGCTCAAGAAGGTACTGGTACCACCGCCCCCTGCTTCCTTCTTCCCTTTCGAATTTGTGGTCCTTTAATCAGATGGATAGATCAGCAGTTTTCGTGGAGTCAAAGCTTGCTTAGAGCATTAATCGCCGCAAACGACCACAATAAGTAGCAAAGAATCGCAGTTAAAGGGCCCGGGAGTAAGATCTAGCCAGAGCTTGATCCTAGCACTAGCATTATGTTCTTACTAGCTAAAAATGGCTGTGCGCTTTGGATAGCTGTGCATTTGAGAGCGAGCGAGCTGTCATGCTGAACGTAGTTTGACGGAGAAGATGAAATGGGAGGCAGAGCGCTGTTGTTGCCAGATCAGATTGTTCGATGTGTTCATTTATGGGATGTGGTCCACCATATTGCTGAAAACAATACTAATTTGCGAGATACTGAAAGCTCACAGGGCATCCGAGGAGGATAGTTATACTCTGCTGCCACATGTAGTTTACTACTGTACTAGTTGCAAGTTGGAACCATGTTATGAGTAGAACGTGTATGCTATCTCTAAGCATGCTGTAGGAACCGAATGGGATGCCGATGCAGGGTTGTTGACTTTGCGCAACATGGGGGTTGCAATCTTGTGGAGCTAACTTGACAAGTTGGTTTTGTAAATCTGCTCTCTGTGTGTCCTCTGTGATGTATGTTGACAGAATTGTCGATTATAGCTGTCGAGAACTACAAGTGACATGGTCAATAGCAGGATGAGGATTGTAGGTAGAATAAGGTATGCTATTGGTGGCAAGTGGCTTGCTGACATGGCTCCACTGGAGCCTTTATTACTTCAATCATTATGTAGTTCTAGGGTCATCTGATTAAGTAATCAAACAGCTGAGATCACCTGAGTGTGAGTGAGCAGTTTCTCATGGTCGAGCGATGCTTGATCTCAGCTGTTAACTCCATCATCTGATGGCTCCTGTAAGTTCAACTGAGAACTAACATATTTCTTTAAGTTGGAGCATGGATCCTGACATTGGAAACCTTGATATGAACTTATGAGTTGGGCACTACTCTTTAAGTTGGAGCATTGATCCTGAAATTGGAAACCTTGATATGAGCTTATGAGTTGGGCACTACTGATTTTGTGTTCATTTCGGTTAGTTACTATTCCTAATTGTCATTTGTTGATGTCCTTATCTGCAATATCCTGGTATGTAAATTAGTAATTGCTTGCTTATGAACAATAACTTGGCAAGCGAGGGCATTCACTCTGTCTTGCCTTTGACCGTCCGATTTAAAACTTTGTGTGAGTAGATGTCAGTGCAAGCACAAACAAGCTTCATGCATTATCTCCCCCACTTTGAACACACCAGTGTTGTATTACAGCTTTTGAGCCATTGTTTTCTTCCCCTTTTCTGTATGCATGATGAAAATGGGAATACTCATATAACATGCTACTTACAGACTGCAATAAATGATCGCCAAGTATTTTCAGTACCCACCTAAAAAATTGTGTGCTTTCAGTATGGCAGAGAAACTTTCATATTGGTTCTGTACATAATCCAGGGTGTTTGTAATATTGTACTCCCTCCGTCCCATAATGTAAGATGTTATTACAGTTGATATACTCACATATTGGTTGTAGTAACATCTTATATTATCGGACATCATAATTCTTTTACTTCGTTGACATGCGCTGTTGCCTTGAGTTTCTTCTTATTTGTACTTGTTAAGTTGACAAGTGGCTATGTGCAGTTTCTTTCTTCCCTCTAAGGTATTAGTACCTGCTTACTTGTGAGCTGTTTGCTTTCTTTTTTTCCTCTTCAAAGATTAAGCATTACAATATCCTTGGTAGTGTTTCAATCTCACATTCTGGGGCTTGTATTGGCATTTAATAGCTGGACATTGCTTTGGTTTGCTTACAGGAATTCGACACGACATACGGGCCTGCTTGGCACTGCATCGTCGGCACAAGCTTTGGCTCCTACGTCACTCACTCCCTAGGAGGCTTCCTGTACTTCTCCGTCGACAAGGCGTACATTCTTCTCTTCAGAACCGCTGTCGAGCCACTGAGTAAACCGTGATGAGGCCTGGAACCTATCTTCTCACACACAAGTGTAGATTTAGCGCAAATGTGTAATTTAAACTGCTGTTTTAGGTGCTCGACGGCAGCAAGTGTAAGCAGCCGAGAAGGAGTAACAAACATCCCTCTATGACCTTTAAGTATCTACGTATGCTGCTGCTGAGTACTGCTGACCTGCGAAGCTCTCAGATGTCAATTTACATCCTTCGAGCCGGTTAAAATCATGCCACGGCAAGGTTGCTAAATATGTACTTCCTCTGTTCTAAATTATAAGATGTTTTGGTAGGCTAAAGTAGCCTAAAAAAGCGAAAATGCCAAACGGAGACTGAGCTCCATGGAGCCCTTTATTTGAAAACTTCAAAATTCAAACTTCTCAGTTTTAAAAAAATCTGAAAATAATTACATATATACCTAGATACATAATATACATGTATGCACATTTTCAGTTCGAAATACATTAAAATGTGAGCTACACGAAAAAGACAAATCTGTGGCTTTTTAGCATACTACTGTTCATCTTCAACGTCCATGATTTTTTTTGCAGCTCGCAATTCAAGGTATTCCATCCTAAAAATTTTCGCACATACACTTTACATCCTTGCATCCATGTGTATTTTTTTCCGAATTTTGGAATTGAAATTGATGAATTTTGAATTTTTAAAAATAAAGGTCTCCATGAAGCTCGGTCTCCAAAATGCCCTTCTCCTAAAAAAGGTCTTATAATTTGGGATGGAGGTCATACAAACTTGCCACCAGCCTACCCAAACGTCTTTTAATTTGGGACAGAGGTAGTACAAACTTCGTTGGCTATGGTTTGAATGGGTGAGTCCCTCCAAGCCTTCAACTGGGGTAGGCAGACTAAAGTTACTATTGATGATGGCAATAAGGCAAAATTTTGGGATTCACCATGGTTTGAGGGAGTGAGGCTGAAGGACATTGCCTCGAAGATTTTCCCCCTCTCACGATAGAAGGCGAGCACAGTGCAGAACTCCCTTGAAGCACAATCTGTGAATTCGCCACCCTGTGGGAGATGACGATGGTCGGCATAAACCTCGAGCATGATACTAAGGATGCGATTTATTTTGAAGTTCGTGAAAAATGGGATGCACTCGACATCCTTGACATACAAGGTGCAGTTTGAGGGGCTCACTACCACACCCTCACTTAAGACCATTTGGAAGGTGTGGGCACCCCTTTAAGTGCAAGTTCTGTGCTTGGTTGATCATCCACAAATAGAGTTTGCATGGTCTATAGGCCCATCGTAAAATTTGGCTCATATACCCTCTTTGCAACCAAGTCCAAGAGTTGCCGGTGGATGTTGTTACCTGATTAGGGTGTGGAAAGAGGTCAATGCTTGGCTCGGATTAAGCGATAGTATTGCTAGCATTTGGGCGACTATGACCACGGTGAGTGAATGGTGGATCGACCTTGAGTGTTCGTCACAATATCGCCTCCACCACTATGATCACCGTCACCAAGATGGAGTTAGCTTGCTTATGGGTGGCCACTCACTCTGTGCGTTTGGTTTATACGTTTTTTTTGGTTTCTAAAGTATTAATACTTCGGTAAATACGGTATGAACTTAAAATACAGTTCGGTTTTGGTATATACCATAAAAACCAAAGTTTGACGCGAATTTGCAAATGACGTAATAATAATTTACAAATTTATGATTCAAAACACATACAATTTTACACAATATATATAAGTGTATATGCATGCATTGATTCATCTATTGATGATTTTGGATGTGTTTAGCATTTTAAAAGAGAAAAATAACTATGTTACAAGAAATATTTATGTGCTTAGTAGTGAATTTGACTCATGTACAAGAAAAATGACAACTTGTTTGGTTGTTCATCACAAGAAATATAAAATTATTTTTTACTTCAGTTTATTCGGTTCAACTATCTTGGATTTGAAGTGATCTTATATAAAAACATATGAAGTGATCTTATATAAATGGCCATATGTGTAAACATATGAAGTGAACATATGAAGTAAACATATAATTAAATGGCCAGAGGAACCGCTAGAGCAGCTAGGATAGGAGTCAGGAATTAGGGAGAGGACATCTGTTTCAGAATTTCAGGTTCAGGAAGGGCTGCGTCCATCGAATAATTAACCCATTTTGTCAGCGCTTCAATCTTGTCCGGAGCAAACAACCCGGGCAATCCCAATTCCCAAATGAGCCAGCCACAAAGCCAGATTCAGTGCGAGTTAACCCCCACGAAAAACCACCAAAAGAACTGTAACAGAACAGGCCAGACACAGATGCAGAACCAATCACGTTTAAGAAGCAATATTAAGGCAGAACGAAAATACGAACGGCCACCACCAGTCCACCACCACCACCAGTCTATGGGGCTCCTCCCAAGCCAGACCAGGAGGCAGCCACCGCCTGCTACGGCTACAAGCAGCGACCACAACCTTCCCTGGCAACATCACATATGGGGAGCCCCAAATCTTGCAACAACAACCATAACACAACTATGACACGATCCAGAGCACATTGCAACGTCATTGACAGTAGCAAACACTAGCTAGTAGCTTGCGGGGCGTCGCAAAGCCGGCTTTACTGCCCCTCGCTCGAGTCGTTCTTTGGAGCCTCCCTGATCTCCTCCTCAGCGGTGTCCTCCTGATAAAAAGCCAAGGAAGTCGGTTACGGGTGTTCAAGGAGGGGGGTGGTTTCAAGAACACGACAAGATTAAAAGATGTGCTTTCGGAATCGACGATACCGTGATGTCAGAAGTCCAGAGGGTCAAGTTATCACGAAGGAGTTGCATGATCAGGGTGCTGTCCTTGTAAGATTCTTCGCTCAGGGTGTCCAGCTCCGAAATGGCCTCATCGAATGCCTGTAGAATCAAAAACGTCATCATGATGCCAAGTTGCAAAGAATGTCTAAAGGAAGATCCAAAGCTTATAAGTAAATAATTAAAATACAATTGGAGATGAAAGTCCAAAATGGGCCATAAAAATAAATAACCGAAATGAAATTAACGATGAAAAGTTACATATAAAATATAATAAAAAATACTCCATTTTGCATCAAAAAATCTAATTATTAAGAAAATTGGCACTTCATGCCGAACTGTTGGCCAAGTTCTGCCACAACTATGGAAGATTATTTTTATCCATTATTCTCTGGAAGGCGCTTCTACACCAAATATAAATGCACTGAGAACAGGTCAAGTACAAGCTCGCATTCATGAGTCACAACAGCTAGTACAACAAACACCTGCGTTCAATCAATAATACGAGGGAGAGATACTTAATGATAATAATAATCATACAAGATTAGGTACACCAGTGACCACATGTTTCTTTTTGTGGGCAGTGGTCACACTCAACAACCACAGTTGACAAGCAATGCAAGGATTTTGTTGTTTCCCAGACCACAGCTAAAGATTATGGAAGTTCCATTGGTTCTAAAGTCAAATGACCACAAACAAACTAATATGAATTGCCGTGTGCTCTGTCCATGATCACAAGCAAAAACTGGCTGCTAAAATATATAAGGAAACAAAAACAATGTGATTTGGATCAAATATTCGCCAAATTGCTGCTGGTCTATTTTTCATAAATCTGCATGTATTACGAGCCGCATTATTTGTAATTAATTTTACCAGTTCACCTTATCAAACATGAAAGCATCATTCAGAGAAAAATAATTCAATTACATGTATAGTGTATCTAGCACGTCACAAGCAAATCCAGAACATCTAACTGACTCGGAAAAACTAACATGCACAGGCAAAAACAGAACATCTAACTGACTCAGAAAAACTAACCTGCTTTGCGAGATTGCAAGCACGATCAGGCGAGTTGAGGATCTCATAATAGAACACTGAGAAGTTTAGCGCCAGCCCAAGCCTAATCGGATGAGTTGGAGCCAGCTCAGCCAAAGCAATATCCTGAAAGATTATACAGCAAAGCAAACCTTTTTAAACAAGAGAAGTAGAACATATTATATAATCCCAAAGAAAAATTTAACAAATTCAGAAGAATGATTCTTCGCCAACAAATTGACATTGTTAAATATGAAAACAAGTGATCAACCTGAGCAGCCTTGTATGCCACCATGGTATTCTCAGCAGCATCCTTCCTCTCAGGCCCACTCTTGAATTCCGCAAGATACCTATTTATCACAGTTGCTTCAGCTAAATGAAAATTCACAATCCCATAATTAATGAAGAATCTCTACGGGCCATCATACCTGTAGTAGTCACCCTTCATCTTAAGATAGAAGACCTTGGACTCAGGGGCAGTGGAGGACGGGACAAGGTGGGTTTCGAGCAGCTTGAGGATGCCATCACAGATCTTGCTAAGCTCAGTTTCGATCTTGCCACGGTATTCCTTGATGAGCGTGACCCGGTCCTCATTGCCACGGCTCTCCTCCTTCTGCTCAATGGAGGAGATGATGCGCCATGAGGCACGGCGGGCTCCAATCACATTCTTGTATGCAACAGAGAGGAGGTTGCGCTCCTCCACAGTGAGCTCCTCGGAGTCGACGGTCTTGGCCACCTTCTCCATGAACTCAACCATCTCCTCGTACCTCTCAGCCTGCTCGGCGAGCTTAGCCATGTACACATTCTCCTCACGGGAAAGCTCTGCTGGTGCCGTCATCTTCACAGTTCACGATTTTAATTTTTTCTGAATGCCAAATCTGCAGGATCAAAGAGAAAAACAACAGTCAGCTAACTGCTCGCCCCAAATCTTTTTTTTTTCTCAAAACTGATATGGATATGTACAAATACACAATTCTACAATGAGTAATCTATATGATCCACGCACAAATACGCATGCTACGAGACAAAATTCCACAAGGAAAGCACTATGAAGCAAAAGAAATCTGTAATTCTTTCGGATAGACCCCAAATACAGAAAACAGGTTTGATTTTGAATTATATACTGTACACTGGCACAAATAACAAGGCCAATTTTGTATACCACTGTGCCCCGCATATCCGAGCGAAATACAACCCCTGCAATACTTCAAAGCATCGGATCTAATCTGCCGTAATATATCGACACGAGAGGGCGAAAACGAAGTAACGAAATTCCCGCATGCAAAACATACAGCAAACCCAGGCTGACGGGATCCGACGTGCGGCAAATCCTATCAACCCAGTCACGGGTAGATCACAACGATCCAATAACAATACCATTCACTACGCACGGCAACAATTCTGTACGAAACAACAGATTTAGCCCGAGAATTCAGCGCAATAAATCCCGTCAGAACAGAGCAGATCAGGGTGACAGGAGGGGAGGAAGGGGCGGGGGTACCAGCGAAGATCTAGTCGAACGACGAAGATAATCGGAGGAGAATTGAGGGACGGCGAGGCGAGATTTGATTTGAGGAGGAAACGGCAGGAGCGGCTGGGTACCTGCGTCTGCGTCTGTCGCCGCTGGTCTCCTCGTCGCGCTTGGGCTTTCGAACTGGGGAGAGGAGGCGGCGCCCGGGGGGGGCCTAGAAAAGCAACCCCCCGAGACCCCTGCGCCCAATGGGGGCCCGACGCGTGCCCCCGCCTGGCCCCACGGCGCAGCGGGACAACCGAGGGTTTGCAATGGGGACGACCGACGACAGGCTGCCCCACGCGTCAGCGGGCCCCGGGCGCGTCGTGCCGATAAGCTCGACCACCGCCGCGACAGCCTAGCGTCGTTGGACTGGATCGGCGCGGGATGGAAAGGCCTCTCCCTCGTCACGGGGTGCGTGGCTACCCCGCCGCCCCTGCCCGGTGGGTCCGGGTGACGCGCGTGAGGAGATTTCGGCGCGTAAAGGAGATTTGGGCGGGTGTGGAGCGTGGACGGACGGGCGGGGCGGCGGCGCGGGGCGTGGCGCTGACGGGGCCACGGGGCCCGCGCGGCGGGGGGTGGGGTGGGGTTCACGTGGTGTGCGTGTGACGCAGGCGACACGGGCGGCGGCGGTGCGTTCGGCGCCTCGGGTTGGTGACTTGGCTCGGGCGACGCCAACGACCAGCCAGCCGGGCCGGCCACCCACCTGCTCCATTCAATTCAATTTTCTTCGCCCGCCTGGGAGGGAAGAAAATGGGGCTGCGTTTGTTTCCTGTGGGCGTGCTGGTAATGGATTAGCTGTCTCCCTCCCCGCCG
This sequence comes from Aegilops longissima, assembly GCA_021605205.1. Classification (NCBI taxonomy): domain Eukaryota; kingdom Viridiplantae; phylum Streptophyta; class Magnoliopsida; order Poales; family Poaceae; genus Aegilops; species Aegilops longissima. The sequence goes on along the minus strand of CM038677.1, from coordinate 554,186,137 downwards.
ACGCGGACCAAGACATGCTCGATTCGCAGAAAATTCAGTTCAGTTTCGGCGACTGACAGAGAGCGTCAGATCCAATGAAGCCTGGCAGGGGTAACTTTGTTTGGAAAATACTATGAGTGTGTTAATTTGACGGTAACATACATGATCAATTCTTTCTTTTTTTTAAATCATCAATAACTTTTATTCCTCAAATGATGGCCAAATCGTTTACAATTTTTGGAAGAATAAAGTCAGGGGGAAAGGAGTCCCAAACTTCTGAAACTCTAGTACTAAAGCAATGTTTTGCTAAGCTATCAGCTACTAGGTTGGCTTCCCTACAGCAATGGACGAAACTAACAGATGAAAACTCCATAGCCAAGATTGTTGCTTCGGTTATAACTGCAGCATCACCGCCCATGTATGCCTGTGGGTTTGAAGTCGCCTCAAGAGCATTCAGGCTATCTGATTCAATAACAATTTTAGTGCATCCAATGTTAGCGGCAAGAATAAGTCCAAACCTGATTGCATATTCTGCGGAATCTGCCGAAACGACATGAGGCAGAATCCAGCTCGCCGCTGCCATGAAGGTCCCATGTTCATCTCTCGCCACGGCTCCACAGGCTCCGGCCATTGTATCAGCATGGAACGATGCATCCACGTTGATTTTCACTATACCCGAGTCAGGTTTCCTCCATATCTGGTCTAACTTTCAGGTTGGCTGGTTTGGTGAGTTTGCTCGAACAAAATTTGTAGCCAGTACCTTAATCGATAGGGCCGTTCTATCAGGAGTCTGTATGGTTCCCCCCTTCACCGCTTGTCTCCGCTGCCACCAAATGTACCACATTGCCACAAGTATGAGTTCTGCTGCCGATATTTCATGTATCACAAAATCAGATTGTAGGAGGATCTCCAGAGTAATGGACCCCGAGAGATCTTGTACTACTACCTTCTGTACTGTATCTGCCAGCTGAAGTTCATTCCACACTTCCATGGCCCTTGAGCATGTGAAGATGCGGCGATGTATATCTCCCAAACCGATTTTACAGAAGGGACATTGGGGGATTATAGGAATGTGTCTTCCAGCTAGAACACCGAAACATGGCAACACCCCCTTTAGAACCTTCCAACCAAAGTGCTTGATTTTTCCAGCGACGCGGAGCTGCCAAAGTTGTTTCCACACTAAGTTAATTCGAGAACCACCTGGAGTATCCCATCGACCAAACTGACGGCCGAACTGGCGGTTGAACTCTACGTGATAAGCAGATCGCACCGAAAAGGTACCAGACCTTGTAAAGTGCCAAGCAACAAAATCTTCTACAGCTTCAACATGCAAAGGAATTTGTAAGATTCTTGCAACATCCACGGGTAAAAAATTGTCCTGAAGGAGCTCCACATCCCACCGACCTGTATGTGGATGTATAAGTTCTTCAACCTTAGACAAAATGGTTCCTCCCTTAGGTGTGATGATCCTTCTTGACTCACTAGAAGGAATCCAGGGATCATCCCATATGTTAATATGTGAGCCAGACCCTATCCGCCAAATACACCCTCGCTTGAAAGTCTGTATACCTGCAACAATGCTTTGCCAAGTGAATGATGAACCCTTTTTAGGCCTGCCTTCAGAATATCACCATTTGGATAATACTTGGCACTCAGAACACGTGCACATAAAGAATAAGGATTTTGGAGAAGTCGCCAACACTGCTTTGCTAACATAGCAAGATTAAAGTTGTGAAGGTCCCTAAACCCCATGCCACCCTTCTTCTTTGGGACACATAATTTCCACCATGCAAACCAGTGCATTTTCTTTTTCTCCTCTCCATCTCCCCACCAAAAACCTGTGATTTCATCTGTTATTGACTTGCAAACCCCCTTGGGTAATTTGAAAACCGACATAGCATAAGAAGGGATTGCTTGTGCCACCGATTTCACCAAAATTTCTTTGCTTTGTACTGATAGTATTTTTCCTTCCATCCCTTCAACCTTTGGCAAACTCTATCAACAAGGTGTTGGAAGCAATCGCTTCTGTCCACTCCTACCATAGTAGGGAGACCCAAGTACTTGTCAGTCAGTGCTTCCGTTAGGATATCCAGGATGCCACAAACACCTTCCCTGACCAACACTCCAGTATTAGGGCTAAAAAAATACTGGATTTTGCATTACTAACCCGCTGCCCTGAGCTTGCACAATAATTATCCAAAATCCTCTTCAAGGTATTTGCGTTTTGATCTGTTGCTTTCATTAAAATAAGTGAGCCATCAGCGAAAAGAAGGTGTGAGATTGAGGGCACATTTCTGCAAACCCTTAAACCTTCAATTCCTCCAATGCTTTCTTCATGGGCCAGTAAACTGGATAAACCCTCAGAGCATAACAGAAATAGGTAAAGGGATAAAGGATCCCCCTGCCTAAGCCCCCTCGTGGGCATAAACTCATCTGTCTCTGTGTCATTAAACCTGATCCTATAGCTTACAGACGAGACACACTCCATAATCATATCCACCCAACTCGGATTAAAGCCCAGTTTCAACATCATTCTCTGTAAGAAGCCCCATTCAACTCGATCATACGCTTTGAGCATATCCAGCTTGACTGCACAAACACCATTTGATCCATGTGTCTTCTTTTTATTGCATGAAAACACTCATAAGCCACTAGCACATTATCTGTAATTAATCTACCTGGAACGAATGCCGATTGATTTGGGGAGATTACTTCAGGCAAGATCATCTTGAGTCTGTTTGCTAGCATCTTAGAAATAATTTTGTAGACCACATTACATAAGCTAATGGGTCTAAACTGAGTTAGTACCTCCGGGCTGTCCACCTTTGGGATGAGCACAACATTTGTAGAATTCCACCCTTCAGGATTTTTTTATGAATGATCGCATTAAGGACTTCTTTTGTCAGCTCATCGCCTATAATATGCCAGAACCGTTTAAAGAAAACAACATGTAATCCGTCCGGTCCAGGAGCCTTCATATCTCCTATTTGGAAGAGAGCTTTTTTAACATCCTCCTTCGTGAATGGTGATGAAGTCATATACCTAGGGTAGGGTCATGGACCTGTCCAAGATACCCACCCCAAGGACATCTCTAGAAGAAACTACCTTCATCGACACGGAAGGGTTCCACTCGACCAACTGGAAGACACTCGACCATGAAGCCAACCACTTGACCGCCAGGAGATCTAAAGCCGACCGCACACAAACGGTTGGTCATTAAGTAGCTTTTATGGTCATCATAGCACTTTATATGGGCATTACCAGTAACCCCCTATCTTAATGTATCTTAATCCTGCATAAGCGAGGGCGGAGGGGCTGGCGAACTCTATATAAGCCACCCCTCCTCGGTGTAAAGGGTTCGCACTTCAGTAACTCATACGCACATAATATGATCGATCGCCTCCGGGCTCCGAGGCGTAGGGCTGTTACTTCCTCCGAGAAAGGCTGAACTTCGTAAACATCTTGCGATACAACTACTCCATAGCTAGGATCTTGCCTCTCCATACCTACCCTCCATTCTCTTTGTCGGGCTTAGAACCACGACGGTTGGCGCCCATCGTGGGGCGGTGTCTTAGCGACTTGTTGGAGAAGTTGCAGTTTTCGATCCCATTCATCATGGTTTGGTGGAGTTTTGGTTGAGGGCGCGAGATCCGTCTCGCGCGCTCACGTTCATCCCCGACGACTCCGCTTGGCTGCAGGAGGCTCCACTCGGCGTCGGCCTTCCTCGTCCGTCCGCGGCAACGACTTTCGCGCGTCGTCCGTGTGTCCTCTGCGGCACCGTCGACCCGATGTCGGTCGACTCGTGCCGTCTTCCTCGAGTTTCACGCCCGGCGCAAGCGCTCCGGTCGGTCGAGGCTTCGGCGGTGGGTGAGGCATGCGGTGGCCCGCCATCGGCCACCCTCAAGTCGCGCAATCGAGCCCGACGAATCTCTCTGACTGTTCGATCTGTTGGCGGCTCATGAGATCGCATCCGAGTCGATAGCGATGATCCAGCGGCGGAGGTTACGATGGTCGACGGGCCATGCAGTCCTCTGGTTTCCCCAGCGCCCGACGGAGGCGAGGGCGGAGGTGAGCGGCGAGCTCACGAAGAGTACCAACCCGAGCCCCTCACTTCGCTGCAGAGGAAGGAGCTTGGCCCGGAACATGGATGCGCTTCACACTCCTATCGTTGGAGAAACCCCGAGGCCCGTGCCTTAGAAGATGCGCGTTTGGCCTTATTGGCGCTTTTCGATGGAAAATCTCCGGCGAGTGCTCGATTTAACGAGCGCAATAACGGGTCCCGTCGTCGATCGGCGTCAACTCTTTCCACAACCGACTCGGTATACCGAACTCCCATTCAGAATCTAGCAGCTGCAGCCCGTATAGCGAGTCCATTCAGCCTTCCCGGTCGGAGGTGGCGAGGCTTACTCCGGATCGTAGATTTGCTTGGCAGCAGGAGATCCAAATTCAGTCATATCGCGATCCACGGAACAGATTCGCAGCAGATCCATCGCTGCGAATACGATCGATCGACACATAGCCCAAGATCGCCCCCGAGGCGTGAGGGACATGGAGGCCGACGTGATCAATATGAGGACCGATTCGATCGTGATGATCGACGTCGAGTGCCCACTCCTCCCCCAAGGGGTGGGTCATATGCGCCTCGACGGCAAGATGATAGACGCCAGCACAGTGTTGGGCGAAGGATTCCAGTCGACCCGTGGAACCGGCTTTGATGCGAGATCCGTCATCGTTCAAGGTCTGGTCGACAGAACGAGCTAAGCGAGAAGGCCATGATAGAAATCGCCCATCGGCAGCAGAGTACACGTCTCGGGACCGTAATGTTTTAGCGAGCCATCGAGCGCGGTGATTCCTCCCAACTTCAAAGTTGGCGATCGGAGTCGATAAGTTCTTTGGTGAGTCTAAGCCGGATACTTGGCTTGAGGACTACCGAGTGGTTGTTCAGATCGCGGCGGCAACATGAAGTGGCCATGAAACACCTGCCTCTTATGTTGGAGGCTCGGCGAGCATGGTTGAATCCGTTAGCACCCGGCAACATTTACACTTGGGAAGATCTTGCACGAGTGTTTGTCGGGACATTTGAAGGAACTTGCAAGCGGCCAGCAGGATTGACAGAGTTGCGATCGTGTGTGCGAAGTCGAATGAAACTCGAGGATTACATCCGAGATGGATCACTTTGCACCACACAAGAGAGAATGTATCGATCATCAGCGATCTGTGCCTTCAAGGAAGGTGTTAAACAGAGAGTTGAGTCTGAAATTGGTCGGACCGGAGACATGACCACGAGTCGAATGATGGAGATTGCCACCAAGTACACCAATGGTGAAGAAGAGGATCGGCTCCGAGTGGCAAGTACAAGTCGATCGCTAATGAAACCGGGAGGGAACTCCGATCGGAAGCGAATGAAAGTCGAGCCACTGCTCTGGAGAAGCCTTGGCCGTGACTCGGGGAAAGTTCAAGGGAAACCCAAGGGCCTTGGAACCCCAAGAAAGTGAAAGACCAAGATGGAAATGATGTGTTGGATTTGCCATGTCACATTCACACGAAGAAAGATGAAGAGGGTAAACTCATTTACCCGAAGCATACCACTCGACAATGTCGGCTCTTGATTCAGCAGTTCCAGGGGAAGCAACCCAAGGACAAGGAGAAGGAGTCGGACAAAGTTGAGGACAAAGAAGATAGTGACGGTGGATACCCCCAGGTCAATTCCACTCTGATGATTTTTGCTGACGTTGAAAGCAAAAGTCGATTGAAAGTTATCAACCGAGAAGTGAATATGGTCGCTCCGGCGACACCCAGTTATCTGAAATGGTCGCAGACCGCCATCACGTTCGACCAGTCTGATCACCCGACACACATAGCCACCCCTGGGAGGCAAGCGTTGGTGGTCGACCCAGTCATCGAAGGCACTCGACTAACTAAGGTTTTGATGGATGGTGGCAGTGGCCTGAACATACTATATGCGGAGACGTTGAAAGGGATGGGCATTCCGATGTCTAGACTCGGTACCAGCAACATGAGCTTCCATGGAGTCATTCCTGTAAAGAAGGCTGAGTCACTCGGCCAAATTGCTCTTGATGTGGTTTTTGGTGACTACAAGAATTTTCGTAAGGAAAAGTTGACCTTTGAGGTCGTGGATTTCAGAGCGCTTATCACGCTATCACGGGAGGCGGCATATGCGCATTTCATGGCTCGACCATGTTATGTGTACCTCAAGCGAAGATGCCAGTCCCAAAGGTGTGATCACACATCCGGCAATCGAAGAAAGCGAAGAGTGTTTTCAGAAAGCCTCTAAGATCGCGGATGCTCGGATGGCGATGGTAGAGCTGCAAGAGTACCGAAAACTGCAGACCAGTGATTTTTGCGAGCCAAGAAGCCCGCCATGGAGTCGACATTTCGATCGTCCGAGGAGCGAAACCGATTCATATTCATCCTACTGATCCCAATGCTGCTCCGACTCACATCTCAAAAACACTCGACTCCAAATAGGAAGAAGCGCTCATCCAGTTCCTCCGACATCTTCGCATGGAAGCCTGGCGACATGCGGGTGTTCGAGGGGATCTGGTGAGCATAGTCTCTGAGTCGACTCGAAAGTTAAACTGTCAAAGAACATCTTGACGGTCCGCCGTCCAGAAGAGAAAGGCCATTGGCGAGGAAGTGGCTCGGCTCTTAGCAGTAGAGTTTATCCGAGAGATTTATCACTCCGAGTGGCTCGCCAATGTTGTCATGGTCCCTAAGAAGGACAATTCACTTCGCATGTGCATCGACTTCAAACATATCAATCGGGCCTGCCCGAAAGATCATTTTCCTCTCCCCCGCATCGATGAGATGTAATAAAAGTACCTCTGTAGTTTGTTTATCAAAGACAAGAATGTTATAATTTTCCCAGTGATTGTTATTACTTTTCGTTTACATAAGAAATTTCCCCCAGTGGGTGGCTTAGCCGCGAACCCGTTTCGCCTAAGTTTGTAAAAAAAAATCCTTGCCGAGTGGAGAGCCAGCCTCCCACTCGGGGGCTTAGCTGCGAATCCGTTTCGCCTAAGTATCTGAAAATCCTACCGAGTGGTGAGCCAACCTCCCACTCGGGGGCTTAGCTGCAGTCCAAGTACTCACCTAAGTTTGAAAATCCTACCGAGTGGTGAGCCAGCCTCCCACTCGGGGGCTTAGCTGCAGTCCAAGTACTCGCCTAAGTTTGAAAATCCTACCGAGTGAGGAGCCAGCCTCCCACTCGGGGGCTTAGCTGCAGTCCAAGTACTCGCCTAAGTATTTAATACAATGTGCGCTTTGCAAGGGCGACGAGTGCAGGTCATTGTTGCCTTCCCCTTGAGCTCGACACAAAAATCCTCCTCGGAGGCTTAGCTGCAGTCCGGTACTTGCCTAAGTTTGAAAAATCCACCGAGTGGAGAGCAAACCTCCCACTCGGGGCTTAGCTGCAGTCCGAAGCTAGCCTAAGTTTGAAAAACCCTACAGTGGAGAGCAAACCTCCCACTGGGGCTTAGCTGCAGATCCAAGCTTGCCTAAGTTTGAAAAATCCTACCGAGTGGAGAGCAAACCTCCCACTCGGGGCTTAGCTGCAGTCCAAGCTCGCCTAAATTTGAAAAACCCTACCAAGTGGAGAGCAAACCTCCCACTCGGGGCTTAGCTGCAGTCCAATGCTCGCCTAAGTTTGAAAAATCCTACCGAGTGGAGAGCAAACCTCCCACTCGGGGCTTAGCTGCAGTCCAATGCTAGCCTAAGTATCTGAAAATCCCACCGAGTGGAGAGCAACCCTCCCACTTGGAGGCTTAGCTGCAGTCCGATGACTACGCCTAAGCACTGAAATCCATCCCAATCCACAAGGCTGACGAGGTGCAGGTCGTTGCTACCTTCTCCTTGAGCTGCGCCACAAGTACAACGTCGCTTCATCTCAATCCGCAAGGACGACGAGTGCAGGTCGGCTGCTACCTTCTCCTTTGAGCTGCGCCACAAGTACAACGTCGCTCCATTCCAATCCATAAGGACTGACGAGGTGCAGGTCATTGCTACCTTCTCTGGAGCTGCGCCATAAGTACGATCCATCCCCACCGCAAGAACAATGAAGTGTAGGTCGATTGGATCCACCTCGAGCTGCATCTCAAGCATTGAAGCATAATCCGAGTAAAGAACAAAGTTCACTCGAAGGCCAACAAAAGCATATTTCGACGATAAGTAAAGTTCAGGTAACATCCTATGGATGCAGAAGTACCCAGGCCTCAAGCCTGTCAAAGTTTGTCGGTTACAAGATCACTCAGCATTCCGAGGCAAATTTAAGGCGAATCATAGAAGTTTTTACTCCTCGGTGGAGGATGGAAGGCGCGATTTAACCGGTCGGTCGATCCATCAACGATCCGGGTGGCAGCACCAATGAAAGTCTCCATGAAAGATCGGAAGTCGTACTTCTTGGTATTAGCAACTTTGATGGAGGCCAACCTTTCCTCTCGCGCCTCCTTGCAGTGAACACGGACCAGAGACAGAGCAACATCGGCACCGCATCTGGCAGCAGACTTTTTCCATTCCTGCACTCGACTTGGAACGTCATCCAGTCGAGTCATCAAAGACTCGAGGTCATTTTGAAGTGTTTCGCCTGGCCAGAGTGTCGAGTCAATCCGCGACACCGCAACCTTCAGTCGAGCGAGGTAGTCCACCACAGCAGCGACGCGAGACTCCAGTTGGAGCACATTCATGGCGGCTTCATCCTTCACGGGGGAGTTAATGGGGTCCAGGATTGTCTCCACTCGATTAGTCTCTTCCTCGAAGTTCTGACAGAATTCTGCAAACATAACTCGAGTTCAAGCTAATGGTTCTATGATAAGTCAGTGATAACAAGTCAGTCGGATAAGAGGAATTACCTTCAAGCATGAGGAATAACTTCTTGGCAAGCCCTCCCAGATAAGCCTCTAGATCATTCCTCTTCCCCCTTGATTCGCCACGACCTTGTCGCTCGAGCTATCTTATCGTTCTTGATCGGCTAACCTCCTTGTTGGCGGCGTCGAGAGCAACTTTCAGATTGGTGTTCTCTTCTTCAAGTTTTTCGATGAAGACAGCTTCTCTTCCATGAGCTTGGTTTTGTTCAAAGCCGTTTTACGTGCCTCGGCAAGGTCATGATCCTTCTTCTTGAGCCTCCTCCATTTTATCGCAAAATGATAGTGAGATCGAATTAGGAAGGGACAGAAAGACAAAGACGATCGTCAAGTTCTCACCACCATACCTTTTGCTTCGTCTCGCCTTACGCAAGTTCTCTGAGCAAGCTTCAAGTCAAGGTTGAGCTGGATCTGTTTGTTTTCCAATTTCGGTATAGCGAGCCACAAGCTCACGAGATTTCTGCGAAGAATCAATCGACAGACATCAAAGATAGGTTACTTCCGGTGACTAAGAAAAATCATTGCGTTTCTAAGACTACGGCCGAATCAAAATATTGACGGTAGTCTGGGGACTACACCGGTGGGTGCACTTAGCGTGCCCCTTGCTGGTCTTACCGACTTCGGTTCGATCGATCGACCAAAAGAGACAAAAGGTTATGATCCTAAACCATAGCTAAGCGTCGTGATCAGCCTCGGTATCATCAAAAAAGAGGACAATTCTTCAGACTATAGTCGACTACCGTGATCGACCATAGTCTCGGGGACTACACCGATGGGTGCACTCAGCGTGCCCCACGGTTCCAAGATTCCATTCGACATGGTCCGAATCGACGAGTGAAGAAGTTAGCAAAGAAATTCAAAGTGTAAAGACTATAGTCGATCGCCGTGATCCACCATAGTCTCGGGGACTACACCGATGGGTGCACTCAGCGTGCCCCACCAGTTCAAGAATTCAATCGACACACCCGGTGGGTGTCAGATGCAAAGATCTTCGGAAGAAGAGTTTTCGGGTAGCATATCCTAACAGAACAAGCAGCCACCAATCGACACGGGCGTTGCTCGAAGAGCCGAGCTAGCATCATAGGCCGCTGGTGGCTTCCGGACCACCTTCACTTGCTCCATCATGATCCCCTTTGGCGTATAGCCTCCTTAGCAGCACCCACTTGGTCCTCCGGGCCGTGGTGTGTGGCGAAAAGAGAAGGCGGACCAGCAGTCGACGATGAAGGCCGGACACTCGTCAGCGGCACAACAAAAGACACGGAAGTCCGAGTGATGTTGCCACCCTCATGAACCAGCGTCTCAGGCACTGATACAACCTGAACAGTCTTGCCAACAGGCGCCTTTTTGTTCTTCCTCTTCCTCAGCGGTGCCTCATCGTCATTGTAACATCCCAAATTTTCAATTTGGAATGTTATACATTAGGTCATCATGCATATCATATTTTCTCGCATTTTTCCGATCCTAGAAATTTCACGCAACTCAAGGACCCTCGGAGAGAGTTGGAAGTTTCATTATTTTCATATTTGGGATTTCTCAAATTTTGAAAATAGGATCATTTGGATTTATTTAAATTATCTTCATAAAGTTTTTCCTATAAAAATATTTTGAGAGGGAATAATATGACTTTCCCAAACAATTAGGAAAAAATGAAGATATTATAAATAAACCAAATTTGGTTTTGGAAGATTTATTTTGCTTAGGCAAAAATGAGCATTTAAAAATTTTATGCATGTATATTGTTTTTAAAGTTCATTTTGTTCGACTCATTTTTAGGAGTCGGGAAAATTGTTTTATTTAAATCCGAGATCGTTTGGTATTTTTTTATTTGTTTTGGTTTTAATCCTATTTAAAAAAAAGCGCCTTCTGGACCGAGGCCCAGCTGGCCAAGCCAGCCAGCCCCAGCCCAGGCGCCCGCCCTCCTCTCCCTCCCGCTCCGCTCCGCGCCGGTGCCCGCCGCCCAGACGACGCGCCGCCGCCCGAGTCCCACCCCGACCCGCGCTCCCCTGACCCCCCTCCCAAGCCACCGCCCCTCGCCTTTAACCCCCCCCTCTCTCTCCCGACCCAACCCACGAGCCGCCCGCCACCCGCGCCCCTTGAACCCCCGCCGCCAAGGAGCCGCCGTCGCACTGCCGTTCCCCACGCATGACGCCGGACCTCGCCGCCCTCGCCCCACGACCAGCCGGACCTCCAGAGCCCAGGAGCCCACGAGCCTCGCCGCGAGCCACGGAGGTAGCCGCCCCGCCCGCGCCCGATCCGGTTTTTCCCCTCGAACCGATCCGGTTTTTTTTAAAATATATGTTTGGTTTTTTTTAAAAAACCTAGATTGGTTTTATTTTTCGGTTTTCTTATTTAACGGACGTTCACCGAACCGTTCGTTTCAGTGAACGCGTTCGTTAGATTCGTTCTGTTAACAAACGTTCACTATTTAACTCGTTCGTCGTTTTTCTTTTTAATCGGAATTAATCCGTTATTTTCTGATTTGATTTCAGATCTGATTTTCAAAACTGTTTTATTTCTCGCTCGTTTATCGGAATCAGGTGATTCAAGCGCTGGAGTTTCAGAATATGAAACCGCCGTTCGACTACCCTACTTTCACAGAGTTTTGCCACTGTGAAATTTTGACCTAATTTCAGATCGCTAAACCGAGACGTTCTCTCTCGAGTTTCGACTTTCGGAGTTTGTTTTGATTCGATTCTTTTGTAACCAGGGTTCTTAAGTTGAACTTTCTGGTTAGATCTTTTATTCGAGATTTCCTTGTGCATTAGATGAGTACTTATTGTATGCTTGTTGTTTGTCTGCGTTAGATCACCCGGAGTGCGCCGCTTGTTACTTCGAATCTCTAGGACTCGCGGATCATCAGCAAGGCAAGTAACACTTGATCATACCTTTTCTACTACCCAGTTTTATGCATTAGATCTATTCCTCAAACACTTGCATGGTTAGGATCTAAATAAATTGTGGGATGGGAAGTAGATTGAGGTAGTACCTATTACCTGTTTTACTTATGAAACCTTGGGAGTTACTTCTCGTTTGCTTGTTCATGCCATGCTATGCTAGTAGGCGTGGATTGGGTGAGTGAATATCCATGACAGATGTGAGATTGTTAATTAATGGTTTATCTAAGGTGGCAACCTAAACACACATCTGGGTGGATTGAGGCACTGGTTTCCATCAGACTTACTGTATTTCTTGGACCGCCACCCGGGCTCTAAGGGATCATAAGATTTGTCAAGCTGGAAACTTCCGTGTGCAGCCACAAGCCAATTATGGGCTCTGGCGTAGTTGACTAAGTTGTGCGAACTCTTACGGGTAGGCTAGCTGATGTAGGGGATGTAGGTTGGTACGGTCTACCCACATGTAAGGTGCTAAGCGCTTACGAAGACTATGTCTCGGTCATCCGTTTCTCAAACACCATGTAGTCACGAGAACCAAGCGGAGGCGATCGAGTCTTGTGGGGAAAAGTGCAAACCTCTGCAGAGTGTATAAACTAATCATGATTAGCCGTGTCCCGGTTATGGACAATTTGAGTATCCGTACTTGATTATCATGTGAATCTCAACATGTTACTTCTAAATAAAAGTTATTGGGTTTTGATGAGTACTTTTAATTGGGATTGAGGATGTCAACCATTCTCAATGTTTAACAACCACCATGATAGTTAAATAAAATTATTCCTTTGATGTAGGGAAAATCAGCTTTATGCAAATGTAACAGAGAGCCTTACCACCAGCCAAATATGCATGTAGTATAGGCTTATTCTTTCATTGCTCTTTATGTGTTACATTGCGGCATATTCCATGTCTTGACCCGTTTTTGGCTGCAACTTTTCACGTTGCGAGACTTTTCGAACGACGAGTAAGGTGTTAGGTCGTGGTTCTATACTCGGTGATGCCGTTGGAGTTGATGGACTCGCTTATCTTCCAAGCCTTCCATTGTTATTATTAGATGGCCTTAAGCCATATTATTGTATTCAGTTCCCTTGTGGACAACGATGTAATAAGTGTGTGATTGCTACTCTGCTATAAATCCTTGAAATCTTGTGTGGTGTCAAGCATTCTCGATCCAGGATGACATCGAGCACGAGCGCTAGATCCATTCGGTCTGGTCGCTCTGAGAGAATGGTATCGAGCACCTGCCGACTGTGAGGACACGACCACTAAGTTAAAGCCATAGATCACTCTCTCTTCCCATTTTCTAACTCCTCATCTTTTCTACTCTCTTTAGGATGACGGACGCGAAGATCAAGTACACCCAACGGATGAAGGCACACCTTTTGGATTTCACTTGAAGGAAGTTACTAAGTACACGAACATTGGATTACCAAGCTTCACGGGACTTTCAACGCCACTCTGCTCGAAGAGGAGCGCTGGAAGATTCATGCTCACGTTCGGGAAGGACATTCGCCCCAATCACCAAGCCAATAGATAGTGTTTTGATTGCACCCACTTGGAGTGCAGGAAAGAGCATGGCAGCTCACATCACCATGGGACGCATTGGAGAAGTTTATCAAGAAGATCTCAAGGACACCATCTACCAGATTTGCGGACGCCGAGGCGACAAGCGGGGCGTCGTCAACACCAAGAAGGATAGGTCCATTGCAGCTTTCATCCAGAGTTAAACCAGCACATTCGACGCCAGAAAACCAAATGTGCAATGACATGTTGGAGTTGCGAAGACAAAGGAAAGGATCATCGAATGGAAGAAGAACTAAAGACTACACGCAAGGACTACATGGGCGAGATCGTAGCTCGGCAAGACACAATAACGATCTTAAGTGCGAGATCGAAGAACTCAAGAAGAAGTTGGCGCTCAGGAATGAAGACCAATATGCCGAACACCAAATCGACTACATCAACATCGACGACACGATTCGGATCCAAGTGAACCCGATTTTGAAGGCGAAGTGGAGCGGACATCATGGAGTCTTCCACGGTTCAAATTAGTAGAAGTCCCCCACATATTAGTAGTATTCCCTCCATGTAAACATTATAGTACACGCACTTTTGCGATAGTTAGATCGTTGTAACCCTTGTTTGATTGAATGAAGTGAATTTGTGTGCATTTGCTCATGTGCATTTGGGTAGTGATTCCCCTTAGACCTCATTCTATTCTACATTCCTCTTCTTTTCTAAACCCATCAGATGCCTCCGAGACGCGACCCCGGATTCGTTTTTCCGCCAGAGATCACCCAATTGATCCAGCAGCAGAATACCCTGATTCAAACATTGGTGCAGAACAACAACAACAACAACCCACCGCCACCACCACCACCTGCGGATCATCTGACTCGTTTCCTTAGACTGAACCCGCCGGTGTATTCCAGTAGCACCGAGCGATTGTAGCGATGATGGTGGCTCCGCAAGATAGGAAGGAGCTGACCACTGCGGGATGCAGATGGTGAAAGAGTGAAGTTTGCAGCACATCAGCTTGAAGGACCCGCAGTGACATGGTGGGAGAATTTCACACCACTTATCTCGTGAACAACGTCACATGGGACCGGTTTGACAAGCTTTTCGCACAGCCCATGTTTCAGCAGGAGCCATGGCCATGAAGAAGCGTGAGTTTCGCAACTTACGCCAAGGAGGAAGGATGTTGGCGATCGTGGATGACTTTAGCAAATTAGCACGCTATACCCCGGATAGCGTTGCTACGGATGCAGCTAAGCGGAGAAGTTCCTAGAAGGACTAAATGATGAGTTCAGCATGCCGTTGATGGTAGCAAGTTTCAACAACTACCAGGAGTTAGTAGACCGAGCTCTCATGATTGAAGGAAAGCAAAGACAAATTGAGAACTGCATAGCGGAAGTATGGACAAGGGAAGTATAACTCTGGATCCCGGTGAAGCCTCGTTATACCCCTAAATCAGGAATTCAGTTTCACATACCCATGGAGGAGGTAATTAGCATAACCATAATGGCACCAAGAATGGGAGCGGGAATGGAGGAAGCAGCAGACAGAACCGCACCAACCCGTCTACACCATCCAAGGTAGACTGAGTCACATTACTTGCTTTAAGTGCCGCAAGGCGGGCACTATGCAAATGATTGTCCGAAGGCCGAATGGAAATGGCAATGGAAGCTCGGAAAGAAGCCCAACCCTTTCAACAGGGGACGGGTGAACCACATTGATGTGGAGGAGGTTGAAGATCAGCCCGATGCGATGTCGGTAAGTTTTTGGTTAAGTCTTTTCTGCGGTTGTTCTTTTCGATCTTTGGTGCATCGCATTCATACATATCAAGGGATTTGTGGATAAGTACAAGTTACCAACCCAAGCCCTTAGGTCACCCATGCTAGTAACCTCACCGGAGCGAGTACATGGCTAGTAAATGGTGTGATCGATCGCCACTAAGGATTGGACACTATGTTTTCCCCTCGGACCTAATAGTTACGGAATCCCAAGGATTTGATGTGATATTAGGAATGGATTGGTTATCAAAGTATGGAGGAAACATAGATTGTACCGCAAGGTCAATTTTGCTCACCACACCGGAAGGAAGAAGGATTAAGTATGTATCACGGCAGCGAGCCGAGGAGAGCACAAGTTAATTGCTTATCGAGAGTGGTGCGGAAGAAGTACCGATGGTGAAGGATTATCTGATGTATTTCGGAAGAGTTGCGGGAATGCCACGGATAGGGACATTGAGTTTTTGATCGAGTTGTTGCCAGGAATAGGCCCGATATCGAAGCGACCGTACAGGATGCCCGCAAAGGATTTGGCAGAAATTAAGAAACAGATTAAGGAACTATTGGATAAAGGTTTTATTCGCCCAAGTTCTTCACCTTGGGGATCACCCGTTTTATTGGTGGAGAAGAAGGATGGATCGTTGAGAATGGTTGTGGATTATCGTGGATTGAATGAAGTAACAATCAAGAACAAGTACCCACTACCGATGATAAATGATCTGTTTGATCGCTTGCAAGGAGCCAAAGTGTTTTCTAAGATCGACTTGCGATCAGGGTACCATCAGTTAAAGATTCGGGAGCAGGACATACCCAAGACAGCATTTACCACGAGATATGGACTGTATGAGTATACCGTTATGTCATTTGGACTGACTAACGCCCAGCCTATTTTATGAACACGATGAACAAAGTGTTTATGGAGTTTTTGGACAAGTTAAATCGTGGTGTTCATTGATGACATTTTGATTTTCTCGAAGAATGAAGAAGAACACAAGGAACATTTGCGATTGGTTCTGGAGAAACTGAGAGAACACCAGTTGTATGCCAAGTTCAGCAAATGTGAGTTTTGGCTAAAGGAAGTTGGATTTCTCGGACATGTTATATCCGGAGAAGGAATAGCAGTTGACCCCACAAAGTTGAGACCGTAACCAAGTGGGAAGCACCAACGACAGTTGGAGAGATTCGAGTTTCCTTGGACTCGCGAGGATACTACCGAAGATTCATTGAGAATTTCTCAAGGATTGCAAAGCCTATGATGAATTGTTGAAGAAGGAAAACAAATTCATATGGGTGAGGACTGTGAGGCAAGTTTTCAGGAGTTGAAGAAAAGATTGGTTACCTCACGGTTTGATATTGCGAGATCAAACTAAGGATTATGAGGTGTATTGCGACGCTTCACGTCGAGGACTTGGGCAGTGCTTATGCAGGAAGGAAGAGTTGTTTCAGTATGCTTCACGACAACTTAAGCCCCATGAGTTGAATTATGCCACTCATGATTTGGAGTTAGCAACCGTTGTGCATGCCTTGAAGGCGTGGAGACATTTTCTCATTGGAAATCATTGTGAAGTATATACCGATCACAAGAGTTTGAAGTACATCTTCACCCGAATGAATTGAATCTCGAGACGGAGGAGATGGTTAGAACTAATCAAGGATTATGATATGAGATTGCATTATCACCCGGAAAGGCTAATGTCGTAGCGAGGCGCATTGAGCCGTAAGAGCCACGTCAATACCCTAATGATGGGAGAAATACCCAATGAGTTAGCGAGGACCTTGAGAGCTATGTTTGGAAATAGTTCGAGAGGCTATGTAGCAGCATTGGAGATTCGATCGACATCGATGGACAAAATCGAGAAGCCCAAAAGGCGGATAAGGAAGTTGCCTCTATAAAGGAGAAAATGAACAAAGGAAAGGCTAAAGGATTTGAGAGGATGAACACGATACCCTATGGTTTGAAGACCGTGTTTATGTGCCCAATGACCCGGAGATCAGGAAGTTGATTTTGCAAGAAGCCCATGATTCACCCTATTCGATTCACCAGAAATACCAAGATGTATTTGGATTTGAAGAATATTTTCGGTGGACCGGAATGAAGAAGGATATTGCGGAGTATGTAGCAGTTTACGGCGTATGTCGAAAGTAAAGGCGAGCATCGAAGCCAGCAGGATTGTTACAACCATTGCGATACCGAATGGAAGTGGGATAAACTAGGCATGGATTTCATCACAGGTTTGCCAAAGACCCGCTCAGATATGACTCGATTTGGGTCATAGTCGACCGTTTGACTAAGGTAGCTCATTTCATTCCGATCAAGACTACCTATAGCAGTGCTAAGTTGGCAAAAATATACATGACCAGAATTGTGTGCTTACGGAGTTCAAGGAGCATTGTATCGAGACGGAGGAACCCGGTTTACTTCGAAATTTTGGAACCAGTTGCACGAAACATTGGGAACCAGACTAGAATTCAGCACAACTTTCCACCCACAGACCGATGGACAGACTGAGAGAGTCAATCAGATTTTGGAAGACATGCTTAGAGCTTGTGCACTAGATTACGGATCTAGTTGGGATGATAATTTGCCGTATGCAGAATTTTCCTACAATAACGATTACCAAACCAGCTTAAAGATGGCACCTTCGAGGCTTTGTATGGAAGAAGGTGCAGGACACCATTGTCATGGGACTAAACGGAGATCGTCGGTTGTTTGGACCAGATTTGATTAAGGAGTGCGAGCAGAAAGTTAAGTTGATTGAGACGGGCTCAAGGTAGCCTAGTCGAACGGAAGAGCTATGCCGATTCAAAGCGCCAGCGATTGAGTATGACGTTGGAGCAGAGTATACCTCGAGTATCCCGCTCGAGGAGTTAAGCGTTTTGGAGTTAAAGGAAAGTTAGCACCCCGTTTCGTTGGACCGTATAAGATTTTGCAACGCATGGGAGAAGTTGCGTATAAGTTGGAATTGCCAGAAGGACTGTCAGGAGTTCATGATGTATTCCATGTTTCTCGATTGAAGAAATGTCACCCGAGATAGCGAAGTACCGTTAAGAGACACGGTGCCATTGGAGGCAATTCAGTTGAAGGATGACTTGACATATGAGGAAAGGCCGGTTAAGATTCTCGATTTTGCCGGTGAGTTACTCGCAGACAAGGTTATCAAGTTTTGCAAAGTTCGATTGGAGCCACCACACCGAGGATGAAGCCACACAGGAAAGAGAGGAAGTTTTGCTTAAAGACCACCTCACCTATTTTCTAGCCAACCCGAATCTCGAGGGTGAGATTCATCTTAAGAGGTAGGTTTGTAACATCCCAAAATTTCAATTTGGAATGTTATACATTAGGTCATCATGCATATCATATTTTCTCGCATTTTTCCGATCCTAGAAATTTCACGCAACTCAAGGACCCTCGGAGAAGTTGGAAGTTTCATTATTTTCATATTTGGGATTTCTCAAATTTTGAAAATAGGATCATTTATTTATTTAAATTATCTTCATAAAGTTTTTCCTATAAAAATATTTTGAGAGGGAATAATATGACTTTCCCAAACAATTAGGAAAAATGAAGATATTATAAATAAACCAAATTTGGTTTTGGAAGATTTATTTTGCTTAGGCAAAATGAGCATTTAAAAAATTTATGCATGTATATTGTTTTAAAGTTCATTTTGTTAGACTCATTTTAGGAGTCGGGAAAATTTGTTTTATTTAAATCGAGATCGTTTGGTATTTTTTTATTTGTTTTGGTTTTAATCCTATTTAAAAAAAACAGCGCCCCCACTGGACCGAGGCCCAGCCGGCCCAAGCCAGCCAGGCCCAGGCCCAGCGCCTGCCCACCTCCTCTCCTCCCGCTCCCGCTCCCGCCCGGTGCCCCCGCAGCCTGACGCCGCCCGCCCGAGTCCCACCCGACCCGGCGCTCCCCTTGACCCCTCCCAAGCCACCGCCCCCCTCGCCTTTAAACCCCCCCTCTCTCTCCCGACCCAACCCCCTGAGCCGCCCGCCACCAGCGCCCGTCTGCCGAACCCGCCGCCCGCCAAGGAGCCGCCACGCCGGACCTCGCCGCCTCCCCGCCCCCCGACCCCCGGACCTCCCGCCCCGCCGAGGCCCCCGAGCCTCGCCGGCGAGAGCCACCGGAGGTAGCCGCCCGCCCGCGCCCGATCCGGTTTTTTTCCCCCTCGAACCGATCCGGTTTTATTTTTTTTTTTAAAAAAAAATATATGTTTGGTTTTTTTTTTTAAAAAAACCTAGATTGGTTTTATTTTTTCGGTTTTCTTATTTAACGGACGTTCACCGAACCGTTCGTTTCAGTGAACGCGTTCGTTAGATTCGTTCTGTTAACAAGCGTTCACTATTTAACTCGTTCGTCGTTTTCTTTTTAATCGGAATTAATCCGTTATTTTACGATTTGATTTGAGATCTGATTTTCAAAACTGTTTTATTTCTCGCTCGTTTATCGGAATCGGGTGATTCAAGCGCTGGAGTTTAAATATGAAACCGCCGTTCGACTACCCTACTTTCACAGAGTTTTGCCACTGTGAAATTTTGACCTAATTTCAGATCGCTAAACCGAGGCGTTCTCTCTCGAGTTTCGACTTTCGGAGTTTGTTTTGATTCGATTCTTTTGTAACCAGGGTTCTTAAGTTGAACTTTCTGGTTAGATCTTTTATTCGAGATTTCCTGTGCATTAGATGAGTACTTATTGTATGCTTGTTGTTTGTCTGCGTTAGATCACCGGTCGCCGCTTGTTACTTGAATCTCTAGGACTCGCGGATCATCGACAAGGCAAGTAACACTTGATCATACCTTTTCTACTACCCAGGTTTTATGCATTAGATCTATTCCTCAAACACTTGCATGGTTAGGATCTAAATAAATTGTGGGATGGGAAGTAGATTGAGGTAGTACCTATTACTGTTTTACTTATGAAACCTTGGGAGTTACTTCTCGTTTGCTTGTTCATGCCATGCTATGCTAGTAGGCGTGGATTGGGTGAGTGAATATCCATGATAGATGTGAGATTGTTAATTAATGGTTTATCTAAGGTGGCAACCTAAACACACATCTGGGTGGATTGAGGCACTGGTTTCCATCGAGGACTTACTGTATTTCTTGGACCGCCACCAGGCTCTAAGGGATCATAAGATTTGTCAAGCTGGAAACTTCCGTGTGCAGCCACAAGCCAATTATGGGCTCTGGCGTAGTTGACTAAGTTGTGCGAACTCTTACGGGTAGGCTAGCTGATGTAGGGGATGTAGGTTGGTACGGTCTACCCACATGTAAGGTGCTAGCGCTTCGAAAGACTATGTCTCGGTCATCCGTTTCTCAAACACCATGTAGTCACGAGAACCAAGCGGAGGCGATCGAGTCTTGTGGGGAAAAGTCGCAAACCTCTGCGAGTGTATAAACTAATCATGATTAGCCGTGTCCCGGTTATGGACAATTTGAGTATCCGGTACTTGATTATCATGTGAATCTCAACATGTTACTTCTAAATAAAAGTTATTGGGTTTTGATGAGTACTTTTTAATTGGGATTGAGGATCTTTGTCAACCATTCTCAATGTTTAACAACCACCATGATAGTTAAATAAAATTATTCCTTTGATGTAGGGAAAATCAGCTTTATGCAAATGTAACAGTAGAGCCTTACCACCAGCCAAATATGCATGTAGTATAGGCTTATTCTTTCATTGCTCTTTATGTGTTACATTGCGGCATATTCCATGTCTTGACCGTTTTGGGCTGCAACTTTTCACGTTATGAGACTTTTGAACGACGAGTAAGGTGTTAGGTCGTGGTTCTATACTCGGTGATGCCGTTGGAGTTGATGGACTCGCTTATCTTCCAAGCCTTCCGCTGTTATTATTAGATGGCCTTAAGCCATATTATTGTATTCAGTTCCCTTGTGGACAACGATGTAATAAGTGTGTGATTGCTACTCTGCTATAAATCCTTCAATCTTGTGTGGTGTCGGCATTCTTGATCCAGGATGACATCGAGCACGAGCGCTAGATCCATTCGATTCGGTCGCTTCTGATCATCATCAGGGAGATCAATGACATGGGGGGAACTACAGGAAAGATTCAAAGATAAAAACAGAAATCCAATCGACAAAAAGCGGAACTACATAGATCATACCAAGGTTAGAGGTGGCAGCATCTTCCATTTCTTGGTCCTCGTTCCTGACTGAGGTCTCGGAGGTGGCAGCGTTGCGGATTTCAGAAATCAGTTGATCAGTCAACGAGTCGACCGAAAATATGTCCATGCCAAACAAGAAAGCACAAGTTCCGCCATTACCCAGAAATGGTGGGAATGACCATCCTCATCTTGGGCAGAGCCTTCGTCGGCTTTGATGGCGTCGCTCGGGGTTGCTTCGGCGCTTTTTCAGTCGGCGTCGGAGAGGTCGTCCGAGGGCGCTTTGTCGACTGCCCAACAGGCGCGATAGCCTTGCCCCGCTCGATCGCGGGATCATGTGTGAGCTTGGATCGCCTTTCCGAATAAGGAGGGTCGACTTCTTCCTCTTCTTCCTCCTCCTCCTCTTCGCCAGAGCTGTTGTCTCCCTCGTCCTCCTCACCGTCAAATTGCCACTCCTCCTGACTTTCACCTCCACTTCCTTCTTCTTCTTCGACTTGTTCTTGCGCCCCGTTGGGCATCGAGTACATCTCAGTAGTGGCCTGGAAGACAACAAACAAGACGAAAGTCAGTCGACCGATTAAGCAAACAAGATGGAGTAAGCAGAGTCAGAGTCAAAGATGTGGGATTGAACCTTGTCTGTCTCGTACGATTGGTCGAGTGGAGGGATACTCCTGACTCCTCGGGGGTTATCTTTGTTCCCTGTGATGGCGGTCATCCATCTCTCCAGTGTGGCATCCTCGACCTCCTCCGGGTGGACCCGAGTGGTGTCATCGGTGCGAGAATACATCCACATCGGATGGTCTCGATATTGAAGTGGCTGGATCGCCCGTCGAAGAAAAACCTCTAGAAGATCCATACCAGTCACCCTTCACAGATGAGCTGGGCTACGCTCGACCAAAACCTTGACTGAGCCTTCTCCTCGGGACCACCTTGAGAGAGGGCGGCTTGCTCACTCGATCCATGGAGAAAGGAGGAGTCAATCGGATCGCCACAGTGTCGGCTGGTTTTGGCGATAGAACCAGTCGGTCATTGCCACCCTCGGACCGACTTCGGGAAGGACCATGGTGGAAAAGCACTCTTACCCCTCATTTGAACCCCAAGACCCCACACATCTGAATCACTTGGGTTCTCTCGTCACTCGGATTGGCCTTTTTTATCGTTTGGGAGCGACAGGTGAAAATGTGTTTGAAGAGGCCCCAATGCAGCCAACAACCCAAAAAATTCTCACACAAGGACACGAAAGCAGCGAGGTACACGATGGAGTTAGGTGTGAAGTGGTGGAGTTGTGCCCCAAAGAAGTTCAGAAATCCTCGAAAGAAAGGGTGGGGCGGCAAAGAAAACCCGCGGTCAATGTGAGTGGCTAAGAGGACGCACTCACCCTCCTGAGGCTGCGGCTGCCACTCCATCCCGAGAAGCCTCGCTGATCCGTGAGGATCAGTCCTTCATTAGGCAGGTCGTCAAGATCTTTCGGCGGATGGTCGGCGAATCGATCATACTGGATCCAGCCTGCGCAAACCGGCCCATGACGAGATCCGCTTGTTGGTCGCCCTCCCTTCGCCGTCGTTGTCTTCTTCACCCGTTCCAAAGCCACCGTCTTTTCATTCACCATTGTTGTCGGCGGAAGCAGCGAGCAGCGATTCGAGAGGTGGAGGCGGTAGCGGCGGATGAATCTGGGAAAGGAGGAGAAAATGGGAGCGCATTGTTCAAAAACCTCCGTCCGGACCTTATATGAGGTTGCTTCCGAGTGGCTGACTGGTAGGCCCAGGCAATCCTGTCAAATCCCGCAACAGCCGCCCGCGCGATACGTGGCGAAAAAGGTGGCGCGGATATCAAGGCATCCCTGCCTTATCCCGTCCGATCACTGCGGCTACCTCTGCTCTGCTCGCTTCCCGAAATTCAAATCCCGCTAAATCCGCGCGCCGCAGAGCAAATCGTCAGACAAAAGATTTCCTCCATCCTGTCATTCGGAAATCGCTAAGTACAGAAAACGCACTCGACGGATACAAAGAATGGATCAAGGCGACTGGAAAAGAAGTTGATGCCGTCACTTAAGTCCATTGATCCAAAACAAGACACAATTGCAGCACAAGAATGAGTCGGGAGTATGTTCAACTCCTTCCCCACTCAAACCTCGATCCATTCGGGGGCTAATGATGAAGTCATATACCTAGGGTAGGGTCATGGACCTGTCCAAGATACCCTCCCCAAGGACATCTCTAGAAGAAACTACCTTTCAGTCGACCTGGAAGGGTTCCACTCGACCAACTGGAAGACACTTGACCATGAAGCCAACCACTCGACCGCCAGGAGATCTAAAGCCAGTCTGCACACAAACGGTCGGTCATTAAGTAGCTTTTATGGTCATCATAGCACTTTATGTGGGCATTACCAGTAACCCCCTATCTTAATCCCTGCATAACTGAGGGCCGGAGGGGCTGGCGAACTCTATATAAGCCACCCCCTCCTCAGTGTAAAGGGTTCGCACCCCTGTAACTCATACGCACATAATACAGTCGACCACCTCCAGGCTCCGAGACGTAGGGCTGTTACTTCCTCCAAGAAGGGCCTGAACTCGTAAACATCTTGCGTATACAACTACTCCATAGCTAGGATCTTGCCTCTCCATACCTACCCCCATTCTACTGTCAGGCTTAGAACCACGACAAATGGCACCATTAGTATCCTATGCATATCCTCAGTTACAACCTGCTTAACAGAATGTACTAGTCCTTCATCGATCACACCTGCATCCGAGTTAAAAAGGCTCTGGAAGTAATAAAAAATAAGGGGCTTGAGGTTATCATTACCCTCAATCCAAGCATCATTATTATTTTTTAGTTTTTTGATTAGATTACGCCGCCTACGAGCTGAAGCAGATTGATTAAAAAACTTTGTGTTGCGATCTCCTCGGTGCAATATATTTCTTCTTGCTCGAGCAGGTTCTCGATCAACACCGTAAGGTCCTTGTGTTTCAGACTTGTTTCGACCGTAAATGATGAGCGCATTAGATTTTCTAGCTCCTTCTGTGCCGTTCGCAGGTGAGCACGTGGCCCTTTCAACACTTTGCGATCCCAAGCATGTAAGTCTCTATGAACTGCCGCAAGCTTTGAGCTGGCCGAAGGGCACAACCCCTAAGTGACCGCTTTTTGCCATGCTGTTTTAACTACTTCTTCCACTATTTCCTCAGATAACCAACGGGCCTCAAACACACGTCTTGCCTGCTTCCTTGGGGCTGCCACACCGGCCAAGTAGTCAGTGTCCAGACATATAGGTCTATGATCTGATTTCCCCATAACAAGGTTGCACAGTCCACACAAGGGGTGCATTTCCATCCGTTCGACATTAGAGACGGGCCGATCCAAACGTTCCCTCAGACCGCCTCGGAGCCATGTGAATTTATGGCCACGGTATCCTATGTCCTCCAAGGAACAATCAGACAACGCATCTTGGAAGGCTTGGAGTCTCGCCTGCTGCCGCGGCGCTCCACCCTCCTTCTCTGAAGAGAGCAAAATCTCATTGAAGTCGCCAATGGCAACCCATGGGAGGCTAGACTGAGCATGCAAGTCCCGTAGTAGGCGGTACGTACGGTCCTTTTTATCCCAGCTGAGTTCCTCGTATATGCATGAGAGTCTCCACTCTCTTCCATCCTATTCTTCAACCGTCACATCGATGACACTAAAGGTAGTAGTCCGGGAGTAGATCCTCACCTCCTTCTTCCAGACTAGAAGCAATCCAACTTTTCTACCATCGAGACATGGCACAACAATTTTGTAGTCCATGCCCATCCTTCTCATCAAATCTTCTGCCCTATCTTCATCTAAATGCGTCTTGGACAGAAAAAACGCATCCGGGTTATGCCGCCTCTGGATGTCCAGAAGCGAACAAACCGTCGGGGTCCCCAGGAGTCCTCGACAGTTCCAGCTTATAAGCTTCATTGCGTGAGGCGTTCCTCCTCGAACATCACTTCCGTCGACTGCACAGACAAACCGAATCCAGAAAACCTACCGTATACACACAGATACGGAGGAACAGAAACCGATCACACCACCTTGCAAAGCAACGAGCTGTGTCGGGACAGAAAAACCAGCTATGCTAGAACATGCTGGGACGTCAAACTTTACTCTTCGCCTAGTCCTTCAAAACAGCTGAGAGAAACCAGACCACGGCCAACAATAGCCCACCTGACTCATCTCTTCTCCTCCTCTGGTCATGGCATCAAGCTAGCTTCCCAAGAGAGACCCATGATTCTCGTCGGGCAGACACGGGATAGGCAGCCGCCACCGCTGGCGGCGGCGGCAGTCAAAGCCCTAGATCGCCTTCAGAGTCGCCTTCGAGAGAAAAACACTATCCTGCTACATGATCAATTCTTTGACGCAGCCATGTTTTTTAACGGGTACTCTGGAGATTTCAATAGAGACTACTCACTCTGTGCATATGAAAACCGAACCGAAAAACTATACCGAAAATAATTTGAACGGAACCAACTTTACGATTTTTATGGTTTGTGGTTTCGGTATGGTATGAACTTTTCATGCCGATTTGAACTTTGGTTTTTATGGTATATACTGAAAAACGAACGGTTAACTGAATAAACCGAAGGAAAAAAATAAATTTATATTTCTAGAGATGAACCACCATACAAGTTGTCATTTTTCTTGTACATGAGTCAAATTCCCTACTAAGCACATAAATATTTCTTGTAACATAGTCATTTTTCCCTTTTTAAAATTCTAAGCACGTCCATAACCATCAATAGATGAATCAATGCATGCATATATACTTACATATATAGTTATATACTATTTTTGTAAAGTAGCATGTGTTTTGAGTCATAAATTTGCAAATTATTATTACGTCAATTTCAAATTCGCGTTAACTTTGGTTATTATGGTATATACCGAAGCCATACTGAAATAATTTGGTATATACCAAAACCGAACCGTATTTTAATTTCATACCGTATTTACCGAAGTATTAATACCGTACAAATCGAACCATGTAAACCGAATAAATCGAACACACAGAGTGAGAGACTACATACGGAGCATTGAAACCTCTAAAAAGAATTATATTTATGAACAGAAATAGTATAATCTATTTGGAAAACGTTATAAATCCATGACACCTCTAATGGTGATCATCAAATGGACACCCTCACATGTCCGGCCATCGGACACAGTCCCTCAAAATATACTCAATTTCAAATATTTCAAGCATGGAATTTATACATAAATTAACCAAGTTTGACATATTATGCAAGGCCTATATTACATGCAAATGATCCCAAATTAAACCTAAACTAAACCTAAATAGTGGATGGTGACATGTAGGCATGGCCTTGAGGCAACTTGAACCGCCATCGTCGTCCAAAAGCGGTTGAGGGAGCCGGGCCAACCGCTGCGACAACTGTCTCAGGCGGTGGCAGTGCGCCCGTGCGTTTGCTCCTTCTCGCGGGGCATGCGCTACTGCTCTCTGACTGATGACCCCGGGCTGGAAGATGTCGTTATTGATCTGGCGACGACAATGGGCATTGGTCTCCTTGGTGGACTTGGACCCGTCCAGGGCCCACGTCGCCGCGAGCTCCTCATCGGTGAGGACCCAGGGTGGCACTGAGGGAGTCCCAGACTAAGGGGTCCTCGGGCGTCCAGTCTGTTATCCTTTGGGCCAGACTTATGGGCTGTGAAGACATGAAGGCCCAAGACTGTACCCGTGTCCGGATTGGACTCTACTTGGCGTGGAGGGCAATCTTGGCGACCGGCTATGAAGATTCCTCCTTATGTAACCGACTCTATGTAACCCTAGATTCCCCCCCCCCCGGTGTCTATATAAACTGGAGGGGTTAGTCCGGAAGGATATTTCATTACCATAGTCATATAGGCTAGACTCGCCACTACGATCTCGTGGTAGATCAACTCTTGTAATACTCATATTCATCAAGATCAATCAAGCAGGAAGTAGGGTATTACCTCCATAGAGAGGGCCTGAACCTGGGTAAACATCGTGTCCCCCGTCTCCTGTTACCATCGACCTAGACGCACAGTTCGGGACCCCCTACCCGAGATCCGCCGGTTTTGACACCGACATTGGTGCTTTCATTGAGAGTTCCACTGTGTCGTTGGCAAAAGGCTCGATGGCTCGCCTTGTCCTTAAAGACAACATCACCTCCGGGGGAGCTCTGGCCCCAGGCCAAACCCTCTGGCTGGGCGGCTTTACTATGATCCCCCGTTCGGCCGTTGAGCCGACGATGACCTCTCGGGCCATCGAAAACCCCCTTCGCATCAACTCCGAGCACTCCAAGCAGATGGATCCGACAGAGTTTTTGTCTTTGAACGAACTCCTAGATCGCATCGCCGCTGTGGGAATCGCTGCAGACTATGATCGGATCGGGCCTAAAACCGATCAAGGAGAAATCAAGGCCCCCCGGTCACCCACCAGATTGCGGTAGTCGTGGAGCAGGACGGCGAGTCTTCTTCTATATTGAAGGCGGACTATGTTGGATCGCCGTTCGGGAAGAGCCGTATACTCACCAGCGAAAGGATCGACCAGCCCTCCGAACATAGCATCGGACGGCGGTCCTAAACAATCGAAGATATTTGAACCGGATTATTAAGCCGGAAGGTCGTCGAACTCCGGATAATCGGTCGGTCGGGTTACGATTTAATTCCACCCACCCACCCGAACATAGGCGCTCTCATGAGCATAAAACAACGATCTCGAAGCGGTCCACCACTTACATGCAGATTCCTCCTTGTCAAGGACAAGAAACATATTGCCATGACGAGGACGCAATATCAGCGTTCTGCAACAATTGCACGGACGAAGGAATCCTCAACGCCATCAATCGCCGCCGCATACTGAAATTCGCTGACTTAGCAACCATCATACAAAAGTACAACACGATGGAGAGCGCCTGGAAAACTCAGGCAGCTCGCTGGGAACCGCCAGCCCCAACTCCCCTCCCCCTACAGGCGAAAAGGGCGCACCCTCGTGGCACGCCCATTCCAACAGTCAAGAAACACAAAACCGCTATGCGGCACGGCACCGTTCTGGAGGGGTGGCTCGATGGCCCATGCAAAATACATACAACACCAGATACCGTAGCAACCCACAGCCTTAGAGCATGTTGGATACTACGACAGGTAGCCAAGAGTGGCGAGGACATCCTTATCAAGGACGACCAAGAACGGCATCCCCCAGAAGACGATAATTCAAGAGTATTGAAAGGTCTTTGAAACATTCGCTTCAAACAACAAGCGCAAAAGGGCACTCTGCGAGCTCGCCGAAGTCTGCCAAATGGCTGCAATAAACCCCTGGAACGACACGGCTATAACATTCAACGCCGGTGACGAACCAAAGTACAAAACAATACGAGCGCCAGCCGCATTAGTCCTCAGCCCCATCATGGACGGATTTCGACTTACCAAGGTCCTCATGGACGGCGGCAGCGGACTAAACCTCATTTATGAGGACATACTCCATAAAATGGAAATAGACAGGAGCCGCATCAAGCAAAGTAACACAACCTTCCATGGAATTATTACCAGTCAGGAGACGCAGTGCGCGGGCAAAATCACACTTGACGTAGTATTCAGCATGCCGGAGAACTATCGGTCCGAAGAAATAACTTTCAAAGTGTCCCCTTTCAGCAGCGGATATCACGCCCTGTTGGGGCGGGATGCTTTCACACGCTTCCTGGCCATACCCCATTACGGGTATATGAAGCTCAAAATGCCCGGACCAAACGGTATAATCACTCTCGTCAGTGATCCAGACATAGCACTCCGTGCTGAAAACAAAACCGCATCCCTGGCCCTGGAGGCGCTATCCGAGGCCCTCGCGGCCGAAGAATTAACCGCACTATGCTCCACGATGGACAGGGACGACGTGATCCTCGACAAACACCCTAAATCCACCTCCTTCAAACCAGCAGAAGAAATAGCCAAATTCGAGGTCCACCAGCGGACCCCAGAGAGCGACATCTATCGGAGCTCAAGCGAACCCAACAGTTGACACCGCACTCTGAAATTCTCTGAAAATGGGACATATTACTTTGGCACCCTTCGGATATGCTAGGGATCCCAGCGAGCTGGCGAACATAGCCTCAATATATTAAAGGGATTTAAACCGGTTAAGCAAACAACTGCGGCGCTTTTCGAACCCAAGCGACAAGCCATGGGGAGGAGCTGGCCAAACTCATCGAGGCGGATTCATTAGAGAAATCAAACATCCGGACTGGCTAGCAAACCGGTGATGGTACCAAGAAGGACAAATCTTGGCGCTTTGTGTGTCGATTTCAAAGACCACAACAAGGCTTGCCCTAAGGATCCTTCCCCTCCCGCATTGATCAAATCATCAACGCCACCGCATGACATGACTCTTGTGTTTCCTCGATGCATATTCGGATACCATCAAATCAAAATGAAGGAGTCGATCAAGCCGCAACAACATTTATCACCCCATATGGGCCATTACGCTTCAACACCATGCCCTTTGGGCTCAAAACGCCAGGCGCCACATACCAACGCATGATTCAAACATGCCTGGAGAAACAGATCGGCAAAATGGTAGAAGCTTATGTCGATGACGTCGTCATCAAAACTAGGCACGTCGAAACACTAATAGACGACTTACGTCTTACATTCGACAATCTCCGGGCGTATGACATCAAGCTCAACCCAGAAAAGTGTGTCTTCCGCGTCCCCGCTGGAAAACTGCTGGGCTTCATCGTTTCCAATAGAGGAATCGAAGCAAATCCAGCTAAAATCCGAGCTCTGTCACAGTTGGCTACACCAACAGACCTCAAACAGGTCCAAAAACTAGCTGGATGCGTGGCAGCGCTAAGCCGCTTTATCTCCAGACTAGGAGAGAAGGAACTAGCACTCTATCGCCTCTTACGGCGCACTGATAACTTTGAATGGATGAGGCCAGCGGCATGCCGGATGGAGGAAATAAAGGCCCTCGGCGAAACAACCCAATCTGGCCGCACCAAACACTGGCGAGCCCATGTTGTTATACATATCAGCAACACATCAGGTGGTGAGCGACGTGCTCGTCATTGAATGAGAACAGGACGGACACAAATTTCTGCTCCAAAAACCAGTATACTACGTATCAACAGTCCTCATACCGTGCAAATCCCGGTACCCCCACTACCAAAAGATAGCATACGCGATCTTCATGGCATCCCGCAAGCTACGACACTACTTCCAGGAGTGTTCAATCACGGTGGCCTCTGAGGTCCCACTCAATGACATAATAAACAACCGCGATGCCACGGGACGGATCGCCAAATGGGCCATAGAGCTACTTCCAATCACCATAACATACAAGCCACGACGAGCCATCAAATCCCAAGTACTGGCCGACTTCATCGCCGAATGGACAGAGGCCGAACTCCCTAAAGAGTACGACGCATATCCCAATTGGGTTATGTATTTTGACGGCTCCAAAATGTTGGTAGGGCTGGGAGCGGGAGTCGTGTTAACATCCCCATCGAGCGGCGTCCGGTATGTACTCGAGATATTATACACGAGACTCTAACAACGCGGCGAATCGAGGCCCTCTTGCATGGTCTTCAGATGGCCGTATCCATGGGCATACAACGCCTGTAGGTGCGCGGGGACTCGAACCTCGCCATATCTCAAATAAATGGCGACTTTGACGCCAAAGATCCAAAGATGGCAGCTTATCGTAATGCCGTATTAAAAATGTCGGCTCGGTTCGAGGGACTTGAATTTCATCACGTCGCCCGAGAAAGTAACCAAGCGGCGGACGTCCTTGCGCGCATCGGCGCTAAGCGTGACCCCGTCCCACCCAACATCTTCCTGGAAAGGCTTTTCAAGCCATCCGTGGGGTGGCAAGGGGAGGGCGGCAACAATAGTCCAGATCCGAATACAATTCCAAATCCCGAACACACCGATAGTATCGGGGGCTCAGCCACCGAAATAACACCCTCGGCCCATCTCATTATGGCAGTCATTGCCCCATGGACCGAACCATTCTTGGCCTACATTAATAGGAAGGAGCTTCCCGAAGACCAGAATGAGGATCGCCGCATTGTCCGGCGTTCAAAGGCCTACAAGGTTCACGACGGCGAGCTCTACAAGAAAAGTACTACCGGAGTACTTCAAAGATGTATCTCCGAAGAAGAGGGGCGGCAGCTTTTAGCGGAAATTCACGCCGGTCTCGGTGGACACCACGCTGCAGCTCGGGCCCTTATTAGCAAGGCCTTCCGTACTGGGTTTTATTGACCGATAGCCCGAGCAAATGCACAGGACCTCATCCAACGCTGCGTCGGATGCCAACTTTTCGCCAACCAAAGCCACATGCCCCCAACTGCCTTACAAACTATCCCCATTACTTGGCCTTTCATGATCTGGGGACTAGACATGGTCGAACCCCTTAAAGGGGGAAGCCATAAGAAAAAATATCTACTGGTCATGGTGGACAAATTCACTAAGTGGATAGAGGCTAAGCCGGTCAAAACGGCTGAGTCCGGCCCGATGATAGAATTCATATCCGGCGTGGTGCACCGTTATGGTGTTTCACACAGCATCATCACTGACAACGGCTCTAATTTCATAGACGTCGAGGTAAAAACCTGGTGTACTAATCTTGGTATTAAACTCGATTACGCCTCCGTCTACCACCCGCAAACAACCGGTCAGGTCAAACGAGCCAATGGTCTTATTATGAGCGGCATCAAACCCAGACTAGTGCAGTCTTTAAAAGAATCAGACAATCACTGGGTTGAGGAGCTCGACTCCGTACTCTGGGGGCTGCGGACCACGCCCAACCGTACTACCAGATACACACTCTCAAGAGCATAAGTATTCTACAGTGGGTGAACAAATTACTGTTGAGCAATTGACATAATTGAGCATAGTTATGAGTATATCTAGGTATGATCATGTATATAGGCATCACGTCCGAGACAAGTAGACCGAAACGATTCTGCATCTACTACTATTACTCCACTCATCGACCGCTATCCAGCATGCATCTAGAATATTAAGTTAAAAACAAAGTAACGCTTTAAGCAAGATGACATGATGTAGAGGGATAAATTCATGCAATATGATAAAAAACCCATCTTGTTATCCTCGATGGAAACAATACAATAGGTGCCTTGCTGCCCTTATACATCCTTTGGGAAAGGACACGCAAGATTGAACCCAAAGCTAAGCACTTCTCCCATTGCAAGAACTACCAATCTAGTTGGCCAAACCAAACGGATAATTCAAAGAGACTTGCAAAGATAACCAATCATACATAAAAGAATTTAGAGAAGATTCAAATATTCTTCATAGACAATATGGATCATAAACCCACAATTCATCGGTCTCAACAAACACACGCAAAAAAGAATATTACATCGAATAGATCTCCACGAGAGAGGGGAGAACATTGTATTGAGATCCAAAAGAGAGAAGAAGCCATCTAGCTACTAGCTATGGACCAAGGTCTGAATAAACTACTCACACTTCATCGGAGGGCTATGGTGATGATGTAGAAGCCCTCCATGGTGGATGCCCCTCCGGTGGAGCTCCGGAACAGGCCCCGATACGTCTCGTCATATCTACTTTTCCAAACACTTTTGCCCTTGTTTTGGACTCTAACTTGTATGATTTGAATGGAACTACCGGATGGCGTTGTTTTTAGCAGAATTGCCATGATGTTGTTTATGTGCAGAAAACAAAAGTTCTCGAATGACACTGTAACTCCACGGAATATCTTAGAATAAATAATAAAAATCCTCGCCAAAGATGAAGACCAGGGGCCCACACCTGTCCACGAGGTGGGGCGTGCCGCCCCTACCTCGTGGGCCCCCTGGAGACCCTCCGACGCCAACTCCAACTCCATATATTGGCTTTCGGGGAGAAAAAAATCAGAGAGAAGAAATCATCGTGTTTTACGATACGGAGCCGCCGCCAAGCCCTAATCTCTCTCGGGAGGGCTGATCTGGAGTCCGTTCCGGGCTCCGGAGAGGGGGGTTCATCGCCGTCGTCATCATCAACCATCCTCCATCACAAATTTCATGATGCTCACCGCCGTGCGTGAGTAATTCCATCGTAGGCTTGCTGGACGGTGATGGGTTGGATGAGATTTATCATGTAATCGAGTTAGCTTTGTTAGGGTTTGATCCCTAGTATCCACTATGTTCTGAGATTGATTGGTCTATGACTTTGCTATGCTTAATGCTTGTCACTAGGGCCCGAGTGCCATGATTTCAGATCTGAACCTATTATGTTTTCATGAATATATGTGTGTTCTTGATCCTATCTTGCAAGTCTATAGTCACCTATTATGTGTTATGATCCGACAACCCCGAAGTGACAATAATCGGGATACTTCTCAGTGATGACCATAGTTTGAGGAGTTCATGTATTCACTATGTGCTAATGCTTTGTTCCGGTTCTCTATTAAAAGGAGCCCTTAATATCCCTTAGTTTCCAATAGGACCCCGCTGCCACGAGAGGGTAGGACAAAAGATGTCATGCAAGTTCTTTTCCATAAGCACGTATGACTATTTACAGAATACATGCCTACATTACATTGATGAATTGGAGCTAGTTACGTGTCACCCTATGTTATAAGCTGTTACATGACGAACCGCATCCGCATAATTATCCATCATCGATCCGGTGCCTCGAGCTTTCCATATCTGGTTTTCGCTTATTTACTTTTCCGTTGCTCTTTGTTACAATCACTACAAAATACCAAAACACTACTTTTGTTGTCTTTACTTTTGTTACCGTTACGCCACTATCATATTACTTTGCTACTAAACACCTTGCTGCAGATACTAAGTTTCGGTGTGGTTGAATTGACAACTCAGCTGCTAATACTTGAGAATATTCTTTGGCTCCCCTTGTGTCGAATCAACAAATTTGGGTTGAATACTCTACCCTCGAAAACTGTTGCGATCCCCTATACTTGTGGGTTATCAAGACCTTTTTACAAGGCGCCGTTCGGGAGCATAGCTCTATTCTTTGAGTCACTTGGGATTTATATCTGCTGGACACTATGAAGAACTTGAGAGATGCTAAGACAACAATTTATCCCTCAACTACGAGGGAGGTAAGGAACGCCATCTAGCTCGCACTTGATTCACCTTACGTTATGAGTAAGCTAGCGACACCTAAACCTGCTTACGCTATTCATTCCGATATGTCGCATGTTATTTATGATGCCACTTCGCTATGCACGATACTTATGATGAAACTACTTCTATGCTTGATACTCTGTGCCCTTGGTGAATTTCTAGATGAACAAATTTCTAGGTCTAGAGAAAGAGAAATTATTGAAACTGAATACAATGATGAAAGTGATGATGAAAATATGCCTGCTATTCACGAGGGTTATCTTTTGATGCGAGAATCTTCTGCAGCTATTTTTACTGCCGGGATAGATCTGAACTTAAGAGGCTGCTAGTTAAATGGAGTAAAGAATCTCTTAGAGATAGGATGAGACCTGACCTGCTTTTGCTACTTCACCTATCTGTGTTCTGATAAGGATTATGAATTCTCTATTGATCCTGATATAATTACTTTGGTTGAATCTGATCCTTTTATGGCTATGAATCTGAATTGTTGTGGCACATCTTACTAAGTTAAATGATATAGCTGCCCTGTTTACTAATGATGAGAGATCGCTACTTTTATATACTCAAAATATTTCGTTCTCATTAAAGGGTGATGCTAAGATATGGTTTAATTCTCTTGATCCTGGTTGTGTCGTAGTCCCGTGATATGATTTATTACTTCTCGCTAATATTTCCTGCTCATAAGAAACAAGCTGCTTTGAGGGATATATATAATTTTGTGCAAATTGAAGAAGAGAGTCTCCCAAAGCTTGGGGGAGGCTTCTCAAGTTACTTAATGCTTTGCCTGATCATCCTCTTAAGAAACCTGAAATACTTGATATCTTTTATAATGGACTAACCGATGCTTCCAGAGATTACCTGGATAGTTGTGCTGGTTCTCTTTTCAGGGAAAGAACACCGGATGAAGCTAAAATTCTATTGAATAATATGTTGACAAATGAAAATAATTGGGCACCTCCTGAGCCTATTCCTAAACCAACTCCGAAGAAGAGAGGTGTTCTATTTCTCACTCCTGAAGATATGCAAGAGGCAAAGAAATCTATGAAAGAAAAAGGTATTACAGCTGAAGATGTTTAGAATTTACCTCCTATTGAAGAAGTACATGGTCTTAATTTACACTTTGTTGAAGAAGTGTATGATCTCAATTCTTTATTCATGAAGAACCTCCCGATCCCGATATCCCGACACGGGTAGTAAAGGTAAATTCTCTCTGAGATATGATAAAGTGAAGTCCCTCCTACTAAAATTGCTAGTCGATTGCTTGGATGAGTTTGACAACTTTATGTTTAAGCAAGATGACTTTAATGCTTATTTTGGTAGACAATTAAAACATAATACCTTTATGATTAAACGCTTGGGTGATTATATGGCTAATATTAAAGGTGAACTTAAACTTGTTAGCAAAGATGCTTCCATGGTTACCACTCAAGTAGAACACTTACTTAAAGCTCAGAAAGAAGTGCTTGATGAAATGAATAGTAAGAAAAATGATTATGCTGTTAGAGTGGCTACTAGAACTGGTAGAATGACTCAGGAACCTTTGTATCCTGAAGGCCACCCTAAGAGAATCGAGCAAGATTCTCAGAGAAATAATATTGATATGCCTAGTTCTTCTAAAAGGAAGAAAAAGAAAAATGATAGGACTTTGCAAACTTCTAGTGAACCTATTGCTGAATCGCCTGATAATCCAAATGATATCTCTATGTCCGATTTGAAACACAATCGGTAATGAACATGAACCTAGTGAAAATGTTAATGATGATGTTCATGATGATGCTCAACCTAGTAATGATAATGATGTAGAAGTTGAACCTGTTGTTGATCTTGATAACCCACAACCAAAGAATCAACGTTATGATAAAAGAGACTTCGTTGCTAGGAAACATGGTAAAGAAAGGGACCATGGGTTCAGAAACCCATGCCTTTTCCTCCGAAATCATCCAATAAAAAGGATGATGAGGATTTTGAGCGCTTTGCTGAAATGATTAGACCCATCTTTTTGCGTATGCGATTGACTGATGTGCTCAAAATGAATCCTTATGCTAAGTATATGAAAGATATTGTTACAAATAAAAGAAAGATACCGGAAGCTGAAATTTCCACCATGCTTGCTAATTATACTTTTAAGGGTGGAATACCAAAGAAACTTGGAGATCCAGGAGTACCGACTATACCATGCTCCATTAAGAGAAATTATGTTAAAACTGCTTTATGTGATCTTGGAGTCGGTGTTAGTGTTATGCATCTCTCTTTATATCGTAGACTTGACTTGAATAAGTTGACACCTACTGAAATATCTTTGCAAATGGCTGATAAATCAACTCCTATACTTGTCGGTATTTGTGAGGATGTGCCTGTTGTGGTTGCAAACGTTACTATTTTAACAGACTTTGTTATTCTTGATATTCCCGAGGATGATAGTATGTCTATTATTCTTGGAAGACCTTTCCTTAATACTGCAGGGGCTGTTATTGATTGCAACAAAGGCAATGCCACTTTTCATGTTAATGGTAATGAGCATACGGTACACTTTCCGAGGAAACAACCTCAAGTTCATAGTATCAACTCTATTGGAAAAATTCCATCGATTATATTTGGAGGTTTTGAATTTCCTCTCCCTACTGTCAAGAAGAAATATGATATACTTATAATTGGGGATGTCCATATCCCCGTTGAGGTAACATAGTGTTATTCGAAATTTCTCCGGTTCCATAATTATCGGAATGAGTTTGTTAACAAGACTTGATCAACCTTGTTAGTGGATTCTTTTTGATGAGCATGAGATGGATGAAACTAGAAGCACAACCTTCTATACCCCCTTTATATTTTCTATTCCTTAGTAGAAATAAAGTAAGATAGTATTTTTTCTGTCTGTTTCCTGATTTATCCGTGCAATATAAAAATATCCTGAAAATAAAAGTCCTCAGAATGCCGTCCCAATTTAATATGATTTTTTGGGAATATTTGAGGATTTTAGTGCAAAAATTACATGGGAGCTGCCACACTGCCACGAGGGTGGAGGGCGCCCTACCCCCTGGCGCGCCCCTGCCTCGTGGGCCCACGGTGGCCCTCCTCCACTTATCCTGCACCCATCTTCTTCCTCTACCTCACACAAACCCGAAAAACCAACTCAAGCTCGTGTTCCAGCCGCTTTTGCTGTGATTTTCGATCTCCTTGCTCAAAGCACCTCTCATAAAACTGCTTGGGAGATTGCTCCTTGGTATGTGACTCCTCCATTGGTCCAATTATTTTTTGTTCTAGTGCTTTATTCTTTGCAAATTTGTGCTGCATAGGTGACCATGTTCTTGAGCTTGCATGTCAAATTTATATAGTTCCAAGTAGTTCTAATGCTTGATATATGCTCTAGGCACTTGTATGAGTAGTTGCTATCAGTTTTATTGAAGTTGGTTCACTTTTGTTTGAAGTTACTAAAAAATTCAGATTATTTCAGAAATAATGAAGAGACTTTTGAGGGGCTCGTCGAGCGAAGCTCAAGGAAAAACAAAAGGAAGAAGAGCGAAGCCCAAATTTAATTTGCCTCGATCATGGAGGTCCGGCCGTGTGAATGGCCTTCTGATGGCTTCTTGAGGAGAGCCGGGATTTATGAGGATTTCTATCTATTAATTGAGAACGCCGGCCTCACCGACTTCCTCCGCGACCAACGTCATCAGTATCTCTTACTCACAAATACTTTTGTGCAGAACTTCTACTTTTTCCCTAAGAAATCACCTCCAACAGTAGAGTTTCATTTATATGACGTTGTTAAGGAGATGACTTAGCTGAATTTTGCGAGGTTTGTAAAATACCCTTTGAGGGCACCTTAAATGAACCACACCATAATGAAGTGGAAGCTTTTATTAACACTATCATTGTGGGAGAAACCAGGAAGGTTTCTGATGCAAGAATTACTAGCATACATTTTCCTGTTTTGCGCTACTTTGCCTTATTTG
This sequence comes from Aegilops longissima, assembly GCA_021605205.1. Classification (NCBI taxonomy): domain Eukaryota; kingdom Viridiplantae; phylum Streptophyta; class Magnoliopsida; order Poales; family Poaceae; genus Aegilops; species Aegilops longissima. Next base: position 554,147,909 of record CM038677.1, on the reverse strand, counting down.
CTAGTCGTTGCTTGATTGGTCGCAGGAACTGTGGAAACCTTAGTGTTCCTGATATTATTATTTTGTTCCATGGTTTATACCATAATAACTCTGTTAGTATGGGTGGAATTGTTGCTAGACGGTTAAGTCTGAACCGTACTAAGGGCCCCATCTTTGGAGGCATTTATGCTTCACGCCTAGCTGAATATTTTGAAATACCTATTAGGCATGAGGAGAAAGAAGAAACAACATTGCCCCGTGCTTATTTAGATTATAAGAGTATGCTAGCGCATGATTTTCTTGTTAAGAGTCGCGAAGAGGAGCTCAAATATAAATTGTACTTTGATAAACATCACCCTGAGACTATTACTTTGCCTGCTCTCTCTTTGTTTAACTTGTCTACAGGTCCTTACATTGTTCCGTGGGTGGTTGTTCAAGCCTATCGGAATCCTTCACCAGCCCCGGAACCGGAACCACAAGATGAGCCTCCACGACAGTCTGTTTATTCTTGGGATCCTGAGGCGGTTGCCGCCGATGGCGATCGAGTCCTCTTCATCACATTATGATCCCAACTATTCTTCATCGCAGTACGACCCCAGCTACACCTACGGGTATCCTCCAGGCCATCCCTGGCAATAGACCAACTTAGGCCAAAAGCCTAAGCTTGGGGGAGTACGTACTTCTTACCGACATTACATTTATGTTCACACACTCATTGCTAGATGTCGGTGCTCATACTCTTTCACTGTAATATCCATGCTAGTTTATTTCATTTTTCCTGCTTTCATCTTGTGTGTTTAATAAACCTTAAGAAAAAAACAAAACAAAATAGTAGTAGTTTATTTTTCCTGCTGTAGTAGTAATAATTAAAAACAAAACCCAAAAATATTTCCCGTTCTTCTTTTTCTTGTTGGGAGCTTTCTCGTGTAAATAGTTTTATTTTCCTTTCTTTTCTTTGGGGGTCAGTAGGAGAAGACCATAATTAAATTGTTGAAGTGGCTCTTATATGCATCATTGTTCATTTGACCAAGAGCCCATATTACCTTGTCTTCTCCTGTTTATTGAATGCTCGCGGATTCCAGCTTAGTCCAATGCACGTGCACTCTTATTATTATTCACATCGTTCGGTCGTGCAAGTGAAAGGCAATCATGATGATATATGATGGACTGACTGAGATGGGAAAAACTGGTATGAACTCGACCTCTTTTGTTTTTGTAAATATGATGAGTCCATCGTTCCTGATTCAGCTGATTATGAATAAACATGTTTGCAATGACAATTAGAGATCATAGTTGCTTGTGCCATGCTTGATTAGCTATGAGTTATAATGGTTTACCTTGCATGCCAACATGCTATTAAAATGATTGTGATGTGGTATGATAGGGTGGTATCCTCCTTTGAATGATTTAAGTGACTTGACTTGACACATGTTCACGCATGTAGTTGAAACAAATCAACATAGCCTTAACGATATTTATGTTCATGGTGGATTATATCCTACTCATGCTTGTATTCAATGTTTATTAATTTTAATGCATGTTCATGACTGTTGTCGCTCTCTAGTTGGTCGCTTCCCAGTCTTTTGCTAGCCTTCACTTGTACTAAGCGGGAATACTGCTTGTGCATCCAATCCCTTAAACCCCAAAGTTATTCCATATGAGTCCACTATACCTTCCTATATGCGGTATCTACCTGCCGTTCCAAGTAAATTTGTATGTGACAAACTCTAAACCTTCAAATAAACGTTCCATTTTGCATGCTCGAATAGCTCATATATCAACTAGGGCTGCCCTTATCTTCCGTGTTAGGCGGGTTATTCTCAAGAGGAGTGGACTCCGCTCCTCACTCACGAGAAAATGGCTGGTCACGGGATGCCCAGTCCATGCTTTATGCAAACTAAATCAAAATAATTGCAAACAAAACTCCCCACAGGACCCGTTGAATGTTGGAGGCACTCGTTGTTTCGAGCAAGCCATGGATTGATGCTTGTGGAGGAGGGGGAGTATAAACTTTACCATTCTGTTTGGGAACCGCCTATAATTTGTTTAGCATGGAAGATATCATCATCTCTTGGTTGTTATGTTGACAATGAAAGTATGCCGCTCAAAATATAATTTATCTCTATTTCAAAATCGAGCTCTTGCACCTCTACAAATCACTGCTTTCCTCTGCGAAGGGCCTATCTATTTACTTTTATGTTGAGCCATCACCCTCTTATTAAAAAGCACTAGCTGGAGAGCACAACTATCATTTGCATTCCTTACTGTTAATTTATATCGGGTATGACTATGATTGGATCTCTTTTACCATGAATTACAATGTCTAGTCAGTCCTTGATCTTTGAAGGTGCTCTGCATTTATGTTTTGCGGTCTCAGAAAGGGCTAGCGACATACCATCTTGTTATATCATATTATAATTTTTTTGAGAAAGTGTTGTCATCCAAGATTTATTATTATGACTTGCTAGCTGATTATGTTATTGATATGAGTAAACATGAGACCTGAGAATTATTGCAAATGTGGTTAGTTATAATCTTTGCTGAAAACCTGAATGCTGGCTTGACATAGGTACAACAAAAAGAGCAAACAGAGTTTGTAAAAGTTTTTCTTTTTCTCTTTCAGTTTGTCAACTGAATTGCTTGAGGACAAGCAAGGGTTTAAGCTTGGGGGAGTTGATACATCTCCATCGCATCTACTTTTCCAAACACTTTTGCCCTTGTTTTGGACTCTAACTTGTATGATTTGAATGGAACTAACCCGAACTGACGCTGTTTTCAGCAGAATTGCCATGATGCTGTTTTATGTGCAGAAAACAAAAGTTCTCGGAATGACCTGAAACTCCACGGAATATCTTAGAATAAATAATAAAAAATCCTCGCTAAAGATGAAGACCAGGGGGCCCACACCCTGTCCACGAGGGTGGGGGGCGCGCCCACCCCCTACCTCGTGGGCCCCCTGGAGACCCTCCGACGCCAACTCCAACTCCATATATTGACTTTCGGGGAGAAAAAATCAGAGAGAAGAAATCATCGCGTTTTACGATACGGAGCCGCCGCCAAGCCCTAATCTCTCGGGAGGCTGATCAGAGTCCGTTCGGGGCTCCGGAGAGGGGATTCGTCGCCGTCGTCATCATCAACCATCCTCCATCACCAATTTCATGATGCTCACCGCCGTGCGTGAGTAATTCCATCGTAGGCTTGCTGGACGGTGATGGGTTGGATGAGATTTATCATGTAATCGAGTTAGCTTTGTTAGGGTTTGATCCCTAGTATCCACTATGTTCTGAGATTGATGTTGCTATGACTTTGCTATGCTTAATGCTTGTCACTAGGGCCCGAGTGCCATGATTTCAGATCTGAACCTATTATGTTTTCATGAATATATGTGTGTTCTTGATCCTATCTTGCAAGTCTATAGTCACCTATTATATGTTATGATTCGACAACCCCGAAGTGACAATAATCGGGATACTTCTCGGTGATGACCATCACGTCGCCCGAGAAAGTAACCAAGCGGCGGACGTCCTTGCACGCATCGGCGCTAAGCGCGACCCCGTCCGACCCAACATCTTCCTGGAAAGGCTTTTCAAGCCATCTGTGGTGTGGCAAGGGGAGGGCGGCAACAATAGTCCAGATCCGAATACAACTCCAAATCCCGAACACACCGATAGTATCGGGGGCTCAGCCACCGAAATAACACCCTCGGTCCATCTCATTATGGCAGTCATTGCCCCATGGACCGAACCATTCTTGGGCTACATTAATAGGAAGGAGCTTCCCGAAGACCAGAATGAGGATCACCGCATTGTCCGGCGTTCAAAGGCCTACAAGGTTCACGACGGCGAGCTCTACAAGAAAAGTACTACCGGAGTACTTCAAAGATGTATCTTCGAAGAAGAGGGGCGGCAGCTTTTAGCGGAAATTCACGCCGGTCTCGGTGGACACCACGCCGCAGCTCGGGCCCTTATTAGCAAGGCCTTCCGTACTGGGTTTTATTGGCCGACAGCCCGAGCAAACGCACATGACCTCGTCCAACGTTGCGTCGGATGCCAACTTTTCGCCAACCAAAACCACATGCCCCCAACTGCCTTACAAACTATCCCCATTACTTGGCCTTTCGCGGTCTGGGGACTAGACATGGTTGAACCCCTTAAAGGGGGAAGCCATAAGAAAAAATATCTACTGGTCATGGTGGACAAATTCACTAAGTGGATAGAGGCTAAGCCGGTCAAAACGGCTGAGTCCGGCCCGGTGATAGAATTCATATCCGGCATGGTGCACCGTTATGGTGTTTCACACAGCATCATCACCGACAACGGCTCTAATTTCATAGCCGACGAGGTAAAAACCTGGTGTACTAATCTTGGCATTAAACTCGATTACGCCTCCGTCTACCACCCGCAAACCAACGGTCAGGTCAAACGAGCCAATGGTCTTATTATGAGCGGCATCAAACCCAGACTAGTGCGGTCTTCAAAAGAATCAGACAAGCACTGGGTTGAGGAGCTCGACTCCGTACTTTGGGGGCTGCGGACCACGCCCAACCGTACTACCAGATACACACTCTCAAGAGCATAAGTATTCTGCAGTGGGAGAACAAATTACTGTTGAGCAATTGACAGAATTGAGCATAGTTATGAGTATATCTAGGTATGATCATGTATATAGGCATCACGTACGAGACAAGTAGACCGAAACGATTCTGCATCTACTACTATTACTCCACTCACCGACCGATATCCAGCATGCATCTAGAGTATTAAGTTAAAAACAAAGTAATGCTTTAAGCAAGATGACATGATGTAGAGGGATAAATTCATGCAATATGATAAAAACCCCATCTTGTTATCCTCGATGGCAACAATACAATACGTGCCTTGCTGCCCCTTCTTTCACAGGGAAAGGACACCGCAAGATTGAACCCAAAGCTAAGCACTTCTCCCATTGCAAGAACTACCAATCTAGTTGACCAAACCAAACGGATAATTCGAAGAGACTTGCAAAGATAACCAATCATACATAAAAGAATTTAGAGAAGATTCAAATATTCTTCATAGACAATATGGATCATAAACCCACAATTCATCGGTCTCAACAAACACACCGCAAAAAGAATATTACATCGAATAGATCTCCACGAGAGAGGGGGAGAACATTGTATTGAGATCCAAAAAGAGAGAAGAAGCCATCTAGCTACTAGCTATGGACCCGAAGGTCTGAATAAACTACTCACACTTCATCGGAGGGGCTATGGTGATGATGTAGAAGCCCTCCATGGTGGATGCCCCCTCCGGTGGAGCTCCGGAACAGGCCCCTGATACGTCTCCGTCATATCTACTTTTCCAAACACTTTTGCCCTTGTTTTGGACTCTAACTTGTATGATTTGAATGGAACTACCCGGACTGACGTTGTTTTTAGCAGAATTGCCATGATGTTGTTTTATGTGCAGAAAACAAAAGTTCTCGGAATGACCTGTAACTCCACGGAATATCTTAGAATAAATAATAAAAAATCCTCGCCAAAGATGAAGACCAGGGGGCCCACACTCTGTCCACGAGGGTGGGGGGCGCGCCCGCCCCCTACCTCCTGGGCGCCCTGGAGACCCTCCGACGCCAACTCCAACTCCATATATTGGCTTTCAGGGAGAAAAAAAATCAGAGAGAAGAAATCATCGCGTTTTAAGATATGGAGCCACCGCCAAGCCCTAATCTCTCTCGGGAGGGCTGATCTGGAGTCCGTTCCGGGCTCCGGAGAGGGGGATTCGTCGCCGTCGTCCTCATCAACCATCCTCCATCACCAATTTCATAATGCTCACCGCCGTGCGTGAGTAATTCCATCGTAGGCTTGCTGGACGGTGATGGGTTGGATGAGATTTATCATGTAATCGAGTTAGCTTTGTTAGGGTTTGATCCCTAGTATCCACTATGTTCTGAGATTAATGTTGCTATGACTTTGCTATGCTTAATGCTTGTCACTAGGGCCCGAGTGCCATGATTTCAGATCTGAACCTATTATGTTTTCATGAATATATGTGTGTTCTTGATCCTATCTTGCAATTCTATAGTCACCTATTATGTGTTATGATCCGACAACCCCGAAGTGAAAATAATCGGGATACTTCTCGGTGATGACCATAGTTTGAGGAGTTCATGTATTCACTATGTGCTAATGCTTTGTTCCGGTTCTCTATTAAAAGGAGGCCTTAATCCCTTAGTTTCCAATAGGACCCTGCTGCCACGGGAGGGTAGGACAAAAGATGTCATGCAAGTTCTTTTCCATAAGCACGTATGACTATTTACGGAATACATGCCTACATTACATTGATGAATTGGAGCTAGTTCTGTGTCACCCTATGTTATAACTGTTACATGACGAATCGCATCTGGCATAATTATCCATCATCGATCCGGTGCCTCACGAGCTTTCCATATCTTTGGTTTTCGCTTATTTACTTTTCCGTTGCTCTCTTGTTACAATCACTACAAAAATACCAAAAACACTACTTTTGATGTCTTTACTTTTGTTACCGTTACCGCCACTATCATATTACTTTGCTACTAAACACCTTGCTGCAGATACTAAGTTTCCAAGTGTGGTTGAATTGACAACTCAGCTGCTAATACTTGAGAATATTCTTTGGCTCCCCTTGTGTCGAATCAACAAATTTGGGTTGAATACTCTACCCTCGAAAACTGTTGCGATCCCCTATACTTGTGGGTTATCAGCCCCAAGATGGGATCTCGTGGATACAGGAAGTTGCGGTGGTGGAATTAGGTTTTTGGCTCTTGTTCTGATCGTTTGGGGGTACATAGGTATATATAGGAGGAATGAGTACGTCGGTGGAGCAACAGGGGTCCACGAGGCAGGGGGCGCGCCCTAGGGGGGGGCCCACCCTCGTGACCGCCTCTTTTGTTCCTTGGAGTAGGGTCCAAGTCTCCTGGATCACGTTCGGTGAGAAAATCATGTTCCCAAAGGTTTTATTCCGTTTGGACTCCGTTTGATATTCCGTTTCTTCGAAACACTGAAATAGGCAAAAAACAGCAATTCTGGGCTGGGCCTCCGGTTAATAGGTTAGTCCCAAAATAATATAAAAGTGGAAAATAAAGCCCAATATAGTCCAAAATAGTAGATAAATTAGCATGGAGCAATCAAAAGTTATAGATACGTTGGAGACGTATCAGGCATCCCCGAGCTTAATTCCTGCTCGTCCTTGAGTAGGTAAATGATAAAAAGAGAATTTTTGATGCAGAGTGATACTTTGGCATAATTTCAATGTAAATCTTCTTAATTGTGGTATGAATATTCCGATTCAAAAGATTCAAGACAAAAGTTCATATTGACATAAAAATAATAATACTTCAAGCATACTAACTAAGCAATTATGTCTTCTCAAAATAACATGGCCAAAGAAAGTTATCCCTACAAAATCATATAGTCTGGCTATACTCCATCTTCCCCACACAAAATATTTAAATCATGCACAACCCCGATGACAAGCCATGCAATTGTTTCATACATTAACATTTTCAAAACTTTTTCAATCTTCACGCAATACATGAGCGTGAGCCATGGATATAGCACTATATGTGGAATAGAATGGTGGTTGTGGAGAAGACAAAAAATGGGGAAGATAGTCTCACATCAACTAGGCGTATCAACGGGCTATGGAGATGCCCATCAATAGATATGAATGTGAGTGAGTAGGGATTGCCATGCCACGGATGCACTAGAGCTATAAGTATATGAAAGCTCAACAAAAGAAACTAAGTGGGTGTGCATCCAACTCGCTTGCTCACGAAGACCTAGGGCATTTGAGGAAGCCCATCATTGGAATATACAAGCCAACCTCTATAATGAAAAATTCCCACTAGGATATGAAAGTGACAAAATGAGAGACTCTCTATCATGAAGATCTTGGTGCTACTTTGAAGCACAAGTGTGGTAAAAGGATAGTAGCATTGTCCCTTCTCTCTTTTTCTCTCACTTTTTTGGGCCTTTTTTTGGCCTTGCTTTTTTCTTCTTCTTTTTTTATTTTTTCGTCCGGAGTCTCATCCCGACTTATGGGGGAATCATAGTCTCCATCATCCTTTCCTCACTTGGGACAATGCTCTAATAATGATGATCATCACACTTTTATTTTTCTTACAACTCAACAATTACAACTCGATTCTTAGAACAAAGTATGACTCCATATGAATGCCTCCGGCGGTGTACCGGGATATGCAATGAATCAAGAGTGACATGTATGAAAGAAATATGAATGGTGTCTTTGCCACAAATACAATGTCAACTACATGATCATGCTAGCAATATGACAATGATGGAGCGTGTCATAATAAACGGAACGGTGGAAAGTTGCATGGCAATATATCTCGGAATGGCTATGGAAATGCCATGATAGGTAGGTATGGTGGCTGTTTTGAGGAAGATATATGGTGGGTGTATGATACCGGCGAAAAGTGTGTGGTATTAGAGAGGCTAGCAATGGTGGAAGGATGGGAAAAATGCGTATAATCCATGGACTCAACATTAGTCATAAGGAACTCATATACTTATTGCAAAAATCTAGAAGTTATCAAAGCAAAGTATTACGCGCATGCTCCTAGGGGGATAGATTGGTAGGAAAAGACCATCGCTCATCCCCGACCGCCACTCATAAGGAAGACAATCAATAAATAAATCATGCTCCGAGTTCATCACATAACGGTTCACCATACGTGCATGCTACAGGAATCACAAACTTCAACACAAGTATTCTTTAAATTCACAACTACTCAACTAGCATGAATCTAATATCATCATCTTCGTATCTCAAAACAATTATCAAGCATCAAACTTTTCTTAGTATTCAACGCACTCAAAAGAAAGTTTCACATATCTTGAATACCAAGTATATTAATATTAAGAAAATTACCATGCTATTAACGACTCTCAAAATAATCTAAGTGAAGAATGAGATATCAATAGTTTCTTTAAAACAAATCCACCACCGTGCTCTAAAATATCTAAGTGAAGCACTAGAGCAAAAATTATCACGCTCAAAAGATATAAGTGAAGCATTATGAGCAAAACTATCAAGCTCAAAAGATATAAGTGAAGCACATAGAGTATTCCAATTCATGTACGGCTCTCTCAAAAGGTGTGTACAGCAAGGATGATTGTGGAAAACTAACAAGCAAAGACACAAATAATACAAGACGCTCCAAGCAGAACACATATCATGTTGGTGAATAAAAATATAGCTCCAAGTAAATTACCGATGGAAGTAGACGAAAGAGGGGATGCCTTCCGGGGCATCCCCAAGCTTTGAATTTTTGGTGTCCTTGGATTATCTTGGGGGTTCCATTGGCATCCCCAAGCTTAGGCTCTTGCCACTCCTTGTTCCATAATCCATCAAAAGAATTTACCCAAAACTTGAAAACTTCACAACACAAAACTCAATAGAAATCTTGCGAGATCCGTTAGAGAAAGAAAACAAAAGACTACTTTAAGGTACTGTAATGAACTCATTCTTTATTTATATTGGTGTTAAACCTACTGTATTCCAACTTCTCTATGTATTATAAACTATTTTACTAGCCATAGATTCATCAAAATAAGCAAACAACACACGAAAAACATAATCTGTCAAAAACAGAACAGTCTGTAGTAATCTGTAAATAACGCAAACTTCTGGAACTCCAAAAAATCTACCAAACTTATACGACCTAGAAAATTTGTTTTTTGATCATAAGCAATTGGAATCAGTATTTTATCACGTTCTGGTGATTTTTAATAATTCGGGCACTGAGCACAAATTTTCTGGAAATTACAGCAAGATCAAATAACTGTCATCCAAGAAGATCCAATAGGTCTAGCTTGGCACAAACACTAATTAAAACATAAAACCACATCTAAACAGAGGCTAGATGGATTATTTATTCCTAAACAGAAGCAAAAACAAAAAAACGAAAAAAAATTGGTTTGCCTCCCAACAAGCGCTATCGTTTAACGCCCCTAGCTAGGCATAAAAGCAAGGATAGATCTAGGTATTGCCATCTTTGGTAGGCAATCCATAGGTGGCTCTCATGATAGATTCATATGGTAATTTTATTTTCTTTCTAGGGAAGTGTTCCATGCCTTTCTTTAATGGAAATTGGAATCTAATATTCCCTTCCTTCATATCAATAATTGCACCAATCGTTCTAAGGAAAGGTCTACCAAGAATAATAGGGCAAGAAGGATTGCAATCTATATCAAGAACGATAAAATCTACGGGCACATAATTCCTATTTGCAACAATAAGAACATCATTAATTCTTCCCATAGGCTTTTTAATAGTGGAATCCACAAGATGCAAGTTTAGAGAGCAATCATCAAAGTCACGGAAATCTAGCAAATCACACAAGGTTTTGGGGATAGTACAGACGCTAGCACCCAAATCACACAAGGCATGAAAATCATAATTTTTAATTTTAATTTTAATAGTAGGATCCCACTCATATAGAGCTTCATAGGGATAGAGACCTTCAACTCAAGTTTTTCTTCATAAGATTGCATCAAGGCATCAACAATGTGTTCGGTAAAGGCCTTATTTTGACTATAAGCATGAGGAGAATTTAGCACGGATTGCAACAAGGAAATACAATCAATTAAAGAGCAATTTTCATAATTAAATTCCTTGAGATCCAATATAGTGGGTTTAGCAACATATAGGTTTTTATTTCTTTCAATCCCACTTTTATCAATTTCATCATCAAGATCTAAAAACTCCAAATTCTTAGAACGCCTTCTAGGTAAAGGAAGATCATATTCAGTTTCATCAAGATTCATATTGCAAAACAAAGATTTAACGGGGGACACATCAATAACTTTTAGATCTTCATCTTGATTTTCAAAGGAATTGGAAGAACACGCTTTAATAAATGCATCTTTGGAAGCACGCATCCGAGCGGTTCTTTCTTTGCACTCATCAATGGAAATTCTCATAGCTTTGAGAGACTCATTGATATCATGCTTAGGAGGAATAGATCTAAGCTTTAAAGAATCAACCTCAAGAGAAATTCTATCAACATTCCTAGCCAAATCATCAACTTTAAGCAATTTCTCCTCAAGCAAAGCATTAAAATTCTTTTGTGAATTCATAAACTCTTTAACACTACTCTCAAATTCAGAGGGAATCTTATTAAAATTTCCATAAGAGTTGTTGTAGGAATTTCCATAATTATTAGAAGGATTACTAGGATAAGGCCTAGGATTAAAATTCCCTCTATACGCGTTGTTACCAAAATTATTCCTACCAACAAAATTCACATCCATAGATTCATTATTATTATCAATCAAAGTAGATAACGGCATATCATTAGGATCAGAAGAAACACTCTTAGTAGCAAATAATTTCATTAGTTCATCCATCTTTCCACTCACAACATTAATTTCGTCTATCGCATGCACTTTTTTATTAGTAGATCTTTCGGTATGCCATTGAAAATAATTAACCATAATATTATATAGAAGTTTAGTGGCATCTCGTAGAGTGATTTCCATAAAAGTGCCTACCGCGGCCGAATCTAAAAGATTTCTAGAAGCAAAATTCAATCCAGCATAATTTTTTTGTATAATCATCCACAAGTTCAAACCATGAGTAGGACAATTACGTATCATTAATTTCATTCTCTCCCAAGCTTGTGCAACATGTTCATGATCAAGTTGCTTAAAATTCATAATATCGTTCCTAAGAGAGATAATCTTAGCGGAGGAAAATACTTAGAGATAAAAGCATCTTTGCACTTGTTCCAAGAATCAATACTATTTTTAGCGAGAGATGAAAACCACGCTTTAGCACGATCTCTAAGCTTAAAAAGGAAATAGCTTCAATTTAACGACATCATTATCGACATCTTTTTTCTTTTGCATATCACATAAATCAACGAAGCTATTCACATGAGTAGCGGCATCTTCACTAGGAAGGCCGGCGAATTGATCTTTCATAACAAGATTCAACAAAGCAGTATTGATTTCACAAGATTCAGTCTTGGCAAGAGGAGCAATCGGAGTGCTAAGGAAATCATTATTATTGGTATTGGTGAAGTCACACAATTTGGTAGTATCTTGAGCCATCGCGACAAACAAGCAACCAACACACGAGCAAACAAAAGGCAAGCGAGAAAAAGGCAAACGGGAAAGAGAGGACGAGATTGGGAAAGAGAGGGCGAATAAAATGGCAAGGGTGAAGTGGGGGAGAGGAAAACGAGAGGCAAATGGAAAATAATGTAATGCGAGAGATAGGGATTGTGATGGGTACTTGGTATGTCTTGACTTGCTCTTGCGTGAGCCTCCCGACAGCGGCGCAGAAATTCTTCTTGCTACCTCTTGAGCTTGCGTTGGATTTCCCGAAGAGGAGAGGATGATGCAGCAAAGTAGCATAAGTATTTCCCTCAGTTTTTGAGAACCAAGGTATCAATCCAGTAGGAGGCCACACACAAGTCCCTCGTACCTGCACAAAACAATAGCTCCTCGCAACCAACGCGATTAGGGGTTGTCAATCCCTTCACGGTCACTTACGAAAGTGAGATCTGATAGAGATGATAAATAATATTTTTGGTATTTTTGATATAGTGATGCAAAGTAAAAAGTAAAATGCAAAGTAAAAACAAAGCAAGTATTAAAGTGATGGAGATTGATATAATGAGAATAGACCCGGGGGCCATAGGTTTCACTAATGGCTTCTCTCAAGAGCATAAGTATTCTACGGTGGGTGAACAAATTACTGTTGAGCAATTGACAGAATTGAGCATAGTTATGAGTATATCTAGGTATGATCATGTATATAGGCATCACATCCGAGACAAGTAGACCGAAACATTCTGCATCTACTACTATTACTCCACTCGTCGACCGCTATCTAGCATGCATCTAGAGTATTAAGTTAAAAACAGAGTAACACTTTAAGCAAGATGACATGATGTAGAGGGATAAATTCATGCAATATGATAAAAAACCCATCTTGTTATCCTCGATGGCAACAATACAATACGTGCCTTGCTGCCCCTACATCCTTTGGGAAAGGACACCGCAAGATTGAACCCAAAGCTAAGCACTTCTCCCATTGCAAGAACTACCAATCTAGTTGGCCAAACCAAACGGATAATTCGAACACACTTGCAAAGATAACCAATCATACATAAAAGAATTTAGAGAAGATTCAAAAATTGTTCATAGATAATATGGATCATAAACCCACAATTCATCGGTCTCAACAAACACACTGCAAAAAGAATATTACATCGAATAGATCTCCACGAGAGAGGGGGAGAACATTGTATTGAGATCCAAAAAGAGAGAAGAAGCCATCTAGCTACTAGCTATGGACCCGAAGGTCTGAAGTAAACTACTCACACTTCATCGGAGGGGCTATGGTGATGATGTAGAAGCCCTCCGTGGTAGATGACCCCTCCGGCGGAGCTCCGGAACAGGCCCCAAGATGGGATCTCGTGGATACAGGAAGTTGCGGTAGTGGAATTAGATTTTTGGCTCCTGTTCTGATTGTTTGGGGGTACGTAGGTATATATAGGAGGTAGGAGTACGTCGGTGGAGCAACAGGGGCCCACGAGGCAGGGGCGCCTAGGGGGGCACGCCCCACCCTCGTGACCGCCTCTTTGTTCCTTGGAGTAGGGTCCAAGTCTCTGGATCACGTTCGATGAGAAAATCACGTTCCGAAGGTTTTATTCCGTTTGGACTCCGTTTGATATTCCGTTTCTTGAAACATGAAATAGGCAAAAAAAACAGCAATTACGGGCTGGGCCTCCGGTTAATAGGTTAGTCCCAAAATAATATAAAAGTGGAAAATAAAGCCCAATATAGTCCAAAAAAATAGATAAAGTAGCATGGAGCAATAAAAAATTATAGATACGTTGGAGACGTATCAGTCCCTCGAACTCCGATCCAGCCGAGTGTTGAGGGAGATTTTCGTCAGCACGACGGTGTGGTGACGATGATGATGTTCTACCGACGCAGGGCTTCGCCTAAGCACCGCTACAGTATTATCAAGGTGTTCTATGGTGGAGGGGGGCACCGCACACGGCTAAAAGATCAAACGATCAATTGTTGTGTCTCTAGGGTAGACATGATTGAGACACGTCTCCGGTCAATAACCAATAGCAGAACCTGGATGCTCATATTGGCTCCCACATATTCTACGAAGATCTTTATCGGTCAGACCGCATAACAATATACGTTGTTCCCTTTGTCATTGGTATGTTACTTGCCCGAGATTCGACCGTCGGTATCTCAATACCTAGTTCAATCTCGTTACCGGCAAGTCTCTTTACTTGTTCCGTAGTACATCATCCCGCAACTAACTCATTAGTTGCAATGCTTGCAAGGCTTAACTGATGTGCATTACCGAGTGGGCCCAGAGATAACTCTCCGACAAACGGAGTGACAAATCCTAATCTCGAAATACGCCAACCCAACAAGTACCTTTGGAGACACCTGTAGAGCACCTTTATAATCACCCAGTTACGTTGTGACGTTTGGTAGCACACAAAGTGTTCCTCCGTAAACGGAGTTGCATAATCTCATAGTCATAGGAACATGTATAAGTCATGAAGAAAGCAATAGAAACATACTAAACGATCGAGTGCTAAGCTAACGGAATGGGTCAAGTCAATCACATCATTCTCCTAATGATGTGATCCCTTTAATCAAATGACAACTCTTTTGTCCATGGCTAGGAAACATAACCATCTTTGATTAACGAGCTAGTATTAGTAGAGGCATACTAGTGACACTCTGTTTGTCTATGTATTCACACATGTATTATGTTTCCGGTTAATACAATTCTAGCATGAATAATAAACATTTATCATGAAATAAGGAAATAAATAATAAGTTTATTATTGCCTCTAGGGCATATTTCCTCCAGTCTCCCACTTGCACTAGAGTCAATAATCTAGTTCACATCGCCATGTGATTTAACACCAATAATTCACATCACCATGTGATTAACACCCATAGTTCACATCGTCATGTGACCAACACCCAAAGGGTTTACTAGAGTCAATAATCTAGTTCACATCGCTTATGTGATTAACACCCAAAGAGTACTAAGGTGTGATCATGTTTTGCTTGTGAGATAATTTTAGTCAACGGGTCTGTCACATTCAGATCCGTAAGTATTTTGCAGATTCTATGTCTACAATGCTCTGCACGGAGCTACTCTAGCTAATAGCTCCCACTTTCAATATGTATCCAGATTGAGACTTAGAGTCATCTGGATCAGTGTCAAAAACTTGCATCGACGTAACCCTTTACGATGAACCTTTTGTCACCTCCATAATCGAGAAACATATCCTTATTCCACTAAGGATAAGTTTGACCGCTGTCCAGTGATCTACTCCTAGATCACTATTGTACTCCCTTGCCAAACTCAGTGGTAGGGTATAAAATAGATCTGGTACACAGCATGCCATTATTTGTAGAACCTATGCCTGAGGCATAGGGAATGCCTTTCATTATCTTTCTATCTTCTGTCGTGGTCGGGCTTTGAGTCTTACTCAATTTCACACCTTGTAACACATGCAATAACTCTTTCTTTGACTATTCCATTTTGAACTACTTCAAAATCTTGTCTAAGTATGTACTCAGTGAAAAAACTTATCAAGCGTTTTGATCTATCTCTATAGATCTTGATGCTCAATATGTAAGCAGCTTCACCGAGGTCTTTCTTTGAAAAACTCCTTTCAAACACTCCTTTATGCTTTGCAGAATAATTCTACATTATTTTCGATCAACAATATGTCATTCGCATATACTTATCAGAAATGTTGTAGTGCTCCCACTCACTTTCTTGTAAATACAGGCTTCACCGCAAGTCTGTATAAAACTATATGCTTTGATCAACTCATCAAAGCGTATATTCCAACTCCGAGATGCTTGCACCAGTCCATAGATGGATCGCTAGAGCTTGCACATTTCGTTAACACCTTTAGGATCGACAAAACCTTCTGGTTGCATCATATACAACTCTTCTTTAATAAATCCATTAAGGAATGCAGTTTTGTTTATCCATTTGCCAGATTTCATAAAATGCGGCAATTGCTAACATGATTCAGACAGACTTAAGCATAGATACGAGTGAGAAACTCTCATCGTAGTCAACACCTTGAACTTGTCGAAAACCTTTTGCGACAATTCTAGCTTTGTAGATAGTAACACTACTATAAGTGTCCGTCTTCCTCTTGAAGATCCATTTAATCTCAATGGCTTGCCGATCATTGTGCAAGTCAATCAAAGTCCATACGTTGTTCTCATACATGGATCCCATCTCAGATTTCATGGCCTCAAACCATTTTGCGGAATCTGGGCTCATCATCGCTTCCTCATAGTTCGTAGGTTCATCATGGTCTAGTAACATGACTTCCAGAACAGGATTACCGTACCACTCTGGTGCTGACCGTACTCTGGTTGACCTACGAGGTTTGGTAGTAACTTGATCTAAAGTTTCATGATCATCATCATTAACTTCCTCACTAATTGGTGTAGGCATCACTGGAACAGATTTTTGTGATGAACTACTTTCCAATAAGGGAGCAGGTACAGCTACCTCATCAAGTTCTACTTTCCTCCCACTCACTTCTTTCGAGAGAAACTCCTTCTCTAGAAAGGATCCATTCTTAGCAACGAATATCTTGCCTTCGGATATGTGATAGAAGGTGTACCCAACTTTCTCCTTTGGGTATCCTATGAAGACACATTTCTCCGATTTGAGTTTGAGCTTATCAGGATGAAACTTTTTCTTATAAGCATCACAACCTCAAACTTTAAGAAACGACAACTTTGGTTTCTTGCCAAACCACAGTTCATACGGTGTCGTCTCAACGGATTTAGATGGTGCCCCTTTTTAACGTGAATACAACTGTCTCTAATGCATAACCCCAAAACTATAGTGGTAAATTGGTAAGAAACATCATAGATCGCACCATATCTAATAAAGTACGGTTATGACGTCCGGACACACCATTACGCTATGGTGTTCCAGGTGGCGTGTGTTGTGAAACTATTTTGCATTGTTTCAAATGAAGACCAAACTCGTAACTCAAATATTCTCCTCCACGATCAGATCGTAGAAACTTTATTTTCTTGTTACGATGATTTTCCACTTCACTCTGAAATTATATGAACTTTTCAAATGTTTCAGACTTTATGTTTCATCAAGTACATATACCCATATCTGCTCAAATCATCTGTGAAGGTCAGAACATAACGATACCTGTCGCGAGCCTCAATATTCATCGAACCACATACATCAGCATGTATGATTTCCAACAAATCTCTTGCTCGCTCATTGTTCCGGAGAACGGTGTTTTAGTCTTCTTGCACAAGAGGCATGGTTCACAAGCATCAAGTGATTCGTAATCAAGTGATTCCAAAAGCCCATCAGCATGGAGTTTCTTCATCCGCTTTACACCAATATGACCTAAACGGCAGTGCCACAAATAAGTTGCACTATCATTATTAACTTTGCATCTTTTGGCTTCAATATTATGAATATGTGTATCACTACGATCGAGATCCAACGAACCATTTTCATTGGGTGTGTAACCATATAAGGTTTTATTCATGTAAACAGAACAACAATTATTCTCTAACTTAAATGAATAACCGTATTGCAATAAACATGATCAAATCTTATTCATGCTCAACGCAAACACCAAGTAACACTTATTTAGGTTCAACACTAATCCCGAAACTATAGGGAGTGTGCGATGATGATCATATCAATCTTGGAACCACTTCCAATACACATCGTCACTTCATCCTTAACTAGTTTCTCTTCATTATGCAACTCCCGTTTCGAGTTACTACTCTTTAGCAACTGAATCAGTATTAAGTACCGAGGGGTTGCTATAAACACTAGTAAAGTACGCATCAATACCATGTATATCAAATATACTTTTGTTAACTTTTTCCATCCTTCTTATCCGCCAATTTTTTGGGGTAGTACCTCTTCCAGTGACCAGTCCTTTTTGCAGTAGAAGCACTCAGTATCAGGCTTAGGTCCAAACTTGGGCTTCTTCACTTGAGCAGCAACTTGCTTGCCGTTCTTCTTGAAGTTCCCCTTCTTTCCCTTTGCCCTTTTCTTGAAACTAGTGATCTTGTTAACCATCAACACCTGATGCTCTTTTCTTGATTTCTACTTTCGCCGATCTCAACATCGCGAAGAGCTCGGGAATTACTTTCGTCATCCCTTGCATATTATAGTTCATCATGAAGTTCTACTAACTTGGTGATGGTGACTAGAGAATTCTGTCAATCACTATTTTATCTGGAAGATTAACTCCCACTTGATTCAAGCGATTGTAGTACCTAGACAATCTGAGCATATGCTCACTGCTTGAGCTATTCTCCTCCATATTTTAGCTATAGAACTTGTTGGAGACTTCATATCTCTCAACTCGGGTATTTGCTTGAAATATTAACTTCAACTCCTGGAACATCTCATATGGTCCATGACGTTCAAAACTTCTTTGAAGTCCCGATTCTAAGTCATTAAGCATGGTGCACTAAACTATCAAGTAGTCATCATATTAAGCTAGCCAAACGTTCATAACGTCTGCATTTGCTCCTGCAATAGGTCTGTCACCTAGCGGTGCATCAAGGACATAATTCTTCTGTGTAGCAATGAGGATAATCCTCAGATCACGGATACAATCCGCATCATTACTACTAATATCTTTCAACATAGTTTTTCTCTAGGAACTATCAAGATAAACATAGGGAAGCAACAACGTGAGCTATTGATCTACAACATAGATATGCTAATACTACCAGGACTAAGTTCATGATAAATTTAAGTTCAATTAATCATATTACTAAAGAACTCCCACTTAGATAGACATCTCTCTAATCCTCTAAGTGATCACGTGATCCAAATCAACTAAACCATAACCGATCATCACGTGAAATGGAGTAGCTTTCAATGGTGAACATCTCTATGTTGATCATATCTACTATATGATTCACGCTCGACCTTTCGGTCTCAGTGTTCCGAGGCCATATCTGCATATGCTAGGCTCGTCAAGTTTAACTGAGTATTCTGCGTGTGCAAAATTGGCTTGCACCGTTGTAGATGGACGAGAGCTTATCACACCCGATCATCACATGGTGTGCAGGCACGACGAACTTTGGCAACGGTGCATACTCGGGAGAACACTTTTATCTTGAAATTTAGTGAGAGATCATCTTATAATGCTACCGTCAATCAAAGCAAGATAAGATGCATAAAAGATAAACATCACATGCAATCAATATAAGTGATATGATATGGCCATCATCATCTTGTGCTTGTGATCTCCATCTCCGAAGCACCATCATGATCACCATCGTCACCGGCGCGACACCTTGATCTCCATCGTAGCATCGTTGTCGTCTCGCCAATCTTATGCTTCTACGACTATCGCTGCCGCTCAGTGATAAAGTAAAGCATTACAGGGCGATTGCATTGCATACAATAAACGACAACCATATGGCTCTTGCCAGTTGCCGATAACTCGGTTACAAAACATGATCATCTCATACAATAAAATTTAGCATCATGCTTTGACCATATCACATCACAACATGCCCTGCAAAAACAAGTTAGACGTCCTCTACTTTGTTGTTGCAAGTTTTACGTGGCTGCTACGGGCTGAGCAAGAACAGTTCTTACCTACGCATCAAAACCACAACGATAGTTTGTCAAGTTGGTGCTGTTTTAACCTTTGCAAGGACCGGGCGTAGCCACACTCGGTTCAACTAAAGTTGGAGAAACTCACACCCGCCAGCCACCTGTGTGCAAAGCACGTCGGTAGAACCAGTCTCGCGTAAGCGTACGCGTAATGTCGGTCCGGGCCGCTTCATCCAACAATACCGCCGAACCAAAGTATGACATGTTGGTAAGCAGTATGACTTATATCGCCCACAACTCACTTGTGTTCTACTCATGCATATGACATATACGCATAAAACCAGGCTCGGATGCCACTGTTGGGGAACGTAGTAATTTCAAAAAAATTCCTACGCACACGCAAGATCATGGTGATGCATAGCAACGAGAGGGGAGAGTGTTGTCCACGTACCCTCGTAGACCGAAAGCGGAAGCGTTAGCACAACGCGATTGATGTAGTCGTACGTCTTCACGATCCGACCGATCAAGTACCGAATGCACGGCACCTCCGAGTTCAGCACACGTTCAGCCCGATGACGTCCCTCGAACTCCGATCCAACCGAGTGTTGACGGAGAGTTTCATTAGCACGACGGCGTGGTGACGATGATGATGTTCTACCGATGCAGGGTTTCGCCTAAGCACCGCGACAGTATTATCGAGGTGGACTATGGTGGAGAGGGGCACCGCACATGGCTAAAAGATCAAACGATCAATTGTTGTGTCTCTAGGGTGCCCCCTGCCCCCGTATATAAAGGAGCAAGGGGGGAGGTGCGGCCGACCAGGAGGGGGCGCGCCAGGAGGAGTCCTACTCCCACCGGGAGTAGGACTCCCTCCCTTTTCCTTGTTGGATTATGAGAAGAGGGGGAAAGAGGTGGAGGAGAAGAAGGAAAGGGGGAGGGGGGCGCCCCCCTCTCCTTGTCCTATTCGGACTAGGGGGAGGGGCGTGGCCCTTGCCTGCCGCCGCCTCCTCTTCTCCACTAAGGCCCACTATGGCCCATTAACCCCGGGGTTCCGGTAACCTCCCAGATTACTCAGTAAAATCCCGATTTCACCCGGAACACTTCCGATATCCAAATATAGGCTTCCAATATATCAATCTTCATGTCTCAACCATTCCGAGACTCCTCATCATGTCCGTGATCACATCCCGGACTCCGAACAATCTTCGGTACATCAAAACATATAAACTCATAATATAACTGTCATCGAAACGTTAAGCGTGCAGACCCTACAGGTTCGAGAACTATGTAGACATGACCGAGACACGTCTTCAGTCAATAACCAATAGCGGAACCTGGATGCTCATATTGGCTCCCACATATTCTACGAAGATCTTTATCAGTTAGACCGCATAACAACATACGTTGTTCCCTTTGTCATCGGTATGTTACTTGCACGAGATTCGATCATCGGTATCTCAATACCTAGTTCAATCTCGTTACCGGCAAGTCTCTTTACTCGTTCCGTAGTACATCTTCCCGCAACTAACTCATTAGTTGCAATGCTTGCAAGGCTTAAGTGATGTGCATTACCGAGTGGGCCCAGAGATACCTCTCCGACAATCAGAGTGACAAATCCTAATCTCGTAATACGCCAACCCAACAAGTACCTTTGGAGACACCTGTAGAGCACCTTTATAATCACCCAGTTATGTTGTGACGTTTGGTAGCACACAAAGTGTTCTTCTGGTAAACGGGAGTTGCATAATCTCATAGTCATAGGAACATGTATAAGTCATGAAGAAAGCAATAGCAACATACTAAACGATCGAGTGCTAAGCTAACGGAATGGGTCAAGTCAATCACATTATTCTCCTAATGATGTGATCCCTTTAATCAAATGAAAACTCTTTTGTCCATGGCTAGGAAACATAACGAGCTAGTCTTAGTAGAGGCATACTAGTGACACTCTGTTTGTCTATGTATTCACACATGTATTATGTTTCCGGTTAATACAATTCTAGCATGAATAATAAACATTTATCATGAAATAAGGAAATAAATAATAACTTTATTATTGCCTCTAGGGCATATTTCCTTCAACAACCGCCTAGAGCCGAACCCCTGGAACGCGGCCAGACTCCGAAGGTTCTATGCCTAGCACCGAATTCTTTGTTCGTCTCCTTCTCCTCTATAGTTTGCATTACTTTTTCTCTCTTTTCCACCTTTATTTTTTCGCTTTAAAGCTCTCATACGGCTCGACCGAACACCGCTGACGTACACATCTTTATATATGTACGTCCATTATACCTGGGGGCTTCTTGGACAACAGCTTTTTCATTATTCACAGAGCATCAAGCTCTTCACATATGTGTTTTCTTCCATATGTACCTTTTCTTCACCATTATATGCACCGATATGACTTAAGTTTTGGCGAAGTTGGGTTGCCTGGCTCCTGTGCTTATGCCCTACGTTCCCGTTAGTTCGGCTAGGGCATAAAGGGAGCACCTCTGCGATTGTTACTGCCGGGTCATCCGGATGTGTACATCAGACTGGGTGAAGCCGAAAGCTAGCGTTCTTAAGGGAATATTCGGTCGGTGAATTAAAGACGTCTTTTCATTTGTTCCATTGCAAACCCCAAGTAGTTATATACACTGTGATTTTCCCATCACAATTCAGACATGTACATTAAATGCATGCACACCTAGGGAAAGGAACCCTTAAGGGAACTATTCTCTTTGGAAGATGTTTCTTACAATCTCAATGTAATATAACATAGCTAGCCGGATACAACTTGTATGTTCAAGCAACTATGACCCCTATGCCTAGTTTTCCATGCATACCCCGGCCTATTCGGCCGTGACGGTATTGGGAAACACTCCGCACCTTCTGGTCCGGAGGTTGAAGCAAAAAGGTTTGGCATGACAAATGATATACAATTCAGCTAGAGTTCAACATGATGAGGAAAGTACATAGTCACTTAGACTCGAACACTTCCTCCTCTACACCGTCCAACAGGTAGTCTAACTTACAATCCTGTTGGGAATATTTAGCGGCCACCTCTACTTGGTCATATACTAAACTAACGGGAATTTCTTCCCCATTTGACCCTAGCGGTCCAACCCGGGCCATGTGATTAGGATCCAGATTGGTATATCGCGTTTTCACCATGGCCCAGGCCTCTCGCGCACCCTCTCGGCAGGCCGATATCTTCCATAGTCGGATACGTCGCCGCGCTCCCTTGAACAGCTCTACAAGCTCCTCCATAGTTCCTGGAGGGGAGGCGGATGGCCATAAGGCCTTGGCAACACACCGCATGGCCAGCCAAGCATGCTCTTGCACTTGCGAAAGTCTTTGCAGCAGATCACTTGATGATTCGGACACCTCCTCCTCAGGACAGCCCGTCAATATACCTGCAATCATAACTATATCAGTTCCATTTATCTCTGAACTACTCTAAAAATAGTTCAGATACATACTGAATATGCCGCCCCGCAGCTTCTTGTTCTCCTTCACGGAGTCGGCTAGCTGGGCACGCACATCTTTCAACTCTTCACCCAATGTAGTGTTGGAATCCTGTAGCTTGTTGATACGTCTCCAACGTATCTATAATTTTTTATTGTTCCATGCTATATTATATTCTACTTTGGACATTATTGGGCTTTATTTTACTTTTATATTATTTTTGGGACTAACCTATTAACATGAGGCCCAGCCCAGAATTGCTGTTTTTTGCCTATTTCAGAGTTTCGCAGAAAAAGAATATCAAACGGAGTCCAAACGGAATGAAACCTTCGGGAACGTGATTTTCGGAACGAACATGATCCAGAGGATTTGGACCCTACGTCAACACATCAACCAGGAGGGCACGAGGTAGGGGGCGCGCCTACCCCTCCAGGGCGCACCCTCCACCCTCGTGGGTCCCATGTTGCTCCACCGACGTACTCCTTCCTCCTATATATACCTACGTACCCCCAAACTACCAGATACGGAGCCAAAAACCTAATTCCATCGCCGCAACCTTCTGTACCCGTGAGATCCCATCTTGGGTCCTGTTCCAGAGCTCCGCCGGAGGGGGCATCGATCACGGAGGGCTTCTACATCAACACCATAGCCTCTCCGATGATGTGTGAGTAGTTTACCTCAGACCTTCGGGTCCATAGTTATTAGCTAGATGGCTTCTTCTCTCTTTTTGGATCTCAATACAATGTTCTCCCCCTCTCTAGTGGAGATATATTCGATATAATCTTCTTTTGCGGTGTGTTTGTTGAGAACGATGAATTGTGGGTTTATGATCAAGTTTACCTATGAACAATATTTGAATCTTCTCTGACTTCTTTTATGTATGGTTGGTTATCTTTGCAAGTCTCTTCGAATTATCAGTTTGGTTTGGCCTACTAGATTGATCTTTCTTGCAATGGGAGAAGTGCTTAGCTTTGGGTTCAACCTTGCGGTGTCCTTTCCCAGTGAAAGTAGGGGCAGCAAGGCACGTATTGTATTGTTGCTATCGAGGATAACAAGATGGGGTTTATATCATTGCATGAGTTTATCCCTCTACATCATGTCATCTTGCTTAAGGCGTTACTCTGTTCTTATGAACTTAATACTCTAGATGCATGCTGGATAGCGGTCGATGTGTGGAGTAATAGTAGTAGATGCAGGCAGGAGTCGGTCTACTTGTCTCGGACGTGATGCCTATATACATGATTGTACCTAGATATTCTCATAACTATGCTCAATTCTGTCAATTGCTCAACAGTAATTTGTTCACCCACAGTAATACTTATGCTCTTGAGAGAAGCCACTAGTGAAACCTATGGCCCCCGGGTCTATTTTCCATCATATTAATTTCCCGACAACAGGCTATTTCTGACGCCATTCTTATTTTACTTTCTTTACTTTGCATCTTTATCATAAAAATACCAAAAATATTATCTTATCATATCTATCAGATCTCACTCTCGTAAGTGACCGTGTAGGGATTGACAACCCCTTATCGCGTTGGTTGCGAGGATTTATTTGTTTGTGTAGGTGCAAGGGACTCGTGCGTGGCCTCCTACTGGATTGATACCTTGATTCTCAAAAACTGAGGGAAATACTTACGTTACTTTGCTGCATCACCCTTTCCTCTTCAAGGGAAAACCAACGCAGTGCTCAAGAGCTAGCAAGAAGGATTTCTAGCGCCGTTGCCGGGGAGTCTGCGCAAAAGTCAACATACCAAGTACCCATCACAAACCCTTATCTCCCGCATTACATTATTTGCCATTTGCCTCTTGTTTTCCTCTCCCCCACTTCACCCTTGCCGTTTTATTCGCCCTCTCTTTTTCATTCGCCTTCTTCCCGTATGTATCTTTGTTTGTGTTTCCTTGTGCCTTCTATATGCTTGCATCTTCGCTTGCTGAAAATCTACTGATATGGATCCACTTAAAGTGTTCTACTTGGATCATCTTGATCCTTATGCTCGTCTTTGAAACCCCAACTAGCCTAGTTGATGGAAATCTTTAGACGAGCATGCTCATTTTGTGCGTCATTGTTTGTCTGAAAAAGGGAAGCTCTTATGGTATCATATAAATAGTTTGCTATGCTATGCTTGGAATCTTTGTGAAACTTGTGATTTTACTTGTTGCTCTAAGAACCCTAAAAAACACCTTCCCTACCTATGTGAGTTCAATGATAATGAAATCTTATCTTCTTATGCAAAGGGTGTTTATAGCTACTATGATATCGAACAAATTGAAGAATTTGTCATTTTTAAGGGTGCTAATGAAGTTGCTTCTTTGATTTAAAAGTATGATTTTACTCTCAATAAATCTGAAAATTCCGTCATACTTAAATATTGCAATGAAAACTTTGCTCATAATGTCTATGTCCAAGAATTTGTTGAAAGAATGACCGTTGCTTTGGAAGAAAATAATGATATGCATGAATCTACAAATAATGATGATTCTGATGATTTGGTTGAAATATCCCTTGATGAACATGGTGCTTGCTATTCTTGTGGCCATGATGCCAATATTTATGAAGACGAATTTGCTATAGTTCCTTATGTTAAAAATGAGATTGTAGCTATTGCACCCATGCTTGATAGTTCCCTCAATGAAAAGCATGATTTCAATGATTTTACTATAAATTCTCTTGATGTCAATTGTGCTAATAATATGCAAAACCCTAAGCTTGGGGATGCTATTTTTGCTATGTCTACTACTTGTTGCAATGATCATGATTGGGGTGATTCTTCTTATGATCTTGAAAATTTATTTAATCCCCATGATGAATATGAGATTGATAATATTGTTTGCAATAATATTGAAAGTGGGTTTGGAAGAGTGTCAACTTTAGATCCCACATATTTGGAGAATATTCAATCTTTTGAAATTTTTGATAAAAGTGGGTTTGGAGAGGTCATGACTTTAATTAATGTTAATCCCACTATTTCGGAAGAGTGTCAACTTTGCATGCATGTGGACGTGTTGAAAATATTTTATGTGATAGCTAGTTTGTTGAATTTTCTTATGATCCCACATGTAATTATTATGAGAGAGGAAAATATGGTTGTAGAAATTTTCATGTTACTAATTTACCTCTCGTTATGTTGAGATTGCTATTGTTTCTTTCCGCTTCCTTGCATATGCTAGTTTTTGCTTGCCTTGATAATTTGTTTGCCTATAAAATTCCTATGCATAGGAAGTATGTTAGACTTATATGTGTTTGTCACATGCTATATGATGCTCTCTTTGTGCTTCAATTCTTGTCTTTGATGTGAGCATCATTAAAATTATCTATGCCTAGCTAGGGGCGTTAAACGATAGCGCTTGTTGGGAGGCAACCCAATTTTATTTTTAGTTTTTTGCTTTTTGTTTCTGTTTAAGAATAAATATTTGTTCTAGCCTATGGTTATATGTGTTTTTATGTTTCAATTAGTGTTTGCGCCAAGTTTAACCTATAGGATCTTCTTGGATGATAGTTATTTGATCTTGCTGAAAATTGCAGAAACTTTCTGTTCACGAAAATAATTGTTAAAAATCACCAGAACGTGATAAAATATTGATTCAAATTGCTTATGATCAATAAACAAATTGTCTAGGTCGTCCTATTTTGGCTGAAGTTTTGTAGTTCCAGAAGTTTGTGTTAGTTACAGATTACTAAAGACTGTTCTGTTTTTGACAGATTCTGTTTTTCGTGTGTTGTTTGCTTATTTTGATGAATCTATGGCTAGTAAAAGAGTTTATAAACCATAGAGAAGTTGGAATACAGTAGGTTTAACACCAATATAAATAAATAATGATTTCATTACAGTACCTTGAAGTGGTCTTTTGTTTTCTTTCGCTAACGGAGCTCACGAGATTTTCTGTTAAGTTTTGTGTTGTTAAGTTTTCAAGTTTGGGGTAAAAGATTTGATGGATTATGGAACAAGGAGTGCCAAGAGCCTAAGCTTGGGGATGCCCATGACACCCCAATATAATCTAAGGACACCTAAAAGCCAAAGCTTGGGGATGCCCCGGAAGGCATCCCCTCTTTCATATTTTTATTCACCACATGATATGTGCTTTGCTTGGAGCGTCTTGTATGATTTGAGTATTTGCCTTTTAGTTTACCACAATCATCTTTGCTGTACACACCATTTGAGAGAGACACACTTGATTCGGAAATTATTAGAATACTCTATGTGCTTCATTTATATCTTTTGAGTTATATAGTTTTTGCTCTAGTGCTTCACTTATATCTTTTAGAGCACGGTGGTGGATTTGTTTTATAGAAACTATTGTTCTCTCATGCTTCACTTAGATTATTTTGAGAGTCCTACAAAACATCATGGTAGTTTGCTTTAACAATAATAGGCATTCAAGATTAGTAAAGAAAAAAATAAAAATTCTTATGAGTGTGTTGAATACTATGAGAAGTTTGATGCTTGATAATTGTTTTGAGATATGAAGATGGTGATATTAGAGTCATGCTAGTTGAGTAGTTTTGATTTGAGAAATACTTGTGTTGAAGTTTGTGATTCCCGTAGCATGCACGTATGGTGAACCGTTATATGATGAAGTCGGAGCATGATTTATTTATTGATTGTCTTCCTTATGAGTGGCGGTCGGGGACGAACGATGGTCTTTTCCTACCAATCTATCCCCCTAGGAGCATGCGTGTAATACTTTGCTTTGATAACTTGTAGATTTTTGCAATAAGTATATGAGTTCTTTATGACTAATGTTGAGTACATGGATTATACGCACTTTTCTTCCTTCCACCATTGCTAGCCTCTCTAATACTGCGCACTTTTCGCCTGTATCATATACCCACCATATACCTTCCTCAAAACAGCCACCATACCTACCTATCATGGCATTTGCATAGCCATTCCGAGATATATTGCCATGCAACTTACCACCATTCCGTTTACTATGACACGCTCCATCATTGTCATATTGCTTCGCATGATCATGTAGTTGACATTGTATTTGTGGCAAAGCCACCATTCATAATTCTTTCATACCTGTCACTCTTGATTCATTGCATATCCCGGTACACCGCCGGAGGCATTCACATAGAGTCATATTTTTTCTAAGTATTGAGTTGTAATTGTTGAGTTGTAAGTCAATAAAAGTGTGATGATCATCATTTTTAGAGCATTGTCCCAAGTAAGGAAAGGATGATGGAGACTATGATTCTCCCACAAGTCGGGATGAGACCCCGGACGAAAAAAAAGGAGGCCATAAAAAAGGCCCAAATAAAAAAAATGAGAGAAAAAGAGAGAAGGGACAATGTTACTATCCTTTTACCACACTTTTGCTTCAAAGTAGCACCATGATCTTCATGATAGAGAGTCTCCTATGATATCACTTTCATATACTAGTGGGAAATTTTCATTATAGAACTTGGCTTGTATATTCCAATGATGGGCTTCCTCAAAATGCCCTAGGTATTCATGAGCAAGCGAGTTGGATGCACACCCACTTAGTTTCTTTTATTGAGCTTTCATGTACTTATAGCTCTAGTGCATCCGTTGCATGGAAATCCCTACTCACTCACATTGATATCTATTGATGGGCATCTCCATAGCCCATTGATACGCCTAGTTGATGTGAGACTATCTTCTCCTTTTTGTCTTCTCCACAA
Source organism: Aegilops longissima (assembly GCA_021605205.1). Lineage (NCBI taxonomy): Eukaryota > Viridiplantae > Streptophyta > Magnoliopsida > Poales > Poaceae > Aegilops > Aegilops longissima. Next base: position 554,119,188 of record CM038677.1, on the reverse strand, counting down.
CCACCATTCTATTCCACATATAGTGCTATGTCCATGGCTCACGCTCATGTATTGTGTGAAGATTGAAAAAGTTTGAGAACGTCAAAAGTATGAAACAATTGCTTGGCTTGCCATCGGGGTTGTGCATGATTTAAATATTTTGTGTGGTGAAGATAGAGCATAGCCAGACTATATGATTTTGTAGGGATAACTTCCTTTGGCCATGTTATTTTGAGAAGACATAATTGCTTAGTTAGTATGCTTGAAGTATTATTATTTTATGTCAATATTAAACTTTTTGTCCTGAATCTTTCGGATCTGAATATTCATACCACAATTAAGAAGAATTACATTGAAATTATGCAAGGTAGCATTCCACATCAAAAATTCTGTTTTTATCATTTACCTACTCGAGGACGAGCATGAATTAAGCTTGGGGATGCTTGATACGTCTCCAACGTATCTATAATTTTTTATTGTTCCATGCTATATTATATTCTGTTTTGGACATTATTGGGCTTTATTATACACTTTTATATTATTTTTGGGACTAGCCTATTAACCGGAGGCCCAGCCCAGAATTGCTGTTTTTTTACCTATTTCAGAGTTTCGCAGAAAAAGAATATCAAACGGAATGAAACCTTCGGGAACGTGATTTTCAGAACGAACGTGATCCAGAGGACTTGGACCCTACGTCAAGACATAAACAGGAGGGCACGAGGTAGGGGGCGCGCCTACCCCCCCAGGGCGCGCCCTCCACCCTCGTGGGCCCCCTGTTGCTCCACCGACGTACTCCTTCCTCCTATATATACCTACGTACCCCCAAACTACCAGATACGGAGCCAAAAACCTAATTCCACCGCCGCAACCTTATGTACCCGTGAGATCCCATCTTGGGGCCTGTTCCGGAGCTCCGCCGGAGGGGGCATCGATCACGGAGGGCTTCTACATCAACGCCATAGCCTCTCCGATGATGTGTGAGTAGTTTACCTCAGACCTTCGGGTCCATAGTTATTAGCTAGCTGGATTCTTCTCTCTTTTTGGATCTCAATACAATGTTCTCCCCCTCTCTAGTGGAGATCTATTCGATGTAATCTTCTTTTGCGGTGTGTTTGTTGAGACCGATGAATTGTGGGTTTATGATCAAGTTTATCTATGAACAATATTTGAATCTTCTCTGAATTCTTTTATGTATGATTGGTTATCTTTGCAAGTCTCTTTGAATTATCAGTTTGGTTTGGCCTACTAGATTGATCTTTCTTGCAATGGGAGAAGTGCTTAGCTTTGGGTTCAATCTTCATGTGTCCTTTCCAGTGTGATGAGGGGCAGCAAGGCATGTATTGTATTGTTGCCATCGAGGATAACAAGATGGGGTTTATATCATATTGCATGAGTTTATCCCTCTACATCATGTCATCTTACTTAAGGAGTTACTCTGTTCTTATGAACTTAATACTCTAGATGCATGCTGGATAGCGGTCCATGTGTGGAGTAATAGTAGTAGATGCAGGCAGGAGTCGGTCTACTTGTCTCGGACATGATGCCTATATACATGATCATACCTTGATATTCTCATAACTATGTGATGTCTACTACGCAACCTTCTTCTTGTAGACGTTGTTGGGCCTGCAAGTGCACAGGTTTGTAGGACAGTAGCAAATTTCCCTCAAGTGGATGGCCTAGGTTTATCAATCCGTGGGAGGCGTAGGATGAAGATGGTCTCTCTCAAGCAACCCTGCAACCAAATAACAAAGAGTCTCTTGTGTCCCCAACACACCCAATACAATGGTAAATTGTATAGGTGCACTAGTTCGGCGAAGAGATGGTGATACAAGTGCAATATGGATGGTAGATAAAGGTTTTTGTAATCTGAAAATATAAAAACAACAAGGTAACTAATGATAAAAGTGAGCACAAACGGTATTACAATGATAGGAAACAAGGCCTAGTGTTCATACTTTCACTAGTGCAAGTTCTCTCAACAATAATAACATAGATAGATCATATAACAATCCCTCAACATGCAACAAAGAGTCACTCCAAAGCCACTAATAGCGGAGAACAAAGTTAGAGATTATGGTAGGGTACGAAACCACCTCAAAGTTATTCTTTCGGATCAATCTATTCAAGAGTTCGTACTAGAATAACACCTTAAGACACAAATCAACCAAAACCCTAATGTCACCTAGATACTCCATTGTCACCTCAAGTATCCGTGGGCATGATTATACGATATGCATCACACAATCTCAGATTCATCCAACCAACATAAAAGTACTTCAAAGAGTGCCCCAAAGTTTCTACCGGAGAGTCAAGAAAACGTGTGCCAACCCCTATGAATAGGTTCATGGGCGGAACCCGCAAGTTGGTCACCAAAACATACATCAAGTGGCACGTGATATCCCATTGTCACCACAGATAAACACGGCAAGACATACATAAAGTGTTCTCAAATCAAAGACTCAATCTGATAAGATAACTTCAAGAGGGAAACTCAATTCATCACAAGAGAGTAGAGGGGGAGAAACATCATAAGATCCAACTATAATAGCAAAGCTCGCGATACATCAAGATCGTGCCATAGAGAGAACACGAGAGAGAGATCAAACACATAGCTACTGGTACATACCCTCAGCCCCGAGGGTGAACTACTCCCTCCTCGTCATGGAGAGCGCCGGGATGATGAAGATGGCCACCGGTGATGGCTTCCCCCTCCGGCAGGGTGCCGGAACGGGCTCCCGAGAGGTTTTTGGTGGCTACAGAGGCTTGTGGCGGCGGAACTCCCGATCTATCTTGATATTCGATGGTTTTAGGGTACGTAGGCATATATAGGCGAAATAAGTCGGTCGGGGGGTGCTCGAGGGGTCCACGAGACAGGGGGCCGCGCCCTTTAGGGGGGGGGTGCCCCCTATCTCCTGGGCTCCTCGAGTATCTTCTGATTTGATCTCCAAGCCTCCAGGATGGTATTCTTCCAAAAAATCACGATGCCGAAGGTTTCATTCCGTTTGGACTCCGTTTGATATTCCTTTCCTTTGAAATACTGAAACACGCAATAAAACAACAATATGTGGTTAGTCCCAAAAGTAATATAAAAGTGTATAATAAAGCCCAATATTGCCCAAAACAGTAGCTAATATAGCATGGAGCAATCAAAAATTATAGATACGTTGAAGACGTATGAAGCATCCCCAAGCTTAATTCCTGCTCGTCCTCGAGTAGGTAAATGATAAAAAGATAATTTTTGATGTGGAATGCTAGTTGGCATAATTTCATTGTAATTCTTCTTAACTGTGATATGAATATTTAGATTCGAAAGATTCAAGACAAAAGTTTAATATTGACATAAAAAATAATAATACTTCAAGCATACTAACAAAGCAACCATGTCTTCTCAAAATAACATGGCCAAAGAAAGTTATCCCTACAAAATCATATAGTCTAGCTATGCTCTATCTTCACCACACAAAGTATTTAAATCATGCACAACCCCGATGACAAGCCAAGCAATTGTTTCATACTTTTGACATTCTCAAACTTTTTCAATCTTCACGCAATACATGAGTGTGAGCCATGGACATAGCACTATAGGTGGAATAGAATGGTGGTTGTGGAGAAGACAAAAAGGAGAAGATAGTATCACATCAACTAGGCGTATCAACGGGCTATGAAGATGCCCATTAATAGATATCAATGTGAGTGAGTAGGGATTGCCATGCAACGGATGCACCAGAACTATAAATATATGAAAGCTCAACAAAAGAAACTAAGTGGGTGTGCATCCAACTCGCTTGCTCATGAAGACCTAGGGCATTTTGAGGAAGCCCATCATTGGAATATACAAGCCAAGTTCTATAATGTAAAATTCCCACTAGTATATGAAAGTGACAACATAGGAGACTCTCTATCATGAAGATCACGGTGCTACATTGAAGCACAAGTGTGGTAAAAGGATAGTAGCATTGCCCCTTCTCCCTTTTTCTCTCATTTTTTTATTTTATTTTTTTATTTGGGCCTTTTCTCTTTTTTTATGGTCTCTTTTTTTTTCGTCCGGAGTCTCATCCCGGCTTGTGGGGGAATCATAGTCTCCATCATCCTTTCCTCACTGGGACAATGCTCTAATAATGAAGATCATCACACTTTTATGGATTTACAACTCAACGCTAGAACAAGATATGACTCTATATGAATGCCTCCGGTGGTTTACTGGGATGTGCAATGACTCATGAGTGACATGTATGAAAGAATTATGAACGGTGGCTTTGCCACAAATACGATGCCAACTACATGATCATGCTAAGCAATATGACAATGCTGGAGCGTGTCATAATAATCGGAATGGTGGAAAGTTGCATGGCAATATATCTCGGAATGGCTATGGAAATTCCATGATAGGTAGGTATGGTGGCTATTTTGAGGAAGGTATATGGTGGGTGTATGATACCGGTGAAAGGTGCGCGGTATTAGAGAGGCTAGCAATGGTGGAAGGGTGAGAGTGCCTATAATCCATGGACTCAACATTAGTCATAAAGAACTCATATACTTATTGCAAAAATCTACAAGTTATTAAAGCAAAGTATTACGCGCATGCTCCTAGGGGGATAGATTGGTAGGAAAAGACCATCGCTCGTCCCCGACCGCCACTCATAAGGAAGACAATCAATAAATAAATCATGCTGCGACTTCATTACGTAACAGTTCACCATACGTGCATGCTACGGGAATCACAAACTTTAACACAAGTATTTCTTAAATTCACAACTACTCAACTAGCATGACTCTAATATCACCATCTTCATATCTCAAAACAATTATCAAGCATCAAACTTTTCTTAGTATTCAACGCACTCATAAGAAAGTTTTTACTATTTTTGGATACCTAGCATATTAAGATTATTTAAGCAAATTACCATGCTATTTAAGACTCTCAAAATAATATAAGTGAAGCATGAGAGTTCATCTATTTCTTCAAAAATAAAACCATTACCGTGCTCTAAAAGATATAAGTGAAGTACTAGAGCAAATGACAAACTACTCCGAAAGATATAAGTGAAGATCAATGAGTAGTCGAATAATTATACAACTATGTGAAGACTCTCCCATTTAATAATTTCAGATCTTGGTATTTTATTCAAACAGCAAGAAAAGCTAAAGAAAATGACATGACGCTCCAAGCAAAACACATATCATGTGGTGAATAAAAATATAGCTCCAAGTAAAGCTACCGATGAACGGAGACAAAAGAGGGGATGCCTTCCAGGGCATCCCCAAGCTTAGGCTCTTGGTGATCCTTGAATATTACCTTGGGGTGCCTTGGGCATCCCCAATCATAGGCTCTTGCCACTCCTTATTCCATAGTCCATCGAATCTTTACCCAAAACTTGAAAACTTCACAACACAAAACTTAATGAAAACTCGTAAGTCCGTTATTAAAGAAAACAAAACACCACTTCAAGGTACTGTAATGAACTCATTCTTTATTTATATTGGTGTTAAACCTACTGTATTCCAACTTTTCTATGGTTTATAAACTATTTTACTAGCCATAGAGTCATCAAAATAAGCAAACAATACACGAAAAACAGAATCTGTCAAAAACAGAACAATCTGTAGTAATATGTAACTAACGCAAACTTCTGGAACTCCAAAAATTCCAAAATAAATTGGTGGACCTGAGGAATTTGTCTAGTAATCATATGAAAAAATAATCAACTAAATAGCACTCTCCAGCAAAAAGTTGAAGCTAATCTCGTGAGCGCTAAAGTTTCTGTTTTTTACAGAATGATCATAAAGACTTCACCCAAGTCTTCCCAAAGGTTCAACTTGGCACAAACACTAATTAAAACATAAAACCACATCTAAACATAATCTAGATGGATTATTTATTCCTAAACAGAACCAAAAAGCAAGAAACTTAAAATAAATTTGGGTTGCCTCCCAACAAACGCTATCGTTTAACGCCCCTAGCTAGGCATGATGATTTCAATGATGCTCACATAAAAGGTAAGAATTGAAACATAAAGAGAGCATCATGAAGAATATGACTAGCACATTTAAGTCTAACCCACTTCCTATGCATAGGGATTTTGTGAGCAAACAACTTATGGGAACAATAATCAACAAGCATAGGAAGGTAAAACAAGCATAGCTTCAAGATTTTCAACACATAGAGAGGAAACCTGACATTATTGCAATTCCTACAAACATATATTCCTCTCTCATAATAATTTTCAGTAGCATCATTAATGAATTCAACAATATAACCAGAACCTAAATCATTCTTTTCATGATCTACAAGCATAGAAAATTTACTACTCTCCACATAAGCAAAATTCTTCTCATTCGGAATAGTGGGAGTATCATAAGAGACTTGAACACTAAAAATTGTTTCCACATTAAAAGAGTAATGTTCAGAAAAAGGGTAATCATAATCATTACAAGGTTTGCAAATATAATAATCACTACTTTTTATAGCATAAGTTTCATCACAATAATCATCATAAGTAGCAACTTCGTTCTCATCATAATCGATTGAAACCTCTCCCATAGTGGAATCACTAAATAAAGTTGACACTCTTCCAAATCCACTTTCATATTCATCACAATAAAATTCAACATCCTCCAAAATAGTGGGATCACTACTTCCTAAAGTTGACACTCTTCCGATCCTACTTTCATCAATATAATCATCACACGTAGGAGGCATGCTATCATCATAACAACTTTGCATATCAAAACTTGGGATGCTAAAAATATCATCTTCATTAAACATAGCATCCCCAAGCTTGGGACAAACATTAATTTCAGCAAATATATTCTCAAATATTTCATCCTCATCAAACATAGCTTCCCCAAGCTTGGGCCCTTTCATATCATAAGCATAATCACTCTCATCGTTAAAAATATTGATAGCACCAATAGTATAGCAATTATCATCATCACAATGAGTAGTAGGAGCAATATCATTTGGGAGGGATACCTTTCTACCTTTGTTGCTCCTTCTTTTCTTTTTCTTCTTCACATTATGTGTGGGTTCAACCTTCCTCTTTGAGCTCCTTATTGATGAGATTTGTTGAATAGAAAGCTCCTCCTCGTTACCTGATTCATCATAAGAAATAATAGGAGGAGATTGGGGAGTCTCTTCCCTTTCATTAGTATTCTCTTCATCTTCTATTTGCTTTCTTTTCTTTATGTAATTGACAATATAAGGATTTTCAATGCAATTCTCTACACAAAACATATAGATATCCTCTAGATCAAAATCAAGAAATCTATCAAGATTAAACTTTGGAATACCCTCAGTTATACGTTTCATTTCTTCATACCCCAAAATAAGACTAAGCTCTTTATGATGCCCAAGGGTAATCAAGCTATCACAATTTTTGGACACGATTCGATCATAAAACAATTTGCATTGGAGATTTAAATGACCACGTTCATTGCAAAGTTCACAAGGAGCGCGAAAAATATTGAATCTTCTAGCACACTCATCATGGCTTTCTTGCAAACCTTTAGTTTTTAAATACTTATGGATCTTGCAATATCTATTTTCTCTATTTGGTGTGTCCATGCAAATCCAATCTACTCCACAAAAATCAACATGCTTATAGGAGACATTTTCATCATAACTAGTGCAATCATCATTAGTACTATGGATATTCAAAGAGTTCATACTAACAACATTGCAAACATGCTCAGCATTCAAAGATTTAGTGCCAAGCATTTTAATGCATTCTTCTTCTAGCACTTGAGCACAATTTTCCTTTCCATCATACTCACGAAAGATACTAAAAATATGAAGCGTATGAGACAAACTTAACTCCATTTTTTGTGTAGTTTTTCTTTTTTAAACTAAACTAGTGATAAAACAAGAAACAAAAAGATTCGATTGCAAGATCTAAAGATATACCTTCAAGCACTCACCTCCCCGACAACGACGCCAGAAAAGAGCTTAGTTGACGGGGTGTGAGTGAGTGCCACTTACCTAGCCTCCCCGACAACGGCGCCAGAAAAGAGCTTGATGTCTACTACGCAACCTTCTTCTTGTAGACGTTGTTGGGCCTGCAAGTGCACAGGTTTGTAGGACAGTAGCAAATTTCCCTCAAGTGGATGACCTAAGGTTTATCAATCCATGGGAGGTGTAGGATGAATATGGTCTCTCTCAAGCAACCCTGCAACCAAATAACAAAGAGTCTCTTGTGTCCCCAACACACCCAATACAATGGTAAATTGTATAGGTGCACTAGTTCGACGAAGAGATGGTGATACAAGTGCAATATGGATGGTAGATAAAGGTTTTTGTAATCTGAAAATATAAAAACAGCAAGGTAACTAATGATAAAAGTGAGCACAAAAGGTATTGCAATGATAGGAAACAAGGCCTAGGGTTCATACTTTCACTAGTGCAAGTTCTCTCAACAATAATAACATAGATACATCATATAACAATCCCTCAACATGCAACAAAGAGTCACTCCAAAGCCACTAATAGCGGAGAACAAATGTAGTGATTATGGTAGGGTACGAAACCACCTCAAAGTTATTCTTTCGGATCAATCTATTCAAGAGTTCGTACTAGAATAACACCTTAAGACACAAATCAACCAAAACCCTAATGTCACCTAGATACTCTATTGTCACCTCAAGTATCCGTGGGCATGATTATACGATATGCATCACACAATCTCAGATTCATCCAACCAACATAAAAGTACTTCAAAGAGTGCCCCAAAGTTTCTACCGGAGAGTCAAGAAAATGTGTGCCAACCCCTATGCATAGGTTCATGGGCGGAACCCACAAGTTGGTCACCAAAACATACATCAAGTGGCACTGATATCCCATTGTCACCACAGATAAACACGACAAGACATACATCAAGTGTTCTCAAATCAAAGACTCAATCCGATAAGATAACTTCAAGAGAGAAACTCAATTCATCACAAGAGAGTAGAGGGGGAGAAACATCATAAGATCCAACTATGATAGCAAAGCTCGCGATACATCAAGATCGTGCCATAGAGAGAACACGAGAGAGAGAGATCAAACACATAGCTACTGGTACATACCCTCAGCCCCGAGGGTGAACTACTCCCTCCTCGTCATGGAGAGCGCCGGGATGATGAAGATGGCCACCGGTGATGGGTTCCCCCTCCGGCAGGGTGCCGGAACGGGCTCCCGAGAGGCTTTTGGTGGCTACCGAGGCTTGCGGCGGCGGAACTCCCGATCTATCTTGATATGCGATGGTTTTAGGGTACGTAGGCATATATAGGCGAAAGAAGTCGGTTGGGGGGTGCTCGAGGGGTCCACGAGACAGGGGGCGCATACAGTAGGGGGGGCGCCCTATCTCTGGGCTCCTCGAGTATCTTTCGACTTGATCTCCAAGCCTCCAGGATGGTATTCTTCCAAAAAATCACGATGCCGAAGGTTTCATTCCGTTTGGACTCCGTTTGATATTCCTTTCCTTCGAAATAATGAAACATGCAATAAAACAGCAATATGGGCTGGGCCTCCGGTTAATAGGTTAGTCCCAAAAGTAATATAAAAGTGTATAATAAAGCCCAATATTGCCCAAAACAGTAGATAATATAGCATGGAGCAATCAAAAATTATAGATACGTTGAAGACGTATCACTCTGCTCAATTCTGTCAATTACTCAACACTAATTTGTTCACCCACCGTAATACTTATGCTCTTGAGAGAAGCCACTAGTGAAACGTATGGCTCCCGGGTCTATTTTCCATCATATTAATTTCCCGACAACAAGCTATTTTTGACGCCATTTTTATTTTACTTTCTTTACTTTGCATCTTTATCATAAAATACCAAAAATATTATCTTATCATATCTATCAGATCTCACTCTCGCAAGTGACCGTGTAGGGATCACTACAAAAAAAAGACACATCTGTGACATTTTAAATAACATTTTTTTTCATCATACATATGATACTTCTATTACGATAATTGTGACAAAACCCGGTTTCATCATAGATGTGGTGGGCTCCTACTTTATGACAAAAATCATGACAGAAAATGGGCTTTTCGCCCCGGCAGGCCGGAGACGCAGCTGCATGACATTCTTTGGGCCGCCCATGACGGAAAAACCGTGGTAGAAGCGAGGGGAGGAAAATTTCGGGAGTTCGATGCCACGGTGGGAGGTCGGGGCGAAGCGATGCCCGCTTTCTCTCGTACACGTACGGCGCATGTGTGCGAGGCATTGGCTCTAATCAACCCGAAGCGAGGCATTGGGCTCTAATCGAACCCGAGCGATTGCACCGCAGCTACGCGTTCATCGAAACCGAGCAATCGATCGATGGCTGTTAATCGAACCCGATCGGCGATTCTTCGCCATCGCTGCTAATCAAGCCAATCGATTGATGAACGAGTGGCGTTGCGAGGGGGGGGTTGATGAACAAGGAGCGTGCCGTTGCCTCTGGATGAACAGGACCCGTGGTGTGGAGAGCTGGATGAGCGATGAGACGGTGGAGGGTGCCCGTGGAGGGTGGTTGAACGAAGAGCGGTGGAGAAGCGCGGTGGAGGCTGGATGAACAGGAGCCCGTGGAGGCCGGAGGAGGTCGACGGTGGAGATGAACAGTATCCGTGGAGTCCTGTTTTGCGGCACGCCACACCCTCCCGATGAACAGGACCCCTGTTTGACCGTAGGAGGTCCGTTTAAATCCGTTTTTGCGGACGCCACACCCTCCCGATCAACGGGACCCCGTTTGACCGTAGGAGGTCCGTTTCATCCGTTTTGCGGTACGTCACACCCTCCCGATCAACAGGACCCTGTTTCGACCGTGGGAGGTCCGCTTCCTCCGTTTTGGCACGCCACACCCCTCCCGATCAACAGGACCCCCGTTTCGACCGTAGGAGGTCCGTTTCCTCCGTTTTGCGGTACGCCACACTCCTCCGATCAACAGGACCTGTCGTGGGAATGATTCCGACAATAAGAGAGGTATAGGCTAACGGAGCATGATCTATCGAGATGCATATGGGTGACACAGTGGTTTTAGCGAGTTCGGGCCTCTCACGGTGGAGATAACAACCCTACGTCTCGTGCTCCGGAGAGGCTTTGTTTTATCTGAGTATATATCCGGAGATTACAATGTGTGTGTGTGTGAGGAACGGATCCCCATGCCTGAGCTAAGTCCTGAGACTAATGGTGAAAAGAGAGAGAGGTGGAAGAAAAAGCCCCAAAGTCTAGTGGTTGGGGTGGCTTATATAGAGTGGGCCACCCCTCACCTCCTATGTTGCAAAGTGGAGCATCAATGCCATAATGCCTGCCCACAACAAAAACGTCATGCTGACTATTGGTCTTCGCATATCCGAGTGAGTTACATGGCCGAGTGGAATGAGCTCGTCGAGTGGAGTGCCATGCTCGAGTGGTTGTTGCCGCCCCGAGTGACTTTCAAGTTGCGGTACATCTCGACGGGCGATCCGCCCAGGGCCCAAAGTACAAAGTGTACGGTGTCCATGGGTAGGGTCTTTAGGTCAGGCACATTACCCTACCCCTAATACATGTCCTTGTCATTAGCCCCGAATCGGTCGAGGTTGAGCGGGTCGAGTCGAGGTGTATTCCCGGATGAGTCGAAGTGCTACGGAGGCACTTATGAGCTTCCTCCGTCACTGGCTCTTATCTCCGCGTGTTGCCTTGACGGATTCTGCATCGCATGGTGTCCGAGTGAAATGAGCTCAAAACAGGTCCGCTGGAGGAGCGTTGAACTCACCTTATAGCAATTTTTTGGAGTGATTTGGAGCTGGTCTGCATCGAGTGGCGATTACTCGAATTTCTTCACGCCGAACGTGTCTTTTTTGTTGTTTGGCCGCCACCGGACCGGGCGGACCGCTCGAGTGGATACCATTCCGGTGGGGGCACATTGAGTGCACCCACCGGTGTAGTCCTCGAGATCGCCGTCGATCGCGGGCGATCGGCGGAGTCTTAGAGCCTGTCTTTTTTGTTGTTGTTCATCACTCGGACTGGTCAGGCCATACCGAGTGGAGATTACTCTAGTGGGGGCACGCTTAGTGCACCCACTTGGTGTAGTCACTGAGACCGCCATCGACTGCGGGCAGTCGGCGGGGGTCTGAGAAAACTAAAACTCTTTTTAGCTGGTACTGATCGAACTTGTTCTTCTCTCGGGTTGGTTTCTGTTTGCTTGATACAGCTTCTGAAGAGGAATCAGCAGTCGACTAGTTGGACGATCCTTGAGCAGCATTGATCAGCTCATCAGCAAGGCCCTCATCAATGGTCTTGACGTTCCTGTCAGAGCTCACCAGCAAGGCACTCAACAATGGTCTTGACGTTCCTGTCAGCCGTCTGCTTTCGGTCGCAGTCGACCCGCACCATTCGGCGGGGCCGGTCAACTCGTCAATGAGGTATTCAGTAATGGTCTTGACGTTGCTGAGTGTGGCTCGCCTTGGCGACACGCTCAATCTTGTCCTTCTTATTGATGGTACATCTCTGAGGTGGTGGTCGTGGCTGACCCGCACTTTGCTAAGCCCTCGAGTGGGAGGATTGCTCACCACTCGGTAAGATTTTTCAAACTTAGGCGAGTCTTGGATCTGCAGCTAAGCCTCCGAGTGGGAGGATCGCCACCACCGGTAGGATTTTTAAACTTAGGTAGTCTTGGACTGCAGCTAAGCCCCGAGTGGGAGGATCACTCACCACTCGGTAGGATTTTTTAAACTTAGGCGAGTACTGGACTGCAGCTAAGCCCCCGAGTGGGAGGATCGCTCACCACTCGGTAGGGTTTTTCAAACTTAGGCGAGTACTGGACTGCTGCTAAGCCCCAGAGTGGGAGGATTGCTCACCACTCGGTAGGATTTTTCAAACTTAGGTAGCTTCGACTGCAGCTAAGCCCCGAGTGGGAGGATTGCTCACCACTCGGTAGGATTTTTATTACTTAGGCGTAGCTTGGACTGCAGCTAAGCCCCGAGTGAGAGGTAGACTCACCACTCGGTAGGATTTTTATTACTTAGGCGTAGCTTGGACTGCAGCTAAGCCCCGAGTGAGAGGCGGACTCACCACTCGGAGGATTTTTATTACTTAGGCTAGTCTTGGACTGCAGCTAAGCCCTCGAGTGAGAGGCGGACTCACCACTCGGTAGGATTTTTTATTAATTAGGTAGTCTTGGACTGCAGCTAAGCCCCCGAGTGAGAGGCAGACTCACCACTCGGTAGGATTTTTTATTACTTAGGTGAGTACTGGACTGCAGCTAAGCCCCCGAGTGAGAGGCAGACTCACCACTCGGTAGGATTTTTTATTACTTAGGCGAGTACTGGACTGCAGCTAAGACACCCACTAGGGGATTTTAGAACATGTAAAAAATGAACAACAATCATTCGGAAGACTGTAAAATCATGTCTTTTGATAATCAAACTAAAGGGTACTTCTTTCTGAGTTCGATTAATTGTGGAGCTGGGTTTGCATCGAGCAAAATGTTTCTTTTTGAGTTCTCTTCCAGTGGGGGCATGCTGAGTGCACCCACTGGGTGTAGTCCCCGAGCCTCTGTCGGACTAGATGAGTCTGGCAGAGGGTTTAAGTCTCCCGGTAAACCTTCATGCAGTTGGCACGGTAAATATCTTTGTCTGGAATTGAATCAATCGGATGGATGCGTAGTGAGGTGGTTGTACGAACGATGTTCGACGAGTAAGGCCGCCTGTACGATTCAGCGATGGCGCTTCATTTTTACCCTTTTGCATGAAAGGGGTATTTATCCAAGTGGACGTGCTTCCCGTCTGATCGGGGTATGTTGACTGCAAGGAAAAACTTGGTGGCACTTGTATGTCTCCTAGAGGAGATAGACTAGTGGTCTGACATGGACGTGCCATGAAACCCGAGTGACGAGGCTAGTGTGTGGACTGACTCTCCAGAGAGAGGCCACTCATTATCCCGGGGGAAAACCAGCACATGCCATCTCTGAGTCCAAGTTTGTGAAACTGACGCCTTGGAGCCTAGGATAGGGCCAAGTGTATCCGTAGAGGAGCGTTGTTTTCACCCTTTTGCAGTCCTGAAGATGACTTTAGGTAATGATTTGGGTGATCATCCGAGTGGACAGTACTACCCTTATAGATTTTCGGCAGACCGAGCAAGTATGGTCAGAAAGATATTCCTGATGTGATCAATGGGTTGATTGAATGGGCGTAACCCCTGAGGGCGGCATGGCTACCGGCTCTGCGTAGCTCCCGAGTGATGCTCGAAAGAGGCAAGCTTGCTACAGAGTGTGATATGAGGTTTGATCATACGAGTAACTTAGTCGTTCCCGTGTTGGGGGTGTAGAGGTAAAGACATGTCCAACTGATGGTGACGCGCGAGGCGGCCGAGGGGCGATGATGTGTACAACCGAGTAACGACGCGCGGGGCGGCCAAATGGGGGAAGACGTGCACAACCGAATGGAAACGCACGGAGTGACCGAGTGGTGAAGACGTGCACAACCGAGAGGCGACGCATGGAGCGCCCAATGGTGAAGACGTGCACAACCGAGTGGTGTGGTGCGGGACGGCCGAGTGAGGATGTGCGAGGTGGCCGAGTGACATATTGTGTGTCCAGCCAAGTGGCTGAAATGGTCTTCGAAGGAGTTAGCCAGATGCTTTCGAAGCTAATGTAACGATGAGGTCGGTGTAGTTTGGTTGCAACACAACAAGACCGGCGTGACAACTGAGTCTGAATAAGAATGAAGATGGCGTGCAGAGCATCTGGGTGCAGAGCATCTGGATGAGGTCGGTGTAGTTTGGTTGCAACACAACAAGACCGGCGTGACAACTGAGTCTGAATAAGAATGAAGATGGCGTGCAGAGCATCTGGGTGATTATAAAACTTGTCAAAGTGGCGGATCGAATGCACTTGTTGAAGTGAAGGATCTGACTGGTGATGAAGTACTTGACTACTCAGGAGAGTGTCATTCCAAATGAGATGCAGCCTCCAAGTGCGGCGTAGCCCCCGAGAGTACTACAGGCTTCGACAACGGACATGTCAGAATACGAGAAATATAGTTTTGAATGGATGATTTGTAATCTATCGAGTCGGACTCGGGTAAAGATGAGGAGAAGCTTCTGAGTGATGCTCGAAAGAGGCAAACTCGCAAGGAGTGAAGTGTGCAGTTTAATTATAAAAGGGACTTATCAGTCTCATGCTTGACGAGGTCTATGTCATTGATATGATGAAGAGGATTCCTTAGAGGGGTTGGACGAACGTGTTTGAAGCCAGCAGGTGACAAGGTCAGTGTTGTGGTGCGCTAGGACCGATATGGTGACTGAGTTCGAGTAGCGAAGAAGTTGGCGTATAGGGCCGTCGAGTGATCGCGTAACTTGTGTAAGAAAAACGGCACAAGCCAACGAAATAATTTCTTGAGGAAATTTGATGTGTGCTGAAATGATTTGTGTAAATAACACCCATAGACACCCACTGGGAGTGCAAGGGGCTTGCTGGTTCAAAACCAACAAGATTCTAAAAGAGTGAAGGATCTAGTCGAACTTTGACGAAGTGAAGGATCCAACTGGACATGTTGGAGTGCTGGCTCAAATAAAATGGAAGTATAGTGTTCCGACTGAGTTGCAGCCCCCGTGATGCAAACTCGAAATGAAGAACACATGGTGTTCGTGAATGACGTATGCATTAAAAATGAAAGTTGGACTCAGGAGTGAGTACTAAGCAAGTATGTGAAAATAAGAAACCGAGCGTAGGGGCACACTCGGTGGCGTGGCCTCCGAGTGAACATGATTTGTGAACTACATGATACTCAGGCACGGGGAAATAATAGAATGTAGTGCTAGAATGACTTAGCTATCTGAAGGCGCGCGGGGCGGCCGATTGATGTAGACGGGCACAACCGAGTGGCGACGCTCGGCGCGGCCGAGTGGTGAAGATGTGTTCAACCGATGGCAATGCGAGGGCGACTGATTGATGTAGATGTGTCCAACTGAGTGGCGACGCATGGGGCGGCCGAGTGATTATGAGGTGACCAACCGAGTGGCGACGCGCGGGGCGGCCGAGTGGTTATGAGGTGACCAACCTATGGCGACGCGCGGGGCGGCCGAGTGGTTATGAGGTGACCAACCGAGTGGCGACGCGCGGGGCGGCCGAGTGTTTATGAGGTGACCAACCTATGGCGACGCGCAGGGAGGCCGAGTGGTTATGAGGTGACCAACCTATGGCAACGCGTGGGGCGGCCGAGTGGTTATGAGGTGACCAACCAAGTGGCGACGCGCGGGGCGGCCGAGTGGTTATGAGGTGACCAACCTATGGCGACGCACGGGGCGGCCGAGTGGTTATGAGGTGACCAACCTATGGCGACGCGCGGGGCGGCCGAATGGTTATTAGGTGGCCAACCAAGTGGCGACGCACGGAGCGGCCGAATGGAGTAGATGCCTCCCGCTGAGTGGCAAGGCGCGCGGGGCGTCAGAGTGAAGTATACGCGTCCGGCGGAGCGGCGACGAGCGGGGCGTTTGAGTGACGTAGACGTGTCCCGAGGAGTGGCTATGCACGGGGTGTCGAAGTGATGTAGACGCGTCCTGTCGAGTGGTGATGCGCGGGGCGTCCGAGTGACGTAGACGTCTCCCATGGAGTGTCGATGCACGGGGCTTCCGAGCGATATAAAAATGTCCCGCGGAGTGATTACGCGCCTTGTCCTCTGACTTGCGCTCAGGTACTGGACGAGGAATCCGCCCGAGTGAACTCGGGTTCATGGCCGAGTGAACTTGAGTCTGTGTCTGAGCGGTTTTATCTGACTGAACTCTGAACCAATATAGTTCGCTACCGTCCGACTGAAAAATCCATCGGGTGACCCTGCAAGTTAGTAGCAAGTACAGCCACGAAGTTGAAGCCGGACGGTTATACATGCATGCATGCATGAATTTACTGGTGCGGAACTGGTGGGTTGTTGGAAGCAATTAGATATCCTTGGCGATTAATAATCCCCATCAATTGGCCGGTTAATAAGGCGATTAACTTAATGAAGCGGTCAATCCTTGGCGGAATTATGAGACCGACGTTTATAGGCGTGCATTTAATGATTGCCGGTGAAGCCGCGTACGTGTGGGAGATCCGGAGATATCCTTCTGATTCCGTTTTCTATGCATGCAGTTAATGCTCGATTAGGTGGCCCACGTTATGCAAGCACTTACCAGCCATTTATTCCTTCAATCCTGAACGGCCGTCGCTGCCGCAGCGCGCCTCCACCATCGAGACCGTCGCAGAAGACTAGCACCAGAGGCAGGCAACGGCCAACGCCGCCGCAGCGCGCCTCCACCACCGAGACCGTTGCGACGATCGCACCGAGGCAGGAGCGCTGCGCCCGCATCGCCACCGCAGAGGTTGCCGGCGAGCAGCCGAGAACATGAGGCCGGAGTCGATGGCGAGGTGAACGGCGACGACGGAAGTGTGTGGCTCAACGACGGGTTGGAGACGGCGATGACGTGGACGCCGCTGGTGGCTGCGCGAGGAGGCGCAGTCGGCGTGCCGAGGTCGGGACGACAACGGGCGGATGGCGCGGAGGTCGTCCGTGGAGGCACGGTCACCGTTTGAGGTTGAGATTTACGACACGACCGCGCGTGGAGGCGCAGTCGGCTGTGACAAGGTCGAAGGCTACGACATGGCGGATGGCGCCGGTGGTCGTCCGTGGAGGCGCAGTCGGTTTCTTGCTTTCGTGCCGATTCAAGCGATTAGCTCATGCGGATGGGAGGCCAGCCAACCTGAAGGCCGATAGTTCTCCTTGTACCTTCTTGGATGGATGTACGTTTTCCTTCTTCTTGCGATGCTTTGCTCGTTGTGCAGATGAACAGTATAGAAAATGTATTAGAAGATGAAGATCAAACCAAATAGAGGGCACCAGCCGGAACCGATGTGCCGCTAGTGGTAGAAGAAATAACCATCTGCATCATGGCTTGATAGACACCATGCCCCATGGTGGGCGCCAACTGTCGTGGGAATGATTCCGACAATAAGAGAGGTATAGGGTAACGGAGCATGATCTATCGAGATGCATATGGGTGACACGGTGGTTTTAGCGAGTTCGGGCCTCTCACGGTGGAGATAACAACCCTACTTCTCATGCTCCGGAGAGGCTTTGTTTTATCTGAGTATATATCCGGAGATTACAATGTGTGTGTGTGAGAGAGGAACGGATCCCCATGCCTGAGCTAAGTCCTGAGACTAATGGTGAAAAGAGAGAGAGGTGGAAGAAAAAGCCCCAAAGTCTAGTGGTGGGGGGTGTCTTATATAGAGTGCGCCACCCCCTCACCTCCTATGTTACAAAGTGGAGCATCAATGCCATAATGCCTGCCCACAACAAAACCATCATGCTGACTATTGGTCTTCACATATCCGAGTGAGTTACATGGCCGAGTGGAATGAGCTCGTCGAGTGGAGTGGTTGTTGCCGTCCGAGTGACTTTCAAGTTGCGTTACATCTGGACGGCGATCTGGCCCAGGGGCCTAGTACAAAGTGTATGGTGTCCATGGGTAGGGTCTTTAGGTCAGGCCTGTTACCCTACCCCTAATACATGTCCTCGTCATGACCCCCGTTTCGACCGTAGGAGGTCCGTTTCCTCCGTTTTGCGGTACGCCACACCCCTCTTCGTGAACACGACGCATTCCGTTGCCTCCCCATGAACACGACACATTCTATTTCCTCCCCATGAACATGACGACGACGTTGTTTCTCCGTTTCGACCCAGCCATGTACACGAGCCCTCGCCGTACGTATGCGCGAGTAGGCGTTCGAGACCCTGCCCATATGTACGACGCGTGTCAGATTTTATTTCTTGCACCACGACCGCTTTACGTGCGTGTACATGCTACGTGCGGCGCCTCTACTACGACACGACGGCGCTCTACTACGACACACGCGTGCCTCTACATCGACCAAGATATATGTATGCATATCGTTCGCGACCGAATGACAACGCCACGCACGCTCGACCAGGTGGGTCCCGATCGTCGTGCACTTCCTTGCCTGCGAAGATGTAGCTGGTGGGTCCCAGCAGTCAAGGGGCGAATTGTTTTGGTTTTTTTTGCCCGGACGCACTTCCTTGCGTGCGAAGATGTAGCTGGTGGGTCCCAGCAGTCGGGGCGAATCGCTTTTTTGCTCGGGCGCACTTCCTTGCGTCGCGAAGGTGTAGTGGTGGATCCCAGCGATGGGGAAACATTTTTTTTGCGAAATACGGTGGCCCATCCGGTGGGTCCCTGCTGTCAGGTGGAGGAATCATTATTTTCCGCGTAATAAGGAGGCACTTCCTTGTTGCCGCCGTGGACCCAGCTGTCAACCTCTCCACGTACAATCCACGTCCAATGGAAGTCGTTCCTTGACCATGTTGACCACGCCGCGCCGAGAGCATCAGGGCGATGGACGACGGCGAGGCCTAGGAAGGGGACGACGTGGAGCCGGTGAAGATGCGGCAGTGGATGCCCACGTGGAGAGGAGTATGAGGGTTCACTCATTCGGCTGCAGTGTGAGGCTGCCGTCGCCGCAGGGCCTGGCCAGCGGTGGGAATAGTAGGGGACGGTGAGGCCTCCGTGGCAGCACAGCCGGCCACGGGAGGCAGGAGCAGGCGGCACGACCGGCGCTGCTTTGGTTGGCTGGAGCAAGAAGACCAGAGGTTGAAGAAGCACTATGACCATTGGATGGACATCGTACTGTCACTGGAGCTAGAATCGTTCATATTGACTAAGTTGACAAAGCCCTCCGTCCCCGTCAACTTAGTAGGCCCACAAGTCAGCCTCCCACCAAGGTTGGTCCTAGCTAGCAGGGGGAGTATTCATTTTTTTGTGCGTAATAAGGAGGCACTTCCGGTGGGTCCGAGCTGACGGCGGGGGAACGTTTTTTTGCAAAATACGGTGGCCCATCCGGTGGGTCCCAGCAGTCAGGGGGGAAACGTTTTTTTTTCGTGAAATAAGGTGGCCCGTCCGGTGGGTCCCCGCTGTCAGGTGGAGGAATAATTATTTTGCACGTAATAAGGAGGCACTTCCTTGCGGCGCCGTGGACCCAAATTGTCGCCTCTCCACGTCTGAGACTCTTCCGATGGAAGTCGATCGTTGACCATGTTGACCACGCCGCGCCGAGAGCACCAGGGCGGTGGACGACGGCGAGGCCTAGGAAGGGGACGACGCAGAGCCGGGGAAGACGCAGTAGTGGAAGCCCACGCGGAGAGGAGTACGATGGTTCCTTGGTTCGGCTGTGGTGTGAGGTTGTCGCCGCCAGAGAATAACAGGGGTGTGGGTGAGTGGAGGATGGCCCGCCAACGGTGGGAGTAGTATGGGCGGTGAGGCCTCGGCCAGCTGACAGATAGCCACGGAGGCAGGAGCAAAGCGGCACGACCGGCGCTGCTTTGGGCGATCGACCAAGAAGACCAGACGTTGAAGAAGCACTACGGCCGTTGGATGGACATCATACGGTCACTGAAGCTAGAATTGTTTATATTGACTAAGTTGACAAAGCCCTTGGTACGCTCCAACTTTGTAGGCCCCTGTGTCAGCCTCCAAACGGTGCGCCCAGATGTCGTGGGAGGAATCATTTTTGGGCGGCGAAGCTAAGAATATCCGAGATTGAAGAAGAAGACGACATCCGTTGGATAGACATCCAACGGCCACTGCTGCTAGAACCGTGTGTTGACTATAATAAGTTGACAAAGCCTTACATACGCATCAACTTATTTTTTTAGGGGAAGCGTCACTTAGTAGGCCCACAAGTGTGTGGCAGAGAACTTATAGCCCATTTGCGCCTTGTAAGAATGTACAACCCATTTTTGAATTCTAATGGAATTTACAACAACCCATTTACAGTTTGTTAAAAGTACAACCCATTTTCTAGCTAGGACAACGATTAATAATTTCAACCAACCGTTGAAGACAGAATTCAACAATATTTCCCACATTTTGATGGGATCCGAAATATTTTTATCCCGAAATTTCTAGTCAGATTAAATATAAATTTGTATTACGTAAAAATCCAACGAAACATTGCGTGCGCAACAATGAAAATTTAAGATTTTCAAAATCCATAAATAATATTTTATAAACTAATTTCGTGTTTGGTGCATTTTTATAGTTACTGCCCAGTTTTTATAATTACATTCCATTTATTATTTTTTTAAAGCCCATTTTCCTGTTAAGCCTAATGCATCCCTCCTAGGAAAGATTTGCAGCCCAGCGGGGCGGAGAATAACAAGTTGACCTTGCCTGGGTATACCTCAAAAAGACGTATAGCTGGGCTAGCCATTTTCATCTTGAAAAAATTAGTATCTGGGCTGGATATCGGTTCTGGGCTAGACAGGCCACAGCCCGCCCACTTAATACCCTGCTCTCCTCTCGAACAACAACGAAATCATCGCCAAGAAAAACTCTGCAGTGCTCACGCCTCAAAAACACAAATACTGCTCGAGCTGCTTGGTCCCGGTGTCGGCCGCACCTTGTGCAATTCTCTCGTTTATATTGACTACATAGGTTGACAATGGTGTGGGACCATGATGTCAGGAAACCAGGAGAAAGCAAAAAAATATAGTTTTACATAATAAGGAGGCACTTGCGTACGTACGGCTATGGCCCTAGTGGGTCCCTAGTGTCATTCAGTCAAAATAAAGTCATCTCCTGAATCCTCATGTTCGTTGACGATGTTAACAATGCTCGGCACCACGGCGAGCGCAACAACTCGAAGGACAACGGAGAGGGCCTCGCGGGCCCTACGGATGGTCTGATACAACGCCCGCTGCTCATTCAGGAAGCCAAGATCATCGGACACCTATGAGCACCTTTGAGAAACTAAGATGGCATGAAACGGTAAGGCCGCGCTTGGGAGCTCTGGTTTATTTCAAACCTGTATTAACATACAAGTGTAATTTACTCGTCATCGGAAACAACGCGTAAAATACAGGAGTAATGAAACCGAGGGCCCGAGGTCTGTAAGTAAAACCGGCGGGTTACGCGTGTAATGTGAGAGACCAGTGTATATTTTACGAGCACTGCTATATGGACGACATTACCAGACGATACATGCACGACGTGCGTATCATGCCATCCATGGGCAAGGCTGAAACAGCAACTAACGGCTGGATTAGCAATCGTCCGAGTGTCGTTCAGCGTTTTTATCGTGTGTGAAGTACTTCCGATATTTTACTAGTTGAAATCGCCCGAGACCATCTGCTTTAATTTACAAGCGTCAGTTTTACAAGCGGTTTTGGTTGGAAAACGACAATCCAATCACGGCCTAATATCATGAGTTGGTCGGAAGATCATATGGTTTCACGTCTAACCTACCCGACTTGTCGTATAGGCTATGAATGTAACATCAGACAATGAACTTCTTAAGCACGGAAACAACAGAAGAGGATGATCTTCTTAACAAGCAAATCACTGGCATTTGATCGACATGCAAAACAATACGAAGCGTTATTCTCAGGAGGCACGGTGAACAGCTCGTGATGCCGCATGCCACAACATTCCAAGCTCAACTTTGCAATCAAACACAAGGCCTGGCATTACATAGACAATATTTAGAACAAACTCTTAACACATGAATATCTCAGCAGAGTAACTATTTACTTCTAAACTGAAAACAGGAATAGGAAAAACACTCGACGCTGCTCACAAAGAAGGGCGCCCCACTCAAAAATAGCAAATGCATGTCTTCCGCTAACATCAATGAGCAAATTTTGACAAGGTTTTCCAATTCCAATATATTAAACTAACGTCTTCTTGCTAACATCAATGATTAAACTTTGACAAGCTTTTCCCATTCGAATATGTAATGCCTATGATCGTGGAGTCCTGTCAGTAGCTTCTTGTACTTGTTTGGGCACTTTTGCCTGTGGCACTCCACGTGTTGTTAAATTGCCAATGGTCTCTCAGACTAGTCATGTCACCGTGTCTAATAATACTCTGTAAAGCTTCTCGGTCATTCCTTCGTAATGTAGCGCAAACAGTGGATCGCTTCTTTACGCAAAGTGGAACGACTAACTGGACCCGAGAATGCAGCAGTTTGCCTTGGACACATTGGCTCCTTTTGTGCAGTTCAACTAAAATCAAGTCGGAATAAAACCGAGCTTTAATTTTGATATCCTGTAAGCAACAATAGGTATAAGGGAAACAATTATTGAGAAATAATGGTTGATGACTTGTACTCCCGGAAGAAAAGCATCTCTTGATCTACTTTATCTTAACGGGAAACAAAGGTGAGAGTAGCAATTCTCCATCAAGTGTGATTCATTCATATTGACTGAGACATTATCTTAACAATGCCTTGTTTCAACATGTATAAAGAACAACAAAGCATAAAAGTACCATTCCTAAAACAATGCAACTGATTCATTTTAACAGAGACATTATCTTAACAATACCTGAAGGAAATATGCCCTAGAGGCAATAATAAAGTTATTATTTATTTCCTCATATCATGATAAATGTTTATTATTCATGCTAGAATTGTATTAACCGGAAACATGATACATGTGTGAATACATAGACAAACATATAGTCACTAGTATGCTTCTACTTGACTAGCTCATTAATCAAAGATGGTTATGTTTCCTAACCATAGACATGTGTTGTTATTTGATTAATGGGATCACATCATTAGGAGAATGATGTGATTGACATGACCCATTCCGTTAGCCTAGCACTTGATCGCTTAGTATATTGCTATTGCTTTCTTCATGACTTATACATGTTCCTGTAACTATGAGATTATGCAACTCCGTTTACGGAGGAACACTTTGGTGCTACCAAACGTCACAACGAATCGGGTGATTATAAAGGAGTACTACAGGTGTCTCCAAAGGTACATGTTGGGTTGGCGATTTCGAGATTAGGTTTTGTCACTCCGATTGTCGGAGAGGTATCTCTGGGCCTTCTCGGTAGTGCACATCACTATAAGCCTTGCAAGAAATGTAGCTAATGAGTTAGTTACGGAATGATGCATTACGTGCGAGTAAAGAGACTTGCCGAAGAACGAGATTGAATTAGGTATTGGATACCGACGATCAAATCTCGGGCAAGTAACATATCGATGACAAAGGGAACAACGTATGTTGTTATGCGGTTTGATCGATAAAGATCTTCGTAGAATATGTAGGAGCCAATATGGGCATCCAGGTTCCGCTATTGGTTATTGACCGAGAATAGTTCTAGGTCATGTCTACATAGTTCTCGAACCCGTAGGGTCCGCACGCTTAACGTTACGATGACAGTTCTATTATGAGTTTATAAGTTTTGATGTACCAAAGTTTGTTCGGAGTCCCGGATGTGATCACGGACATGACGAGGAGTCTCGAAATGGTCGAGACATAAAGATTGATATATTGGAAGCCTATGTTTGGACATCGGAAGTGTTCCGGGTGAAATCGGCATTTTATAGGAGTGCAACGGAGGTTACGGAACCCCGGTGACCTAATGGGCCTTAGTGGGCCTAGTGGAGAAAGAGGAGAAGGGGCCAGGGGGGCGCCGCCTCCCCCAAGTCCGAATAGGACAAGGAGGGGGGCCCCCTTCCTTTCCCCTCTCCTCCTTCCCCAAGTCCTAGTCCAACTAGGAAGGGGGGAGTCCTACTCCGGTGGGAGTAGGACTCCTCAGCGCGCCTCCTCCTAGGGCCGGCCGCACCCCCCTTGCTCCTTTATATACGGGGCAGGGGGCACCCAGACACACAAGTTGATCTACGGATCGTTCCTTAGCCGTGTGCGGTGCCCCCCTCCACCATATTCCACCTCGGTCATATCGTCGCGGAGTTTGGGCGAAGCCCTGCGCCGGTAGAGCATCATCATCGTCACCACGCCGTCGTGCTGACGGAACTCATCCCCGACGCTTTGCTGGATCGGAGCCCGCGGATCGTCATCGAGCTGAACGTGTGCTGAACTTGGAGGTGCCGTACGTTCGGTACTTGGATCGGTCGGATCATGAAGACGTACGACTACATCAACCGCGTTGTCATAACGCTTCCACTTACAGTCTACGAGGGTACGTGGACAATACTCTCCCCTCTCGTTGCTATGCCATCACCATGATCCTTGCGTGTGAGGATTTTTTTTAAATTACTACGTTCCCCAACAGTGGTAACAGAGTCTCGTTTTATGCGTAGATGTCATATGCACGAGTAGAACACAAGTGAGTTGTGGGCGATACAAGTCATACTGCTTACCAGCATGTCATACTTTGGTTGGCGGTATTGTGAGATGAAGCGCCCGGACCGACATTACGCAGACGCTTACGCGAGACTGGTTTCACCGCTATGCAGCACTCGTGCTTAAAGGTGTTGGCGGGTGTCTGTCTCTCTCACTTTAGTTGAACCGAGTGTGGCTACGCCCGGTCCCCGCGAAGGTTAAAACTTGACAAACTATCGTTGTGGTTTTGATGCGTAGGTAAGAACGGTTCTTGCTCAGCCCGTAGCAGCCACGTAAAACTTGCAACAACAAAGTAGAGGACGTCTAACTTGTTTTTGCAGGGCATGTTGTGATGTGATATGGTCAAGACGTGATGCTATATTTTATTGTATGAGATGATCATGTTTTGTAACCGAGTTATCGGCAGCTGGCAGAGCCATATGGTTGTCGCTTTATTGTATGAAATGCAAACGCCCTGTAATTGCTTTACTTTATCACTAAGCGGTAGCGATAGTCGTAGAAGCAATAGATGGCGTAAACGACAACGATGCTACGATGGAGATCAAGGTGTCGCGCCGGTGACGATGGTGATCACGACGGTGCTTCTGAGATGGAGATCACAAGCACAAGATGATGATGGCCATATCATATCACTTATATTGATTGCATGTGATGTTTATCCTTTATGCATCTTATCTTGCTTTGATTGACGGTAGCATTTTAAGATGATCTCTCACTAAAAATTATCAAGAAGTGTTCTCCCTGAGTATGCACCGTTGCCAAAGTTCGTCGTGCCCAGACACCACGTGATGATCGGGTGTGATAAGCTCTACGTCCATCTACAACGGGTGTAAGCCAGTTTTGCACACGCGGAATACTCAGGTTAAACTTGACGAGCCTAGCATATGCAGATATGGCCTCGGAACACGGAGACCGAAAGGTCAAGTTTGAATCATATAGTAGATATGATCAACATAGTGATGTTCACCATTGAAAACTACTCCATCTCACGTGATGATCGGTTATGGTTTAGTTGATTTGGATCACGTGATCACTTAGATGACTAGAGAGATGTCATCTAAGTGGGAGTTCTTAAGTAATATGATTAATTGAACTTAAATTTATCATGAACTTAGTACCGATAGTATTTTGATTATCTATGTTTGTTGTAGATAGATGGCTCGTCTTTGTTGTTACGTTGAATTTTAATGCGTTCCTTGAGAAAGCAAAGTTGAAAGATGATGGTAGCAATTACACGGACTGGGTCCGTAATTTGAGGATTATCCTCATTGCTGCATGAAGAATTACGTCTGGAAGCACCGTTGGGTGCCGGGCTGCTGCTACGAGAGCAACGCCGAAGTTGTGAACGTCTGGCGAGCAAAGCGATGACTACTCTATAGTTCAGTGTGCCATGCTTTACGGCTTAGAACCGGGTCTTCAACGACGTTTTGAGCGTCATGGAGCATATGAGATGTTCGAGGAGTTGAAGTTAATATTTCAAGCAAATGCCCGGATTGAGAGATATGAAGTCTCCAATAAGTTCTATAGCTGCAAGATGGAGGAGAATAGTTCATCGGTGAACATATACTCAAAATGTCTGGGTATAATAATCACTTGATTCAAGCGGGAGTTAATCTTCCGGATGATAGTGTCATTGATGAATTCTCCAATCACGCCACCAAGCTACAAGAGCTTCGTGATGAACTATAATATGCAAGGGATGAACAAGACAATTCCGAGCTCTTCGCAATGCTAAAAGCTGCGGAGGTAGAAATCAAGAAGGAGCATCAAGTGTTGATGGTCAACAAGACCACTAGTTTCAAGAAAAGGGCAAAGGGAAGAAGAAGGAACTTCAAAAGAACAGCAAGCAAGTTGCTGCTCAAGAGAAGAAACCCAAGTCTGGACCTAAGCCTGAAACCGAGTGCTTCTCCGCAAGCAAACTGGTCCACCGAAGCGGAACTGCCCCAAGTATTTGGCGGATAAGAAGGATGGCAAGGTGAACAAAGGTATATGTGATATACATGTTATTGATGTGTACCTTACTAGAGCTCGCAGTAGCACTGGTATTTGATCTTGGTTCATTGCTAATATTTGCAACTCAAACAGGACTATGGAATAAGCGAGCAGCAAGGACGAGGTGACGATGCGCGTGGGAAACGGTTCCAAAGGTGATGTGATCGCGGTCGGCACGCTACCTCTACATCTACCTTCGGGATTAGTTTTAGACCTAAATAATTGTTATTTGGTGCCAGAGTTGAGCATGAACATTATATCTGGATCTTGTTTGATGCAAGACGGTTATTCATTTAAATCAGAGAATAATGGTTGTTCTATTTATATGAGTAATATCTTTTATGGTCATGCACCCTTGAAGAGTGGTCTATTTTTATTAAATCTCGATAGTAGTGAACACATATTCATAATGTCGAAGCCAAAACATGCAGAGTTGATAATGATAGTGCAACTTATTTGTGGCACTGCCGTTTAGGTCATATCGGTGTAAAGCGCATGAAGAAACTCCATACTGATGGACTTTTGGAACCACTTGATTATGAATCACTTGATACTTGCGAACCGTGCCTCATGGGCAAGATGACTAAAACACCGTTCTCCGGTTCTATGGAGAGAGCAACAGATTTGTTGGAAATCATACATACAGATGTATGTGGTCCGATGAATGTTGAAGCTCGTGGCGGATATCGTTATTTTCTCACCTTCACAGACGATTTAAGCAGATACGGGTATATCTTCTTAATGAAGCATAAATCTGAAACATTTGAAAAGTTCAAAGAATTTCAGAGTGAAGTTGAAAATCATCGTAACAAGAAAATAAAGTTTCTACGATCTAATCGTGGAGGAGAATATTTGAGTTACGAGTTTGGTCTACATTTGAAACAATGCGGAATAGTTTAGCAACTCACGCCACCGGAACACCACAGCGTAATGGTGTGTCCGAACGTCGAATCGTACTTTACTAGATATGGTGCGATCTATGATGTCTCTTACCGATTTACCGCTATCGTTTTGGGGTTATGCTTTAGAGACGGCGCATTCATGTTAAATAGGGCACCATCAAAATCCGTTGAGGCGACTCCTTATGAACTATGGTTTGGCAAGAAACCAAAGTTGTCGTTTGAAAGTTTGGGGCTGCGATGCTTATGTGAAAAGCTTCAACCTGATAAGCTTGAACCCAAATCGGAAAATGTGTCTTCATAGGATACCCAAAGGAGACAGTTGGGTACACCTTCTATCACAGATCGAAGGCAAGACATTCGTTGCTAAGAATGGATCCTTTCTAGAAGGAGTTTCTCTCGAAAGAAGTGAGTGGGAGGAAAGTAGAACTTGATGAGGTAATGTACCAGCTCCATTATTGGAAAGTGGTTCATCACATAAATTGGTTCTGTGACACCTACACCAATTAGTGAGGAAGTTAATGATGATGATCATGAAACTTCAGATCAAGTTGTTCTTGAACTCGAGATCAACTAGAGTAAGATCCGCACTGAGTGGTACGGTAATCCTATTCGGAAGTCATGCTACTAGATCATGGTGAACCTACGAACTATGAAGAAGCGATGGTGAGCCCAGATTCCGCAAAATGGCTTGAAGCCATGAAATCTGAGATGGGATCCATGTATGAGAACAAAGTGTGGACTTTGGTTGACTTGCCCGATGGTCGGCAAGCAATAGAAAATAAATGGATCTTTAAGAAGAAGACTGACGCTGATGGTAATATAACTGTCTATAAAGCTCGACTTGTTGCGAAAGGTTTTCGACAAGTTCAAGGGGTTGACTACGATGAGACTTTCTCACCCGTAGCGATGCTTAAGTCTGTCCGAATCATGTTAGCAATTGCTGCATTTTATAATTATGAAATTTGGCAAATGGATGTCAAAACTGCATTCTTGAATGGATTTCTAGAAGAAGAGTTGTATATGATGCAACCAGAAGGTTTTGTTGATCCAAAAGGTGCTAACAAAGTGTGCAAGCTCCAGTGATCAATTTATGGTCTGGTGCAAGCCTCTCGGAGTTGGAATAAACGCTTTGATAGTGTGATCAAAGCATATGGTTTTATACAGACTTTTGGAGAAGCCTGTATTTACAAGAAAGTGAGTGGGAGCTCTGTAGCATTTCTGATATTATATGTGGACGACATATTATTGATTGGAAATGATATAGAATTTCTGGATAGCATAAAAGGATACTTGAATAAAAGTTTTTCAATGAAAGACCTCGGTGAAGCTGCTTACATATTGGGCATCAAGATCTATAGAGATAGATCAAGACGCTTGATTGGACTTTCACAAAGCACATACCTTGATAAAGTTTTGAAAAAGTTCAAAATGGATCAGGCAAAGAAAGGATTCTTACCTGTATTACAAGGTGTGAAATTGAGTCAAACTCAATGCCCGACCACAGCAGAAGATAGAGAGAAAATGAAAGATGTTCCTATGCTTTAGCCATAGGCTCTATCATGTATGCAATGCTGTGTACCAGACCTGATGTATGCTTAGCAATAAGCTTGGCAGGAAGGTACCAAAGTAATCCAGAGTGGATCTTTGGACAGCGGTCAAGAAAATCCTGAAATACCGAAAAGGACTAAGGATATGTTTCTCGATATGGAGGTGACAAAGAGCTAGTCGTAAATGGTTACGTCGATGCAAGCTTTGACACCGATCCGGACGATTCTAAATCGCAAACCGGATACGTGTTTTTATTAAACGGTGGAGCTTTTAGTTGGTGCAGTTCTAAACAAAGCGTCGTGGCGGGATCTACATGTGAAGCGGAATACATAGCTGCTTTGGAAGCAGCAAATGAAGGAGTGCGGATGAAAGAGTTCATTTCCGATCTAGGTGTCATACCTAGTGCATCGGGACCAATGAAGATCTTCGTGACAATCTTGGTGCAATTGCCTTGGCAAAGGAATCCAGATTTCACAAGAGGACCAAGCACATTTAGAGACGCTTCAATTCCATCCGGGACCAAGTCCAGGTGGGAGACATAGAGATTTGCAAGATACATACGGATCTGAATGTTGCAGACCCATTGACTAAGCCTCTTCCACGAGCAAAACATGATCAGCACCAAGACTCCATGGGTGTTAGAATCATTCTTGTGTAATCTAGATTATTGACTCTAGTGCAAGTGGGAGGCTGAAGGAAATATGCCCTAGAGGCAATAATAAAGTTATTATTTATTTCCTCATATCATGATAAATGTTTATTATTCATGCTAGAATTGTATTAACCGGAAACATGATACATGTGTGAATACATAGACAAACATATAGTCACTAGTATGCCTCTACTTGACTAGCTCATTAATCAAAGATGGTTATGTTTCCTAACCATAGACATGTGTTGTTATTTGATTAATGGGATCACATCATTAGGAGAATGATGTGATTAACATGACCCATTCCGTTAGCCTAGCACTTGACCGTTTAGTATATTGCTATTGCTTTCTTCATGACTTATACATGTTCCCGTAACTATGAGATTATGCAACTCCGTTTACGGAGGAACACTTTGGTGCTACCAAAGCGTCACAACGAATCGGGTGATTATAAAGGAGTACTACAGGTGTCTCCAAAGGTACATGTTGGGTTGGCGTATTTCGAGATTAGGTTTTGTCACTCCGATTGTCGGAGAGGTATCTCTGGGCCTTCTCGGTAATGCACATCACTATAAGCCTTGCAAGCAATGTAGCTAATGAGTTAGTTACGGAATGATGCATTACGTAACGAGTAAAGAGACTTGCCAGTAACGAGATTGAACTAGGTATTGGATACCGACGATCAAATCTCGGGCAAGTAACATACCGATGACAAAGGGAACAACGTATGTTGTTATGCGGTTTGACCGATAAAGATCTTCGTAGAATATGTAGGAGCCAATATGGGCATCCAGGTTCCGCTATTGGTTATTGACCGAGAATAGTTCTAGGTCATGTCTACATAGTTCTCGAACCCGTAGGGTCCGCACGCTTAACGTTACGATGACAGTTCTATTATGAGTTTATAAGTTTTGATGTACCGAAGTTTGTTCGGAGTCCCGGATGTGATCACGGACATGACGAGGAGTCTCGAAATGGTCGAGACATAAATATTGATATATTGGAAGCCTATGTTTGGACATCGGAAGTGTTCCGGGTGAAATCGGCATTTTACCGGAGTACCGGGAGGTTACCGGAACCCCCCGGTGACCTAATGGGCCTTAGTGGGCCTAGTGGAGAAAGAGGAGAAGGGGCCAAGGGGCAGCCGCGTGCCCCCCCCCAAGTCCGAATAGGACAAGGAGGGGGGGGCGGCGCCCCCCCTTTCCTTTTCCCCCTCTCCTCCTTCCCCCCAAGTCCTAGTCCAACTAGGAAAGGGGGGTGTCCTACTCCCGGTGGGAGTAGGACTCCTCCGGCGCGCCTCCTCCTAGGGCCGGCCGCACCCCCCCCCCCTTGCTCCTTTATATACGGGGGCAGGGGGGCACCCCAGAGAAACACAAGTTGATCTACGGATCGTTCCTTAGCCGTGTGCGGTGTCCCCCTCCACCATATTCCACCTCGGTCATATCGTCGCGGAGTTTAGGCGAAGCCTGCGCGGTAGAGCATCATCATCGTCACCACGCCGTCGTCAGGTTGATGGAACTCATCCCGACGCTTTGCTGGATCGGAGCCGGGATCGTCATCGAGCTGAGCGTGTGCTGAACTCGGAGGTGCCGTCGTTCGGTACTTGGATCGGTCGGATCGTGAAGACGCGTCGACTACATCAACAGCGTTGTCATAACGCTTCGCTTACGGTCTCACGAGGGTACGTGGACAATACTCTCCCCTCTCGTTGCTATGCCATCACCATGATCCTTGCGTGTGCGTAGGATTTTTTTTGAAATTACTACGTTCCCCAACAATACCTTGGTTAAACATGTAGAAAGAACTACAAAGGAGGATAGTACCATTCCTTACAAGTGTTGCAGTTTTGAACTAAGATTCAGTAGTTAATTAATTCTGAGAGTGGCATTGCTTAATTTTACCAGCGGCATTAGATTAACGAAAAGCATAACAGTTCCAGGGGAGAGTGGGTGCAACAACAGTATGTGCTTCCATCTACTTATAAAGGGGGTGATGCCGAGTTTGTTGTAACAAAGCAACAAGCATCATGTCTGGGTTGGTCCCATTTTTGTTCACTACTTAATGGGAAAAGAAAGCAATACAATAGCTCCAATTCAACATTTATTTAGAACAATACCAATACAAGTAGCACAACATCTCAGAGCACACTGCACAATCATGTGGATGAAGGCCTGTACTGACCTTTCATGAGGCAGACAAGATAAAATACAAATCTGCCAACACGAATAGGAAATCCAATCTCGTTTTGTGCAGTTGCACTGAAATCAAGCAAAGTGTTTCGTAGCGAAGCAAAATGTCATAATAGCAACAAGTTGAATAGATATCCCTGTTTAAACAGAGGCAAAAAAGGAATCAACCAT
Organism: Aegilops longissima; assembly: GCA_021605205.1. Lineage (NCBI taxonomy): Eukaryota > Viridiplantae > Streptophyta > Magnoliopsida > Poales > Poaceae > Aegilops > Aegilops longissima. The sequence goes on along the minus strand of CM038677.1, from coordinate 554,086,659 downwards.
GGCTAATAAAGGAGGATGAAACATGCGCCACAAAATGGTAATCCCGCCAATCCCTAACAAGTGTTGCAGTTTTGAAATAAGATTCAGAGTTAATTACGAGAGTGGCATCAATTCTGGCTTATAAAGGGGTGATGCTGAATTTGTTGTAACAAAGCAACAAGCATCATGTCTGGGTTGGTCCCATTTTTGTTCACTACTTAATGGGAAAAGGCAGCAATACAATAGCTTCAATTCAACATTTATTTAAAACAGTACCAAAACAAGTAGCACAACATCTCAAAGCACACTGCACATCATGTGGTTGAGACCAAGATTTTAAACAATCGCCACAAAGACTGGAAACAAATCTCGATCTCCTTTTGCGCAGTTCCACCAAAATTAAGCAAAGTCACCGGTGTGACATTCAACTTGAAGTGCACAAAACACTCTTAAAACATAAGTGTTTCGAGTAGCGAAGCAAAATGTCGCAGTAGCAACAAGTTGAATCGATACCTCTGTTTTAACAGAGGCAAAAAAGGAAACAATTACTTGCCGATAAAGGAGGATGAAACAAACGGTGACAGAAAGAAGCATCTAACTTATCTTGGATGGAAAATAAAGTAGGACAGTAGCATTTCTAAAACGGTTGCATTGATTCATATTAACAGAGACATTCTCTTGAAACAACATTCGTTAAAAAATGTAATTTACTTTTAACAGTGGCATTGCTTCAATTTTCCGGCGGCATTCTTAGATTAACAACAGCAAAATAGTTGTATGGGACATGCCAGCACCATGTGCGTCCACACGTATAAATGGGTGATGCAGAGTATGTAGCCAAGCAGCATATATGCGCTGGTCCCATATTTGTTCTCTTTGAACCTTCTTCCTATGTGAGGGTAGCAAATTAGTCCTCCACAAACTACCCGACCCCCCTGTTTCTTTCCCTTTTCAACAAAGAGATCGGTTCCTTACAGATGTGTGTACTGGGTTACCCCCTTTTTCCCTTTCGACCCACAAAGCGGCTGGATAGCCAGTCTATACTACTTTCCGCCCCTCCTTTCCTCATTGAACCACATCCTAGATTCTTGCTCCAGCCCACCGCACCCTTCTTTCCTCTTTGAACCAAGACCTATATTCACTACATATCGAAAAAGATCCACATGCAGCTAGAGCAACGACGGTTTCAAAGAAACTTATACCTTAGGGTCGTCGGGATGTGGCAAGGCGTCTTGGCGGAGGCGGATCTGCCCACACCACGCACGGCAGCAAGGAAGAAGGGGTCGGTGGCCCTCCCAAGACAAAGCGCTGGGTGAAAGAGAAGCAGGCGCATCCGGCGGTGGATTGCCTCCTTGCTGCCAAGGCGATAGAGTGAATGCTGCACCTCCTCCCTTCCCAGGCGACGGGATACGGACGCCCCTCACCAACTGTGAGGGGAGAGAGAGACAAGAGGCCAATGCAGTCTTGTTTAGATCTGGTGAAGAAAGGGTGAGAGACTGTGAATATAGCAAACCCTAGCAAATGAACGCTGAGCCTCCAGCGTGTAACATATATGTAGTGCGGCGAGCGTGTGGAGAGTGCAAATCCTAGCGAACAAGCGCTGAGGCTCCCGCTTATATATATACTACTGTAGTACAGACCGAGCTCCGGTGCCTTCACTGCACCTGCTTTTGGCTGTATGAAAGGTGAGCCAGCCACATTTTGGGCCCACCTGTCATAAATCTAAAGGCAGGTGCACTAAGTCAATGAAGCTGCGTCCATATAGTACTCTCGTGTATACGACTAATATATAGTGGAGTGGTTTTCTTATTCTCTCCATAACAATCGTATTAAATTGTGTAGGTACGAAACGAAACTCTTTATTTAATGTACAGTGAAGAAAACTAGTACTACTTCCGATGAACTAACGATCCACGCCCACGCGTCCTAGTCGCACTTCCTGTCCTTCACGTGTGGTACACTACCCCCCCTTAAGTGAACAACCACACATGCGCCAAATTATCGAAAACGTGTGAGAGTGTGTACAAATAAACAATTTTAATTTCAATTATCGGAAAGGTTTGAGAGTATTACAATGTTTGACTTCACCAAATCTAATATGGAGTAAATAAAATGGAGGGCTACTACGTCCATCCGGGTTTTAGTCCACACCATTTTTAAATCAAAGTTAATAGCTGGACAAATAAAATTACAGGGAGCTGGAGACAAAGTTGTGAGAAGGCTTAGAAATCAATACAAAACTTATGCTCTTAGTACCAACGTCGATCCTTCTTCGAGGAAACATTTGGTTCATAGCCAATTGTGTGATAAAATTGCACCACCGTGTAAGACGACTGCGTCTCCAACACAACCAAGGTGAACTGATGAAGGATATCATCTTTGTGCGTAACAAGCAAAGAGCACTGATGGAAGACATCTTGTTTTTCATTGAAAATCGATCAGCTTCACCAGCCGACGCAACCATGAGGTGCAACCATGAGCATCGATAGGTCATCGTGGTGATGCATCATCCATTTGGCATCATGTTTGGGTGAGGCACCTATGAAGTTCGACAAATCCTCACCGTGGTCATTTCTTCTCATTAATCAAGCTCGAGGAAGGAAGAACCACGTGGCGAGGACAGTGAGGCGGAACAACAATGGCCATCCAATTTTGTGCAGTTCCACTAAAATTGAGGAAGACATGCCCGGTATGGAGACACGCATCGCTGTTTCCAAAAATATAAAAAGGGTTAGCAACGACATCTCAATTGTCAATAAGAATTAATGAAAAGTACACCAACAAATGAAGCATCATAATTATATCTTGATGGGAACTAAACCAGGATACCCGAGAAAAAAGCATTTCTTCATTTAACCAGTGATAGTACTACCACCATATGGACAATGACCGCACTACCACCATGTACTTTTGTCGAAACAACATGTATACCTCCACCGAGGCATAAATCAGGACAACTTTTGAGTGGCATTTCCTCTATAATAGTACTAGTAGGTGATGTTGGACCAGCCGACGAACCCTAGCTACTATGCATGGGGAGCTGGGAGTAGTCGATAGAAGAAAACCCACACAGCGACACTGGGAGCTGGACCAGTACAAGAAGTTATACCTCAGGTGGGCGAGATGTCGTTTAGGCGGGCGGGCGGGATCTGCCCACACGACGGCAACAAACAGGGGTGCGGAGGATCTTCGTCCGCGCCAGCGCCGGCTCCGAGAGGACGGTGCGCATCGGCTTCCTCCGTCGCCGACGGCGACAACGTCAACGCTGCACCTCCTCACCTCCCGCAGCGGACGAGATTCAGCCGGATCTGTGACCACCGGTGAGGAGAGAGATTGAGTGGACACTGTCATCTTGTTTTGATATGGAGAGGATGAGAGAGCGAGACGCGAGAAACTCTATCAAACAAGAGACTATAATGGAGTAAAAAAATCTCTCCATAGCAGTGGTTTTAAATAGAATACGCGGGTTCCTGGAAAAAAGAAACGAAAACTGGCGGACAATTTTTTAAGGGTCTGTCTAGGACACATCTAGATGTGACATAGTTATGTCACATCTAAGTTGATGTCCACTCTGTTTGTGGTCTATTTTTTCCTAGTTTTTTTTGTTTCTTGTTGCTACATTATATACTTGTGGGAGCTTAGATGTGATATCCTTAAATAACATCTAGATGTGAATTAGACAAACTGATTTTCTAACGTATCAAGAAAGAAAACTCGATCAAAACACGCCCCGCTTCTGTGTCGCGAGAGTCGTCGCACACACACATAGACATAGATATGCATATCCGTGTTTACGTAAAATTCCATTTCCATCTCCATGTCCAATCATATTTGTCCAATTGGCACATTATTTACGTTGTTAATTATATACACAGCAATATTAACATACATCATCTCTTCTTTGCGCACGTCCGGACCGCTGCCACGGCTGGTCCTGACCAACCCGAACCCTCTTCATCACCCGCGCGTGCTTCCCGCCCGAAACGGTCAGTGCCGCATTCATGCCCGGCCAGAGCGGACGCGACCTCTCACTAGCACCGGCATTGAGCGGCGCGCCGGCCGAGAGAGCGTCGCCGTGCGCTTGCGGTGCACGCGGCTGCTCCGCGTTCAAAGGTCGCAATAGCTGGCTACAACATTGTCACGCCCAAGATGCGGCCCTATCCAAAAGGAACTCGATGGTCCCACCAAGGATAGAAGCGCATCTTGAAGACGCTTTTGCAAGGTGGATATCATTACATCAACATTACATAATAGATGGGGATACATACATAAGGCACAAATGCCACAAGAATACATCATCATCATATACAAGATCAACATCCGACTACGGATGAAACATAAACAGAAGCTCAAACGACATCCACGCTGCTAGCCCAGGCTGCCGACCTGGAACCTATCCCCTGATCGAAGAAGAAGCAGAAGAAGAACTCCAACACGAACAAACATCGCTCTCACGTCATGAGCATCGCAAACCTGTACCGCAATCGGTGGTGTAGTAATGTGAGCCACGAGGACTCAGCAATCCCATTACCATGGGTATCAAGACTAGCAAAGCTTAATGGGAAAGGAAGGGGTAAAGTGGTGAGGTTGCAGCAGCGGCTAAGCATATAAGGTGGCTAACTTACGCAAATGAGATCGAGAAGAGAAACAAAGGAACGGTCGTCAACTAGTAATGATCAAGAAGTGATCCTGAACTCCTACTTACGCCAAACATAACCCGAAACCGTGTTCTCCTCTCGATCAACCCGAAAAGAGACACTCACGGTTACGCTTTACGGTTGGTGTATTTTAATTAAGATCAACTTCGGTTTTCTACAACCGGACATTAACAAATTCCCATCGCCACATAACCGCGGGCACGGCTCTCGAAAGTTTATACCTGCAGGGTGTCCCAACTTAGCCCATGATAAGCTCTCGCGATCAACGAAGGATATTCCTTCTCCCGGAAGACCCGATCGTCTCGGAATCCGGCTACAAGACATTTCGACAAGAATAAAACAAGACCAGCAAAGCCGCCCGGATGTGCCGACAAATCTGATAGGAGCTGCACATATCTCGGTCTCGTGGCACACCGGATGAGCAGACGTCGGGTTGGCATAAACCCCGATTGCCAGGGGCGCCGGACATCGCTTCGGTTTGGACCAGCACTTTCGAAGGAGAACCGCCCGGGGGCTAAAATAAAGATGACCCTTGGGCTCCGAAACCCAAGGGAAAAAGGGCATAGGTGAGGCAAATGGTAAAACCAATGTTGGGCCTTCTTTGGAAAAGTCTTATTCAAAGCAAACTGTCAAGGGGGTCCCATAAATCACCCGACCGCGTTAGGGACGCAAAATCCGGGAACATAATACCGATATGACTGAAACTAGGCGGCAAGAGTGGAACAAAACACCGGGCATAAGGCCGAGCCTTCCACCCTTTACCAAGTATATAGATGCATTAATTAAATAAGATATATTGTGATATCCCAACAAGTAAACACGTTCCAACAAGGAACAACATCTCCATGTTCCAACAAGGAACAAACTTCATCTTCACCTGCAACTAACAACGCTATAAGAGGGGCTGAGCAAAGCGGTAACATAGCCAAACAACGGTTTGCTAGGAAGGGTGCAAAAGGTTAGAGGCTGACATGGCAATTTGGGATGGCTTGAACAGCAAGTGATAGGTATCGCAGCATAGCGAAAGAACGAAGCAACTAGCATAGCAATGATAGTAGTGAGATCCAGGGTAGCGGTCATCTTGCCTGAAATCCCGCAAGGAAGAAGAACGAGTCCATGAAGAAGACGAACGGATGAAGCCGAACCAAGCGTAGACGAACGAATCCTCACGATCGCAACGAAACAGGAACTAACAAGAAGAAGCACACAACATAGGTAAACACACCATGCATGAACAAGACATGATGCACAACAAGCATGATGCATGACAAAGCTACATGAAGCTACTCATGGTAAGAGATGATGCAAACAAGAGCAACACATCAAGGCAAGTTTAAATGAGGCCGGGAGCAACATATAACAATTCCGGTAAGTCCTCATATGCAAATTTCGAAATTGGTCCAGATCTGAATAAACCTTAAGTGGAAGTTGTTAAACAGCAATTTAATATGCACCACGATGATCTACACGAAATTCTAGTCAAGTTACATATAAAGTTCATTAGATTCGGAGCTACGGTCTAGAAGATATGAGCAAAACAAGATAAGCATGGCATTGATGCAAAATGCATACAAACATCAAGCAAACACCTCAAAACAAGGATGCAACATGATAATATGAAACTACATGCAAAATCAAGCAATTTTCATATAGAGCACACTCAAAACGGAGCAACGGATCAACACATACACCCTATACAAGTTATAGCAACAATCTGCCCCAAAACAGCAACTAGGCATATTGCAAGCATCAAAACAATAAGCTACATCATCACAATATGAAAACAAAAGGCATGGGCATAATCTACAGGTAAAGCATTACAAAACATGAACACTGAGCTATCTCCAGAAATCACTAGAACATGCTCAAAATGACATGGCAAGATTGCAAATAATAACAGTTTCAGACTTTGCAGAAAATAACATCAGGTTGCAATGTTTAGAGCTATGAAACAACATGCTACAGGAACTTAACATGGCAAACAAAGGCATGGCATGATACTACTAAATGCATAGAACAAATGTCCTTTTGTGACCATAAGCCAAAAAGGATCAGAAAATATAGTAACACCCATGTCAATATCGAAAGTTTCGTTAACAGATTCAGCAACATGGCATGTCAAAAACTGATAACAAGTAGGCATGTTTACAAGCTCAATGCACTCCCTACAGAGCCTTAAATGATAAACTAAGCATACATACATCAAGAATACATGGCATAGAAGACATACATGGCAAGAACAATAACATAGCATAAATGGATCAACCACAACAACCTTGGCAAAATTGAATAACATGTAAACAATCTGCCAGGAAACATTTTATAGCAAAAGTAGAGCTCGATTGACTCAAGCTATGGCACTCCATAATTGCAAACAAGGGCATGGATGGATAGAGCAATACATGTATAACAAAACATCCTTAGTGAAGTATCTCAAAATATGCATGGATCTCTCGGTAGCATCAAGTTAACATGGCATCAAAATATCAACAAAACAGGGCTGAAATCAGCAACATCAGGACACCTAGTTTGCAAGTTTGTGCTAGTCACCACATAGATCACAAAAATACATATCAAGCACCAATGGAAAGAATACATGGCATATTACAAAACACATGTAGGACTCAAGTCCATAGGGTGCACACATCAATCATGGCAAAAATGACAAAAGTGCAAGTTCTGATAAAAATCAGAAACTAACATCACATAGCACTCTTCCAACAGCATTTCGGGCATCAAGATGAGCTCAAATGAAAATGATGCAATGAGATGAAATGATCTACTCTTCGAGACGAACATGTATGCAAAATGAAATGCACATGATGACATGATATGAAATGCAGATGATGACATGGCAAAGTGCAACACGCAAGCACATGACAAGGCAAGGACTGCGAATAACTGGCAGACACCTGGCGCATCGAATCCGGGGCGTTACAAACATGCATGTAAAAAGTTCTTGGGAGTCCATGCTACAGCTAGCTATCCTCCCCCAACTCGTCAATCTCTTCCAGTAGTGCTAGTACTCCATGGCGCGATCCATCGACAAGCAGGCGGGAAAGTTATCGTATACTCGGTTTGCGGTGAGTGGCATGCCGAGCGATCGTGTGGGGTCGAGCCGTGGAGGAGGGTGAGACACGAACACGACAGACGTGATTTAAACGTTGGTTTTGCTCGATGGCGCGATCCAACGAAACGAAACGTTGGTTTCTCTCCGTTTCCATTTTTTCTCCGGAAAAACGGAAACTTTCCACTCCATTTTCATTCCTATTCCAAGGTTGCCCCGTTACAACATTCCATCACATACAAAGGAAAACTAACACGCATGTTGATGCATCTCAATGATTCACAGATCATAGCCAATATTTACTTCACAACTAAAGAAAAAAGTTGTGAGAGCGTGTACGAAAGAAAAACTACTGATGGGGTCACTACGACTTAAACCCTAAACCCCAAACATGATTTAATTTCCTGGCCAGGTAGAACCTGTCGAAGGGAAGACGGCTGGCACCCTCGGATCATACGATGCTTTTGTGCAGTTCCACTAAAATCGACCTGAGCTCCCTGATGGCAAAGATATTGAAGAAGTGTGATTAGAATAATAGTACTCGCACTAGTTCATGAGACATAAACTCATCACAAGTAGAATCCGGTAGAAGTAGAGAAAGATCGACGTGGAGATGGAGCTACGGCAGTGGAGCAATCCGGCTCCAAAAGGAAAATGGACTACCTGGGACGTCGGGCTGTAGCTAGAAGGGCGGTTGGGACGCGGCATCGGCCCATACCACGGTGACCCCCGATTGGGACGCACCGACTGTGGGTTTTCTCCCTCACCGATGTCGACCGCGTCTACGCAGAACATTGTTCCCTTCCCCCAGCTGCGGGAACAGGCCCGTCGTTCTATGCTTGTGAAAAGAGCAACCTAAGCAAGCAGGCTTGTAGCTTAGGCTCCTGCTAGTGTATATATATTGGTTTTCTTTTTCTCTCCATATCAACCATTTTATATTGCGTACATGTCATTCAAGAGTGAAATGATGGTTGCTTCTTCCGACTAACTTACTGTGTGATTTGACTGCTCCTTAGTGGCCCCTACACGCACTCCCCTACGTGTATGCAACAGTCACACGCACACATGGACGCAAAAGCAGCGTGGACGCCCTAATGCATGCATGTCCGAGCACACGACGGAACACACACGGTCACGCCAAGTGCTCAACCTACACGTGCATGCACACACATACTTAGTCGGGGTGAGCTAGTGACCGTATAAACACGGAATATATATATATATATATATATATATATATATATATATATATATATATATATATATATATATATATTGAGCTTAATGAGCGTATTATGAAGTCCATTGATCGTATTTTTACAAATATACAAGTGATGAGCAGTGTATTTATCTCGTTTGAAATTAAGCCATATTAACCGGAGAGGAGGCAGTATGGACTAGCATTACTTTGCTGTGTCCCGTTAACTTGCCGAACGAGGAGAAGGTTGCAGGACGGAGAAGCTTGCCCGCGGTGGCTCGCAGGACAAGGAGAAACTTTGACTAATGCAAGCTCTCCCTCGATCAGCGGTGGACGGCAATGCTTAATTCGTGTCGATTGCGAAGCATACACTACACTACTAGTGCTATTATTGTTCGACTTCACGAATAGGCGAACAACCAAGCGCAAAGTTTACTAGTACTACTACTATAGTCTATAAAGGTACGTACTATACTAGTACTAGGAACCGGATGGAGGAGCGTCTGCACTCTTATTATAATTTTAAAATGTGATAAAGCAATCTTCAACACATTTGGTTCTCTTCGAGGGTTCTCGCATATGATAATGGAAGTTGATTGCATGGAACATTCGCCACAATTCTCGCTTAATTCTAGCTCATATCCTGTTACAAATAGTAGCGCTCGGTAATATTTCCTCTTTTTTTGTTATTCAGCATGTAAACAGGGCAGCAAACCTTGCGGCGCATCTTCGTGCGAACCGTGCTTGCTGCACTTTGAATGTGGCCGAGAGCTGGCTTGATGAAACACCTCGCTTCCTACTTCTTTTTTTGCGGGGTACCTCGCTTCCTAGTGACCAGTGTCTTGGCTGATCGTCCTAAGAATGCTTATATATGAATAAAGCTCTCTCATTTACCCACAAAAAAGATTAAGCCATATTAACCGGAAAGGACGGAGTATGGACTAGCACTACTTTTTGGTGTGTCCCGTCAACTCGCAGAACAAGGAGAAGCTTGCAGGACAAGGTGAAGCTCGCTTACGCCTTTTGACTAATGCAACCTACCCTCGGTGGACATGCATCAGTCCATCCGGTGTCAGATTGTCAGAGGCATACACTGTAGCACCCAACATGCGGAGTACCATCATTGTTCGACTTCACGAAGAGGCGAAGAGCCAAGCACAGTAGTACGAGTAGTACTACTACTAGAACCGCATGGTGGAGCGTCTGTACTCTTATTTTTTTATCTCTGATAAAGTACACGTTTATTCCAGAGAAGGGGGGAAAACGGCAGCCCAACATGTAATGAATGATATCGATCAACCAACCATGCTCGAATATATCTTGGCCTCCGTGCGAGCCCGTCTGTGTGTTCTCGCTCCTCATCTCTCTCAAGGAACGGCAGGTTGGCTCTTTGCCGTCAATTGAGATCGGTTTGCTCACACTCCTGTCCCACATGTCAGTGATATGCCAAGAGTAGGTGCGTTGACCGACTGGCCATACACGTACTTGGTTTTGCACCTTCATACTACTCCTCCCTCCGTCACAGTTTACAGGACGCGCTTCATTATGATGCATTTCTTTCAATGCATTTCCACCACCATAGAGACTTTAGACGCGTTTGGTTTAATGCTCAATTAATTAGGGCGTGGTAACCGCAATCAAGTCCACAATTTTCTCTCCATGTACTATACTACTACGGAGTGGAGTAAGTGCATGCATGTGTGTACGCATTATTCCCTCTAGTAATAGACGCCGTGCTATAACTACCAATGCTATTTTTCAGGCCGATCGCTAGTCGCCTTGGTCCCACAGATTTTTTTTTTTTTTCTGAAGCACGCTGTATAAACAGTGACGGATGGAGTAGTATGAGCGGATTCAAAGAAGAGCGTATTGATGGTTGCTTCTTCAGAGCAACTTACAGTGGGAAAGGTGGGGCTTATGATTTGACTGCTCATTACTCACTATTAATGCGGCGCAACGACCGGGCTGAGTCTCCCATGCGGTTGTGCACTACCCCCTCGGTTCTTAAATATACTCCGGAGTATTTTTCTTTCTAGAGATTTCAACGAGTGACTACTCAAATATTTGTCTTTTTAGAGATTTCAAATGGACTGGCACATACGGATGTATATAGACATATTTTAGAGTGTAGATTCACTCATTTTGCTCCGTAATGTAGTCACTTGTTGAAATCTCTAGAAAGAAGAATAGAATATTTAGGAACGGAGGGAGTACACATACGAAGCAAAATGAGTGAATCTACACTCTAAAATATGCCTGTTTGAAATTTGTAAAAAGACAAATATTTAGGGACGAAGGAGTATAATTTTGTGCATGGCACATGGACCCGGATGATGAAGAGGCTTCTGGCAATGCTATCAAGCTTCCATCATTTGTTTACATAATTGACGTACTATACAAATAATTTTCCAGTGACATGAAATTGTACAATGGTGTGAGCTTTCAGCTTTTGTTTCGCGTGTCTTGCCATTGATGCTCTTTCGGAAACAATAAAAAACTAACTTCCTTGCTAATGCATGTCAATTATTAGCAGATCAGAGCGAATAATTACATCACAACTGAAGATAAAGTTGTGAGAAGGTGTTAAATTAAAATTGATCCATGCTTTCATTGGCAGCAACGTCCCCCCAGCTCTGTCTAAATCAACAAGGCATGTTGGGAAAAAAAGTAGCTGTCTGGAGCATGCAACATTCCGATCATTTTGTGCAATTCCACTAAAATAGAGCTGAGCGTCCCAGTTCCAAAGATATTAAGTGTGATTACGATAATAGAGGACTGCTGATGAAACAATAAACACACAAATAGAAGCCGGTCATCTTTGCAGTCTCTCTTAAGACTAACTAGTTGGAGAAGATTAGGCTCGGAGTTGGATGAGGAGGATAGAGCAAAACCAATCTCCCTTTATGCAGTCGCACTGAAATGTAGAGACGTTGCCCGTGTGACATTTTAGTACAACTGCACAAGACACTCTTAAGAAAAAAAAGTGATTTGTGCAGTTCACCAAAAGATCGCAATAGTAACGAGGTGAAATGGATAGCCCTGTTTGCAATAAAGAGGTAGTAGAAAGGAAACAATTACTGGCTAATAACAGTTGATGACACATGCGGCAACAAAAAATAAGCATATTCCTTGTCCTAAGGGAAGATAACAACACGGTTGTGTTTGTCTAAAACGGTGTGAGGACGAGAATGCAATATGGAAAGTACGCCGGACGAGCTACGTTTTGGGCAAAGAACTATGGAAGATCCACATGCAGCGACGTGGGAAGACGGGCAGTGGAGCAAGGCTGGAGGGGATACCTGGAGGTCGTCGGGATGTAACTAGGTGAGCGGCGGCGGGCGGAATCTGTGAGCAGGTGGCGTAGGCCCTGCCACGTCGGAGCTTGGTTAGAGAGAACGGTGTGTATCACAGATCGGGACGTGCTGCCTCGGCACCGTCAACCGGAGAAACGATGCACTTCCTCCCTTTCCCCCGGCGGACGGGATGCGGCCGGATCAGTGACCAATGGTGAGAGAGAGAGTGGCCACCGCACTCCCTTTCCCCCGGCGGACGGGATGCGGCCGGATCAGTGACCAACGGTGAGAGAGAGAGAGGCCACCGCAGCCTTGTGTGAGATACTCTGAAGAGCGACAAACCAGGTAGGCAGGCTCCATTGTGTATAGTGAGCGGACTACCTTTTTCTCCATAAAAATCGTTTTATATTCTGTGTACGTGCCATTGAGCACTATAACTTTATTTAAAAATAACGCGGCAACGCGTCAAGTCGAACTTTGTTTCGCGTGCACGTGGTACACGACCTCCCTAGGTAAACAACCGCTTCTGGTGTTCAAATTAGCACGTGGGCTGCCATTTCATAAAGAAATGAGCTCCACCGTGTACCAGCTGGTGTGGCTGGGCACGAAACGTGAGTACGTGCACGGTGCACCTATTCTCTTCTTGTATACGTACACCACCTACGTGGGGTTGTGTGAGAGAGATACAAACCTAGAGAGATATAGTGTGTGGGTTCTTGAGAGTTTTTTTTGGGGGGGGGGGTCAATCAAAAAATGTAACATATGCAATGTGTGTGAAATAGAGTCCTGGATATAACATATATAGAGGGGCGGTCCACGAGAAGAGGAGTGGAGGTATCATCGGCTTGAGGTGTCCATAGAATCGAAGAGAGGGATGATGTGTGTGTGTGCGCGCGCGATCGATAAAGAGTGCCATTGAATTTGTGTGTGCCCACGTCAAAGATATAGAGTGGCTGGCCTACTGGAACGTGAGATGGAACATGTGCAGTTTGTCTCTGTGGCATGGATACCTACCTGCAGCGCTCGACTATCGGTGTGTGGTGGGGGAAGAGGGAGGCCCAATTAACAATAGAGGTACAATGGCTGGTATATGCGTGGAGGAGGACAGAGGCCTACCTCATGTATTAAGGAGATCGATCTGCCTCATGTATTAAGGGACATCGATCGGCGTCCATGCATATGTGCAGGAGAGGAATAAGGTTGGGAGAGAGACAGAGCTAGAGTGTTGGAGGGGGTGGTAGTGGAGTTGCTTCTAACAAATGGTGGGATAGGCTTGCTAGAAAAACGGAGGGCACGCCCGCAATATCAATAAGAGAGGAGATGGCTGCTTGTTGTCTGTGCACGTGCGTGTGAGAGACGGGTCAGGAGGCATGCACGAATGATGAGGGGGGACGATGTGGCTGTGGTAAGCAGACGTAACTACATAGGAAGATCAATCGCCCTTTGTTAGAGAAAGGAGAGACATAACTTGTGAGGTACGTCGATCGATGGGGGGGGTAGTTAAAGTCGATCTAGGTATATGTTGGGAGATCAATCGGTATACATGCATGTGTGTGTTAGAAGCAAATGAGGCACGAGGAGAAGGATAGAGAGAGAGGGATGCATGTAGGAGGTGGTACGAGAGGCATACTATATCGAGGGGGAGGAGTGTGCGAGTACGAGAACGATGAAAAGAGTGGTGGGAGTGAGGCATGGACGGTGACAAGAGAAGAGGGGAAGCTTGTGTTTGTGCTAGGCACACCAGGCTAGAGAGGCATATCGATCGATGTGTGCCGTAAAGAAGGAGCTGGGGGGCCTACACACACCGTGGGTGAACGACCTAAAGTGAAATGACGAATTTGCACGATGGAGCTAGAGAATGTTGAGGGAGGGTGAGAGGGATGCGGGCGTAGCACAAGAGAAAGTTAGCGCTAGCTACAAAGATAAGAGGGTTGTGTGGGTGTAAAAGACGAATAGAGATCATATATACTTCATTATAAAAAGCGAATTCAAATATTTGAAGAATTTATCATAGTGTTTCAAACCGACGCTTGTGTGAATATATATAACGGTGATACACATGGTGTGGTTATGAACATGTTATACTACATTTAATATATTTTATCTCTACTCTTATAAAAGACGGAGTTGTTGATGATGGTGTGCCTGCCATCCTGCATTATAGGCCGTCCGATTTATATCTGGCGGATAGCAAGGAAACTATGATGGTTGAAGTTGGCAACAATCATGATTGTAGATTCTTATTGAAATAGAGAAACGAATTCAAATTTAGTTCGAATTGCAGTGGTAGTATAGACATTTGGAATGCACTAAAATGTTGGTATGAGTAGGTTACATGCATTATACAGCAAGTTTAAAAAATTTAATCGACATAACATGGATTCATACTCCTCCTTCCATCTATATAGGGCGAATGAGATTTTTAAGACCGCCTTTGACTATTGACAAGATTAATAGTACATGACATGCACAATGTGAAAATTATATCATTGAAAGAACCTTTCACAGATGAATTTAACGGTGTGCTTTGTGTAAGTTGCATGTCATATATCATTGCTCTAATATTTGGTCGAAGTTAGCATCGAAAAACGCATTAGGCCCTATATAGATGAAAGGAGGGAGTAGCTTTGAATAGCATTTGTATAGTAAAACGGGGCAAGACTCTCTCTTTTTGTGGTGTGAATAGTTTTATTTTTTTTGTTTTCTTTTTGGTTGAGGGAGTGCGAAATGATTTGGTATGTACAAGTACAATATTACTACACATTAGGCTTGTCCCTAAAATTCAACCCGCGTCTTGTTATATCCCGAAAATTCAGATATCGTGCTCCCAAAACTGGCGCCTTCACAACCGCGCCTTGCTATCCCGAAATTACAACGCGCGCGAAAACTCCCTCCAGCTACCAAATCCCGACACGCGAAATCCCCCTTCTAACCCTGAGCCGAAGGGCCGCTAGTTCAAATCGGTGGGGGTACTTTTGTAACACACCCTACATTTTGGACAAGCGTCCCTAAGTCATGCTTCACCCTCCCATCGCCCCTTTTCGCCATTCGAAATCCTGTGCCGCCATAACCTCTCCGCTCCAGCCGTGAAACCCCACCCTCCTCCGTCCGCCACGTCACCGCTGCCCAGCCGGAGCCTCTTCACCGATGACGTCGTCCACCGTAACAGCTCGACGTCCCTTGTCCACCTCCCCATATGAGGATCCGTCGTCCATCTCGTCGTCCCGCCGGTTCAGCCGCCCCGTCCTCCACCTCCAAGGAGCTGCTCCGACGATCTCCTCGTCTATCGCGGCTGCTCCATCCCCACAGCGCCGCCTTAACCTGGTCCACCGGAACCGCAACATCCTCACTGACTCCTCGGACGAAGCCGAGGCCTACTCGGCACTACCAAAGAGGTTGTACACTCATCGCATTGCACCTTCTCCTTAACTCGACCTCCCGGCGCCGACGGTGCTCCATCCCGCACCCCCATGGAGCGGCTACCTTGAAGCCGGCGCCGCGGGCGACATCTCCATGGCGGCTCTCCCCCAGTGTGAGGCCCCTTCGGCGGCGGCGTCCATACCAGCCGGATCTGCTGCTGCTGCTCTGGTTCTCGCTCGCTTCGCTCGCTGCTTGCTGCTGCCCGGCTCTTGCTCGATCTTCGCCGCCAGTTGCTGCTGCTGCTCTCCCCTTGCTCGTCTTGATGCTCTACTCCGATTAAGCCACACTTCAATCGACTGAATCGACTTTTGGGTCAGTCGATTTTCAGGGGTTTGGGGGGGGGCTCGCCGGAGTTAAGGAAGAACCTCCCGCAGCGGGGATGGGGGCTCGCCGGAGAGGTACCCCACTATCAATCTTAGGATTCAGGGTGGGGGCGGGGGGCCTAGAGGGCTGGCCAGGGCGACGGTGGCGAGTTGTTTTGGGGCGGTGAGGCGGAGCTGGGGCCGGCGGTTCGGCCGGTGGTGGCTGGTGGCTCAGGGGGTGCAGGTTAAAGATGAACTGCAGGCCCTCCCTAAACTACATGTCAAGTGCCTCTCTGATACCATTACGTTCAGTTTCGACAGTAGCATTCAGATTCCACAGTAAATTTCAGTTTCGACAGTTAAGTCCAGAGCCAACAGTTTTTACCTCATCTATTGTAGTCAGGTGGTTTTTGGTGATGTTAATTTTACAAACATTTTACATCATCTATTGGAGATGCTATTAGAATCCCACTTGAGATTAACGATGTCATCTTGTGTTGCTTCAGCCTTGACGTCTTCGGCTCACCGGAGCTGCTCCAACGACGTAATGATCCATCACAATAGAGCAGTGCCTCGGACGCCGTCTCTGATTCCTCGATCTTCCTCCACACCTCCGACAGCCACCTCTGCCTCAAGCGCTTCAAATGACCAACCCAATGATGCCGAGGTTGACACGGCCACTGACAAAGAGGTTGTACACTTGTTGCATCACTTATTACTATACATTCACGCCGATCTATTAGGGCTATTTTGGTTCAACGGAAAACGCCGATCC
The DNA here is from genome assembly GCA_021605205.1 of Aegilops longissima. Classification (NCBI taxonomy): domain Eukaryota; kingdom Viridiplantae; phylum Streptophyta; class Magnoliopsida; order Poales; family Poaceae; genus Aegilops; species Aegilops longissima. The sequence goes on along the minus strand of CM038677.1, from coordinate 554,069,967 downwards.
ACCGGGTTGTTACCCTCACTCTAAATTTCTGCATGCTCTCCTTACATAATCTCACCATATTTTTTTCGTATGCATGTCGATATTGTACACAGATCATGCTTGAACATGTAGAGAAAAGAGAAGAGTTTTCTTGTGCAATACAATGTCATGTAGACATCGCTCCATGGTGGGTTCAATGGCAAACCATCCCCACCCCTCTCCGCATTGTAATCGAGAGGAAGATATCTGTTCGAGGCGGATTCGCACGCCACGACCACTCCTATTTACCCCCAAGGTGTTTGATCTACCTTGCCATGATGATGTTAGTCATATCATGCATATGTTGCCTTGCAAAGTGCCTACTTTTGACATCATATATGTCATCCGCTTAGTTTAGACATGTTCAGAATGCCACTGCTTAGTTTCTATATCATATATGGGAATTATGCGTCTCATGTCTTTTAGCCAGCCATAATATATGTGAAATGTGCAATGCCATCCTGTTTAACCAAGCATCATATATTTGAATATCTTGCCCATCCTTTTCTTCATTACATTTCCATTTGTCGACAATGTTTGTACATTAAACTACTCTTCCGTGAATCAGCCATTTGGGTGGGAGATGGAAAAATCTGGAGTGAAAACAAGTCCTTGAGCGAGCGGTGCTACTCGTCAAGCAGATCTCTTGTTGGGTCCCGATAGCTCCTCAGAGATGGACTCAGAGAAAGATGACCAGTCCTATTCCCCCACTGAGGTGTATGCTCTAACTTGGCACGGTTATACTGCTCATATCATGCATACGGTGTCTTGCATTGCATAGTTTGGACATCATATACACAATATTCAACACCATGTTCTTAGTTCAGACATCATATCGAATGCCCTCTGTTTAGCATATAAATCACATATGTGAATTAAATGATGCGATCCTGATTACTTAGATAACATGTAGGTGAATTATATCATGTGATCCTGTTTATTTATTCATCATATCTTTGAATTATGTTATGCTATGCTATCCAGTTTAGGTAGACATCATATATGTGAAATTATGTCATGCTATCTGTTTTAGTTAAAAACAATATACAGGTCAACTATTTCATGCCCTCTTTTTTCCACACTATCTATTGCATCTGTTTCTCGTACAATGTCTGGACATTCAACTATGTTTCCTGTTTATCAGCCATTTGAATTGAAGCGGGTGATGCGGTAGATTCAGCGCACTAAAACACGGTCTTCAAATAAAACAGTGCTACCTCTTGGTGGAGATAGCACCCCGGTTGTACATGCACAAGAACCAGCCCTACCACACATAACCCAAACTCTCGCAGATTTTACCCCTACTGCAATGGACAGAGAACCAACTTCACCCAATCTAACCCCAACCCCAGCCGATAGTAACCCAGTTCCTGTTGACACAACACCATCTCCACCACAGAGCTCCTAAACAAGAGCAATTAGTAAGGCAGCTCCAGTGCCCAAAGGGCCAGTACTATCATGACGAACCCCAACTCCACCAGTTAGTACGCCTATTCCTGTGGAGGAAGCACAACCAGCTAGTTGTAGTTTAGCATCTATCGCATTTGATGTTGTTAAATCGTATGTGTGTATATTCCCATCTTGGAAATATTATATCAAGATGAAGGAAAATGCCGATTCAGGTGTTTGTCCAGAGTTATGTGTAAGTAATGTTATCATGGCAATTACTTTGCTTCGTCCCATACATCCTACCTCCATGATGGTTATAATACATCATTTTTTCCATTTTCTCTATAGAGAAGGACCGATTTGGAAACTCGGGATGAGGTAACCTGTGCTAATACCTCTGCTATCTTCAAGAATGCTTGGTGGCGAGATCGGAATTACTCAAGAAAATGTACTTCACCGCAAAGAAACTCATCAAATTCCCTTACGTTCTCTTGAGACACATTTATCGGACGATGATAGGGAACGCTTTGTTCAGATCTTGGTCCCAACCAAGAATGTGGTAAGGTCTGTGAGCTCATTTTCTTTTTAAGTATTATATTCTTGCGTCTTATTGTACTCTGCTCATGTAGAACAAGTGCCTAAACCTGAAGAACAACTGTTCTATTTTAAGATTCCATTGCTATCATAGTTCAAAAAAAGCGCTAGGCGTTAATTGTGCATTTTGTCACCGCCTTGCGCTTTACTGACCAAAGCGCATGCTTATGCGCAGTTATGCACAGATTATGCATAGTTATGCGCAATGCATTTTGCCAATGCCTAGAGCCTAGGCGCGCTTAAGCGCTCGCTTAGGTGCGCCTTTTTTTAACTATGATTGTTTTGCTCTTGTATCACTGTATTTACTCATACAAACTTATTTTTAAATTGAAGGATCCAATCGAAACTCCAATGGCACATCAGGTATGTTCACGCATGTTTCTTTAACATGTTTGCTCTTATCAATAGCTCTGTTGATTTCAATTTCAATTGTGTATACAGTTGACTTTCATATCATGCACATTACTAGCATCACAATAGATCCAATAGTGTTGTTGTACATGTAGACCCGTGGTACCCATCTGAAATCTTGTTGTGCCGTGTAGTTTCCCACGCTTTGTATTCTTTCACTGCTGCTTTGTCTTGAACTGAAATGATTTGAACCGTGTCTCTATTTTGATTTGGCAAGACAATGCAGTGACCATAGGACATAGGTATATGTTTGTTTGATGCTTTTATTATGTACTAGTACTTGGCAATAGAAGACTTGGTAGTTTAATCCTGTTCACCTTACTAATGAACTGGTTCACCAAAATCAGTTTCATATACTAGTACATGCTAAACTTGTTATGTGTCTGCTTCTTTCTTCTTTTAGAATCTTGTGATGAATATTGGGGAAGAGTGCCTTATTAAGCAATGGTAAAGGAAGTAATGCGATAAGGTTCAGATAGTGACACATCCTTGTTGGTCGCCAACAAAGCTGATAAAATAGCTAAGGAAGACTATCTTGTAGACAATGAGACAACCCCAAAGTCCTGTCTTGGTTTAGTGTTTGAGTTATCGCCACTACCGCTTGCACAAGCTATTCAAACTCACTATCCGAATCAGTTCGGTTTCTTGAGTCTCAACTACAAGTGAAAGACATCGATCACGTGTCTTTGCGACAAGAAGCGGAAGGATCTGCGGAAGTCCCTCGAGCATTCAGATGCATACTTTCTAGTGCAACAACAAGCGTTGGAGGATTTTAGCGCCAAACAGACAAAGCTAATCAGCTTGCTAAGCTTATTGCAAGCATGGTGGAAACCCAGATAACGCTTTCTTGAGCTCTTGAAGTTGTTTGATTATGCTCTTGTTTTGCTTCCGCTTATTTGCATTGGTGGCCAATTTTGACGGCCAATGTATGTAATGTGTGCTTTGTTCCCTATATTTGCACCGGTGGCGAACTTTGATGCCCAAATGGATGTAATATGTGTAATAGCGGTAATAGGCTAGCGTTAATTGCTAGCTTATTTATGTCCTTATTGTCTTGTTTAGTTGTTTGCTTGTAGTCACTGCAGTTCTTTTTCTGTTTTTTTCTAGTGGCCACAATAGCCTATTTTTGGTAACTAGGCCAAAATAATCATGGCAACACACGGACTGTTGTAACCATGGGCCTCCTGCAGGCCGTATGATCCATGGGCCTTCGTCCGGCCGTAGGATCCATCAGCCTTCTATACGGGCCTTAGGGTCCATGGGCCTTCTACGAGCCGTAGGGTCCATGGGCCTTCTATGGGTCGTACGATCCATGGGCCTTCTACAGTCCATACTAACCATGGGCCTCATACAGGCCGTAGGATCCATGGGCCTTCTACGGGGCGTATCATCATTTCACCAATCATGGGTCGTACTATTCGTGGACCATAACGGGCCGTTAATAGGCCGTATTTGATAACTCTATGAAAACAGCCCAACAGGTTTTTGACATGAAAACGCCTAACGATAACGGTCCGCAAACGGGCCGATCAGAAGCGACGGGCTGAATTTGGCCCACAAGCGTAAAATGACAAGAACGGGTCAGCCGTATGTAACGAATGTCGCAAATGATCCTAAGAATCAATGGGCCCCGAGAAGGCCGAAGATAACAGGCTCAAACGCCCAATGGAATAACGGGCCGTTAATGGGTATAAAGTGATACCTTTGTTCATTACGGGCCGATTTCACCACGGGCCGTTAATGGGCCAAGAGTTACAAAGGTCCTCATATGGGCCGAAGAAGTCATGGGCCACATGGGCCGGAAGTTAAAACGGGCTGAATCATATTGTACAGCCCAGATGACGCCATCGGGCCTAATTCGGATAGGGCGAACGGGCCTGGGTTAGCGGGTCGTAAATGGGCTATATGCAAACAAAGCCGTTAACAAGCTTTCGTGGGCGCCCGCCACCTTTTGACCAAGTCAAACGGGCCGCCTTTTCACGAGAATGGGCCTCTGTTGGGCCATGCCACGTGTCGCCAGATCATAGGCGCCTTCGGTCCAATGAGCGGATGACATCCGTCCCAACGGTGAGCCGACACGTGTTTCCTCCGACCAACGATGATTTTACGTGGAAAATCCCCATTGGTCGGGCTGTTAACGGGTTATCGGATCCAAAATCCGACCCGATAGCTTAATGGCGCCCGCTACGGTGGATGCCACGTGTCGGTCACCCTTGACGAAAGCACTTCGGACGCGCGATTTATCGTCATGGAAGTGGACACTTCCGTGATGATAATTTTGGTAATGTCATGGAACACTTCTACGACAACACAGGTATGACTATCTTGATTCTGTCATAAAATCGTCATGGATGTACATGCATGACAAAAAACGCGACCTACTGTGACAAACACGTATCATCACGGAAGTGTATTTTTTTGTAGTGGATTGATAACCCCTTATCGCGTTGGTTGCGAGGATTTATTTGTTTGTGTAGGTGCGAGGGACTCGTGCGTGGCCTCCTACTGGATTGATACCTTGGTTCCCAAAACTAAGGGAAATACTTATGCTACTTTGCTTCATCACCCTTTCCTCTTCAAGGGAAAACCAATGCAGTGCTCAAGAGGTAGCACTTGTTCTTCTCGTCCCTGACGTGGGTCAGCACACGCTCGCCTGTGGCGTGTAGCCTTTTCGCCTCTCTTTCTCCCTCTTGGGCGATCTTCAACTTCTCTTCAAGTTGACCAGACGATCCTATTATGCGATCAGCAACAGTATTAACATAGTTGATATAAAATTATTGTTCCTCGATGGAGGGGAACATTACCGGAAGACGCCTTCTTGAAGTTTTCCAGTTCGGCGGTAGCAGCATTTAGTCGCTACCGAAACGCTTCCGACTCTTGGGCTAGCAGGCCACTCTTCTTGGTAAAGACCTGGTCATACAACGATCCTTAAATCAGTTGTACCAACTACTTTCAGTCTCGGGGGCTGCGAGCATATGGTTATCCTTTTTTGGACAAAGAAAACTTACCTGCACATCTGTCAGATATTGCTTCGTGGCTCTTCTAAGCCCATCTCGAGCAGCTCGGATGTATGCGTCGCCCGAGCTAAAGGCATTGAATGCCTCTTCCGAGAATTTGGGGTATCGCAAGACCGCCCTGCAGCGCCGATGGTTCATGGCGCTCTCTACATCCGACTTGGTGACGGACATATTTTTCGAACCCTCGGCCGAGGGGCAGTCTGGCGTTGTTCCTACACCGGCCCTAGTCTCCCCGATTGGACCTAAATCCCGGTTGTCAGGAGCACGACCGACCGGGCCCCCGGACATAGTTCGGCGAACCTTTTTCCTGTAACCAAACAAACACACAAGTCACAGTCGGATGCGGCCGCTGAAAAGCATATTTATCCGTACCTCCTCGATGAAGGCCTGGCTGTGTCTTCACCGGTCTTCCTCTTCGAAGGCTTGCTCGGTGCAGGAGCCAATCTCTTTGGAATCGCCGAACGTCTCCCCTGCGGAGCACGATGCAGTGCGGTGGGCGAGGCAGTAAGAGCACTCTTTTAGAGAAGGTGTTTCTTGATTATTTACATGTGAAGCAGGAAGAAGGCCAGGGTAGTCGGTGGTGATGGCCACTTCTGTGCCGTCATAGCTTGTCTGGTAAAAAACTCCCTCCGCGAGCACCACGAATATATCCGAATCCTCTTCAAACCTAGGATCTAGCTCCCGGTTGTGGTTCTCCGGCTGTGGGGCGGGACTATGAAGTCCTTCGGTGACCTTCTTCCAGTGCTGTCATAACAAACAGACTTGAAATTTATCAAAAGTAATCCGGAAGTGGAATGAGTGAAGCAGAGGGTTTGAGGCTTACCCAACTGGGAGGATCATACAAAGAGTACCCATCTCTGCGCCTAATGCGAAGAAACTCCTCTTCCTCCCCTTCAAACAGCTCGGCCAATATTTTGGCCAGAGCGGTGGGGGTATCCGGACCCTTCCGGCCACAGCGGGAGGCGTCATCCTCTCCATTATAGTGCCACATTGGCAGCCCTCTGTATTGAAGCGGCTGAACCCCTCACACTATGGAGGTCGCCATTACCTCGATTATTGTGAGTCCGGACTGAGCGAGCGTCTTTATCTTGCTCATGAGCTGACGAACTTCTGCGTTGTCATCCTCTTCAAGACTCCGGGGACGCCAACTGTGGCATTTCTTCAGCGGAACGCTCGCAAATTCAGGAAGACCCTTTCGAACTAGGTCAGGAAGCGCAACATCCTCGATATAGAACCACTCGGAAGGCCATTCTTCGGATGCCTTCCTTGGTGTGTCGGACGAATATCCGGTATCGGCGATACGCCATACTTCGGCTCCGCCCACTTCAAATATTGACCCCTCCAGATTACGCGGGACAAGGCAGAACAACTTCCTCCACAGCTAGAAATGAGCCTCGATGCCCAGAAATAGTTTGCATAAAGCGACATAACCCGCAATGTGCAGAAGGGAGGCAGGGGTGAAGTTGTGCAGCTGGAGGCCATAGTATTCCACAAGCCCTCGGAGTAACGGATGGATTGGAAATCCGACGCCTCTTAGTAGGTAGGGGACGAAACACACTCGCTCCCCCCGGATGGATTGGGGAAGGCTTCTGCCTGGGTCTCACCGTTGAAGGAGTCTAGGCCCGCTCGAACAGGGACTAGATCTGCGGGGAGAAGAAATCCCTGTGTCTGCAGCTTCGCTAATTAACTATGGGGCACAGAACACCTCTTCCACTCGCCTTTCTCTGGGCCGGAACGGGAGGAGGAGCTGGGAACGCTAGCCATGTTGAATGGTTTCTCCTAGCAGTCTCCGGGGATTTTCTATGCGTGGTGCCGAATGGATCTAGGATCTAATCTCTTTAAATAGGCGCTCTTCCCTGCATGGACGGGGTGTTATTCGCAAAAATGCCCTGACCTTCCACATTCGCCCGACATGTGGAAGACAAAGTTATTTGACGCGCAGAAGCCGAGGGGAGCGACGTGGGGTCAATAGCCGAATACATTACTTGAAGATCATTAAAGGAGGAACCCGCCTTGCAATGCCGAAGACAATTTGTGTGCCAAACACCTCGCTATTGAAGACTGGTTCGGGGGCTACTGAGGGAGTCCCGGACTAAGGGGTCCTCGGGCGTCCGGTCTATTATCCTTTGGGTCGGACTGATGGGCTGTGAAGACATGAAGGCTGAAGATTGTAGCCGTGTCCGGATTGGACTCTACTTGGCGTGGAGGGCAAGCTTGGCGACCGACTATGAAGATTCCTTCTTATGTAATCGACTCTATGTAACCCTAGATCCCCCTCCCCGGTGTCTATATAAACCAGAGGGGTTAGTCCGGAAGGGATATATTCATTACCATAGTCATATAGGCTAGACTTTTAGGGTTTAGCCACTACGATCTCGTGGTAGATCAACTCTTGTAATACTCATATTCATCAAGATCAATCAAGCAGGAAGTAGGGTATTACCTCCATAGATAGGGCCCTAACCTGGGTAAACATCGTGTCCCCCGTCTCCTATTACCATCGATCCTAGACGCACAGTTCGGGACCCCCTACCCGAGATCCGCCGGTTTTGACACCGAAAGACACCACCAGGGTCTTGTCAAAGGAGGTTGAGCATCACTGTCGCCGCCACTTCGCCTAGGTAAGAGCTTTCAAGCTCGTAGAGAAGGAGGAGGAGGAACAGTTGTCCCCATCATAGAGAAGGAGGTGGTACTCCAGGAGGGCGGACAACTACGATGGGGACAACTGCTGCTCCTGCTTCACAGCGGTCAGGTGCCACTAGGAAAAGGGTTGGTGACACGACAGGGACGACAGTCGCTTTCTTGGCAGGGACAGTGACACTTAGATCGATGCATCGAGGAGTGACGTGTGGATCCCCGCCGCCAACTACTCCTCATCCTCCTCCATTGTCTGAGGCGTCGGGGAGCGGCATTTCTTGTCCGATCTCCTCCTCGCCTCCTCCCGGTCGACATAATCGTCGTTGGAGGCGGGCTCCTCCTTCACGATGGATGTCGTCTTACTATCAAAAACAAGAGGTAGCCGATACAATAGTTTTTCCTGTAGGTATGTCCTAAAGGCAAATGGACCATCACCATCCCCTACTTATGAGTAAATATTTGATTATCCTAAAAAACAAATGAAGACTTTGATAAATTCGATGTAGATGAAATTGTATAAGCGATTTGTTTATATTTCCTTAGACTTAGACCGCGCAAGGCAAGAATTTTTCGCTTACGACATATTCTTGTTACTAGATGTTCTATAGGAATAAGAAGAAACCACAAATCCTTTGCGCGACACATAACAATTGATTTCGAAGGTCCATTTTTTCCAGAATCGGAAAGAAGCTAAATTTTGATACATCAATGGAGTATTGGTGGTGAGAAAATGATATGTAGTACTACATCAGAAAGTTTTCTATTCCAGGCCTCTTAAACACATATGGGCCCAACTATTAATTAGTAATTAATGGGCTTTTGCACATGACATAAGGAAACTAAGGTAAGAAAATAGTGTCTCTACTGGAGTCACAAACGGTGTGTGTGTGACTGTTAAGCCTCCGATCGCTCACTGTGGTAGGAGATGGGATGGCCCATTAGAAAAGCGAGCGAGAAACCGTTACAAACAGTACTTTTGGAAGGTTTCATGACCGGTTCGGAACCTATTAGAAGGTTCCTAAACATTTTTTATTTTATGTTATATCACGTTTTCTTTTTTTCTTTTAGAAATTCACAAATTTTAATTAAATGGACAAAATTTCAAAAATTGCTTGGAATTCTATAAATTGTCCACAATTGCAACAAATATTCATAAATTTTGAAAGTTCTTCACATTTTCCCAAAAATTGGGGTTTCAAGAATGTTCACAATATGTTTATTCCGATGAACATTTCTTGAATTCTAGATTTTTTTAATTTCATGATTGTATTTTGAAACCGTGACCATTTTTGAATTCGCGAACATTTTTTTGCCAGGAATGTTTTTTAATTCATAAACATTTTTTAAATTCATGAACATTTTTTGGATTTGCAAAGATTTTTCAATTCATGAACATTTAGAATTCAAAACTTTTGTTTTTTATTCATTTTTTTCAAATTAAAATTGAATTAGACTTTAAAAAGGGAATGAAAAAACAAACATACGTGTGGTCTGCTGCCGGGCCAGACCCATCTTGCGCTAGCGACGCGAGTGACGTGACGTGTATTGCTTGCATTGAGCGACACGCAACAACGGCATTTCCTAAATGGCTCCTTAACCGCCCGTTTTAGGTGTTATGGCAAACGGGCGCACACCCCGTTCTCCACGCGGGCCGGCCCATTTCATTTTTTCCCTCCTCTTTATTAAGTAGCAAAAATAATACGAACGCAGTGGGAATCGAACCGTGACTTCCTGGTCATAAGCACACTACGATAACAACCACAGCCACCGCACCTTTTGCTTCTCTCATCAGTTTTTTATTTCTTTTATTCTTTCTTGTTTCTTTTTCGTTTTTCTATTTTTCTTAGAAGATTTTCGTTTAGTTTTTTCTTTTATTTTTTCGTTTTTCTTAGAACTGTTTTTGTTCTTTTTTTATATATTTTCATTATTTTTAAATACATGAACGTTCTCTTTAAATTTGCGAACTTTTTCTCAATTCGATGAACTTTTTTTTTAGAGTTGATGAACTTTTATCAAAGTCAATGAACTTTTATTTTGAAATTTGATAAAAAAATCGTACACGGTTAACTTTTTGGAAATCCATGAACTTTTTTTGAATTTCGATGAATTACTTTTAAAATTTTGTGAACTGTTTTTCAAATTCAATGAACTAATTTTCAAATTTTATGAAACTTTTGTTCACCGTATTGAAGAAAAATGTTCACCATACATTGAGAAAATGTTCAGTGTGTATAAAAAAAATGTTCATCATGTCTAGAAATTTTGTTCAGTATGCACTCAAAAGGAGTTCATCGTATTTAAAAAAAGTTCTATGTGTATTTGAATTTTGTTCGCCATACATTGAAAAAGTGTTCAGTGTGTATAAAAAATGTTCATCGTGTAGAGAAATTTTGTTCAGCATGTACTCAAAAAAAGTTCAGCGTATTCTAAAAAAATGGTCAGTGTTTCTTTGTATAATGTTCACCCTATACTAAGAAAATGTTCAATATGTATTCTAAATTTGCTTTCTAAAAATTGTTCACAGTACAAAAAAAGTATTCAATTTTCGAAATTTGTTCAGTTTCTGAAAAACATAGTTCGCATTTAAAAGAAAAGGAATATTCGAAATTTGATGAACTATATTCAGAATTGATGAACTATTTTTTTCAAATTCAATGAACTTTTTTCAGAATTGGTTAACTTTTTTTTCTAATTCGTCTTTTAAAAAAAAATTGATGAACCTTTTCGAGTTCCATGAATATTTTTTTAAATTGAACTTTTATTACACATCTATGATTTCCTTTTTCTTTTTTACGTTTCCCTTTTCTGAAATGATTTTTATGGTACAGAAGTTATGTCAATGTTGTACAAGAAGAAGTATTAAGTAGGTTTGTTTTTGGATTATAGACATGTAAGCGGTCCTAGTGCAGTGGTAACTGAAATGTTTCTTTCGGCTGTATATGTAGGTGTGATGGTTCGAATCCCACTACCTGCAATTATGTTTCTACAACGTTTGCTTTTTGGCGAAATTATGTTTCAACCACGTTTTCTTTGGCGAAATTATGTTTCAACCACGTTTTCTTTTTGGCGTGGTTATTGGGCCAGCCCGCTAGGCGAAGCGCGCGATCGCCAGGAACATTAAGCGGCGCAGAAGGCGCCCTATAGGAGCTCCCCGCAACAACGACGCCCATACTTGAGTATTGGACTTCCTAACTATGTCGGTTTCCATCTACTCCTACTATTCTACATAAAATGGTAAAGACCCAATACTTTTTTGAGATAAGATGGGACCTGTGTTTTTTTACCATATCATCGTGTTAATCGTAATTTCTGTGGTAATGCTAACTAGCGAATGTTTGCTGAGAAGAAACTCCCAGCGGCTTCTCGTATTTTATGAAGGCGTGAGGAGAATACGGTGGCTCTAGCGGCTTTTTGGAGAGCATTGTGCCTCCCCACTGCTCCAATGGAGACATACTTCCCCTTTAATAGAAGTAATTTCGGTAACATATCCTCGTCTTCACTGGGTCCACTTGTGGTTATCTCGTACCTTTACTTTGTGCAAGCTTTACTTGTATTGTTTATCTTGCTTCCTTGTGTCGTTGTTATTGCTAGCATCATATATGTTGCTCACCTAGTTGCATATCTAGATAACCTATTTGTTGCTACATGTAATTTGTGAAGAAAAGCTAAAAATTGATAGTTGCCTATTCACCTTCCTTTAGTCAACTATATCCATCCTTTCAGTCTTACTGTCGAAGAGAAGAGGAAGCCGATCCAATAGTTTTTCCTTTAGGTATGGCCTGAAGGCAAATGGACCATCACCATCCCCTACTTTATTTACGAGTGAATATTTGATTAGCCTAAAAAACAAGTGAAGACTTTGATTTTTCTTTTGGAGAAAGAAATGAAATTTTGATACACCAATGGACTATTGGTGGTGAGAAAAATGAAATGTAGTGCTACATCTATTTTTTTTTACTATTTCAGGCCTCTTAAGCACATATTACTGGGCTTTTGTACATGGTAGAAGAAAACTAAGGTAAAAAAAAACAATGTCTTTACTGGAGTCTCAAACGGTGTGTTGGTCGTTCTGAGTGTTAAGCCTCCAATTGCTCACTATGATAGGAGATGGGCCAGCCCATTAGGAAAGCGAGCGAGAAAACCGTTACAAACAATCCTTTGGAAGGTTTCCTAACCGGTTGGGAACCTTCTAGAAGGTTCTTGAACTTTTTTTCTTTTATGTCACATCTGGTTTTAGAAATTCATTTTTTTAAAAAGGAATAAGTTTTTAAAAATTGCTCGGAATTCCATAAATTGTCCACAATTTCAAGAAATGTTCATAAATTTTAAAAGCTCTTCAAATTTTCCCCAAAAATTGGTGTTTCAAATTCTTTTACAATTTATTTTATTGCGATGAACATTTCTCGAATTCATGATTTTTTTATTTTCGTGATTGATTTTGCAATTCATGGACATTTTTTGAATTCGTCAATATTTTTAAATATCATGAACTTTTATAATTTAGGATGTTTTTGAATTCACAAAGATTTTTTGAATTTCATGTTTTTTTCCAAAATCGCAAAGATGTTTGAATTCATGAAAAAAAACTGAATTCAAATTTTTTTGTTTTTTATTCATGTTTTTTGTTAAATCAAAATTGAACTAGACTTTAAAAAGGAAATGAAAAAAAAAAACAGAAGCGTGGTCTGCCGCCGGACCAGGCCCATCTTGCACTAACGACGCGAGTGACGCTCCGTGTATTGCTCGCAATGAGCGACACACAACAATAACGCCCATACTTGAGTATTGGATTTCCACACTATGTCGTTTTCCATCTATCTGTAAAAAAACAATAAAATGAAAGACTCAACTCTTTTTTGGGACAAGATGGGGCATGTTTTTTTTATAACTATATTGTTGTGTTAATTGTAATTTATATGATAATGCTAACTGCCAAACGTTCTACGAGAAAAAACTCCCAGCAAGCTCCCTAGGATCATCAAATGATGACGTTTTTTTTAAAAGCCTTCTCTTCGAAAAATTATCATGCTAGTTTGAAGAAAATGTAACCCCTCTAAAACTAAAGCTGCCATGGGAAAGGTTCGCAAATGCCACCCACCCATCCAGTGGCGGAGTGTGAAGCAAATTGAAGAGGGGGCCAAAAGTGCTAGGGAGATTAGTGAAGCTGAAAGATTAGCAGAGAGTTTAGCATTAGGCAAACTTATCTTGGCAATATTTCTCATGGAAGGGGAGGCCGGGATCCTCCTTGGTCCTGCCGACGCTCCGCCAGTGCACCTAGATAACATTCGTCAGCTAAGAGGATCGAATTTCTGACCACTTTACTGTATACAAAGCATCATTAGTAAGCAAAGCTTGGGTTTCTGCCGTGGCGGAAATGTGCATCTTTTGTGACGATCTACTCCAAATATGTGCCGCTCGTGCTTGAAAATGATGTACTACCACCTTTTGTGCAGTACATGGAAAAAACAAGGGGGGGGCTCCCTCCCCAAAACAATATCCAAGCTCCTTCCAGTTGTGCCTCCTCTTTAGGTGTTTGTACCTAACCTAAACCCGCAAATCGTACTACCAAAATCGCTAGGCCACTACCGAAATTCGCCACGGCCACAGTCCCCGTGGATCTAGACGGCGAAAATGCCTTTACTCGAGTGAAGCAGCCAGAAAAGCGTCTCTCGTGCGCCATATGGCCAAATAACCCACTGACAGGACATCGAATCATCATCTCACAAACAAACAAGAAATCAAATGTTCGCTTTACGGATTTCTGTACATCGACTTAGCCCGAAATTGAACGCACCGAGATTCCTTTGGTTGTTCTCTTAGCCTCTTCTGAAACCGCGATAAGTCTTGATTATTCCCCGGTGAACCGACGCCGCTCCTTTTGTTTCGGCACCTAATCATTGTTCTTACTGACTAATTGATCTGTGTCTTAATTAAACTTTACGTCTCCGTCGCAACTTGCAAGCGCTGAAATTCTGGAGCTCTTTTCCAACATATGTTAATACTGCCAAGCACTCAATGGTTAAGCTGGTACAGGTATAAATACACCCCCTCTCCACTCCCAAGTTGCGTATGTTCAGTGACAGAGCCGGTCGGTGCGGAGCTTGCTGACCATGGGCTCGCCTTCAGTCGTTCTTCCTAAGGTCTGGGAGCGTAGTGCTTACCCACTCGGTGATTTGGACACCTGCATGCAGTTTCTTAGATGCGTAAATATGATCTGACGGATGCATCGCCCTGCATGCATGTGTGTCGCTCTATCATCAAACTTTAGCATGCATCATAACCGGGGTTCTTCTTTCTTGATCATCAGGTGGTCGACGGTGAGAAGGAGGGCACGGCCCGCCGTGCCAAATGGTGGTACGTGACGTTCCACAATGTCACCGCGATGGTCGGCGCCGGCGTGCTCAGCCTGCCCTACGCCATGGCTCACCTTGGATGGTAGGTTTTGCATCCGTGTGATCCAAACCAACGCTTAACAGCTAGTGGTATGTTACGTCTAAGTTCAGTTATTGTACGTGTCCAGGGGGCCAGGGATAGTGGCGCTGCTGGTGTCGTGGTGCATCACGCTGTACACGCTGCGGCTGCTGATCGAGCTCCACGAGTGCGTGCCCGGCGTGCGGTTCGACCGGTACCGTGACCTGGGCGTGCACGCGCTGGGCCCGCGGCTGGGCCTGTGGGTGGTGGTGCCGCAGCAGCTCATCGTGCAGCTCGGCTGCGACGTCGTCTACATGGTCACCGGCGGCAACTGCCTGCAGAAGTTCGCCGAGTCGGTGTGCCCGGACTGCACGCGCCTGCACCAGTCCTACTGGATCTGCATCTTCGGCTCCTCCCAGTTCCTGCTCTCGCAGCTGCGAGACCTCAACTCCATCACCGCCATCTCCCTCGCCGCCGCCGTCATGTCCCTCAGCTACTCCACCATATCGTGGGCGGCGTGCCTGGCCAAGGGCCCCGTCGCCGGGGTGAGCTACGCGTACAATGCCGGCACGGCGGCGGACTCGGTGTTCCGGGTGTGCAGCGCGCTGGGGCAGGTGGCCTTCGCGTTCGCCGGGCACGGCGTGGTCCTGGAGATCCAGGCCACCATCCCGTCCACGCCCACCAAGCCGTCCAAGGTGCCCATGTGGAAGGGCACCGTCGCCGCCTACATGGTCACCGCCGCGTGCTACTTCCCCGTGGCGTTCATCGGGTACTGGACCTTCGGGCAGGACGTGAGCGACAACGTGCTCGTGGTGCTGGAGCGCCCGCCCTGGCTCGTCGCCGCCGCCAACATGATGGTGGTCATCCATGTCGTTGGGAGCTATCAGGTAAGCCATATACTCTTGGATGACATGAACCTACAAAAACAAAAAAGTGGTCAGAGCATAATCATCAAAAGAAACCTTCCATTTCCTAGAAAGCCTTCTGTAGTGGTCACAGAATATGGCACAGTGGAGTTGCTAATGAGCTTTAGAGATCATTGGCAGTTTGGCACCATGGAACCTGTTTTTTTGGAACGTTGACTGCAGCACTGAGCCACCAGTGGCTGAAACATGGAACTGACCAACTTAACTACCGCTGCAACATTTCAGGTGTACGCCATGCCAATATTCGAAAGCATGGAAACGTTTCTGAGCACGAGGTTCAGGGTTCCTCCGGGGTTCCTGCTCCGTCTGGTGGCTCGATCAACCTACGTCGGTAAGAATCGATCACATCGTTGAAACGGCATGCATACATACATCAATCTGTTCATGAGCTGATCGAATATCACGTCCTTGCAGCGTTCACGCTGTTCGTCGCCGTGACGTTCCCGTTCTTCGGCGACCTCCTCGGCTTCTTCGGGGGCTTCGGATTCACGCCCACCTCCTTCTTCGTAAGCCCCGTCGCCTCTCCGCCGATCACGATGTTCCATTTCCACGTGTTTATGGGCTAAACTTTCATGATTTTTTACCGCTGCAGCTCCCGTGCATCCTGTGGCTGAAGATCAAGAAGCCTCGGAGGTTCAGCGCGTCGTGGTTCGCCAATTGGGTACACATCTCCGGACACCTGAATTGAGAGAGAGGGTTCAGGATATGTTTTGTCAATTGTTTGACAATTGGTTTTGCTGCAGGGGTGCATCGTCGTTGGGGTGTTGCTGATGCTGGTTTCCACCATGGGCGGGTTAAGGAGCATCATCCAGGACGCCTCCACGTTCCAGTTCTACTCTTGAAACCGTACGCCCGGCTAGCTAGCTCCAGGTAGTCGTCGTGCCTTCAGTGTAACAGTAGCCTGCTACTGAATCACTGAAGGTCGTTGGCTTCGATTCAGAGGGTGACCTGCTTCTGCGGAGTGTCAAACTAATGTCGTGACATGCAAATGGTAGATGATGTCCGAGTGATCGGCGTAGTACCTTGTGCTCGTCACTTAATAAACCTTGTCCATACTATGCTGCAATACAGATCGTGTGCTTTGTCATATCTTGGTTCCAAATCTGTTGCAATGTGAAAACAGTTGCAACTGTAAATTATTATGAATTCTTTAGGGAGAATCAACTGCACTAGGGATAGGGAGACACCCAGCCATTTTTTTATGGTTTTAGTTTTTTTAATAAAATAACCCGTGGTTTCAGTTAGAACTAATATAATGCATCTACTTGTGGCGGTACAATGTTGTGCTGAAGTATAGTAGAGTTGTATCTTAGCCAACAAATATTGGAAACCCGATATGAAAACACGGACTAGCAACACTTCTGAGCCTAAGAAAATTAGGAGAGAAGCTAAAATTCAAAACAAATTAGGAGAAAAGTTGGCATGCTCAGAACAAAGCTTGAGACCAAGTCAAAGGTTTCAACAACGACAACTGCATCCCTGGTGTGATGGTCCTTAGATGCAAGTGCACGAAGACTTTTCGATTGTGATCGATAATGCTGAACTGGCTATAATAAAAGAGCGGCGGCGGCTTGTTTCGCCGATAGTGGTCGTTCGGTGGTCCAGAAATCCTGACATTATCACGGTTATGTTTAGGTTGACATGTACTCTGGTTACCCTTGGGAGGTGTTTGTTCGGAAAAAATCGTCATAACCTGTTTACGCGGTAAACCAAAATGTTACCCGCGTTTGTTATGTGTAGGCCGTAATGGGCTGCCCCCGTGAACTCTTACAGCCCAGCTCTCCATCGATACCACACTGTAACGCCCCGGATTCGATGCGCCAGGTGTCTTCCAGTTATTCGCCCTCTTTGCCATGTCATTTGCATTTCATATCATGTCATCATGTGCATTTCATTTTGCATACGTGTTCGTCTCTTGCATCCGAGCATTTTCCCCGTTGTCCGTTTTGCAATCCGGCACTCCTATGTCTCCCGGCGCCCCCTTTTACCTCTTTTCGTGTGCGGGTGTTAAACGGTCTCGGAATGGACCGAGGTTTGTCAAGCGGCCTTGGTATAGCACCGGTAGACCGCCTGTCAAGTTTCGTGTCATTCGGAGGTCGTTTGGTACTCCAACGGTTAACCGGGTAACCGCAAAAGCCTCTTTTGTCTTGCAGCCCAACACCCTTCCAAAGTGGCCCAAAACCCAGCAAACTCCCCTCCATGCTCTCGGTCGTTCGATCACGATCGCGTGGCCGAAAACCGCACCTCATTTGGACTCTCCTACCTCCTTCTACCTATAAAACTAGACCTCCCCCGAAATTTTCGGATCATTCTACCCCTAACCCTAGCAAATCTTCCTCTCTCCGCGACGGACATGTCCGTCCACCGCTTGACAAACCGCGCCGCCGCCGCGCTTAATCGAGCGCCGCCACGTGGTTCTCGCTGCTGCCCGCCGCCGCCGCGCCGGCCCACGGCCGGCCGCGGCGGGCGCGCCGCCGCCGCCGACCGGCTGGCGCTTCGCCGCTTCGCCGGCGGTGCTGCCGCCGCCCCGCCCGCCATTGTTCATCGCCGCTGCCCGCGGCCGGCCTTTCGCCTGCCCCGCCCGTCATTGGTATCGCCGCCCGCCATCGCTGGCTGACCGCCGTCCGCCGCGCCGCCTCGCCGGTTGCCGCCCGCCGGGCTGCTGCCTCGCCGGCGACCTCCTCGCCCGACCACCGCGGACCCGCCGCGCCGCCCTCGCCGCTCCGCCCCGTCCGGTCTGGCCTCCGGCGGATCCGGTGGCCAGGCGGACGGATCCGCCTCTCCCCGTCCTTCTCCGGCCCTCCCCGGCCTCCTCCCCGAACTCCGGCGAAGTTCCGGCGAGTTCCGACCTGCTTTGAAAACCGTGCAACCCGAGGTTGACTTTCTTCTCCTCCCCCGAAATTCCTAAGTCCCCGAAATTGTTGCATATTTTGTTGCATTTTCATCGCATCATAACTCTGCATTCGTAGCTCCGTTTTGTGCGTATAATATGTCAAATTGTTCGTCTCGAAGAGTAGATCATTTCATCTCATTGCATCATTTTCATTTGAGCTTATCTTGATGCCCGAAATGCTTTTGGAAGAGTGCTATGTGATGTTAGTTTCTGATTCTTATCAGAACATGCACTTTTGTCATTTTTGCCATGATTGATGTGTGCACCCTATGAACTTGAGTCCTACATGTGTTTTGTAATATGCCATGCCATCTTTACAGGGGTGTATGCCATGTATTTTTGTGATCTCTGTGGTGACTAGCACAAGCATGCAAACTAGGCTTCATGATGTTGCTGATTTCAGCCCCTGTTTTGCTGATATTTTTATGCCATGTTAACTTGATGCTACCGAGAGATCCATGATTATTTTGAGATACTTCAGTAAGGATGTTTTGTTATACATGACTTGCTCTATCCATCCATGCCCTTGTTTGCAATTATGGAGTGCCCTAGCTTGAGTCAATCGAGCTCTACTTTTGCTATAAAATGTTTCCTGGCAGGTTGTTTACATGTTATTTAATTTTGCCAAGGTTGTTGTTAGTGATCCATGCACCCTATGATGTTGTTCTTGCCATGTATAGCTTCTATGCCATGTCTTCTTACTGTGAGTTGCCTTGCCATGCCATGTATTGCTCTGTGGTGAGTGATTCAAGCTCACCAACATGCCTACTTATCGTTGTTCCTGCCATGTATGAATCTGTAATATAACTTGCCATGTTTACATGGGTGCCATCATATTTTCTGTGCCCTTTTGGCTCATGGTCAGTAAGGGACTTTTGATCTATGCATTTAGTAGTTTCATGTCATGCCTTTGTTTGCCATGTTAAGTTCCTGTAACATGTTGTTTGATAGCTCTAAACATTGCAACCTGATGTTATTTCTGCCAATGCCTGAAACTGTTATTATTTGCAATATTGCCATGTCATTTTGAGCATGTTCTAGTGATTTCTGGAGATAGCTCAGTGTTCATGTTTTGTAATGCTTTACCTGTACATCATGCCCATGCCTTTTGTTATCATGTTGAGATGCTGTAGCTTATTGTTTTGATGCTTGCAATATGCCTAGTTGCTGTTTTGGACAGATTGTTGTTATGACTTGTATAGGGTGTATGTGTTGCACCGTTGCTCCGTTTTGAGTGTGTTCTATATGAAACTTGCTTGATTTTGCATGTAGTTTCCTATTATCATGTTGCATCCTTGTTTTGAGGTGTTTGCTTGATGTTTGGGTGCATTTTGCATCAATGCCATGTTTAACTTGTTTTGCTCATATCTTCTAGGCCGTAGCTCCGAATCTAATGAACTTTATATGTAACTTGACTAGAATTTCGTGTAGATCATTGTGGTGCATCTTAACTTGCTGTTTAACAACTTGAACATAAGGTTTATTCAGATCTGGACCAATTTCGAAATATGCATATGAGGACTTACCGGAATTGTTCTATGTTGTTTCCGGCCTCATTTAAACTTGCTTTGGTGTGTTGCTCTTGTTTGCATCATCTCTTGCCATGAGTAGCCTCATCTAGATTTGTCATGCATCATGCTTGTTGTGCATCATGTCTTGTTCATGTGTGGTGTGTTTACTTTGTTGTGTGCTTCTTCTTGTTAGTTCCGTTTCGTTGCGATCGTGAGGATTCGTTCGCTCACGCTTGGTTCGGCTTCATCCGTTCGTCTTCTTCATGGACTCGTTCTTCTTCCTAGCGGATTTCAGGCAAGATGACCGCTACCTGGATCTCACTACTATCATTGCTATGCTAGTTGCTTCGTTCTATCGCTATGCTGCGTTACCTATCACTTGCCGCTCAAGCCTCCCAAATTGCCATGAACCTCTAACTCGTTGTCACCTTCCCAGCAAACCGTTGTTTGGCTATGTTGCCGCTTTGCTCAGCCCTCTTATAGCGTTGTTAGTTGCAGGTGAAGATGAATTTTGTTCCTTGTTGGAACATGGAGATGTTGTTCCTTGTTGGAACATGTTTACTTGTTGGGATATCACAATATATCTTATTTAATTAATGCATCTATATACTTGGTAAAGGGTGGAAGGCTCGGCCTTATGCCTGGTGTTTTGTTCCACTCTTGCCGCCCTAGTTTCCGTCATATCGGTATTATGTTCCCGGATTTTGCGTCCCTAACGCGGTCGAGTGATTCATGGGACCCCTTGACAGTTCGCTTTGAATAAGACTCCTCCAAAGAAGGCCCAACATTGGTTTTACCATTTGCCTCACCTATGCCCTTTTTCCCTTGGGTTTCGGAGCCCGAGGGTCATCTTTATTTTAGCCCCGGGCGGTGCTCCTTCAAGTGTTGGTCCGAACCGAGCAACTGTGGGGCCACCACGGGAAACTCGAGGCTTGGTTTTACTCGTAGCTTGACTTATCCGGTGTGCCCCGAGAACGAGGTACGTCGTGCGACTCTATCGATTTGTCGGCACATCCGGCGGCTTTGCTGGTCTTGTTTTATTGTTGTCGAAATGTCTTGTAGCCGGATTTCGAGACTGATTGGGTCTTCCCGGAGAAGGAATATCCTTCGTTGATCGCGAGAGCTTATCATGGGCTAAGTTGGGACACCCCGCAGGTTTGAACTTTCAAAGCCGTGCCCGCGGTTATGTGGCGGATGGGAATTTGTTAATGTCCGGTTGTAGTAAACCCGAAGTTGATCTTAATTAAAATACACCAACCGTAGCGCGAACCGTGAGTGTCTCTTTTCGGGTTGATCGAGAGGAGAACACGGTTTCGGGTTATGTCGACGTAAGTAGGAGTTCGGATCACTTCTTGATCATTACTAGTTGACGACCGCCCGCTTGCTCTCTTCTCGCTCTTATTTGCATTGGTTAGCCACCATATATGCTTAGCCGCTGCTGCAACCTCACCACTTTACCCCTTCCTTTCCTTTAAGCTTTGCTAGTCTTGATACCCATGGTAATGGGATTCTTTGAGTCCTCGTGGCTCACAGATTACTACACCACCAGTTGCGTGTACAGGTTGCGATGATCATGACGTGAGAGCGATGTTTGCTTGTATTGGAGTTCTTCTTCCGCTTCTTCTTTGATCGGGGATAGGTTCGGTCGGCAGACTGGGCTAGCAGGTGGATTTTGTTTGAGTTTCGTTTATGTTTCATCCATAGATGGATGTTGATCTTGTATATGATGACGTTGTATTCTTGTGGCATTTGTGCCTTATGTATGTATCCCCATCTATTATGTAATGTTGATGTAATGATATCCACCTTGCAAAAGCGTTTCAATATGCGGGTCTATCCTTGGTGGGACCGTCGAGTTCCTTTTGGATAGGGTCGCATATTGGGCGTGACAAGTTTGTATCAGAGCCTCGATCGACCCTAGGAGCCCCCTTGATTGATCGTGTAGTTTGGCCGATGTCGAGTCTAAAAAAAAACTGATTTCGGAGTCTAGTTATATCGGAGAGTAGGAATTCTTTTTACTCCTCAGCCCCTTCGTCGCTCTGGTAAGGAATCTTGACGTAGGTGTTTTGAATTACTTCTCTTCCCCTTCAAATTTTCTTTAGGATCACGCAGTTGGTTTTTCGATCGTTGTTCCTCTGCTCTTTTATCCGGTGCATTTCTCGTCTAGTTGACTCGAGTCTCTTCATCTTTGCAAGTTCAATCCTAAGTTCTTCCTCCGACGTCGTTGTTTTTCCTTGTCCGAAGTTGTCCTTGTTTTTCCCACCCGCCCTCCCTTCTTCTTCTCGGAACCGGAGTCCGTAATCGAGTATCCATCCTACTCGTGCGAAGTTTTTGCTCTCTCTACTCAATGATTTCAACCGGTGTGTTCTCTTCAAGATATTCGTCGGTTCCCCTTCCAAGTTGTCTTTGTTTTCCCGCCCACCCACCCTTTTCTTCCCGGAGTCTGACTCTCACTCGACCAGCTATCTCATTCGTGCGGAACCTTTTCAGTCTTTCGTCAATTATTTCAACCGGTGAATTCTCGTCTTGTTCGTCATTCTTCATCTCTTTCTTTTCCGGTGGATTCAATTCAAGTTTTCGTTGTCGATCGTATTCTTTCCCTCGGCTCAAGTGTTTTCCCTACTCGTTCGCCTCTCGCCATTTATCCTTCCGGAGTGTTCAACACATCTCAGGAGATTCGTCTGTCTTCCAATTAATTTGAGGTTGTCACCTCATTCAAATATTTCAATTTTTCCGGTGCATCATCTATCTGTTCAACAATCCTTTCCAACGGTGTTTTTCTTTTTAGTGGGCCCTAACCCACAGGTCTTTTCCCAGGATCTTACCTGACTCTTCTAATTCCCCGGAGTTATTCCCAAATTCTTTTCAAGTGTGACGTAAGAATGGATTCCATCAGTCACATGCCTTTTCCAAGATCGATTTCAAATCATTTAATTGTTGACTCAACCTCTTTGCTTTTCATTCTACCGGAGTATCTCAATAATTTTGGTGGTGTTTCTCGTCATCATTTGAAGACTGAAGTAGAGTTTCTCTTAAATCTTGTCCGTCCTCCCGGTGATTCATGGTGCTAGCTCGATGTTATCCTATCTAATTGTTTCCATTCGTGCAATTCTTTTCATCCATCCGGAGTATTTCAGGAGTTGATTTTCTGTCCCGATCATCCGGAGGCCATCTTTTCGGAATATCTCTCTATTCTAAGTTTTCAGCTTCGTTCTCCAATTATTCCATATTCGTGCCCCTTCGTTCGTCTCAATATTCTTCCGGTGCTTCGTTCAAGCATTCGTCAATCAGTTCGCGATCTCTTCGATCTTTTTTTTTTCTAAATTCCCTCAAGTATCTTCGTGCTTTTCTAATTCTTCCCGGTGATTCATTCTCTTTCGTCAGTCATTTCCGAATTCTAACGGTGGTTCTTTCAGATTCTTTTCTTTGCTTATCATATTAATCCATTCGTTCTTTCCAATCCTACCGGTGGTTCATGAAGACCTTCTTAAGTCTGCGATATGTCACTTCTCAATTCTTTTTCAAGAAGAATAAGTAGTATGTAAAATCCATTGTTGGTCATCAATTTAATTTGATGAAGGATAAGCATACAATAAATCTTATTCTTATTTCATCCAAGTGTTTAATCCCTTCCTTCGGAGTTTGTTCTTGAGGAATAAATTCGACTTCCAAGTGTTTTCATCTTCTCTTTTCCGGAGTTCAATTTTCATCGGCCATTTCGCCGGAAACTCCATCTAAATCACCGCAAGACTTAATCCTTATTCTTTTCATCCTTCATTTCTATCTCATCATCCTTTTCGTTACCGGAGTTTTTTTCACGGTGGTTCTTCTTGATTTAATCTTTTCTTCAAGAGTTCATCAAGATTTTGTTGGAGGAGTTCAACTATCTTTTCTTCTCGCGTCTCGAAGCGCAAGTAATTCTTCATTTTCTTTTGAAGTGGAGTTTTGCATTTCTTCGATCTTCTCAGCTATCCAATCATTTCCGCTTGTGGCTGGTTGTCACCTCATAATTTCTGAGATGTTATCCATAAGTCCACGACAAGCTTATTCTTTTCATTGTGGATTTTCTCAACAACTCCGTTTAAACCTTCCTTCTAAAGATGCTTTCAATTTCATTCGTGGCACAAGTTGTCATATTCTTATCCGTTCTTTTCATTCAACTTTTTCAATTTTTTCCGGAGGTTTTGTCTCATGTCTTCATCAAGTATCATTCCATCCTCTCAAGTTCATGTTCTAATTCCTCCATGTTTTAGCCGGAGTGCTGCCTAAATCCCTTCAGTCTTATCCGTTTCCTTTCTCATTCTAACCACACCGGTTAGAACGAGTTGTTTCTGAGTCTATCATGTTTCCATGAGCTTTTGATTCTCGTCATTCTCGTCGTTCCTCTCTTCTTCTCGAGTGCTCTCGATTCTTTGCCTCTTTTCTCTTGAGTTTTTGTTTCACCACATCCCTTTTTCTCTTCCGTCTCGGTCCTAAGATCTCGGGACGAGATCTCTTGTTAGTGGAGGAGTGTTGTAACGCCCCGGATTCGATGCGCCAGGTGTCTTCCAGTTATTCGCCCTCTTTGCCATGTCATTTGCATTTCATATCATGTCATCATGTGCATTTCATTTTGCATACGTGTTCGTCTCTTGCATCCGAGCATTTTCCCCGTTGTCCGTTTTGCAATCCGGCACTCCTATGTCTCCCGGCGCCCCCTTTTACCTCTTTTCGTGTGGGGGTGTTAAACGGTCTCGGAATGGACCGAGGTTTGTCAAGTGGCCTTGGTATAGCACCGGTAGACCGCCTGTCAAGTTTCGTGTCATTCGGAGGTCGTTTGGTACTCCAACTGTTAACCGGGTAACCGCAAAAGCCTCTTTTGTCTTGCAGCCCAACACCCCTTCCAAAGTGGCCCAAAACCCAGCAAACTCCCCTTCATGCTCTCGGTCGTTCGATCACGATCGCGTGGCCGAAAACCGCACCTCATTTGGACTCTCCTAGCTCCTTCTACCTATAAAACTAGACCTCCCCCGAAATTTTCGGATCATTCTACCCCTAACCCTAGCAAATCTTCCTCTCTCATGACGGACATGTCCGTCGCCGCCCGGACAAACCACGCCGCGCCCGCTTAATCGGAGCGCGCCACGTAACCCTCGCTGCCCGCTGCCGCTGCCCGCCCGCCCGCCCGGTTGCCCGCCCAGTAGCGCCGGCCCGACCAGCGCCGCGCGCCTTCTCGCTTCGCCGCCGCCGCCGCCGTCGGCCTGGCGCTTCGCCGCCGCCGCGCCCGCCGGCTTCGCCGCCGCCCGCCCGGCATTGTCGCCACCGCCTCCGTAAGCGGCCGCCGTCCGCCGCGCGCGCCTCGCCGGTTGCCGCCCTGCTGCGTCGCTTCCTCTCACGGGCGACCTCCGCCCGACCACCAGCGGACCCTCGCGCCGCCCTCGCCGCTCCGGCCACGTCCGGTCCGCTCGGCCGGATCCGGTGGCCAGGCGGACGGATCCGCCTCTCCCCGTCCTTCTCCGGCCCTCCCCGGCCTCCTCCCCGAACTCCGGCGAAGTTCCGGCGAGTTCCGGCCTGCTTTGAAAACCGTGCAACCCGAGGTTGACTTTCTTCTCCTCCCCCGAAATTCCTAAGTCCCCGAAATTGTTGCATATTTTGTTGCATTTTCATCGCATCATAACTCTGCATTCGTAGCTCCGTTTTGTGCGTATAATATGTCAAATTGTTCGACTCGAAGAGTAGATCATTTCATCTCATTGCATCATTTTCATTTGAGCTTATCTTGATGCCCGAAATGCTGTTGGAAGAGTGCTATGTGATGTTAGTTTCTGATTCTTATCGAACATGCACTTTGTCATTTTGCCATGATTGATGTGTGCACCCTATGAACTTGAGTCCTACATGTGTTTTGTAATATGCCATGCCATTTTTACAGGGGTGTATGCCATGTATTTTTGTGATCTCTGTGGTGACTAGCACAAGCATGCAAACTAGGCTTCATGATGTTGCTGATTTCAGCCCTGTTTTCTTGATATTTTTATGCCATGTTAACTTGATGCTACCGAGAGATCCATGATTATTTTGAGATACTTCAGTAAAGATGTTTTGTTATACATGACTTGCTCTATCCATCCATGCCCTTGTTTGCAATTATGGAGTGCCCTAGCTTGAGTCAATCGAGCTCTACTTTTGCTATAAAATGTTTCCTGGCAGGTTGTTTACATGTTATTTAATTTTGCCAAGGTTGTTGTTAGTGATCCATGCACCCTATGATGTTGTTCTTGCCATGTATAGCTTCTATGCCATGTCTTCTTACTGTGAGTTGCCTTGCCATGCCATGTATTGCTCTGTGGTGAGTGATTCAAGCTCACCAACATGCCTACTTATCGTTGTTCCTGCCATGTATGAATCTGTAATATAACTTGCCATGTTTACATGGGTGCCATCATATTTTCTGTGCCCTTTTGGCTCATGGTCAGTAAGGGACTTTTGATCTATGCATTTAGTAGTTTCATGTCATGCCTTTGTTTGCCATGTTAAGTTCCTGTAACATGTTGTTTGATAGCTATAAACATTGCAACTTTGATGTTATTTCGCCAATGCCCAAGCTGTTATTATTTGCAATATTGCCATGTCATTTTGAGCATGTTCTAGTGATTTCGGAGATAGCTCAGTGTTCATGTTTTGTAATGCTTTACCTGTACATCATGCCCATGCCTTTTGTTATCATGTTGAGATGCTGTAGCTTATTGTTTTGATGCTTGCAATATGCCTAGTTGCTGTTTTGGATGATTGTTGTTATGACTTGTATAGGGTGTATGTGTTGCACCGTTGCTCCGTTTTGAGTGTGTTCTATATGAAACTTGCTTGATTTTGCATGTAGTTTCCTATTATCATGTTGCATCCTTGTTTTGAGGTGTTTGCTTGATGTTTGGGTGCATTTTGCATCAATGCCATGTTTAACTTGTTTTGCTCATGTCTTCTAGGCCGTAGCTCCGAATCTAATGAACTTTATATGTAACTTGACTAGAATTTCGTGTAGATCATTGTGGTGCATCTTAACTTGTTGTTTAACAACTTGAACATAAGGTTTATTCAGATCTGGACCAATTTCGAAATATGCATATGAGGACTTACCGGAATTGTTCTATGTTGTTTCCGGCCTCATTTAAACTTGCTTTGGTGTGTTGCTCTTGTTTGCATCATCTCTTGCCATGAGTAGCCTCATCTAGATTTGTCATGCATCATGCTTGTTGTGCATCATGTCTTGTTCATGTGTGGTGTGTTTACTTTGTTGTGTGCTTCTTCTTGTTAGTTCCCGTTTCGTTGCGATCGTGAGGATTCGTTCGTCTACGCTTGGTTCGGCTTCATCCGTTCATCTTCTTCATGGACTCGTTCTTCTTCCTAGCGGGATTTCAGGCAAGATGACCGCTACCCTGGATCTCACTACTATCATTGCTATGCTAGTTGCTTCGTTCTATCGCTATGCTGCGTTACCTATCACTTGCCGCTCAAGCCTCCCAAATTGCCATGAACCTCTAACTCGTTGTCACCTTCCCAGCAAACCGTTGTTTGGCTATGTTGCCGCTTTGCTCAGCCCTCTTATAGCGTTGTTAGTTGCAGGTGAAGATGAATTTTGTTCCTTGTTGGAACATGGAGATGTTGTTCCTTGTTGGAACATGTTTACTTGTTGGGATATCACAATATATCTTATTTAATTAATGCATCTATATACTTGGTAAAGGGTGGAAGGCTCGGCCTTATGCTGGTGTTTTGTTCCACTCTTGCCGCCCTAGTTTCCGTCATATCGGTATTATGTTCCCGGATTTTGCGTCCCTAACACGGTCGGGTGATTTATGGGACCCCTTGACAGTTCGCTTTGAATAAGACTCCTCCAAAGAAGGCACAACATTGGTTTTACCATTTGCCTCACCTATGCCCTTTTTTCCTTGGGTTTCGAGCCCGAGGGTCATCTTTATTTTAGCCCCCCGGGCGGTGCTCCTTCAAGTGTTGGTCCGAACCGAGAACTTCTTGGGGCCACCACGGGAAACTCGAGGCTTGGTTTTACTCGTAGCTTGACTTATCCGGTGTGCCACGAGAACGAGGTACGTGCGACTCCTATCGATTTGTCGGCACATCCGGCGGCTTTGCTGGTCTTGTTTTATTGTGTCGAATGTCTTGTAGCCGGATTCCGAGACTGATCGGGTCTTCCGGGAGAAGGAATATCCTTCGCTTATCGCGAGAGCTTATTATGGGCTTGTTGGGACACCCTGCAGGTTTGAACTTTCGAAAGCCGTGCCCGCGGTTATGTGGCGATGGGAATTTGTTAATGTCCGGTTGTAGTAAACCGAAGTTGATCTTAATTAAAATACACCAACCGCGCGTGCGTAATCGTGAGTGTCTCTTTTCGGGTTGATCGAGAGGAGAACACGGTTTCGGGTTATGTCGACGTAAGTAGGAGTTCGGATCACTTCTTGATCATTACTAGTTGACGACCGTTCCGCTTGCTCTCTTCTCTCTCTTATTTGCATTGGTTAGCCACCATATATGCTTAGCGCTGCTGCAACCTCACCACTTTACCCCTTCCTTTCCTTTAAGCTTTGCTAGTCTTGATACCCATGGTAATGGGATTCTTTGAGTCCTCGTGGCTCACTGATTAGTACACCACCGTTGCAGTACAGGTTGCGATGATCATGACGTGAGAGCGATGTTTGCTTGTATTGGAGTTCTTCTTCCGCTTCTTCTTTGATCGGGGACAGGTTCCGGTCGGCACTGGGCTAGCAGGTGGATTTTGTTTGAGTTTCGTTTATGTTTCATCCATAGATGGATGTTGATCTTGTATATGATGACGTTGTATTCTTGTGGCATTTGTGCCTTATGTATGTATCCCCATCTATTATGTAATGTTGATGTAATGATATCCACCTTGCAAAAGCGTTTCAATATGCGGGTCTATCCTTGGTGGGACCGTCGAGTTCCTTTTGGATAGGGTCGCATATTGGGCGTGACACACACCCCCCGGGAAAGGGTTGCATTACCGCACGCACCTCCTCTTCCCACGACCCCATACTCCCCGACCAACGTCCCCGCCACCCCGATCCCCTTCGAGTCCGGCGCCGCCGCCTCCCTGATCCCCTCCGAGCCACCTCCCCCATCTCTAATGGCTGGTGAGTAGCCAGACTGTTGGTGTATTGAATATGGGCGTTCATACCCTTGACTATGCACAGACAGTTGTAGCCTTCCCGCCGGGTAGGGCTTGGCAGAAGATGAACTTATTTCAAGCACTCGAAGCTTGATACATAAAAACCATGAAGAAGACCTCAAGGCAGGTCATCGAGAAGTACTAAGGATTAAGACTCAAGTTGCCTACAAGTTCCAGGCTGGCAAGCTTCGGGCCGGCAAGCTCAAGACCGACAAGCTCCCTCCAACGCTCCACCTCGGCGGTCTGTCAGAAGTCTGCCGACAAGTGGGGAGCGTGCAGACAGTTAGGTAGAGCTTGTCGGGGTACGTGGCAGTTCGCTGCCCGAAGAACGACTTTATTGACACCCGTCCAGAAGGCGTGTCGCGATAATAAGAGGTAACTGGGCTGACGGTACAGGTGGAGCAGCGCTCCTTGCTGGTATTCACCCCCATCATGACACCTAACGATGCATTTAATGCTTTTGTCCTATACCGCCAGGGTTAGGTATGATAGCGTTGTAGCCACTATTTGCTCTTCGTAATTACAATTTTGCTATTGTGATGACCCCTTTCATCTATAAAAGAAGGCCCATTGCTACCTTTACAAGGGTCGACACCCTGCCCATTTACAGTAGCTAGTTGCACCTCCCAAGCACTCTGCCGACAAGGTTGCGCTCTTGTAAACCCGGGGCTCAAACTCATCAATCCCCAAAAGCAGGAGTATGTTTTACGTTTCACAACGACCCGAATCTGGGTAAACTCTTCGTGTGCTCTACGGTTCTTGTTGCCCTTTGTGTGCCAAACGTAGAAGGGCCCTGTGGCCCGTAGATTGTCGTATGCCGACACAGACGCGCATCTTGTCCTGGTCGCCACCCCAGCTCACCCTTGTCGTTGGTCAGACCGTTCGCTGCAAGGTCCAGGCTCCCTCCCTCCTCCTGTCACCAGTCCTCCGTCCTCCATCCTTGTCTACTCTCTTTCCCCTCCCTTGTCTGCTCTCCTTCCATTGCAGCCATTGGCCGCGAAAACGCCGAAGTAGACACCATATCTTTTTAATTCCTTTACATGCATCAACCAAACGAAACAGAGATTTATCCATTACGTTTCTGTTATCAGCGTGATCTAATTTTCTTATCCTTTACATTACCACTTTCTAATCCGAACACCTCCTTTAGGCTGGCCATAGTAGGGGTAACATAAGTAGTATCATGCACTTGGGACTCGTAAACATGCTTATGTGGCAGGCAATTAAAGAAGAAAGAGATGGTCATAGTAACATAGATAGATACTGTAACATAATAAATATGATGCTACTATGTGTCATGCATGGCAATAAATGAGACCGTCTATGATACTCCCTCCGTTCCTAAATAATTGTCTTTCTAGAGATTTCAACAAGTGACTACATACGGAGCAAAATGAGTGAATCTACACTCTAAAACATGTCTACATACATCCGTATGTTGTAGTTCATTTGAGATGGCTAGAAAAACAATTATTTGGGAACGGAGGGAGTAGTACTACAAGATGGTACTACTCCCTCCGTTCCCAAATAATTGTTTTTCTAGCCATCTCAAATCTTGTAGTACTACTCCCTCCGTTCCCAAATAATTGTTTTTCTAGCCATCTCAAATGAACTACAACATACGGATGTATGTAGACATGTTTTAGAGTGTAGATTCACTCATTTTGCTCCGTATGTAGTCACTTGTTGAAATCTCTAGAAAGACAATTATTTAGGAACTGAGGGAATATGATACTATGCACTATAGAGGTAGTAAGGCTAGTCATAGTGGGAGTAACTTAGCTAGTAACATAGTGCACTTCGAGAAAATCCTACTTATGTGGCAAGTAATTAATGAGAGATGGTAACATAATATGTTACTGTAACATAGCGCTTTCCAAGACAAGATGAGTCTATGAGCTAATAAATGAAGCTATCTATAATACTACTATTATGTTACTTTGTATTATGAAGGTAATAACTTAGATTAGTGTCAACTCCCCACTATGACCAGCCTAACATAGACTAGTAAGTTACTTCCCATTACGTACCCGGATCGAGAACAAGCGCAATCGCAGAACATTGTTTTGGCTCGTGCGAAAATTGACCGTTGACGTTATTGCAACCATAAATGTCTTTTCCCCCAAAATCATATGACCAATCGAACTTTGTATAATGCTGTTGAAGTGTGTCGTGCCCAGAATGGCCACGTATACACGAACTCAGACAACCGTGCGCCACCGCGACGCGCCCCTCCAAAAGCGCTTATCCCCGCCGCGCCCGATCCCTCACCGCACCGACCGGCCCGCGGCCATGGCGGCGCCACCCCTACCTCCACTCCTCTGCAGTGCCGCCTCCTCCTACCGCGCCACGCTCCTCGCCCCTCATGCTCTCCCCTATCGCGCGGCGGCGCGGCCGATGGTCTCGCCCTGCACCGCCCCCTCGCTGCGGCGAGCAGGGGACCGGGCCCCTCCGCCGTGCGCGGCCAAGCGCGGCGGCGCCGGAGGCGAGGCGTCTTCGACTGACGGGGAGGGGACACGCGCGCTGCTTCAGGCGGCGCTATGGGGCGCCGAGGCCGCCTACATACTCTGGCTCTTCCTCCTCCCGTACGCTCCGGTCCGTACGGAAAACACAAATGTTCACTTTCTTTGCATGCCGCTAGCTCCAATGCAAGCAAATTTTGTTCACTTTCTTCTGTGAACTGGAGCATCATTTAAGCTTAGCCATCGTTAATCGGAAAAAAAGGGGCTAGTTATCGTCAGTGTTCTGTGGTTACCAATCATTCATTCCATTCAAAAGATGAAAGAAAGTGCACCAATCATGGATTAATTAGCGTCGTGATGCAGGGTGACCCGTTGTGGGCTATCTCGCAAGCCACGATCACTGACCTCGTCGGCCTGTCGCTCAACTTCTTCTTTATCCTGCCCTTGATCAACTCCGGTACGCCCAAATTTCAGAATTTTCAGGAGTACATCAATTTGAAACTCACAGCATTACGGCCATGATTCTTGGTGAGTTTGCTTGGCAGTGTAGCTGGAGTGCACCTGCTTGAATCACCTGTGATGCACCCAGTAAGAAACTAGCACATACTGTATTTTCTTGTGACATTACTTATGGTTATGGGTACAGTGTGTGTGTTAATTCGTCAGTGGTTGCTTAGGTGGCCGAAGGACTGTTCAATTTTGTGATTGCCTGGACATTGCTGTTTGCGCCGCTCCTCTTCACGGATGCTAGGAGGGACCGGTACAAGGGATCGCTCGACATCTTGTGGGGCTGTCAGATGTTCCTCACAAATAGTATGATCTCCTTGACCCAAAATGAAGCAGCAGAACAGTTCAGGTTATCTTACATCTATTTTTGTTTGTAGCTTTCTTGATTCCTTACATGGCAATCCGGCTCAACGAGGTCGACAAGAACCAGCCTCCACCGCAGACATCAAAACTGAGTTCACTCATGGTGAGAGGTGCATCAGGTGTAGGCATAACTGGTGGCCTGGTCTGCATTTTATCCATTGTTTGGGCTTTCTTCGGCCGTGCAGATGCTGATTTTGGAGGCGTCTTGGACCGGTGGCAATATGCGCAGGATTATGTCTTGACCGAGCGGCTTGCTTATGCATTTCTGTGGGACATATTGCTATACTCGATATTCCAGCCATGGTTGATTGGAGACAATCTTCAGAACGTGAAACCAAAAGCTAGAGAGTTTGTGAATGTAGCAAGGTTTATCCCAGTTCTTGGCATTGTCGCCTACCTCTTGTGCTTAGAAGAGAAAAAGGATTAGCTGTTATATTGTGCTGTTTTCTTGTAGTTTTTTTTTCCTATCATATGGATTATGTTCCAACTGACTTATAAATTTGAAAGAGTTTTGCACATTGTGGTACTCTATAATTACTCCCTAGATTATTTATCAAGATAGTGCTTGGCTGAAACAAGAACCCAGTGCACAAATGGAACGGAGAAGACATCGAAAAAGA
The DNA here is from genome assembly GCA_021605205.1 of Aegilops longissima. NCBI lineage: Eukaryota > Viridiplantae > Streptophyta > Magnoliopsida > Poales > Poaceae > Aegilops > Aegilops longissima. Next base: position 554,037,030 of record CM038677.1, on the reverse strand, counting down.
ATTGAAGTGAAAATTATTTATTCAGGAGAACATCCGGATGAGCATATTACTCCTTCAACCACTAAATCCTCTTGCTGTTACAGATGCTAAGAAAAACATCAGGGGATAACTAAATTCTCTAGGAAAACTCTAATTTGCAGAAAGTCCGTGATCCATTTCAGAACGCTAGAACTGTCGCCAGCGCCACGAAACCAAGTGCGGCAGAGATGGCTTCGGCTATGAGCTTGGACCCGCCGCTATATCCCGGATTCTGGCTGATCGTCCTCGGTGCGGCTGTAGTCAGTGGTGGCGTCGGCGTCATCGGCATCGGCGTCGATGAAACAGTGGAGTTCACAGTCATGCCTGGCGTGCTCACCGGCGGCGACGGTGCTTGTCCCTCTGGAAGGAGCCCTTCAAGACAGTTATTGATTCAAAGAGACATTTCAGTATGTAGGGAATCCCTGGCTGAAGAAAACCATTTTGCACAAAGAAAACCATTCAGCGTTGGGTTATGGTACCTGAGCAGGCGCTGGCGTCGGCGGGGAGATCGAGCCGGCAGAGGGAAGGCAGCAGCACGGCGCGGGACATGTTGACGGCGACAGGGGACCTGCCGGAGCCGGACTGGCTGAGCGCCTGGCAGAGGCACAGCGGCTGGTCGTGCACCATGCTCCCCAGGTTGGCGCAGCAGGTGTCGGGCGGCGCGGCGGCGCCGCCGTCGAGGAAGGAGAGGCAGGGGAGGAGGCGTAGGAGCTCGGTGGTGCAGCTGGACGACGACGGCCCCGTCGTCTGTGGTTCAGGCGCCGGGTGGGCGCCCCGGAGGGAAACCAGCAGCAGCGCCACGCAGAGAGCAGTGGCCGAAGCCGCCATCGGTGCCATCGTGCTGCTCTCTGCAAGTTTGCCTGTGAAGAATCTGATCCGAGTGATTGGCCACGGTGGAGGTGTGGATTTATAGCGTCTGAGGACCGGGGATGCATGGCAATGGCGTGCTTCCGGACGTGGCCTCGGTGGAGTTGAACGTTGCTAGATAGATATGCGTGAAGAGCCGCGTGGGGCTGGGGAGTTTTGTGTGAATCGGAGCGTTGGGATTGCGTTGGGGGTCTGGGATCGCATGGGAATGGTGCCTGTACTGCCTTGTTGTAGGTTGGAGTTCCATAGTGAAGTGAGATTGACTCTTACCGGCCACCTGAGACTGCTGACCAGAATGTCCCAAGTCCTAACCGAATACTATATAGCACATGAGAAAGTAAAGCCAATTTTTGGTGTTGCTAAAATAAGATGGCTAGATGGCCTGCAGCAAGTTTCCTTTTAGATGGAACACTGCAATTCCATTTATTTACTACTATGTGCAACCAAGGAGCAAAGGAACCATATCCTCATCACAATTTTGGCATCGATAGATACCGGTAGGCTGTAGCTAAATTTGGTTGAAATTTTATAGTTAAAATATACTCCCTCCGTTCCTAAATATAAGTCTTTTTAGAGATTCCACTATGGACTAGATACGGAGTAAAATGAGTGAATCTATACTCTAAAATATGTCTATATACATCCGCATATAGTTTGTAGTGGAATCTTTAAAAAGACTTACATTTAGAAACGGAGGGAGTAGAACATATCATTACGGAATAATTAGCAGCAAATCAGAAGTATCCTAATTTGGAATTTAGGACGTTTATACCTACAAAAAGAAAACGGGCTTTGGGTTCTCATGGGCATGAAATAAAGAAAGTGACATTTTCTCATTTCCCTTTCCGAGAGTGTCATGGGCCTTCGATTCTATTATAAGGAGATCTTACAAATTAGGCCAATTTTTAGCTTACTGGGCTGGCAAGAGCTCTTCAAAAGAGCTCTTTTACCGTACCCTGTCATCAATATGGGCCGTCTATTCTAAAAATCCGAGGGTTGTGATGGATCTATACTGCTCAATTTGGGCCAGTCCCATCGTCAACAGTAGCGGTGGAACTGGCAGGTCCACGAGCAGCAGTATACGTGTTGCGAGGGTAATTTAGGGAGTGGAAAAAAGTTAGTGCCCTTTTCCCGCACGCGCCTCTCGTCTCGGGTTCCGGCAGCCGCTTCGGCGCATCTCCATTATGGACTGTTCCCGTGGATCGACGTTACTACGCCGCCAAGCGCCATTTATGCTCGAGGTGCCACACACACCGCGTCGTCTTCCTCGACGAGCCCCTCCCTTCCTCTTCCGTTGGAAACCGCTGCATCTCATTTTCTTCCGCATCCCCTTCTGGGCGGTCAGCAGTATGGCACAGTTGTGCGAGCCTGACGAGCTCCTCTTCTTCAGCGGCAGCTAAGGAAATTAGATGCAGTGTGTCTTTCAAAAGCAAACCAATCGGCGGGCTCTATAGATCAACCAAAACACATCATCTCCACCCACCAAGAGTTAAGTGATGAACCACCATGGAAGGTGGGAAAGTTTGCGATCTTGTAGACGTGGGACGTGTGTGTGAGGGCGATGCACACCCCAATGGGAGGCGCTGCTGGAACACGAGGTGCGAGGACATGGTCAGACGACTGCAAGAAGAGCCCGTCGGCGGTGGCGGGAGTGCACCGTTAAATAGGGACGCGGCATCGAGTTCGGCTACGGCTCAGGGCAGGGCAACGAACAGACCAGCCGATTCTTAATGGGCTGACGTTATTTTATAAAATAAAATTATGACTAGAGTACCCTCACAAAATCAAGGGTGGATGATATGGTATACTGCTCCCTTCCCTCTATAACAGTACAGGGTACCATAAAAATGCTCCTTCAAAAAGGATCAGATGATCAGATCCACGGGAGCTATATCTCGCTTATCGCGAGATGTACGCTCCCCTCGGCTGAAGCATTTCTCTCCTGGCTACTGTACTTGTCTGGATCGGTACTGTAGAAAGCTATCACTTTCTTTTACTCTTTTGTAATGGTTTTTTTTGGGTTTTTCTTTCGGATTTCTTCAATTTTCTTCGGTTATCCTCGGCTCCTTTGTTACTTTCTCGATTTTACCGGGGTTTTTCATTTCTTTCTTTTTATTTTGTTTTTATTTTGTGTTTTTACTTACTTTTTGGCATTCTTTGTTTTTATTTGTTTCTTTCTTAGTTTTACCGGGGTTTTTCATTTCTTTCTTTTTCTTTTGTACTTTTATTTACCTTTTGGCATTCTTTGTTTTATTTATTTCTTCCTCGGTTTTCACTCTTTCCACTCTTTTTATTTGTTTTTTTTCTTTTTTGGTTTTTATTGGTTTCTTCGTTTCTCCTTATTTCTTTGTTGGTTTTCATCGGGGTTTTTTCAATACATGTCCATTTTTTCAGTACATAATGTACATTTTTAGTATACAAGTGGAATACTTTGTTCACACACATTGAACATTTTTAAATACATAATATACATTTTTTTTCTTGAATACAATGTTTTGAGCACTTTCTAAAAACATCAGCACCCCCGATCTGATCGGGCGCGACTATATGTAGCTTATAGAAGCCAATGGGCCGGCCCAGCGCGCTGGAGTTCCACACGCCTTACGTGCTCGTTTTTCCTTCTTTTTCGTTATTTGCTTTCCTTTATATTTAGAAATATTCTGAACACACACACACACACACACACACACACACACACACACACACACACACACACACATATATATATATATATATTATAAAAATCAATTTATATTAAATTTTAAATAAATATTAATCTTGCATTTTAAAATGTTAAACATGTATAGAAAAATGTTTATAATGTATACCAAAATGTATAATGTGTATGAAAAAACTAGACATCAGAACATATATGAAAAATGTTAAACATGTCTAAAAACTATTTCTGGTGTATACAAAAATATACATGGTGTATGAAAAAAGTAGACATCAAAACATATATTTAAAAAATTATTATGTATTTGAACAATAGTCAACGTGTATATAAAAATGCTTGTGATGTATAAGAAAAATGTACAATGTGTATGAAAAAACGTTGCCATCAAAACATATGTTTGAAAGAATGTTAATCATGCACTTTAAAATGTTAAGCGTGTATAATTTTTTTCTTATGTATACGAAAAGTGTAAAAATTGTATGAAAAAATAGACATCAAAACATATCTCTAAAACAATGTTAATCATGTATTTGAAAAATGTTATTCCTTTGAGCATGTTCTTCACAATATTCCTTTGAGCATGCAAAATTCGGTTAATGGGCATGGCACTACGAGCAGAGTGGTGTGTTTTCAGTGTTGTTGTATACTACTCCCTCCTTTCCAAAATAGATGACTCAACTTTGTACTAACTTTATACTACAAAATTAAGTCATTTATTTTGGAATGGAGGAAGTAGTTACTAGTTGATACAAAGAGTAGAAGAGAAGATTGGCTAGAAGATAGAACTACGCAATCTGACACTAGTGCAGCCCGCAAGGAATGGCGAGTCCTGTGAAAATCAATGTCCCACGGAAGAAAGAAAAAGACTGCAATACGGCAAAATGTGTTTGGTCATTGCTTGACGAGGACCTTGTGGAGCATTTGATAGCTTGCCGCATGCTTGATGTTAGAAATATGCCATAGAGGCAATAGTAAGTTGTTACTATTCTATTTTCATGTTCATAATTAAGTTTAGATTTCTGTGTTACAATTGTAATACACTACTGCAGGATGCTGTTAACGTGACACTACGATCAGAGACTCTTCGACAAAACTGTGTGGGATGCATTAATCGCAAACGGTGATATAAAATAACCGTCAAAACAGATGCAAAACGTTTGCGATGAAGGATACATTAGACATGGTCCAGATTTTAGTTCCGTGTACGATGCCGGGCATACGGTTCAGTTCAATTAACTATTTACGATGAGGCAGAACAAAAGAAACAGAGAGATAGATGAAGGCGTGTGCGATATACGGCATACGGTTTACTCGGATAAACTGTTTGTGATTAGACAGAACAAAAAAAAGAAACGGTCAGCCAAATGAAGGTGTGTGCGATAGAGGGCATATCGTTCACTCGGATGAAGGCCAAGATAACAGAAATAATTCAATATAACAAGATGTGTGTGGTACGCGACAAACAGGTATGTAATCAGAAACGTGTGCAAAGATCGATAATAACACAGATGATTTCTTTTAATAAGACGTATGTGATATGCTCTGTCTAGTGTCTACACAACATCTATTGGCCATTGGGCGACGGGCGGTCAGCCGGGTACGCCATAAGGATGCGAAGAGGCATCCTATATCAGCAAGGACTAGCTGTTCCACCAACAACTCATCTAAGAGAACTCTTAAGTTAACTGTGCTCAGGCTGGAGCAGCCATCAAATGGGTGACTGGATGGAAAGTTGTCTTGATGTTAAATTAACTGATAGGATGGGTCATAAATGTCAAATTAAATGACCTCTACGCACCATCTCATCTGTTAAATTAACCTCGAGGTCCTTATTTTTTATTTTTTTAACATATGTTAAAAAGGTCTACCGCATTATTTTTTGACAATGTGCGATACGTGGCATACAGTTGATCCACCCGACCTGTTTGTGATGGAATAAGCCGTGTGTGTTGTGGGCAAACGCTTGCTAGTATACAACCGTTTGCGATTGAATTCATCACCGACGGGTTCCCTAATGTGGTCCGTGTTCATCTGATCATCATTTACTTCTTGTGCTAGCTCGATGTTCCTTATATGCTAAATTTTCATTAATTGATGGCGTTTTATGAACACGCCACCGTTTCCCGCCACCCAGCGATATTGCGCATAAACCTAGGTGGTGCGCGACGCACGGAGGCAACAAGCGCAGCCTGTAGCACATCCACCTTTTTCAAGCATGCCAACCGACCAAGCGCCACCTCTACCATCAACCTTGTCGACGAGGAAAACGAGAAAGCGCCACGGCCGGTCGAGGCCAAGGCGCTCCCCGGCAACGTGATGGACGACACCGTGATGCGTGTCATTGCCAGGGTTGAGCAGACCCTTGGCGCATGGCGCTTCAGCGCCGCGGATCAAGATAGGCATGTCAGCACCGAGAGGCTGTAGCTCCCCGCACAACATGATCGATGGCGCGCCGCAGATCGATGGCGAGACCGTTGGATCGCCGCAGAGCGAGAGGCGCGGTGCGCCGCATAGCAAGAGCGGATCCATCGGCGCTTGCCTGCTGTCGACAAGGCATCGCAGCTGGGTACACGTCCCGTCAGTACCCCCATTCCTCGCCAGGAGTGGGCAGAGGCCCTCTGCGTCGTACTTGCACCAGAGGCCGGCCACGACGTACTTGCACCGGACGCCTGCCGCACCGTTCGCCTTGTCCGCGGCCCGCTCGATGCCAACGTGCTGGTCGGTAGGCTCGACCGCCTCCTTGGCCCAGGTGTTCACCTAGGCGCAGTAGAGGAACATGGCCGTCGCATCCTCGAGCTGGTGATCTCCGATGAAATAGCCAACTTGGAGCTCGAGATCGCGCTCCAAATGTACCGCGAGCGTGTCGACCGCTTGGACGAACGCCTGCACGAGTTCAGACAGAGGTAAGAGCTACCGTAGGTAAGGGCTGCTGGTCATGGTCTCATGGACGCGTTTTATTTTATTGAGTCGTTTCGGCGTGGATAGCTATGTATTCACATCAATCATAGTATTGCTCTGTTTATTGCTCTATTTTAATGTGTGTACTCTGTTTTCCGTTCTTATATGTTCTGTTTCAATGTGTGTATATACGCTTTCCATTCTGTATATGTGGATGACAACAACTAGATTCAAATTTGTATACAAAAATAGATAGAAAATGGAATTCATAATATATGTGTATATATATAATATCATCACATATATGCGATGATACTTAACTACTAGGTACAATGCGTAAAATTAAAAACGAACAATAGTAAAACTAATAATCCCTTTTTGGGCTAGTATTCCGGCAGCCCCTCGCCAGAAGCTCCTTGGTGCGCGGCGTCTTCCCAGTGCGGGGGCAGTACTCCGCCTCCTCCGCCTCGTAGCGCTTGACGTACCGATCTGCTTCTTGCTGGCGGACGAGCGCGAACGATCTTGCCATTTCGTTGGACGCCCACTGGAGCTCCTTGTTGGTGACACGCTGGAGCACCTCCATGCAGCGATGAGGCGCCCAACGCCTTTAACCTTCCTCGTGAAATACCCGTCTTCGTACACATCCTCCGCATGACGACGCGCCCGCCCCCAAAGCTCCGCCTCCTTCTTTTTCCAGGAGGCATCACGGGCTTCACAGGCCGCCCGGTACCTGGCTTCCTCCTCTGTCGTCTCCTTCTTGAACGCCACTTGCCTGGCTTTCTCAGCCGGCGGCAGCAAATTCCACAGACAAAGATTGTACTGGCCCCAAAACCAATCCAAAGTTGGGGGCTCTGGCGCAAGCTCGTCCAGTGGCGCGTAGGGGTCCTCATCGCCTCTATTCGAGTGAGCGTCCTCGGGGGGCGCCGACTCCTCGTCGGCGCGTGGGCAGACCGGCAGCGCCATGGCAGAGATTTGAGAGAGAGAGAGCGAGGGGAGGATGTAGATGAGAATGTAGGCGGGACGACGTGAGCAAGGTAGTATTTATTGGCGGCCGAAATCTAGATCGACGGGAACAGTACACACGCCGGTCGCCGGAATTTACGAGTACTATAGTTTGAATTACACACGATTCCCGCAGCCAAATCCGTGTATGAACTTAATAGCTGATGGTTTCCAATGCAGAACCGTGTCTGATTAATGACTCCTGCCACTCACCTACCAAACCTCGAGCCACGAAATAGAGTGCCAATCGTGTGGGGGCCGCTTGTCAGACTTTACTTTTTTTAACACCAGATATTTACATCGTCTCATGATTTTTTAACTCGCACACAAGTACACAAAAATATGATTTTTCAAACCGTTATGGTTCGCCGTTGCATGGTAGATATAGTTCAAATTTGAATTACGGTAATTAAATGGCTAGAAAATCTCTTAAATGTCTTTAAAAGGTCAAATGACCCCTAGAATTTTCCAAATTTTCACATGACAGTTGTAGTAGTGCACGTTAAACGTAGAAAAAAGTTGAAGGCCATAAGAGGAAGCTATCTCCCATTCGTCATGAAACATGCATTGGTCCCTCTCAGAACCACGGGCCTTCTAATGAGTTGCTCCGGTTTGTGAGGGGTGTGTGTCCAAACTTTCGTCAAACAGACCAATTTTTTTACCACATCATCTTGGTGGCATGACATTACATCAAGCAAGGTTTCATGTTTTTCTGATCATTTTTTAATTTTTTGGAATTAAAATGCCATGGCACTCCATGCATGTGTCCATGCCATCAGACCAATATGTTTGAAAATTCTTTCTAATTTACTGCACATGGAATTAACTCGCACACAAGTACATAAATATGATTTTTCAAACCATTATGGTTAGCCGCTGTATATAGATGTAGTTTAAATTTGAATTACGGTCATTAAATGGCTAGAATATCACATAAATGTCTTTAAAAGGTCAAATGACCCCTGAAAATTTTCAATTTTTCACATGACAGTTGTATTAGTGCACGTTAAACGTAGAAAAAAGTTGAAGGCCGCAAGAGGAAGTTATCTCCCGTTCGTCATCAAACATGCATTGTTTCCTCTCGTACCCATGAGCCTTCTAGTGAGTTGCTCCGGTTTGTGAGGGGGTGTGTCCAAACTTTCGTCAAATAGGCCAATTTTTATACCACATCATCTTGTGGCATGACATTACATCAAGCAAGGCTTCATGTTTTTCCGATCATTTTTTAATTTTTTGGAATTAAAATGCCATGGCACTCCATGCATGTGCCCATGTCGTGAGACCAATATGTTTGAAAATTCCTTCTAATTTATTGCACATGGAATTAACTCGCACATAAGTACACAAATATGATTTTTCAAACCGTTATGGTTAGCTGTTGCATGTACATGTAGTTAAAATTTCAATTACGGTATTAAATGGCTAGAAAATCACTTAAATGTCTTTAAAAGGTCAAATGACCCCAGAAATTTTCCAATTTTTCACATTACAGTTGTATTAGTTCATGTTAAATGTAGAAAACAATTGAAGGCCATAAGAGGAAGCTATCTCCCGCTCGTCATCAAGCATGCATTGTTCCCTCTCGGAAACACGAGCCTTCTAGTGAGTTGATTCAGTTTGTGAGGGGTGTGTGTCCAAACTTTCGTCAAACATGCCAATTGTTTTACCACATCATCTTGGTGGCATGACATTAAATCAAGCAAGGTTTCATGTGTTTCTGATCATTTTTTTAATTTTTTGGAATTAAAATGCCATGGCACTCCATGCCGTGAGACCAATATGATTGAAAATTTCTTCTAACTTACTAATCAAGGAATTAACTCGCACACATGTACACAAATATGATTTTTCAAACCGTTATGGTTAGCCGTTGCATGTAGATGTAATTCAAATTTGAATTACGGTCACTAAATGTCTAGAAAATCACTTAAATGTCTTTAAAAGGTCAAATGACCCTTGAAATTTTCCAAATTTTCACATGATAGTTGTATTAGTGCACGTTAATAAACATAGAAAAATTTGAAGGCCGTAAGAGGAAGTTATTTCCTGTTCGTTATCAAACATGCATTGTTCCCTCTCAGAACCATGAGCCTTCTAGTGAGTTGCTCCGGTTTGTGAGGGGCGTTTGTCCAAACTTTTGTCAAACAGGCCAATTTTTTACCACATCATCTTGGTGGCATGACATTACATCAAGCAAGGTTTCATGTTTTTATGATCATTTTTTATTTTTTTTTGGAATTAAAATGCCATGGCACTCCATGCATGTGTCCATGCCATGAGACCGATGTTTGAAAATTCCTTCTAATTTACTGCACATGGAATTAACTCGCACATAAGTACACAAATATGATTTTTCAAACTGTTATGGTTAACCGTTGCATGTAGATGTAGTTCAAATTTGAATTACGGTCATTAAATGGCTACAAAATCACTTAAGTATCTTTAAAAGGTCAAATGACCCCTGAAATTTTCCAAATTTTCACATGACAGTTGTATTAGTGCATGTTAATGAAAGTGCGTTATATCGACTAGAGGGGGGGGGGGTGAATAGGCGATTTTTATGAATTCTTCACTGAGGAATTTGCCGGTGAGGAAATTCCTTTGCGAAGAACTACTTGCAGCGGAATAAGTACTCAGAAGTAAGCATAACAGAATGCGGGCATGGTCATCATGATGAAATGAAGACAAACAAAGAGTATGAAAGCGTAAACACAGGATAGCACAAGATGAAGACAAACAGATCAAGAAATTGGGCGAGGAAATTGAGAAAGTCTTGATCAAAGTCTTCAAGCACAGATATGAACAAACACTCAACACCGTTATGAGGAAATGAAAGGGTTGAGGAAATAGAACCGTTAGGTTGGTGAAGACAATGATTTGGTAGACCAGTTCCAACTGCTGTCTCGGTTATACGTCTGGTTGGAGCGGCTGAGTATTTAAACTCGAGGACACACAGTCCGGACACCCGATCGCTGAGCACGCAGCTCAGACACCAAGTCCTCACCGTATTCTCCTTGAACTAAGGTAACACAGACCTCGTCCAATCACTCGTGGTAAGTCTTCAGGCGACTTCCAAACCTTCACAGACTTGGTCACTCGGCGATCCAAAATTCCTCTTGGATGCTCTAGACCATGACGCCTAACCATCTGGAAGAAGCACAGTCTTCAAAGGTAACAAGCGTCGGATCCACGCAGGATCAATCTCTTCAGTGATGCTCAATCACTTTGGGTTTGTAGGGGTTTGGTTTTGGGTTTTTCTCACTCGATGATTTTCGCTCAAAGTCCTCGGAGGATGGGTTGCTCTCAAATGACAAGTGTCAAGTTTCTCTCGAGCAGCCAACCAGCTAGTGGTTGTAGGGGCGGCTATTTATAGCCTAGGAGCAGCCCGACATGATAAGACATAAATGCCCTTCAATGATATGACCGTTAGGTGGATAAGATATTTTGGGACAGTGGCGCGCACCACAAAGAACGGTCGGAAATTTGAATCTCAAATTCCTCGGGCTATCATGTTCCTCCTTGTGTAGGCAATCCATGGCGAATTCCTAACTCCTCGGTCCGAACAAATTCCTCGGTGACGGAAGAACTTTGTCTCATCCATCAAGAAATTGACTGAACTGTATGAGATTTCCAAAGGCTTCACTCGAAGGGATTGGTAGGTGTAGGATTTTGAGTTGAGCATCACATGGAAATTTTTCCTTAGTATTTCCTCGACCCCCTTTAACAGCACGGTGTTTCCTATGACTCAAGAAAGAGAAAAAGGAAACTACGAAAACAAAAGTCTTCACGCTTCATGTTCCTCAAATGAATACCAAGTCTTCAAGGTCACACCAATTTCTTCACTTTCAAAGTCTTTAGAAAGTCTTCAGAATATCAAAGTCTTCAGTCGAAGAACTTCATTTTTAGGGGTCGACTTTCACTGTAAATATCAAACTCCTCATAGACTTATAGACCTGTGTACACTCACAAACACATTAGTTCCTTAACCTATAAGTCTTCAATACACCAAAATCACTAAGGGGCACTAGATGCACTTACAATCTCCCCCTTTTTGGTGATTGATGACAATATAGGTTAAGTTTTCAACGGGGATAAACATATGAAGTGTAAATACTGATATTGAGGAATTTGATTGCAAGATATAGAAGAACTCCCCCTGAAGATGTGCATAGTGAGGAATTTGCTTTTGAGGCAATGCACATTTGAAGAGTTGAATCATGGAGATCTCCCCCTATATCTTGTAATTCATACACGCATTTGACATATAATATGAAGAATTTGAAATGCATGATGAAATATGGTGCTTGATGAAATTCAGCATGCGTGCAATAATATTAATGAGGAACAAGCATGCAAAATAACGCATCAAGAGTATCAGAGCTCAAGAGAATCAGAGCTCAGTGCATCAAAAGTATCAGAGCACCATCGGGTTTAAGATTACAACTCGATCCAATAAAAAGTTTCAGAAGAACGAGAGTTGCAACTTAACAAAAAGTTGCCCATATAATAGACCCGCTTGAAGACTAACTCAAATTTCTCCCCCTTTGTCATCGAATGACCAAAAGGATCGAAATGAGGACTAACGCCCCTGAAGAATTTCAAGTTGAAGAAGGAGCGCCAGCGTTGTTGGGGTCGGTTGTCATAGTAGGGCCTGCCGCAGTTGTCGCCCAAGTCTTCATTTTCATCGGTGTGTCGCGATGAAGAATAGGAGCTGGCCACCAAGGAAGGAACTTTGACCTTCTTGTATTTCTTCTGAGGAGGTGCAGACCAGTCAAATTCTTCCTTGAGACCCATTGTCGCCGGTTCTACGCATTGTAGACATTTGAAAGAACAGCCAGTGCGTTTGAAGGTTTCATGGAGGTAGTAGTGGTTTTCTTCACTGCATTGTGTGTAGAGGTCATGTTGTGAAGAATTGAACCAAACCGACGCTTGACCCATTTATGATTGCGATCAACCTTCCGATGAAGACCGAGGAGTAACTCACGATCATCATCACCACAGGTCTTTGTGGCTTGAGGACTTTGCTTGACCGAGGTATTTTGGCGAGTCATGTGTGGCGAGTCATCATTGGTGGAGTAGGATGTTGCTTTGCGAAACTGTCCATCCAATGGACGAATGCCTTCATCGATCACAGCAGTAGCCTTGCCCTTGTCATCAGCTGAGGTAAATGTCCGTTTGAGGACTTCAATCGGGGGCAAGTAGCTGCAGTGGTTCGAGTATCAGCCTTGTAATTGAGTGAAGACCTTGTCTGATGAATCTCATTATCCAAGGCGCATAAGGCTTCACTCAAAAGGTGACATAGCAATATTCGCCAGAGTCCTCATGAAGAAATCATGGAAGTTGACGGGAACGCCATGAATGATATTGAAAAGCATATTCTTCATGATGCCAATGACTTCTTCATCATTTGAGTCGTGGCCTTTGATAGGACTCATTGTCTTCGTGTAATCCGATAGACAGTCCGAGGCACATACAATAATTCCTTGATGAAGAATTTGGTTCTTGGGGCCTGCCACGGCTTCAAAGGCTTCATCAAGACTTGCATATAGTGATTTGAAAGTTCGGTTCGTTGTAGATACAACGAGCACCATCAAGTGGAGGATCGAGTGGTAGAGCACGCAGCAATTCATTGTTGGTGCCTTGTAGTGAGTATTTTCGGACATCCAGTCCAACACCCATGAGTTCACGTCTTGGCGTCTCCGGTGATGTGCAGCGTTGCATAGAATTGAAGAATGAGTTCTTCATTCCAATCACAGATGTCGCATGCAGAAATTGAAGTCTGCATCGCGAAGAACACCGAGGACTGGCTCAAAGCCCGGCAGAGACTCCATGTCCACATGAGGAATATGTGCATGATCGAAGACTTTGTCTTTGTTGAAGAGCACTGAGGAATAGAAATTGGCTTGGCTGGCAGTCCAGAAACGCCTCTTCCTTATGCGAGCAGAATCATATGGATTGTAATAAGTGAAGAATACATGCTCGCTGAAGAAATCTTCAGCCTTGAACTTTTGCTTTGTTGAGAAGGGATTCTTTGGCTATGGCAGTGGAGTGTCAGTGAGTTGCATCACGACCTCTGGAATCGCAATCTCAAGTTCTTCAGTGAGGAATTTCTTGTTCCTCTACAGTGCGATCGAGGATCGCAGAAGCAGAGTTCATCGGCGCACATGGCTGGAATTTCTTCATGGATGATGAAGTGGGATGAGTTTCTTGAGCCCATTTGAGCAGTTGGAGCAGGAGACCGAGGTATCTGTTGGATTGGGGTGAAGAGTGGAGAATTTGGATGCTGACTTTCCCAAAAGTCATCGTTCATCACTGGCGTTGTGCCTCCAATATCCACATCTTCTTCAATTTCCTCAACACCGGCCTCTTCAGCTGTGAATTGAGGCATAGGCGAGGAAATGATTGGGGTTGAAGGGATTGCTTCCACTTCAATTTCTTCATCAATCTGCTCGACGAAGCAGCAGAATGATTTTCTTCATCAGATCCGCTTGGGATCACATAATCTTCATCAAAAGGAACAAGGTCCTTTGATGGAATTGAGAAATGGGAACAACATCAATAGGATTTTCAAAGGAGCTGGTCATTGGCTTCATTTTCTTCGCAGTCGAAGAATTTGGACGGTGATGCTTTCCGTTTCTTCACCGCAGCTCATTCTCGCAGCCTTGGTCTTCTTCACATCGAGGCGATGGAAGAATTGGAGTTGGTGTTGGCGCAGGAGGAGCCGAGGAATCTGGTTGATTTTTCTCGGCAATCGATGCAGATTGCCTCTGTCTTGTTCGATTTCTTCAAGCGCACCACTAGTGGATGCCCCGGCAATTTCTTGGTGGCTGGAATGGGATCATCAGCCACGAGGCAGCATTTTCTTGACAGCCTGAACTTCATCGGTGGTGCTTGGCATGTTCTTCATCCGCTGAGTGAGGCTCCGGCTTGAGGAATTTCATGTTGCGTTGGGGCAGCAACATTGGGTAATTTTTTCGTCAGGTTGACGAATCTAACTTTGGCTCCTTGCCAATCAGCATAATAAGCATCAAGTTTTCTTTGAGGTCTTGGATTTCGATCTGGACCTTGAGAAGTTCCTCAGGTGTCATTCTGACAACGTTTTTCTTCAGGAACTTCTCCTTTCTGTATTGAGCTTTCTTGATCTCTCTTGCTTTTTCAAACTTCCATTTCTCTTCAGTGATGAAATGGGTCAGCATGTGACTTTGTCCAGGGGTCAGATGAAAATCAGGCATAGGGTGTTTGGATCCTTGTGCCGAGATCAATGTAATCGAGGATTTTCCTCGGATCCAATAGCGAGGGCACAGATGTGCCTTTGGCTCTAGACCCTTTCTTGGCGGTCTCGATGATTTCCGCAAGTTCATCATCATCAGCCTCATCATCTTCGTGTGGCTCTTGGAAGGCAACCTGTTTCTTCTTAGGACTTGGCGAGGACCTCGCCCATTTGTGGCCTTAGTCTTCAGCAGAGTCGGGCAGATGAAGACTTTGGTGCGGTGAGGAACTTGTGAAACACAGAGGCAATGGAAAAGCCTGCGATCCTTTGGCACGTGGCGGATGCACAGTCTTGAGGACTTTGTCGGAACTCCGAGGACTTGGGAGGAGCTCTTGAGGACTTTGAAGGAGCTAAGGATTTTGGAGGAGCAGGAGCAGCATGAGGAATTGGCCGTGAGGGCACGGTGAGAACTTGGCCGTGAGGGCTTTGTTGGTGAAGCACTTGGCTTGTGTGGGCTTCTTTGCCATAGATTTTCTTGGCTTGACAGAGGCCTCGATGGCAGCAGTAGTAGCAGAGTCCTCATTGAATTTCCTCCTTGCCTCGTTGGCTTGTCTTGTCAATTTGGCTTGGCACTTGGCCCATTCTTCAGAAAGTCCTCACCACGCTTGATCTTTGGTGGGGTCGACTTCTTGACCAGTGCGGTGGAGCTCTTGGGCATGGAGGATTGAGTGCGAATTTCTTCATGTACTTTGGAGTTACATATCTGTACTCCTCCATTCCCTTGCCCATCTCCGTTCAATCCTTTGAATGCGCACCTTGCGCTGATTTTTGTTTTCTTTGCGAACTCGGCTTCATCAGTGTGCAATAATCAGCATATATTTCCTCGGGGATTTCAAAGCGGTCATGACCTCGGGCCTCTTTCCTCCTTTACGTGGCTTCTTTCCTTACGCCATATTCTTGGTGAGGAATTTGAACAAGCGAATTCTCTCAAGAAGTATGCAACTTTTCTTCGAGGAACGCTGCAAATGAGTTAAGTTGATGAGAACCTAGTGATTCAAGAACGGACATGAGTACCTGTGAATAGAGTATAGTTGCGAGGAATTTGGAGAGGTCATATCGTTCTCGGAAGGTTTTCAAAAGAACAAGTTTGAGGAATTTGACCAGATGAGCCTTGAAGAATTTCACTAAGCGATCTTTGTCTTAGGTTCCAGAGTTGTATAGATCGAGGATCCACACAATTGAGGAATCTTGAAGAAAATTATTTCTTAGAGAAACGAATCAAGAGCATATTTTGTTTGAGGTGTTCATATGTGTGAAGATTTGAAGAATAAACACCTTTGAAGATTTTCAGGAAGGTTTGAGAATCAAAGCGAGTAATAAAAGTAACTTTTAATTACCCGAAGAGAAGAACACGACGAACTAAGAAGAACAGTTGGGAAGTTCGTCAGTTCAGATCTTCCACGCCCTAACTTGGCAGAGGAAGACAGCTACGGCAGCGGCGGAGTGAAGATTTCCACGGTCGGCGCGAGTACGTCGGCAACGAGGTCGAGGCAAGTGAAGCTCTTCCTCACCGTGACGATGGAGAAGCGGCGGCGCTAGGGTTTGAGGAGCTCGGCGGGAGAGAGAGATCGGCGGAGTAAAAGAAGTGAGGATGGAGAGAGGGTATTTATAGAGGCGGTGAAAAACTGTTCGCCGAAGATTTAGGACTTAACATGCCCTGACCATTCTCCTTCTCACGACATGTGTCACCCACGTCTTGTGTAGTGGAGATCGTGTACGATCGTGGGTGAATAAAATAATGCATCATGGGATGCGGAGCGGTTTGAGCGGCAAAACCGAAAGTTTGGATAAGATCAGTTTTAAAGTTCCGTTCGCAATTTCTTGGTGACAAGGACACAGTGAAGATTTTGAGCGAGTTTCAAATAGAACGCATATGAAGAATTTGTGAATAGATTGGGTTGAGTATAGCATAGAGGGGAAGGTCCGATCACATTCACTTAGCGAGAAAAAGCAACTTGAAGAAATAGCCATAAGTGAATGTGTAGAGGACATAAACCCATATATATATATATATATATATATATATATATATATATATATATATATATATATATATATATATATATATAGCTAATGAAGAAAAACGACGGAAACAGTGAAGATTTTGAAAAGTTGAAGAATTTCAAAAAGTGAGGAAAAACTCAAATTTAAGATTTTCAGCTTTGGTGGTGGCGTGACCCACCGTATAAGAATGATGATTTCAGACACGCGTACAATTGTCGAGGGTTACGAGAATCAAATTCTTCATTAATTTCTTCACACTTAGAGTGTTATTCTTCATTGATTGAAGAAAAACGTTTCTTCATGTGTTGCACATCTAAGTCATCAATTTTGCATAAGTGTCAGGATGTGTGTCCTTTTCAAAGAACATTTGAAGATTCTAAGATATTTAGCTCACACCGCAACTTGCTAAATCTCTTCTCATCCAAGGGCTTAGTGAAGATATCGGCTAGCTGTTCTTCAGTCTTCACATGCTCGATGGAGATGTCGCCCTTCAACACATGATCACAAAGAAAATGATGACGAATTTGAATGTGCTTTGTCTTCGAGTGCTGAACTGGGTTGTGAGAAATCTTGATGGCACTCTCATTGTCACAGTAGAGAGGCACATTCTTCACGTTGATGCCGTAGTCCTTGAGAGTTTGCTTCATCCACAGCAATTGAGCACAACAAGAGCCAACAGCAATGTATTCAGCTTCCGCAGATGAGCGGTGATACGCAGATTCTGTTTCTTCGAGGACCAACAGACTAAAGATCGTCGAGGAAATGACAAGTACCGGATGTTGACTTGCGGTCCACACGATCACCAGCATAGTCGAGTCGAATGTCCAATGAGATCAAAAGTAGAGCCCTTGGGGTACCATAATCCTAGTGTTGGTGTGTGAGCTAGATATCAAGAATATGCCTCCTGACCTTATGGTGTGATTCCTTGATGTAGCTTGAAATCGGGCACACATGCAAACACTAAGCATTATATCTGGCCTAGATGCACATAAGTACAATAAATAGCCAATCATGGAGCGGTATACCTTGTGATCGAAGTCAATACCATTTTCATATGTGCATAGATGGCCATTTGTGGGCATAGGAATTTTGACGCCTTTGCAATGTTGCATGCCGAATTTCTTTAGGACATCTTTGAGGTATTTCTCCTGAGATATGAATATGCCATTGTGTTGTTGACTTAATTTGAAGACCTAAGAAGAATTTCAACTCTCCCATCATAGACATTTGATATTCTTCACTCATCATATAGGCAAATTCATCACTATAACGTTGGTCAAGACAGACCAAAGATAATATCATCAACATATATTTGGCACACAAATAGTTCACCATCATATGATTTAGTAAAGAGAGTAGGGTCGAGTGAACCGGTGTGAAGCCATTCTTACGAAGAATTCCTTCAATGTATCATACCACGCTAGTGGGGCCTGTTTGAGACCATAGAGGGCCTTGTTGAGTCTCAAGACTTTGTCGGGATTCTTTGGATCTTCAAAACCTAGGGTTGAGCAACATATACTTCTTCCTCAAGCTTACCATTGAGGAATGCACTTTTCACATCCATTTGATATAAAGTGATATTGTGATGGTTAGCATAGGCAAGTAATATCTTGAATAGACTCAAGTCTAGCAACAGTGCAAAAGTTTCATCGAAATCAATTCCTTCAACTGTGTGTAGCCTTGAGCTACAAGTCGTGCCTTATTCCTCACCACTAGGCCATTTTCATCTTGCTTGTTGCGGTAGATCCACTTTGTGCCAATGATATTATGCTTGCGAGGATCGGACGTTTGACCAGTTCCTAGACATTGTTGAGCTCGAATCGATGTAATTCTTCTTACATGGCCTGAATTCACTCGGGCTCGAAATGCTTCATCTACCTTAGTGGGCTCTGTGATAGAGACAAAAGCATAGTGCCCACAAAAGTTAGATAAATGTGAAGCTTTTGAGCGTGTGAGAGGACCTGGCGCTTTAATGTCATCGATGATCTTGTCAACTTGTACTTCTTTTGCAACGCGAGGATGAGCTGGTTGTCGTCGAGGAATTTGATCATTTTCCTCAGCACCATTGTCTTCAGCATTATCTTCAGGTGCATCAGCTCGACGTTCTTCGCGTACTAGAATGAATTCTTCAACATATTCTTCAGTAGGAATGACATCCTCAGTTGCCTTGAACTTGATAGATTCCTCAGGTGCTGGTTCATCTAACACAGAAGGTAGGTGCTCTCTTTGCGAGCCATTAGTTTCATCGAACCGCACATCTACAGTATCAACAATCTTGTAGAGCGATGTTGAAGACTTCGTAGGTGTGCGAGTCCTTTCCGTAACCAAGCATAAAACCTTCATGTGCTTTCGGTGCAAATTTAGAATTGTGATGAGGATCTCTAATCCAGCATTTAGCACCGAAGACTTTGAAATAACTTACATTGGGTTTCTTGTCAGTGAGGAGTTCATAGGCAGTCTTCTTGAAGAATTTGTGAAGATATACTCTGTTGATGATGTGGCACGCAATATCAATTGCATCAATCCAAAAACGACTAGGCGTTTTGTATTCATCAATCATAGTGCGAGCCATCTCAACAAGAGTTCTGTTCTTGCGCTCCACGACGCCATTTTGCTGAGGAGTATAGGGAGCAGATAACTCATGAGTAATACCAAGTTCATCAAGATAGGCATCAAGACCGAATTCTTTAACTCAGTTCCATTGTCACTCTGATGTGTCCGATCTTCACACCAAAGTTAGTTGAAGCCCTCGAGGAAAATCGTTTGAAGACTTCCCGCACTTCATTTTTGTAAGTAACAATGTGTACCCATGTGTAACGAGAGTAATCATCAACAATAACAAAGCCATATAGAGATGCATCATTAGTGATCTGCTGAGTAATGATTAGGACCAAAGAGGTCCATGTGAAGCAATTCAAAGGGACGAGTAGTGGTCATGATAGTCTTATTTGGATGCTTGGCCTTGGTCATTTTCCAGCTTCACGGGCTCCACACAAGTGATCCTTGAGGAATTTGACATTCTCAATGCCAATGACATGCTTCTTCTTCGCAAGCGTGTGCAAATTCCTCATGCCCGCGTGACTAAGTCGCCGATGCCATAGCCAGCCTTCGAAGCTTTTGCAAGTAGACACACGGCTGGTTGTGGTCCTAGAGAAATCAACAATATACAAGTCTCCTCTCCTAAAGCCTTGAAGACTTTGGAATTGTCGCTTCCATAATCACAACACAATGATACTTGCCAAAGATAACAACCATATCAAGATCACAAAGCATTGAGATCGACATGAGGTTGTATCCTAAGGACTCAACAAGCATGACTTTGTCCATGTGTATGTCCTTAGAGATCGCAACCTTACCAAGACCCAATACGACTTTTGCCTTTGTCAAGAAAGATGATATGCTTCAGATGTAGCGGTGATAAGGAGCATACATCAATAGATTCTTGTCACCAGTCATGTGATTTGTACATCCACTATCGAGAACCCACTCGGTGGCTTTGGGTTGTTCATCCTGCAGATGAATTAGTGCAACTTACGATCTCATATACTTCATCGATGAAGAATATGATATCAAGTTCATCGATGAATTTCATCAGCAAAGATAACAGATAAGCAGTATGAGGACGTGTGAAATGAAAGTTCATTTCATCATGATTAGCCTGCGTCCTTTCAGGCATTTTGTCGGGTCCCAGCAAATTCTTCAGACGTTTAAAGCACGTCTGGAGACCTGACCCTGCAGAAGAGGTTAGTTCTTTTTCTTCACCACCCACATCTGAAGGGGTGGCAAAGAGTTCATCACTCTGCGAGCACCATATGAAAATGGTGGCATAGAGGCCAATCCATTTCGTTTCACATAAGAGGGGTTAGGGTAAGCATATGAATAAGCAGAGAAATTCTTCGAGGACTTATGAACATAGTGGTTTGAAGAATAATGCACATATTCATAGCCCTTAGCTCTACCCTGCGAAACAGAGTTGTTAGCACGATGATAATCATATGAGGACTTTGATCCTTTTGAGGAATTTGATCCACGTGAGGAATTTGGTCCGTATGAGGACTTGGATCCATATGAAGAATTTGATCTGGGGTTCCTATTCTTCACAGGTGGTGTCATGAGGACATTCACCTGAAGACTTTCAAGGCACTTCTTGGGAACCCAAATTTTCTTATAGGGAACCGTTCTGCGATTAGTGCCAACATATCTAGCAAATACTTCACCATTCTGATTTTTGAACAGTTTATAGTTGGAGTCAAATGACTCATCGGAAGAATGAGGAGATTCGCATGTAAAGCCAGATAAGTTAGATGGATCAATCGAGGTACCTTTGCAGCAACCCATGAGGTTTTGGGATACCTCGGGCTTCCAATATGTTCCATCAGCATTGAGTTTCCTCTCAAAGGCAATACCCTCTTTCCTAGGGTTCTGTTGAGGATCTGCTTTTAAGCACATCACAAAGAGTCGATGCCCTTTGAGGCTTTTGTACATGCTGTCATGTACAATTCCTTCAGCCCTGCATCGTCGGTGATACTAGCAATGTCCTCGGATGAGGAATTAGTGATAGCGAGAGGCAGGTGAAGAATTTGTAACAGTTGAAGCATTTGAACATTTGGTGAAGAATTAGCGATTCACGCTCAATGCACTTTAAGCATGGAGGAACAAATTCTTCACGAGAAGCGCTGATTTGTTGAGCAAGTAATGAATCGCGCTCCTTCTGAAGATCTTCATAACTCACTCTTAGCTTCTCAAGATCTTGCTTACTTCGAAGAAATTCATAAGAAAGTTTCTCATGATCAGATAAGAGAGTGTTATGATGACCTTGAAGGCTATCAAACCTAGACTGAAGTCTCTGAAGATTTTCAGTCAGGGCTTTAGTGCGATCCATTTCTTCACCTAACATATCATCACTCTTACCTAACATGTTTTGAACCTTTTCCAAGGCATGTTGGTGTTTGGTGGCAATGCAAACAAGTTTGGTATAGCTAGGTTCAATATCATCATCAGATCCATCATCATCAGATTCATAGTCACTAAATTCAGATGAGGAACATTCGGTTACCTCGACACCCTTTGCCATGAGACAAGATGCAGAAGATGATGATTCTGGTCCGAAAGTCATTGTTTTGAGAGATTCCTTGAAGTCCTCAAACCAAGGATCATGACGGGTTCGATGACCTTCATAGACGTCGGAGAATCGGTCCCAGATAAGCTTCGCATTGCAAAGATGCATAATGCGCTTGAATTCATTTCTAGATAGGCAGGAACAGATGATATCCTTCGCCATGATGTCAAGTCGAGTGAACTTGCGAATATCATCTGCATTCGCCGTCTTGCTTAGATCAGTAAGACCAATTTCAGTGACGATCCACAGCTCGCTGTCCATTGCCATGAGGCGCTTCCTCATCATGGCCTTCCACTTGGGATAATCGTGACCGTCAAAGATAGGGCATGTCACTTTCTTCATACTGCGGTCGACATAACTAAAACTCGGTGGTTAAACCAAAATCACACGTAACAAGGGAGTACCTTGCTCGATACCAATTGAAAGTGCGTTATATCGACTAGAGGGGGTGAATAGGCGATTTTATGGATTCTTCAACGAGGAATTTGCGGTGAGGAAATTCCTTGCGAAGAACTACTTGTAGCGGAATAAGTACTCGAAGTAAGCATAACGAGAATGCGGGCATGGTCATCATGATGAAATGAAGACAAACAAAGAGTATGAAAGCGTAAACACATGATAGCACAAGATGAAGACAAAGCAGATCAAGAAATTGAACGAGGAAATTGAGAAAGTCTTGATCAAAGTCTTCAAGCACAGATATGAACAAACACTCAACACCGTAATGAGGAAATGAAAGGGTTGAGGAAATAGAACCATTAGGTTGGTGAAGACAATGATTTGGTAGACCAGTTCCAACTGCTGTCTCGGTTATGCGTCTGGTTGGAGCTGCTGAGTATTTAAACTCGAGGACACACAGTCCCAGACACCCAGTCGCTGAGCACGCAGCTCAGACACCAAGTCCTCACCGTATTCTCCTTGAACTAAGGTCACATGACCTCGTCCAATCACTCGTGGTAAGTCTTCAGGCGACTTCCAAACCTTCACAGACTTGGTCACTCGGCGATCCACAATTCCTCTTGGATGCTCTAGACCATGATGCCTAACCGTCTGGAAGAAGCACAGTCTTCAAAGGTAACAAGCGTCGGATCCACGCAGGATCAATCTCTTCAGTGATGCTCAATCACTTTGGGTTTGTAGGGGTTTGGTTTTGGGTTTTTCTCACTCGATGATTTTCGCTCAAAGTCCTCGGAGGATGGGTTGCTCTCAAATGACAAGTGTCAAGTTCTCTCGGAGCAGCCAACCAGCTAGTGGTTGTAGGGGCGGCTATTTATAGCCTAGGGAGCAGCCCGACATGATAAGACATAAATGCCCTTCAATGATATGACCGTTAGGTGGATAAGATATTTTGGGACAGTGGCGCAAGACCACAAGAACGGTCGGAAATTTGAATCTCAAATTCCTCGTGGCTATCATGTTCCTCATGTGTAGGCAATCCAGACCTGGCGAATTCCTAACTCCTCAATCGAACAAATTCTCTCGTGACCGAAGAACTTTGTCTCATCCATCAAGAAATTGACTGAATCGTATGAGATTTCCAAAGGCTTCACTCGAAGGGATTGGTAGGTGTAGGATTTTGAGTTGAGCATCACATGGAAATTTTTCCTTAGTATTTCCTCGACCCCTTTAACGAGACGATGTTTCCTATGACTCAAGAAAGAGAAAAACGAAACTACGAAAACAAAAGTATTCACGCTTCATGTTCCTCAAATGAATACCAAGTCTTCAAGGTCACACCAATTTCTTCACTTTCAAAGTCTTCAGAAAGTCTTCAGAATATCAAAGTCTTCAGTCGAAGAACTTCATTTTTAGGGGTCGACCTTCACTGTAAATATCAAACTCCTCATAGACTTATAGACCTGTGTACACTCACAAACACATTAGTTCCTTAACCTATAAGTCTTCAATACACCAAAATCACTAAGGGCCACTAGATGCACTTACAGTTAAACATAGAAAAAAATTGAAGACTGCAAGAGGAAGTTATCTCCCGTTCGTCATCAAACATGCATTGTTCCCTCTCGGAACCACGAGCCTTCTAGTGAGTTGCTTCGGTTTGTGAGGGGTGTGTGTCCAAACTTTCGTCAAACAGGCCAATTTTTTTACCACATCATCTTGGTGGCATGACATTACATCAAGCAAGGTTTCATGGTTTTTTGATCATTTTTTTATTTTTTGGAATTTAAATGCCATGGCACTCCATGCATGTGTCCATGCCGTGAGACCAATATGTTTGAAAATTCCTTCTAATTTACTGCACATGGAATTTACTAACACATAAGTACACAAATATGATTTTTCAAACCGTTATGGTTAGTTGTTGCATGTACATGTAGTTCAAATTTGACTTACGGTCATTAAATGGCTAGAAAATCACTTAAATGTCTTTAAAAGGTCAAATGGCCCCTGAAATTTTCCAAATTTTCACATGACAGTTGTATTAGTGCATGTTAAATGTAGAAAAAATTTAAAGGCCGTAAGGGGAAGCTATCTCCCGTTCGTCATCAAACATGCATTGTTCCCTCTCGAAAACACGAGCTTTCTTGTGAGTTGCTTTGGTTTGTGAGGGGTGTGTGTCCAAACTTTCGTCAAACATGCCAAATTTTTTACCACATCATCTTGGTGGCATGGCATTACATCAAGCAAGGTTTCATGTGTTTCTGATCTTTTTTTATTTTTTTGGAATTTAAATGCCATGGCACTCCATGCTTAATTGTGTCATAGCCGTTAGACCAATATGTTTGAAAAATCCTTCCAATTTACTGCACATGGAATTAAATCGCACACAAGTACACAAAATATGACTTTTTAAACCGTTATGGTTAGCTGTTGTATGTACATGTAGTTCAAATTTGAATTACGGTAATTAAATGGCTAGAAAATCACTTAAATGTCTTAAAAGGTCAAATGACCCCTGAAATTTTCCAAAATTTGACATGGCAGTTGTATTAGTACTACAAATTTTCTCGTACATTTAAAACACCATCCATTGCCACTTTACTCCTAATTCGTCTTTCACAGCTAATAAAAATATCCACAACATCACACACATTTTTTTTGTAGGAACCGTTTGCGGTGAAAATTTCTGGGTCTATTTAAGTCTTCCTCCTTAAGCTTCGCCGGCTCGTGTGCTCTAGTGCCGGCAACCCCCAAATCCACGAATCCTGATCCCCATTCCCACACCCCTTCTTGCAAAGATGACGTCGTGGAAATGCTTCGTGAAGGCCCGTACGATGGTCGCGTCCTCCCCGAGCGCCGCCGCTTGCGCCGAGAGCGCGACCGCCTACGCCGAGAGTGCCACCCCATCCGCATCGAGTATGGCCGCATCCGCTGAGAGGGCATCTGCGGCAGCCGACAAGGCAGCTGCGGCAGCCGAGACAGCTGCAACTGCTTCTACAAACGCCAAGAGCGCTCGAGCTACCGTCCGTGCCGCCGATGTCGCCCTGGCCGGGTCGAGGCCATCCACGCCAAGATTGAGGACGCACACGCCAATATATTCCAGGCCACCTTGGAATCCAACATGCAACCCACGTACGAAAAGGCGGCGGTGGCCATGGAGCACCTGCTTCCTCATGAGATCACCGAGCGGGAGCTCGAGATGCAGGAGGAGGCGGAGATTGAGGAGCGCTGGGAGGAGGAGTTTCGCATGGCCGAGATCGAGGTAGAGAAGAGTTTGTCCGTCGAGGAATCAGCGGTGGAGTACCAACGCGAGCTGTGGCGTAGCCACTACTACGAGTACTACAACCTTGAGGATGGCGCCGAGGACGAGGATGAGGACGCGGTCGACTTCAGCAGGGGGACGCAGAGTCCACCAACAGCGGCATTTCGCCAGGACAAGTCATAGATGTCTCATCTCACACCGGCGATGCATAGGCCAGCGCGGCGGTGGATTTGTTAAAATTATGCGTACTCAGGCTTTGTTTTTAATGTTGGTCTTTTTTAGAGCAATGTTTAGGTCAACTGGCTCTATTTAATTACTAAAATTGCTTGACTTAGTAAGTGTGGTCTGTGTGCTGTACGCTCTTTTGTGTGCCCAAATTAGCAAGCAATGTTAAATTATGCAATGACGTACCCGGGGAAATTTCCACCAAATTTTGAATTATCAAACTCATCCCATGCGCGTAAAGCATAAGAATCATTTGCGATGCACACAATCATTCAAAGTGAATGGTGTCCGGCGGCACCGCGCCCAAAGTTTCCCTCCACATTTCCAAATTTTTGGCCTACCGCCAAAATATCTACCCCCTCACCCTTCCCCACCCCCTTTTCTCCCCGACCACAAGTCACATTTCCCCTGTTTTCTCCTTCCTTCCTTCCTTCCTAAGCTATAGCCGCTTCCTCGCTCTCGCTATCTCGCATCCTACCGCCGGGGTCGCCATGGTCTTCTTCAATGACCTCTCCAGCGGTTCCTCCTCCGACGACGACTCCTTCACCACCTGGGTATGCCTCTGTTCTCTCTCTCGGGCTATGACTTGGAATGAAGGATTTTAACCCGGTGGTCGATTTGAGTTATTTCTTCCTCTTATAGCTCCCTAGGACCATCAGTTGCAACGAATGGAGCGGGGTGGCTGAAGATCTGTCTGCTTGTTGTCACCATCAATTTCCATGCGTGAAGCTAGTTGCGTTTGAATCTATGGACAATGGGAGGAAGTTTCTGGCATTTGCAGAGAAGGTTAGACCCTCTTTCATTATTACAAATCATTTGTTAGATGTGATTCAGACACAGTCACGGTCCCAACCCATTCATAACATACCTTCAACCAAACGCATCCTAAGACAGTGTCATAGTTTGTACCTAGTATCTAAAAATGTTGCCATCTCATCAGCGGTGCCATTAGAAAATTATTTGGCACCGCTTCAGCAGTTTGTGCAGCCAACTTTGGTCCACTCATCCGAGCAGCCAAGCAGTAAAATACTAAATCTTTATGGCATGAAGGAGCTGGGCATCGGAGCAACTAGGTGCTCCAGAGTCCGGGTCCCTGATTTTTTTCCGCTTCATCGGCTCGCCAGTGCAGGGCACCGGTGCGAGATGTAGCAACAGTTGTCTTTACACCAGTTTTGGCATACATAGTGGACGGCCTTAGTGCTATTCGTTCTATGTTACTAAATTTGTGCATGTACACACCTGCTAGTATCAATTTGCTGTCATCCAAACATTGTCGCTATGCTATTGCAGTTATATTTACATTTCTCATAAAATGTTCAATTTGTTATTTATAGTACATGAGTAAGAACTTGTAGCGTTGTTGTAGTTAATTATAGCTTCTGATGTTTCAGAATTTGGTTGTTGTCTTAGTAGCAATTAATTCATTTGCACATTGATCTTTTTGAGAAGATATGTCATAATTAACCTGTTTCTTCAGTTTTTCAAAAGTTATTGGTTATTTTCTATGTTGCTATAAACCCATTTCCCCTACAATTGTTACTGATCTAGTTTTAAATATTATAGGATGAACGGAAGTGTTCTTACTTGGAGTGGGTTGATCAAGAGTGGCCACCATCTTTGAAGATGTGCCTAGCAAAGCTCTGGAGCATGTATGAGGAAGAGAACAGAGGTAGGCTTAGAGAAAGTGTTGTCAATGCTGAAGAATATTTGAAGATGCAGGATAAAAAGAGGAAGGTGGAGAATGAGCTCAGATTTTTTAAATCAGACTTTGCTAAGATGGTGTTGGCGAAGGAGGAGGCACTTTCCCAGTTGGACAGTGCAAAACAGGTTCTTACAGAACTAAAAGCAGAGGTGGATAAGACGTGCCTGGATGATCTCAATTAGGGAAATGTATATATTGTTCCAATATTGTTCTTATGAAGTTGAACTATCTATATGATGTACTGTGCTGTTTTCAGGTAGCTATCGTACTGTGATGTTAAAATATATTTATGTGCCTGGTATGAAATTGGCAAATAGCTGTTCAATATGAAATGTGAATTTATGCAATACTGGAATTATTAATTGTAAACTAATAAACCTGCTAAATGGGTCATGGAACTTTACAAACGTTTCTAACAGTAAAAGCGCTTGTGATGGATAGCCCAATGCCACACAGTTTTCTTCATCAAATCGTGTGTGATGTAGTTGATAAAAGCAAATGGTTAACCAAGGCAGAGCGTGTGTGATA
Organism: Aegilops longissima; assembly: GCA_021605205.1. Lineage (NCBI taxonomy): Eukaryota > Viridiplantae > Streptophyta > Magnoliopsida > Poales > Poaceae > Aegilops > Aegilops longissima. Next base: position 554,009,059 of record CM038677.1, on the reverse strand, counting down.
GTTACACCTTTCACACATGTGCCTATACATGAAACTATGTGGGATGTACATACGAACGAAAACATTTTCCCTGGATTGACTGTGTGGGATGTACATAAGAACGGAAACGTATTCCTTGGATTGACTGTGTGTGATATACATACAAACGTAAATGTTTTTCTGGGATTCACCGCGTGGGATGTACATATGAACAGAAATGATTGGGTTTCAATGCCTCGCCTGATCGCACGCGAGCTCATTTTGCTCCAGCATGTGTGCCAGGAGGGTCTATCCCCGACGGTTTCTGGGTCGTGTGGGAAGGACCCCCTATCGTCCACACTCACTTGGCGACGGTTCCAAATGCCATCGCGGAAAGGGGTTAAAAATTGTTTGTATAGCACCGACGCGTACCAGTGATAGTTCTTGAGCATGAGATTTATAGAAAAACCTTTTTTCATGTGTGGAAATGTAAACATCCCTGGTCCGGCCTCTAGAATAGCTCATGTATTGTTGATGGTTCTATTTTCCTAACTGTGAGCATTGTTATTGTAACAAGGATGCCAACAATAATGAGAACACATTGCTAGGGTAATGATGGTGTTTCATAGACCCAACCTATTGACACGCCTCCAATGTATCTATAATTTTTTATTGTTCCATGCTATATTATATTCTGTGTTGGATGTTTAATGGGCTTTACTATACACTTTTATATTATTTTTGGGACTAACCTATTAACCGGAGGCCCAGCCCGAATTGTTGTTTTTTTTGCCTATTTCAGTGTTTCGAAGGAAAAGGATATCAAACGGAGTCCAAACGGAATGAAACCTTCGGGAACGTGATTTTCGAAACAAACATGATTCAGAGGACTTGGAGTCTATGTAAAGCAATCAACAAGGAGAGCACGAGGCAGGGGGGCACGCCAACCCCCCAGGCGCGCCCTCCACCCTCGTGGGGCCCATGTTGCTCCACCGACGTACCTTTTCCTCCTATATATACCCATATACCCTGAAAACATCAGAGACGGAGCAAAAACCCTATTTCCACCGCCGCAACCTTCTGTACCCGTGAGATCCCATCTTGGGGCCTTTTTCGGTGCTCCGCCGGAGGGGGCATTGATCACGGAGGGCTTCTACATCAACACCATAGCCTCTCCGATGATGTGTGAGTAGTTTACCTTAGACCTTCGAGTCCATAGTTATTAGCTAGATGGCGTCTTCTCTCTCTTTGGATCTCAATACAAAGTTCTCCTTGATTCTCTTGGATATCTATTCGATGTAATCTTGTTTTGCGGTGTGTTTGTCGAGATTCGATGAATTGTGGGTTTATGATCAAGATTATCTATGAACAATATTTGAATCTCCTCTGAATTCCTTTATGTATGATTGGTTATCTTTGCAAGTCTCTTCGAATTATCAGTTTGGTTTGGCCTACTAGATTGATCTTTCTTGCAATAGGAGAAGTGCTTAGCTTTGGGTTCAATCTTGCGGTGTCCTTTCCCAAAGGATGTTAGGGCAGCAAGGCACGATTGTATTGTTGCCATCGAGGATAAAAAGATGGGGTTTATATCATATTGCATGAGTTTATCCCTCTACATCATGTCATCTTACTTAAAGCATTACTCTATTCTTATGAACTTAATACTCTAGATGCATGCTGGATAGCGGTCCATGTGTGGAGTAATAGTAGTACATGCAGAATCGTTTCGGTCTACTTGTCGCGGACGTGATGCCTATATACATGATCATACCTAGATATTCTCATAACTATGCTCAATTCTATCAATTGCTCGACAGTAATTCGTTTACCCACCGTAATACTTATGCTTTTGAGAGAAGCCACTAGTGAAACCTATGGCCCCCGGGTCTATTTTCCATCATATTAATCTTCCAACACTTAGCTATTTTTATTGTCGTTTATTTTACTTTGCATCTTTATCATAAAAAATACCAAAAATATTATCTTATCATATCTATCAGATCTCACTCTCGTAAGTGACCGTGAAGGGATTGATAACCCCTTCATGGCGTTGGTTGCGAGGTTCTTATTTGTTTGTGTAGGTGTGTGGGACTTGTGCGTGATCTCCTACTGGATTGATACCTTGGTTCTCAAAAACTGAGGGAAATACTTACGCTACTTTACTGCATCACCCTTCCTCTTCAAGGGAAAACCAACGCAGTGCTCAAGAGGTAGCAAGAAGGATTTCTGGCGCCGTTGCCGGCGATTCTACGCACAAGTCAAGACATACCAAGTACCCATCACAAACTCTTATCCCTCGCATTACATTATTTGCCATTTGCCTCTCGTTTTCCTCTCCCCCACTTCACCCTTGCCATTTTATTCGCCTTCTTTTTCGTTTGCCTTTTTCTCGCCAAATCTATTGTTTGCTTGTGTTACCATGTGCCTTCTTTTTGCTTGCATCTTTGCCTGCTAAAAGTCTATGGATCCTCATCGGCTTGCTAATCTTTTTAAGAGATCCAATTATGACGAACCAATTGCTAGTGAGTTTTGTGCACTAGATTATCTATATGAAGTTTTGCTTGAAATTCGTGAATCTGAAAATTGTGATGAAGAAATTTATGAAGAGATTCACGATAGCTCGTTGAATAAAAAGCATGATTGCAATTATTTTACTATAAATTCTCTTAATGTCAATTGTGCTAATAATATGCAAAACCCTAAGCTTGGGGATGCTAGTTTTGCGATGTCTACTACTTGTTGCAATGATCATGATTGGGGTGATTCTTCTTATGATCTTGAAAATTTATTTAAGCCCCATGATGAATATGAGATTGATAATAGTGTTTGCAATAATATAGAAAGTAGAAGAGTTACAACTTTATATCCCACATGAAGTTTTTGATAAAGTGGGTTTGGAGAGGTCATGACTTTAGTTAATGATAATCCCACTATTTTGGAAGAGTGTCAACTTGCATGCATGTGGATTGTGTTGAGAATATGTTATGTGATAGCTACTTTGTTGAATTTGCTTATGATCCTACATGTAATTATTATGAGATAGGAAAATATGGTTGTAGGAATTTTCATGTTACTAAATTACCTCTCGTCATGTTGAGATTGCTATCGTCTCTTTCTTCTTCCTTGCATATGCTAATATATGCTTGCTATGATAATTTGTTTGCTTATAAAATGCCTATTCATAGGAAGTATGTTAGACTTAGATGTGTTTGTCACGTATTTTATGATGCTCTCTTTGCACTTCAATTCTTGTCTTTCATCTGAGCATCATTAAAATTATCAATGACTAGCTAAAAGGCTTTAAAGAAAAGCGCTTGTTGGGAGACAACTCAATATTTTTAATTTTTGTTTGTTAATAAATCTTTGATCTAGCCTCTTGTTATATGTGTTTTTATTTTTTAATTAGTGTTTGTGCCAAGTTAAACCTATAGGATCTTCTTGGATGATAGTTATTTGATCTTGCTGAAAATTCCAGTAACTTTCTGTTCACGAAAACAATTGTTTAAAATTACCAGAACGTGATAAAATACTGATTCCAATTGAAGTAGATCAATAAAAAATATATCCAGGTCTTCCTATTTTGGTAGATTTTTCTGAGTTTCAGAAGTTTGCGTTAGATACAGATTACTACAGACTGTTCTGTTTTTGACAGATTCTATTTTTCGCGTGTTGTTTGCTTATTTTGATGAATCTATGGCTAGTAAAAGAGTTTATAAACCATAGAGATGTTTCAATACAGTATGTTTAACACCAATAGAAATAAAGAATGAGTTCATTACAGTACCTTGCAGTGGTGTTTTGTTTTCTTTCGCTAACGGAGCTCATGAGATTTTCTTGTTGAGTTTTGTGTTGTGAAGTTTTCAAGTTTTGGGTAAAAGATTTGATGGATTATAGAATAAGGAGTGGCAAGAGCCTAAGCTTGGGGATGCCCATGGCACCCCAAGATAATCTAAGGAGACCAAAAAGCCAAAGCTTGGGGATGCCCCGGAAGGCATCCCCTCTTTCGTCTTCGTCCATCGGTAACTTTACTTGGAGCTATATTTTTATTCACCACATGATATGTGTTTTGCTTGGAGCGTCTTGTATGATTTAATTCCTTGATTTTTAGTTTGCCACAATCATATTTGCTGTACTCACCTTTTGAGAGAGACACACATGATTTAGAATTTATTAGAATACTCTATGTGCTTCACTTATATCTTTTGAGCTATATAGTTTTTGCTCTAGTGCTTAACTTATATCTTTTAGGGCACGATGGTGGATTTGTTTCATAGAAACTTTTGTTCTCTCATGCTTCACTTATATTATTTTGAGAGTCCTACAAAACAGCATGGTAATTTGCTCTAATCATAAAAATTGGTCCTAATATGACAGGCATCCAAGATTAGTAAAAAAAATTCTTATGAGTGTGTTGAATACTATGAGAAGTTTGATACTTGATAATTGTTTTGAGATATGAAGATGGTGATATTATAGTCATGCCAGTTGAGTAGTTGTGAATTTGAGAAATACTTGTGTTGAAGTTTGTGCTTCCCGTAGCATGCACGTATGGTGAACCGTTATGTGATGAAGTCGGAGCATGATTTATTTATTGATTGTCTTCCTTATGAGTGGCGGTCGGGGACGAGCGATGGTTTTTTCCTACCAATCTATCCCCTAGGAGCATGCACGTAGTACTTTGTTTCGATAACTAATAGATTTTTTCAATAAGTATGTGAGTTCTTTATGACTAATGTTGAGTCATGGATTATACGCACTCTCACCCTTCCACCATTGCTAGCATCTCTACTATCGCGCAACTTTCGCCGTTACCATACACCCACCATTACCTTCCTCAAAACAGCCACCATACCTACCTATTATGGCATTTCCATAGCCATTCCGAGATATATTGCCATGCAACTTACTACCGTTCCGTTTACTATGACACACTCCATCATTTTCATATTGCTTTGCATGATCATGTAGTTGACATCGTATTTGTGGCAAATCCATCGTTCATAATTCTTTCATACATGTCACTCTTGATTCATTGCATATCCCGGTACACCGCCGGAGGCATTCACATAGAGTCATAGTTTGTTCTAAGTTTTGAGTTGTAAAGTAAATAAAAGTGAGATAATCATCATTATTAGAGCATTGTCCCAAGTGAGGAAAGGATGATGGAGACTATGATTCCCCCACAAGTCGGGATGAGACTCCGAACGAAAAATAGAAAAATAAAAAGAAAAGAAAAAAGAGGCCATAAAAAAAAGAGAAAAGGCCCAAATAAAAAAATGAGAGAAAAAGAGAGAAGGGACAATGCTACTATCCTTTTACCACACTTGTGCTTCAAAGTAGCACCATGATCTTCATGATAGAGAGTCTCCTATGATATCACTTTCATATACTAGTGGGAATTTTTCATTATAGAACTTGGCTTGTATATTCCAATGATGGGCTTCCTCAAAATGCCCTAGGTCTTTGTGAGCAAGCGAGTTGGATGCACACCCACTTAGTTTCTCTTGTTGAGCTTTCATATACTTGTAGCTCTAGTGCATCCGTTGCATGGCAATCCCTACTCACTCACATTTATATCTATTGATGGGCATCTCCATAGCCCATTGATACGCCTAGTTGATGTGAGACTATCTTCTCCTTTTTTGTTTCTTCACAACCACCATTCTATTCCACATATAGTGCTATGTCCATGGCTCACGCTCATGTATTGTGTGAAGATTGAAAAAGTTTGAGAACACCAAAAGTATGAAACAATTGCTTGGCTTGTCATCGGGGTTGTGCATGATTAAATACTTTGTGTGATGAAGATAGAGCATAGCCAGACTATATGATTTTGTAGGGATAACTTTCTTTGGCCATGTTATTTTGAGAAGACATAATTGCTTAGTTAGTATGAATTAAGTATTATTATTTTTATGTCAATATTAAACTTTTATCTTGAATCTTTTGGATCTGAATATTCATAACACAAATAAGAGAATTACATTGAAAATTATGCTAAGTAGCATTCCACATCAAAAAAATCTGTTTTTATCATTTACCTACTCGAGGACGAGCAGGAATTAAGCTTGGGGATGCTTGATACGTCTCCAACGTATCTATAATTTTTGATTGTTCCATGCTACATTATATTCTGTTCTGGATGTTTAATGGGCTTTACTATACACTTCTATATTATTTTTGGGACTAACCTATTAACCAGAGGCCCAGCCCGAATTGCTGTTTTTTGCCTATTTCAATGTTTTGAAGGAAAAGGATATCAAATGGAGTCCAAACGGAATGAAACCTTCAGGAAGGTGATTTTCGGAACAAACGTGATCCAGAGGACTTAGAGTCTACGTAAAGCAATCAACAAGGAGAGCACGAGGCAGGGGGTGCGCCTACCCCCCAGGCGCGCCCTCCACCCTCGTGGGGCCCATGTTGCTCCACCGACATACTTCTTCCTCCTATATATACCCATATACCCTGAAAACATCAGAGACGGAGCAAATACCCTATTTCCACCGCCGCAACCTTCTGTACCCGTGAGATCCCATCTTAGGGCCTTTTCCGGCGCTCCACCGGAGGGGGCATTGATCACGGAGGGCTTCTACATCAACACCATAGCCTCTCTGATGATGTGTGAGTAGTGTACCTCAGACCTTCGGGTCCATAGTTATTAGCTAGATGGTTTCTTCTCTCTCTTTGGATCTCAATACAAAGTTCTCCTCAATTCCCTTGGAGATCTATTCGATGTAATCTTCTTTTGTGGTGTGTTTGTCGAGATACGATGAATTGTGGGTTTATGATCAAGATTATCTATAAACAATATTTGAATCTCCTCTGAATTCTTTTATGTATGATTGGTTATCTTTGCAAGTCTCTTCGAATTATCAGTTTGGTTTGGCCTACTAGATTGATCTTTCTTGCAATAGGAGAAGTGCTTAGCTTTGGGTTCAATCTTATGTGTCCTTTCCAAGTGATGTTAGGGTAGCAAGGCACGTATTTTATTGTTGCCATCGAGGATAAAAAGATGGGGTTTATATCATATTGCATGAGTTTATCCCTCTACATCATGTCATCTTACTTAAATCATTACTCTGTTCTTATGAACTTAATACTCTAGATGCATGCTGGATAGTGGTCGATGTGTGGAGTAATAGTAGTAGATGCAGAATCGTTTCGGTCTACTTGTCGCAGACATGATGCCTATATACATGATCATACCTAGATATTCTCATAACTATGCTCAATTCTATCAATTTCTCGACAGTAATTCGTGTACCCATCGTAATACTTATGCTTTTGAGAGAAGCCACTAGTGAAACCTATGGTCCCCGAGTCTATTTTCCATCATATTAATCTTCCAACACTTAGCTATTTTTATTGTCGTTTATTTTACTTTGCATCTTTATCATAAAAAATACCAAAAATATTATCTTATCGTATCTATCAGATCTCACTCTCGTATGTGACCGTGAAGGGATTGACAACCCCTTTATCGCATTGGTTGCGAGGTTCTTATTTGTTTGTGTAGGTGCGTGGGACTTGTGTGTGATCTCCTACTGGATTGATACCTTGGTTCTCAAAAACCGATGGAAATACCAATGCAGTGCTCAAGAGGTAGCACCTATGAAATACCGCAAGATCATGTTGTCGGTATTTTTGTATAAAGTGTTAACATACACTTGCATCCTTAGACCATGAGTATACCATATACTCGGGTGTCGGATGATTAATTTGGTTTGCCAAACATCACTCTGTAACTCGGTTGTCACAAAGGTAACTTTTGGGTAAACGTGTGATGTGGTGTTAGGTAAGTCAAGACTGGGATTTGCTCCTCCGGTGATGGAGAGATACTCTATCGGCCCACTTGTTGAGCTACACTAGGTGCATCGGCTTCAGTATAAAATTTTCCCTACGCGCAGATCAACCAGGAACATGTTAAGGAAGATGGATCACAGAGATCAATACCACTAGATGTGTAGTTCCCTGCAGTGGAAGTAGAGTTGGGGCAGCGCATTCGGAGTCATCTCTTCCTCGTCGATCTCCCATGTAGCCGATCAGATCCAATGAACAGTGCGGTGACTCAGCCTACCACTACATGATGTCATATGCCTGTCGTTGATATAACGCCCACAAGACACAGTCTCATCAACCTTAAATCCTTTAGAGTGAACAATATAAATGTAGCAGGTGCAAACTGTCATTATATCAAACACAGATCCAAACATTGAAATGATTTAGACTACTAGCACCAAAATGCGGGGTACCACTATTGATCTTGCGATCACTTATTAAGTTTAGATCATGTCGCACATAATAAAACTGGCTACTACTGATGACCCACAAGTATAGGGGATCTATCGTAGTCCTTTCGATAAGTAAGAGTGTCGAACCCAACGAGGAGCAGAAGGAAATGACAAGCGGTTTTCAGTAAGGTATTCTCTGCAAGCACTGAAATTATCAGTAACAGATAGTTTTGTGACAAGGTAATTTGTAACGGGCAACAAGTAATGAAAGTAAATAAGGTGCAACAAGATGGCCCAATCCTTTTGTAGCAAAGGACAAGCCTGAACAAACTCTTATATAGAGAAAAGCGCTCCCGAGGACACATGGGAATTATCGTCAAGCTAGTTTTCATCAGCTCATATCATACGCGTTCGTTACTTTGATAATTTGGTATGTGGGTGGACCGGTGCTTGGGTGCTGCCCTTTCTTGGACAAGCATCCCACTTATGATTAACCCCTATTGCAAGCATCTGCAACTACAAGAGAAGTATTAAGGTAAACCTAACCATAGCATGAAACATATGGATCCAAATCAGCCCCTTACGAAGCAACTCATAAACTAGGGTTTTAGCTTCTGTCACTCTAGCAACCCATCATCTACTTATTACTTCCGAATGCCTTCCACTAGGCCCAAACAATGGTGAAGTGTCATGTAGTCGACGTTCACATAACACCACTAGAGGAGAGACAACATACATCTCATCAAAATATCGAACGAATACCAAATTCACATGACTACTTATAGCAAGACTTCTCCCATGTCCTCAGGAACAAACGTAACTACTCACAAATCATACTCATGTTCATAATCAGAGGGGTATTAATATGCATAAAGGATCTTAACATATGATCTTCCACCAAATAAACCAACTAGCATCAACTACAAGGAGTAATCAACACTACTAGCAACCCACATGTACCAATCTGAGGCTTTGGGACAAAGATTGGATACAAGAGATGAACTAGAGTTTTAGAGGAGATGGTGCTGGTGAAGATGTTGATGGAGATTGACCGAGGATCGTTGGTGATGACGATGGCGATGATTTCCCCCTCGGAGGGGATGTTTCCCAATGAGAACAGCTCACGTGAGCCCTAGATTGGTTCCGCCAGGTTCCGCCTGGCGTGGCGGTGTTTCTTCCCTAAAGCTTGCTTATGATTTTTCCAAGGTAAAAGACTTCATATAGCGTAAGATGGGCACCGAAGGCTGCCAGGGGCCCACGAGGTGGGGCGTGCCTGGGGGGGGCGCCCCACCCTTGTGGCCAGGGTGTGGGCCCCTCCGTGGATTCTTCGCCAAGATTTTTATTAATTCCAAAACGTGCCTCCGTGAAGTTTGGGACTTTTGAGTTGTGCGAATAGGTCTCTAATATTTGCTCCTTTTCCAACCTGAATTCCCTCACGCCGGCATTCTCCCTCTTCATGTAAACCTTGTAAAATAAGAGAGAAAAGGCATAAGTATTCACTACAAAAAAAAGACACATCCGTGACATTTTGGGCCGAACGAATTTTTTTTCTGTCATACATATGACACTTCTATGACGATAATTGTGACAAAACCGGTATCATCATAGATGTGGTGGGCTCCTACTACGTGACAAAAATCATGACAGAAAATGGGCTTTTCGTCCTGGGCGGGCCGGAGACGCAGCTGCATGACATTCTTTGGGCCGTCGAAAAACCGTGGTAGAAGCGAGGGGAGGAAAATTTTGGGAGTTGCGGTTACGGTGGGAGGTCGGGGCGGAGCGATCGCGCGCTTATCTCGACGACGCTGCGTGTGTGCGAGGTGTTGGCTCTAATCGAACCCGGCGACAGACCGCAGGCTACGCGTACATCGAACCCGAGCGATCGATCGATGGCTGTTAATCGAACCCGATGGAGCGATTCTTCGCATCGCCGCTAATCAAGCCGATCGATGCTGCCTGGGATGAACAAAGATGAGCGCTGCGGGGGGTTGGTGTCGGGAAGTTGATCGTGACCCACTTAACACCTATGGGACTGGCGGACCGAGTCCCTTGTGGTTCGGAGGGGGGCGGAGGTTGCACGAAGAGCAGATCGAGGCGATGCACACGAGCAGTTTTACCCAGCTTCGGAGCTCTCCGGAGAGATAATACTCCTACTGCTGCTTGGTTGATTATATTGTGTTCTTGCTAGGGAGCAATGGGAGCTACAAAACCTAGCTTGAGTGAGTGTGGTCTCGAATGAGTCGAATGAACCGAACCAGCCGAACCGAACCTTTTCTACATTGCACATGGGCCTCCTTTTATAGGCTCAAAGGGGTCACCACAGGTGGCAACGTAGAGGAGGGTACAAATGTAAAAACAGTAGTTGGCACACCGCTTTGTACAGTGCACAGTGCATATACCTAACTCTGACGGCAAGGGACAAGATCAATAAATGCCCGTCCCTATCGCCTAAACAAAGGCAACAGGACCGTCTGGTGCACCACCGTTTGCCACGATGGTAAGCTTGTCGCCGCCGCTTATCGCTGCTCCACGCTGGCGGCACAGCCTCTTGACACGCACGCTGGAATGGCCCCATGGCGACATCGCTGGTGGATGAGCTGGAGCAGAGATGAAGAGAGTTGCTCGCCGCGGCAAGCACCTTGCCGCTGCTGAATCCTTGTCGCGCTCGGAGCTTGTCGCTCACCAAGCCTTCGGCAAGCTCCTCTTGCCGGGTCTTGTTTCTGCGTGCCTGATTGGCCTTCCCGCAAGCTCCTCTTGCCGGGTCTTGAATACTTTGTTCTTGAATGGCTCCAAAGGAGCCGCGGAGGACCTTGGCGATCACTAGGCAAGCCTTGCCGCTGGGTGCTGCGATCGCTGCCGTGCACGAAGTTCGGGATACTAGGGTACCCCTACTCTAGTACACCGGCAGAGCCCCGGCCTGGGCCATACACGGTGCCGAAGCGCTGTTGGGCCAGGCCCAAAAAAAGTCTGCACGGCACGCACGGCCTAGAGAACGCCGTTACTCGCCCGGACCCACCACGCCTCCCATTTAACAGACGCTACCGAACGTGGCGTCGTGGGAGAGATCGTGGGGCTTTATTTAATTGAAAAGCGGAACGCCGCCCTCTCCCTCCTTATAGCAGGGGAAACAGGCGGGCGCCCACTTGCCATTGCTGTCACATCAAAACCACCGCCGCCCCCTTCTTCTCAAACCAAGAGAGCGACGCCGCCCCCATCGCCACCGGCGCCACCAACGCCGCCGGACTCCTCCACCACCTCCGCCATGGGCCCGAAGGCCGACAAGGGGAAAGGCGTGAAATCGGCCGAGGCGCAGCGGCTCGCGGTGCTGCGGAAGGAGCGGGCCATCTTCGACCCCCTGCTCGACGCGCAGGAGCTGCGGGAGGGGTACTACCTCTTCTGGTCGACGGAGACGCGGGCGCACCCGCGCACGAGGGTGATCTCCGCCGCCGCATCCGAGAAGGTTTCCGTCGGGTACCCCTTCTTCGCGCTTTTCTTCTACTGCGGGCTCTGCCCGCCCTTTTCCGAGTTCTTTTGCGACATCATGAACACATACGGCCTCCGCCTCCTTGATTTCACCCCCAACACCGTCCTCACCATGGCAGTTTTCGCACACCTTTGCGAGAACTTTGTCGGAGTCCACCCAAATGTAGCCCTCTTCCGCCACTACTTCATGCCCCACGTTGAGAGAGGAGAGCCGCTTGCCGGAGGGATTGCATGGATCTCTAGGATCGGCAAGAAAGAAGCATATCTGGAAGGAGAGCTTCGTAGCAAGTGGGAGGAGTGGAGAGCCAATTGGTGTTGGATCATAGAGGAGAACCCGCAGCCTTTCACAGCCCAGCGCCAAAATCCCATAGTGCGCGGCAACGATTGGAGTAACTTGGCGCCGGAGGATGCGAGGTTGAAGATTGCCGTGACCCGGATCTTGCGCCTCAGGCATGCCGGACTCACTGTTGGCGCTGTTGGCGCGGATTTCCTTCGTCGCTGCATCACTCCCTTGCAGGAGAGGAGGAGACCTGCTTGGGAGTTCCAAAATGCGGCAGACATCATGAGGCTGCGCTCAGGCCTCAACTGGAACTTCACTGTCTTGGAGCTGGATGCAATCTCTGCCGAGCTGTTCAAGCCTGACCCAGATCGCCCCGAGTGGTTCATGTTGCCGAGGGGGGTCGTTCCTTTATGCAACAACTCTTCGCTTGACCGCATCCGCGCGATGATGCCGTTGTGCGATTCCCATGGAATCGTTTAACTTGGCAAGAGCCCGCCGACGACATCGTGCAACAGTTCTTCGACAGCTTGGAAGAGGTGCCGATCCGTGCCGACGAGCAGAAATGGCTCACCCGCGACACCACCGACGCCGAGCTGCAGCGCATCACCACCAAGCTGGAGGAGGCGGCGGAAGCTGCTGCCGCCGGTGAGTTTGGGTTCACTGTGGAGGAGGCGGAGGCAGCCGAGGCGGCAAGCCTTGCCGACCGAGAAGAGCTTGCCGGCGCGGAGGAGCAGGTCGAGCCTGAAGCCGAGCCGAACGAGCTCGGGGGCGCCCCTCCACCTTTGGTGACTTGCGATGGGAGGAGCTCATGCCCCGCCAAGAAGGCGCCAAGACCGGGAAGTGGCGGGCGGCAGACGGCCAACAGCCGTCTCATCACGCTGACGCGCTCCACCGCGACAAGCTCTGTTGCCGCGGGAGCGCCTCACGCTGCCACAACAACCGGAGCGGGGCCTTCTGGGACCACGGCTCCCGCACCCGCCAAGCGTCCGAGGGAGCCCACTCTTCCAGCTCGTCGCACCGGAGGTGGAGCGGACTCGACTTCTCCGCCTCAGCCCGAGGAATAAGAAGAAGAGTAAGATCTTGTCATTTGTTATTTGTAATTCTTCAATTTGCTGCTTTGTCTTGTATCTCGATCCGCTTCACTCTGAACTCTTTCCTTTTTCAGACGCTGGCTCAGAGGGCGTCGAAGAGAGCCAAGACGCCGGTGGTTGTCATCAAGACGATCCCCAGCTGGAGACAGGAGGCGCGCTCGAGACCCCTTGCCGGACCCTGCAACTCTTCCTCGTGAGCAGCCCCAAAGACAGCCCCCAAAGATAAGTATTGATTTATTTCTTACGGTTAGGTGTGCATGGGTGCTCTTCCTTTACTGACATCTGACTTGTTGACTTGTGTAGGAGCAGAGCAGCCTCATCAGGAGGCCCCGGAAGTCACTCCCGAAGTTCTATCTGCTTCAACTACGCCGCCAAGGGAGAATTCTTCGCAAGGAGCGCTCTCCGGCAAGGGAGGCCTCTCCGACAAGGGATGCTTCTCTGACAAGGGGCAGCGCCAACGATCCTCCGGAGGTGGAAACCGCGGCCACAGATCCCATCGCAGGTAATCTCCTTGCTCGAAAATTTCCCTTGGGTTCCTTTTATTCTGTTCTTCTTTTCGAACATTTGTTTGACGATCCTTTCTTTTTCTGATCATCAGATCCATCTGCCGGAGAGCCGATGGAGACCGAGGTTGCCGGCGAGGAGGACGCGCGCGGCAACAATGACGACGCCGCCAACATGGAAGAGGAGGCCAGCGCCGATGGGTCCGCCGGCGAAGAGGCCGCCGAGGCTGCCGGCGCAAAAGGCCGGGAGGGTCCGCGATCGATCGACGACCTCGAGGCTGCAGGAGCGCCAGCGCCACGCCGACCGCCGATCCCTCCGCCACCGATGCAGCACCAGTTCAAGAGCCCCAGCCGGCGCCTATCTCAAGGCCGCGAAGGCGTCTTCATCAAGCTTCCATGGGCGCCGAGCCTGTGGTGCCGGTCGAGGGAGAGACCTTCGACGAGGAGCTGCTCGCCTCGCTGGCTGTCACTAGTTGACGCGCCAAGCAGCAGCAGAGGGCGAAGTTCGAGGAGGAGCAACTGCCTGAAGAAGCTGCTGTCGCTCTACCGCGCCCGACAAGCTAAGCCGGAGTCCGTGGAAGCACTTGTCGCGAGGGCGGAGCTGACATGGAGAAGCGCAGAAGAGCTCCGCCGCCAACAAAGAAACTCTCGGGACATAGCGCGCGGGAGCAACTCTCCGAAGAGCGCACGGCCTTCATCCTTGAGAAGGCCGAGGTCGAAGAGCAGCAAAGGCTTGCCGGGCGAAGTTATCTGTGCTAGAAGAGAGTGGCGCAGCGGAAGATCAACCTCGAAAGCTATGAGGAAGATCTTGCTGCGAGCAATCAATTGGCGGAGCACTCAAGGAGGCAAAGGACGCCGCGCTGCTGCCGAGGCCGCCAAGAAGGAGTTAGAGACGAGGGTGACGCAGCTGGAGGCCACCTCCGTAAGAGCGGCGAGAGGTCACCGCGCTGAAGCACGAGCGCGAGAAGGACGCCTACACTCTTGGCGAGTTGCAGGGCCGTCTCGCTGAGAGGATCAAGGAGCTCGACGCCGCCAAGGACTCCAAGGCGGATCTTGAGCTGAAGATGTCCACCCTGACGGAGACGCTGGACGGCGCCAAGGAGCGGGAAGTGGGTTTGCTGGAGAAGATCAAGGCTAATGAGGAGCTGCTGGCTAATGCCACGAACGCCCACAACACCTTCAAAGAGAATGTGATGCACTGGACGGAGGGCCTTGTGGATACAGCCGCCGCCATTGACAAGGAGCTGATGGAGATGGGGATGGTGGATCTCGGGTATTCCACTGACGAGCATCTCCAGTCCAGCGCCAAGCTCAGCCTGTTCTTCAAGAGCGTGTTGACGGCTCTCCAGCGGCTCCGGAGGAGATCCCAAAGCAGCTGGCCGACGAAGTCGCGCCAAATCTGTGCTGGGGCTCTTCGAAGGTGCCGATGAAGGTGGCCTTCCGCAATCCAGCGCCGCCTTCGCCAACGCCCTCAAGTCCTCGCCGCCGACCGCCGATGTTGAAGCGCCAAGGCCCTTGTCGCACTCCATTGTGGACAGGGTGAGCGGAGTCAAGAGGGTTGATGGCGAATGCGAGACTAGGCCGCTAAGTTTATCTTTCCTTGTCGCTGCAGACCATGTTCAGAGAACAATTTATTAGATCTGCGACAAGTCATTTTGTAATATACTCTATCTTAGGCAAACGATCGCAATGTTATTTCCTTTACTCGATTTCTTCCTTTGTATGTTTGTGCCCTACGCTTTTTAGGGAACTTGTCGGTACGGGCACTTTTGCATGAAGCGCCGAGTGCGGACGTCAAGAGTTCGCCTGGCGATGCCGCCTCCGACAAGCAACCTTGTCGCATCTGGTTGCAGCTCACTTGTTGTTGAGCGGACTCGAAACAAAGTAAGGGCGCAAACCAGCCATGAGTTGGTTCCTTCGCAGCAGTGTTTTCCATACAAAGTACTATCGCTCGAGGAAGATAACTTAAAAGTTTAAAAACTGATTGCTCAAACTTTGGCAACTTAGCTTTTCTGTCGTTCGCTTCCCGGCAAGGCGATACTTCCTCGAGCGACACTTGGCGGTCCACACCATTATCTTCTCCTCCCCCCCGGCTAACTTGTGGGCAAGGGACCTTCCATTCTTTTTGAGAAGAAAGAAGAGAAAATAAAGTTATGGAGCCTAGTTGCTCGTTATTGCTTACCGGGTGTGGGTGCTGCACAAAATGTTAGATAACACATGCATAAAGGATTATGAAAGCATGCATTTGACAAGTTGTGCGCAACACATAAGCTTTACTGATGCACGGGGTCTGCGCCCGGCTTTGTACAAAGGATTACGTGCAACAGCGGCAAGACTTGTACAAAAGGGTGGTTGCCGGAACGGATTCCGGCAACCGCGCCCTATGGGTAAAACTTGCGAAGATGCTCTACATTCCAGGAGTTGCTCACCGGAACGCCATCTACGGTCTCAAGGCGGACAGCGCCAGGCCTAGTGACTCGTTTCACCTGATAAGGGCCTTCCCACTTTGGCGTCAACTTGTTGGAATTCTTGGCGGACTGAACGCGCCGAAGAACAAGGTCGCCTTCCTCGAAGCTTCTGGCCTTAACTTTGCGGCTATGGTAGCGGCGCAAAGCTTGCTGGTAACGAGCAGCTCAGACAAAGCAGACTGAGGACGATCCTCCTCAAGGAGCGGTCGCCATCTTGTCGCAGCTGCTCTTGCTCAAGCTCATCATAAGCGAGCACTCGAGGTGACCCAGATACGAGTTCCGTGGGGAGAACTGCCTCGCTCCATAGACTAGAGCGAAGGTGTCGCCGGTGGCTCGATTTGGCGTCGTCTGATCGACCAAAGAACCACCGCAGCTCCTCAATCCAGTTTCTTCCGCACTTGGGCAGCCCGTCGAAAGTTCTGGTCTTGAGTCCTCGCAGCACTTCAACATTTGCCCTCTCGCTTGACCGCTGCTCCTAGGATGAGCAATGTATAAAGCAGACCTTGGCGCCAAGATCTTGGACGATCGCATGAAGGTGCGACTTCGTGGAATTGTGTGCCGTTATCGGTGATGATCCGTTAGGTATCCCAAAACGGCAAACAATTGACCAAGAACTTGATCGCCGATCGCGGCTGTCACCTTCCTCATCGCTTCCACTTCCGCCACTTTGTGAACTTGTCGATTGCGACGTACAAGTACTCAAAGCCCCGACAACTCGGGGAAGGGGCCGAGATGTCGAGCCCTGCATCGAAAATGGCCAGGATAAAGGGATCGTCTGGAGAGCTTGAGCTGGCTGGTGTATCCGCTGGAATGGAACTGCACGCTTCACACTTGGTTACTTGTGCAGCAGCATCCGGAGGGCTTCGCCGAAGAAACCTTGCCGGAAAGCTTTGCCGGCAAGTGCTTTTGCGCCAATGTGGTGACCACATATGCCTCCGTGTATCTCGCCAATAGCTTTCATCCATCTTCCCGCAAATACACTTCAATTTCACACCGCTGAGTCTTCTTCATGCAGGATGTTGTCAACAAACTGGTACATACTTGACTGCCGGGCTACTCTTTCCGCTTCTTCTTGCTCTTCGGGAAGTTCTCCTGTCTGAAGGAAATGGACGATCTGCTGTGCCCATGTTGGAGCTTGCGGCTCGACAACAAGGACTAAAGGCACATCTGCCGCTGCGGGAACATCAGCTTCTACGGCAAGAACCAGCGGCTCAGCCGGAGCTTGATGATCCCCGGCAAGCTTGCCGGAGCAAAACTTGTCGGGAGCGTCTGCTTCAACGAAACAAACCCTAGGGCTTGTCGGAGCAGACTGCTCCTCAGCGATATTTGCGTTGATTTTGGGGACCTTCTTGGCGGCGGCTTCAGGGAGCTCTGCCGGGAAGTAGTCACCGGAAATCAACTTCCTCTTCTTGTTCTGTCCAGTTGATGGTGTTACAGTCGGTTGAGTCAGCTTGAGCATAAAAATCCTTGGTTCCACAGGTAACTTGAGTGCGGCGCACTTTGACAGGCCGTCAGCAATGTCATTCTGAGCTCTTGGAACATGTTCCATCTGCAGGCCTTCAAAGTGCTCTTCTAGCTTTCTCACTTCATCAACGTAGGCTTCCATCAACGGACTCTGATAATCTTTGTTTACTTGGCGGACGACAAGCTGCGAGTCACCCCTGACGATGAGTTTCCTTATCCCAAGGTCCACTGCAATCCTGAGACCGACAAGCAAACCTTCATACTCTGCAGTATTATTTGTTGCTTGCTCCTTGGGAAAGTGCATCTGGACTATGTACTTGAGGTGCTCTCCGGTGGGTGCGATAAGCAGCACGCCGACACCGGCGCCTTGCAGCGAGAAGGCACCATCAAAGTACATCAACCACTCTTTACTTGCTTCCTTGACGGGGATGCTCGTCTCTGGAATTTCTTCATCTTGTGTTGGCGTCCACTCTGCTATAAATTCTGCCAATGCTCTGCTCTGGATAGTTGAAGTGCTTTCAAACTTGAGGCCAAAGCTTGACAGTTCCAGTGCCCACTCGACAATCCTGCCTGTTGCTTCTGGATTTTGCAATATCCTCTTCACGGGAAAGCGAGTGACAACTGTTATCTCATGTGCTTGGATGTAATGGCGCAGCTTTCTCGAGGCCATGAGGAGGCCGAAAAGAAACTTCTGCACACCAGAGTACCTTGATCTAGCCCCCTGCAGAAGGCAGCTGACAAAGTAGACTGGGCGCTGCACCATCCTTTTCTGAATCTTTTCGCAATCCTGCGCAGATCCGTCCTTGTCGGGACCAGAGCTTGACGGAGAAACCCCCTGCTTGTCGCTGGATGCATCTGCCATGGTTGCCGGCTCGTCGTCAGCCTCCCTCTCCGGTACTAACGCAGCACTAACCACTTGATTGGTTGCCGCTATGTATAGCATCAACTTCTCTTGTGGCTTAGGTGTGACAAGTATTGGAGTGGAGGACAGATACCTCTTTAAGTCCTGCAGCGCAGCCTCCGCTTCGGGAGTCCATTTCATTGGACCTGCCTTTTTCAAAATCTTGAAAATGGCGGGCGCGCTCAGCAGACCTAGAGATAAACCTGCTGAGAGCAGCCATGCAACCGGCAAGTCTTCGTACATCCTTGACGCGCTTTGGTGCTTCAATCTGCTCAATGGCCTTAATCTTGTCGGGGTTGGCTTCAATTCCCCTCTGAGACACGAAGAACCCGAGAAGCTTGCCGGAGGGAACTCCAAACACGCACTTCTCGGGATTGAGCTTGAGGTTGATCTTGCGCAGATTTGCAAAAGTCTCATCTAAATCTTGAACCAGAGTTGCTTTGTCCTTGCTCTTGACCACTATGTCATCCATGTATGCTTCTACATTTCTGTGCATTTGCGGCTCAAAAGCGTCATGGACCACTCTTGCAAATGTTGAACCAGCATTCTTCAAACCGAAAGGCATCCATATGAAACAGTATGTGCCACATGGTGTAATGAATGCGGTCTTCTCTTCATCCTCTTCTGCCATGAAGATTTGATGATATCCTGAGTATGCATCAAGAAATGAAAGCAAATCACATCCAGCCGTGGAGTCAACAATCTGGTCGATGCGTGGCAAGGGAAATGGGTCTTTGGGACAAGCTTTATTAACATCCGTGAAGTCAATACAAAGTCTCCATTTCCCATTCGCCTTATGCATAACTACCGGATTGGCCAACCATGTGGGATGGAGCACTCCTCGACAAGGCCCGCTGCTTCCAACTTCTTGATCTCTTCGCAATGAACTCTTGGCGCCCACCGCTCGCTTCTCGACTTTTTGCTTGACGGGCCGCGATGAGGACAGACATAGCTAGGTGGTGCTCAATTACTTTCTGGGAACACCGGGATGTCGATGGTTGCCATGCAAACACATCGACATTCGCCCGCAGAAAGCAACGAGCTCGCCTTCCTATTTAGGGTCGAGAGTGGCACCGATGGTGAAGGTACCACCGGTGCCGCCCTCCTTGGCGGGCACTTTCTTGGTCTTGGCGGAGCTGCCATCATCTTCTTGCACTTGCCGGTGGAGCTCGATGGTGCGTCCTCGACGGTAGCGCAGCACCAAGAGGTGCGCTTGTCGGAGTGGGCATCGAGCTCTTGCGGACTTGGTCTTCTTCTTCCCCGGAGCTTGGCCGCAAGTGACTTGCTTTACGCTGCAGCTGCTGCTTCGGTAAATCTTGTCGGCGCAGATAAGAGCATCTTTCTTGTCGCCATGAACAGAAATGACGCTTATCGGGCCGGGCATCTTGAGCAAGTTATATGCATAATGAGAGGCTGCCATGAACTTGGCGAGCGCTGGACGGCCAAGTATCCCATTATAAGGCAATGGGAAATCAGCAACGTCGAACGTGAACCTCTCAGTCCTGAAGTTGAGCTCGCTGCCAAATGTTACCGGCAACGTGATCTTCCCTTTCGGCTTGCTCCTTCCTGGGTTAATTCCTTGAAAAGTGCCAGTTTCTTCGAGCTCGCTGTCAGGGATCTGAAGCTTCTGGAGCACTGCGGATGAGATCAGGTTTAAGCCGGCCCCGCCGTCAACTAACATCTTGGTGACCTTGAGGTTGCGGATAGTTGGTGAGACCAACATCGGCAAACACCCGACCGCAGTTCTGCGATCGGGTGGTCCTCAATATCAAAGATGATAGCCATGCCGACCACTTGAGGTCTACGTGACTCTCACGGATGGTTCTGCTGCATTAACCTCCCGCATCCATTGCTTGAGTTGGCGGTGCGAGGTATGCAGAGAAGCACCACCGTCAATGCAGAGAACCTCTGTTGCCTTCTGAAACTCCTGCTCATCAGCTTCATGTCTTCTATATCTTCATCATCATCTTCGTCTTCATCCTTGTCGCGGCGCGGGAGGTCTGTCTCCTTGCCGCTGCTTGGCCTTGCTGCGGCGTCCTCCCCGCCGGGTCTCTTCTTGCTAGCTGCCCCTGCACCTTCCTGGGCCTTCTCCTTGTCTCGCCGCTCGTACTCAGCCTTCTGCAGTTCTACAAGCTGCTCGACTTTCTTGCAGCTCTGGAGGTCATGGCCCTTGGTGCGGTGAATCTTACAGTACTGTTTGTTGGAGCTGTCCTGCTTGTCGGCGGCCGCCACAACTTGGCGGTCGGTGTCAGCGGCAACCTCCTTGCCGGAGCCACCAACCTTGGCCTTCTTGGCGCCACCTCCATTGCCGGACTGCTCGACAACTAGTACCTCTTTGCTTTTCTTCTTTCTGTTGTTCCGCCGCCGGCTCTTCTTTGCCGGGGCGGTCTCCTCACTGTCAGATCCTGCTTCTGCATTCTCTCATGGGAGTCTTCTTCCTTCTTCAGCACGTGCACACTTGTCGGCCAAGGCATACAGCTCACTGACGTCCTTAACTTTGCACATCGCCATCTCCTCCCTCATCCTGCGGTTCGCACGCTCGATGAAACGCGCTGATCACCATGGCGGGGTGGACATCCGGGATGTTGTAGTGCACACGGCTGAATCTCTCGGATGAACTTGCGCAGGACTCTCCTTCCTTACAGGCGCAGCGGTGAAGGTCACTCTCTTGGCCATGAGGCTTGTGGTCGCCGTGAAGGCGCCGACAAACTGATGGCATAGATCTGCCCAAGAAGATATGGAACCGTCCGGCAAGTGCATGAGCCAAGATCGACATTTGGCTTGAGTACCGGCGGGAAGTAGTTGGCGAGGATCTTGTCGCCTCGCCCCCGCAGCTCGCACCGCAATGGTGTAGATGCCGAGGAACTCCGATGGGTGTGTCCCGCCATCATACTTCTCCGCACATCTGGCTTGAAGTTTTTCTTGTCGGGCCACTGGACTTGCCGCAGCTCACGAGTAAACGCAGGGCAACCTATCGCAGACGGCAAGTCACCGTTCCCCGGCGCTTGCATGTCAATGGTGGGCCCAGCGCTGGTCGGATTGACGCCGCTTTCTTCGGCGCCGTCGCGAGTTCGAGCGTCTTCTTGTTGCCGTTTGAAGAACTTGGCGTTGATCAAGCGCGAGCTCGTGGATCCGGCGACGCGTGGAGTCGCTGCCGAGGTGGATCCGAGGAGCTGGTGATCTTGGCCTTCGGATGGGGAATGCATGGTGGTTGCACCCCATAGGTTTCGCCGCCACCGCTCGTGTTTTGTCGCCTTGCCACGGCAAGGATGCGAGTTGGTTGTCATGAGTGTCGCCGCTGGCAAAGCCGACGAGACTTTGAATGGTGGCCTCCATTCGCCGACCTTGTCAGCCGTTGGAGGGTAATCCAGGAGCAGTTGAGCCTGCGCCAAAGCTTCCGCTTGAGTGGTGGGCGGCAATGGCGAACGGTGCGAGGAGCGGGATGTGCTCGGACTTCTAAATATGTTAGAAGGAGCAGCATCCCGAACAGGCGACCGTGCCCCACTCGCACCAGCCTGTTGGCGCGCGAGCTGTTCTTGAGCGTCTCTAGATCCACCAACTCGATCTTGTCCCAGCGGCGATGGCGCTATGCGCGCACCATGACGCTGTCGGTCTCGCGGCCCCGAGATGGACGCGCACGTATCCGGACGCCGAGGTCTGCGCCGCCTTTGTCCTTGGACTTGGCAGCGTCGTGGGCTCCTCGACGACGCCGGTTCCTCCGCCACGTCTTCCCCACCACTCGTCAGCTCCGGTGGTGGTGGGTTTGACGCGGACGGCTCTGCGGCCGCCGAAGCCTTCTTCTTTGGTGGCATGTTGATGAAGATGATGAAGATCTTGCTCGTGTGAACGCCGGAGCAGGTTCACACAGCCTCGACGCCCCCTACCTGGCGCGCCAATGATGTCGGGGAAGCTGATCGTGACCCACGAACACCTATGGGACCTGGCGGACCGAGTCCCTTGTGGTTCGGAGGGGGGCGGAGGTTGCACGAAGAGCAGATCGAGGCGATGCACACGAGCAGTTTACCCAGCTTCGGAGCTCTCCGGAGAGATAATACTCCTACTGCTGCTTGGTTGATTATATTGTGTTCTTGCTAGGGAGCAATGGGAGCTACAAAACCTAGCTTGAGTGAGTGTGGTCTCGAATGAGTCGAATGAACCGAACCAGCCGAACCGAACCTTTTCTACGTTGCACATGGGCCTCCTTTTATAGGCTCAAAGGGGTCACCACAGGTGGCAACGTAGAGGAGGGTACAAATGTAAAAACAGTAGTTGGCACACCGCTTTGTACAATGCACAGTGCATATACCTAACTCTGGCGGCAAGGGACAAGATCAATAAATGCCCGTCGTCTGTTAAACAAAGGCAATGTGGGACCGTCAAGTGCACCACCGCTTGCCACGATGGTAAGCTTGTCGTCGCCGCTTATCGCTGCTCCCTACCTGGCGGCACAGCCTCTTGACACGCGACGCTGGAATGTCCCCATGGCGACACATTGGTGGATGAGCTGGAGCGAGATGAAGAGAGGTTGCTGCCGGCAAGCACCTTGCCGCTGGCTGAATCCTTTGTCGTGCTCGGGAGCTTGTCGCCACCAGCCATCTCGGCAAGCTCCTCTTGCCGGGGTCTTGTTTCTCGCGTGCCTCGATTGGCCTTCCGCAAGCTCCTCTTGCCGGGTCTTGAATACTTTGTTCTTGAATGGCTCCAAAGGAGCCGCGGAGGACCTTGGCGATCACTAGGCAAGCCTTGCCGCGGTGTTGCTGACGATTGCCGTGCGAAGTTCGGGATACTAGGGTACCCCTACTCTAGTACACCGACATTTGGATGAACAGTGAGCGGTGGCGTTGCCTCTGGATGAACAGGAACCCGTGGTGTGGAGGGCTGGATGAGCAGATGAGACGATGGAGGGGTGGCCGTGGAGGGGTGGTTGAACAGACCCGTGGTGTGGAGGGCTGGATGAACAGAGACGGTGGAGGGGTGCCTGTGGAGGGGTGGTTGAACAAGAGCGGTGGAGTAGCGCGGTGGAGGCTGGATGAATAGGAGCCCGTGGAGGCCGGAGGAGGTCGACGGTAGCCGTGGAGGCCGGAGGAGGTCGACGGTGGAGATGAACAGATCCCATGGAGTCCTGCTTGCGACGCCACACCCTCCCCTGTTTTGACCATAGCGCCCAACACAAGTCCGTTTGGTCCGCTTTTGCGGTACGCCACACCCTCCCGATCAACGGGACCCGTTCGACCGTAGGAGGTCCGCTTCTCCATTTTGCGGTACGCCACACCTCCCGATCAACAGACCCCTGTTTCGACCGTAGGAGGTCCGCTTCTCCGCTTTTGCGGCACGCCAGCCCCTCCCGATCAACGGGACCCCGTTTGAGCGTGGCGGTCGAACACAAGGCCGTTTTCTCCGCCAGCGGTATGCCAGCCTCGCTTCCATCGCCTGTTCTTTCCAAGCCCTCCCGATGAACACGACCACGCATTCCGCTCCAACCCAGCCGGTTGGCTCCCCATGAACACGACGACGACGCTGTTTCTCCGTTCCGACCCTGCCATGTACGTATGCGCGATAGGTGTTAGAGACCCCGCCCGTATGTACGTGACGTGGGATCGTATTTTCTTTCTTGCACCTCGCGGCGTAGGTACGTGTACATGCTACGCGCGCGCTCTACTACTTAAACGCGGCGCCTCTACATCCACCAAGATATATGTACGTACGTTCACGACCAGAATGACAACGGTACATATGCTTCGACCAGGTGGGTCGGTATCAAGCACTTCCTTGCTGCGAAGATGTAGCTGGTGGGTCCCAGCATGTGGGGCTTAATCGCTTTTTTGCCCCGGACGCACTTCCTTGCGTGCGAAGATGTAGCTGGTGGGTCCCAGCAGACGTGGGTGTGAATTGTTTTTGCCCGGACGCACTTCCTTGCGTGGGAAGATGCAGCTGTGGGTCCCAGCAATGGGGCGAATCGTTTTTTGCCCGAACGCACTTCCTTGCGTCGCGAAGGTGCAAGTGGTGGGTCCCAGCAATGGGGGAACATTTTTTTCGCGAAATCATGGCCCGTCCGGTGGGTCCCCGCTGTCGTGGAGGAATAATTATTTTCCGTAATAAGGAGGCACTTCCTTGCTGCGCCGTGGACCCAGCTGTCGGCCTCTCCACATACAGATCCACGTCCGATGGAAGTCGTTCCTTGACCACGTTGACCACGCCGCGCCGAGAGCACCAGTGGTGGTGGACGACGGCGAGGCCTAGGAAGGGACGACGGGAGCCGGGAAGACGCGGCAGGAAAGCCCAGCGGAGAGGAGTACGAGGTTCACCGGTTTGGCTGCGGTGTGAGGTTGCCGCCGCCGCAGGCCTCGCCAGCGGTGGGAATAGTAGGGGCGGTGAGGCCTCCGCGGCAAGACATCCGGCCACGGGAAGCAGGAGCATGCGGCACGACCGGCGCTGCTTTGGGCGGCTGGAGCAAGAAGACCAGAGGTTGAAGAAGCACTACGGCCGTGGATGGACATCGTACGGTCACTGGAGCTAGAATCGTTTATATTGACTAAGTTGACAAAGCCCACGCCCCGCCAACTTAGTAGGCCCATTAAGTCAGCCTCCCACCAAGGTGGGTCCCAGCTAGCAGGGGGGTATTCATTTTTTGTGCGTAATAAGGAGGCACTTCCGGTGGGTCCGAATGACGTGAATGGGGGAACGTTTTTTGCGAATACGGTGGTCCGTCGGGTGGGTCCCAGCAGTCGGGCAAACGTTTTTTCATTTAAATAACTGGTGGCCCATCCGATGGGTCCCTCGTCGTCGTGGAGGAATAATTATTTTCCGTGATAATAAGGAGGCACTTCCTTGCGGCTGCCGTGAGACCCAAATTGTCGGCCTCTTCACGTCTGATAAAGATTCTTCCGATGGAATTCGGTAGTTGACCACATTGACCACGCCGCGCCGAGAGCACCACGGTGGTGGACGACAGCAAGGCCTAGGAAGGGGACGACACAGAGCTGGGGAAGACGCGGCAGTGGATGCCCACGCGGAGAGGAGTACGAGGGTTCACGGTTCGGCTGGCGCTGCCGCCGCCGCAGAATAATAGGGGGTGGGTGAGTGGAGGATGGCCACGCCATCGATGGGAGTAGTATGGGGGCGGTGAGGCCTCGCGGCAAAGACAGCCGCCACGGAGGCAGGAGCAAAGCGGCACGACCGGTGCTGCTTTGGGCGGCTGGACCAAGAAGACCAGAGGTTGAAGAAGCACTACGGCCGCTGGATGGACATCGACGGTCCACCGGGCTAGAATCGTTTATATTGACTAAGTTGACAAAGCCCTTTGTACGCTCCAACTTAGTAGACCCACAGGTCAGCCTCCGAAACGGTGCGCCCCAGATGTCAGGGGGAGGAATCATTTTTTGGGCGGCCGAAGCTAAGAATATCCGAGATTGAAGAAGAAGCACGACATCCGTTGGATAGACATCCAACGGCCACTACTGCTAGAACCGTGTGTTGACTATAATAAGTTGACAAAGCCTTGCATACGCGTCAACTTATTTTTTTAGGGGACGCGTCACTTAGTAGGCCCACAAGTGTGGCAGAGAACTTATAGCCCATTTGCGTTTTGTAAGAATGTATAACCCATTTTTGAATTCTAATGGAATTTACAACAGCCCATTTACAGTTTGTTAAAAGTACATCCCATTTTCTAGCTAGGACAACGATTAGTAATTTCAACCAACCGTTGAAGACAGAATTCAATAAAATTTCCCACATTTTGATGGGATCCGAAATATTTTTATCCTGAAATTTCTATTCAGATTAAATATAAATTTGTATTATGTAAAAATCTAACGAAACATTGCGCGCGCAACAATGAAAATTTAAGATTTTCAAAATCCATAAATAATATTTTATAAACTAATTTCATGCTTGGTGCATTTTTTTATAGTTACTGCCCAGTTTTTATAATTACATCCCATTTATTATTTTTAAAGCCCATTTTCCTGTTAAGCCTAATGCATCCCTCCTAGGAAAGATTTATAGCACAGCAGGGCGGAGAATAACAAGTTGACCTTGCCTGGGTATTCCTCAAAAAGACGTATAGCTGGGCTAGCCATTTTCATCTTGAAAAAGTAGTATCTGGGCTGGATATCTGGCCTGGGCTAGACGGGCCACAGCCCGCCCAGTTAATACCATGCTCTCCTCTGAACAACAAAGAAATCATCACCAAGAAAAACTTTGCAGTGCTCACGCCTCAAAAACACAAATACTGCTCGAGCTGCTTGGTCCCAGCTGTCGGCCGCACCTTGTGCAATTCTCTCGTTTATATTGACTACATAGGTTGACAATGGTGTGGAACCGTGATGTCAGGAAACCAGGAGAAAGCAAAAAAATATAGTTGTACATAATAAGGAGGCACTTGCGTACATACGGCTATGGCCCTAGTGGGTCCCTAGTGTCATCCAGTCAAAATAAAGTCATCTCCTGAATCCTCATGTTCGTTGACCATGTTAACAATGCTCGGCGCCACGGCGAGCGCAACAACTCAAGGACAACGGAGAGGGCCTCGGGCCCTACGGAGGTCTCGATATAGCGACGCTGCTCATTCAGGAAGCCAGGATCATCGGACACCTATGAGCACCTTCGAGAAACTGAGACGGCATGAAACGGTAAGGCCGCGCTTGGGAGCTCTGGTTTATTTCAAACCTGTATTAACATACAAGTGTAATTTACTCGTCATCGGAAGGCCCGAGGTCTGTAAGTAAAACCGGCGGGTTACGCGTGTAATTTGAGAGACCAGTGTATATTTTACGAGCATTGCTATATGGACGACATTACCAGATGATACATGCACGACGTGCGTATCATGCCATCCACGGGCAAGGCTGAAACAACAGCTAACGGCTGAATTAGCAATCGTCCGAGTGTTGTTCAACGTTTTTATCGTGTGTGAAGTACTTCCGATATTTTACTAGTCGAAATCGACCAACCAAGCGCCTTCGCCCGAGACCATCTGCTTTAATTTACAAGCGTCAGTTTTACAAGCGGTTTTGGTTGGAAAACGACGATCCAATCACGACCTAATATCATGAGTTGGTCGGAAGATCATATGGTTTCACGTCTAACCTACCCGACATGTCGTATAGGCTATGAATGAAACATCGACGATGAACTTCTTACACACGTAAACAACGAAGAGGATGATCTTCTTAACAAGCAAATCATCGGCATTAGATCGACATGCAAAACAATACGAAGCATTATTCTCGTGGAGGCACGGTGAACAGCTCGTGATGCCGCATGCCACAACATTCCAAGCTCAACTTTGCAATCAAACACAAGGCCCGGCATTACATAGACAATATTCGTAACAAACTATTAACACATGAATATCTCAAGAGAGTAACTATTTACTTCTAAACCGAACACGTGAATAGGAAAAACACTCGACGCTGCTCACAAAGAAGGGCGCCCCACTCAAAAATATCAAATGCATGTCTTCCGCTAACATCAATGAGCAAATTTTGACAAGGTTTTCCAATTCCAATATATTAAACTAACATCTTCTTGCTAACATCAATGAGCAAATTTTGAAAGGTTTTCCAATTCCAATATATTAAACTAATGTCTTCTTGCTAACATCAATGATTAAACTTTGACAAGCTTTTCCCATTCAAAATGTGTAATGCCTATGATCGTGTCCTGTCTTAGCTTCTTGTACTTGTTTGGGCACTTTTTGTCCGTGGCACTCCACGGTTGTTAAATTTCCAATGGTCTCTGCAGACTAGTCATGTCACCGTGTCAAATATTTATGGCACCGGCTGTAGTAATGGAGGATTCGTGCCAAACTAAGAAAAGGTGAAATTGGCACCTCTTTTGGCCTACATAGTGGAAGGCCTAATACTCAGTAAAGCTTCTCGGTCATTCCTTTTGTAATGTAGCGCAAATAGTGACCGCTTTTTTCGCAAAGTGGAACGACCAACTCGACCCAAGAATGCAGCAGTTTGCCTTGGACACATTGGCTCCTTTTGTGCAGCTTGAACTAAAATCAAAGTCGGAATAAAACCAAGCTTTAATTGTGATATCCTCGTAAGCAACAAAAGGTATAAGGAAACAATTATCGAGAAATAACGGTTGATGACTTGTACTCCCGTAAGAAAAACATCTACCGATCTACCTTATCTTAATGGTAAACAAAGCAGAGAGTAGCAATTCTCAATCAAGTGATTCATTAATATTAATCGAGACATTATCTTAACAATGCCTTGTTTCAACATGTATAAAGAACGAAAAAGCGTAAAAGTATCATTCCTAAAACAATGCGACTGATTCATTTTAACAAAGACATTATCTTAACAATACCTTGGTTAAACATGTAGAAAGAACTACAAAGCAGGATAGTACCATTCCTAACAAGTGTTGCAGTTTTGAACTAAGATTCAGTAGTTAATTAATTCCGAGAGTGGCATTGCTTAATTTTACCAAATGCATTAGATTAACGAAAAGCATAAACAGTTCCAGGGAGAGTGGGTGCAACAACAAGATGTGCTTCCATCTACTTATAAAGGGGTGATGCAGAGTTTATTGTAACAAAGCAACAAGCATCATGTCCGGTTGGTCCCATTTTGTTCACTACTTAATGGGAAAAGACAGCAATACAATAGCTTCAATTCAACATTTATTTAAAACAGTACCAACACAAGTAGCACAACATCTCAAAGCACTTTGCACAATCATGTGGATGAAGGCCTCAGATCGACCTTTCATGAGAATACCAGGATAAAATACGAATCTGCTAACACGAATAGGAAATCCAATCTCATTTTGTGTAGTTGCACTGAAATCAAGCAAAGTGTTTCGCGTAGCGAAGCAAAATGTTGCAATAGCAACAAGTTGAATAGATATCATGTGGTAGAGACCAAGATTTGAAACAACTCGACGGGAACACTGGAAACAAATCTTGATCTCATTTTGTGCAGTTCCACCAAAAGTAAGCAAAGTCATCGGTGTGACATTCAAGTTGAACTGCACAAAACACTCTTAAAACATAAGTGTTTCGAGTAGCGAAGTAAAATGTCGCAATAGCAACAAGTTGAATCGATACCCCTGTTTTAACAGAGGCAAAAAAGGAAACAATTACTTGCCGATAAAGGAGGATGAAACAAACGGTGACAAAAAGAAGCATCTAACTTATCTTGGATGGAAAACAAAGTAGGATAGTAGCATTTCTAAAACGGTAGCATTGATTCATATTAACAGAGACACTCTCTTGAAACAACATTCGTTGAAAAATGTAATTTACTTTTAACAATGGCATTCCTTCAATTTTCCGGCGGCATTCTTAGATTAACAACAGCAAAATAGCTGTATGGGACATGCTAGCACCATGTGCATCCACACGTATAAATGGGTGATGCAGAGTATGTAGCCAAGCAACATATCTATGTTGGTCCCATATTTGTTCTCTTTGAACTTTTTTCCTATGTGAGGGCAGCAAATCTAGTCCTGCACAAACTACCCGACCGCCCCCCCCCCCAGTTTCTTTCCCTTTTTAACAAAGAGATCGGTTCCTTACAGATGTGTGTACTGGGTTACCCCCTTTTCCCTTTTCGACCAACAAAGCGGCTGGATAGCCAGTCTATACTACTTTTCCTCCCTCCTTTCCTCATTGAACCACATCCTAGATTCATGCTCCACCCAACCGCACCTTTCTTTCCTCTTTGAACCAAGACCTAGATTCGACTACAGATCGAAAAAGATCCACATGCAGCTAGAGCAACGACGGTTTCAAAGAAACTTATACCTTAGGGTCGTCGGGATGTGGGAAGGCGTGCGGCGGGAGGCGGATCTGCCCACACTACGTACGGCAGCGAGGAAGAAGGGGTCGGTGGCCCTCCCGCACAGGCGCTGGGTGAAAGAGAACAACGCAGCCGGCAGTGGATTGCCTCCCTCGCCGAAGGCGATAGAGTTAACGCTGCACCTCCTCCCCTTCCCGGTGCGACGGGATACGGACGCCTCCTTCACCAGCTGTGAGGGGGGGAGAGAGACAAGAGGCCAACGCAGTCTTGTTTAGATCTGGTGAAGAGAGGGTGAGAGACTGTGAATATAGCAAACCCTAGCAAATGAACGCTGAGCCTCCAGCGTGTAACATATATGTATT
The DNA here is from genome assembly GCA_021605205.1 of Aegilops longissima. Classification (NCBI taxonomy): domain Eukaryota; kingdom Viridiplantae; phylum Streptophyta; class Magnoliopsida; order Poales; family Poaceae; genus Aegilops; species Aegilops longissima. The sequence continues at coordinate 553,978,559 of CM038677.1, read as the reverse complement.
GCGGCGAGCATGTGGAGAGTGCAAACCCTAGCAAACAAGCGCTGAGGCTCCCACTTATATATATACTACTAATGTAGTACGGGCTGAGCTCCGGTGCCTTCACTCCATCTGCTTTTGGCTGTATGACAGGTGAGCCAGCCACATTTTGGGCCCACCTGTCATAAACCCAAAGGCAGGTGCACTAAGTCAATGAAGCTGCGTCCATCCGGGTTTTTAGTCCACACCATTTTTTAAATCAAAGTTAATAGCTGGACAAATAAAATTACAGGGGAGCTGGAGGCAAAGTTGTGAGAAGGCTTAGAAATCAATACAAAACTTATTCTCTTAGTACCAACGTTGATCCTTCTTCGAGGAAACATTTGGTTCATAGCCAATTGTGTGATAAAATTGCACCAACTTGAAAGACGACTGCATCTCCAACGCAACCAAGGTGAACTGACGAAGGATATCATCTTTGTGCGTAATAAGCAAAGAGCACTGATGGAAGATAGCTTGTTTTTCATTGAAAATCGATCAGCTTCACCAGCCGATGCAACCATGAGGCGCGACCATGAGCATCGATAGGTCATCGTGGTGATGCATCATCCATTTGGCATCAAGTTTGGGTGAGGCACCTATGAAGTTCGACAAATCCTCATTGTGGTCTTTTTTTTCTCAAGAATCAAGCTCGAGGAAGGAAGAACCACGTGGCGAGGACAAGGAGGCGGAACAACAATGGCCATCCAATTTTGTGCAGTTCCACTAAAATTGAGGAAGACATGCCCGGGTATGGAGACACGCATCGCTGTTTCCAAAAATATAAAAAAGGGTTAATGAAAAGTACACCAACAAACAGAAGCATCATAATTATATCTTGATGGGAACTAAACCAGGATACCCGAGAAAAAAGCATTTCTTCATTTAACCAAAGGATAGTACTACCACCATATGGACAATGACCGCACAACCACCATGTACTTTTTGTCGAAACAACATGTATACCTCCACCGAGGCATAAATCAGGACAACTTTTCGAGTGGCATTTCCTCTATAATAGTACTAGTAGGTGATGTTGGACCAGCCGACGAACCCTAGCTACTATGCATGGGGAGCTGGGGAGTAGTCGACAGAAGAAAACCCGCACGCAAGCGACCTGGGAGCTAGACCAGCACAAGAAGTTATACCTTAGGTGGGCGAGATGTCATTTAGGCGGGCGGGCGGGATCTGCCCACACGACGGCAGCGAACAAGGGCGCGGAGGATCTTCGTCGCGCCAGCATCGGCTCGAGAGGTCGGTGCAAGATCGTTCCCCTCGCCGCCGGCGGCGATAACGTCAATGCTGCACCTCCTCACCTCCCAGCGGACGAGATTCGCCGGATCTGTGACCACCGTGAGGAGAGAGATAGATGGACATCGCCATCTTGTTTTGATATGGAGAGGGTGAGAGAGCGAGACGCGAGAAACTCTATCAAACAAGAGGCTATATTGGAGTAAAAAAATCTCTCCATAGCAGTGGTTTTAAATAGAATACGCGCGTTCCCGGAAAAAAGAAACGAAAACTGGCGGACAATTTTTTAAGGGTCTGTCTAGGACACATCTAGATGTGACATAGTTATGTCACATCTAAGTTGATGTCCACTCTGTTTGTGGTCTATTTTTTTCCTAGTTTTTTTGTTTCTCGTTGCTACATTATATACTTGTGGGAGCTTAGATGTGATATCCTTAAATATCATCTAGATGTGAATTGGACAAACTGATTTTCTAACGTACCAAGAAAGAAAACTCAATCAAAAACACGCCCGCGCCTGTGTCGCGAGAGTCGTCACAAGCACACACACATAGACATAGACATGCATATCCGTGTTTACGTAAAATTCCATTTCCATCTCCATCTCCAATCATATTTGTCCAACGGCACATTATTTACGTTGTTAATTATATATGTAGCAATATTAACGCACAACATCTCTTGTTTGCGCACGTCCGGACCGCTGCCACGGCCGGTCCCGACCAACCCGAACCTCTTCATCACCCGCGTGCTTCCCGCCTCAAACGATCGATTGCCGCATTCATGCCCGCCCAGAGCGGACGCGACCTCTCACTGGCGCCGGCCGAGAGAGCGTCGCCCGCGCCACTTCCGGGTGCACACGGCTGCTCCGCGTTCAAAGGTCGCAATAGCCGGCTACAACATGCATGTAAAAAGTTTTTGGGAGTCCGTGCTACAGCTAGCTGTCCTCCCCCAACTCGTCAATCTCTTCCAGTAGTGCTAGTAGTACTCCATAGCGCAATCCATCGACAAGCAGGCGGGAAAGTTATCGTATACTCGGTTTGCGGTGAGTGGCATGCCGAGCGACCGTGTGGGGCCGAGCCGTGGAGGAGGGTGAGACACGAACACGACAGACGTGATTTACTGTGTGATTTGACTGCTCCTTAGTGGCCCCTACACGTACCCCCCTACATGTATGCAACATTCACACGTACAAATGGACGCAAAAACGCGCGCGACGCCCTAATGCATGCATGTCCGAGCACACGACGGAACACACACAGTCACGCTAAGTGCTCAACCTACACGTGCATGCACACACATACTCAGTCAGGGTGAGCTAGTGACGGTATAAACACCAGAAAATATATATATTGAGCTTAATGAGCGATTATGAAGTCCATCGACCGTATTTTTACAAATATACAAGTGATGACAGTGTATTTATCTCGCTTGAAATTAATCCATATTAACCGGAGAGGAGGCAGATGGACTAGCATTACTTGCGTGCGGTGGCTCGCAGGACAAGGAGAAACTTTTGACTAATGCAAGCTCTCCTCGCCAGGCGGTGGACGTGCAATGCTTAATTCAAGGCCGATTGCTAGAAGCATACACTATACTACTAGTGCTACTATTGTTCGACTTCCTAATAGGCTAACAACCAAGCTTAAAGTTTACTAATATAGTCTATAAAGGTATGTACTATACTAGTACTAGGAACCGGATGGAGGAGCGTCTGCACTCTTATTATAATTTTAAAATGTGATAAAGCAATCTTCAACACATTTGGTTATCTTCGAGGGTTCTCGCATGTGATAATGGAAGTTGATTGCATGGAACACTCGCCACAATTCACGCTTAATTCTGGCTCATATCCTGTTACAAATAGTAGCGGTCGGTAATATTTCCTCTTTTTTTTGTTATTTAGCATGTAAACAGGTCAGCAAACCTTGCGGCGCATCTTCGTGCGAACCGTGCTTGCTGCACTTTGAATGTGGCCGAGAGCTGGCTTGATGAAACACCTCGCTTCCTACTTCTTTTTTTGTGGGGTACCTCGCTTCCTAGTGACCAGTGTCTTGGCTGATCGTCCTAAGAATTCTTATATATGAATAAAGCTCTCTCATTTACCCGCAAAAAGGATTGAGCCATATTAACCGGAAAGGAGGGAGTATGGACTAGCACTACTTTTTGGTGTGTCCCATCAACTCGCAGAACGAGGAGAAGCTTGCAGGACAAGGTGAAGCTCGCTTACGCCTTTTGACTAATGCAACCTACCCTCGGTGAACATGCATCAGTCCATTTGATGTCAGATTGTTAGAGGCATACACTGTAGTACCCAACATGCGGAGTACCATCATTGTTCGACTTCATGAAGAGGCGAAGAGCCAAGCGCAGTAGTACGAGTAGTACTACCAATAGAACCGCATGGTGGAGCGTTTGTACTCTTCTTTTTATCTTTGATAAAGTACACGTTTATTACGGAGAAGGGCGGAAAACGGCAGCCCAACATCAACATGTAATGAATGATATCGATCAACCAACCATGCTCGAATATATCTTGGCCTCCATGCGAACCCGTCTGTGTTCTCGCCTCGTCTCTCTCAAGGAACGGCGGGTTGGCTCTTTGCCGTCAATTGAGATCGGTTTGCTCACACTCCTGTCCCACATGTCGCTGATATGCCAAGAGGAGGTGTGTTGACCGATCGCCATACGCTGCATTTGGTTTTGAACATTCATACTACTCCTCCCTCCGCCACAGTTTTATGTAGCGCTTCATTATGATGCATTTCTCTCAATGCATTTCCACCACCAGAGAGACTTTAGACGCGTTTGGTTTAATGCTCAATTAATTAGGGCGTTGTAACCGCAATCAAGTCCACAATTTTCTCTCCATGTAACTACGGAATGGAGTAAGTGCATGCATCTGTGTACCCGGGGTGGAAGCATTGCATGCATGTGTGTACGCATTATTCCCTCTACTAGTAATAGACGCCGTGCTATAACTACCAATGCTATTTTTCAGGCCGATCGCTAGTCGCCTTGGTCCCACAGATCTTTTTTTTTTTTTTCAAGCGCGCTGTATAAACAAAGGATGATGGAGTAGTATGAGCGGATTCAAAGAAGAGCGTATTGATGGTTGCTTCTTTGAGCAACTTACAAGGGGAAAGGTGGGGCTTACGATTTGACTGCTCATTACTCACTATTAATGCAGCGCAACGACCGGCTGAGTCTCCCATGCGGTTGTGCACTACCCCCTCGGTTCTTAAATATACTCCGAGTATATTTGTCTTTCTAGAGATTTCAACGAGTGACTACTCAAATATTTGTCTTTTTAGAGATTTCAAATGGACTGGCACATACAGATGTATATACATATTTTAGAGTGTAGATTCTCTCATTTTGCTCCGTATGTAGTCACTTGTTGAAATCTCTAGAAAGACGAATAGAATATTTAGGAACGGAGGAGTACACATCTGAAGCAAAATGAGTGAATCTACACTCTAAAATATGCCCGCTTGAAATTTGTAAAAGACAAATATTTAGGAACTAAGGAGTATAATTTTGTGCATGGCACATGGACCCGGATGATGAAGAGGCTTCGCAATGCTATCAAGCTTCCATCATTTGTTTACATAATTGACGACTATACAAATAATTTTCCAGCAAGACATGAAATTGTACAATGGTGTGAGCTTTCAGCTTACATTTGGCGTGTCTTGCCATCGATGCTCTTTCGAAACAATAAAAACTAACTTCCTTGTTAATGCATGTCAATTATTAGCAGATCGAGCTAATAATTACATCACAAATCAAGACGAGTTGTGAGAAAGTGTTAAATTAAAATTGATCCATGCTTTCATTGGCAGCAACGTCCCCCCCCCCAGCTCTGTCTAAATCAACAAGGCATGTTGGGAAAAAAGTAGCTGTCTGGAGCATGCAACATTCCGATCATTTTGTGCAGTTCCACTAAAATAGAGCTGAGCGTCCCTGTTCCAAAGGTATTAAGTGTGATTACGATAATAGAGGACTGCTGATGAAACAATAAACACATAAATAGAAGCCGATCACCTTTGCAGTCTCTTAAGACTAACTAGTTGGAGAAGATTAGGCTTGGAGTTGGATGAGGAGGATAGAGCAAAACCAATCTCCCTTTGTGCAACAAGACCGAATGTAGAGACGTTGCCCATGTGACATTTAGTACAACCGCACAAAACACTCTTAAGAAAAAGTGATTTGTGCAGTTCACCAAAAGGTCGCAATAGCAACGAGGTGAAATGGATAGCCCTGCTTGCAAAAAAGAGGTAGAAAGGAAACAATTATCGCCAATAACAGCTTGATGACACATGCGACGACAAAAAAGAAGCATATTCCTTGCCCTAAGGGAAGATAACAACACGGTTGTGTTTGTCTAAAACGGTGTGAGGACGAGAATGCAATATGGAAAGTACGCTGGACGAGCTACGTTTTGGGCAAAGAACTATGGAAGATCCACATGCAGCGACGTGGGAAGACGGGCAGTGAAGCAAGGCTGGAGGGGATACCTGGAGGTCGTCCGGATGTAACTAGGTGAGCGGCAGCGGGCGGAATCTGCGAGCAGGTGGCGTAGGCCCTGCCGGGCCGGAGCTTGGTCAGAGAGAACGGCGTGTACTGCAGATCGGGATGTGCTGCCTCGGCGCCGTCGAACGGACAAAACGATGCACTTCCTCCCTTTCCCCCGACGGACGGGATGCGGCCGGATCAGTGACCAACGGTAAGAGAGAGAGAGGCCACCACACTCCCTTTCCCCCGGCGGACAGGATGCGGCCGGATGAGTGACCAACGGTGAGAGAGAGAGAGGCCACCGCAGCTGAGGGAGTCCTGGATTAGGGGGTGTCCGGATAGCCGGACTACCATCATCAGCCGAACTATCATTGGCCGGACTATCTTCATCGACCGGACTCCAAGACTATGAAGATACAAGATTGAAGACTTCTCCCCGTGTCCGGATGGGACTTTCCTTGGCGTGGAAGGCAAGCTTGGCGATACGGATATGTAGATCTCCTACCATTGTAACCGACTCTATGTAACCCTGGCCCTCTCCGGTGTCTATATAAACCGGATGGCTCTAGTCCGTAGGACTATCATCATCAACAACCCTTACAATCATACCATAGGCTAGCTTCTAGGGTTTAGCCTCCTTGATCTCGTGGTAGATCCACTCTTGTAAACATCCACAATATCAATATCAATCGAGCAGGACGTAGGGTTTTACCTCCATCAAGAGGGCCCGAACACAGGTAAAACATCGTGTCCCTTGTCTCCTCGTTACCATCCGCCTAGACGCATTCGGGACCCCTACCGAGATCCGCCGGTTTTGACACCGACATTGGTGCTTTCATTGAGAATTCCTCGTGTCGCCACCGATAGGCTTGATGGCCTCTTCAATCAACAACGACGCAGTCCTGGGTGAGATTTTTCTCCCGGACAGATCTTCAGATTCGGTAACCGATCGCGGGCCAACTCACTTGGCCATCCGAGCAGATCGAAGCTACGCCTGGCCCGTCAGTCAGGTTTGGAAGCCTAAACTTCACGGCCGATATCTGCGGGGACTTGATCTTCGATGGATCTGAGCCACGGCCGAAGCGTGCTGCGGCTGTCACGATGGGCATGACCTAACTCGCCGCCGGACAGCGCCTTTGAGGTCAAGACACGAATCCGCCCGATCCATAGTCCGGAGCCGATCGCTCGGATCGAGGACGGATGGCTGGACACCGCCTCGGGAGCGGCAACTTCTACGGCGATGGAGCCGAATACTTACCTTGTCCCGCATAAAGCTCATGAATCCGAGGTGCCGGACTCTCACCGACTCAACCTCCTGCGCCCGCCGGTCGAATCCGGTGGCGCCGATCATGGAATTTACGCTGCGGACATCTTTCAGATTTTCGCCCTTGGCGATATCATAAATTCATCAAGCATCTCTCGCTATCCGAGAGCCCCGCCAAACCACGGCCGGGACGGTTGGGACGCGGACGACGAAGAAATTCAGAGCCCACCCACCACCCACTTCGTAGCCACCGCCGATGATTTAACCGACTTACTCGACTACGACCAAGACATCGACGGTATGGACGACGATGCCGGAGACTACCAAGAACCAAAGGTGCCTACAGACTTTGGAAGACCACCTCGTCATATGACATATACATGGTGGACACCCCAAAAGATGGGGACGATAAAGAAGCAGCGGAGGCCGATTCCTTAAAAAACAGCCCAGCGCCGACGCCGTCGGCACCGCTCTAAATCCCGCCACGGCAAGAATGGAGATTCCGCACGGAGATAATAACACCCCGTAAAGTGCCGAAGACAACTCCCTCCAAAGACGATCCAGCGCAGGAGGAGGCGAAGCAAGCCCCACGATAGGGCGGCAGCGAAGAGGTCGAGGATGACAATTACTTACCTCCTTCGAGACGAGGCAAGCCTCGCCGACGATTTAATTCGTCATGCCCGAGGATCCCGTCGAACAAGAGCGCTTTCAGACGCAGGCTAATGGCCACGCAAACAGCCTAAAGAAAAGCAGCAACAACTTCAAGCTGATCAAGACCCATCGGGCCGACGGATGGACCGAGATCCTCGCGCCAAAGAGTATGAACTCGAACGCCCCTCCAAAGTTACCCAAAACGCAAGTTGCTCCCCGATTAGAGGAGGAGGCGACAAACCTGCATCACCAGCGCTGTCTACGGCAGACCGCCACCCGTGGGCCGCAACAGAGAGGCATGCAAGCCCTCCACCAAAACCGCACTCGCATCGCTCAAAAGCATGAAGCCACGGGGAACGCGCGGACTCGCGGGATATATTGGAGGACAAGGCAAGACAATCCAGATCTATCTATGGATCACGTGGGCGCCCCAAGACCCACGACGAATACCGTCGCACGGATATAACTACTCCGCCGGGCCGAACACAGCAGAATAACGCCTCTCGAGCTACGCCGCGATATTGCTCAATACTGAGGCGCCGACACCCACTATGCTTCACCGACGAAGTAATGGATCATCACATCCTCAAGGGTTTAAACCCGTTAACATCGAATCCTACGATGGCACAACAGACCCCGCGGTTTGGATTGAGGATTATCTTCTCCATATACACATGGCCCGCGCGACGCATCTTCACGCCATCAAATATCTCCCGCTCAAGCTTAAAGGACCAGCTCGGCATTGGCTTAACAGCCTGCCCGCAGAGTCAATTGATCTTTGGGAAGACACGGAAGCCGCATTCCTCAACAACTTCGAGTGGCACGCGCAATGCGACCACGGACGCAGATGACCTAAGCCACATAATCCAAGAGCTGCATTTAATCGGCCAGCAATTCGACACGGTTCTTAACAAAGAAAAATCAAATCGTCGACTGTCCGGATGCAGAGGCCCTCGCTACCTTCAAACATAACATCCGCGATGAGTGGCTGGCCCGGCACCTAGGATAGGAGAAGCCGAAATCCATGGCAGCCCTCACATCACTCATGACCCGCTTCTGTGCGGGAGAGGATAGCTGGCTAGCTCGCAGCAACAACCTCAGCAAAAATGCTGGCAGTCCGGATACCAAGGACCGCAATGGCAGGTTGCGTCGAAACAAAAACAAACGCCGCATTAACGGCGACAACAATGAGGATACGGCAGTCAACGCCGGATTCCGAGGCTCCAAACCCGGTCAACGGAAGAAGCCATTCAAAAGAACCACTCCGGGCCCGTCCAATTTGGACCGGATACTCGACCACTCTTGTCAAATACATGGAACCCCAAAAGCCAGCTAACCACACCAACAGAGATTGCTGGGTATTCAAGCAAGCGAGCAAATTAATCGCCAAAAACAGTGACAAGGGGCTACACAGCGATGACGAGGAAGAGACCCGCAGCCGAACAACAGAGGACAAAAGGGATTCCCCCTCAAGTTCGGACGGTAAACATGATATACGCAACGATATTCCCAAGAGGGAGCGGAGCGTGCACTAAGGGACGATACGCGATGGAGCCATCGCCCAAAATTCAACCCATGGTCCTCTTGCCCGATCACTTTCGATCGAAGAGACCATCCGACCAAGATCCGCCATGGCGGATTCGCCGCATTGGTTTTAGACCCAATCATCGATGGATTTCACCTCACGAGTCCCGATGGACGGCGGCAGAGCCTGAACCTGCTTTATCGAGGATACAAGGCGCAAGATGGGCATACACCCTTCAAGGATTAAACCTACAAAGACAACCTTCAAAGGCGCCATACCGGTGTCGAGGCCAATTGTACAGCTCGCTTACATCGAAGTGGTCTTGGATCCCGGATAATTTCCGAGCGAGGAGTTAATCTTCGACATAGTCCCGCTCGCAGCGGCTATCATGCTCGCTTTCGGGCGAACCGCGTTGCAAAATTCAACGCTGTGCCGCATTATGCATACCTCAAGCTCAAGATGCCAGGCCCTCGTGGAGTCATCACGGTCAATGGAACACGGAACGCCCTCCGAACGGAGGAACATACAGCGCGCTCGTGGCGAAATACAGAGCAGCCTTTTAAGGCAATTCTCGAGTCCGCCGTTAAACGACCGGAACACGACCAAACGCGACCGAACAACATCAACCAAGACCACCGCACGCCCGAGCATCGCCAGAGTAATGCGGCCTCAACCCCAGCCCTCGCAAAATTGTAAGACAAGCTCTCCGCGTACATAATTACGCCTTGGAGATACCATGGGCATAGGGGAGAGGCACAACCACAACAGACCAGTGCGGTTCGACCACACCAGGGCTCCCAAGTGTGTCGCTTTTTTCTTTTTATTTTTCTTTTTATACAGAACTATGTCCGCAGCGACCTGCCGAACTCATGATGCAACAGCCGAGGGAAGGACAAAGGCATTTAACACTCGGTGGTCTCCATCACGAGCATTAAATTTGTTAAATACAAACATTCCGCTGCCTACCCTCGAGGGAGACGCCTTTAATTCGCTCAATCCCTTGCTTTCCGCACTATTTGTATCATTCCGCACTCATAGAATATCTTCTCGAATAAAATGCAGCACTTTTTGCCTATAATTGCATTACCTTATATATACATATATGTTCATTTATTTACATGTTGCATCCAGACACTTTGGTACGGCCAAATACACCAGGGCTTATGTTCTCCGTGATTATGGTGTGATAAAGTCCCGACACTTTCACAAGTGCGGCACCCAACTTATAGCATTATATGAATCGGCTCCAATCATGTCTTGGGTCAATAGTTGGGTTTGCCCGGCTCCCATGTTTGGCACCTTATGTTCCGTTCTATCGGCTAAGGTAGCACTGGGAGAACCATCGCGCGATGCGCCCGGTTGAGCCAGTTAACGCCTCGATGGAGAATGCTAAACTGATTGTCATGATAAGGCGAGACCGGTCGCTGTTCGAGGGTCCTTTCGGGTCCTTAAAGACCTACGCCGCTTCGAAGCGAAGTTCGGACAATGTCCGATGAAGGCGTGGATAGCGCCCCAATTGGTCCTCCGAATACTAGGGGCTTCACGAAATTTAAAATTATAGAATTCTATGGCTAAGGAGAGTGTTCAAGCACTATAAGTCCGGTTGCCTTGTTCGTTGTGTCGGCGCCGCCTCGATGGACCCAAAATGGGAACTAGAGCGCCAAGTTTATCCCGAACACCCCAAAGACTCGTGGCATGGGGGCTGAAGCCGACGACTTGCCATCTCTCGATTTAATAAACGGCCGCATGTAAGGTAATATTTTAAATCAACAAGCGTTGCTTAGCGATATGAACAAAGTTTTCAGCGCATGCAGGATAACACATTGAGAATTTACTCAAAATTACATCCACGGGCACTCATCCGCAATCTTGCGGGCACCCTTCAGACAGCCTTATAGTACATTTCGGGCGACGATATTCCTTGCCCACTGGCGCGCGTTAGTGATTAGCTTCTCGCATCCAGCTTGCCCTAATGCACCTTTGCATGGGCAAGGGCCCGACGAGCACCTTCAATACAAAGGAGCGCTTGATAACCTCCACCAGGGCACACATCCACCAGCCGTCGCTGACAAGGCCAAGTAGCTCCTGTGCATGGCCTCTCCAGCCACACCGGACTATGAGGCCCTTCATGGCCTGCTCGACCACCTTGGAAGCTCGACCAGCTTCTTCACTGGTCGCTAGGGGCACCGGATGGCCGGCCTCAAAGATATCGAGACCGAAGACCTTCTCCGCTGAGCTCCCTCCTCGGCTCGGTAGAATGCGGCGGCATCGACACGCCGCTGAGGCAGATCTGCAAACGCCTCGAGAGCTCCGAATTCGGGTAAGTAACACGTAATTTACATTCACATGCTTGCTTTGCATGAAAAATGCCTTACCGCCGCTATCTTCCTCATCAACTCAATCTCTGAAGGGACTTATGGGCCTCGGCCTTGGCAGTTTAGCACTTTCGAGAGCCAAGGCAAGCTCGGACTCTCGAGTCTTTGAGTCACGCCCAAACCCTCATGCTTTTCCATGAGAGCACGGAGCTCTTGCTGAACCACCGCCACCCGCCTCCTGCTTTTCTCGCTCTGCCCGTTCCGTGGGCCGCATTACGTGCTCGCCACGGACACGGCCTCCTTCGTGGTCGCCACCTCGCTCGTGGGCCCTGCAGCATCCATGTTATCCTTGTTATTTTTGTTGCAACCTAAATCCTTTTCTCAGAAGGTACAAGTTCAAAGTGGTGTTACTCACCTTCTTTGTCCCGAGCTGCTTCTGGCGCGGCCGAGCTCTTGCTTGGACCGCTTGAGCTCTGCTTCAAAGCACCGACCTCCAGCCAAGCGCGGCAGAGGTCAGCAGCGCAGCCTCGCAACCCATATTGACATAATTTTTAGCAACCCCTGATATATTTTTTTCAGATCCTCATCCGCTTTTCTTTCCGAACACCGAACCGAGCATCAAGGGCTACTGTCTATGCGGTATTACATTGCATATTTTTAACTTCTTACCTCAAAGCCCGATAGAAGGCTATCGAAGCCAGTCAGCCCGCCCTTGGCGAAGCTGCATTTTTCAATCACCGCACTCATAATAGTGCGGTGTTCTTCCTCGATGGAAGTGCTGCAGCGCCCCAACAAATTACTCGGCGCCTCCGGTTGAACGGAAGCCGCCGGCGTCACGGTCTTGCCCTTCGTTCGAAGGGGCCGCCGACCGGACTCCGGAACCATTGCGGGTTCGATGTGGAGTCCGCGCAAAGTCCGGAGGATGCCTTGTGGCGCCCGAGCCTCCCCAATGGGTCCCTTCTGGGATCCCACCTCGGCGCCTTCGGTGTCGCGGGGGTGGAGGCGGTCGGGATGGAGTCTACATCCGACGGAGCCAATGACCCTTCGATGAAGCGGGAGATCATCACCGCCGGACTACAGGCAGCATGCGGCATCCGAATGACACTATGTGACGCAGAAAAGAAATTATAAATCATTCAGAATCAGGATACTTACGATCTCGCCGAGGCCTGGCCCTTGAAGGCCATTCTTCCTCGCCAACGTTGATGTTGGCGGAGCTGTCCGGGAATAGTCCTTCCCTCTGACCCTTCGCCTCCCCTGCTGGGGAAGCCTTCCTCTTCCTCTCTCCTCCTCCGAGAGAGTCTTCTTCCTCCTCCTCATTTTCGGGAGGAGTCCGCCCGAGTCGTCGGACACCTGAAAACGGAGCTCTTTCGAGCACCCGTGGCCTCCTTCTTGTTTTCTTCTCCGGCACCACGCGGTGCCGAACCAGCAGCCTCGCTAGATGAGCGCCTCTTGGGTTTTTCGGCATAGGAGCCGGACAGTAATCTGCTCCGCCTTCCTCATCCAGTCTGTCAAAGGAAAAGGGAAATTAAAACCGTGATAGAGTCAAACTATGAAAACAAGTGTCCCGTGAAGGGTAGAATCACTTACCTCGTCGGCTGGGCTGCGGCGAAATCGCGATCTTCCGTCATGGATGCGGGGCTTCGCGCTTTGAACAGCACCTTCCAGCGCCAGACGTCGTGTCAAGAGCTTGCTCGGCGCTGGTGCTGTTCCGGATCCGACTCCATAGATTGAATGCCCTCTTGGCATGGGAGAATCCGCGACGAGCATGACTGGACCACGTTAACCAGCCCGAGCTTCTTCACCAGCTTCTTGACACGTGCTTGAGTCCCATCAGCTCCTTGAACTACCCCACAAGAAGCCCTTCTCTTTCCGGGAGGTGAGCTGCGTGGGGATACTAGATCTAAACTCGGGGCGCCGCCCATTTAGGGTCACGCTGCTCGGTGATATAGAACCACCCGATTGCCACCCCTTGACGGATTCCACGAAGGCCCTTGAACTAAAGGACGTTAGGCATCTTGCCCAACATGGCGCCTCCAAGACTCCGCTTGAGTGCCCTTCACTACCTTCGCTTGACATTGAAGGTCTTGAGCCACAAGTCGGTGGGGCTGGATGCGAGGAAGGCCTCGCATACCACGATAAACGCCGAGATGTTAAGGATGAAGTTGGCGCCAGATCATGGAAATCCAGGCCGTAGTAGAACATGAGCCCCGGACAAAGGGATGTAGTGGAAAGCCCAGTCCGCGGAGGAAGTGGGGAAGAAAGACGACCCACTCATGGGGCCTGGGTGGGGATGAGCTGCCCTCGTCGGGCAGCCGGTGCTGCGATGTCGCCGAAAGGTATCCGCGCCGCTAGTTTGACAATGTGCTCCTCCTTAACGGTGGAGGCCAACCATTTACCTCCCGCCGGACATGGTCGGAGAAGGTTGAGACGAGATGCGCGAACTTGGGCGCTGGAGCTCGAAAAGCCGGAGATGGATAAGCAAAGGAGGAAGAAGGCGAGGTGAGAAGGTAAATCCTTATCCCTTATATGGGTAGGCGAAGTCTTACGCGCCCCCACCGCCTGGTAAAACTCGCTTATCTCCAAGCGCCACCATCAATGGCGCGTTGGGTTACCCACACCCGTATTGATGAGAATCCTGGATTAAGGGAAACACGATCTCCGCTCGACAAGACGTGCCAAGGAAGCCGCGCCGCTAAATGCGCCGGAGGTGGTAAAGTAAAAACAATTCGAGTAATGGCTTGGTAGTGGTGTGACGCCATGCCACAAAAAACGCAGCAGATTGAACTTGTGTATACATTATTATTCTCTCTATGGTGGAATGTGGAATTTATTTTGCAGAGCCGGACACTATCCTGGTGTTCACAATCTTCTATCATTCGGAGGAGGAACCCGCCTTGCAATGCCAAGCAATATACGCGACCGGACTTATCGTCATTGAAGCCTGGTTCAGGGCTACCGAGGAGTCCTGGATTAGGGGTGTTCGATAGCGGACTACCATCATCACCGAACTATCATTGGCGGACTATCATCATCGAACGGACTCCAAGACTATGAAGATACAAGATTGAAGACTTCTCCCCGTGTCCGGATGGGACTTTCCTTGGCGTGGAAGGCAAGCTTGGCGATACGGATATGTAGATCTCCTACCATTGTAACCGACTCTATGTAACCCTAGCCCTCTCCGGTGTCTATATAAACCGGATGGCTCTAGTCCGTAGGACTATCATCATCAACAACCCTTACAATCATACCATAGGCTAGCTTCTAGGGTTTAGCCTCCTTGATCTCGTGGTAGATCCACTCTTGTAAACATCCACAATATCAATATCAATCGAGCAGGACGTAGGGTTTTACCTCCATCAAGAGGGCCCGAACCTGGGTAAAACATCGTGTCCCTTGTCTCCTGTTACCATCCGCCTAGACACACAGTTCGGGACCCCCTACCCGAGATCCGCCGGTTTTGACACCGACAACAGCCTTGTGTGAGATACTCTGAAGAGCGACAAACCAGGCACGCAAGGCTCCATTGTATATAGTGAGCGGACTACCTTTTTCTCCATAAAAATCGTTTTATATTCTGTGTACGTGCCATTGAGCGCTATAACTTTATTTAAAAATAACGCGGCAACGCGTCAAGTCGAACTTTGTTTCGTGCAAAAGCGTGGTAAACGACCTCCCTAGGTAAACAACCGCCACAGACGCTCAAATTAGCACGTGGGCTGCCATTTCGTAAAGAAATGAGCTCCACCGTGTACCTGCACGGGTGTGGCTGGGCACGAAGCGTGAGTACGTGCACGGTGCACCTATTCTCTTCTTGTATACGTACACCACCCACGTGGGGTTGTGAGAGAGATACAAACCTAGAGAGATATAGTGTGGGTTCTTGAGAGTTTTTTTGGGGGATCAACCAAAAATGTAACATATGCAATGTGTGTGAAATAGAGTCCTGGATATAACATATATATAGAGGGGCGATCCACGAGAAGAGAGTGGAGGTATCACCGGCTTGAGGTGTCCATAGAATCAAAAGAGGGATGATGTGTGTGTGTGTGTGTGCTGTGATCGATAAAGAGTGCCATCGAATTTGTGTGTGCCCACGCCAAAGATATAGAGTGGCTAGCCCATCGAACGTGAGAGGGACATGTGCAGTTTGTCTCTGTGGCATGGATACCTACCTGCAGCGCCGACTATCGGTGTGTGGTGGGGAAGAGGAGGCCCAATTGACTATAGAGGTACAATGGCTGGTATATGTGTGGAGGAGGAGAGAGGCCTACCTCATGTATTAAGGAGATTGACCTGCCTCATGTATTAAGGGAGATCGATCGGCATCCATGCATATGTGCATGAGAGGAATAAGGTTGGGAGAGAGACAGAGCTAGAGTGTTGGAGGGGGTGGTAGTGGAGTTGCTTCTAACAAATGGTGGGATAGGCTTGCTAGACAAACGGAGGGCACGCCCACAATATCAGTAAGAGAGGAGATGGCTGCTTGTTGTGCATGCACGCGTGTGAGAGACGGGTCATGAGGCATGCACGAATGATGAGGGGGACGATGTGGCTGTGCTAAGCGGACATAACTACATAGGAAGATCAATCGCCTTTGTTAGAGAAAGGAGAGACATAACTTGTGAGGTACGCCGATCGATGGGGGGTAGTTAAAGTCGATCCAGGTATATGTTGGGAGATCGATCGGTATACATGCATGTGTGTGTTAGAAGCAAACGAGGCACGAGGAGAAGGATAGAGATAGAGGGATGCATGTAGGAGGTGGTACGAGAGGCATACTATATCGAAGGGAGGAGTGTGCGAGCACGAGAACGATGAAAAGAGTGGTGGGAGTGAGGCATGGACGGTGACAAGAGAAGAGGGGAAGCTTGTGTTTGTGCTAGGCACACCTGGCTAGAGAGGCATATCGACCGATGTGTGCCGTAAAGAAGGAGCTGGGGGCCTACACACACCGTGGGTGAACGACCTAAAGTGAAAAGACGATTTTTGCTGATGGAGCTAGAGAATGTTGAGGGAGGGTGAGAGGGATGCGGTGTGTGCATGCACAAGAGAAGGTTAGCGCTAGCTACAAAGATAAGAGGGTTGTGTGGGTGTAAAAGACTAATAGAGATCATATATACTTCATTATAAAAAGCTTAATTCGGATATTTGAAGAATTTATCATAGTGTTTTAAACCGACGATGTGTGAATATATATAACAGTGATACACATGGTGTGTTTATGAACATGTTATACTACATTTAATATATTTTATCTCTACTCTTATAAAAAACGGAGTTGTTGATGATGGTGTGCCTGCCATCCTGCATTATAGGTCGTCCGATTTATATCTGGCGGATAGCAAGGAAACTATGATGGTTGAAGTTGGCAACAATCATGATTGTAGATTCTTATTGAAATAGAGAAACAAATTCAAATTTAGTTCGAATTGCAGCGGTAGTATAGACATTTGGAATGCACTAAAATGTTGGTATGAGTAGGTTACATGCATTATACAACAAAGCGAAAAAATTAATCGGACATAACATGGATTCATACTCCTCCTTCCATCTATATAGGGCGAATGAGATTTTTAAGACCGCCTTTGACTATTGACAAGATTAATAGTACATGACATGCACAATGTGAAAATTATATCATTGAAAGAACCTTTCATGCACGAAGTTAACGGTGTGCTTTGTGTAAGTTGCATGTAATATATCATTGCTCTAATATTTGGTCAAAGTTAGCATCAAAAACGATTAGGCCCTATATAGATGGAAGGAGGGAGTAGCTTTGAATAGCATTTGTATAGTAAAACGGGCAAGACTCTCTCTTTGTGTGGTGTGAATAGTTTTATTTTTTGTTTTTTTTTGGTTGAGGAAGTGCGAATTGATTTGGTACGTATAAGTACAATATTACTACATGTTAGGCTTGTCCCTAAAATTCAACCCGCCTTGTTATATCCGAAAATTCAGATATCGTGCTCCCAAAACTGGCGCCTTCACAACCCGCGCCTTGCTATCCCGAAATTACAACACGCGAAAACTCCCTCCAGCTGCCAAATCCCGACACGCGAAATCCCCCTTCTAACCCTGAGCCGAAAGGGCCGCTAGTTCAAATCGGTGGGGGTACTTTTGTAACACACCCTACATTTTGGACAAGCGCGTCCCTAAGTCATGCTTCACCCTCCCATCCCCCCTTTTGCCATTCAAATCCCAGCCGCCATACCTCTCCGCTCCAGCCGTGAAACCCCACCTCCTCCGTTCGCCACGCCACGCTGCCCAGCCGGAGCCTCTTCCCGACGACGTCGCCCACCGCAACAGCTCGACGTCCCTCGTCCACCTCCCCGGATGAGGATCCGTCGTACATCTCGCCGTCCCGCCGATTCAGCCGCCCCGTCCTCCACCTCCAAGCAGCTGCTCCGACGATCGCCTCGTCTATCGCGGGTGCTCCATCCCCACAGCGCCGCCTTAACCTGCTCCACCGGAACCGCAGCATCCTCACCGACTCCTCGGACGAAGCCAAGGCCAACTCGACGCCACCAAAGAGGTTGTACACTCATCGCATCGCACCTTCTCCTTAACTCGACCTCCCGGCACCGACGGTGCTCCATCCCGCACCGCCATGGAGCGGCTACCTTGAAGCCGGCGTCGTGGGCGACATCTCCACGACGGCTCTCCCCCAGTGCGAGGCCCCTTCGGCAGCGGCGTCCATACCAGCCGGATCTGCTGCTGCTGCTCTGGCTCTCGCTTGATCGCTCGCGCTGCTGCTGCTGCTCTCCCCCTCGCTCGTGCTGCTGCTCTGCTCCGATTAAGCCACACTTCAGTCGACTGAATCGACTTTTGGGTCAGTCGATTTTCAGGGGTTGGGGGGGCTCGCCGGAGTTAAGGAAGAACCACCCGCAGTGAGGACGGGGGCTCGCCGGAGAGGTACCCTACTATCTATCTTAGGGTTCAGGGTGGGGGGGGGCGGGGGGCCTAGAGGGTTGGCCAAGGCGGCGGTGGCGAGTTGTTTCGGGGCGGCGCTGGGGCCGGCGGTTCGGCCGGTGGTGGCAGGCGGCTCAGGGGTGTGCAGGTTGAAGATGAACTGCAGGCCCTCCCTAAACTACATGTCAAGTGTCTCTCTGCTACCATTGCGTTCAGTTTCGACAGTAGCATTCAGATTCCACAGTTAATTTCAGTTTCGACAGTTAAGTTCAAAGTCAACAGTTTTTACCTCATCTTTTGTAGTAGGTGGTTTTTGGTGATGTTAATTTTACATCCATTTTTCATCATCTATTGGAGATGCTATTAGAATCCCACTTGAGATTGACGATGTCTATCTTGTGCTGCTTCAGCCTTGACGTCTTACGGCTCACCGGAGCTGCTCCAACGACAGAATGATCCATCACAACAGAGCAGTGCCCTAGACGCCGTCTACAGATTCCTCAGATCTTCCTCCACACCTCCGACAGCCACCTCTGCCTCAAGCGCTTCAAATGACCAACCCAATGATCTTTGAGGTCGACACGGCTACGGCAAAGAGGTTGTACACTTGTTGTGTCACTTATTACTATACATTCACGTCGATCCATTAGGGCTATTTTGGTTCAACGAAAAAACGTCGATCCACTGGTTGTTACCATCACTCTAAATTTCTGCATGCTCTCCTTACATAAACTCATCATATTTTTTTCGTATGCATGTCAGATATTGTACACAGTCATGCTGAACATGTAGAGAACAAGAGTAGAGTTTTGCGCGGCAATACAATGTCATGCAGACATCACTCCATGGTGGGTTCAATGGCAAACCCTCCCCACCTCTCTCCAGATTGTAATCCAGAGGAAGATATCTGTTCGAGGCGTATTCGCACGCCACGACCACTCCTATTTACCCCCAAGGTGTTTGCTCTACCTTGGCATGATGATGTTAGTCATATCATGCATATGTTGCCTTGCAAGTGCCTACTTTTGACATCATATATGTCATCCGCTTAGTTTAGACATGTTCTGTAATGCCACCTGTTTAGTTTCTATATCATATATGGGAATTATGCAGTCTCATGTCTTTTAGCCAACCATAATATATGTGAAATGTGCAATGCCATCCTGTTTAACTAGGCATCATATATTTGAATGATATCTTGCCCATCCTTTTCTTCATTACATTTCCATTTGTCGATAATGTTTGTACATTAAACTACTCTTCCTGTGAATCAGCCATTTGGGTGGGAGATGGAAAAATCTGGAGTGAAAACAAGGCCTTCAGAGCAGACAGTGCTACCTGTCGAAGCAGATCTCTTGTTGGGTTCCGTTAGCTCCTCAGAGATGGATTCAGGGACAGATGACCAGTCCTATTCCCCCACTGAGGTGTATGCTCTAACTTGGCACATTTATACTGCTCATATCATGCATACGGTGTCTTGCATTGCATAGTTTAGACATCATATACACAACATTCAACACCATGTTCTTAGTTCAAACATCATATCGAATGCCCTCTGTTTAGCATATAAATCACATATGTGAATTAAATGATGCAATCCTGATTACTTAGATAACATGTAGGGAATTATGTCATGCGATCCTGTTTAGTTATTCATCATATCTTTGAATTATGTTATGCTATGCTATCCAGTTTAGATAGACATCATATATGTGAAATTATCTCATGCTATCCGTTTTAGTTAAACAATATACATGTCAACTATTTCATGCCCTCTTTTTTCCACACTATCTATTTCATCTGTCTCTCATACAATGTCTGTACATTCAACTATTTTTCCTGTTTATCAGCCATTTGAATTGGAGCGGGTGATGCCAGTATCTAGCGGAATAAAAACACAGTCTTCAAATAAAATAGTGCTACCTCTTGGTGGAGATAGCACCTCGGTTGTACATGCACAAGAACCAGCCCTACCACACATAACCCAAACTCTCGCAGATTGTACCCCTACTGCGATGGACAGAGAACCAGCTTCACCCAATCTAACCCCAACCCCAGCCAATAGTAACCCAGTTCCTGTTGACACAGCACCATCTCCACCACAGAGCTCCCAAACAACAGCAGTTAGTAAGGCAGCTCCAGTTCCCAAAGGGCTAGTACTATCACGGCGAACCCCAACTCCACCAGTTAGTACGCCTATTCCTGTGGAGGAAGCACAACCAGCCAGTCGTAGTTTAGCATCTATCGCATTTGATGTTGTTAAATCGTATGTGCGTATCTTCCCATCTTGGAAATATTATATCAAGATGAAGGAAAATGCCATTGCAAGTGTTTGTCCAGGAGTTATGTGTAAGTAATGTTATTCATGGCAATTACTTTGCTTCGTCCCATACATCCTACCTCCATGATGGTTATAATACAACAAATTTTACCATTTTTCTCTATAGAGAAGGACCGATTTGGAAACTCAGGATGAGGTAATCTGTGCTAATACCTCTGCTATCTTCAAGAATGCTTGGTGGCAGTATCGGAATTACCCGAAGAAAACGTACTTCACCGACAAACAAACTCATCAAATTCCCTTACGTTCTCCCGAGACACATTTATCGGACGATGATTGGAACGCCTTTGTTACATCTTGGTCCCGAACCAAGAATGTGGTAAGGTCTATGAGCTCATTTTCTATTTTTAAGTATTTTATTCTTGCGTCTTCTTGTAGACTGTTCATGTAGAACAAGTGCCTAAACATGAAGAACAACTGTTCTAATTTAAGATTCCATTGCTATCATAGTTCAAAAAGCGCTAGGCGTTAATCGTATGTTTGCCACCGCCTTTGCGCTTATTGACCAAAGCGCATGCTTATGCGCAGATTATGCATGATTATGCGTAGTTATGCATAATGCGTTTTGCCAACGCCTAGAGCCTAAGCGCGCCTTTTTTAACTATGATTGCTTTGCTCTTGTATCTTGTATTTCTCGATACAAACTTATTTTTAAATTGAAGGATCCAATCGAAACTCCAATGGCACAGTAGGTATGTTCACGCATGTTTCTTCAACAGGTTTGCTCTTATCAATAGCTCTGTTGATTTCAATTTCAATTGTGTATACAGTTGACTTTCATATCATGCACATTACTAGCATCACAACAGAGGTAATAGTGTTGTTGTACATGTAGACCCGTGGTAACCATCTGAAATCTTGTTGTGCCGTGTAGTTTCCCACGCTTTGTATTCTTTCACTGCTGCTTTGTCTTGAACTGATATGATTTGAACCGTGTCTCTATTTTGATTTGGCAAGACAATGCAGTGACCATAGGACATAGATATATGTTTGTTTGATGCTTTTATTATGTACTAGTACTTGGCAATAGAAGACTTGGTAGTTTAATCCTGTCCACCTTACTAATGAACTGGTTCACGAAATGAGTTTCATATACTAGTACATGCTAAACTTGTTATGTGTCCGCTTGTTTCTTCTTTAGAATCTTGTGAGAATATTGGGGAAGAGTGCCTTATTAAGCAATGGTAAAGGAAGTAATGCAGATAAGGTTCAGGATAGTGACACATCCTTTTGGTCTCCAACAAAGCTGATAAAACAGCTAAGGAAGACTATCTTGAAGACAGCGAGACAACCCCAAAGTCCCGTCTTGGTTTAGTGTTCGAGTTACTGGCCACTACCGCATGCACAAGCTATTCAAGCTCACTGTCTGAATCAGTTTGGTTTCTTGAGTCTCAACTACAAGCTGAAAGACATCGATTAGCTGTGCTGCGACAAGAAGCGGAAGGACTGCGGAAGTCCCTGGAGCATTCAGATGCATACTTTCTGGTGCAATAGCAAGCGTTGGAGGATTTTAGCGCCAAACAGGACAAAGCTAATCAGCTTGCTAAGCTTATTGCCAACATGGTGGATACCCAGGATAACGTTTCTTGAGCTCTTCTGAAGTTGTTTCAGTTATGCTCTTGTTTTGCTGCCGCGTTTATTTTCACTGGTGGCCAATTTTGACGGCCAAGTGTATTTAATATGCTGCTTTGTTCCCTATATTTGCACTGGTGGCAAACTTTGATGCCCAGTGGATGTAATATGTGCAATAGCGGTAATAGGCTAGCCTTAATTGCTTGCTTATTTATTTCCTTATTGTCTTGTTTAGTTGTTTGCTTGTAGTCATTGCAGTTCTTTTTGTGTGTTTTTCTAGTGGCCACAATAGCCTATTTTGGTAACTAGGCCAAAATAATCATGGCAACACACGGACTGTTGTAAGCATGGGCCTCCTGCAAGCCGTATGATCCATGGGCCTTCGTTCGGCCGTAGGACCATTGGCCTTCTATATGGGCCGTAGGATCCATCGGCCTTCTATACAGGCCTTAGGGATCAAGGGGCCTTCTACGGGCCGTAGGGTCCATGGGCCTTCTACGGGCCGTACTATCCATGGGCCTCATACGGGCCGTAGGATCCATGGGCCTTCTACGGGGCGTATCATCATTTCGCCAATCATGGGCCATACTATTCGTGGACCATAACGGGCCGTTAATAGGCCGTATTTGATAACTCTATGAAAACAACCCAACGGGTTTTTTTGACATGAAAACGGACCAACGTATTAAAGGTCCGCAAACGGGGCGACTGTAATGACGGGCTGAATTTGGCCCACAAGCAGAAAATGAAAGTAACGGGCTGTATGTAACCGAATGTTGCAAATGAGCCCAAGAATCAATGGGCCCTGAGAAGGCCGAAAGATAACTTGGGCTGGAAATGGCCCAATTGAATAACGGGCCGTTAATGGGTATAAAGTGATACACTGTTCATTACGGGCCAGTTTCACCACGGGCCGTTAATGGGCCAAGAGTTACAAAGGTCCTCATATGGGCCAAAAGAAGTCATGGGCCACACATGGGCCGGAAGTTAAAACGGGCTGAATCATATTGGACGGCCTAGATGACGCTACTGGGCCTAATTCGGATAGGGCATAACGGGCCCTCGGTTAGCGGGCTGTAAATGGGCTATATGCGAACAGGCCGTTAACAGGCTTTCCGTGGGCCTGCCCGCCACCTTTTGACCAAGTCAAACGGGCCGGCCTTTTCACCAGAATGGGCCTCTGTTGGGCCGTGCCACGTGTCGCCGTATCATAAGCGCCTTCGGTCCAATGAGCGGATGACATCTGTCCCAACGGTGAGCCGACACGTGTTTGCTCCAGCCAATGATGATTTTACACGTGGAAAATCCCCATTTGTCGGGGCTGTTAACGGGTTATCGGATACAAAACCCGACCCGATAGCTTAACGGCGTTCCGTTACGGTGGATGCCACGTGTCGGTCACCCTTGACGAAAGCAGTTCTGTGACGCGCGATTTATCGTCATGGAAGTGGACACTTCCGTGATCATAATTTTGGTAATGTCATGGAACACTTCTACGACAGCACATGTATGACTATCTTGATTCTGTCATAAATTTGTCATGGATGTACATGCATGACAAAAACGCGACCTACTGTGACAAACACGTATCATCACGGAAGTGTATTTTTTTTGTAGTGATTGTGACATAACATGTAATAACAACCCATAATGCAATAAATATCGATATAAAAGCATGATGTAAAATGGATGTATCAACTCCCCCAAGCTTAGACCTCGGTTGTCCTCAAGTGGAAGCCGATATCAAAAAATATGTCCACATGTTTAGAGATAGAGGTGTCGATAAAATAAAATACGGACATGAGGGCATCATGATCATTCTTATAACAGCAACATATATATTGTCATATGATTTTTTATGCTCAAGTAATAATCTATTCACAATATGAAGTATGAATTAGAAACTTCATTGAGGATCAACAAACTATGATCTCGGTCATTAAAGCAATTGCAATTTATCATAACATCGGAAAGAGTCAATATAAGAGCTTTTCAGCAAGTCCGCATACTCAACTATCATTTAGTCTTTCATAATTGCTAACACTCACGCAATACTTATGGGTATGGAGTTTTAATCGGACACAGAGAAAGATAGGGGCTTATAGTGTTGCCTCCCAACCTTTTACCTCAAGGGTAATGTCAACAATAATAATTCATACTAACGTACATCCAATTGGATATATATCAGGATCTTTCCAACACAATGTGCTTGCCAAAGGATAAAATGTAAAAAGGGAAGGTGAAGATCACCATGACTCTTGCATAAAGTATAAGACAAGAATAAAAGATAGGCCCTTCACAGAGGTAAGCAGAGGTTGTCATGTGCTTTTATGGTTGGATGCACGAAATCTTAATGCAAAAGAACGTCACTTTATATTGCCATTTGTGATATGGACCTTTATTATGCAGTCCGTCGCTTTTAATGCTTCCATATCACAAGATCGTATAAAGCTTATTTTCTCCACACTATTAAATCATACATATTTAGAGAGCAATTTTTATTGCATACAACAATGACAACTTACTTGAAGGATCTTACTCAACCCATAGGTAGGTATGGTGGACTCTCATGGCTAAACTGGGTTTACGGATATTCAGAAGCACACATAGTATCTCTACTTTGTGCAAAGAATTTGGCTAGCATGAGGGGGAAAGGCAAGCTCAACATGTTGGATGATCCATGACAATATACTTTATTTTAGATATAAGAAAACATAACCCATTACTTTGTCTTCCTTGTCCAACATCAACTCTTTAGCATGTCATATTTTAATGAGTGCTCACAATCATAAAAGATGTCCAAGATAATGTATTTATATGTGAAAACTTCTCTTTCTTTATTACTTCCTATTAATTGCAACGATGAGCAAAACTATGTTTGTCAACTCTCAACAACTTTTATTCATCATACTCTTTATATGTGAAGTGATTCCTCTCCATAAGATCTCTTTACTTCTTTTTATTCTTTCTCTTTTCTTTTATTCCCTCACAATCATAGCAAGATAATCAGGCCCTTGACGCAACACTAATCTTTATTATATATAGCTCACAGACTCGATTACATAGAAGGATCATAAAGCAAAACTCAAAACTAAATCATACTAAAACTTTATTCTACTAGATCAAGATATTACCAAAAGGATCAAACTAAGAAAAACGGTAAAGATAGGAGTGTGATGGTGATACGATACCGGGGCACCTCCCCCAAGCTTGGCAGTTGCCAAGGGGAGTGCCCATACCCATGTGTTTATGTCTCCTTCTTCGGAGGTGGTGGTGTGATATTCTTGGCGATGATACCCCTCGGGATACGATTCTCTTCCTCGAGCTTATTGACTTGCTGCTTGAGGTCCATTATTTCCTTATAGAGCTTGCCCGTGTCGGTTAAAGCTCCTTCCACCCATGGATGTTGCATAGCTGCGGGGGAACAAGTAACTCTCTTTTTCATATTTCCATAAGAGAGAAATTTAACATTGGAAGGGATGACCAAGTTTGGAATAACTGAGCTCTGTAGTTCCCCCATCGTGAATCCGACTCAGAAACGGGAAGTAACTTCTTGATCCTCCTCCATGGCATCTATCCTTTTCAAGTCGGACTCCATCTCCTCCTCCGTTGATGGCCCAAAGTGGTCAGCATCACTGTTTGCTCTTGGTCCCGGTGTCGGATTAGACACCCGGCTCTCCCCTACTGACTCTTGAGAAGACATCTTGCTCTAATCTGCGGCAGAAAACAGCTTGAAACAAAAATAGAGGATATTTGCGTGATACCGTGGTCAAAACCTTCGGAAGATTATATAATGAATTTTTACCGACCAAAAGAAGTATCGTGCAATAAAACAGAGTCCGGAGAGCACACCAGGTGTCCACGAGGTAGGGGGCGCCCTCCACCCTCGTGGACTCCTCGTGTCCTCTTCGGACTACTTCTTATTTCCTATTTTCTTAAATATTCCAAAAGGAGAAAAATTGCCATTACAACTGTTTTGGAGTCGATTTACTTACCGTACCATATACCTATTCCTTTTCGGAGTCTGAAGCATTCTGAAAAGTTTCCCTTATGCATTCCTCCGGGGTTACGGTTTCTATAACATTGGTTTCAACATTTATAGGATTACCTGAGATATAATGTTTGATTCTTTGACCATTGACCACCTTTGGATTTGTGCCTTCGAAGTTGTTGATTTTTATGGCACCAGAACGATAGACCTCCTCAATAACGTAAGGACCTTCCCATTTAGAGAGAAGTTTTCCTGCAAAAAATCTAAAACGAGAGTTGAATAGCAACACATAATCACCTACATTAAACTCACGCTTTTGTATCCTTTTGTCATGCCATCTTCTAACTTTTTCTTTAAACAGTTTGGCATTCTCATAGGCCTGGGTTCTCCATTCATCAAGTGAGCTAATGTCAAATAACCTCTTCTCACCGGCAAGTTTGAAATCATAATTGAGCTCTTTAATGGCCCAATATGCCTTATGTTCTAGTTCGAGAGGTAAGTGACATGCTTTTCCATAAACCATTTTATACGGAGACATACCCATAGGATTTTTATATGCAGTTCTATAGGACCATAATGCATCATCAAGTTTCTTGGACCAATTCTTTCTAGATTATTAATAGTCTTTTGAAAAATTAATTTGAGCTCTATATTACTCAATTCTACTTGACCACTAGACTGCGGGTGGTATGGAGATGCAATTCTATGATTAACATCATACTTAGCAAGCATTTTATGAAAAGCACCATGAATAAAATGTGAACCACCATTAGTCATTAAATATCTAGGGACTCCAAACCTCGGAAAAATAACTTCTTTAAGCATCTTAATAGAGGCGTTATGATCAACACTACTAGTTGGAATAGCTTCTACCCACTTAGTAACGTAATCAACAGCAACTAAGATATGTGTATACCCGTTAGAGGAAGGAAACGGTCCCATATAATCGGAGCCCCAAACGTCAAATGGTTGAATAACAAGTGAATAATTCATAGGCATTTCTTGACGTTTACTAATATTACCAATTCTTTGACATTCATCACAAGACAAGACAAACTTACGAGCATCTTTGAAGAGAGTAGGCCAATAAAAACCGGATTGCAATACCTTATGTGCACTTCTATCTCCAGCGTGGTGTCCTCCATAAGCTTATGTGACACTTGCGTAGGATCTGTTCCTGTTCATGCTCAGGTATACAACGTCTAATAACACCATCTACTCCTTCTTTATAAAGGTGTGGGTCATCCCAGAAGTAATGTCTTAAATCATAGAAAAACTTTTTCTTTTGCTGGTATGTGAAACTAGGTGGTATAAATTTAGAAACAATGTAATTAGCATAATCAGCATACCATGGAGCAGTACGAGAAGCATTTATGATAGCTAATTGTTCATCAGGAAAGCTATCATCAATGGGCAGTGGGTCATCAAGAACATTCTCTAACCTAGACAAGTTGTCTGCAACGGGTTTCTCAGCTCCCTTTCTATCAATAATATGCAAATCAAATTCTTGTAGCAAGAGAACCCATCTAATAAGTCTAGGTTTAGCATCTTTCTTTTCCATGAGGTATTTAATAGCAGCATGATCAGTGTGAACAGTTACTTTAGAATCAACAATATAAGGTCTGAACTTATCACAAGCAAATACAACTGCTAAAAATTCTTTTTCAGTGGTAGCATAATTTCTCTGGGCATTGTCTAGAGTTTTACTAGCATATTGGATAACATTTAATTTCTTGTCAACTCTTTGTCCTAGAACAGCACCTACGGCATAATCACTAGCATCACACATAATTTCAAAGGGTAAATTCCAATCAGGTGGCTGAACAATAGGTGCAGAAATCAAGGCTTTCTTAAGTATTTCAAATGCTTCTACACAATCATCATCAAAGACAAAAGGAATATCTTTTTGTAAGAGATTAGTCAGAGGCCTGGAGATTTTAGAGAAGTCCTTAATGAACCTCCTATAAAAACTGACATGACCAAGGAAACTTCTTATACCTTTAATGTCCTTGGGACATGACATCTATTCAATAGCATCAACTTTAGCTTTATCAACTTCAATACCTCTTTCAGAAATTTTATGCCCCAAGACAATACCTTCATTAACCATAAAGTGGCACTTCTCCCAATTCAAGACAAGGTTAGTTTCTTCACACCTCTGCAAAACTCGATCAAGGTTGCTTAAGAAATCATCAAAAGAAGTTCCAAACACGGAGAAATCATCCATGAAAACCTCAACAATATTTTCACAAAAATTAGAGAATATAGCCATCATGCATCTTTGAAAGGTAGCAGGTGCATTACATAAACCAAAAGGCATACATCTATAAGCAAAGGTACCGAAAGGGCAAGTAAAATTGGTCTTTTCTTGATCCTCTTTTGACACAGGTATATGAGAGAAACCAGAATAACCATCTAGAAAGCAAAAATGCGTATGTTTGGATAATCTTTCTAGAATTTGATCGATAAAAGGTAAAGGGTAATGATCCTTTTTAGTAGCTTTATTTAATTTGCAGAAATCAATTACCATTCTATAACCTGTAATAATTCTTCGTGGGATCAATTCATCTTTATCATTAGGAACAACAGTAATACCTCCCTTCTTAGGGACAAAATGGACATGACTTACCCACTGACTATCAGCAACGGGATAGATTATACCTTCCTCCAGAAGCTTTAGAATTTCTTTTCTTACCACTTCTTTCATCTTAGGATTTAACCGTCGTTGATGATCAACAACCGGTTTAGCATCTTTCTCCAATTTTATCTTGTGCTGACATAGATTGGGACTAATGCCCTTAAGATCATCAAGACTATATCCAATAGCAATACGGTGTTTCTTCAGAGTTTTCAATAATTTCTTTTCTTCATGCTCTGAAAGGTTAGCACTAATAATTACAGGATATATCTTTTTCTCATCAAGATAAGCATATTTAAGAGTATCAGGTAATGGTTTAAGCTCAAACACGGGATCACCCTTGGGTGGAGGAGGATCCCCTAGGATTTCAATAGACAAGTTGTGTTTCGAAATAGGTCCCTGTTTAAAGAATACTTCATCTATTTCCCTTCTTTCATTCATAAATATATCATTTTCATGGTCGAGCAAATATTGCTCTAAAGGATCATTAGGAGGCACGACAATAAAAGCAAGAACAATAATTTCATCTTTACTAGGCAATTCCTTATCACGGGGCTGTCTATGAAATTTAGCAAAATTAAACTCATGAGACATAGCCCCCAAACCAATAGTAACAACATCCTTTTTGCAATCTATCCTAGCATTAACAATATTCAAGAAGGGTCTACCAAATATAATGGGACAAAAGCTATCTTGCGGGGAACCAAGAACAAGAAAATCAGCAAGATATTTAACTTTCCCACACAAGACTTCAACATCTCTAACAATCCCAACTGGTGAAATAGTGTCTCTATTGGCAAGTTTAATTGTAACATCAATTTCCTCTATCTCAGCAGGTGCAATATCATGCATAATTTCTTTGTATAAGGAATGAGGTATTGCACTTGCACTAGCACCCATATCACATAAGCCATGATAGCAATGATCTCCTATTTTAACAGAAATAACAGGCATGCCTACAACAGGTCTATGTTTATTTTTAGTACCAGGTCTAGAAATTCTAGCAGCTTCATCACAGAAGTAAATAACATGCCCATCAATATTATCAGCCAAGAGATCTTTAACCATAGCAATACTAAGTTCAACTTTAATTTGCTTAGTGGGTGTAGGTGTTCTAGTGTTACTCTTACGAACCACAGTTGAAGCTTTAATATGATCCTTTATTCTAACAGGGAAAGGTGGTTTCTCAATATAAGCAGTAGGAACAATAGGATCAACATTATAAGTGATAGCCTTTTCCTCAACTTTAATAGGTGCAACTACTTTTACTTCAACGGGAGGATTATATTTAAACCACTTCTCCTTAGGGAGATCAACATGAGTAGCAAAGGATTCACGGAAAGAAGCTACTATCTCAGAGTCAAGTCCATATTTAGTGCTAAATTCACGGAAAACATCAGTGTCCATAAAGGATTTAACACAATGAAACTTAGGTGTTATACCTGACTCCTTACCTTCGTCGAGATCCCAATCTTTAGAGTTGCGTTTAATTCTTTGCAATAAGTCCATTTGAATTCAATAGTCTTCATCATAAAAGAACCAGTATGTTGAGAGCTCATGATTAGGGCATGAATATAACATTGACTTAAGCCTCCCCCAAGCTTGAGCGATTTTTATCCTTCACGAGGACAAAAATTATATATATAATTACGATCACGGTGAACAAGATGCATAGGATAAAACTTCTGATGAAATTCCAATTTCAATCGGTTGTAGTTCCATGATCCCATATCATCACATAGCCTAAACCATGTCAATGCCTTTCCCTTCAGAGATAAAGCGAATACCTTCTTCTTGATAACATCCTCGGGCATACCTGCAAGCTTAAATAATCCACAAACTTCATCCACATAGATAAGGTGCAAATCGGGATGCAATGTTCCATCTCCTGTAAAAGGATTAGCTAGCAGTTTCTCTATCATACCCGAAGGAATATCAAAGTAAACATTTTCAGTAGCTTCAGTAGGTTGAGGAGCAACTCTTTGCTCTACTGGTCGGGGTGAAGATACCCCGAACAAGCCCCTCAAAGGATTATATTCCATAGTAACAAGTGACAGTAAATTTCAGCACACTATATAAGTTTTTCCTTACCAAATTCCACCTACCAAAGGCACTTCACTCCCCGGCAACGGCGCCAAAAAAGATTGTTGATGACCCACAAGTATAGGGGATCTATCGTAGTCCTTTTCATAAGTAAGCGTGTCGAACCCAACGAGGAGCAGAAGGAAATGACAAGCGGTTTTCAGTAAGGTATTCCCTGCAAGCACTGAAATTATCGGTAACAGATAGTTTTGTGATAAGGTAATTTGTAAAGGGCAACAAGTAATGAAAGTAAATAAGGTGCAGCAAGATGGCCCAATCCTTTTTGTAGCAAAGGACAAGCCTGGACAAACTCTTATATAGAGAAAAGCGCTCCTGAGGACACATGGGAATTATCGTCAAGCTAGTTTTCATCACGCTCATATGATTCGCGTTCGTTACTTTGATAATTTGGTATGTGGGTGGACCGGTGCTTGGGTGCTGACCTTTCTTGGACAAGCATCCCACTTATGATTAACCCCTATTGCAAGCATCCACAACTACAAGAGAAGTATTAAGGTAAACCTAAGCATAGCATGAAACACATGGATCCAAATCAGCCCCTTACGAAGCAACTCATAAACTAGGGTTTAAGCTTCTGTCACTGTAGCAACCCATCATCTACTTATTACTGCCCAATGCCTTCCTCTAGGCCCAAACAATGGTGAAGTGTCATGTAGTCGACGTTCACATAACACCACTAGAGGAGATACAACATACATCTCATCAAAATATCGAACGAATACCAAATTCACATGACTACTTATAACAAGACTTCTCCCATGTCCTCAGGAACAAATGTAACTACTCACAAATCATACTCATGTTCATAATTAGAGGGGTATTAATATGCATAAAGGATCTGAACATATGATCTTCCACCAAATAAACCAACTAGCATCAACTACAAGGAGAAATCAACACTACTAGCAACCCACGGGTACCAATCTGAGGCTTTGGGACAAAGATTGGATACAAGAGATGAACTAGGGTTTTAGAGGAGATGGTGCTGGTGAAGATGTTGATGGAGATTGACCCCCTCCTGATGAGAGGATCGTTGGTGATGACGATGGCGATGATTCCCCCCTCCCGGAGGGATGTTTCCCCTGCAGAACAGCTCCGCTGGAGCCCTAGATTGGTTCCGCCTCGTGGCGGCGGTGTTTCTTCCCGAAAGCTTGCTTATGATTTTTTTCAGGGTAAAAGACTTCATATAGTAGAAGACGGGCACTGGAGGCCTGCCAGGGGGCCCACGAGGCAGGGGGGCGCGCCCAGGGGGTAGGGCGCGCCCCCACCCTCGTGGCCAGGGTGTGGGCCCCCTCTGGTGGATTCTTTCGCCAGTATTTTTTATTAATTCTGAAACGTGCCTCCGTGAAGTTTCAGGACTTTTGGAGTTGTGCAGAATAGGTCCCTAATATTTGCTCCTTTTCCAGCCCAGAATTCCCGCTGCCGGCATTCTCCCTCTTCATGGAAACCTTGTAAAATAAGAGAGAAAAGGCATAAGTATTGTGACATAACGTGTAATAACAGCCCATAATGCAATAAATATCGATATAAAAGTATGATGCAAAATGGACGTATCAACTACTACTATTCTACACTCCTCCTCCTCCTCCTGCTCTGACCCTTCTCCTCTGTTGTCGGATCCATAGGCGATGACGTATTCAACTCCTTTCACTCATCTGGAAAGGTCTGGCTCCTCATAGAAGTACTCTCCAGCCACATTTGGATCATCTGGCATCCCCTCCAAATATTCACAGTCTGAAGGGGGAATAGTATAAGGGATGAGTACAAGAGGTACTCAACAAATTCATATATTTGTGGGTGGAGACGCACTGTAACCATTACTGATTCCAAATAAGTCTCAACAATGATTTTGGAAATATATCTATAGCATCAAGTTTTACTTAAAACATTTAGTTATCAGACTTCATGGGTTGCTAGAATCTTCGATAGAATCCTTCCCCACCGCGTTCGCAGATATTTCCCAGACAGGAAGTGTCAAGCCACAATTCATTTCACTCTGCAGAGGTGCGCTAATTTACCCATGAACAATTAACTTAGCCCATTTGCCTGGTCCGTAACCTTGCACATCCAAGATGTGTGGCTAGGTCTAAGATCCGAGTCTTTCACTCTCCCACTTTTACCAATGCCCATGCCCATGGCTCGTGAGGTATTCCCTCTTTAGCCCCAAATTAGCAACAGGTAGGGATTCTACTGCCCCGTGACCAATGAGCCTACGTCGCTCTGGTGATAGAGGATTGACGACCCCTTGCCCAAAGGGTCTTAACAGCACCCATTGTCTATGGGATGTACAGCTCCCTGGATAGGCTTACGAATTGACGCCCCGTGGAGATAACCTGTGCGAGGACACATCGGTGTGCGGTTAAGTTATTTACTCGCCCGTCCCATTCCAGGATCCATGGTCAATGCTATCACTATGACGCTGGAATGTCTGCTGACTTTGGTTATTAATCCTTGTAAAATGGCACTCTACCATCGTGTGACCATCGCGAGTTCCATTGCCCACCAATGATTTGATAGTACTGAATATAATTTTATGTAATGCAATTATTAGATACTATAAGTAGAAAATGATGTAAAGATGATTTTCTGAAAGCATAAACAAAGACATGCAAGGAATGAACTTGCTTGGTGATTGATAGGTAGTGTAATGATGGCTCTATATTTTACGCATTTTTAGAGCCCATTAGTTGCATGTTCTCTTTATATATTATGTCCCATTGAACCAAATAGTTGTCCATTATGCATGATTAACGGTATCTACACTTTTCCTTGTGAGTATTGCACATTTAGTATTTTATTTGGTTTTTATTAGTTTCCTTTGTTTTCTTGTATCTACAGGTGTTTTGGAGCAACCTAGGAGCAAGCACGATGAAAATACCGAGAATGGGTTCGGTACAGAGTCAGCGAGGGGTCAGAATTAGCCATTTTGAAGGTGGGAAAAAGGCATTTTTTCCAAAGTGCTCCAAATCAAGATCTAAGACCAGAAATGGATCGACGTCAGTTCGTTAAGGAATTGGCGGTCGTTTTACCAAAGGAGGGCACACCGAATGACAACGTTCTGAACGACCACACGCGGTCATTTCAACGGTTGTTTGGCATGTAGACAGCTCGGAAAGTTGCCCTTACAGATGGGATTCTTCACCGATTTTGTTCCCCGTTCAATCCCACGGGATCCTTGCTCGTAAAGAAGAGATTGGGAGATGATTTGGCTCATCTTGAGCCCTTGGATAAAGCCCATCAAGAGAGGAGGCTAGGAGGCCCTCTATATATGTCATCATCAACCCTAGCCGCCGCCATTCATCATCCATCACATCTCATTCATCCACAACCATCTGCATTGCTCCGCCACCAAGAGAAGGAAGGGACAACCACCAAGGGAAGGAGGAGGCGGTTCCACCACCATGAGCACCAGCGCCGCCATCATGGGTGGTGCCCCCTTCTCCATCACCTTAGGTGCGTTCATCACCATCATCATCATCACCATTGCACCGCCACCATCACCACCATGCCTTCTCCCTTCACCGGCTTGATGCCGGCTTGTAACTTGTGAAGGAAATATGCCCTAGAGGCAATAATAAAGTTCTTATTTTATATTTCCTTATTCATGATAAAGGTTTATTATTCATGCTAGAATTGTATTGATTGGAAACCTTAATACATGTGTGAATACATAAACAAACAACATGTCCCTAGTGAGCCTCTACTAGACTAGCTCGTTGATCAAAGATGGTTAAGGTTTCCTAACTATGGACACGAGTTGTCATTTCATAACGGGATCACATCATTAGGAGAATGATGTGATGGACAAGACCCATCCATTAGCTTAGCACAATGTTCATTCAGTGCTATTGCTTTCTTCATGACTTATACATATTCCTTTGACTATGAGATTATGCAACTCCTGGATACCGGAGGAATGCCTTGTGTGCTATCAAACGTCACAACGTAACTGGGTGATTATAAAGATGCTCTACAGGTATCTCCGAAGGTGTCTGTTGAGTTGGCATAGATCGGTATTAGGATTTGTCACTCCGAGTATCGGAGAGGTATCTATGGGCTCTCTCGGTAATACAGATCATAAGAAGCCTTGCAAGAAAAGTGACTAATGAGTTAGTTGTAGGATGACGTATTACGGAACGAGTAAAGAGACTTGCCGGTAACGAGATTGAACTGGGTATGAAGATACCGACGATCGGATCTCGGGCAAGTAACATACCTATAGGCAAAGGGAATTACGTATGTTGTCATAACGGTTCGACCAATAAAGATCTTCGTAGAATATGTAGGAGCCAATATGAGCATCCAGGTTCCGCTATTGGTTATTGACCGGATAGGTGTCTCGGTCATGTCTACATAGTTCTCAAACCCGTAGGGTCCGCACACTTAACGTTCGTTGACGATATAGTGTTGTGTGAATTATATGATTTGGTGACCGAATGTTGTTTGGAGACCCGGATGTGATCACAGACATGACGAGGAGTCTCGAAATGGTCGAGGGGTAAAGATTGATATATAGGATGATAGTATTCGGACACCGGAAGTGTTCCGGAGTGTATCGGGTATTTATCGAAGTACCGGAGAGATTATCGGAACCCCCGGGGGGAATATATGGGCCATGAGAGGGGATCACACCGGCCCACAAGGGGTGGCGCCCCCCCTATGGCAGAAGTCCGAATTGAGAGAAGGAAAAAGGGAGTTCGGCCCCCTTTCCTTTCTCTCTTTCCCCTTCCCTTTCTTCTCCAGTGAAATAAGGAAGGGAGGTGCCACTCGGGGAAACCCAAAGTAGGATTCGGATCCTACTTGGGGCGCACCCTGGCTGCATCCCCTCTCCCTCCCACCTATATATATGTGGGGGTCACCCCTAGAACACCCCAAACAATTGCCTAGCCATGTGCGGCGCCCCCCTCCACAGTTTACACCCCCGGTCATATTCTCACGGTGCTTAGGCGAAGCCCAGCGAATATCACTTCATCATCACCGTCACCACGCCGTCGTGCTCACGGAAGTCATCTACTACCTAGATGTCTTGCTAGATCAAGAAGACGAGGGACGTCATCAAGCTGAACGTGTGCAGAACTCGGAGGTGCCGTACGTTCGGTACTCGATCAGTGGAGCACAAAGAAAGTTCGACTACATCAACCGCGTTGTGAAACACTCCCACTTACGGTCTACGAGGGTACGTAGACACACTCTCCCCCTCGTTGCTATCCATCTCCATGGATAGATCATTGCATGTGTGTAGAATTTTTTTATTTTCCATGCAACATTTCCCAACAGTGGCATCCAAGCCAGGTCTATGCGTAGATGATATGCACGAGTAGAACACAAATAGTTGTGGGCGGTGATAGTCATACTGCTTACCACCAATGTCTTATTTTGATTCGGCGGCATTGTGGGATGAAGCGTCCTGGACCAACCTTACATGTCCACGCACATGAGGCCGGTTCCACCGACAGACATGCAACTAATTTTACATAAAGGTGGTTGGCGGGTGTCTGTTTCTCCCACTTTAGTTGAATCGAATTTGACTGCGGACGGTCTTTGAAGAAGGTTAAAATAGCAAACTGGACGAAACACCATTGTGGTTTTGTGCGTAGGTAAGAACGGTTCTTGCTAGAAGCCCGTAGCAGCCACGTAAAACTTGCAACAACAAAGTAGAGGACGTCTAACTTGTTTTTGCAGGGCATGTTGTGATGTGATATGGTCAAGACATGATGTGACATACATTATTGTATGAGATGATCATGTTTTGTAAAAGTTATCGGCAACCGGCAGGAGCCTTATGGTTGTCTCTTTATTGTATAAAATGCAAATGCCATGTAATTGCTTTACTTTATCACTATGCGTTAGCGATAGTTGTAGAGGCAATAGTTGGCGAGACGACCACGACGCAACGATGGAGATCAAGGTGTCGAGCTGGTGATGATGGAGATCATGACGATGCTTTGGAGATGGAGATCAAAAGCACAACATGATGATGGCCAAATCATGTCACATATTTTGATTGCATGTGATGTTTATCTTTTATGCATCTTATTTTGCTTAGTACGGCGGTAGCATTATAAGATGATCCCTTAACTAATTTTAAAGGTATAAGTGTTCTCCCTGAGTATGCACCGTTGCGACAGTTCGTCGTGTTGAGACACCACGTGATGATAGGATGTGATAGACTCTACATTCACATACAACGGGTGGAAGACAGTTTTGCACATGCGGAATACTTGGGTTAAACTTGACTAGCCTAGCATGTACAGACAAGGCCTCGGAACACTGGAGACCGAAAGGTCAAACGTGAATCATATAGTAGATATGATCAACATAGATATGTTCACCATTGATGACTACCCCATCTCACGTGATGATCGGACAGATGCTCGTAGGCTGGTCAATGGAAAGGATGGCTTTTATTCAAAGAGACGGAGATCCTGGTTTAGCAGCGGTTGCCCGGATCACGTATCACTTAGATGACTTGAGGGATGTATATTTAAGTGGGATTTATTAAGTAATTTGATTAATTGAACTTAATTTATCATGAACTTAGTCCTGCTAGTATTTGCAAATTATGTTGTAGATCAATAGCTCACGTTGTAGCTCCCCTATGTTTTTGATATGTTCCTAGAGAAAACTAAGTTGAAAGATGATAGTAGCAATGATGCGGACTGGGTCCGTAATCTGAGGATTATCCTCATTGTTGCACAAAAGAATTATGTCCTTGACGCACCGCTAGGTGACAGACCTATTGCAGGAGCAGATGCAGACATTATGAACGTTTGGCAAGCTCGATATGATGACTACTTGATAGTTTAGTGTGCCATGCTTTACGGCTTAGAATCGGGGTTTCAAAGATGTTTTGAACGCCACGGAGCATATGAGATGTTCCAAGAGCTGAAATTGGTATTTCAGACTCATGCCCGTGTCAAGAGGTATGAGACCTCTGACAAGTACTTTGCCTACAAGATGGAGGAGAATAGCTCAGCTAGTGAGCATGTGCTCAGAATGTCTGGGCACTACAATCGCTTGAATCAAGTGGGAGTTAATCTTCCAGATAAGATAGTGATTGGAAGAGTTCTCCGATCACTATCACCAAGCTACTAGAACTTCATGGTGAACTATGCAAGGGATAACGAAAAAGATTCCCGAGCTCTTCGGGATGCTGAAATCGAAGAAGGTAGAAATCAAGAAAGAGCATCAAGTGTTGATGGTTAATAAGACCACTAGTTTCAAGAAAAAGGGCGAAGGAAAATAAAGGGAACTTCAAGAAGAATGACAACCAAGTTGCCACTCCAGTGAAGAAGCCCAAAGCTAGACCTCAGCCTGAAACTGAGTGCTTCTACTACAAAGGGAATGGTCACTGGAAGCAGAATTACCGCAAATACTTGGTGGATAAGAAGGATGGCAAAGTGAACAAAGGTATATTTGATATACATGTTATTGATGTGTACTTTACTAGTGTTCATAGTAACCCCTGGGTATTTGATACCGGTTCAGTTGCTAAGATTAGTAACTCGAAACAGGAGTTGCAAAATGAACAGAGACTAGTTAAGGGCGATGTGACGATGTGCGTTGGAAGTGATTCCAAGGTTGATAAATCACCATCGCACACTCCCTCTACCTTTGGGATTAGTGTTGGACCTAAATAAATGTTATTTGGTGTTTGCGTTGAGCATGAATATGATTAGATCATGTTTATTGCAATACGGTTATTCATTTAAGTCAGAGAATAATTGTTGTTCTATTTACATGAATAAAACCTTCTATGGTCATACACCCAATGTAGATGGTTTATTGAATCTCGATCATAGTGATACACATATTCATAAATCATAATATTGATGCCAAAAGATGCAGAGTTAATAATGATAGTGCAACGTACTTGTGGCACTGCTGTTTAGGTCATATTGGTGTAAAACGCATGAAGAAACTCCATACGGATGGACTTTTTGGAATCACGTTATTATGAATCATTTGATACTTGCGAACCATGCTTCACGAGCAAGATGACTAAAACTCCGTTCTTCGGAACAATGGAGCGAGCTAATGATTTATTGGAAATAATACATACCGATGTATGAGGTCCGAAGAGTGTTGAAGTACGCGGCGGGTATCATTATTTTCCGACCTTCACAAATGATTTGAGTAGGTATGGGTATATCTACTTAATGAAACACAAGTCTGAAACATTTGAAAAGTTCAAAGAATTTCAGAGTGAAGTGGAGAATCATCATAACAAGAAAATAAAGTTTCTACGATCTGATCATGGAAGGAGAATATTTGAGTTACGAGTTTGGCCCTCATTTAAAACAATGTGGAATTGTTTCACAACTAACACCACCTGGAACACCACAGTGTAATGGTGTGTCCGAACATCATAACCATACTTTATTAGATATGGTGCATTCTATGATGTTTCTTACCAATTTACCACTATCATTTTGGGGTTATGCATTAGATACAACTGCATTCACGTTAAATAGGGCACCATCTAAATCCGTTGAGACGACACCGTATGAACTCTGGTTTGGCAAGAAACCTAAGCTGTCGTTTCTTAAAGTTTGGGGATGCGATGCTTAAGTCAAAAGGCTTCACCCTATAAGCTCGAACCCAAAGCGGAGAAGTGCATCTTCATAGGATACCCTAAAGAAACTATTGGACACCTTGTACCACAGATCCGAAGGCAAGATCTTTGTTGCTAAGAATGGGTCCTTTCTAGAGAAGGAGTTTCTCTCGAAAGAAGTGAGTGGGAGGAAAGTAGAACTTGATGAGGTAATTGTACCTTCTCTCGAATTGGAAAGTAGCACATCACAGAAAACCGTTCCCGTGATGCCTACACCAACTAGTGAGGAAGCTAATGATGATGATCATGAAACTTCAGATCAAGTTACTACTAGACCTCGTAGGTCGCACAGAGCACGTTCCACACCAGAGTGGTATGGTAATCCTGTCCTGGAAGTCATGCTACTAGACCATGACGAACGTATGAACTATGAAGAAGCTATGATGAGCCCAGATTTCGACAGATGGATTGAGACCATGAAATCTGAGATAGGATATGTGTATGAGAACAGAGTGTGGACTTTGGTGGACTTGCCCGATGATCGACAAGCCATAGAGAATAAATGGATCTTCAAGAAGAAGACTGATGTCGGAGTATTCTTGCGTCAATCAGCAGGGGGTACCGCGAGACAACAGATGCCACGGGGTGTCTTGAGGTGAGGGCAAGACTGCCGTGGAATATCCAGGGACAGGTATGTGAGTAGCACGTAGTGGGTTTCCCCGGTTCGGGGCTCTCCGAAGAGATAATACCCCTACTCCTGCATGTCTGTATATATGTGGCATATCTGGTACAGAGTTGCTCCTGGAGCTGTATCTGAGATCAGTGCCACGGGCACCTGATCTCGTATATATGCGGGTGGCCGGATGAGCATGCAAGCTCTAGTGGTCGAATGGCTTGTGGCTGGATGAATGGGTGTGTGCCAGTGAGCATATATGCATGCGAGAGAGAGAGAGAGAGTGGGATGGATGGATGTGTGCTTGCTTATATAGTGTTGGCTAGCTTGTTGTAAGCTAGGTGGTGGGCATGGGCATGGCATGGATGTCACACTTGTCTCCTGGGTCACTTCATAAATAGTGCCCGGGGACAAGTGACACTATACATGATGGCTTGGGGTGACGAGTGTACAGTGCTCCACTATTCGCCAACAGTGCCGGGTACAGCCGTCTCGTCCGCGGTATGGCCGTCTTGTCGGGTCAGGACTATAGTTGACTTTTGCCAACCGGCCGCTGGCGCAGGAAGAGCAGCCAGCCGAGGGAGCAGTTGGCCCGGGTGGGCGGGCACCCCGTCCGACTACCGACTAGAGCGATCGGGCAGGGGGCGTCTGGTGCGGCCGGAGCAGTCGGAATGAGGGGCGTTGGCTGCCCCGATGTCTTGAAGTGTTGTTTCACCGTCTTTGGGGTACTCGGCGGTCATTCCCCCGACAACTGACGCTGATGGTAATGTTACTGTC
This sequence comes from Aegilops longissima, assembly GCA_021605205.1. Classification (NCBI taxonomy): domain Eukaryota; kingdom Viridiplantae; phylum Streptophyta; class Magnoliopsida; order Poales; family Poaceae; genus Aegilops; species Aegilops longissima. Next base: position 553,937,456 of record CM038677.1, on the reverse strand, counting down.
TACAAAGCTCGACTTGTCGCAAAAGGTTTTCGACAAATTCAAGGAGTTGACTACGATGAGACTTTCTCACCCGTAGAGATGCTTAAGTATGTCCGAATCATGTTAGCAATTGCCGCATTGTGATTATGAAATTTGGCAAATGGATGTCAAAAACTGCATTCCTTAATGGATTTCTTAAAGAAGAGTTGTGTATGATGCAACCAGAAGTTTTTGTCGATCCTAAAGGTGCTAAGAAAGTGTGAAAGCTCCAGCAAACCGTCTATGGACCGGTGCAAGCATCTCGGAGTTGGAATATACGCTTTGATGAGGTGATCAAAGCATATGGTTTTATACAGACTTATGGTGAAGCCTGTATTTACAAGAAAGTGAGTGGGAGCTCTATAACATTTCTGATATTATATGAGGATGACATATTGTTGATTGGAAATGATATAGAATTTCTGGATAGCATAAAGGGCACTTGGATAATAGTTTTTCAATGAAAGACCTCAGTAAAGCTGCTTATATATTGGGCATCAAGATATATAGAGGTAGATCAAGACGCTTGATAGGACTTTCACAAAGCACATACCTTGATAAAGTTTTGAAGAAGTTCAAAATGGATCAGTTAAAGAAAGGGTTCTAGCCTGTGTCACAAGGTGTGAAGTTGAGTAAGACTCAAAACCCAAGCACGGCAGAATATAGAGAGAGAATGAAAGTCATTCCCTATGCCTCAGTCATAGGTTCTATAAAGTATGCCATGCTGTGTACCAGACTTGTTGTGTGCCTTGCCATGAGTTTGCCAAGGGGGTACAATAGTGATCCAGGACTTGATCACTTGACAACGGTCAAAATTATCCTTATGTACCTAAAGAGGACTAAGGAAATGTTTCTCGGTTATGGAGGTGGTAAAGAGTTCATTGTAAAGAGTTACGTCGATGCAAGCTTTGACACCGATCCGGATGACTCCGAGTCTCGATCTGGATACATATTGAAAGTGGGAGCAATTAGCTAGAGTATCTCCATGCAGAGTATTGTAGACATAGAAATTTGTGAAATACATACGGATCTGAATGTGGCATACCCGTTGACTAAACTTCTCTCACAAGTAAAACATGATCACACCTTAGTACTCTTTGGGTGTTAATCACATGGCGATGTGAACTAGATTATGACTCTAGTAAACTCTTTGGGTATTGGACACATCGCGATGTGAACTATGGGTGTTAATCACATGACGTTGTGAACTAGATTATTGACTCTAGTGCAAGTGGGAGACGGAAGGAAATATGCCCTAGAGGCAATAATGAAGTTGTTATTTTATATTTCCTTATTCATGATAAAGTTTTATTATTCATGCTAGAATTGTATTGATCGGAAACCTTAATACACGTGTGAATACATAAACAAACAACGTGTCCCTAGTGAGCCTCTACTAGACTAGCTCGTTGATCGAAGATGGTTAAGGTTTCCTAACCATGGACATGAGTTGTCATTTGATAATGGGATCACATTATTAGGAGAATGATGTGATGGACAAGACCCATCCATTAGCTTAGCATAATGATCGTTCAGTTTTATTGCTATTGCTTTCTTCATGTCAAATACATATTCCTTCGACTATGAGATTATGCAACTCCCGGATACCGGAGGAATGCCTTGTGTGCTATCAAACATCACAACATAACTGGGTGATTATAAAGATGCTCTACAGGTATCTCCGAAGGTGTCTGTTGAGTTGGCATAGATAGATATTAGGATTTGTCACTCTGAGTTTCGGAGAGGTATCTCTGGGCCCTCTTGGTAATACACATCATAAGAAGCCTTGCAAGCAAAGTGAATAATGAGTTAGTTGCAGGATGATGTATTAGGGAACGAGTAAAGAGACACTGGTACCGTAAGGTGCTATACACAAACGGTTTTTAACCCCTTTCCGCGACGGCATTTGGAACCGTCGCCAAGTGAGTGTGGGCGATAGGGGGGTCCTTCCCACACGACCCAGAAAATGTCGGGGTGGGCGAGCGGCTACTGACGATCGCCATATTATAAATGTATGAGAAGCTGCCCCTGTCCCACACGTTACATCTCGACGTTACGTTTCTGATCAGAGAGACATCCCAAACGATTACGCCGCTATAGTCATGTGAAAAAGGTGGACATCAACATTTAATGTGCCGATATGTTTGCGATAGGTACGTTATCGCACATGGTTCAAGAATGTAAAATGTGTGCGGTGCCTCTACTAACGCCAACTGAAGGAAATATGCCCTAGAGGCAATAATAAAGTTATTATTTATTTCCTTATATCATGATAAATGTTTATTATTCATGCTAGAATTGTATTAACCGGAAACATAATACATGTGTGAATACATAGACAAACAGATAGTCACTAGTATGCCTCTACTAGACTATCTCATTAATCGAAGATGGTTATGTTTCCTAACCATAGACATGTGTTGTCATTTGATTAATGAGATCACATCATTAGGAGAATGATGTGATTGACATGACCCATTCCGTTAGCTTAGCACTTGATCGTTTAGTATATTGCTATTGCTTTCTTCATGACCTATACATGTTCTGTAACTATGAGATTATGCAACTCCGTTTACGGAGGAACACTTTGGTACTACCAAACGTCACAACGAATCGGGTGATTATAAAGGAGTACTACAGGTGTCTCCAAAGGTACTTGTTGGGTTGGCGTATTTGAGATTAGGTTTTGTCACTCCGATTGTCGGAGAGGTATCTCTGGGCCTTCTCGGTGATACACATCACATAAGCCTTGCAAGCATTACAACTAATGAGTTAGTTGTGAGATGATGTATTACGGACGAGTAAAGAGACTTACGATGCGAGATTGAACTAGGTATTGGATACCGACGATCGAATCTCGGGTAAGTAACATACCGATGACAAAAGGAACAACATTATATCGTTATGCGGTTTGACCGATAAAGATCTTCGTAGAATATGTAGGAACCAATATGGGCATCCAGGTTCCGCTATTGGTTATTGACCGAGAATGGTTCTAGGTCATGTCTACATAGTTCTCGAACCCGTAGGGTCCGCACGCTTAACGTTCGATGACAGTTCATTATGAGTTTATAAGTATTGATGTACGAAGGTTGTTGAGTCCGGATGTGATCACGGACATGACGAGGAGTCTCGAAATGGTCGAGACATAAAGATTGATATATTGGAAGCCTATGTTTGGACTTGGAAGGTTCGGATGAAAGCAGGAAGTTATCGGAACACCGGGGTTACGGAACCCCCGGAGGTCTATGGGCCTTGATGGGCCATAAGAGAGAAGAGGAAAGGGCCGGCCAGGCAGGCGCGCGCCCCCTCCCCTCTAGTCCGAATAGGACAAGGAGAGGGTGCGGCGCCTTCCCTCTTCCCCTCCTCCAATCCTAATCCAACTAGGAGGGGGAGTCCTACTCGGTGGGAGTAGGACTCCTCGGCGCGCCTCCCCTAGGGCTGGCCGCACCCCCTTGGCTCCTTTATATTCGAGGCGGGGGCACCCCATGACACACAAGTTGATCTACGGATCGTTCCTTAGCCGTGTGCGGTGCCCCTCCACCATATTCCACTTCGGTCATATCGTCGCGGAGCTTAGCGAAGCCTGCGCGGAGAAGTCATATCGTCGCGGAGCTTAGCGAAGCCCTCGTCGGTGGAGCATCATCATCGTCACCACGCCGTCGTCTTGTGGAACTCATCCCGACACTTTGCTGGATCGAGTCCGGGATCGTCATCGAGCTGAGCGTGTGCAGAACTTCGGAGGTGCCGTGACGTTCGGTGCTTGGATCGGTCGGATCGTGAAGACGTCGACTACATCAACAGCGTTGTTATAACGCTTCGCTTTCGGTCTCACAGTGCGTGGGCGGATACTCTCCCTCTCGTTGCTATGCCATCACCATGGTCTTGCGTGTGCGTAGGAAATTTTTGAAATTACTCGTTCCCCAATGATGGCATCGAGCCAGGTTTTATGCGTTGATGTCATATGCACGAGTAGAACACAAGTGAGTTGTGGGCGTTATAAGTCATACTGCTTACCAGCATGTCATACTTTGGTTGGCGGTATTGTGAGATGAAGCGGCCGGACCGACATTACGTCAGACGCTTACGCGAGACTGGTTTCACCGTTGCGAGCACTAGTTGCTTAAAGGTGACCGGCGGGTGTCATCTCTCTCACTTTAGTTGAACCGAGTGTGGCTCGCCCGGTCCTTGCGAAGGTTAAAACAGCACCAACTTGACAAACTATCGTTGTGGTTTTGATGCGAGGTAAGAACGGTTCTTGCTCAGCCCGTAGCAGCCACGTAAAACTTGCAACAACAAAGTAGAGGGCGTCTAACTTGTTTTTGCAGGGCATGTTGTGATGTGATGTGGTCAAGGCGTGATGCTATATTTTATTGTATGAGATGATCATGTTTTGTAACGAGTTATCGGCAGCTGGCGGAGCCATATGGTTGTCGCTTTATTGTATGAAATGCAAAGCCATGTAATTGCTTTACTTTATCACTAAGCGATAGCGATAGTCGTAGAAGCAATAGTTGGCGAGGCGACAACGATGCTACGATGGAGATCAAGGTGTCGCGCCGGTGGCGATGGTGATCATGAAGGTGCTTGGCGATGGAATCACAAGCACAAGATGATGATGACCATATCATATCACTTATATTGATTGCATGTGATGTTTATCCTTTATGCATCTTATCTTGCTTTGATTGGCGGTAGCATTATAAGATGATCTCTCACTAAAATTATCAAGAAGTGTTCTCCCGAGTATGCACCGTTGCGAAAGTTCTTCGTCTTTGAGACACCACGTGATGATCGGGTGTGATAGGCTCTACGTTCAAATACAACGGGTGCAAAACAGTTGCGCCGCGAATACTCGAGTTAAACTTGGCGAGCCTAGCATATAACAGATATGGCCTCGGAACACGGAGACCGAAAGGTCGGCGTGAATCATATAGTAGATATGATCAACATAGTGATGTTCACCATTGAAACTACTCCATCTCACGTGATGATCGGACATGGTTTAGTTAATTTGGATCACGTAATCACTTAGATGACTAGAGAGATGTCTGTCTAAGTGGGAGGTTTTAATATGATTAATTAAACTTAAATTTATCATGAACTTAGTACGATAGTATTTTGCTTGTCTATGTTTCTTTGTAGATAGATGGCTCGTCTGTTGTTCCGTTGAATTTTAATGCGTTCCTTGAGAAAGCAAAGTTGAAAGATGATGGTAGCAATTACGGACTGGGTCCGTAACTTGAGGATTATCCTCATTGCTGCCTGAGAAGAATTACGTCCTGGAAGCACCGCTGGGTGCCAGGCTGCTGCAGAGAGCAACGCCGAAGTTGTGAGCGTCTGGCGAGCAAAGCTGATGACTACTTGATAGTTCGATGTGCCATGCTACGGCTTAGAACCGGGTCTTCAACGGCGTTTTGAGCGTCATGGAGCATATGAGATGTTCCAGGAGTTGAAGTTAATATTTCAAGCAAATGCCGGATTGAGAGATATGAAGTCTCCAATAAGTTCTATAGCTGCAAGATGGAGGAGAATAGTTACGTCGGTGAACATATACTCAAAATGTCCGGGTATAATAATCACTTGATTCAACTGGGAGTTACTCTTCCGGATGATAGTGTCATTGATGAATTCTCCAATCACGCCACCAAGCTACAAGAGCTTCGTGATGAACTATAATATGCAAGGGATGACTAAAACAATTCCCGAGCTCTTCGCAATGCTAAAAGCAGCGGAGGAGAAATCAAGAAAGAGCATCAAGTGTTGATGGTCAACAAGACCACTAGTTTCAAGAAAAGGGCAAAGGAAAGAAAAGGGAACTTCAAAAGAACAGCAAGAAAGTTGCTGCTCAAGAGAAGAAACCCAAGTCTGGACCTAAGCCTGAAACGAGTGTTTTCTTGCAAGCAAACTGGACCTTTGGAAGCGGAACTGCCCCAAGTATTTGGCGGATAAGAAGGATGGCAAGGTGATCAAAGGTATATGTGATATACATGTTATTGATGTGTACCTTACTAATACTCGCATGATAGTACCAGGTATTTGATCTGGTTACATTGCTAATATTTGCAACTCAAAGCAGGAACTACGGATTAGCGAAGATTGGCTAAGGGCGAGGTGACGATGCGCATGGGAAATGGTTCCAAAGTCGATGTGATCGCGGTCGACACGCTACCTCTACATCTACCATCGGGATTAGTTTTAGACCTAAATAATTGTTATTTGGTGCCAGCGTTAAGCATGAACATTATATCTGGATCTTGTTTGATGCGAGGCGGTTATTCATTTAAGACAGAGAATAATGGTTGTTCTATTTATATGAATAATATCTTTTATGGTCATGCACCCTTGAAGAGTGGTCTATTTTATTAAATCTCGATAGTAGTACACATATTCATAGTGTTGAAACCAAAAGATGCAGAGTTGATAATGATAATGCAACTTATTTGTGGTAATTGCCGTTTGGGTCATATCGATGTAAAACGCATGAAGAAACTCCATCTTGATGGGCTTCGGAATCACTTGATTATGAATCACTTGGTACTTGCGAACCGTGCCTCATGGGCAAGATGACTAAAACGCCGTTCTCCGAACTATGGGCGAGCAACTGATTTGTTGGAAATCATACATCTGATGTTTGTGGTCCAATGAATGTTGAGGCCTTGGCGGGTATCGTTATTTTCTCACCTTCACAGATGATTTGAGCAGATATGGGTATATCTACTTAATGAAACACAAATCTGAAACATTTGAAAAGTTCAAAGAATTTCAGAGTGAAGTGGAAAATCATCGTAACAAGAAAATAAAATTTCTCGATCGGATCGTGGAGGAGAATATTTGAGTTCTGAGTTTGGTTTACATTTGAAACAATGTGGAATAGTTTGCAACTCCGCCACCGGAACACCACGGAGAAATGGTGTGTCGAGCGTAAATGTCGTACTTTACTTGATATGGTGCGATCTATGATGTCTCTTACTGATTTACCGCTATCGTTTTGGGGATATGCTTTAGAGACGGCCGCATTCACGTTAAATAGGGCACCATCTAAGTCCGTTGAGACGACGCTGTATGAACTGTGGTTTGGCAAGAAACCAAAGTTGTCGTTTCTTAAAGTTTGGGGTTGCGATGCTTATGTGAAGAAACTTCAACCAGATAAGCTCGAACCCAAATCGGAGAAATGTGTCTTCATAGGATACCCAAAGGAGACTGTTGGGTACACCTTCTATCACAGATCTGAAGGCAAAGTTTTCGTTGCTAAATTCGGATCCTTTCTAGAGAAGGAGTTTCTCTCGAAAGAAGTGAGTGGGAGGAAAGTAGAACTTGATGAGATAACTGTATTTGCTCCCTTATTGGAAGGTAGTTCATCACAAGAAATGGTTCCTGTGACAACTACACCAATTAGTGAGGAAACTAATGATGATGATCATGAAGCTTGAGATCAAGTTAATCTTGAACTTCATAGGTCAACAGAGTAAAATCGCACAGAGTGGTGCGGTAATCCTATTCGGAAGTCATGTTACTTGACCATGGCGAACCTACAAACTATGAAGAAGCGATGGTGAGCCCAGATTCATGAAATGGCTGGAAGCCATGAAATCTGAGATGGGATCCATGTATGAAAACAAAGTATGGACTTTGGTTGACTTGCCCGATGATCGGCAAGCCATTGAGAATAAATGGATCTTTAAGAAGAAGACTGACGCCGATGGTAATGTAAGCTGTCTACAAAGCTCGACTTGTTGCAAAAGGTTTTCGACAAGTTCAAGGGGTTGACTACGATGAGACTTTCTCACCCGTAGCGATGCTTAAGTCTGTCCGAATCATGTTAGCAATTGCGCATTTTATGATTATGAAATTTGGCAAATGGATGTAAAACTGCATTCTTGAATGGATTTCTAGAAGAAGAGTTGTATATGATGCAACCAGAAGGTTTTGTTGATCCAAGGGTGCTAACAAAGTGTGCAAGCTCAACGATCAATTTATGGTGCAGTGCAAGCCTCTCGGAGTTGGAATAAGCGCTTTGATAGTGTGATCAAAGCATATGGTTTTCTGAGACTTTTGGAGAAGCTTTGTATTTACAAGAAAGTGAGTGGGAGCTCTGTAGCATTTCGATATTGTATGTGGACGACATATTGTTGATTGGAAATGATATAGAATTTCTGGATAGCATAAAGGATACTTGAATAAAAGTTTTTCAATGAAAGACCTCGGTGAAGCTGCTTACATATTGGGCATCAAGATCTATAGAGATAGATCAAAGCGCTTAATTGGACTTTCACAAAGCACATACCTTGATAAAGTTTTGAAGAAGTTCAAAATGGATCAGGCAAAGAAAGGTTTTTACTGTATTACAAGGTGTAAGATTGAGTCGGACTCAATGCCCGACCACAGCAGAAGATAGAGAGAAAATGAAAGATGTTCCTATGCTTCAGCCATAGGCTCTATCATGTATGCAATGCTGTGTACCAGACACGACGTATGCTTAGCTGTAAGCTTGGCGGGAAGGTACCAAAGTAATCCGAGTGGATCCTTTGGACAGCGGTCAAGAACATCTGAAATACGAAAAGGACTAAGGATATGTTTCTCGTATATGGAGGTGACAAAGAGCTAGTCGTAAATGGTTACGTCGATGAAGCTTTGACACGATCCGGACGATTCTAAATCGCAAACCGGATCGTATTTTTATTAAGCGGTGGAGCTGTCGGTTGGTGCAGTTCTAAACAAAGCGTCGTGGCGGGATCTACATGTGAAGCGAGTACATAGCTGCTTGGAAGCAGCAAATGAAGGAGTGCGGATGAAAGAGTTCATTTCCGATCTAGGTGTCATACCTAGTGCATCGGGACCAATGAAGATCTTACGTGACAATCTTGGTGCAATTGCCTTGGCAAAGGAATCCAGATTTCACAAGAGGACCAAGCATATCAAAAGGCGCTTCAATTCCATTCGGGACCAAGTCCAAGTGGGAGACATAGAGATTTGCAAAATACATACGGATCTGAATGTTGCAGACCGTTGACTAAGCCTCTTCCACGAGCAAAACATGATCAGCACCAAGACTCCATGGGTGTTAGAATCATTCTTGTGTAATCTAGATTATTGACTCTAGTGCAAGTGGGAGGCGAAGGAAATATGCCCTAGAGGCAATAATAAAGTTATTATTTATTTCCTTATATCATGATAAATGTTTATTATTCATGCTAGAATTGTATTAACGGAAACATAATACATGTGTGAATACATAGACAAACAGATAGTCACTAGTATGCCTCTACTAGACTAGCTCATTAATCGAAGATGGTTATGTTTCCTAACCATAGACATGTGTTGTCATTTGATTAATGAGATCACATCATTAGGAGAATGATGTGATTGACATGACCCATTCCGTTAGCTTAGCACTTGATCGTTTAGTATATTGCTATTGCTTTCTTCATGACCTATACATGTTCCTGTAACTATGAGATTATGCAACTCCGTTTACGAAGGAACACTTTGGGTACTACCAAGCGTCACAACGAATCGGGTGATTATAAAGGAGTACTACAGGTGTCTCCAAAGGTACTTGTTGGGTTGGCGTATTTGAGATTAGGTTTTGTCACTCCGATTGTCGGAGAGGTATCTCTGGGCCTTCTCGGTGATACACATCACATAAGCCTTGCAAGCATTACAACTAATGAGTTAGTTGTGAGATGATGTATTACGGAGCGAGTAAAGAGACTTACGATGTGAGATTGAACTAGGTATTGGATACCGACGATCGAATCTCGGGTAAGTAACATACCGATGACAAAGGAACAACATATATCGTTATGCGGTTTGACCGATAAAGATCTTCGTAGAATATGTAGGAACCAATATGGGCATCCAGGTTCCGCTATTGGTTATTGACCGAGAATGGTTCTAGGTCATGTCTACATAGTTCTCGAACCCGTAGGGTCCCGCACGCTTAACGTTTCGATGACAGTTCATTATGAGTTTATAAGTATTGATGTACGAAGGTTGTTGAGTCCGGATGTGATCACGGACATGACGAGGAGTCTCGAAATGGTCGAGACATAAAGATTGATATATTGGAAGCCTATGTTTGGACTTGGAAGGTTCGGATGAAAGCAGAAGTTCTGGAACACCGGGGTTACGGAACCCCGGGAGGTCTATGGGCCTTGATGGGCCATAAGAGAGAAGAGGAAAGGGCCGGCCAGGCAGGCAGCGCGCCCCCTCCCCTCTAGTCCGAATAGGACAGGAGAGAGGGGGCGCCTTCCTCTCCCCTCCTCCAATCCTAATCCAACTAGGAGGGGGAGTCCTACTCGGTGGGAGTAGGACTCCTCAGCGCCTCCCCTAGGGCTGGCCGCACCCCTTGGCTCCTTTATATCTGGGGCGGGGCACCCCATGACACACAAGTTGATCTACGGATCGTTCCTTAGCCGTGTCGGTGCCCCCTCCACCATATTCCACTTCGATCATATCGTCGCGGAGCTTAAGCGAAGCCCTGCGCGGAGAAGTCATATCGTCGCGGAGCTTAGGCGAAGCCCTGCGTCGGTGGAGCATCATCATCGTCACCACGCCGTCGTCTTGTGGAACTCATCCCGACACTTTCTGGATCGGAGTCGGGGATCGTCATCGAGCTAAGCGTGTGCAGAACTCGGAGGTGCCGTGACGTTCGGTGCTTGGATCGGTCGGATCGTGAAGGCGCACGACTACATCAACCGCGTTGTTATAGCGCTTCGCTTTCGGTCTCACGAGTGCGTGGACGGATACTCTCCCCTCGTTGCTATGCCATCACCATGGTCTTGCGTGTGCGTAGGAAATTTTTTGAAATTACTACGTTCCCCAACACCAACGTGTCCATTTTCATAACTGTGTGAATTTGTATTCCTATCACACATGCACAATGGTTTGAAAGGTTTGCCGTATTACCATGAATCATGCACTTATATGAGACGAAACCGTGTGTGCGTCCGTCGGGCGTCGCAAACGTTTCACGTCAAAGAACCGCCTGTTCTCTTTTTTTTCATCGCACACGCTGTTTTCTTTCTAGCCGTGTGCACATTATTTTATTCGCTCTTGTATATTTTTATTTTTGCGTGTAATTTATTATTCGAATTGGAAATTTTGAAATACGAAACGTGAAATTCAAATTCTCGGCACAATGGTTCAACAACGTATCCATAAATAAATTGTCAGTACAATATGTTCAGTAATTACAGGTTTAGACAACAATTAACTATGATGAACCACAATATTTACAGGCGGTAAAGGTGAAGAGACAAGTGTAAATCATTCTGACTGCCGATGGTGTTGAAGAAGCGGAATACCCATAATGTGCCTTCCTGCATGCCATAGGCACAAACAACTTTTGTCCAACCCCCTGTGACGATCGCCCGCCCATCCTTCACCACCTTCAGGAAGACTTCTAGAACATTATCATGGTAGCATGAATTATATACTTAAACCTTAGATGCCTCCACTACGGTCATGTAGTTTGCAAGGTAATCATCAGTAAATAGCTTCGGAAACCACTGAAAAGAGAAAAATATCAGATACTGAGGTCTAATAGAGTAACTTGTTGTGGGCAGGGGGAAAGGCAACACAGTACTCACCATCCTAAAGTTCACTGTTGTCTTGGACAAAGTGTAAATAAAGAGATTAATTCCCATCACCGTTTCTTTCGCCTAACAATCTTTCTTAGTTTCCTCACTTGACGCTTGTTCATGAATATCTCATTACCCCATACGCAAAAGGGATCGAAGCGTGGATCAGTACCGCTCTTATATGTACCTACAAGTAACCAGTAAATGTTAGAAGCTAAACTGAGATTGCACAAATAATGTAAAATAAAACTACCTACGTTCCTAAGTACAAGTATTTTTAGAGATTTCAATATGAACTACATAAGGATGTATATAGAATTATAGATATAGTTTAGATTAGAATCTAGATTCACTCATTTTGCTCCTTATGTATTCTATATTGGAATCTCTAAAATTACTTATATTTAGGAATAGATGGTGTGTAAGACATGGGATGCAGCTAAACTTGACGGCAAACAACATCATCGCCCATTGTAGCCCTGTGTAAGTACATGCAAAGCCAATGTTAACTACAAAAGGGTTAACATCCACCAAAAATAGCAAATGGTAATTAAACGGCAACATCTGTAGTGATATCTTCATTGCGAAAGAGTAGTACGGTAGCAAAGGGACGGATTAGAAAATGAATACAATTGTTAATTGCAACAGGCTTAACAACATCCTAATTCATGTTTTGTAAGTTTGTAGCCATTGAAATACAATTGTTTAAAAATGGATACAACTGATAATTGCAATGGGCTTAATGGCCATTGAAATCGGTACTGATAAAAATGCAATTGGCAGAGTTAAACATCACAAGGCAGGTGCTGCCATAGCAGATAATGGCCCAGTTGTCTACAAAACGATAGGGAAAATAGCTAAAACGTGTTAGGCATGTTTACTACAACATGCTTAATACATCGGCCGTACAAAACATAGCCATTAATTGCAACTGGTATTGGTAATATTGAACTGGTGAGTTCATACTTGGTAAGTCCTGAGAGGTAGTTGCTGGGGCACTTCATCTTGCCCAGAGCCCTCCCAAAGTCAGCGGCGGCGGAGGTGAGCTCTTCCTCCAAGTCGAAGCGTGGACCAGTGCCGCCGACATGTGTATCTACAAGAAGCAAGTAAATGTTAGAAGCCAAACTGCAGTTGCACAAATGATGTAAAATAATGTAAGACATGGGATGCAGCTAACCTCGACCGCAAACAACAGCATCGCCCATTATGGCCCTGCGTAAGTACATGGAAAGGCATGTTAAGTACAACAGGGTTAGCATCCACCAAAAATAGCAAATGGGCAGCATGCCAGCATCTCTAGTATATCTTCATTGCGAAGAGTAGCATGGTAGCAAAGGGACAGATTTAAAAATGGATACAACTGTTAATTGCAACAGGCTTAACAGCATCCTAAGTCATGTTTTGTAAGTTTGTAGCCATTGAAATAAAACTGTTTAAAAATGGATTCAACTGTTAATTGCAACCGGCTTAATAGCCATTGAAATCGGTACTGATAAAAATGCAATTGGCTGAGTTAAACATCACAAGGCAGGTGCTACCAGAGCATAGAATGGCACAATTGTCTATAAAAAGGTAAGGAAAGTAGCTAAAACGTGTTAGGCATGTTTACTAGAACATGCTTAATACATCAACCATACAAAACATAGCCATTAATTGCAACAGGTATTGGCAAGATTGAACTGGTGAGTACATACTTGGTAAGTCCTGAGAGGTAGTTGCGGGGGAACATCATCTTGGCCAGAGCCTACCCAAAGTCAGCGGCGGCGGAGGCGAGTTGTTCCTCTGGGTTGAAGCGTGGATCAGTGCCACTGACATATGTACCTACAGGCAACAAATAAATGGTAGAAGTTAAAATGCAATTGCACAAATGATGTGAAATACTGTAAGACATGGGACGCAGCTAACCTCGACGGCAAACAACAGCATCGGCCGTTATGACCCTGTGTAAGTACATGGACAGACATGTTAAGTACAACAGGGTTAGCATGCACCAAAAATAGCAAATGGGCAACATCTCTAGTGATATCTTGAGTCATGTATTGTAAGTTTGTTGCTGGTATTGGTGAAATTGAGCTGGACAATTAATACTCAAACATCACATAGTGTGCAGTACTGAAATAAACAAGGCACGAACATGCTTAATACATCAACCGTACAAAACATAGCCATTGCAAGTGGTATTGGTAAGATTTAGCTGGTCAGATCATAGCTATTAAGTCCTGGGGGGTAGTCTCTGGGGCACTTCATCTGGGCCAGAGCCTGCACCATGCCGGCGGCGGTGGAGGCGAGGTGTTCCTCCGGGTCCATACGCACAGCGGCCATCACGCCATGGCCTACCATCAGCTCCTCAACCTCCACGTGATATGTGGTTGGGCTTGTGCGGCGATGCTCTGGAGGTAGGGGCGGTGGGGATTTGGAGGCATGAGGATGTTTCGTAGGCGCCATTTAAGAAATCAGGCGGGGGCCGTGATAGAGATCGGTGGGTTACCTGACTGGATCCGAGCAGAACGTAGATGTGGTTGAACCTGTGGTTGCGGCGACGGCAGTTTGAGTTGCTGTCGGATTTCGGGTTCCGGCAGACCCTCTAGGTTCGAACACTGGGGTGCGCACGGAGATTTCGCCCTCTACCTACCTGCACCTCGCCGCCTCACTAGGATCTAAACTATGAAAGGAACAACACAAGAGACACAGGGTTTATACTGGTTCGGGCCACCATTGTGGTGTAACACCCTACTCCAGTGTGTGGTGTGGTGGATTGCCTCTTGGGCTGATGATGAACAATACAAGGAAGACCAGCCTCGCGAGGGTCTGTTCTTGGCCGGTGCGATCAAATGCCAGGGGGAGTTCAGTCGGTCTCTCTCTACTAATTCAGGATGCCGGATCAAGCCCCGGGTCTAGCTGCCTCTACCCTGTGGGTGGCTAGTCCTATTCATAGGCAGAGGCCCTGGGCCTCTTCCCAAATATTGAGCGGGAAGGGCGCCAACAATTGGCCATTTTGAAGGGAACATCTAGTACACTTATCGACTAAAGTTGGTCCTCGCTTTGTCAAAGGCTCTGGTGGTGACGCCGGCTTGGGCTCCACGATGACTTCCTTCCTGCCGTTCATGACGGTCTTGGTCTTGTTGCACGAAATGGATGCCTTTGCTTGATGATCTCGCCACGCTTGCCCGCTTGCACCAAAGAGGAAACAAGGACATCGTGACGGGCTGGCGCCGCTGGCGCCCTTGGTCGTCATGGCTTGCATCATGGGCACCTCGTGAGGTACCCGCTTGATCTCTCCGCCTCCTCGCGAGCCAGCCGACGAGGCTGTGCTCGAGGAGGCTTCTGTCGTCCGCCCATGAGGCTTGGCCTCGCGAGGGTCTTGAGCTTGTGTCTTGATGAAGATGGGCCGTCTTTGGGCCACCCTTGAGCCACGCCGCAGCCGCAGCGAGCAAGTCTGGGTACCCCATTCCCGTAACGCATGAAGAGTCCCCGAGCCCAAGGCGCGCTGGACTTGGCTGAGCAGAGAAGCGAAGGGGCAAGTGCGAAGCGCCACGGGCCTTAACAGCCTGCGGACTTGGGCGCCGCGTGGCGGTTGATTGGACGTGGGCGCCCCTGCTTCCCCATGACGCATCGGAAACTGCACGAATTGACAAGTCCCTGAATGCAAAGCGGGTCATGATTACCTGCGATCGTGGAGGTCGATGGTTGGTCTTCCCCGGCTATAAGTACCGGACGGCTCCTGCCCTTCCAGTCCATTCCCTCTTGCTTCTCCTTCTTCTTCATGGCTCCGCCGAAGAGGTTCTCGGCCGCGGAGAAAGGAAAGGCCCGCCAGGTGGAGCCTGACTCTCCCCCGACCAAGCGCGGTCGAGGCCGTCTTCGCAAACACCCTGTGGCTCCCATGGTGGCTCCTGGCGGCCGTGGAGGTGATCCCCCGCGCGGTGACGGGCGGCAGGACGTTGCTGGGGGGGGGGCGCTGCGGCCGCGCGACCCCCTAGGCCGCGCTTCCACTCGGCAGATGTGCTGCCGGAGTTTGTTGTGTGGTCGGCGGTGCTTGGGGTTCATCGAGCTTTGACGACTCTTCTTCGGGCAGCGGCTCCTCCAGCGGTGGCCGCGGTCAGCCACCGCACCGCCGCGCCCGCCTGGAGGGAGGTAGTGGGTCTGCCCGCCGTCGCGCCTCGGTGAAGCACGAGATGGAGTCCGCCTAAGCTCCGGAGGCAGTTCGAGTCTCCCCCGCGAGTTGGTGTCAGGCGAGTCGCGCCTGTTTTGTTCTTTTTTCTTTTCCTGCGCAAAGAGACAGTAGTGTAGGGCCCTGCGGGGGCGTGCTTGGACTATTGCTGTTAATTATCGTACTGTTTCCGCTATTTCAGTATTACGCCTTTGTGCCACACGCCTGCGCATAGAAATTACTTAGCTCGGGGGGGGGGGGGTGGGGGGCTGTCGTGGCCTTTGCTTCCCGAGGCCGAGGCCTTGTCGAACGTTTCATGTCCTGCGAAGGTTAGTCTGGAGAGGCAGCTCCCGACCTCAGCTGTGGAGGCGACTGACCTAGGTCCTGTGTTCGTGTCGAGGTGCCCGTGGGGCACGGACTGGAGGGGTGCTCCTGTAGTGGACCCGGGTAGGGAAGCCTCAAACGATAAGGGCAGAAAACGCTCGCGAGGGTGCCCTCGCTGCTCCCTCGCGAGACTTGCGCGAGAGAAATCGAGGTAGAGGAGCGAAAAGGCAAGGAGTCACAAACCAAAGATGGGAACAACTTCAATAAAACTTCAAATGGGAATGAACAAGCCAACTGCAGAAAGAAAATGAGAAAAGCCGCGTCCGGCACCTAATCTAGTCTTCGACGTCTTCTCACCAGCGCGGAGCTAAGTGCTGCCACTGGGCGTGGGAGGGAGCCCCAGGGCCTGAGGCCGGCGCTCCTGAGACTTCGGGGCGTGTACAACCCCAACTCATTATTACGTGAGAGTGTCACGGGCGGCGAGCTTCACAGGCATTGGCCTTCTTCACAGGCTCCGGGCCTTTCTCAGAAAGATGAACTTCACAGGCGCTTGCCTTCTTCACAGGCACCGGGCCTTTTCCAAACGCAACAGCTTCATAGGCATTCGCCTTCTTCACAGGCTCTGGCCCTTTTCTAAAACGCAACAGCTTCACAGGCATTCGCCTTCTTCACAGGCTCTGGGCCTTTTCCAAGACGCGGCGCTTCACAGGCGTTTGCCTTCTTCACAGGCTCTGGGCCTTTTCCCAAACGCAGCGCTTCACAGGCGTTCGCCTTCTTCACAGGCTCTGGGCCTTTTTAGGGGTAAAACCTCCGGAGGTGCTGGATGTTCCACGCGTTCTGGACGGGCACCCCTCTTGAGTCTCAAGCGCGAGCCGGGCCCGGAAACATGAACAACCTTGAACGGGCCCTCCCACATGGGAGAGAGCTTATGCAGTCCCTCCCTGGAGAGAACCCGCCTGAGCACGAGGTCCCCTACCTTGAGAGTCCTGGGGCGGATGTTGCGATAGCCAGTGTTTCCAGAGGGTGACTTATGTTGGGAGTCAGGAACCGCTTCCTGGTGCGACGCTAGGTCCACACATCGGCAGGCGAGGGGTTGCCTGGCGAGGTCCTCGTGTTCCTCTTCACTCTCGCCTCTGCTCCCCTTTCTGCTCTACATCCTCGGGTCCCGGCCCTCGGGCGGGTCTCAGCCGTCGCAGGTACGCCAGGTCGTGATGCCGTGGACAAGGCCAGAGGGTGAGAGCTGGAGAGCCAGTAGGAGCCCGTGAGTCGCGATGCTCAGGTACCCCCCCCTTTAACGTGCAAGCGGTTCGCGCGGACGAGAGTGAAGAAGACGCCGTGAGGGCCTCGTTTGGCGCTGCTCCTTGAAGGGATCCTGCAGGCTCACCACAAAAAGAACAAGGGTCCGCTATGACAAGCGACGGTCAGCCGTTGGTTGTCAGGACCCCGATTCCAAGTCGCATCGACCTAGCTGGTAACACCTCATATCACTTTGTGGCCTCACGCACGGTATTCCACGGTGTCGCCTTACCATGGCCCGGGACCGTTTAGCGCCTTTTGGCTCACGATATGATAGTGTCGCTAGCATCCACATGACAAAGAACCCGGCCGACATGGCTAGTCGTGAACCCAAAGCGGCACTAACCTATGGGGACAGGCATACATGAATCACTTCGAGCATGTCGGTCATCAACGTATGAACTCGGGCTGTAGCCTGGGCTAACAGGACTCGGTATCCCGGCTGTAGCAGGCTAGGCAGGACTCGAATAACACCGCGTGACATTTCCCGAAGGACAGACATAGGAACGAAGTGAAACACATGCCGCCATCAAGTGTCCAAGCGGTAGTCTTTGGGCTAGCAGGACTCCGTGAACCGGCAGAAGCGGACTACTATCGCCGAAGCACGAGACTACATTTCCCCATATGAGAGGCTGCCGAGGATAAACAACTAGTTTGTCGGATCCCACACATACCAAGCATTTCAAACATACACACAATATGCTCAATATGTGTAAATATGACGTGGCATCACAACATAACTCTACGACTCAAGATATTATTCATTAGGCTCAAGAGCGAGATATTACAAACATGGGTCTCATGACCCAACACTCGTGAGCATACAAGTCAAAGCACAAGCGAAGCTAATCATGTGCGAGTACGCATAACTATAAATGAAAAAGGCCGAGAAGCCCGACTATCTACCGAGATCCGCCGAGGGCACAAGATCGTAGCTGAGGTAACAAGCTAAACGTCGAAGTCCAAGCGGAACTACTAGCGAGACTGACGTCTCTCTGCAAAACATAAAATAAGCAAACGTGAGTACAATTGTACTCAGCAAGACTTACATCAGATCTAACTACATATGCATCATTATCAAAAGGGGTGGTGGAGTTTGACTGCAGCAAGCCAGCTTTGACTCGGTGGCTATCCTGAACTACGACTGCAAGTAACTCTTTGAGGTGGCGCACACGAGTCCACATATTTACCATATCAATACACCACTATGGACCCGCTCCCGTCTACCTACGAGAAACGCCATCCATAGCACTCACGCTTATCTTGCGTATTTTAGAGTATCCACTTTCACTTGTCTATGAACTGATATGGGCAACCCAGAAGTCCTTCTCATGGACACGGCTATTCAATAGATCATATTAAACCCCGCAGGGTGTACTTCTTCACACACGCTCACCACTTACCGCCATTTACACGACATGTACTGCAACCTTCAAGCGGAAGCCCAACGTGGGTGTCGGCCACGGCCTACCTAAACACTCAAGTCCCGAGTCCGGGTTTATCGCCTATTCGGGTTCCATCCGCAGGAGTCCGCCGAGGTTTCCCATACAGCCCGAACGATGTGTGCGGGTTCCCGAGATACCAAACGGGCACTTTCGGTACACCGGGCCCCACGGTGCCTACCGCAACACAACCCACCCCTAAGGTCAGCGTTAATGCGCCCCCAAAGATGCTACAAACACGTAAACTACTTGCAACTCCCGGATGAGGACAAGGGTGGTTAAGAAGCCGAGAGGGTCAATTAAGGATCCCAATGCGTGGTAGTAACTGTTTCATGGATCACAAACACGTAACTCAGTTCACGAGGACGGATGCAATGAGACAACCCACCATGTACTCCTACATGGCCTCTCACCGCTACCTTTACCAAATCGTGTTCACACACTTAGCTCACACACAATAGGACATGCTCATAACAATTCCAATTCATTCCCGATGAATCGGACCGACTCAACTCTAAGCATAGCAGTGCATGACAACAAGCATAAATGAGTAGGCACAACATGGCTCAAACAATTCCTACTCATGCTAGTGGGTTTCATCTAATTCTTGTGGAATGACAGTCATGCAAAGGATCAAGGGGTTCAGCTACCGCAGCAAGTAACACATGAGTCGTTGTTGTCCTAATGCAGTAAAATAGAGCAGGAGCGAGAGAGTGGGATTGTATCGGAATGAACAAGGGGGTTTTGCTTGCCTGGCACTTCTGAAGATAATATAGTTCTTCATCGGTGTCATCGAATAATCATCGGAACATCGCTCACCGAGAGGGACAAACACGAAGAATCGAGAAAGAACACAATCAATGCAATGCACATATATGATGCATGATCATGTTAAGGAACTGAATTCACCTAATGCAATATCTAGCCAGGTTAATTGGAGTGGAGCTCAAGCAAGAACAAATTCCAACTCCAAATGCTAGTTCATAAATTACCCTAATCATGATTCATCCTATTCAGTGAGGTTAACTTGTTCAAACATGCATGATCATGGCGTAAACAGATTCTTCATATTTTTCTGATCATTTTTCATATATAAATTATTTCAATCCGAGTTACGGTTGAATTTCTATGATTTATTGAAGTTTAGAGTATTTTCTGAAATTCCCTGAATTAAATTAAATCCAGAAAATGATTACGGCACAAGACCACGTCGGTGTGACGTCATCAGGTCAACTGGGGCGGTCCAGGTCAAACTGGCAGTGGGTCCCACGTGTCAGAGTAATTAGCTTAACTAAATTTTAATTAAACTAAACCTATTTATCTAACAGGGCTGGGCCCCACCTGTCATTGACTCAGGAGAGTCAACCAGGGCCCACCCGTGGTCAAATTCCATGTTGGCTGCGGCGTTTAGCACGGCGAGAGCGACGCGGGCGGCGAGTGGTTTTGCCACTCCGACGACCAAATGGCCCATGGAGGGCATCTAGGAGGAGCTGGGAGGAGCCAAGCTATTGGTGGGGTTAGCCGGAGTCGGGGTGGCCGGGATCGACGCCGGCGACGTGTTTGGTGGCGGCCGGAGCTTGGGCGAGTTCAGGCACGTCGCTAGGAGGCACGGCAGGAGGTGTGGAGGGTGCTGCGGGCTCTCGGTGCTGCTGGCTTGAGCACAGAGGTGGGGTTGGCTTGAGCCATTGAGGCTCTAGCCACGCCTGGCGACGAGGCACGGCGCGGCGGCGAGCTTCGCCATGGTGGGAATGGTGGCTAGAGGGGAAAACAAGTCGGGAAGAGGGGAACAGCAGAGAGCTCACGGCGGTGTAGCGATGGCATCGGCGAGCTCGGGGAGGCACCGGAGCTGATGAATCGGGCGACGGCGACCGGCGGGTCCGAGGAGGGGAAAAGCGGCGGAGCGGCGCCTCGGGGCTTCTCCGGTCGCGTGTGACGGCGGGGAGGGCGAGGATGGAGTGGCGGAGCTTGTGGGCTAGTTGGGGAAGCGAGGGAGGCCCTGTGGCCGCGGTGGTGGCGAGCGGCGGCGACGAGCTCCGCTCGGTCGCGTGAGGGAGAGGGCCAGAGGAGGGGAGAGGCCACGGGCGAGGGAGAGAGGGATCAGTGGGGGTGCGTGGCGCGGGAAGCGCCTAGGGGAGGAGGAGGCAGCCAGCAGGGAGGAGGTGGCGGCGTGGTGGCCACGCGTGCCGGGCACGCGCCCCTGCCAACTGTCCGAGGAGGAAGACGACAGGGATGGCTGTGGTGGTGGGCTGGGCTGCTACAGTAGAAGTCCAGGTAAGTGGGCTGCCAGGTAAGTTATTCTCCCTCTCTCTTATTTCTGTTTAAATCCTGTTTTCTATTATTCTGTATCTGTTTTGTTTTAGTTTAGTAAAATACTAAACCATTTAAATAAATCCTGAAAATAATTGTGGGCATTAACTGAATTATTACAGAGGCCCTTAACTATTTTTCAGAATTGTTGGAGCATTTAAAAATATTAATAGTTTTTTAAATGCCCCAATTCAAATACAATATGGTTTATTCAAATATCCAAAATGTCTTGGAAAAATATCCATCATCTCTGGATATGGTGTTCACCCTTTTCCATTAATCATGAATATTTTTGCAAACCAATTTGGGTTTTTGAAAATATTTTTTTGAATTTGAACCTATTTGAATTGCTTTAGTGCTAGGGCTTGATCATCCCCATTTCAAATTTCATGGAAATTAAACATGATGCATGGATGCAATGCTACTAGTTACAAGCAAGCTCTAGGGCTGTGACAACTCACCCCCACTAAACAAGAATCTCGCCCCGAGATTCAAGACGTGAGGTAAGAGGAAAAGGGGAGTCACAAACTATCACAATCTTCATGATCCATTTGCCTTTCTCGAAGATGTTGATTCATTCCATCATCTTGGTCTTGACGTCTTCGAGATCTTCACCCGACACGGCAACAGAAAGAAAGGGGAAACCCTACATGATTCGATCTTCACGAAGATCAAGTAAACATGATCGACTCACGGACTGAGACGGTGACACATCTCGAGTTGAGACACAAAACTCATCGAGAGGGATGGAAGAACAACGACGAGGTTTGATTAGTGGCAACAATTCCATGCTTAAAAAGATGGTGGATGGGTCAAGGTGGCGAGGAAATATTTATCATGATTCAATAACGGGCACCTCGAGAAAGGTGACGAAAGAACTATTCCTTAAGTGGCAAAAGAATTACTTTTGATCCATAGATCATTTGAACTCTTTATACCAGCCTAGGGCAATCAAGCGATCATTTGGTGGAATGCAAAGAAATGGTACACCGGACTAGAATGGATGATGTGGACTACCTTGTTGAAGACAACGCAATGGATGATTTTGCTTATCATCGGAGGTGGAGGGGACCCATGGTAAGTCCACTTTTGAAGATGAACCTGGACAAGAATTACTAAGAAGGCAGCCCATAGTGGAATGGCACGAGGACGGTACAAACTGGGAACGAAATGCAACTGTCCGAACGTTCCAACCATCATATATGCCTGAGATTCAGATCCGATTGGTGATGGGATACTCAGACTCAGCATGTCCGAAAAGGAAAGGTTGCAACCAAAACCGACGAGATGACTTTGCGAGATTCTCGGGAGTGAACTAAGGTAGCAAGCTCCAAAACATGAGCGGGTTACGCTACAAACAGTGAACACGTTGTCCCAGACAAACATGGCCACGTAGTAGTCTTATGATAAACACTACCAAGTTCAGGTGGGGAACCATAATCGAGGATATTGAAGTCCTTGCATAAGGCATGCTCTTAAGAAGGAACTTCTTCTCCTTGAACAATCAATCAGTGGCTTGGTGTGCTAGGGACACATGTAGAGCGAAGGTTGCAAGTCTCCGAACCACAGAATACCTCGCACGTATGCATGACTGAATTGGGATGATTCCAGAGGAGGCAAAACAAACCTTTCTGAAATTCACGGCGGCAACTTGCATCAGATGCACATGAATTAGAGGAAGTCGCTACTTACATCCAAACATAGGCTTCATGAACGGCACACGAAGAAATGCTTACACAAGTTTCCAACACTAGGTTGATGTTCAACATGACTCATGGGGGAGACAAAATGCTGCTGATGGGCTCAACAACAACTCATCGGAATTTCCATATCACTAGACTTCCACCATCATGTGAACACGGTGATAGCATTGGTCATACCAAAAGGTATAATGGTGTATGCTCGAGGGATCAACCACGAGTAAGACAACATTACGAGCACCGTTGGTACTGATTTGACTTGACAATGGCCCATACTCAAGTCAACGAATTGATAAAACAATAGGTCCAAGAACTCGATCACAGGACCCATCAATGAAGATATCATCTTTCTTCAACACATACTACACAAGAATATCCCTTTGGAACGAACTAAGTTGGACAAGCTTTTATCTTCCAACTCTCCAAGTTGTTGTCTAGCTTAACCAACTAGCTCGTGGATACCCAACACAGATTCTTGGAGAATGGGTGGTTTAGAAGAAAACCAATATGATCACGAACTCAACATAGCGGTCGGTGACAACCCGATAACACTTCCAAGAAGATATTTGGAAAGTCATGAACCACCGATATATTACTAAGCTCGAGAAAATCTTGCTTTTCGGGGCAAGGCGATATGATCAAAAAGTGAGGACTTGACCAGATCCTAACTCATGGATCAAGAGTGCACCGTAATAAGGACTAGGTAGCACGATCAATTTTAGGATGATGATTAAATAACCAACACGCTAAGAAGGAGGATATTGTCCATTGGCTACCAAGCAACAAGTTGCTCGGAGTATTGATTTCACACATCACACTTCACTTGTCGGCATTCGGTTGCATCAACACGGACCGAGGAATGAATAATGATAGCGAGAAGTATCACTGCGCCAAGAGTTCATAAAGAAGGTGCAATTCTCATGAAGTTCCCGACATAAAGTGGGTAATACTTCAGGATAGAACAGAATCAAAAGCTGGATTGGCATTTGATCTGCGGAATACAACTACTTTGACCCAATCCCGGATATGGATGAGGTATCGAGTTTGTTTCTCCTAGTTATTCGGAATAGAATGGCTTGCCGGACCACAAGGATAATAGGCATCGATAAACAATGCACGCATACCCTTGATTATCAATCGATAGAGGATGGTCGGGATACAACTAAAGAGAGCAACTTAAAGGAACATATAATTTTCTCGAGTTGTGGATGCACAGATTAGTATGTCGAAGCAAGCTCAACATTTCTTCCGGATAACCCATGCAGAGAGGTAGAATTGGCAGATTCACAATTATGAATGGAGAACTCCTCAAGAGCACTCTTATTGTGATGTTTTGATTTAACAAGGAACTTCGCCATAAGCGGTTCGTAGTATTTGGAAGAAGGAAATACCACGGACCTCGAGGACTATCGCAAAGGTTACTAATATCCTAAGGGCACTAGCAAATACTAACAACATGAAGTAAGTAGGGTGAATCTCGGTTCGAACCCGTGAGTAGAATACCTACTACTACATGGCATCACGGGATGCTTTCAAAATGATGGCGTAATCATCACACTCGGGATACAAAAGCATTGCTAAATTGCTAGGTGACTTCCTAAACATCTAGGGTCATAATAATAGTTCCAACATGTGTCAAGGCAATAAATTACCTCAACGCACCGGTTAGTGTGCTTATTCACCAAAAGGACATCGAAGCAGAAAGAAAGGATTTGCAAATGCATCGACTATTTAGAGACCAGGATGACTCGGACAGATAACGGCTATAAATGCTCAAAATGATTTGAGACATCCTGCAAAAATGGTGGCATAACCACTCAACAACATCATAACAAGATTACGAGATCAACAGCTATCATACAGAATAGTAGGAACTGAATCGGGATTAAACCCACAATCTTATAAGTCTATGGATTAGTAACACGTCATCCCGATAGATAGATGAGAAGCCTAGTTCTTAACCCCGAGAAGAGAAGAGGATGACTCGGATCGAAGGCCATGAGGTATAAGGAGTAAAAAGAGCCTTACGCTCCTTCCACAATCAATTATCTTACATAACTAAAGCATTTCTAGACTCAACTTCACCATCTTGGCTTGGTAATCCCACAGGCAAAGCTCGATACCAACGCTGTCAGACCCCGATTCCAAGTCACATCGATCTAGCATGTAACACTCATATCACTTTGTGGCCTCACGCACGGTATTCCCACGGTGTCGCCTTACCATGGCCCGGACCGCTTATGCCTTTTGGCTCACGATATGATAGTGTCGCTAGCATCCATATGACAAAGAACCGGGCCGACATGGCTAGTCGTGAACCCAAAGCGGCACTAACCTATGGGGACAGGCATACATGAATCACATCGAGCATGTCGGTCATCAACGTATGAATTCGGGCTGTAGCACTGGCTAACAGACTCGTATCCCGGCTGTAGCAGGCTAGGCAGGACTCAATAACACCGCGTGACATTTCCCGGGGATGTATATAGGAACGAAGTGAAACACATGCCGCCAGTCAAGTGTCCAAGCAGAGTCTTTGGGCTAGCAGGACTCCGTGAACCGGCTGTAGCGGACTACTATCGCCGTAAGCACGAGACTACATTTCCCCATATGAGAGGCTGCCGAGGATAAACAACTAGTTTGTCGGATCCCACACATACCAAGCATTTCAAACATACACACAATATGCTCAATATGTGTAAATACGACGTGGCATCACAACATAACTCTACGACTCAGATATTATTCATTAGGCTCAAGAGCGAGATATTACAAACATGGGTCTCATGACCCAACACTCAGAGCATACAAGTCAAAGCACAAGCGAAGCTAATCATGTCCGAGTACGCATAACTATAAATGAAAAAGGCCGAGAAGCCCGACTATCTACGAGATCCGCCGAGGGCACAAGATCGTAGCTGAGGTAACAAGCTAAACGTCAAGTCCAAGCGGAACTACTAGCGAGACCGACGCCTCTCTCGCAAAACATAAAATAAGCAAACGTGAGTACAATTGTACTCAGCAAGACTTACATCGATCTAACTACATATGCATCATTATCAAAAGGGGTGGTGGAGTTTGACCGCAGCAAGCCAGCTTTGACTCGGTGGCTATCCCGAACTACGATCGCAAGTAACTCTTTGAGGTGGCGCACACGAGTCCACATATTCACCATATCAATACACCACTATGGACCCGCCCCGCCTACCTCACGAGAACGCCATCCATAGCACTCACGCTTATCTTGCGATTTTAGAGTATCCACTTTCACTTGTCTATGAACCGATATAGGCAACCTGTAAGTCCTTCTCCGGACACGGCTATTCAATAGATCATATTAAACCCCGCAGGGTGTACTTCTTCACACGCTCACCACTTACCGCCGTTTACGACATGTACTCGGCAACCTTCAAGCGGAAGCCCAACGTGGGTGTCGGCCACGGCCTACCTAAACACTCAAGTCCCTAGTCCAGGTTTATCGCCTATTCGGTTCCATCCGCAGGAGTCCGCCGAGGTTTCCCATACAACCCCGAACGATGTGTGCAGGGTTCCCGAGATACCAAACGGGCACTTTCGGTACACGGGCCACGGTGCCTACCGCAACACAACCCACCCCTAAGGTCAGCGCTATGTATGCCCCAAAGATGCTACAAACACCGTAAACTACTTGCAACTCCCGGACCGAGGACAAGGGTGGTTAAGAAGCCGAGAGGGTCAATTAGGATCCCAATGCGTGGTAGTAACTGTTTCATGGATCACAAACACGTAACTCAGTTCTCGAGGACGGCTGCAATGAGACAACCCACCATGTACTCCTACATGGCCTCTCACCGCTACCTTTACCAAATCGTGTTCACACACTTAGCTCACACACAATAGGACATGCTCATAACAATTCCAATTCATTCCCGATGAATCAGACCCGACTCAACTCTAAGCAAGAGTGCATGACAACAAGCATAAATGAGTAGGCACAACATGGCTCAAACAATTCCTACTCATGCTAGTGGGTTTCATCTAATTCTTGTGGAATGACAGTCATGCAAAGGATCAAGGGTTCAGCTACCGCAGCAAGTAACAAATGAGTCGTTGTTGTCCTAATGCAGTAAAATAGAGCAGGAGCGAGAGAGTGGGATTGTATCGGAATGAACAAGGGGGTTTTGCTTGCCTGGCACTTCTGAAGATAATATAGTTCTTCATCGGTGTCATCGAATAATCATCGGAACATCGTCTACCGAGAGGGGACAAACACCAGTAACTGAGAAAGAACACAATCAATGCAATGCACATATATGATGCATGATCATGTTAAGGAACTGAATTCACCTAATGCAATATCTAGCCAGGTTAATTGGAGTGGAGCTCAAGCAAGAACAAATTCCAACTCCAAATGCTAGTTCATAAATTACCCTAATCATGATTCATCCTATTCAGTGAGGTTAACTTGTTCAAACATGCATGATCATGGCATAAACAGATTCTTCATATTTTTCTGATCATTTTCATATATAAATTATTTCAACCGAGTTACGGTTGAATTTCTATGATTTATTGAAGTTTAGAGTATTTTTCAAATTCCTGAATTAAATTAAATCCAGAAAATGATTACGGCGTCAGCACCACGTCGGTGTGACGTCATCAGGTCAACTGGGGCGGTCCAGGTCAAACTGGCAGTGGGTCCCACGTGTCAGAGTAATTAGCTTAACTAAATTTTAATTAAACTAAACCTATTTATCTAACAGGCTGGGCCCCACTGTCATCGACTCAGAGAGTCAACCAGGCTCACTCTTTTTGCCACTCCGACGACCAAATGGCCGCATGGAGGGCATCTAGGAGGAGCTGGGAGGAGCCAAGCTATTGGTGGGGTTAGCCGAGTCGGGTGGCGGGATCGACGCCGGCGACGTGTTTGGCGGCGCCGAGCTTGGGCGAGTTCGGGCACGCCGCTAGGAGGCACGGCAGGAGGTGCGGAGGGTGTCGGGCTCTCGGTGTCTGCGCTGAGCACAGAGGTGGGGTTGGCTTGAGCCATTGAGGTTCTAGCCACGCCCGGCGACGCAGGCACGGCGGCGGCGAGCCTTGGTCGCATGTGGGAATGGTGGCTAGAGGGGGAAAACAAGTCGGGGAAGAGGGGGAAACGACAGAGGAGCTCACGGCGGGTGCAGCGATGGCATCGACGAGCTCGGGGAGGCACCGGAGCTGATGAATCGGGCGACTGCGACCGGCGGGTCCGAGGAGGGGAAAAGCGGCGGAGCGGCGCCTCGGGGCTTCTCCGGTCGCGTGTGACGGCGGGGAGGGCGAGGATGGAGTGGCGGAGCTTGAGGGCTAGTTAGGGAAGCGAGGGAGGCCCTGTGGTCATGGTGGTGGCGGCGGCGGCGACGAGCCTCGCTGGTCGGTCGCGTGAGGGAGAGGGCCAGAGGAGGGGAGAGGCCACGGGCGAGGGAGAGAGGGATCTGGGGGTGCGTGGCCTGGGAAGCGCCTAGGGGAGGAGGAGGCAGCCAGGCAGGGAGGAGGTGGCGGGCGGTGGCCACGCAAGGCCGGGCACGCGCCCCTGCCAACTGTCCGAAGAGGAAGACGACAGGGATGGCTGTGGTGGTGGGCTGGGCTGCTACAGTAGAAGGCCAGGTAGGTGGGCTGCCAGGTAAGTTATTCTCCCTCTCTCTTATTTCTGTTTAAATCCTGTTTTCTATTATTCTGTATTTGTTTTGTTTTAGTTTAGTAAAATACTAAACCATTTAAATAAATCCTGAAAATAATTGTGGGCATTAACTGAATTATTACAGAGGCCCTTAACTATTTTTCAGAATTGTTGGAGCATTTAAAAATATTAATAGTTTTTTTAATGCCCCAATTCAAATACAATATGGTTTATTCAAATATCCAAAAATGTCTTGGAAAAATATCCATCATCTCTGGATATGGTGTTCACCCTTTTCCATTAATCATGAATATTTTTGCAAACCAATTTGGGTTTTTGAAAATATTTTTTTGAATTTGAACCTATTTGAATTGCTTTAGTGCTAGGGCTTGATCATCCCCATTTCAAATTTCATGGAAATTAAACATGATGCATGGATGCAATGCTACTAGTTACAAGCAAGCTCTAGGGCTGTGACATTGGTTGCTTCTGAGAGGTGACGAGGCATCAAGGTTCGATTTAGTGGGCGCTTGGCGGGCTGCCGCGCCGAGCTCAGCCATTCAGGTTTGTCGGCGCTGTGGACGGACCCATGCGCAAGCGTCGTGCCCGTTGGGGAGCAGCTCCGCCATTGGTGCCGATTGATCGTGTAACTAGGTCAAGCACGTTAATCACGAAGAAGCAAGTTCATTTAGATAGATGCAGGGAAGGCAGACATCGCTGGGTCTGGCGCGAGCGACTTGGGGATGATGCAGCCCGAGGGGCGCCCCCAACAAGGTAAGCTAGAAACATGAAGTAAAAGGGATACACGCCGCAGGGACGGACCCACGCGGCCTGGGAATGATGCAGCCCTGGGGGCGCACCCTGCTGGAAATGAAACTTGAAGGATGTCACCTGATTATGTTGAAGACGAAGGGATGTTGAAGTAGCGAATGTCGTGGGCTGCGGAAGCCGACCTTCACGAGCCCCCAGTCCCAGTAGCCTCGGGAGGCTCCGGAGGCGCTGGTGGCTCCTCGCGGACCATCTCCATCTCCGCCAGGACTGCAGAACGCCTGGCCTCTTGAGCCTCCAGGATGCTCCCCATGAGGCGCTGGTACGTGGCGGCCGCGTTCGGCACGCCGTAGGGCATGCGAACGTAGCTGTGGGGTGGGCCTTCGCAGCACCCCACGCGTGAGCGCCAGAAGCGCTCCTGAGAGGCGGCTCGGTTGAGCCCTGGTATGTCGATGCAGACGCGCAGCCCACCATCCTCGCCTGGATGGGGAGTTGCGGCGGGTAAGCGGCGGCTGCCACTCATGACTCTTGACTCCTGCAACTCCCGCGTGATCTCGGCCGACGAACTCCCCGAGGGTTTGGCCCTCCTTGCCTTGCTCCTTCCCGAGGGAAACGTGCTTTGAAACACGCCCAAGTGGTGCCCAAGCGCCTCCCTCAGGACCTTAGCAAGGTCGGTGGCCCTCCGTGAGAGAGCCCCCAGCCTTGCTTGAGGAGGGCGCCGGGCACGCCTTCCTATCTGATGTAAGGGGTGCCCCATGAACAAAGCGCGACCCCCGAGGGCCTGCCCCGAGGGGTCGGGCCCTGGCGATGTCTTCTTCTTCTTGGGAGCGGTCTCGGGAGCCTCACGCCTGCGATCTGGTCTTCAAGTGATGCAGCTTGAAAGGCTCGCCCGTGGAGCACACTGCGTCTCTCTCTTCACAAGGCATCGTGATGACTCCGCCGCCTCGGCATCTTGAGGACGTTGTAGCCGTGATGAGTCACGGCATGAACTTGGCCGAGCTGGGTACCCGAGGATGGCATTGTACGGCAAAGTAATGTGGGCGACATTGAAGTCGATGAGCTCGGTGCGGTAGTTGTCGCGCGCCCCGAAGGTGACAGGGAGGCGGACCTGCCCAATTGGAACTGTGGAGCCATCTGTGACTCCGGAGAAAGGCTTGGTTGGCTGAAGCTGATTGTAAGGCACTTGGAGATTGTTGAATGTCTCTACGTACAGGACATTCAGCCCTGCTCCGCCGTCGATGAGGGTCCTGGTGACTTGCACGTTGCTGAAGATTGGGGAACAACCATCGGGAGGACTCCGGCTGTGGCCGCGCACTTGAGCTGAACGTGATGGCGCACGCTGACCACCTGAGAGGGCGTGTGGCTTCGAGCTTGGGGAGGACCGCATTCATTTCGCGGGCAACTGCTTGAAGATGCATTGAGAGGCTGGGGCTTGAGCTCCGCCCAGGATGCAAGCGATCGCGCACGGCTCCTGGAAGCCCCCAGCCCCCTCGTCCTGATGATGGTCCTCGTTTCTCCTTGGCTGCAGCGGCGGCAAAGGGAGGCCTGCGTTTCCTTGCGGGCGATCCTCACGAGGCTGATCCCTCCAGCCTCCCTCGCGAGGCTGATCCTGCCAGCGATCCTCGCGAGGTCAGTCACGCCACCCTTGGCGAGGGCCACGGTCTTCCCAGCGTCTTGCATTTCTTCCTCCTCCTCGGTCGTAGCCTCGATCATTGCGGTCGGGGCATCGACCGATCCTCCCTTCTCGCACGGCTCGGAGCTCTTGACATTCGTTGGTGTTGTGGGTGTGGAGGTCGTGGTACACACAGTACCGGCTGCCCTTGGAAGACTCGGGCTGATCTCGCCTCGCTTGGTGTGCGGTTCGCCATGAAAGCACGGCAGCCCCTTGCGCTTCACGCCCTGGCCTTGGACTTCTTCTCTTCCGGGTCTGCGGCTGGCAGCTCGAGGAGGGAAAGGCATCCTTCCTCAGCCCTGGCGCACTTGGTCGCCAAGTTGAATAGCTCCAAGCAAGTGCATAGATCTTCATGCATCGCCAGCTCCTCCTTCATCTTGACGTCACGCACATCGTCGGAGAAGGCTGAGATGATGGCCTCCTCGATCACCTTGGGAATCTTGAGGCGTGCGTTGTTGAAGGCTGGATGTACTTCTGCTGTGGTCTCCCTGGTTGCTGCTTGATGCGGCGATGTCGCCACGGCAGGAGGCCGGTCGCGAGTACCTTGGAAGTTGGCGATGAAGCGGTGCGCATCTCGCCCCAGAGGAGATCGTGCCAGAGCCGTGTTCAGGAGCCAAAAGGGCTCGTCCTTGAGCGCCATGGGAAACCAGTTCGCCATGACCTTCTCGTCCCCGTTGGCGGCTTCGATGCCCAGCTCGTAGAGCTGGAGGAAAAATGTACACGTGTAGTTGATTTTTTTTGGTTAATGATACGCCTGGTTTATTTGGAAACATCGCACAGGTAACTGACTATGGATCATTAATGCAAAAAAACACACACGGGTACGGCATAGAAACCATGTGTTTTTTGATCTTGTAATGATTAACGCAAAAAAATGCACAAGGGCACACATGATAATCAACTATCAAAGCCCTCAAAGGATGCTCTTACCGACATTGTACGTTAATACTACAAACTTAAAGTACTACTGGTAATTTTCTCTAATACTACAAACTTAAACTACTTCTCACATGCTGCCATCGGGGCATGCTGGCCAGACACCGGCGCTCTCCTTCCCGGCCTTGTAGGCGGCAGCCCACCGTGCTTCGATCACCAGCAAGCTCTCCTCACCACGGCGTGCGGACTCTTCTTTCTTGCGGCGGCGGGACTCTCTTTTCTTGACTACTTTCTGCCTCTTCCGCTCCTTCTATGCGGCTTTGGCCGCCTCTAGATCCTCCGCCCATTCGGCCATGTCAGCCTCAAAGTCCGCCCACATAACTGTGTGGCCGCTAACAGCGATGAACTCAGCACGGCGAGATGCCATCGCTTCCTTACCATGTGTGCGGTCGCGGGCGGCGAGGAACACGCCGCGGCGGGATGCCATCGCTTCCTTACCAGTTACTGTGCGCCGTGGTGCCATGAACGCCGCTTGGAGAGAGCTCTCGGACGGAGGGGCCGAGCAGTCGTACAGTGCGGTGGTTTTTAAGAGCTCAACGACAAACGACAAAGGAAATTTGGCTTCCCTTACAATTTTGCTCGTTCATTATCGCACATGGTTCATCTCCGCCGCTTCCGGAAATAGTGTGCGCTGAGCCTATTGTGTGTTGCGTTATCATTGGCCGGAACGCCAGCCACGCGGATCGTGCGTGTGCACTATAGGATGCACCGCGATCGAATGGCAATCCACGTCCCTCACATCACACCCGTGCAGCTGTAGCTGGATTGGATTTATATGCACTAAATGCCTAGAAAATGCACATAATCCCCTAAATATGGTAAATGAGCCCGGAAGAATGCCAAATTTGAACATGGTGATTTGCAGGGTGTATGTTTGTCATAGAAAAAACTCCAGGGCAAAGGACGAAGAAAATTTGGATTCCCCTTCAATCTTTGTGATTTCCCTCTCGAAAGCATGGAACTTCCTTGGTGATGGTTCAATAGTCAACCGCAAACATTTGTTTATTGTGAAAGCATGGAACTTCATTTTTTCTATAGTTGAAAACCCAATAAACAAACATTTGTGGTTGACTATTGCCACACATTTCATCGAAATATCTATCCATTCCTTGTAAAAGGCATGAGAATTTACTAAATGGCACGCGCATGGTTTCCCAGGCTGTTCTTGTGCACCCTTTCATGCACCTATTGTTTGAACTTGAATTATGTGCATTAATGCCTAGAAAATGCACATAATCCCCTAAATATGGTAAATGGACCTGAAAAAGTGCCAAATTTGAATACGGAGATTTGCAGGGTGTATGTTCATCATACAAAAAAACTCATGCACAAAGGACAAAGGAAATTTGGACCCCCCTTCAATCTTGGTGATTTCCCCCTCGAAATTTTTACCAGGGCACGGTGAGGCCATATCATAGCACCACGCCAGGCGTCATGTTTTCCAAGCATGTATTACATTTTTGTATAGTTGTTAACCCAATAAACGACACGTTTATGGTTGACTATTGCCAGACATTTCCTTGAAATATCTGCCCATTCCTTGTAAAAGGCATGAGAATGTACTAAATAGCATGAGCATGGTTTTCCAGATCGTTCTTGTGCACCTTTTCATGCACCGATTGTTCGAATTGGAATTATGTGCGTTAATGCCTAGAAAATGCAAATAATCCCCTAAATATGGTAAATGAGCCCGGAAAAATGTCAAATTTGAAAATGTTGCATTTGAGGCGGTATGTTGATCATTGGAAAAAAACTGAATGACAAACTAGGACGAAAATTTGGATTCCCCTTCAATCTTCGCGATTTCCCTCTTGAAAGCATGGAACTTCCTCGGTGATGGTTTGATTTATGAAGGGCATGCATGATGACATAAATCAAACCTTCTCAGCTTTTAACCAGGGAACGGTGAGGCCATACCATGGCACCATGCCAGGCGTCATGTTTTTCAAGCATGTATTTCATTTTTCTATTGTTGATAACC
Organism: Aegilops longissima; assembly: GCA_021605205.1. Lineage (NCBI taxonomy): Eukaryota > Viridiplantae > Streptophyta > Magnoliopsida > Poales > Poaceae > Aegilops > Aegilops longissima. The sequence goes on along the minus strand of CM038677.1, from coordinate 553,903,648 downwards.
CAGTAAATGATGTGTTTGTGGTTGACTATTGCCACACATTCCCTTGAAATCTCTGCCCATTCCTTGTAAAAGGCTTGATAATTTACAAAATACCACGAGTATGGTTTTTCCAGACTGTTCTTGTGCACCTTTTCATGCACCGATTGTTCGAATTTGAATTATGTGGGTTAATGCCTAAAAAATGCACATAATCCCCTAATATGGTAAATGAGCCCGGAAAAATGCCAAATTTGAACATGTTGCATTCGAGGGGGTATGTTGGTCGTAGAAAAACTGAGTGACAAGCTAGGAAGGAAATTTGGATTCCCGACCCCTTCAATCTTGCTGGTTTCCCCCTCGAAACCATGAAATTTCCTCCGTGATGGTTCAATTTATGAATGGCGTGCATGACGACATAAGACAAACATTCTCAAATTTTTACCAGCGCATGGTGAGGCCATACCATGGCACCATGCCAGGCGTCATGTTTTCCAAGCATGTATTTCATTTTTGTATAGTACGCAGTAAACACATTTCCTTGAAATATCTGCCCATTCCTTGTAAAAGGCATGCGAATATACTAAATAGCACGATCATGGTTTTCCAGACCATTCTCATGCACCTTTTCAAGCACCGATTGTTTGAATTTGAATTATGTGCATTAATGCCTAGAAAATGCACATAATCCCCTAAATATTATAAATGAACCCGGAAAAGTGCCAAATTTGAACACGGTGATTAGCAGAGTTTATGTTCATCGTAGAAAAAACTCATGGACAAAGGACAAAGGAAATTTGGATTCCCATTCAATCTTGGTGATTTACTATCGCACACGATTCATCTCCGTCGCCTCTGCGAACTGTGTGTGTTCACTCACACATGCAAAAGGAAAAAGGAAACCCTCGCCCACTTCGTCCCCACCCACTCGCCGCGGATTCCTCCGCAACTCTGCACCTCATCAACTTCTATCGCGGCGGCCATCCTAAGCTCGACGGCTGTTGTCGGCGGGCGGAGGTCGCGCTCCAAACGGCACGGGATTTCACCCCTACCGCTTTCTGCCACCTATGTGCACTGATGTTCTAGACTCTAGTCGACTGGGGTTTTCTGCGGGATTGGGCCAGGGATTTTTCTCATGGAGAAGGTAATCAACTTAGCAAAATATTCGCTCATCTCTTATCGCAGTCCGTCCGTCGCTGTTAATCAACCAGCGGAAATTGCCGTGGAATCATTTTTGTTCTAGCTGATTCGTGGGTGTTCACTCATGTGTCCATAGTGCAAGCACAAATCGGGCAAGTGTGGTCGTGGCCAGTCGGAAACAAAGTTCTATCTCACCATTCCGGATGACTTTAGGGAGCGCTCGGTATGTTCAATCTCAACCTACCACGGTCGGCATGGCCTAAATTTGTGAACATATACCGTATGTTGCTACATTATCTATATATTTGCATCAAATCTTTGTTACATTATCTATTTTTAATTATATATTTTTGTAATTTGCTTTCATCTATATATTGATCTATTCTATCGCCACTTCTATATTTGCATCTTGCTCTGTTATTTCAATATATCTAATTTACGATCTTAATTTTCATTTCAAGCAGTACATCCCTTACTTTGCAAGAACAGGAGTAGAAGGAAATCTTGGGGTTTACTTTGTTGATGACTCCCAGGATGTCATATTGACAACGTAGCATGGATTTACAATGACGGTTAGTGTAAAACTTGATAAAGATGGTCACTCCTATTTTAATGCGGACCTTTGGAGAAAAATGTCTAAGTGTTATGAACTGAAAGTTGGCAATAATATTCTAGTGCGTGCACCACAGCCTGGTCTAGTTAACATGGATGTTTACTTCCCCAATGTCATCAGCCGATCAAAGTCTGATCGAGGTTAGTGTCCTTTCAACTTTCTCCATGTTGTCATATTACTTAGCAAAATCGGGGTATTTGTCGGGGAAGCTGATCGTGACCCACGGACACCTATGGGACCTGGCGGACCGAGTCCCTTGTGGTTCGGTGGGGGTCGGAGATTGCACGAAGAGCAGATCGAGGCGATGCACACGAGCAGTTTTACCCAGCTTCGAGCTCTCCGGAGAGATAATACTCCTACCGCTGCTTGTCCTGACACCTTGTGTTCTTGCTAGGGAGCAATGAGAGCTACAAAACCTAGCTTGAGTGTCTCTAGTCTCGAATGAGTCGAATGAGCCGAACCCTTCTATGTTGCGCATGGGCCTCCTTTATAGGCTCAAAGGGTCACCACAGTGGCAACGTAGATGAGGGTACAAATGGAAAAACAGAGTTGGTACACCGACTTGTACAAAGGTACAAGTGTACTCTACCTAACTCGACGGCAAGGGACAAAACATTAATGCCGCCCTCGCCGCCTAAACAAAGGCAACAGGACCGTCAAAAGCGCCACCGCTTGCCACGATGGTAAGCTCGTCGCCGCCGCTTATCGCTGCTCCCCGCTGGCTGCACAGCCTCTTGACACGCACGCCGAATGGTCCCATGGCGACACGCTGGTGGATGAGCCGGAGCGGAGATGAAGAGAGGTTGCTCGCCGCTGCTGAATCCTTGTCGCGCCGGAGCTTGTCGCCACCAGCCTTCCCGCAAGCTTTTCTTGCCGGGTCTTGTCCTCTCGCGTGCCTTGAGTGGACTTCCGCAAGCTCCTCTTGCCGTGGCCTTGTCTTCTTGGTTAAATACTTTGTTCTTGAATGGCTCCAAAGGAACCACGGAGGATCTTGGCGGTCACTAGGCAAGCCTTGCCGCTGGTGTCAAGAATCGCCCGTGCACGAAGTTCGGGATACTAGGGTACCCTACTCTAGTACACCGACAGATCCTCGCCCGGGCCACACACGGCGCCGAGCTCATGGGCCAGGCCCAAAATAAAGGCGCTGGCATGCGCGCCCAGATCACGCCATTACTCGCTCCGACCCACCACGCCCCCACTTAACAGCACGACGAGCGTGGCGCCGTGGGAGAGATCGTGGGGCTTTTAATTGGAAAAAAAAGCGAACGTCCGCCTCTCCCTCCTTATAAGCAGGGGAAACAGGGCAGGTCGCCCACCTCGCCATTGCTGTCACATCTCAAAACCACCGCCGCTCCCTCCCTCCTTCTCGAAGTCTCAAGAGAGCGACGCTCGCCCCCATCGCCACCAACGCATCAACGCCGCCGCCTCCTCCACCACCTCCACCATGGCTCAAAGCCGACAAGGGAAGGGTGTGAAGTCGGCCGAGGCGCAGCGGCAAGGGCGCCGCGAAGGAGCGGGCCACCTTCGACCCTTCAGCTTGACGCAAAGGAGCTGCGGAGGGTACTACCTCTTCGGTCGACGGAGACAGGCGCACTCAGCGCAGACGAGGGTGATCTCCGCCGCAGATCCGAGAAGGTTTCGTCGGTACCCTTCTTCGCTCTTCTTCTCGCGGGCTCTGCCCGCCTTTTCCGAATTCTTTTGCGACATCATGAACACCTACGGTCTCCGCCTCCTTGATTTCACCCCCAACGTTGTCTCGACCATGGCAGTTTTCGCACACCTTTTGAAAACTTTGTCGGAGTCCACCCAAACGTAGCCCTCTTCCGCCACTTCTTCATGCCCCGCTGAGAGAGGAGAGCCGCTGTCGGAGGGATTGCTTGGATCTCTGTGGATCGGCAAGAAAGAAGCATATCCGAAGGAGAGCTCCGTGAGCAAGTGGGAGGAGTGGAGAGCCGATTGGTGTTGGATCATTGAGGAGAACCCGCAGCCTTCACCGCCCAGCGCCAAAATCCCATAGTGCGCGGCAACGATTGGAGCAACTTGGCGCCGGAGGATGCTAGGTTGAAGATTGCTGTGACCCGGATCTTGCACCTCGTGCATGCCGGACTTCATCGAGGCGCTGTTGGCTGATTTCCTTCGCCGCCAGACGCTTCCCTTGCAGGAGAGGAGGAGACCTGCTTGGGAGTTCCAAAATGCGGCGGACATCATGAGGCTGCGCCGGGCCTCAACTGGAATTTCACCGTATTGAGCTGGATGCGGCGCTGCTGGAGCTGTTCAAGCACGCACCCAGATCACCCCGAGTGGTTCATGTTGCCGAGGGGTCGCCCTTTGTGCAACAACTCTTCGCTGACCGCATCCGCGGCGATGATGCCGTTGCCAGCGATTCCCATGGGATCGCTCCAACTTGGCAAGAAACCCGCCGACGACGTCGACATGCAGTTCTTCGACAGCTTGGAAGAAGTGCCGATTCATGCCGACGAAGCGAAGTGGCTCACCCGCGACACCACCGACGCCGAAGCTGCAGCGACGCCACCAGCCGGAGGAGGCGGCGGAAGCCGCACTGGTGAATTCGGGTTCACCGTGGAGGAGGCGGAGGCAGCAGAGGCGGCAAGCCTTGCCGATCGAGAGGAGCTTGCCGGCGCGGAGGAGCAGGCCGAGCCTGAAGCTGAGCCGGACGAGCCTGCCGGGGGCGCCTCCCCTCCACCTTCAGGTAGCTTGCTGCAGGAGGAGCCCATAGCTCCACCAACAAGGCGCCTCCGCAAGACCGGGGAAGTGGCGGGGCGGCAGACGGGCCAACAGCCGTCTCGCCGTGCGACGCGCTCCACCGCGGCAAGCACTGTTGCCGCGGGAGCGCCTCACGCCGCCATAGCAACGGGAGCGGGGCCATCTGGGACCACGGCCCCTGCCCCCGCCAAGCGTCCGAGGGAGCCTACTTTTCCAGCTCGTCGCACCGAGGCGGAGCGAATTGATTTCTCCGCCAGCCCGAGGAAGAAGAAGAGTAAGATCTTGTCGCTGTTATTTGTAATTCTTCAATTTGCTGCTTTGTCTTGTATCTGATTTGTTTCATTCTGAACTCTTTCCTTTTTCAGGACGCTGGCTCAAAGAGCGTCGAAGAGAGCCAAGACCCCGGTGGTTGTCATCGGCGATCCCCGTGGGCGTGGAGGCGCGTCTGAGACTCCCTTGCCGGACCCGCAACCCTTCCTCGTGAGCAGCCCCAAAGACAGCCCCCGCCTTAAGTATTTGGTTTATTTCTTACGGTTAGGTATGCATGGGTGCTCCTCCTTTTCCGATATCCGACTTGTTGATTTGTGTAGGAGCAGAGCAGCCTTATCAGAGGGCCGGAAGTCGCCTCAAATTCCGTCCGCTTCAACTACGCCGCCAAGGGAGAATTCTCCGCAAGGAGCGCCTCCGGCAAGGGATGCCCTCCGACGAGGGATACTTCTCCGCCAAGGACATCACCAAAGGATCCTCCGGTGGTCGAGACCATGGCTGCAGACCCCATCGCAGTAATCTTCTTGCGTGACAATTTCCCTTGGGTTCTTTTTCTTCTGTTTTCCTTTTCAACATTTGCTTGATCGTTTTTTCTTTTTCGATCGATCGCCGATCCATCTCGCCGCAGAGATGATGGAGACCGAGGTCGCCGGGCGAGGAGGACGCGCGGCAACACTGACGACGTCGCCACCATGGAGGAAGAGACTGGCGCCGATGGATCAGCCGGCGAGGAGGCTGCCAAGGCTGCCGCCGCAAAGGCTGGCGAGGGGTCGGACGGCCGCACTGACGACCCTGAGGCCGCAGGAGCGTCAGGCGCTACGCCGACCGCCGATCCCTCCGCCACTGGTGCAGCGTCAGGCTCCGAAGAGCCCCAGCCCGGCGCCTATGTGAAGGCCGGCGACGGCGTCTTCATCAAGCTCCCATGGGCATCGAGCTCCAGGGCGCCGGTCGAGGGAGAGACCTTCGACGAAGAGCTGCTCGCCTCTACTGGGCTGTCACTGGTTGACACGCCAAGCAGCAGCAGTGGCGAGTCTGAGGAGGAGCAGCTGCTGAAGAAGCTGCTGTCGCTCTACCGCGCCCGACAAGCCAAACTGGAGTCCCGGGAAGCACTTGTCGCGAGGGCGGGAGCTGACATGGAGAAGCGCGCAGAAGAGCTCCGACGCGCCAACCAAGAAGCCCTCTGGGACGTAGCAGAAGCGCGGGAGCAACTCTCCGAAGAGCGCACAGCCTTCATCCTTGAGAAGGCTGAAGTTGAGGAGCAGCAAAGGCTTGCCGGCGAGAAGCTATCTGCGCAAGAAGGCGAGCTGGCGCAGCGGAAGATCAATCTTGACAGCTATGAGGAAGAGCTCGCCGCACGCGAGCAATCACTTGGCGGGGCTCTCCAGGAAGCAAAGGACGCTGCCGCAGCTGCCGAAGCCGCCAAGAAGGAGTTGGAAACAAAAGTGACGCAGCTGGAGGCCAGTCTGCAGAAGAGCGGCGAGGAGCTCGCTGCGCTGAAGCACGAGCGCGAGAAGGACGCCTACACTCTTGGCGAGTTGCAGGGCCGTCTCGCTGAGAAGATCAAAGAGCTCGACGCCGCCAAGGACTCCAAGGCAGATCTTGAGCTGAAGCTGACCACCTTGATGGAGACGTTGGACGGCGCCAAGGAGCGGGAAGCGGGTCTGTTGGAGAATATCAAGGCCAACGAGGAGCTGCTGGCGAATGCCACGACCGCCCATAACACCTTCGAGAGAACGTGATGCACCGGACCGAGGGTCTTGTAATACGGCCGCGCCATCGACAAGGAGCCGATGGAGCCGGGATGGTGGATCTCGGTACTCCACCGACGAGCATCTCCAACCCAGCGCCAAGCTCAGCTCGTTCTTCAAGGGCGTGTTGGCGGCTCTCCAATGCTCCGGAAGAGATCCCAAAGCAGCTGGTCGACGAGTCGCGCCAAATCTGTGCAGGGCTCTTCGAAGGTGCCGATGAAGGTGGCCTTCCGCAATCCTGTGTTAGCTTCGCCAACGCCCTCAAATCCTCGCCGACCGCCGACGTCGAAGCGCTCAAGGCCCTTGTCGCACCCATTGTGGACAGGGTGAGCGGAGTCAATAGGGTTGATGGCGACCGCGTGGACTAGGCCGCCGAATTTATCTTTCCCTTGTCGCTGTTGATCCTGTTTAGGAGAACAATTTATTAGATCCACGACAAGTTATTTTTGTAATATACTCTATCTTAGGCAACGATTGCAATGTTATTTCCTTTACTCGATTCTTTCCTTTGTATGTTTGTGCCCTACGCTTTTAGGGAACTTGTCGGCACGGGCACCTTTGTCATGAAGCGCCGAAAAGTGAACGTCAAGATCTTGATGGCGGTGCCGCCTCCGACAAGCAACCTTGTCGCAACTGGTTGCAGCTCACTTAAGTTGTTGAGCGGACTCGAAACAAAGTAAGGGCGCAACCAGCTACGAGTTGGTTCCTCCGCGCACAGGTTTTCCATACAAAGTACTATCGTTTGAGGAAGATAACTTAAAAATTTAAAACAGACTGCTCAAACTTTGGCAACTTAGCTTTTCTGTCGTTTGCTTCCCGGCAAGGCGATACTTCCTCGAGCGACACTTGGTGGCCCACACCATTATCTTCTCCTCCCCGGCTAACTTGTGGGTGGATGAACCTTCCTTTCTTTGAGAAAGAGAAAGAAGAGAAAATAAAGTCATGGAGGCTAGTGGCTCGTTATTGCTTACCGAGTGTCGATGCTGCACAAAGCGTCAGACAAAGCATGCAACAAAATCATGAAAGCATGAAATTGACAAGTTGCGCGCAACACATGAGCTTTACTGATGCACGGGGTCTGCGCCCGGCTTTGTACAAAGGATTACATGCAACATCGGCAAGACTTGTACAAAAGGTGGTTGCGGAACAGGTTCCGCAACCGCGCTTCTATGGGTAAAACTTACGAAGATGCTCAATGTTCCAGAGTTGCTCACCGGAATGCCATCTTCGGTCTCGTGGCGACAGCGCCAGCCTAGTGACTCGTTTCACCCGATAAGGGCCTTCCCACTTTGGCGCCAACTTGTTGGAATTCTTGGCGGATTGAATGCGCCAAGAACAAGGTCGCCTTCCTCGAAACTTCCGCACTAACTTTGCGGCTATGGTAGCGGCGCAAAGCTTGCTGGTAACGAGCAGCTCGTCACAATGCTCGAAGACGGTCCTCCTCAAGGAGCAGCGCGTCATCTTGTCGCAGCTGCTCTTGCTCAAGCTCATCATAAGCGAGTACTCGAGGTGACCCGTGTACGAGTTCCGTGGGGAGAACTGCCTCTGCTCCATAGACTAGAGCGAAAGGTGTCTGGCCGGTGGCTCGATTTGGCGTCGTCTGATCGACCAAAGAACCACCGCAACTCCTCAATCCAGTTTCTTCCGCACTTGTGCAGCTCGTCGAAAGTTCTGGTCTTGAGTCCTTGCAGCACTTCAGCGTTTGCCCTTTCGCTTGACCGTTGCTCCTCGGATGAGCAATGAATAAAGCAGATCTTGGCGCCAAGATCTTGGACGACAGCATGAAGGTGCGACTCATGAATTGTGTGCCGTTGTCGGTGATGATCCTGTAAGGAATCCCAAAACGGCAAACAATTGACCAAGAACTTGATCGCCGATCGTGCTGTCACCTTCCTCATCGCTTCCACTTCCGCCACTTTGTGAACTTGTCGATTGCAACGCATAAGTACTCAAAGCCCCGACAGCTCGGGAAAGGGGCCGAGGATGTCGAGCCCCGCATCAAAAATGGCCAGGATAAAGGGATCGTCCGAGAGCTTGAGCTGGCTGGTGTATCGCTAGAATGGAACCGCACGCTTCACACTTGGTTACTTGTGCAGTTGCATCCTGAAGGGCTGTCGGCCAGAAGAAACCTTGCCGGAAAGCTTTGCCGGCAAGTCCTCTTGTGCCAATGTGGTGACCACATATGCCTCCATGTATTTCTGCCAACAGCTTCTGTCCATCTTCCCGGTGAATACACTTCAATTTCACACCGTTGAGTCTTCTTCTGTACAGCGTGCTATCGACAAACTGGTACATACTTGACTGCCGGGCTACTCTCTCCGCTTCTTCTTACTTTTCGGGAAGTTCTCCTGTTTGAAGGAAATGGACAATCTGCTGTGCCCATGCTGGAGCTTGCGGCTCGACAACAAGGACTAAAGGCACATCTGCTGCTGCGGGAACATCCGCTTCGACGGCAAGAACTCGCGGCTCGCCGAGCTTGATGTTCCCGCAAGCTTGCCGAGCAAAACTTGTCGGAGCGCCTCGCTTCAACGAAACAAACCTTGGGGCTTGTCGAGCAGCATCGCTCCTCAAGACTCTTGGTGTTGATCACGGGACCTTCACGGCGGCTTCGGGTAGCTCTGCGGAAAATAGTCACCGTAAATCAACTTCCTCTTCTTATTCTGTCCATTGATGGTGTTACAGTTGGTTGAGTCAGCTTGAGCACAAAAATCCCTGGTTCCATTGTGTAACTTGAGGCGGCGACTTTGACAAAGCCATCAAGAATGTCATTCGAGCTCTTGGAACATGTTCCATTTGCAGGCCTTCAAAGTGTTCTTCTAGCTTCTCACTTCATCGACGAGGCTTCCATCAACGGACTCGATAATCTTTGTTCACTTGGCGTACGACAAGCTGCGAGTCACCCCTGACAATGAGCTTCTTGATCCTACTGCTGCTTGTCTGATTACCTTGTGTTCTTGCTAGGGAGCAATGAGAGCTACAAAACCTAGCTTGAGTGTCTCTAGTCTCGAATGAGTCGAATGAGCCGAACCCCTTCTACGATGCGCATGGGCCTCCTTTTATAGGCTCAAAGGGGTCACTACAGGTGGCAACATAGATGAGGGTACAAATGGAAAAACAGTAGTTGGTACACCGACTTGTACAGTGTACAGTGTACTCTACCTAACTTTGACGGCAAGGGACAAAAACATTAAATGTCCGTCCCTGTCGCCTAAACAAAGGCAACAGGACCGTCAGTGCGCCACCGCTTGCCACGATGGTAAGCTCGTCGGCGCCGCTTATCGCTGCTCCCCGCCGGCTGCACTGACCTCTTGACACGCACGCCGAATGGCCCCATGGTGACACGTTGGTGGATGAGCTGGAGCGGAGATGAGAGAGGTTACTGCGCTGCAAGCGCCTTTGTCATGCTGAATCCTTGTCGCTCGGGAGCTTGTCGCTCACCAAGCCTTCCCGCAAGCTCTTCTTGCCGGGTCTTGTCCTCTGCGTGCCTTGAGTATTCTTCCCGCAAGCTCCTCTTGCCGGGCCTTGTCTTCTTGGTTAAATACTTTGTTCTTGAATGGCTCTAAAGGAACCACGGAGGATCTTGGCGGTCACTAGGCAAGCCTTGCCGCTGGTGTCTGAACTGCCTGCACGCGAGTTCGGGATACTAGGGTACCCCTACTCTAGTACACCGACAGTATTTGTTCTGACTAATTGATCACTATTTAAGCAACCAATTGTGATTTGATTTTCTGACTCCGTTCCTAGGCAGTAACAAATTCTATTTACCAATTTATGCACACTATATATTCTTCTGCCATGTTCTGAATAAATAATACCTTTCCACCTTTTAAGCAGGATATGTTGGATGCATAGTGAATGATCTGTATGTTACTAAGCGTACCAAATTTCACTGGAAGGACTTGAAGCATGTCATAAACTTTGTTGATAATCTGACAGAGATAGCACCGCGTATGAACGCTGGATTTTGGATGGGATTAATTATACTTATGGTGCACACGTTGAACAAGACCAATTGTGTGCACAAAACGCTGGTAAAAAGTCTTATTTTAATCTTGATGCTCATAAACTATATATATATCTTCAACGATATGTTACAATTGGTTATTATTCTACATTTCAACAGAAATTGCCCACTGTTGCAGTTCCTGGATCGATTTCCCGGCGTGGTCGAATTACACTTGTTCCTGCTAATAACGCCAAAGTGATTGCAAGGTACTGCATTTCCTGCAGAAATGGAACCATTCAAATTAACAAGTTCTCGCTTGTCATGGCAATGGATCCATATTGGAAAATTGGAGACACTGTTCTACTCATGCTCTACCAAGGCATAGGAGGGCTCTTGCTTTTCATTGACGAGATGCTGAGTCGTCGTGATCAAGCTGCTTCCAGCGGATAGTTGTGGTTGTTGGCCCTCAACCTCTTAAAATGTGCCAGCTGTTACTATGTTAAGCACGTAGATATGGACCATATGGTTGTTGGCCCTCGGCCTCCTAAAATGTGATAGTTATTACTATGTTAAGTATGTAGATATGGACCATATGGTCGTCCAAACGGTGTTACGAAGATCCTCCTTTTGTCGAATAGTGTAACCACTATATATATGTTACTTAAATGTTGTTAGCCAAGTTCTTAAATTTTCATGGAAAGTATTAGTATCGTACACAGTAAATTGAGTTTAAGCGTGTGCCCGACGTCCAGAAGGCATTTGCATATTAACTATCCATATTGCAAATTCACACACATGTTAATGTAAGGAAACGTATGTGTAACTTACTAATCATTGCAGACGCATCGTGTGCGATACTCATAGCCACCGCAAGCAACTAGTTTGCATTTTTCGAAGTTTTTTGTACACAGAGAATCGCACACGAACTAACTGTATTAACCGTCTATGTTGTAATTTCTCAATGCAAATAGTTCATCCGAGTCGGCTGTTTGCCACGTATCACACACATCTTGTTTACACGACTCATTTGTATTCTTTTGGCTCATCGCAAACAGTTCATCCATGTGAACTGTATGCCGCATATCAGACACATCTTGTTAAGTTGAACCGTTTCTGTTGTGTTCCCTAATCGAAAACAGTTCGTCCGAGTGAACTGTATGCCGTATATCACACACACCTTGATCTGGCTAACCGTTTCTATTGCACACCCTAAAAGCAAACAGTTCATCGGAGCGAACTGTATGCTGTATATCGTAGACACATTGATATGGCTGCCTGTTTCTGTTGTTCTACCTCATCGCAAATAGTTCGAATGGATTAACCGTGTGCCCTGCATCGCACACGCAACTAAAATATGAATCGTGTTTGATGGCTCCGCCATCGCAAATGTTTTGCACCTTTTTTGACAGTTTTTTTACACCATTGTTGGCACCGGCGGCACCGGCGACTCAGATCTGCGGCTGGGACGGTGGCGGCGACTGAGATGTGCGGCTGCAACACTCCCCTACAGCGGCAAGAGGCGGCAGGCGCACTCCCCGGTGGCGGCAGCTGCTTCTCCCTTTCTTCTTCGTCTCCATCCAGCCCTCCTCATCTCCGCCATGTCTCCCCCGACCTCGAAGCTGGTAAGCTACCCCCTCCGCCTCCACCTCCTTTGTTATGTGTTAGCTCATTCAATAGGAGTGTTTAGGGTCGATAGCGCCATCGCTGACCGCATCATGGATGCCGCGTAGGTTGTGGATGAACGGACAATGCTTCTAGTTCAGGCAGCATCGCTGATAGCTACGGTTCAGGCATGGATCCTGTTGGTCCATAAGAGAGCTGTTCATCGGAATGAGAGACCTCACATCCAGTATGGTCCAATGCTAATCTGGGATCAAGAGAGGATAGCGAATCTGAACTACATCTACAACTGCAACGACACATAGGCTCTATGGATGCTTCGAATGAAAAGAGCACCTTTCGCCAGGCTTGTGTAGACGTTTAGGAGCAGGGGGCTGCTAGAAGATAGCATCCACACCACTATGGAGGATAAAGTCTCCATGTTCCTCCATGTTGTTGGTCATAACCAGAGGTTCAGGGTTGTACGCAACACCTTCATGAGATCAATGGAGACCATCTCTGGGTACTTGAAGCAAGTGTTGTATGCTGTTGGGGAGCTTAGAGGAGAGATGATCAGCTCACCAAGTGGCCGGACTCCTACCAAGATTCATACTAGCTCAAGATTGTATCCATACTTCAAGATGAGCACTTGATATGTTCTTGTAGTTCATGCCTTGATATGTTGTTATTGTTCTATAGTAGACTAACAACATATTGTAATGCCATTCCAGGATTGCATTGGAGCAATAGATGGTACTCATGTCACTGCCAGAGTGCTGAGGTCACAAGCTGCAGCATATAGAGGGAGGAAGCACCACACAACCCAGAATGTGCTAGCTGTTGTTGACTTTGATCTGAAGTTCACATATGTGTTGGCTGGCTGGGAAGGATCAGCACATGATGCTAACATTCTCAGTGACAGCATGAGTCGTCATGATGGCATCAACATCCCCGATGGCAAGTTCTACCTTGGAGATGCTGGCTATGCATGTCATCTAAGTGTTCTTCCACCCTTCAGAAAAACCAGGTATCATCTGAACGAGTTTGCTGGTAGGAACTATCCTAGGACTCCTCATGAACTGTCCAATCTCAGAGACTCCAGCCTTAGAGTGACTATTGAGAGGGCCTTTGGTGCTCTAAAGAACAGGTTTAAGATCCTGGATCAGAAGCCATTCCACCCTTACCCTACCCAGGTGAAGCTTGTTCTTGCATGTTGCATCATTCACAACTGGATCCTGCAATGGGGGGTTGATGAATTTGTACCAGAGGAGGAAGATGTAACTCCTGATGAGGTGCTCAGCTCCGGCCATGGTGTGGAGGCGTTCAACAACGAAGCATGGAAGAACAAAAGGTTGGAGTGGGATCAAGCAATGTGGGATAACAGAGGTCAGACAAGGATCTGAAGCCGAAGAACAAGAGGAAGAAGAAGAAAGAGGGAGCAGCAAAAGCGAGGAAGAGGAAGCAGCACATAAGTAGCAGAGGAAGAGGAAGCACCTAGTTAGCATCATTAAGCCATCCTTATTCAACCATGTTGGCTCTTAATAACTTGTACTGTCATTTCCTAGTAGGTAGGACAAATTGTCAATTGTTTCCTAGCTAGGACAAAACAATGTTCAGTGTGTGTGATAAGATCACCACTAGTGAGAAGTAATGGAAATATGCCCTAGAGGTAATAATAAAGTTGTTATTATTATATTTCCTTATTCATGATAAAGGTTTATTATTCATGCTAAATTTGTATTGGTCTGAAACATAAATACATGTGTGGATACATAAACAAATACTGTGTCCCTAGTGAGCCTCTACTAGACTAGCTCGTTGATCAAAGATGGTTAAGGTTTCCTAAACATGGACATGTGTTGTCACTTGATAACGAGATCACATCATTAGGAGAATGATGTGATGGACAAGACCCATCCGTTAGCTTAGCATATGATCGTTCAGTTTATTGTTACTGCTTTCTTAATGTAGAATACATATTCCTTCGACCATGAGATCATGCAACTCCCAGATACCGGAGGAATACCTTGTGTGCTATCAAATGTCACAACGTAACCGAGTGATCATAAAGATGCTCTACAGGTATCTCCAAAGGTGTCTGTTGAGTTGCCATGGATCGATATTGGGATTTGTCACTCCGTGTATCGGAGAGGTATCTCTGGGCCCTCTCGGTAATACACATCACAAGAAGCTTGCAAGAAAAGTGACTAAGGAGTTAGTTACGAGATGATATATTATGGAACAAGTAAAGAGACTTTCCGGTAATGAGATTGAACTAGGTATGAAGATACCGACGATCGAATCTCGGGCAAGTAACAAACCAATAGACAAAGGGAATTACATATGTTGCCATAAAGGTTCAACCGATAAAGATCTTCACAGAATATGTAGGAACCAATATAGGCATCCAGTTATCGCTATTGGTTATTGTCTAGAGAGGTGTCTCAATCATGTCTACATCATTCTCGAATCCATAGGGTCTGCACGCTTAACGTTCGTTGATGGTATAGTATTATATGAATTATGTGAGTTGATGACTGAATGTTGTTCGGTGTCCCGGATGAGATCACGGACATGAAAAGGAGCTCCAGAATGGTCCAGAGGTAAAGATTGATATATAGTACAATGCTATTTGGTCACCAAAAAGGTTTCAGAATGTATCAGGTAGTCATCGGATCACCGGAAGGGGTTCCGGGAGGCCCCGGGAGGTTATTGGGCCATATAGGCCAAAACAGGGGAGCACACCAGCCCACAACGTGCTGGCGCACCCCCACCTCTAGGCCGCCAGCCCTAGAGAAGGAAAGGGGGAGGGCTAGTGATCGCTCTCTGACTATGGCGCCAGGAAAGCTCCTTTCTGCTAGGACTACGTCTGTATTTCCCCAAAGAGGAAGGGATGATGCAGCACAACGACGGTAGGTATTTCCCTCAGTGATGAAACCAAGGTTATCGAACCAGTAGGAGAACCAAGCAACACAACATAAACAACACCTGCACATAAAGAACAAATCCTCGCAACCCGACATGTTAAAGGGGTTGTCAATCCCTTTCGGGTAGATTGAAATAATAGATCGCTAATAAAATAAAGTGCATCAAAGTATTTTTTTTGTGTTTTTTGGTTTAATAGATCTGAATAAAAATGCAAAGGAAAAGTAGATCGCAAGCAAATATATGTGAAAGAAGACCCGGGGGCCGTAGGTTTCACTAGTGGCTTCTCTCGAGAAAAATAGCAAACGGTGGGTAAACAAATTACTGTTGGGAAATTGATAGAACTTCAAATAATTATGACGATATCCAGGCAATGTAGGCATCCCGTCCAAGATTAGTAGACCGACTCCTGCCTGCATCTACTACTATTACTCCACGCATCGACCGCTATCCAGCATGCATCTAGTGTATTAAGTTCATGGAAAACGGAGTAATGCAATAAGAACAATGACATGATGTAGACAAGATCAGTTTATCTATTGCGTAGATATATATCCCATCTTTTTATCCTTAGTAGCAATGATACATGCGTGTCATTTCCCTTTCTGTCATTGGGATCAAGCACCGTAAGATTGAACCCACTACCGGGCACCTCTTCCCATTGCAAGATAAATAGATAAAGGTGGTGAACCCCATCCGAGATGGTGTCTAGATTGGATCTGGTGGTTCTGGACTCTGTGGCTGCTGGATGAATATTTCGTCGACTCCCCTAGGGTTATGGGATTTTTGGGGTATTTATAGAGCAAAGAGGCGGTTCGGTGGGCACCCGAGGTGGGCACAACCCACCAGGGTGCGCCTGGGCCTCCTGGCGCGCCCTGGTGGGTTGTCCCCTCCTCGGGACTCCCCCTAGGTGCAACCAGGGCCCAACATCATTCTTCTGGTCCATAAAAAATCATCGTGGAGTTTCGTGGCATTTGGACTGCATCTGATATTGATTTCCTACGATGTACAAAACATGGAAAAAACAACAACTAGCACATGGCACTATGTCAATAGGTTAGTACAAAAAATGATATAAAATGACTATAAAATGATTATAAAACATCTAAGATTGAGAACAAAACAGCATGGAACAATAAAAAATTATAAATACGTTGGAGACGTATCAGCTAGCCCCTCCTACTTCCCCTCCTCATGGGAGAAAGGAAGGGGGGCGCCGCCCATCCTGCCTTCCCCACGCGCGCCTAAGAAGGAAGGGGAGCGTGGCTAGGGAAGGGGCCAAGGGTGGCCGCCAGCCCCCTTGGGGTTGCCCTAGGCTGCCTCCCCACCTCCCCCCACAAATATATATGTGTGGAGGGAGAGAGGCAACACACACCATGATCCTGAAGCCGTGTGCGGTGCCCCTCTCCCTCTAGTTCAACCTCGTTCATATTTTTGTTGTGCTTGGCAAAGCTCTATGGAGATAACTGCATCACCACCGTCACCACACCATCGTGCTGGCAGAACTCGTCTACTACATCGTCTGGCTTGCTAGATCAAGAAGGCGAGGACGTTGCTACCTCTTGAGCTTGCGTTGGTTTTTTCCTTGAAAAGGAAAGGGTGATGCAGCAAAGTAGAGTAAGTATTTCCCTCAGTTTGAGAACCAAGGTATCAATCCAGTAGGAGACAACGCACAAGTCACCGAATACCTGCACAAACAATCAACAACTTTCACCCAACGTGATAAAGGGGTTGTCAATCCCTTCACGGTTACTTGCAAAAGTGAGATCTGATAGAGATAGATAAACGGTAAAGTAGTATTTTTGGTATTTTTGGTTTATAGATCAGAAAGTAAAAGATTGCAAAATAGTAGATCGGAAACTAGTATGATGTAAAAGAGACTTAATATGATGGAAAAGAGACCCGGGGGCCATAGGTTTCACTAGTGGCTTCTCTCAAGATAGCAAATACTACGGTGGGTGAATAAATTACTGCCGAGCAAATTGATAGAAGAGCGCATAATTATGACGATATCTAAGGAAATGAGCATGAACATAGGCATCACGTCCGTGTCAAGTAGACCGAAACGATTCTGGATCTACTACTATTACTCCACACATCGACCGCTATCCAGCATGCATCTAGAGTATTAAGTTCATAAAGAACGGAGTAACGCATTAAGAAAGATGACATGATGTAGAGGAATTAACTCAAGCAATATGATGAAAACCCCATCTTTTTATCCTTGATGGCAACAATACAATACGTGCCTTGCTGCCCCTACTGTCACTAGGAAAGGACACCACAAGATTGAACCCAAAGCTAAGCACTTCTTCCATTGCAAGAAAAACCAATCTAGTAGGCCAAACTAAACCGATAATTCGAAGAGGCTTGCAAAGATATCAAATCATGCATATAAGAATTCAGATAAGACTCAAATAATATTCGCAGATAATCTGATCATAAATCCACAATTCATTGGATCTAGGCAAATACACCGCAAAAGAATATTACATCGAATAGATCTCCAAGAACATCGAGGAGAACATGGTATTGAGAATCAAAGAGAGAGAAGAAGCCATCTAGCTACTAGCTATGGACCCGTAGGTCTGTGGTAAACTACTCACGCTTCATCGGAGAGGCAATGGTGTTGATGTAGAAGCTCTCCGTGATCGAATCCCCCTCCAGCAGGACGCATGAAAAGGTTCATAGATGGGATCTCATAGGTACAGAAGGTTGCGGCGGTGGAAAAGTGGTTTCGTGGCTCCCCTTGATGTTTTCAGGGTATAAGAGTATATATAGGCGAAGGAACTAGGTCAGGAGACCCATGAGGGGCCCAAGAGGCAGGGGCGCGCCCTACCTCTGGGCGCGCCCTCCACCTTCGTGGCCGCCTTGTTGCGTCTCCGACTTCATATCCAAGTCTCCTGATTTGCTTCTGGTCCAAGAAAGATCATCGTGAAAGTTTCATTCCGTTTTGACTCCGCTTCGTATTCCTTTTCTGCGAAACTCTAAAACAGGCAAAAAACTGGCACTGGGCTCTAGGTTAATAGGTTAGTCCCAAAAATAATATAAAATAGCATATAAATACCTATTAAACATCCAAAATAGATAATATAATAGCATGGAACAATCAAAAATTATAGATACGTTGGAGACATATCAGACGTCATCGAGCTGAAAGTGTGCTGAACGCGGAGGTGCCGTACGTTCGGTACTTGATGGGGTGAATCGCGAAGGTGTACGACTACATCAACCACGTTGATAAATGCTTCCGCTTAACGGTCTACGAGGGTACGTAGACACACTCACCCATCTCGTAGCTATGCATCTCCATGGACAGATCTTGCATGTGCGTAGAAAGTTTTTTGTTTTCCATGCAACGTTCCCCAACAGGGGCATCATGAGACAAGTCTATGTGTAGACGATATGCACGAGTAGAACACAAAGAAGTTGTTGGCGGTGATGGTCATACTGCTTACGACCAAAGTCTTATTTTGATTCGGCGGTATTGTGGGATGAAGCGGCCTAGACCAACCTTACGTGTCCACGCACATGAGACCAGTTCCACCGACTGACATGCAACTTGTCTGGTGGGTGTATGTTTCTCCTACTTTAGTTGAATCAAATTTGACTATGGCCGGTCCTTGAAGAAGGTTAAAATAGCAAACTTGATAATCACCGTTGTGGTCTTGCGTAGGCAAGAACGGTTCTTGCTAGTTGCCCGTAGCAGCCACGTAAAACTTGTAACAACAAAGTAGAGGACGTCTAACTTGTTTTTGCAGCATATGTTGTGATGTGATATGGTCAAGACGTGATGTGATATATGTTGTTGTATGAGATGATCATGTTTTGTAATATTGACAACCGGTAGGAGCCTTAGAGTTGTCTCTTAATTATTGTATGAAATGCTAGCGCCATGTAATTGCTTTACTTTATCACTATGCCTTAGCAATAGTTGTAGAAGCAATAGTTGGTGAGATGACCCGGCGCAACGATGGAGATCAAGGTGTCGAGCTAGTGACAATGGAGATCATGACGATTCTTTGGAGATGGAGATAAAAAGCACAAGATGATGATGACCATATCATGTCACATATTTTGATTGCATGTGATGTTTATCCTTTATGCATCTTATTTTGCTTAGAATGACGGTAGCATTATAAGATGATCCCTTCATTCTGTTTGTTCTCCCGGAGTACGCACCGTTGCTAAAGTTCGTCGTTTCGAAGCACCTCGTGATGATCGGGTGTGATAGACTCTACGTTCACATACAACGGGTGTAAGCCAGTTTTGCACAAGCAGAATACTTGGGTTAAACTTGACGAGCCTAGCATGTACAGACATGGTCTCGGAACACTGGACACCGAGAGGTCGAACGTGAGTCATATAGTAGATATGATCAACATAGAGATGTTCACCATTGATGACTATCCCATCTCACGTGATGATCAGACATGGGTTAGTTGATTTGGATCATGTATCACTTAGATAACTTGAGGGATGTTAATTTAAGTGGGAGTTCATTAGTAATTTGATTAATTGAACTTGATTTATAATGAACTTAGTCTTAATAGTTTTTGTATATCCATGTTGTAGATCAATGGCACGTGCTACCGTTCCCCTGAATTTTAATGTGTTCCTAGAAAAAGCTAAGCTAAAAGATAATGGTAGCAACTACACGGACTCGGTCCGTAACTTGAGGACTATCCTCATTGCTGCACAGAAGAATTAAATCCTTGATGCACTGCTAGGTGACAGACCTGTTATGAACGTCTGGTAGGCTCAATATGATGACTACTCAATAGTTCAGTGTGCCATGCTATACGGCTTAGAACCGGGACTTCAAAGAAGTTTTGAACGCCACGGAGCATATGAGATGCTCCAAGATCTGAAATTCATATTTCAAGCTAATGCTCGGGTTGATAGATATGAAGTCTCCAACAAGTTCTATAGCTGCAAGATGGAGGAGAATAGTTCTGTCAGTGAACACATACTCAAAATGTCTGGGTATCATAACCACTTGACACAGCTAGGAATTGATCTTCCAGTTGATAGTATTATTGACAGAGTTCTTCAGTCACTGCCACCAAGCTACAAAGGCTTCGCGATAAACAATAATATGCAAGGGATGATGAAAACAATTCTCAACCTCTTCGCAATGCTTAAGGCCGCGGAGGTAGAAATCAAAAAGGAGCATCAAGTGTTGATGGTTAACAAGACCACTAGTTTCAAGAAAAAGGGCAAGGGAAAGAAAGGGAACTTCAAAAAGAATGGCAAGCAAGTTGCCACTCCCATGAAGAAGCCCAAAGCTGGACGCAAGCCTGAAACCGAGTGTTTCTACTGCAAAGGGAATGATCACTGGAAGCAGAACTGCCCCAAATACTTGGCGGATAAGAAGGATGGCAAAGTGAACAAAGGTATTGATACGTCTCCAATGTATCTATAATTTATGAATCATTCATGCTATTTTATTATCTGTTTTGAATGATTATGGGCTTTATTATACACTTTTATATTACTTTTGGGACTAACCTATTAACCGAAGGCCCAGCCCATATTGCTGTTTTATTGCCTGTTTCAGTATTTCGAAGAAAAGGAATATCAAACGGAGTCCAAACAGAATGAAACCTTCGGCGGCGTTATTTTGGGAAGAATATGATCCTGGAGACTTGGAGTTCACGTCAGAAGATCCCCGAGGACCCACGAGATAGGAGGGCACGCCCCCCTACTTGGCGCGCCCCCTGTCTCGTGGGCCCCTCGAGCACCCCCCGACCGACTTCTTTCGCCCATATAGTCCCACGTACCCAAAAACATCCACGGAGAAGATAGATCGAGATTTCCGCCGCCGCAAGCCTCTGTAGCCACCAAAAATCTCTCGGGAGTCTGTTCCGGCACCCTGCCGGAGGGGGAACCCATCACCGGTGGCCATCTTCATCATCTCGGCGCTCTCCATGACGAGGAGGGAGTAGTTCACCCTCGGGGCTGAGGGTATGTACCAGTAGCTATGTGTTTGATCTCTCTCTCTCGTGTTCTCTCTCGTGTTCCCTCTATGGCACGATCTTGATGTATCGCGAGTTTTGCTATTATAGTTGGATCTTATGATGTTTCTCCCCCTCTACTCTCTTGTGATGAATTGAGTTTCCCCTTTGAAGTTATCTTATCGGATTGAATCTTTATTTGAGAACACTTGATGTATGTCTTTCCGTGCTTATCTGTGGTGACAATGGGATTTCACGTGCCACTTGATGTATGTTTCGGTGACCAACTTGCGGGTTCCGCCAATGAACCTATGCATAGGGGTTGGCACACGTTTTCTTGACTCTCCGGTCGAAACTTTGGGGCACTCTTTGAAGAACTTTGTGTTGGTTGGATAAATCTGAGATTGTGTGATGCATATCGTATAATCATGCCCACGGATACTTGAGGTGACAATGGAGTATCTAGGTGACATTAGGGTTTTGGTTGATTTGTGTCTTAAGGTGTTATTCTAGTACGAACTCTTTAATAGATCGATCCGAAAGAATAACTTTGAGGTGGTTTCGTACCCTACCATAATCTCTACGTTTGTTCTTCGCTATTAGTGGCTTTGGAGTGACTCTTTGTTGCATGTTGAGGGATTGTTATATGATCTATCTATGTTATTATTGTTGAGAGAACTTGCACTAGTGAAAGTATGAACCCTAGGCCTTGTTTCCTATCATTGCAATACCGTTTACGTTCACTTTTACCATTAGTTACCTTGCTGTTTTTATATTTTCATATTACAAAAACCTATATCTACCATCCATATTTCACTTGTATCACCATCTCTTCGCCGAACTAGTGCACCTATACAATTTACCATTGTATTGGGTGTGTTGGGGACACAAGAGACTCTTTGTTATTTGGTTGCAGGGTTGCTTGAGAGAGACCATCTTCATCCTACTCCTCCTATGGAGTGATAAACCTTAGGTCATCCACTTGAGGGAAATTTGCTACTGTCCTACGAACCTGTGCACTTGCAGGCCCAACAACGTCTACAAGAAGAAGGTTGTGTAGTAGACATCAAGCTCTTTTCTGGCGTCGTTGCCGGGGAGGTGAGTGCTTGAAGGTATATCTTTAGATATTGCAATCGAATCTTTTTGTTTCTTGTTTTATCACTAGTTTAGTTTATAAAAGAAAATTACAAAAAAAGGACTTGAGTTTGTCTCATACGCTTCGTCTTTTTAATATCTTTCGTGAGTTTGATGGAAAGGAAAATTGTGCTCAAGTGCTAGAAGAAGAATGCTTTAAAATGCTTGGTACTAAATCTTTGAATGATGAGCATGATTGCAATGTTGTTAGTATAAAGTCCTTGAATATCCATAGTACTAATGTTGATTGCTCTAGTCATGATGAAAATATCTCTCATAAGCATGTCAACTTTTGTGGAGTGCATGTTTGTATTAACACACCAAATAAAGAAGATATATATTGCAAGAGGCATAAGTATTTAGAAACTAAGAAGTTGCAAGAAAGGCTAGATAAGAGTACAGAGAATTTAAGATATCTTTCCCGTTGTGAATTTTGCAATAAACAAGATCATTTACATCTCCAACGCAAATTGTTTCATGATCGGATAGTGTCCAAAAATTGTGATGATTTGATTTCCCTTTCTCATTACAATGAACTTAGATTGCTTTTGGGTTGTGAAGAGTTGAAACTTTTAACTAAGCCTATTCCAAAATTTAATCTTAAGCATTTTCTTGATATTGATCTAGAAAAGATTTATATGTTTTGTGCGGAGAATTGCATTGAAAATCCTTATATTGCCAATTACCTAAAGAAAAGAAAGCAAATGGAATATGATGAGAATACTAATGAAAGGGAACAGACTTCCCAATCTCCTCCTATTATTTCTTATGATGAATCAGGTAACGAGGAGGAGCTTTCTATTCAACCAATCTCAACAATAAGGAGCTCAAAGAGGAAGGTTGAACCTACACATAATGTGAAGAAGAAAAAGAAAAAGAAGGAGCAACAAAGGTAGAAAGGTATCCCTCCCAAATGATGTTGCCCCTACTACTCATTGTGACGATGATAATTGCTTTACTATTGGTGCTATCCATATTTTTAATGACGAGAGTGATTATGCTTATGATATGAAAGGGCCCAAGCTTGGGGAAGCTATGTTTGATGAGGATGAAATATTTGAGAATATATTTGCTGAAATTAATGTTTGTCCCAAGCTTGGGGATGCTATGTTTAATGAAGATGATACTTTTAGCACCCCAAGTTTTGATATGCAAAGTTGTTATGATGATAGCATGCCTCCTACCTATGATGATTATATTGATGAAAGTGGGTTCGGAAGAGTGTCAACTTTAGGAAGTAGTGATCCCACTATTTTGGAGGATGTTGAATTTTATTGTGATGAATATGAAAGTGGATTTGGAAGAGTGTCAACTTTATTTAGTGATTCCACTATCTTGGGAGAGGTTTCAATCGATTATGATGAGAACGAAGTTGCTACTTATGATGATTATTGTGATGAAACTTATGCTATAAAAAGTAGTGATGATTATATTTACAAATCTTGTCATGATTATGATTACCCTTTTCTGAACATTACTCTTTTAATGTGGAAACAATTTTAGTGTTCAAGTCTCTTATGATACTCCCAATATTCCGAATGAGAAGAATTTTGCTTATGTGGAGAGTAGTAAATTTTCTATGCTAGTAGATCATGAAAAGAATGCTTTAAGTGCTGGTTATATTGTTGAATTCATTCATTATGCTACTGAAAATTATTATGAGGGAGGAACATATGCTTGTAGGAATTGCAATGATATCAAGTTTCCTCTCTATATGCTTAAATTTTTTAAGTTATGCTTGTTTTGTCTTCCTATGCTTGTTGATTATTGTTCCCATAAGTTGTTTGCTCACAAAATCCCTATGCATAGGAAGTGGGTTAGACTTAAATGTGCTAGTCATATTCTTCATGATGCTCTCTTTATGTTTCAATTCTTATCTTTTATGTGAGCATCATTGAAATCATCATGCCTAGCTAGGGGCGTTAAACGATAGCGCTTGTTGGGAGGCAACCCAATTTTATTTTAGTTTCTTACTTTTTGCTTCTGTTTAGTAATAAATAATAAATCTAGCTTCTGGTTAGATGTGGTATTATGTTTTAATTAGTGTTTGTGCCAAGTAGAACCTTTGGGAAGACTTGAGTGAAGTCTTTATGATCATGCTGTAAAAAACAGAAACTTTAGCGCTCACGAGATTAGCTTCAACTTTTTAATGGAGAGTGATATTTAGTTGATTATTTTTGCATATGATTACTAGACAAATTCCTCAGGTCCACCAATTTATTTTAGAATTTTTGGAGTTCCATAAGTTTGTGTTAGTTACAGATTACTACAGACTGTTCTGTTTTTGACAGATTCTGTTTTCATTGTGTTGTTTGCTTATTTTGATGACTCTATGACTAGTAAAATAGTTTACAACCCATAGAGAAGTTGGAATACAGTAGGTTTAACACCAATATAAATAAAGAATGAGTTCATAACAGTACCTTGAAGTGGTGTTTTGTTTTATTTCGCTAACGGAGCTTACGAGTTTTCTGTTAAGTTTTGTGTTGTGAAGCTTTCAAGTTTTGGGTAAAGATTCGAAGGACTATGGAATAAGGAGTGGCAAGAGCCTAAGATTGGGGATTCCCAAGGCACCCCAAGGTAATATTCAAGGATAACCAAGAGCCTAAGCTTGGGGATGCCCAGGATGGCATCCCCTCCTTCGTCTTCGTTCATCGGTAACTTTACTTGGAGCTATATTTTTATTCGCCACATGATATGTGTTTTGCTTGGAGCGTCATTTTATTTTCTTAGTATTTGCTTGCTGTTATTTATAATAATGTTTTGCATCTTTAGTATCAATAAAAAAGTCAAGGATAGCCTTTGTCATGCTTATTTTGCTAGCATACATGTTGCTGTTTGAAAACAGAAAGTTTACCGCTGTTGCAAACATTCCCTAGAAAAGTCAGAGCATGATATAATGTTGAAACCTTTTGCATAATGAGCTCTGATAAATTTACTACAGTGGGAATTTTATTTCATAATTTTTGAAGTTAGGGAAGTATGAAGAATCTTGTATTCTTTACAGACTGTCCTGTTTTGGCAGATTGCTGTTATGTTTGCATTGTTTGCATATGTTTGCTTGTTTAATGGTTCTATTTGAGGATAGGAGTATTAAATATGCAGATGCATTTAGTATTAAATGTTGAATAATAATGTTAGTGATTTGTTACGGTAGAAAATGATAAGGTTTTGCATTGGTTTATACTAACCTATCTCACGAGTTCTTGTTGAGTTTGGTGTGGATGAAGCTTTTGAGAAATAGAGAAACCATGATATGAGAGGAATTAAGGAGACACAAAAGTTCAAGCTTGGGGATGCCCAAGGCACCCCAAGATAATATTTCAAGAAGTCTCAAGCATCTAATCTTGGGGATGCCCCGGTAGGCATCCCACCTTTCTTCTTCAACAAATATCGGTTAGTATCGGTTGAGCCTAAGTTTTTGCTTCTTTACATGAGTTGTGCTATCCTTGCAATGCTATTTTTTTTTGCTTGCTGTTTGAGTACAATACCAAGATCTGAAATTCTTTTATGAGAGAGAGTCTTCGCATAGTTGCATAATTATTTAGCTACGCATTGATCTTCACTTATATCTTTTTGGAGTAGTTTGTCATTTACTTGTGTGCTTCACTTATATCCTATGAGTAAATTGTTGAATGAGTTGATTGTCATAAATCTGAAATTATATATGTCACATTTGCTTATCCATGGGGAGTTATGACTTCACATCTAAGAAGTAGAGGTTGTAAATTTATTGGAGGTTAGCAAGCATTGTATTGGTCATTTGAACAATTCATGAAAGAATATTGAAGGAAGAGAGATTTCACATATAAATACACTATCCTAGACATCTTTTATAATTGGGAGCACTCATTAAGTATGACATGCTAAAGAGTTGATGTTGGACAAGGAAGACAACGTAATGGTTTATGTTTTCCGACATCTCAGTTAAAGTATATTGTCATGGATCATTCAAACATGTTGAGCTTGCCTTTCCCCCTCATGCTAGCCAAAATTCCTTGCATTAAGTAGAGATACTACTTGTGTTTCCAAATATCCTTAAACCCAGTTTTTGCCATGAGAGTCCACCATACCTACCTATGGATTGAGTAAGATCCTTCAAGTAAGTTGCCATCGGTGCAAGCAATAAAAATTGCTCTCTAAATATGCATGACTTATTAGTGCGGAGAAAATAAGCTTTGTACGAACTTGTTATGGAAGCAATAAAAGCGACGGACTGCAAAATAAAGGTCCATATACAAGGGGCAATATAAAGTGACGTTCTTTCGCATTAAGATTTTGTGTATCCAACCCTAAAAGCGCATGACAACCTCTGCTTCCCTCTGCGAAGGGCCTATCTTTTACTTTATGTCTTTTACTTTTATGCAAGAGTCAAGGTGATCTTCACCTTTCGCTTTTTCATTTTATCCTTTGGGCAAGCTCCTCGTGTTGGGAAGATCCTGATATATATATGTCCAATTGGATGTAAGTTAGCATGAACTATTATTGTTGACATCACCCAAAGGTGAATACGTTGGGAGGCAACACTATAAGCCCCTATCTTTCTCAGTGTCCGATTGAAACTCCATAACCATTAGTATTGCGTGAGTGTTAGCAATTGTAGAAGACTATATGATAGTTGAGTATGTGGAGTTTGATATTCCTGAAAATAATATGAATTGCAATTGTTTGAATGACTGAGAATGAAGTTTGCTAGTTTTCAAGAAAGTTTATGGTCTATGCTTTGACATGTGAATTGCTTGTTACTTTATCGTGAGAAGTTTTATGAGGTGAACTACTGTTATGAGATATTATCATGCTAGAAAAGGTGATTGAAATTATCATTGATCAAACTTGTGCACCTTCTAGCATTCACACTTCATAAATTCTTTCTTTTATCATTTACCTACTCGAGGGCGAGTAGGAATTAAGCTTGGGGATGCTGATACGTCTCCAACGTATCTATAATTTATGAAGCATTCATGCTATTTTATTATCTATTTTGAATGATTATGGGCTTTATTATACACTTTTATATTACTTTTGGGACTAACCTATTAATCGGAGGCCCAGCCCATATTGCTGTTTTATTGCCTGTTTCAGTATTTTGAAGAAAAGGAATATCAAACGGAGTCCAAACGGAATGAAACCTTCGGCAGCGTTATTTTTGGGAAGAATATGATCCTGGAGACTTGGAGTTCACGTCAGAAGATCCACGAGGACTCCATGAGATAGGAGCCCCCCCCCCCTGTCGGCGTTCTGGGAATGGGGGTACACAGACTTGCCTGCCTGTGGCCTGCGGCGTGGCTCAAGGGGTGGCCCACTACGGCCCATCTTCATTAGCACAAGCTCAAGACCCTCGCGTGGGGCCAAGCCTTGCAGGGCGGACGACAGGAAGCTTCCTCGAGCACGGCCTCGCCAGCTGGCTCGCGAGGAGGCGGAGAGATCAAGGCGGGTACCTCACGAGGTGCCCATGATGCAAGCCATGACGACCAAGGGCGCCAGTGGGCGCCAGCCCAGCAGTGTCCTCATTTCCTCTTTGGTGCAAAGGAGGCAAGCAGCGAGAGTATCAAGCAAAGGCAACCATTTCGGTGCAACAAGACCAAGACCAACACAACGGCAGGAAGGAGGTCATTGTGGAGCCCCAGCCGGCGTCATCGTCAGAGCCTTTGGCAGGCGAGGACCAACTTTAGTCAGGATAAGTGTATTAGATGTTCCCCTTCAAAATGGCCAATTGTTGGCGCCCTTCCCGCTCAATATTTGGGAAGAGGCCCAGGGCCTTTGCCTATAAATAGGACTAGCCACCCACAAGGTAGGGATCTGAAATCGAGAACAGAGCTAGAGATCAAGCAATCTAGAGAGAGAGAGAGAGAGAGAGAGAGAGAGAGAGAGAGAGAGAGCGACCGAACTCCCCCTAGCAGTTCGTCGCACCGGCCAAGAATAGACCCTCGCGAGGCTATTCTTCCTTGTACTGTTGATCATCATCCCCTGAGGCAATCCACCACACCACACACTGGAGTAGGGTATTACACCACAATGGTGGCCCGAACCAATATAAACCTTGTGTCCCTGGTGTTGCTCTTTGTGTAGTTTAGATCCTTGCAGGCGACGAGGTGTAGGTAGGTAGGAGGTGAGATCTCGCGTGCACCCTGTAGTTCGAACCTAGAGGGTCTTTCGAACCCGAATCCAACATTTGGCGCGCGGTAGGGGTGCACCGGAATCCGTCTTCCGCCGCCCTGTTCTTCGCCGCCCATCGCATCCATGTCGGACGCTCGTCGGGCCGCTGAGCGCCGGGCCGCTCTCGCCACTCGCGTCGCCCAGACGGCCCCGTCGGCGGCCTCCCCACCGTTCCCCGTCGCCTGCCGTCAACGCCGCCACCGGCCCGGCGGGGAACGAGCAGCAAGCGTCGTCCCTGCATCCATCCGTGAGGCGAGGCGGCCGCACCACTACTCCTTCGCTCTCCCCATCTGGTTCTTCGTCTCGCGCGCTCCGCGCACCCATGGAGGCTCGAGCCGCGCTCATCGCGGCAAACGAGCTCCTGCATTACCGCCCCGTCGACGATGTCTACGGGGAGTGGCTTGACCGCGTCGCCGAGCTCGTCCGTGCCGCAGGGGGCTCCCCCGCTCCGTCCTTCTCGCTGCACCGCGCCCCGCCTTGCGCAGGCGATGAAGCTCCGGGGGCACCACAGCCGCCTCCCCTTCAAGAAGGCGCCTTGGCCCCAAGGCACGCGGCCCCTGGGCGGAACCCGCTCCGTCCGGCACCAGTGCAGCAAGAGCAGAGCTGCCAAGAGGTCCCTCGCCCCCAAGAAGCTGCCTGAGTGCTCCCTGCACCGGCCTGTCACGACCGCGCTCCTGTTCCGGCATGACAAGAACCCGCGCTGCTCCCAGCAGCGGCGCACGGGGCTCCGCAAGATCAAGCCCTTCGTCACCAAAGGCCTCCCGTGGCCATGCAGGCTGCCGCGCCTTCACCGCCGAGCTACGCAGCGTCGCGTGGCCCGGCAAGTTCAAGCCAGACTTGCCTCCTCGCTACGACGACACGGCCGACCCCGCGGAGTTCCTCCAACTCTACGAGCTGGGCATCGAAGCCGCCAACGGGGACGAGAAGGTCATGGCGAACTGGTTTCCCATGGCGCTCAAGGACGGTGCCCGCACCTGGCTCCTGGCACGATCTCCTCCTGGGACGAGATGCGCACCCGCTTCATCGCCAACTTCCAAGGCACTCGCGACCGGCCTCCTGCCATGAGCGACATGCGCCGCATCAAGCAGCAGCCAGGAGAGACCCTGCAGAAGTACATCCAGCGCTTCAACAACGCACGCCTCAAGATTCCCAAGGTGACCGAGGAGGCCATCATCTCAACCTTCTCCGACGGTGTGCGGGACGTCAAGATGAAGGAGGAGCTGGCGATGCATGAAGAACTGTGCACATCCCTGGAGCTGTTCAACTTGGTGACCAAGTGCGCCAGGGCTGAGGAAGGACGCCTCCCCCTCCTCGAGCTGCCGGCTGCCGACCCAGAAGAGAAGAAGCCCAAGGTCAAGGACGTGAAGCGCAAGGGGGCTGCCGTGCTCGTGGCAGAACCAGATACCAAGCGAGGTAGGGATCAGCCCGAGTCTTCCAAGGGCAGCCGGTACTGCGTGTACCACGACCTCCACACCCACAACACCAACGAATGCCAAGAGCTCAGAGCCGTGCGAGAAGGGCGAATCGGTCGACGCCCCGACCGCAATGATCGAGGCTACGACAGAGGAGGAGGAAGAAACGCAGGACGTTGGGAAGACCGTGGCCCTCGCCAAGGGTGGCGTGAACGACCTCGCGAGGACCACTGGCAGGACCGCCTCGCGAAGGAGGCTGGAGGGATCAGCCTCGCGAGAATCGCCCGCAAGGCAACGCAGTCCTCCCTCCTCTACCACCGCAGCCAAGGAGAACTGAAGACCATCATCAGGACGACGGGGCTGGGGGCTTCCAGGAGCCGCGCGCAATCGCTTGCATCCTGGGCGGAGCTCAAGCCCCAGCCTCTCAACGCATCTTCAAGCAGTTCGCCTGCGAAGTGAACGCAGTCCTCCCCAAGCTCGAAGCCACGCACCCTCTCAGGTGGTCAGTGTGCGCCATCACGTTCAGCTCGGCGGATCAGCTCAAGTGTGCAGCCATGGCCGGAGTCCTCCTGATGCTTTGTTCCCCAATCATCAGCAACGTGCAAGTCACCAGGACTCTCATTGATGGCGGAGCAGGGCTCGATGTCCTGTCCGTCGAGACATTCAACAATCTCCAAGTGCCGTACAATCAGCTTCAGCCCACCAAGCCTTTCTCCGGAGTCACTGATGGCTCCACGGTTCCGATTGGGCAGGTCCGCCTTCCTGTCACCTTCGGGGCGCGCGACAACTACCGCACCGAGCTCATCGACTTCGACATCGCCCACATTCGCCTACCGTACAATGCCATCCTCGGGTACCCAGCTCTGGCCAAATTCATGGCCGTGACCCATCACGGCTACAATGTCCTCAAGATGCCAGGAAGCGGCGGAGTCATCACGGTGCCTTGCGAAGAGAGAGACGCAGTGTGTTCCCTGGAGCGTGCTTTTCAAGCCGCATCAATTGAAGACCCAGATCACAGGAGCGGAAGGCTCACCGAGGCTGCTCCTAAGAAGAAGAAGACATCGCCTGGCCCGACCCCTCGGGAGGCAGGCCCCTCAGGGTCCGCGCCCGTTCAGGGGGCACCTCCTTCTGTCGCATAGGAAGGCGCGCCTGGCGCCCTCCTCGAGCAAGGCTCGGGGGCTCTCTCCTGGAGGGCCACCGACTTTGCTAAGATCACGAGGGAGGCGCTTGGGCACCACTTGGAGGCGTGTTTCAAAGCATGTTTCCCTCAGGAAGGAGCAAGGCAAGGAGGGCCAAACCCTCATGAGTTCGTCAGCAAGATCATTCAGGAGCTGCAGGAGCCAAGAGTCATGAGTGGCAGCCGCCGCTTACCCGCCGTAGCTCCCCATCCAGGCAAGGATGGAGGGCTGTGCATCTGCATCGACATACCAGGGCTCAACCAAGCCGCCTCTCAGGAGCGCCTCTGGCCCTCACGCGTGGGGCACTGTGAAGGTCCACCCCACAACTATGTTCGCATGCCTCGGTTTGCCGAGCGCGGCTGCCACGCGCCGGCGCCTCATGAGGAGCATCCTGGGGGCTCAAGTGGCCAGGCGTTCCGCAGTCCTGGCGGAGATGGAGATGGTCCGCGAGGAGCCACCAGCGCCTCCGGAGCCTCCCGAGGCTCCTGGGAATGGGGCCTCATGAAGATCGGCTTCCGCAGCGCATGGCGTCCGCTCGTCTTCAACATTATCAGGTGACATCCTTCGAGTTTCATTTTCAGCTAGGAGCGCCCCCCAGGGCTGCATCATTCCCAAGCCGCGTGGGTCCGTCCATGCGGTGTGTATCCCTTTTGCTTCATGTTTCTAGTTTACCTTATTGGGGGCGCCCCTCGGGCTGCATCATCCCCAAGCCACTCGGGCCAGACCCAGTGGCATGTATCCCTCTTGCGTTTATTCGGGTTATGCGTTTGACCCATCATGATTTTTATTTGGTGCCTGTCCATGGCACCCCTCTTCCTTCATGTCGGCCGCTTGCACGTTAAAGGGGGGGTACCTGAGCATCGTGACTCATGGGCTCCTACTGGCTCTCTAGCCCTCACCCTCTGGCCTTGTCCACGGCATCGCGACCTGGCATACCAGCGACGGCTGAGCCCCGCTCGAGGGCCGGGACCCGAGGACGTAGAGCATCGACATCTAACCAAATTTGCAGGAACACGTCACAAGTTAAGGCCCAGTGCCAGGCGCAACCCGCCTTGAGGTAGGGCTCCGTGAGTCCCGCGCTGGCTCACGGGTGCCCAGATACACCTCGTCAGGCCCTACCGTGCCAGCCACGTGTCAGGGCAGGGCTGTACACACCCAGGGGGCTCCTCCCAGAGGGGAGCCCCGTCCCACGCACCAGTGGAAGCACCATGCTCCGTGTTGGCTGACGACACTGCCGAGGAGCGGCTATGCCCGTACACATACGGAAGCGCTATGCTCCGCGCTGGTGATAAACAACTGAGGGTGGCCCCCGACCGCATCAACCTCAGGGAGCCCAGAGCTCAATGTCTGGCCTCATCATAACGCCTCCCCTAGGGAGTGCCGCACGAGGGGGCTGGGCATGGGGGCTACGCCTGGGTCATGCCCAGACGCACGCCACCCAGCCAGGCCCCTCGGGCCTGGTTCGTCGCACGTCTCTCCCTGAGCAGAGCCAAGGTACGAAGGCTGTTTGAACGTCAAGGGGGATCCTGAGCATCGCGACTCAGAAGCCTAACTGGTCACGTAGCCCCTCAACCCTTAGTTCCGAAAGGCTAACGGCGGTTGAGGTATGCGCGGGGCCGGGCTCTGCCGACGTAGAATGGTAAATTCACCCATACATCTCACCTCCCTACTTGTTGTTCGTGCGCCAAGGGGGATTCCTGAGCATCGCGACTCAGGATCCTAACTTGTCACGTAGCCCCTCACTCCTTAGTCCTGTCCTGGTTTCCGGTCGGGGCTAACGGCGGCTGAGGTATGCGTGGGGCCGGGCTCTGCTGACGTAGAACATGAGCAAGTAGGAAGGAAAAGCACAAATCTCAAGGAATTCAAAAGCAAATATTACAGTCCATAACTGTTTTCACAACGCCAAACGCAAGTTTAAACGCATCCACAAGGCATGATGCATGTTGCAGGAGCTGAAAGCAGGACAGGAGCCACGCAGGAGTCACTTGTTAGCAGCACCATCGCTGGCGACGGAGCTGCGCTGGGCGGGTTCGCCTCGTGAAGCCTCAGGATTGGCAGCGCCTCAATTCAGCTTAGGTGTCAAGGCCCGAACCGCCAGTGAGCCTCCGCTCGACCCTTCACGGCCTCAGCAACGGCAGCGGCAAGCTCGCCGCTCACAGGCTCCAACTGGCCATCAAGGTCGACGTTGGGGTCGCGAAGGTAGACGTGGGTGAAGACGCGCGTCAGCGCTGCAGAAGACAGGACACGCGCTCGGCCTCGGCCGTGGGGCCAAGGCCAAGGGTGACATATTCAAGGCGCGGACCAGAAGGAAGCAGTTTGGCGGGCCGTCCTCGGCGCCGCCGGCCGGGGGCTCTCCAGGCGGCTGTCGAAGCGACCTCGGCAAGGTGCGAGCCTTCACCTCCAGCCATGAAGCCACGCGGTCCTCGGCCAGACCGCGCCTTGCCGCCCGGCTCGATCTTCGCCCAACTCCTGCTCCAGCGACTCAAGCGGCCATGGCGCTCATCAAGCTTGGCGTCCCGGTCCTTGGCGGCCACCTCACGAGCCTTCATGTCTTCCTCCTTCTCTTGGCGGACGTGGGCCTCCTTGGCAAGCTGGTCACGCAGGCCCTGCAGCTCGCTCTCCAGCGCCTTGCAGCGACCTCGGACGTCGGCTACCTCCCCCAAGGCGGCGTCGCGAGCGGCCTTCGCCCCAAGGACGGCCTGCCTCTCCTCGTCGCAAGCCATCGCGGCCTGAACCAGCGCCGCTCGAATCGAAGCGTCAGAGCGAACCGAGCCGGAGGCCAGCTCCAAGCATCCGGCCACCAAGCGAGGGTCGGCGCCCAGAAGATCTTTCCGCAGCCGGTCCAGTTCAGCAGCAACACGATCAAGGACAGTAGAAGGAGTCGAAGAAACGGCAGTTGGCGGAGTAGGAG
This sequence comes from Aegilops longissima, assembly GCA_021605205.1. NCBI lineage: Eukaryota > Viridiplantae > Streptophyta > Magnoliopsida > Poales > Poaceae > Aegilops > Aegilops longissima. The sequence goes on along the minus strand of CM038677.1, from coordinate 553,869,962 downwards.
GAGAGGACGGCAGCGTAATCACAGCACCATGAGACGGGACTTTCTGCGCCCCGGCGACTATGGCAGCGGCGTCAGGCAAGGATACCTCGGGAGTCGCTTGGGCCATGGGGGCTGAACTCCCCCCAGCTAGCTCCGCCAGGCCTCGCGAGGATGACCGGGCAGGAGAGGCCTGTGTCTTGCCATCACCTTCTTTCGCGGATGGAGGCGCTGCCCCGGACGAAGCCTCAGGAGCCCCCTTCAGCTTCTTCGCCACAGGCGCCAGCCTAGCCAAGGAATACAAATATCAAGCCTCAACGACGAAGCAAGAAGCAAAATGAGAATCAAGCACTTACTGGTCATCGCTCGCGGGCTCGAGCAACCTCCGGCCGAACTTGAAGCCCGAGAGCCGGCTGTAGGGATCAGCCTCAAGAGGCTCGAGAGCAGGAGGCGCGTCTGCAGATCGCCTCGGAGCCGGAGCAGACCCGCGGGGAACCAGCCCCGTCATGTCCTTCTTCGGGATCAGGGGCGAGCTCTCACCACCTCGCTCATCCCCATCCTCATCGTCGTCCGGCAAGAGGCGGAGAGCACGGGACCTGTGCCGGGGGAGGGGCGCTCTCGACTCCCCGTTGGTCGCCTTGGAGTCGGGCCCCTCTTCCCGCTCCTCTTCTTCCTCTTCTTCGCTGGAGTTGCCGAATGACACGTTCACCGTCGCCAGGGCCGCCGGGTCCTCGGGAACCTCCGCGGGCACATGCCCGTCCCCGTTGAAAGCGGGCATGGAGTCCACCACCTGTTCCCAATCATCTCGAAGGAGCAGGGGTACAGGAGCGCGCTCCAGCCTCGCCACGTCTCCCCTGACCAAAGATTGGAGGACCACGGCCAGATCTTCGTCGGCCAAGACTACGGGGCTCGGGCGAGGCCTCCACAGCGGAAGCGGGTATTGCCGAAGCGGGGCCACCCGGTGCTCCAGGAACTCCCTCAGGAGCGACACCCCGGTCAGCTTCACCATCGCCATGTTGCCCGGCCACAGGTCCGCGTCCATCTTCTCCAGCACTGGCTTCACGCGGGGATCCACGAGTTCCGCGCGAGACCAAGCGTCGATGGGCGTGGGGTGCTCCGTGGGCAGAATCAGCCGAGGATGGATGTGCCCAGCATCTACCATGACCCACTTGCTCCTGAAGCCCTCAATCCTCTTCCCGGGCTTCGAGATGGCATTGGAGCTGTTGTATGCGACAAAGCTTGCGCACGCGGTGATGGGGCCGCGAGAGGCCCGGAGGTAGAAGTAGTGGCGCAGCAAGGCGACTGAGGGCTGCACCCCGACATGAGCCTCACAGTAGTAGGCGAAGATCGCCAGGAGGAGAACAGAGTTGGGGTGGAGGTGCAGAGCGTGCAGTTTGTAATGGCGGAGGACAGAAAAGAAGAACTCAGAAAAGGGAGGCACCAGACCGGCGGCAACGACGCTCACGAAGAGCGTATAGAAGGTGCTTCCTTGGTCCTCAGGAAGGGCAGAGCCAGCCTTGAGCACCGCTGCCCCGTCGTTGCCTTGCGCCGCCATCATCCGGCGCACTCGGGCAAGGCTCTTCTCCGACACGCTCGGGAGTCCAAAGCGGCGAGTACTAAGCTCGGCCGGGTCCGGCGAGGCGCCATACCTTGCACGGGGTCGGAGCAGATCTGGGGATTTCGGAAGCAGGAAGGATAGGAGCAAGAAAGGGGATCTGGGCAATGACTGGAGAAGGCAAAGGAGGAAAAGCCTAGACGGGTGCCGCTCTTTTGTCGATTCGCGCAGTTGTCGAGGCGTCGTGGGGAAGCAGGGGCGCCCACATCCAATCAACCGCCACGCGGCGCCCAAGGCCGCAGGCTGTTAGGGCCCGCGGCGCTTCGCACTTGCCCCTTCGCTTCTCCTCTAAGCCAAGTCCAGGCGCGCCTTGGGACCGGGGGCTACTGTCGGCGTTCTGGGAACGGGGGTACCCAGACTTGCCTGCCTGCGGCCTACGGCGTGGCTCAAGGGGTGGCCCAGTATGGCCCATCTTCATCAGCACAAGCTCAAGACCCTCGTGAGGGGCTAAGCCTCGCGGGGCGGACGACAGGAAGCTTCCTCAGGCACGGCCTCGTCAGGCTGGCTCGCGAGGAGGCGGAGAGATCAAGGCAGGGTACCTCATGAGGTGCCCATGACGCAAGCCATGACGACTAAGGCGCCCAGGGCGCCAGCCCACGCAGATGTCCTCATTTCCTCTTTGGTGCAAAGGAGGCAAGCACAGGCGAGAGTATCAAGCAAAGGCAACCATTTCGGTGCAACAAGACCAAGACCAACACAACGGCAGGAAGGAGGTCATTGTGGAGCCCCAGCCGGCGTCCAGAGCCTTTGGCAGTCGAGGACCAACTTTAGTCAGGATAAGTGTACTAGATGTTCCCCTTCAAAATGGCCAATTGTTGGCGCCCTTCCCGCTCAATATTTGGGAAGAGGCCCAGGGCCTTTGCCTATAAATAGGACTAGCCACCCATAGGGTAGGGATTCGGAATCGAGAACAGAGCTAGAGATCAAGAAATCTAGGGAGAGAGAGCGACCGAACTCCCCCTAGTAGTTCGTCGCACCGGCCAAGAACAGACCCTCGCGAGGCTGTTCTTCCTTGTACTGTTCATCATCAGCCCCTGAGGCAATCCACCACACCACACACTGGAGTAGGGTATTACACCACAATGGTGGCCCGAACCAGTATAAACCTTGTGTCCCTTGTGTTGCTCTTTGTGTAGTTTAGATCCTTGCGAGGCGACGAGGTGTAGGTAGGTAGGAGGTGAGATCTCCGCGTGCACCCCAGATTTCGAACCTAGAGGGTCTGCTGGAACCCGAAATCCGACACTACTAGGCGCGCCCCCCTGTCTCGTGGGCCCCTCGAGCCCCGACCGACTTCTTTCACCTATATAGTCCCACGTACCCAAAAAACATCCACTGAGAAGATAGATCGGGAGTTCCGCCGCCGCAAGCCTCTGTAGCCACCAAAAACGTCTCGGGAGTCTGTTCTGGCACCCTGCCGGAGGGGGAACCCATCACCGGTGGCCATCTTCATCATCTCGGCGTTCTCCATGATGAGGAGGGAGTAGTTCACCCTCGAGGCTGAGGGTATGTACCAGTAGCTATGTGTTTGATCTCTCTCTCTCTCTCTCTCTCTCTCTCGTGTTCTCTCTCGTGTTCCCTCTATGGCATGATCTTGATGTATCGCGAGCTTTGCTATTATAGTTGGATCTTATGATGTTTCTCCCCCTCTACTTTCTTGTGATGAATTGGGTTTCCCCTTTGAAGTTATATTACCGGATTGAGTCTTTATTTGAGAACACTTGATGTATGTCTTCCCGTGCTTATCTGTGGTGACAATGGGATTTCACGTGCCACTTGATGTATGTTTTGGTGACCAACTTGCGGGTTCCGCCCATGAACCTATGCATAGGGGTTGGCACACGTTTTCTTGACTCTCCGCTAGAAACTTTGGGGCACTCTTTGAAGAACTTTGTGTTGGTTGGATAAATCTGAGATTGTGTGATGCATATCGTATAATCATGCCCACGGATACTTGAGGTGACAATGGAGTATCTAGGTGACATTAGGGTTTTGGTTGATTTGTGTCTTAAGGTGTTATTCTAGTACGAACTCTTTAATAGATCGATCCGAAAGAATAACTTTGAGGTGGTTTCGTACCCTACCATAATCTCTACGTTTGTTCTTCGCTATTAGTGGCTTTGGAGTGACTCTTTGTTGCATGTTGAGGGATTGTTATATGATCTATCCATGTTATTATTGCTGAGAGAACTTGCACTAGTGAAAGTATGAACCCTAGGCCTTGTTTCCTATCATTGCAATACCGTTTACGTTCACTTCTACCATTAGTTACCTTGATGTTTTTATATTTTCATATTACAAAAACCTATATCTAGCATCCATATTTCACTTGTATCACCGTCTCTTCGCCGAACTAGTGCACCTATACAATTTACCATTGTATTGGATGTGTTGGGGACACAAGAGACTCTTTGTTATTTGGTTGCAGGGTTGCTTGAGAGAGACCATCTTAATCCTACGCCTCCTACGGATTGATAAACCTTAGGTCATCCACTTGAGGGAAATTTGCTACTGTCCTACGAACCTGTGCACTTGCAGGCCCAACAATGTCTAAAAGAAGAAGGTTGTGTAGTAGACATCAGGTATATTCGATATACGTGTTATTGATGTGTTCTTTACTAATGCTCGTAGTAGCACCTTGGTATTTGATACTGGTTCGGTTGCTCATATTTGTAACTCGAAACAGGAGCTTCGGAATAAACGAAGATTGTCTAAGGACGAGGTGACGATGCGCGTTGGGAATGGTTCCAAGGTCGATGTGATCTCCGCCGGCACGCTACCTCTACATTTACCTTCGGGATTAGTTTTAGAACTCCATAATTGTTATTTGGTGTGAGCGCTAAGCATGAACATTTTATCTGGATCTTATTTATTGCGACACGTTTATTCATTTAAGTCTGACAATGATGGTTGTTCTATTTATATGAGTAATATCTTTTATGGTCATGCACCTCTGATGAATGGTCTATTCTTGTTGAATCTCGATTGTAGTTATACACATATTCATAATATTGATGCCAAAAGATGCAAAGTTGATAATGATAGTGCAACATACTTGTGGCACTGCTGTTTAGGTCATATTGGTGTAAAACGCACTCCATGCGTATGGACTTTTGGAATCACTTGATTATGAATCATTTGATACTTGCGAACCATACCTCATGGGAAAGATGACTAAAACTCCGTTCTTGAGAATAATGGAGTGAGCTAATGACTTATTGGAAATAATGCATACCGAAGTATGCGGCTCGGTGAGTGTTGAGGCACGCGGCGGGTATCATTATTTTCTAACCTTTACAGATGATTTGAGTAGATATGGGTATATCTACTTAATGAAACACAAATCTAAAACATTTGAAAAGTTCAAAGAATTTCAGTGTGAAGTGGAGAATCATCGTAACAAGAAAATAAAGTTCTACGATCTGATTGTGGAGGTGAATATTTGAGTTACGAGTTTGGCCTTTGTTTAAAACAATGTGCAATTGTTTCACAATTCACGCCACCTGGAACACCACAGCGTAATGGTGTGTCCGAACGTCGTAACCGTACTTTATTAGATATGGTGTGTTCTATGATGTCTCTTACCGATTTGCCTTTATCATTTTGGGGTTATGCATTAGGGACAGCCGCATTCACGTTAAATGGGGCACCATCTAAATCTGTTGAGATGACACGTTATGAACTATGGTTTGGCAAGAAACCTAAGTTGTCCTTTCTTCAAGTTTGGGGATGCGACCCTTATGTCAAAAGGCTTCAGCCTAATAAGCTCGAACCCAAATCAGAGAAGTGCGTCTTCATAGGATACCCTAAGGAAACTATTGGGTACACCTTCTACCACAGATCCAAAGGCAAAATCTTTGTTGCCAAGAATGGGTCCTTTCTAGAGAAGAAGTTTCTCTCGAAAGAAGTGAGTGGGAGGAAAGTAGAACTTGATGTGGTAATTGTACCTTCTCTCGAATTGGAAAGTAGCACGTCAGAGAAAACCGTTCTCGTGATGCCTACACCAATTAGAGAGGAAGCTAATGATGATCATCATGAAACTTCGGATCAAGTACTACTGAACCTCGTAGGTCCACCAGAACACGTTCCGCACTAGATTGGTACGGTAATCCTGTCCTGGAAGTCATGTTGTTAGTCAACGGCGAACATACAAACTATGAAGAAAGCTATGATGATCCTAGATTCCGGTAAATGGCTTGAGGCCATGAAATCTGAGATAAGATCCATGTATGAGAACAAAGTGTGGACTTTGGTGGACTTGCCCGATGATCGGCAAGCAATTGAGAATAAATGGATCTTCAAGAAGAAGACAGACGTTGATGGCAATATCACTGTCTACAAAGCTCGATGTCAGTGTCAAAACTGGCGGATCTCGGGTAGGGGGTCCCGAACTGTGCGTCTAGGCGGATGGTAACAGGAGACAAGGGACACGATGTTTTTACCCAGGTTCGGGCCCTCTCGATGGAGGTAATACCCTACTCCTGCTTGATTAATATTGATGATATGGGTAGTACAAGAGTAGATCTACCACGAGATCAAGGAGGCTAAACCCTAGAAGCTAGCCTATGGTATGATTGTTGTTCGATCCCCACGGACTAAAACCCTCCGGTTTATATAGACACCGGATAGGTTAGGGTTACACAGAGTCGGTTACAATGGTAGGAGATCTACATGTCCAGACGCCAAGCTTGCCTTCCACGCCAAGGAAAGTCCCATCCGGACACGGACTAAGTCTTCAATCTTGTATCTTCATAGTCCAGAGTCCGCCAACGGTGAGAGTTCGCTATCCGGACACCCCTAATCCGGACTCCTCAAGAGCCCCGAACCAGGCTTCAATGACGACGAGTCCGGCGTTGATTGTCTTCGCATTGCTAGGCGGTTCTTCTCCAAATTCCATATACTTGTCTAATAGTGTCCGCTTCGATAAATGCTGCGCTCCTCGGCTTCTACGCCCAATAATGGCCATCTTCCACGTGTTTGAATGAATGCGAAAAGCCGTGGTATTTTTACAATTACCCCCTAGCCGCAAGCAAATGAGCCGCCTATAAAAGGGCAAGGATCTAGATCTGAATCACACCATCCCCTTTGCGAGCTTTCATCGAGCGCCTCGACCAAAGCCCATTCCATCATGGATAGTCGACGCGGCTCCTCCTCTCGCGCTCCCAGCCCCCAGCCAGGAAATTGGGAGAGATGCTTAGTCCCAAGATAGCGAGCTAGTTATACTCAAGCCAAGGGATTTCTCCCCGGCCTTCATGGTCCCGGTTCGAGCCGGACTTGCCACCTACAAGGGCGGAAAGCAGCGGAGAGCATCCCGATCCTCTAAAGGAGAGCGGGTATGCTTCATCTCTTATCTAGTAAGAGGACTCGGATTTCCAATCCATCCGTTTCTCCGAGGGCTCCTGGAGTTCTACGGCCTCCAGTTGCACCATCTTACTCCTGCCTCCATCTTGCACATCGCGGGCTTCGTGGCCCTTTGCAAACTATTCTTGGGCGCCGAGGCTCATTTCGGCTGTGGAAGAGAATATTCTGCCTAGTACCCCGCTCTCATGAGGGGTCAATATATCAAGTGGGCGGAGCGAGCTATGGCGATCGCCGGACCGGATACCTATCCGAACCCCTGAAGGCGTCCAAGACTGGCCTTCGAATGGTTTTACATGGAGGACGCCCCGCCGCTGGATCCTGTTCGGATCGGCCTTCCGGAGTTCAGCAATGCTCCTCAAGAAGCGCCTAAGCTGGCGCCCCGAGAGAAGATGACGGGATGTCCTTTATTTGATGAGCCGAATAAAGTTATTGGTTTCATGCCGGATTGACCATGACAGAGTCATGGCAATCTGCATTATGAGGGGAGTGCAGCCGCCCACTCTGGGGCCACCCCATGTGGGACTTCAACGGGAGGACGATGCCACCCGCCATGGCCGCAAAGGGCGGGATCGGTCACCGAACTGGTGAAGATCTTGTCCGCCATGTATAAAGGGAGGAGGAGGATTTCCTCCGTGTCAATCCACTAAAAGAGTTTTCTTCGAATAATCCTCGAAGCTGGGTAAGCAAACATCTTTGTGACTGTCGGATCCATGTTCCCATGGTTAAATATCTCATTTCATGGTTTTCAAGAGAACTGCGCCGGATCGTGGAGAAGATACACAGCCCGCCCCCACAACCCGAGGATCCGGAACGGTCCCTCGATCCGACCTCCGAAGAGGATCCGGATATACAGGTGGAGTTGATCGACGGGGTATTCCACAAACTTAGCATCGACAATGCTTTGGTTGCCATTACGGTTGATTACCCCGGAATACTTCCAGCCTCACAAGTAACTGAGACCGATATCCCAAAACCCTGATAATGACCCATCCATGCTTATTTTTTATCACCGTATACCAATGGTGCTTCGCAGGGGGTGCCTTCGAGGCCGGAAGCCGAGCCCGCGGCGGCTGGCCAACAAAGGGCAGTGCGGCCCCACAAGCTAAAAAGAAGTGCGGGGTCTGGATCGAAACTCCGCCGCAACGGTATGGCGTGCCACCATACTCCCAGGATTGATTCCTGGAAGGCGTCGACGCTGGTGCTCTTTTCAGGAAAGAGCGCCACGGACCGAGTCCGAGAGGTTATAATCGAACCTTCACCGCCAGGCTTCAAAGCCGGGTCCGGAGGCTGAGGCGAGCACGAGACATGTGTTGGATGCTCCTCCAGCGGAGGATGCCGACAGGTTGTCCGCCACCAACTCCGAGGTGGAGAGCGCTTGAATCACAGCGCCACGGACAGTTCTTCGTGACGCATGTTTCTCCCAGGAGGCCTTGAATGCCTTCGATTCGGGAGATGCACACCTCCGTGCCACTCAAGATGATCTAGCCAGAGCCACAGAGCAGTATGTAAAGGACATACGAGTAAGGAAATTTGACAGTTATATATGCCAGTAGCCCCCCAGACTTAAAATAGTTAGAATAACTGATTTAAGGATCATTTGTCATGCAGGATCTTACAGAGAAGAATACCCGATTGTCCCAGGAGCTTGAAGAGTGAAGGCCCAACTTGAGGCCGCACTAGCCGCTACAGGGGGAGCCACAGAGACCCCCACTGGTAATATACACTTTAAAAGATAAATAGGTTATGAAGTGCGGCGGGTGTATAAATCTGACAAAAACATTGCAGATGGCGCCGGACTGGATCCGGACAAGCAAAAGCTCTTGCGCCAGCTAAAGGCCGGCGAGAGCATGCTTACGAGGGTGCGGCAGGAGAAAAATAACCTCTAGGATGCCAACACCAAGCTGGGTGAGGAACTAAAAGATGTTCGTGCCCAGTTGTCCGACCAGAAGGAGAATCGGCGGCTTCGTCGCGGCATTTTCGATAAGTGCTTGAGCGAACTTTGAAAGAGTTCGGCGAGGAAGGCGACTAACATAAACATGTATGTAGGTTTGCTCACAGGTCGCCCCGAGGAGGAGATGCCCAATTCCTCGGGTGATCTTCTTCCCGATTGCGCGGTACTGCACGAACGAGTCCGGCGGTGATGAAAGGCATCGCCAGGCCTTGTGGCCATCTATCTCCTGCCCGAAAGCATTGGGGAGCTGGCAGAGCGGCTTCAAGGAGCACGGCGGCGCTTCCGCCTATGGAAGATATCGGCTGCCGTCAAGGCGCCAGGAGGCTGGGCCATGGTAAAGACGCTGTACTGAAGGTTGACCCAAACCACATGGCCGAGGTCGGACTGTGGGGCCTAATGGGACGGAGATCCTCAGAAGTTTAGTGTACGGCCAAGTAGAATTGGCCGCCAAGTATTCCCAACAAGATTGTAAATTAGATAGCCTATTAGATGGCATTGAGGAGGAATACAATGAGTCGAGTTGAATATGTAAAAATATGACATGAAGAAAATGTCTTCTAGCCGGATTGTAGATCGTTTGTCATAGCGGACCTTTTCGCTTCGACCTCAGGACCCAATAGTCCGGAGTGTGTCCGAATACCTTCGTGGTTATATAAAACCGGGTATGCATGGAGACCAAAGTAGGGTCATTATTGCTGTATCAGACAAGTGCCCAACTAGTTATGTTATATTACATGGGTAGTAAGAAACATCTTCCAGGGAGAATAGTTCCTTTAAGGGTTCCTTTCGCTGGGATGCATGCCCTAAAGTGCATGTCAAAGCTGCTATGAAAGCAGAAAATCATCTCGGGGCAGATGGGTAAATAGTTAAAATCATCTTTCAGTCCACCGACCGAATATTCCCTTAAGAACGCTTAGCTTCGGCTTCACCTAGTCTCGAGGTACACATCCGCTGACCCGGCAGAATAATCGCAGAGGTGCTCCTTTACCACCTAGCCGAACAATCGGGAACGAGGGGTAAGCACAGAGAGCGAGCAACCCAGCTTGGCCAAAACTTAAGTCACATCGATGCATATAATGGTGAATAAAAGGTACATGCGGAAGTTTAACGCATGTGTTGGGCATGAAGCCCGTATAAGTAAGCTTCTGTTAAAGAAGCCCCCAGGTATAATGAGCGCGGGCAACGCATCAAGTATGTGCGAAAAAAACGCAAACGAGCCTCTAGAGGCTTCAAGAAGAAGAAAGGAGGAGGAGAGAAATAAAAGACAGCAAAATAGAAAATGTGGACGGAGGAAGGAGACGAACTTGGAGTCCGCACTTAGGCGAGAATCTTCGTGAGACGGGCTGCGCTCCATGGGTTCGGCTCGAGTCGGTTATCCGACGCGTTTGCAGACGGTATGCTCTACCGGTCAGGACCTGGTCGATGATGAAGGACCTTCCCATTTGGGCTTGAGTTTGTCCTTTTCTTGTCCGCAGCGAGAACTAGTCTGCCAATGTTATAAGCTTTGGCCCATACTTCCCTGCTTTGATATCTTCGAGCCTGCTGTTGATAGAATGCGGAACGAGCTTTTGCCACGTCGCGCTCATCCTCCAATGCGTCCAAACTGTCCTACCGATCAAGCTCGGCTTCTCTTTCTTCATACATGCGCACGCGAGGTGAGTCATGTATTACGTCGCAGGGCAAGACTGCCTCTGCGCCGTACACCATGAAGAATGGTGTGAATCCGGTAGTACGATTCGGCGTGGTCCGCAGCCCCCAGAGTACGGCGTCGAGCTCCTCAACCCAGTGCGTGTTAGATTCCTTGAGGGACCGCACTAGTCTGGGTTTAATGCCGCTCATGATTAGACCATTTGCCCTTTCGACTTGGCCGTTGGTTTGAGGGTGATAGACTGAGGCGTAATCGAGCTTGATGCCCATGTTTTTGCACCATAATTTGACCTCATCGGCCGTGAAGTTTGTGCCATTATCAGTGATGATACTGTGGGGGACACCGTAACGGTGCACTACCCCTGATATGAAGTCTATCACTGGTCCGGATTCGGCCATTTTAACAGGCTTGGCCTCTATCCATTTGGTGAATTTATCCACCATGACCAATAGGTATTTTTGCTTGTGGGTTCCTCCCTTGAGGGGTCCAACCATGTCAAGCCCCTGCATCATGAACGGCCAGGTGATGGGTATAGTTTTAAGGGCGGTGGGTGGCATGTGGCTTTGGTTAGCAAAAAGCTGGCAACCGACGCATCGTCGGACTAAGTCCTGTGCATCTGCCCGGGCCGTCGGCCAATAAAATGTTGTACGGAAGGCATTGCCTACAAGGGCCCGGGTTGTGGCGTGGTGCCCACCCAGTCCGGCATGAATTTCAGCCAGGAGGTTTCGCCCTTCCTCTTCGGAGATACACCTTTGAAGGACTCCGGTAGTGCTTTTCTTATAAAGCTCTCCCTCATGGACTTTATAGGCTTTAGAGCGCCGTACTATGCAGCGAGCCTCATTTTGGTCTTCGGGGAGTTCCTGCCTAGTTAGGTAGGCTAGGAATGGTTCCATCCACGGGGCGATAACCGCCATTATTTCGTGAGCAGGCGGTGTTATCTCGGGCGAGCCGGTTGTGTCGAGTGTTCGCGTCAGCAAAGGCGGTTGGGTCCGGATTGATATTGCGGACTCCCTTCCCATAGTACGGATGGCTTGAACAGCCGCTCGTAAAGATATTGGGTGGGACGGCATCGCTTTTGCACCGATGCGTGCCAATATATCCGCCGCCTGGTTGTTATCCGGGCTATATGATGAAATTCGAGCCCTTCAACCGCGGCTGACATTTTAGGACCGCATTGCGGTATGCTGCCATTTTCGGATCTTTGGCATCAAAGTCTCCATTTATTTGAGATATTGCAAGGATCGAATCGCGCACCTCTAGGCGTTGAATGCCCATGGAGATCGCCATCCGGAGGCCGTGCGTAAGGGCCTCGATTCGCTGCGTTGTTGGAGTCCGTATACATTATCTCAAGGACGAGTGGATCGTGTCCCGGTTGGGGACGCCAGACGACGCCAGCCCCTAGGCCGCCAACATTTTGGAGCCGTCAAAGTGCATGATCCAATTGAGTATGCGCCGTATCTTTAGGGAGTTCGCCGGTCCATTCGCCACGAAGTCGGCCAAAACCTGTGACTTAATAGCTCGTCGTGGCTTATAAGTTATATCGAATGGAAGGAGCTCTACAGCCCATTTAGCAATCCGCCCGTCGCGTCATGTTGTTTATAATGTCGTTAAGAGTTACTTCGAGGCTACCGTTATCGAACACTCTTGAAAGTAGTGTCGCAGCTTCCGCGATGCCATGAACACGCGTATGCTATCTTTTGATAGTGTGGGTACCGGACTTGCATGGAGTTAGGACGGTGGACACATAATAAACCGGTTTTGAATAGGGAACCGTGTCCGTCCGCTTTCGCTCGACAACGAGCACCGTGCTGACCACTTGATGTGTTGCGGCGATATATAATAGCGTTGGTTCGCCCATGTTGGGCGCGGCCAAGACCGGATTTTTTGCCAAAATGGCCTTTATTTCTTCGAGTCCGGCCGTGGCGGCATCCGTCCACTCGAAGTGTTCGGTGCGGCGGAGGAGGCGGTAAAGGGGTAATGCCTTTTCTCCCAAGCGGGAGATAAAGCGGCTTAAAGCCGCTACGCATCCCGTCAATTTTTGTATTTGTTTGAGGTCTTTTGGAATATCCAATTGTGACAGAGCTCGGATCTTGGCTGGGTTTGCTTCAATTCCTCTACCGGATACAATGAAGCCCAGGAGCTTTCCGGCTGGAACACCGAAGACGCATTTTTCCGGATTGAGCTTGATGTCATATTTTCGAAGATTGTCGAATGTGAGCCTCAAGTCATCTACTACAGTTTTGACGTGCTTGGTTTTGATGACCACGTCATCTACATATGCTTCCACTGTTTTGCCGATCTGGTTTGCCAGACATGTCTGAATCATGCGCTGATATGTGGCGCCGGCGTTTTTGAGCCCAAAGGGCATTGTGTTGAAGCAGAACGGGCCGTATGGAGTGATGAATGCTGTTGCAGCTTGGTCTGGCTCCGCCATCTTGATTTGGTGGTAGCCGGAGTAAGCGCCTAGGAAGCACAATGAGTCGTGGTCCTGTCAGAAGGCCAATGATTTGATCAATTCGAGGGAGGGGGAAGGGATCCTTTGGGCAAGCCTTATTAAGGTCCTTGAAATCAACACATAGGCGCCAGGATTTATCCTTCTTTGGTACCATCACCAGGTTTGCTAGCCAGTCCGGATGTTTAATATCTCTGATGAATCCGGCTTCCAAAAGTTTGGCTAGCTCCTCTCCCATGGCCTGTGTAACATCCCAAATTTCCTATTTGGAATGTTTTACAATTATAGCTAAGCATCCTATGCATCCTGTTTGAATTTGAATGTCATTTGAAGTTTCAGAGAATTTTGAGTTTTGAATTTGAATTTCAAACTTTGGCAAGTGGGAAACATTTCAAAAACTAAGCACGATAAATACTTGTCAAAAGTATGAGAGGAGCAAACATGACACTCCAAAAATATCGAAGAAAACATTGCCAAAAGATTTGGATTCAAATCTGAATTTTATTTGAATTTGAAAAAATGGATTTTTATAAAGTTTGGATTTTGCCTTTGGAAAAATGTTCAAATGAAAGGAATATTCCCTGATCATTTTGGTATATATATACCCTATATAAAATATTTATAGATATTGTTTTATTTCTGTTTTGTTTTATTTAAAAAATAAAATTTTAAAAGAAAACCCCTAAGCGCCACCAGCCCCCTGCCCACCAACAAGCGCCCCCCCCCACTGGCCGGCCAATGCCCCTGAGGCTAGCCCCAATGAGCCACCGACCGCCCAGCTCTCACTCCCCTCGCCTCAATCCCTTTGGCCTCGCCACCCGCCGACCCCACCTCCTCTCTCTCTCTCGACCAGGCCCCGCCCCATCTTCTTCCCTCGCCCACGATCGCAAAGACGCCGGAGATCGCGGATCCCGGCGATCCGGATCCCGATCGCCTCGATCCCCAAGCGAGGACGACCCCTGGCTATAAAGCCGGAGCCCCGCACCCCATTCCCCGAGACCTCGCGGACCTCCCTCCCCTCCGTTCGTGCTCATGAGGCCAAGCTCTCACGCCGCCAAAGTCGCGCGCCGACGCCCTAGCCTCCCCGAGCTCCCCGACCCCACCAAACTCCTCACCGACCTCCCCAGACCTGCACGGCGACTCCCGGACCTCCCGACGACTCTCGCCATTGCGCCGTCGCCGGACTCGCACGTCATTGAAAACTTTCCCCGTCCGATCCCAAACGAGTGGCTACGATTAGAACCCCCGAAGGGGTACGTTTTTATTAGAAAACCGGCCGGTTCATTCGGTTTATTAGGTTAGGTTTATTTATTTTAGCCCGGACGTTTTAGTTAAAAACCACTAGGCCCATTTAGACTATTTGACGCCCAGTGCACAGTATAGGCCCATTAGGCCTTTTTCTTTTATTTCGATTTTCTGTTTTAGCAGAATAGTTTCTGTTTTGAAAAATTGATATCTTTTATTCTGTTTATTATTTTTAGATGATTATTTTTTTGTTGGGTTAAAAATTTTATGTAGTTTCTGTAGAAAATATATTTAGCTATGTTAAAATTAATTAAAATTTGCTTTAATTTAGTTTTAGTCAGAATAGTAAATCTGCTATAACTTTAGTTAGAAAAATTATTTTTGGATGATTCTTTTTGTCCCAACTTTATTTTGACATTGCCAAACCATAAGAATTAACTTGAGTATTTTAGGATTAATAAATAATTAGTTTTAAGCAGAATCCTATTAATCCTAATTAATTAACTAGCTCTGTTTTCCTAATATTTTAATTAGTAAATAAATTTATTTTTAACTTGTGATTAGTTATTCTAGGTTAGTTTCTGTCATTCTAGTAGATGAACTTTTATTTATAATTAATAAAAGTTTTAATTTATTTTTCTTAATAGAAATTGGATTAGGCCTAAAATGAGTTTTATGATAGCTTTTAATTAATTCCTTTTGCTCCTAGTTGCTTAGTGAATCCTTTTTCGTTAAGTTAACCTAAAACCAAGATTAGGTTATGTTAAGAAAATTTTATTATATAGAACTACTTTTAGTTATTATTTGAAGTAGGAAAACTTTGAGTTGGTTTCTTTGAGTTTCCTTTTTGGATTTGGCTTTGGTTGTTTTGTTGTGTTATGTTACTTTGTTATGTTGTGTGATCCTATTGCTTGGTGCTTATTGTGTTATTGTTTGTCTCGGTAGAGTTTCCGGAGTGCGAAGCTTGCTACTACGACTCTTTAGCTTACGAGGATCATCGGCAAGGCAAGTTTTGATCATGTTATTTCTATACCTATGTTTTGTGCATTAGTAATTATCACCACCCCACCATGCATGCAGTAGTGAAATCTTGAAGTCATTAAACTTGAGTAGTATCATGTGGTAGGATGAACCAATCCCCTTGTTACCATGACCCCGGGACGTAGTAGTTACTTTGCTATGCTCGAGAGCGGGTTTTGGGTTGAGGAAATCCATAAGCAAGTTGTGAGAGTCAATGATGATGACAACCCCATGAACTACAATGATCAAGATGGACTTGAAATCACTCTTGGGTGGAGGATTTGCTGTTGTGGGCACCACGAGAACCCAGTGGTGGCCGGGATGCATGGAGTCTCTTGGGTTCGGAAAAGCGTCGAAGAGCCTGTTTGACTAGCTTGAATCCTTTTAGGATATTTAGGCTGTGCTCGGCCAGCTGACGTGGGATTCCTGGCATGTCTGAAGGGTGCCAGGCAAAGATGTCCCAGTTTTCTTGTAGAAATTCTCGTAGTGCGGCGTCTGCATCAGGGTTTAATTGTGCCCCTGTGGAGGTCGTCTTTGCAGGGTCCGTCGGGTGGACTTGGAATTTGACTATTTCATCTGCTGGTTTAAAAGAGGTGGACTTGGATCTTTTATCAAGTATCACATCGTCCCTGTTCACCGTGGAGCGCATCGCGGTGAGTTCCTCGGCCGCTAGGGCTTCGGATAGTGCCTCGAGGGCTAGTGCGGCTGTCTTGTTTTCGGCGCGGAGTGCTATGTTTGGATCACTAGCGAGAGTGATGATTCCGTTAGGTCCGGGCATTTTAAGCTTCATGTACCCATAATGGGGTATAGCTTGAAAGATTGTGAATGCCTCTCGTCCTAATAAAGCATGATATCCGCTGTTGAACGGGGCCACTTGAAATGTGACCTCCTCGGACTGTAATTGTCCGTGAAATAACACTACGCCCAGCGTGATTTTTCCCTGGCAGCATGCTTCCGGTGGGGATTATTCCTCTAAATGTTGTGTTGCTTCGCTCAATGCGGTTCCAGTCTATTTCCATTTTTCGGAGGGTTTCCTCATAGATGAGGTTTAGTCCGCTGCCGCCATCCATGAGTACCTTAGTAAGGCGAAAGCCGTCCACTATCGGGTTGAGGACCAATGCGGCTGGTGCCCGGGCAGTTCGAATTTAAGTTAAATCACCGGCACTAAAGGTAATAGCCGTGTTACTCCATGGATTTATTGTTGATACTTGGTAGACTTCGCAAGGTTATGAGTGTTCGTTTTCGCATGTTATTTGATGCGAAAGTCTCAAGACTATTAACACCGTCTTGGTGTTCTTTGGGCTGGGATTCGAAGCTAGAAGCTCTTCGCCACTTTTGGCCACTGTCATAGTATCCAACATGCTCAAGGCTATGAGTTGGAGTGGCACCCTCGTGCTATGAATTTTGAGGTCCGCTTAGCCAACCCTCCAAGACGGTTCCGCACCCTTTAGGGGTTTTGGTTTTTGGTATTTAACCTGGTGCTTGATAATGATGCACCCTTTTGTTTCAGACTAGGGATGTATTGGGGCGGATTATCCCAAAATTTACTTCGGTTTTCCAGCGCTCTCCATCGCACAAGACTTTTGTACTATGGTCACCAAGTCAGCAAAGCGTGTAATTTCGCTGACGACTTATGGCGTTTAGGATTCCTTGTCCGTGCAATTATTGCAGAAGATTGGGATTGCGTCCTCCTCTCGGCAGTCCTTTATCTTGTTCATAACCGGGAGGAATCGGCCCAAGAATGATGTCTTGTTTGGCGGGCTCTTGCCGAATTCAAGAGAGATCGCTAATGTTTGGGTGGGCGGTGGCACTAAATCCGAACCCCGCCCAATTTAGGACTCAAGGGCGAGAAGTTTCGAACTCGGAAGTTTGGATTTTGAGTGCTATCCAATGAGTCCGACCCGCCGCCTGACTTTAGGTTCAGAGCTTGATCGACATCCGTCCCTCCGCGGGAATCCGGCATGGAGGGATCGGGAATCCGGACGTAGCTAGTCCTTAAGATAGAAGAAGAATCGCCGCATTGCTCTTCTATCACAGCAATATGATGGGTAGCCTAGGGAGAGTTGATCTCTCTCAGATCGGTTTTAGGCCCGATCCGGTCGTAGTCTGTGGCGACTCCCAGGGCGGCGATTCGATCCAAGAGCTCGTTTACGGAGGAGATCTTGATCGGATCTAATTGTTCGGCAAGTTCCGAATTGACATGAAGATTGGTTTCGATGACTCGAGAGGTCATCGTCGGCGCGGTGGCCGGACTGGCGGTCATAAGAAAACCACCTAGCCGAAGAGTCTGGCCAGCGGCCAAGGCTCCTTTGGCGATAGTATCGTCTTTAAAGACGAGATGAGGCATCCTACCTAATGGCGACGACACAGAGGAACTCTCAATGAAAGCACCAATGTCGGTGTCAAAACTGGCGGATCTCGGGTAGGGGGTCCCGAACTGTGCGTCTAGGCGGATGGTAACAGGAGACAAGGGACACGATGTTTTTACCCAGGTTCGGGCCCTCTCGATGGAGGTAATACCCTACTCCTACTTTATTAATATTGATGATATGGGTAGTACAAGAGTAGATCTACCACGAGATCAAGGAGGCTAAACCCTAGAAGCTAGCCTATGGTATGATTGTTGTTCGTCCTACGGACTAAAACCCTCCGGTTTATATAGACACCGGATAGGTTAGGGTTACACAGAGTCGGTTACAATGGTAGGAGATCTACATATCCGTATCGCCAAGCTTGCCTTCCACGCCAAGGAAAGTCCCATCCGGACACGGGACGAAGTCTTCAATCTTGTATCTTCATAGTCCAGGAGTCCGGCCAACGGTGAGAGTTCGGCTATCCGGACACCCCCTAATCCGGGACTCCCTCACTCGACTTGTCGCAAAAGGTTTTTGACAAGTTCAAGGGCTTGACTACGATGAGACTCTCTCACCCGTAGCGATGCTTAAGTCTATCCGAATCATGTTAGCAATTGCCGCATTTTTATGATTATGAAATCTGGCAAGCAGAGGTCAAAACTGCATTCCTTCATGGATTTCCTAAAGAAGAGTTGTATATGATGCAACCAGAAGGTTTTGTCGATCCTAAAGGTGCTAATAATTGGATCCTGGCTTAAATGCTTCAAAGACGATCCCAGTCAGCTTCAACATAGGGTCAAAGAAGCCCACAAGACCTCCCTAATTACTTTTTGAAACACTCTTACTTGAACACAAAGGACATCCTTTTTTGCTTTCCTGATCTAGCTGTTGTAACCACCCATGGTAGCTCACTAAAGGGGTGGGAGCCCGGATGTACATTACATATGTCTATGTAAACCCCCCATTTATATAGATATATGAAAACACAGTTGGAGTTCTCTCCTACTGTCAATTCTCTAAAAAAAAGGTGCTAATGAAGTGTGCAAGCTCCAGCGATCCATCTATGGACTGGTGCAAGCATCTCGAATTTGGAATATACGCTTTGATGATGTGATGAAATCATATGGTTCTATACAGACTTATGGTGAAGCCTGCATTTACAAGAAAGTGAGTGGGAGCTCTATAGCATTTCTGATATTATATGTGGATGTCATATTGCTGATTGGAAATGATATAGAATTTATGGATAGCATAAAAGAATACTTGAATAAGATTTTTTCAGTGAAAGACCTCGGTGAAGCTGCTTATATATTGGGCATCAAGATCTATAGGGATAGATCGAGACGCTTAATAGGACTTTCACAAAGCACATACCTTGACAAAGTTCTGAAGAAGTTCAAAATGGAGCAGTCAAAGAAAGGGTTCTTGCCTGTGTTGCAAGGTGTGAAATTGAGTCAGACCCAAAGTCCGACCACGACAGAAGATAGAGAGAAAATGGAAGTCATTCCCTATGCCCCAGCCATAGGTTCTATTTTGTATGACATGCTGTGTACTGATGACCCACAAGTATAGGGGATCTATCGTAGTCCTTTCGATAAGTAAGAGTGTCGAACCCAACGAGGAGCAGAAGGAAATGATAAGCGGTTTTCAGCAAGGTACTCTCTGCAAGTACTGAAATAAGTGGTAACAGATAGTTTTGTGATAGGATAATTTTTAACGAGCAACAAGTAACAAAAGTAAATAAAGTGCAGCAAGGTGGCCCAATCCTTTTTGTAGCAAAGGACAAGCCTGGACAAACCCTTATATGGAGAAAAGCACTCCCGAGGACACATGGGAATATCGTCAAGCTAGTTTTCATCACGTTCATATGATTTGCGTTCGGTACTTTGATAATTTGATATGTGGGTGGACCAATGCTTGGGTGCTGTTCTTACTTGAACAAGCATCCCACTTATGATTAACCTCTATTTCAAGCATCCGCAACTACAACAAAAGTATTAAGGTAAACCTAACCATAGCATGAAACATATGGATCCAAATCAGCCCCTTACGAAGCAACGCATAAACTAGGGTTTAAGCTTATGTCACTCTAGCAAACCATCATCTACTTATTACTTCCCAATGCCTTCCTCTAGGCACAAATAATGGTGAAGTGTTATGTAGTCGACGTGCGCATAACACCACTAGAGGATAGACAACATACATCTCATCAAAATATCGAACGAATACCAAATTCACATGACTACTAATAGCAAGACTTCTCCCATGTCCTCAGGAACAAACGTAACTACTCACAAAGCATATTCATGTTCATAATCAGAGGGGTATTAATATGCATAAAGGATCTGAACATATGATCTTCCACCAAATAAACCAACTAGCATCAACTACAAGGAGTAATCAACACTACTAGAAACCTACTAGTACCAATCCCGGACTTGGAGACAAGAATTGGATACAAGAGATGAACTAGGGTTTTGAGAGGAGATGGTGCTGGTGAAGATGTTGATGGAGATTGCCCTCTCCCGATGAGAGGAGCATTGATGATGACGATGGCGATGATTCCCCCTCCCGGAGGGAAGTGTCCCCGGCAGAACAGCTCTGCCGGAGCCCTAGATTGGTGTCACGCCCAAGATGCGACCCTATCCTAAAGGAACTCGATGGTCCCACCAAGGATAGAAGCGCATCTTGAAGACGCTTTTGCAAGGTGGATATCATTACATCAACATTACATAATAATGGGGATACATCCAATACATACAATGTCACATGAATACAACAATACAACATACAACATCAACATCCGACTACAGATGAAACACAAACAGGAACTCAAACGACATCCACCCTGCTAGCCCAGGCTGCCGACCTGGAGCCTATCCCCTGATCAAAGAAGAAGCAGAAGAAGAACTCCAAAACAAGCAAACATCGCTCTCGCGTCATGAGCATCGCATAACCTGTACCTGCAACTGTTGGTGTAGTAATCTGTGAGCCACGAGGACTCAGCAATCCCATTACCATGGGTATCAAGACTAGCAAAGCTTAATGGGAAAGGAAGGGGGTAAAGTGGTGAGGTTGCAGCAGCGACTAAGCATATATGGTGGCTAACATACACAAAAGAGAGCGAGAAGAGAAACAAAGGAACGGTCGACAACTAGTAATGATCAAGAAGTGATCCTGAACTCCTACTTACGTCAGGCATAACCCAGAAACCATGTTCTCCTCTCGATCAACCCCGAAAAGAGACACTCACGGTTACGCACACGGTTGGTGTATTTTAGAAGAGTTTACTTCAAGTTTACTACAACCGGATATTAACAAATTCCCATCTGCCTATAACCGCAGAGCACGGCTTTCGAAAGATTATACCTGCAGGGTGTCCCAACTTAGCCCATGATAAGCTCTCGCGATCAACGAAGGATATTCCTTCTCCCCGGGAAGACCCGATCAGTCTCGGAATCCCGGCTACAAGACATTTCGACAATAATAAAACAAGACCAGCAAAGCCGCCCGAATGTGCCGACAAATCCCGATAGGAGCTGCACATATCTCGTTCTCGGGGCACACCGGATGAGCAAGACGACGGTTGGCATAGACCACAGTTGCCTGTGGGCGCCGGACATCGCTTCGGTTTGGACCAGCACTCGAAGGAGAACTGGCCCGGGGGGGCTAAAATAAAGATGACCCTCGGGCTCCGGAAACCCAAGGGAAATAAAAGGGCATAGGTGAGGCAAATAGTAAAACCAAGGTTGGGCCTTGCTGGTGGAGTCTTATTCAAAGCGAACTGTCAAGGGGGTCCCATAAATCACCCAACCGCGTTAGGGACGCAAAATCCGGGAACATAATACCGATATGACGGAAACTAGGGCGGCAAGAGTGGAACAAAACACCAGGCATAAGGCCGAGCCTTCCACCCTTTACCAAGTATATAGATGCATTAATTAAATAAGATATATTGTGATATCCCAACAAGTAAACATGTTCCAACAAGGAACAACATCTCCATGTTCCAACAAGGAACAAACTTCATCTTCACCTGCAACTAACAACGCTATAAGAGGGGCTGAGCAAATCGGTAACATAGCCAAACAACGGTTTGCTAGGAAGGGTGCAAAAGGTTAGAGGTTCATGGCAATTTGGGAGGCTTGAGCAGCAAGTGATAGGTAGCGCAGCATAGCGAAAGAACGAAGCAACTAGCATGGCAATGACAGTAGTGAGATCCAGGGTAGCGGTCATCTTGCCTGAAATCCCGCTAGGAAGAAGAAAGAGTCCATGAAGAAGATGAAGCCACGAAGACGAACCAAGCGTAGACGAACGAATCCTCACGATCGCAACGAAACGGGAACTAACGAGAAGAAGCACACAACATAGTAAACACACCACACATAGACAAGACATGATGCACAACAAGCATGATGCATGACAAGACTACATGAAGCTACTCATGGCAAGAGATGATGCAAACAAGAACAACACATCAAAGCAAGTTTAAATGAGGCCGGAAACAACATAGAACAACTCCGGTAAGTCCTCATATGCAAATTTCGAAATTGGTCCAGATCTGAATAAACCTTATGTTCAAGTTGTTAAAAAGCAAGTTAAGATGCACCAAGATGATCTACACGAAATTCTAGTCAAGTTACATATAAAGTTCATTTAATTCGGAGCTACGGCCTAGAAGTTATGAGCAAAACAAGTTAAACATGGCATTGATGCAAAATGCATACAAACATCAAGCACACACCTCAAATCATGGATGCAACATGATAATATGAAACTACATGCAAAATCAAGCAAGTTTCATATAGAGCACACTGAAAACGGAGCAACGGTTCAACACATACACATGAAACAAGTTATAGCAACAATCTGTCCAAAACAGCAACTAGGCATATTGCAAGCATCAAAACAACATACTACAGCAACTCAACATGATAACAAAAGGCATGGACATGATGTACAGGTAAAGCATGACAAAACATGAACACTGAGCTATCTCCATAAACCACTAGAACATGCTCAAAAGGACATGGCAAGATTGCAAATAATAACAGTTCAGACTTTGCAGAAAAATAACATCAGGTTGCAATGTTTAGAGCTATCAAACAACATGTCAAAGGAACTTATCATGGCAAACAAAGGCATGGCATGAATCTACTAATTTCATAGAACAAAAGTCCTTTACTGACCATGAGCCAAAAAGGACCATAAGATATGATGGCACCCATGTAAACATAGCAAGTTATATTACAGATTCATACATGGCAGGAACAACAATAAGTAGGCATGTTGATGAGCTTGAACCACTCACCACAGAGCAAAACATGGCATGGCAAGGCAACTCACAGTAAGAAGACATGTTTATGAAGCTAAACATGGCAAGAGCAAGTTCATAGAGTGCATGGATCACTAACAACAATCATGGAAACATTGAACTTAATGTTAACAGGCTGACAGCAACATTATTTAGCAACTTTGGATCAAGATAACAACAAGTTACAGTAGGCTATAAATGCAACCATGGGCATGGATGGACAGAGCATGACATGTATAACAAAACATCCTTAGTGAACATCTCCAGATTATGCATAGAGTGACTTGTAGCAGCAGGTTTACATAGCATCATAATATAACAGAATCATCCTAGCAAAACAGCAACAGCAAGTTACCTACTTAACAAGCTTGATGCACTCAGTACAAGACTCACACAAATACATGGATAGCACCCCTGTAAAGATGGCATGACATAGCACAAAGCACATGTAGAGCTCATGCTCATAGGATGCACACATCAATCATGGCAAAAATGACAAATGAGGATGTTATAACAGTTTCAGCAGATTAGCATCACATAGCACTTCTGCAACGATGATTCAGGCATCAAGATGGACTCAAATGAACATGATGCAATGGAATCAAATGAAGAGCATCTCCTGTTGAACATTTTGACATATTACACGCATGAAACGAAGCAGTAGAAAAAAATTTACAGCAGGTCGAACATGCACACATATTATGAGTTTTTTTCCAGACTTGGTCAAATTCGCATGCGCGCAGGATAGCTAAAAGATGCACAGAGCGAGGTTTAGTGGGCTGCTCACCCTGGGCTCGGCCCATGACGAGGAAGCAGGCCGGGGCGCTGGGCTGGGCCTTGGAGATGGGCCAGCGGGGGGGCGCGGCCCACGTGGCCGGTCAACGGCAGGGCGGATCGGGGCTCCTCCCGATCGGCCATGGCCGCGCCGGCGACGGAGCTCAGCGGAGGTGGCGGAGAAGGGCAGGGGCGACAAGGAAGGGCGGATCCGCCGCTGCCAGACCGGATCTGGCCGGGAGACGGCCGGCGCGGAAGTGGCGAAGCGGGCGGCGCGTGTCGCGTGAGGTGCTCGGGCGGAGGAGCTCGGGCGCGGCGAAAGGGAGGCCGAGGGCGGCGGCGCTGGAGCGGCGGGCGCGGGGCTCGGCGGCTCGCACGGCAGGCAGGGAGGCGAGCTGGGCGGCGCCGGCGATGTCGGCGAGGGCCGAGGCGGCGGCGGCTACGGGCCCGGCGAGGGCGGTTCGACCCGGGCGGGCGGATCTGGCCCGGGCGGCGGCGCGTGGTGGAAGGACGGCGCGGGTGAGGTGGCGGCGTGGGATTGGGTGCGGGTGGCGGCGGAGCTGACGTGGCGCCACGGGATTGGCCGGAGCGACGTGTCCGGCGGACATGTCCGGCGCGGATGGACATGTCCAGCGGCGCGAGGAAGACGAAGCTAGGGTTTGGACTGCGAATTGGACGGGGAGGGACACATATATAGGTAGAGGGAGCTAGGAGAGTCCAAATGAGGAGCGGTTTTCGGCCACGCGATCGTGATCGAACGACCGAGAGCATGGAGGGGAGTTTGCTGGGTTTTGGGCCACTTTGGAGGGGTGTTGGGATACAAAGAGAAGGGGGGTTTTGGGCTACGCGGTTAACCGTTGGAGTACCAAACGAACTCCAAATGGCACGAAACTTGACAGGCGGTCTACCGGTGCTATACCAAGGCCATTAGGCAAGACTCGGGCCATTCCAAGAAAGTTTAACACCCGCTCATGAAAAGAGGCAAAAGGGGGCGCCGGGGGACATAGGAGCGCCGGATTGCAAAACGGACAACGGGGAAAATGCTCGGATGCATGAGACGAACACGTATGCAAAATGAAATGCACATGATGACATGATATGAAATGCAGATGATGACATGGCAAAGTGCAACACACAAGCAAATGACATGGCAACGCTAACGAATAACTGGCGGACACCTGGCGCATCGAATCCGGGGCGTTACAATTGGTTCCGCCAAGGTTCCGCCTCGTGGCGGCGGAGTCTCATCCCGAAAGGTTGCTTATGTTTTTTTCCTCGAAGAAAGACCTCATATAGCAGAAGATGGCCACCGGAGAGCCAACAGGGGACCCACGAGGCAGGGGGGCGCGCCCCCCACCCTCGTGGCCAGGTGGGTCCCCCTCTGACGTATTTCTTCCGCTCAATATTTTTTATTATTTCCAAAAATGACTTTCTGGAGTTTCAGGACTTTTGGAGTTGTGCAGAATAGGTCTCTAATATTTGCTCCTTTTCCAGCACAGAATTCCAGCTGTCGGCATTCTCCCTCCTTATGTATACCTTGTAAAATAAGAGAGAATAGGCATAAGTATTGTGACATAACGTGTAATAACATCCCATAATGCAATAAATATCGATATAAAAGCATGATGCAAAATGGACGTATCAACTACCCCAAGCTTAGACCTCGCTTGTCCTCAAGCGGAAGCCGATAACGATAAATATGTCCACATGTTTAGAGGTAGAGGTGTCGACAAAATAAAATACGGACATGAGGGCATCATGATTATTTTCCTAACAGCAACATATATGGATATTGTCATATGATTTCTTGAGTTCAAGTAATAATCCATTCACAATACAAAAGTATGAATCCGAAGCTTTATTGAGAAGCAACAAACTGTAATCTCAATCACTGAAGCAATTGCAATTTATCATAACATCAGAAAGAGTCTATGTCAGAGCTTTCTAGCAAGTCCACATACTCAACTATCATTTAGTCTTTCATAATTGCTAACACTCACGCAATACTTGTGGTTACGGAGTTTTAGCCGGACATAGAGAAAGATAGGGGCTTATAGTTTCGCCTCCCAACCTTTTACCTCAAGGGTAATGTCAACAATAATAACTCATGCTCCCCTACATCCAATTAGATATATCTATCAGGATCTTTCAACACCCTGTGCTTGCCAAAGGATAAAATGTAAAAAGGAAAGGTGAAGATCACCATGACTCTTGCATAAGGTAGGACATAATAATAAAATATAGGCCCTTCGCAGAGGGGAGCAGAGGTTGCCACACGCTTTTATGGTTGGATGCACAAAATCTTAATGCGAAAGAACGTCACTTTATATTGCCCCTTGTGATATGAACCTTTATTATGCAATCCGTCGATTTTATTTCTTCCACATCACAAGATCGTATAAAGCTTATTTTCTCCCATACTAATAAGTCATACATATTTAGAGAGCAATTTTTATTGCTTGCACCGATGACAACTTACTTGAAGGATCTTACTCAATCCATAGGTAGGTATGGTGGACTCTCATGGCAAAACTGGTTTAAGGGTTTTTGGAAGCACAAGTAGTATCTCTACTTGGTGTTGAGAATTTGGCTAGCATGAGGGGGAAAGGCAAGCTCAACATGTTGGATGATCCATGACAATATACTTTATTTTAGATATAAGAAAACATAACCCATTATGTTGTCTTCCTTGTCCAACGTCAACTCTTCAGCATGTCATATTTTAATGAGTGCTCCCAATCATAAAAGATGTCCATGATAATACATTTATATGTGAAACCTCTCTTTCTTTATTACTTCCTATTAATTGCAACGATGACCAAAGCTACGTTTGCCAACTCCCAACGAATTTTAATCATCATACTCTTTTTATGTGAAGTCATTACTCTCAATAAGATCAATATGAACTCTTTATTTCTTTTTATTCTTTTTATCTTTTCTTTATTCACTCAAGATCATGGCAAAATAATCAAGCCCTTGACTCAACACTAATCTTTATTATATAGCTCACGGACTCGATTACATAGAGAGATCATAAAGCAAAACTCAAAACTAGATCATACCATAACTTTATTCTACTAGATCAAGATACTACTAAAAGGATCGAACTAAGAAAAACGGTAAAGATAGGAGTTGTGGTTGTGATACGATACCGGGGCACCTCCCCCAAGCTTGGCAATTGCCAAGGGGAGTGCCCATACCCATGTGATTATATCTCCTTTGCAGGTGAAGAAGGTGGTGTTGTTGATGGAGTGGTCTTCTTCCTTAATTTGCGCTTGAGGATAGAATTTTGATCCCTCAAGTCATTAATCTCCTGCTCCAAGCTTAATATATTTTTGCATAATTCCTGCTTGTTTTCCTGGAAGAGACGAAAAGGGATAAACTCGATCTTAGGTTTCTTTGCTCTATCTGGGAGGCTTGACTTTTTGAACTCCACATGCATTTCCCCAGGTTGAGGTAATGGGACTTCATCTTCATCTGAGCTCGTCTCCTCCTTCCTCTTGGGTTTATAGTCCTCTTCTTCCTCCGCAGTCCAACCACAATGCTCCACATCTCCATAGACCTTAGGATCTGCAAGGTAATCATCCACATAGTTTCTCCTTCCGAATCCTGGGACGACATGTTGCTCTAATCTGCAGCAGGACAGCTCGAAACAAGAACAGAGGATAATTGCGTGATACGGGAGTCAAAACCTTTGGGAGAATATACAATGAATTTTTACCGACCAAAATATGTATCATGCAAGAAAACGGAGTCCGGAGAGCACACGACGTGCCCACGAAGTAGGGGGCGCGCCCACGGGGGTAGGGCGCGCCCTCCACCCTCGTGGAGCCCTCGTGTCCTTCCCGTACTGCTTCTTATTTTTCTATTTTTCTAAATATTCCAAAACGGAGAAATATTGCCTTAAAACTGTTTTGGAGTCGGTTTACTTACCGTATCACATACCTATTCCTTTCGAGTCCAAACGTTAGGAAAGTGTCCCTTATGTATTCCTCCGGGGTTACGGTTTCAATAATATTTGTTTCAACATTTATGGGATTACCTGAGATATAATGTTTGATTCTTTGATCGTTCACCACCTTCGGATTTGTGCCTTCGAAGTTGTTGATTTTTATGGCACTGGAATGATAGACCTCCTCGATAACGTAAGGACCTTCCCATTTAGAGAGAATTTTTCCTGCAAAAAATCTTAAACGAGAGTTGTATAGCAATACATAATCACCTACATAAAACTCACACTTTTGTACCCTTTTGTCATGCCATCTTTTAATTTTTTCTTTAAACAGCTTGGCATTTTCATAAGCTTGGGTTCTCCATTCATCAAGTGAGCTAATGCCAAATAACCTCTTCTCACCGGAAAGTTTGGAATCATAGTTGAGCTCTTTAATAGCCCAATATGCCTTATGTTCTAGTTCGAGATGTAAGTGACATGCTTTTCCATAAACCATTTTATACGGAGACATACCCATAGGATTTTTATATGCAGTTCTATAGGCCCATAATGCATCATCAAGTTTCTTGGACCAATTCTTTCTAGATCTATTAACAGTCTTTTGCAAAATTAATTTGAGCTCTCTATTGCTCAATTCTACTTGACCCCTAGACTGTGGGTGATAAGGAGATGCAATTCTATGATTAACATCATACTTAGCAAGCATTTTACGGAAAGCACCATGAATAAAATGTGAACCACCATCAGTCATTAAATATCTAGGGACTCCAAACCTCGAAAAAATAACTACTTTAAGCATCTTAATAGAAGTGTTATGATCAGCACTACTAGTTGGAATAGCTTCTACCCACTTAGTAACGTAATCGACAGCAACTAAAATATGTGTATACCCATTAGAGGCAGGAAAAGGTCCCATATAATCAAAGCCCCAAACATCAAATGGTTCAATAACAAGTGAATAATTCATAGGCATTTTTTGACGTCTACTAATATTACCAATTCTTTGACATTCATCACAAGATAAGACAAACTTACGGGCATCCTTGAAGAGAGTAGGCCAATAAAAACCAGATTGCAATACCTTATGTGCAGTTCTGTCTCCAGCGTGGTGTCCTCAATAAGCTTTGGAGTGAAACTTGCATAGGATCTGTTCCTGTTCATGCTCAGGTACACAATGTCTAATAACACCATCTACTCCTTCTTTATAAAGGTGTGGGTCATCCCAAAAGTAATGTCTCAAATCATAGAAGAATTTTTTCTTTTGTTGGTATGTGAAACTAGGAGGTATAAATTTAGCAACAATGTAGTTAGCATAATCATCATACCATGGAGTACTACGAGAAGTACTTATACCATTTAATTGTTCATCAGGAAAGCTATCATCAATAGGTAGTGGGTCATCAAGAACATTTTCTAACCTAGACAAGTTGTCTGCAACGGGGTTCTCAGCTCCTTTTCTATCAACAATATGTAAATCAAATTCTTGTAGCAAGAGAACCCATCTAATAAGTCTAGGTTTAGCATCTTTCTTTTCCATGAGATATTTAATAGCAGCATGATCCGTGTGAATAGTTACTTTAGGATCAACAATATAAGGTCTGAACTTATCACAAGCAAATACAACTGCTAAGAATTCTTTTTCAGTAGTAGCATAATTTCTTTGAGCATTGTCTAGAGTTTTACTAGCATAATGAATAACATTTAATTTCTTATCAACTCTTTGCCCTAGAACAACACCTACAGCATAATCACTAGCATCACACATAATTTCAAAGGGTAAATTCCAATCAGGTGGCTGAACAATAGGTGCAGAGATCAATGCTTTCTTAAAT
Organism: Aegilops longissima; assembly: GCA_021605205.1. NCBI lineage: Eukaryota > Viridiplantae > Streptophyta > Magnoliopsida > Poales > Poaceae > Aegilops > Aegilops longissima. Next base: position 553,840,471 of record CM038677.1, on the reverse strand, counting down.
ATTTCAAATGCTTATACACAATCATCATCAAAGACAAATGGTATATATTTTTGTAATAAATTAGTTAGAGGCCGAGAAATTTATGAGAAGTCCTTAATGAACCTCCTATAAAATCCAGCGTGACCAAGGAAACTTCTTATACCTTTGATGTCCTTGGGACATGGCATCTTTTCAATAGCATCAACCTTGGCTTTATCAACTTCAATACCTCTTTCAGAAACTTTATGCCCCAAGATAATACCTTCATTAACCATAAAGTGGCACTTTTCCCAATTCAAGACAGGATTAGTTTCTTCACATCTCTGCAAAACTCGATCAAGATTGCTCAAGCAATCATCAAAAGAGGATCCATAGACGGAAAAGTCATCCATGAAAACCTCACAAATCTTTTCACAAAAATTAGAGAATATAGCCATCATGCATCTTTGAAAGGTAGCAGGTGATTACATAAACCAAAAGGCATACGTCTATAAGCAAAAGTACCAAAAGGGCAAGTAAAAGTAGTCTTTGATTGATCATTAGCTGACACAGGTATTTGAGAGAAACCAGAATAACCATCTTGAAAGCAATAATGTTTATGTTTGCATAATCTTTCTAGCATTTGATCGATAAAAGGTAAGGGGTAATGATCTTTCTTAGTAGCCTTATTTAATTTGCAGAAATCAATTACCATCCTATAACCTGTAATAATTTATTGCGGAATCAATTCATCTTTATCATTAGGAACAACAGTAATACCTCCCTTCTTAGGAACACAATGGACAAGACTTACCCACCGACTATCAGCAACGGGATAAATTATACCTGCCTCCAAAAGCTTTAGTATTTCTTTTCTTACCACTTCTTCATCTTAGGATTCAGCCTTCGTTGATGATCGCGGACTGGTTTTGCATCTTCTTCCAAGTTTATTTTATGTTGATATAGAGTGGGACTAATGCCCTTAAGATCATCAAGAGTATATCCAATAGCAGCACGGTGCTTCTTCAGAGTTTTCAATAATCTCTCTTCTTCATGCTCTGAAAGGTTAGCACTAATAATAACAGGATATATCTTCTTTTCGTCAAGATAAGCATACTTAAGATTATCTGGCAACGGTTTAAGCTCAAACACGGGATCACCCTTGGGTGGAGGAGGATCCCCTAGGATTTCAACAGGCAAATTGTGTTTCAGAATAGGTTCCTTTTTGAAAAATACTTCATCTATTTCCCTTATTTCATTCATGAACATATCATTTTCATGGTCTAGCAAATATTGTTCTAAAGGATCACTAGGAGGTACGGCAATAGAAGCAAGACCAATAATTTCATCCTTACTAGGCAATTCTTCTTCACGATGTTGTCTACTAAATTTAGAGAAATTAAACTCATGAATCATATCACCCAAACCAATAGTAACAACATTCTTTTCGCAGTCTATCTTAGCATTAACGGTGTTCAAGAAGGGTCTACCAAATATAATGGGACAAAAGCTATCTTGTGGGGAACCAAGAACAAGAAAATCAGCAGGATATTTAGTTTTCCCACACAAGACTTCAACATCTCAAACAATTCCCATTGCTGAGATAGTATCTCTATTGGCAAGTTTAATTGTAACATCAATACCTTCTAACTCAGCAGGTGCAATTTCATGCTTAATTTCTTCGTATAAAGTATGAGGTATAACACTAGCACTAGCACCCATATCACATAAGCCATGATAACAATGATCTCCTATTTTAACAGAAATAACAGGCACGCCTACCACAGATCTATGTTTATCTTTATCACACGGTTTGGCAATTCTAGCAGTTTCACCGCAGAAATGAATAACATGCCCATCAATATTATCAGCCAAGAGATCTTTAACAATAGCAATATTAGGTTCAACTTTAACTTGCTCATGAGGTGTATAAGTTCTAATATTGCTTTTACGAACCACAGTTGAAGCTTTAGCATGATCCTTTATCCTAACAGGGAAAGGTGGTTTCTCAACATAAGAAGTAGGAACAACAGGATCATTATAAGTGACAGTCTTTTCTTCAACTTTAGTAGGTGCAGCTACTTTTACTTCTATGGGAGGATGATACTTAAACCACTTCTCCTTGGGGAGATCAACATAAGTAGCAAAAGATTCACAGAAAGAAGCTACTATCTCAGAGTCAAGTCCATATTTAGTGCTAAACTTACGGAAAATATCGGTATCCATAAAAGATTTAACACAATCAAACTTAAGTGTCATACCTGACTCCTTACCTTCGTCGAGATCCCAATCTTCAGAGTTGCATTTAATTCTATCCAATAAATTCCATCTGAATTCAATAGTATTCATCATAAAAGAGCCAGCACAAGAAGTATCGAGCATGGATTGATTATTATGAGAAAGTCGAGCATAAATTTTTTGAAGAATTATTTCTCTTGAGAGCTCATGATTGGGGCATGAATATAACATTGATTTAAGCCTCCCCCAAGCTTGAGAGATGCTTTCTCCTTCGCGAGGCCAGAAATTATATATATAATTGTGATCACGATGAACAAGATGCATAGGATAATACTTTTGATGAAATTCCAATTTCATTCGTTTATAGTTCCATGATCTCGTATCATCACATAGCCTATACCATGTTGATGCATCTCCCTTCAAAGATAAAGGGAAAACCTTCTTCTTGACAACATCATCGGGTATACCTGCAAGCTTAAATAATCCACAAACTTCATCCACAAAGATTAGGTGCTCATCAGGATGCTTTGTTCCATCTCCTACAAAAGGATTATCTAGCAGTTTTTCTAGCATACCCGAAGGAACTTCAAAGGGAACATTTTCATTTGCAATAGGTTCATTAGGTTGAGGAGCAACTCTTTGCTCTACTGTTCGGGGTGAAGATACCCCAAACAAGCCCCTCAGAGGATTATTTCCATAGTAACAAGTGACAGTAAATTTCAGCACACTATATAAATTTTTCCTTACCAAATTGCACCTACCAAAGGCGCTTCACTCCCCGGCAACGGCACCAGAAAAGAGTCTTGATGACCCACAAGTATAGGGGATCTATCGTAGTCCTTTCGATAAGTAAGAGTGTCGAACCCAACGAGGAGCAGAAGGAAATGATAAGCGGTTTTCAGCAAGGTACTATCTGCAAGTACTGAAATAAGTGGTAATAGATAGTTTTGTGATAGGATAATTTGTAACGAGCAACAAGTAACAAAAGTAAATAAAGTGCAGCAAGGTGGCCAATCCTTTTTGTAGCAAAGGACAAGCCTGGACAAACTCTTATATGGAGAAAAGCGCTCCCGAGGACACATGGGAATATCGTCAAGCTAGTTTTCATCACGTTCATATGATTCGCGTTCGGTACTTTGATAATTTTATATGTGGGTGGACCGGTGCTTGGGTGTTGTTCTTACTTGAACAAGCATCCCACTTATGATTAACCTCTATTGCAAGCATCCGCAACTACAACAAAAGTATTAAGGTAAACCTAACCATAGCATGAAACATATGGATCCAAATCAGCCCCTTACGAAGCAACACATAAACTAGGGTTTAAGCTTTTGTCACTCTAGCAACCCATCATCTACTTATTACTTCCCAATGCCTTCCTCTAGGCCCAAATAATGGTGAAGTGTTATGTAGTCGACGTGCACATAACACCACTAGAGGATAGACAACATACATCTCATCAAAATATCGAACGAATACCAAATTCACATGACTACTAATAGCAAGACTTCTCCCACGTCCTCAGGAACAAACGTAACTACTCATAAAGCATATTCATGTTCATAATCAGAGGGGTATTAATATGCATAAAGGATCTGAACATATGATCTTCCACCAAATAAACCAACTAGCATCAACTACAAGGAGTAATCAACACTACTAGCAACCTACTAGTACCAATCCCGGACTTGGAGACAAGAATTGGATACAAGAGATGAACTAGGGTTTTGAGAAGAGATGGTGCTGGTGAAGATGTCGATGGAGATTTCCCTCTCCCGATGAGAGGAGCGTTGATGATGACGATGGTGATGATTTCCCCCTCCCGGAGGGAAGTGTCCCCGGTAGAACAGCTCTACCGGAGCCCTAGATTGGTTCTGCCAAGGTTCCGCCTCGTGGCGGCGGAGTCTCGTCCCGAAAGGTTGCTTATGATTTTTTCCTCGACGAAAGACCTCATATAGCAGAAGATGGCCACCGGAGAGCCAACAGGGGGCCCACGAGGCAGGGGACGCGCCCTGGGGGGTAGGGCGCGCCCCCCACCCTCGTGGCTGTGTGGGTCCCCTCCGACGCATTTCTTCCGCTTAATATTTTTTATTATTTCCAAAAATGACTTTCGTGGAGTTTCAGGAATTTTGGAGTTGTGCAGAATAGGTCTCTAATATTTGCTCCTTTTCCAGCCCAGAATTCCAGCTGCCGGCATTCTCCCTCCTTATGTAAACCTTGTAAAATAAGAGAGAGTAGGCATAAGTATTGTGACATAACGTGTAATAACAGCCCATAATGCAATAAGTATCGATATAAAAGCATGATGCAAAATGGACGTATCATGTACCAGACCTGATGTGTGCCTTGCCATAAGTTTTGCAGTGAGGTACCAAAGTAATCAAGGAGTGGATCATTGGACAACGGCAAGAACATCCTGAAGCACCTGAAAAGGACCAAGGATATGTTTCTCGTTTATGAAGGTGACGAAGAGCTCGTCGTAAAAGGTTACGTCGATGCTAGCTTTGACACAGATCTGGATGACTCTAAGTCACAAATCGGATACGTATTTATATTGAATGGTGGAGCTGTTAGTTGGTGCAGTTCCAAGCAGACCGTCGTGACGGGATCTACGTGTGAAGCGGAGTACATAGCTACTTCAGAAGAAGAGCATGAAGGAGTTCATATCCGATCTGGGTGTAATACCCGGTGCATCGGGTCCAATGAAAATCTTTTCTGACACAGCAATTGCCTTAGTGAAGGAATCTAGGTTTCACAAGAGAGCCAAACACATCAAGAGACGCTTCAACTTCATTCATGAAAAGGTCAAGGATGGAGACATAGAAATTTGCAAAATACATACGGATCTGAATGTAGCACAATCGTTCACTAAACCTCTTCAGCGGGCAAAACATGATCAACACCAAGACTCCATGGATGTTAGATTCATTACTATGTAATCTAGATTATTGACTCTAGTGCAAGTGGGAGACTGATGGAAATATGCCCTAGAGGCAATACTAAGGTTGTTATTATTATATTTCCTTATTCATGATAAAGGTTTATTATTCATGCTAGAATTGTATTGATCGGAAACTTAAATACATGTGTGGATACATAAACAAATACCGTGTCCCTAGTGAGCCTCTACTAGACTAGCTCGTTGATCAAAGATGGTTAAGGTTTCCTAACCATGGACATATGTTGTCCCTTGATATCACATCATTAGGAGAATGATGTGATGGCAAGACCCGTCTGTTAGCTTAGCATATGATCGTTCAGTTTATTTCTACTGCTTTCTTAATGTCAAATACATATTCCTTCGACCATGAGATCATGCAACTATCGAATGTTGAAGGAATACCTTGTGTGCTATGAAACATCACAACGTAACTGGGTGATCATAAAGATGCTCTACAGGTATCTCCGAAGGTGTCTGTTGAGTTGGCATGGATCGAGATTGGGATTTTTCACTCCGTGTATCGAAGAGGTACCTCTGGGCCCTCTCGGTAATACACATCACAAGAAGCTTGCAAGCAAAGTGACTAAGGAGTTAGTTAGGAGATGATGTATTATGGAACGAGTAAAGAGACTTGCCGGTAATGAGATTGAACTATGTATGAAGATACCGATGATCGAATCTCGGGAAAGTAACATACCGACAGACAAAGGGAGTTACGTATGTTGTCATAAAAGGTTCGTCCGATAAAGATCTTCGTAGAATATGTAGGAACCAATATGGGCATCCAGGTCCCGCTATTGGTTATTGACCAGAGAGGTGTCTCGGTCATGTCTACATCATTCTCGAACCCATAGGATACGCACGCTTAACGTTCGTTCACGATATAGAATTATATGAGTTATGTGAGTTGATAACCAAATGTTGTTCGGAGTCCCGGATGAGATTACAAACGTGACGAGGAGCTCCGGAATGGTCCGGAGGTCAAGATTATATATAGGACGATGCTATTCGGTCACCGAAAAGGTTTCAGAATGTATCGGGTAGTCATCGGATCACCGGAAGGGGTTCCGGGAGGCCCTGGGAGGTTATTGGGCCTTATGGGCCAAAAGAGGGGAGCACACCAGCCCACAAGGGGCTGGCGCGCCCCACCTCTAGGCCGTCGGCCCTAGAGAAGGAAAGGGGGAGAGCTAGCCCCTCCTACATTCCCCTCCTCATGGGAGAAAGGAAAGGGGCGCCTTCCTTCCTGCCCCCGCGCCTAAGAAGGAAGGGGGTGCGGCTAGGCCAGGGGCCAAGGGTGGCCACCTGCCCCCTTGGGGTTGCCCTAGGCTGCCTTCGTTATATATATATATATATATGTGTGTGTGTGTGTGTGTGTGTGTGTGTGTGTGTGTGTGGAGGGAGAGGGGCAACACACACCACGATCCCTAAGCCGCGTGCGGCGCCCCTCTCCCTCTAGTTCATCCTCGGTCATATTTTTGTAGTGCTCGGCGAAGCCCTGCGGAGATATGTGAATCACCACCGTCACCACACCGTCGTGCGCTACCGGAACTCATCTACTACGTCGCCCGTCTTGCTGGATCAAGAAGGCGAGGACGTCATCGAGTTGAACGTGTGCCAAACGCAGAGGTGTCGTACGTTTGGTACTTGATTGGGCGGGTCGCGAAGGTGTACGACTACATCAACCACGTTGACAAACGCTTCCACTTAACGGTCTATGAGGGTACATAGACATACTCTCCCCTCTCGCAGTTATGCATCTCCATGGATAGATCTTGCTGGTGCATAGAATTTTTTTTGTTTTCCATGCAACGTTCCCCAACAAGAAGCGGTGATCACATCTTTAGCCGTTTGCAACAGAACAACGTGTTGTTTGTTTAACAATAGCGACACAGGCAACCAAGCAGCATGCTGACTAGTTGATTCCCTCATGCAGAAATCCTAATGCAGGCAACCAAATTACATACAGATGTTGGTTTTTAGGCAGCATTTGCCCAACCAGGTTCAACTGGGACAAGTATGCAAAATGCCCTAAAATAGAGATGTGAACCAAACACGCCCTTGGTGTCTCTGCTTCAGATACAATTGTTCTTACTGATGTTCAACAACGGTTGGATGAATGAGCTTTTATAACTAAATCGGTGCGATAACATCTGTTGCCTACACAGAACCACATGAAAGTTCGGGCTGATAAGAAGTGCATTGAACGTGAGTTTTGGGAAGAGGACTTGGTGTTTCTGAAACTCCAGCCATATGTGCAATCGTCAATCGTCCAACGGGCTCATCATAAGCTGGCTTTCCACTACTATGGACCAGATCCCATTACTGCAAAGATTGGCACGATGGCTTAAAGTCTGGCTCTACCTACATCAAGCAAGGTACACCCGATGTTTCACGTTTCACAGCCCTGGCAGTTTGTCGCTCCTCAACATAAGGTTTTTCTCTGAATTACCTATTAATGACGCTCTGTTGAAATTCATCTTGCAGCTTGATTCGGTTTCAGATTAGGGGAGAGAGTAGTTCTGCAAACCCTATTTGGCGCTGCAGGCGCCCATTAATGTGTATTTCGGAAACTGGCGCCTGCAGCGCCCCGCACTGGGCCGACCAATTCAAGTATTTTTTTTCTCAGTTTTTCGAAAACGCCAAAATGTGCTGGCACCAGGATTCATCCCTCAACCTCTCTGATCCAACCGGTACGCACTAACCAACTGGCCATCACCATGCTACTGCACAGAAAGTCCGCTTCTCTTCTTTTATTCCTTATTCAGTTCGGTTTGTTCTTTTTCTTTTCTTTCTCATTATTTTTTGTTTTCTTTTATAAATTTCATGAACCTTTTTCTAAATTTAATAAGTTTTTCATAAATTCGTGAACTTTTTTCAAATTCGATGAACTTTTTAAAATTTCGATGAACTTTTCTCAATTTTGATGCACTTTGTCCAAATTCGGTGATTTTTTTTCCAAATATGGTGAACTTTTTTCAATTTCGGTGAACTCTTTTTCAAATCCGATGAACTTTTTGCAATTCGATGAACTTTTTTCAAATTTGTGAACTATTTTCAGAATCAGTGAACTATTTTTTTCAAATTTGATGAACTTTTTCTCAAAATCAATGAACTTTTTTCAAATTTGTGAACTATTTTCAGAATCATTGAACTACTTTTTCAAATTTGATGAACTATTTTCAGAATTAATTAACTTTTTTTCAAATTTGTATTCTTTTCAAGATTTGATGAACTTTTTTGAATTCTATGAACGTTTTTTAAAATTTAACTTTTTTACAAATCTACGTTTTTCTTTTCATTTTTACGTTTTCTTTTTTGAAATGATTTATATGGTACATAATTTATGTTAACATTGTTTTTTAGGGGTATTGATGTTAATGCCGTACTAGGAGAAGTATTAAATAGTTTGGTTTTTTATTGTAGACAACTAAGATCTCCTGGTGCAGTGGTTTGTTGCGTTGTTTCGCACGGCTGTGTACGATCGCGCGTGGGTTCGAATCCCACATCCCGCAAACCCAGGCCGGGGGGCTCGGCCTGGGGTGTGCAAATTATTTACTTTGGTTACTGTAACATTTTGAGCCCTATAGCACGCACTGTTAAACACCCCTAGCCCTAGGCCTGAGTTAAAAGCACGCCAGGCCCATAAACTTGTCCGCTCCGTGATGGTTTGGCCCAACAACTTATAAAAGCTCACTCCACCATCCAGGAACTATCCCCCGATGTGCAAAAAAACCCAAGCCCAATCCCGGTTACATTTGGCGCCACGTTGGCGGTGGGCCGAGGCGGTCGTCGCGCCACTTTGCGTAAAACCCCATCACGCTGAATTAATTAACCCGCACTCACATTTGGGCTGCACGCGAAAATATACAAATAGGGGCTCATATCGTTTGTTCTCCATTTTCCGCCCTTGTCTCTTCATCTCTTTCAGCTGAACTCGCACGGTGGCGACGCCAGATTCCGGATGACGTCACCACCTTGGCGACGTCGCCGGCAAGCTTTACGGCCATGGAGCCGCCCGATTCCGTCGGTTGTGTGCGGGATCCCGGAGCTTTTCCTCCTGATTATGGTACGCCCCTAAGTCTGCATCTTTCCCTCTCTTTGTGGTACTTTTTTTTGGGGCAGGGGTTTGGTAGGGTTCTAGAAATAGACGATCGGTTGGATGAATGGGCTAGGACGATCTCGACGGCGGGCGCGCTGCATGTAGTGCTTTGTTGTTGTTTTGTGTGTGTTCTGATGGATGGATGCTGGTTAGGGTTTGGCGGCTTCAAGCTTTTTCGAGAGAAAACTTTGTAATTTTGGTGGATTTCATAAGAAAAGTAATGATTTTATACGTTGTGAATATGAATGTTCAAGATTGGTACTTATTTTAGCATGTATGTAAACCGCTGCTGTATTATGATGTTGTGAATCTACCGCCATGCCCTGTTTTCTTCATGCCCTGTTTTCTCAAGATTTTAAACTGCTGCTTATTATGTTGTTGTGATATACTGATTTGGGAGTGTTTCTGTCGTTGTAATGCAAGGTGTGTGATGCAGCTATGGGGATGGCGGTGGACACTCCTTTTTCACACTGGAAATAGAGCACAATGGATTTTTCAGGACCAAACAAGAACATTGAATACACAAGTGCTCTTGTTGAGACCTCGACTATCTGAATGCAAACACTTTCTCATATTCTCGTGATTGAAAATCATTTGAAATGGCTAGGCTATCTGTCGCTGAGCACAATATATATTGGTGTAGGCCTGATCATTTTTGTCGATGGTCCGATTCCCATTAGAGGAGATGGTGATGTTCAACACATGTTGAAATCTAGTGCAGATCACAAGGTACTGCAGATCATGATTGATCACACTGGTTTCATCCAAGTTTGCAGAGCTGATGTCATTTACAAAGGAAGCACGATTTCTAGTTCAAGGGCTGTTTCTATTGGTGCAGTTTCCAGTAGTACAATTGTTCCAGCTGTTGAGGAAGAACCTGTGTCAGATATTGCAGCAGATGCTTATAGTGCAGAACATATTCAGATTGAAGCTGTTGAGGAAGAACAAGCAGATACGGACTCAGATTTTAGTGATAGTGACTATGAGATAGATGAGGGAGATGATGATCTATTTGATGACAACATAGACTATGATGTGACTAAAGAACATGAGGAGGAGGAGAAAGATGTGGAGCCAGAGTATGTTCTTGAAGATGAAGACTTGCATCTGTCCAGAGAAGAAGAAGAGAATTTGAAGTATAAGTTCAGGGCCTTCAATGCCAAAGTTGACATGAAATCCCCTATCTTCAAAGTGGGGATGGTATTTGCCGATGTAAAAGAATTAAGACATGCTTTGTTGCATACTCCATTAGGAATAGAGTCCAAGTCAACAAAGTGAAGAATGAGAAGACAAGGCTAGATGCTATTTGTGAGAGAGGTTGCCCATGGATCTTTGAAAGCTGGAAATGACAATAGAACAGGAGGGTTTGTTATTAAGGCATATTCGAGAGCATAGATGTCAAAAGAAATGGAAGTTGAAGTTACTAACTGCAAAATTCCTCACACAAGATTTCATGGAAGAATTCAGAAATGACCGTAAGATGGCACTAGGAACATTTTCAAGGAAAGTAACCTCTGAGTTCAATGTGACACCAAACAGATGGAAACTTGCTAGAGCTAGGAAACAAGCTTTAAAGGAGATACATGGTGATGAACATGAACAGTTCAACAGGTTGTATGATTATGGAAATGAGTTAAGGAGGTGCAACCCAGGATCCACATTTCTTTTGTCTACTACACTTGTGAAGGACAAAGATTTCCCAATGGGCAGGAAGTGTCTCAAACAATTGTACTGGTCATACGATGCTTGTAAGAGAGGTTGGCTTAAGGGTTGTAGGCCAATAATTTTCATTGATGGATGTCACATGAAGACCAGATACAAAGGGGTGCTGCTTAGTGCTGTAGGAATAGACCCCAATGATTGTATTTACCCTATTGCCATGAGCTGGGTAGAAGTGGAGTGCACAAGCTCTTGGGAGTGGTTTTTAACCACTCTTAGAGATGATCTGAATATAATAAACACTGCTCCCTTTACAATCATGAGTGACAAGCAAAAGGGTTTAATAAATTCAGTTCAAAAGTTTGGCGGATGCAGAGCATGATTTTGTGTCGACACATTTATCGAATTTTCGTGAGAAGCACAAAGGAGAAGTGCTTAGCAGGATTTACGGGCCCTTGCTAGATCTACACATGAAGTTAAGTGGAGAGAGAACTGCAAGAAGATGGATGACCATAGCTCTGCTGCATTTCATTGGATGTAAAGATTGGATGTGAAGACATGGGTCAAAGCATTTTTCGGTGTTTTCAAAGCAAATGTGACATCTTGCTCAACAACAATTCGAAGTTTTTAACGGTATTAGTTCACCACCTTTATGTTATAAGCTACCTAACTTATCACAGCCATTTTAGCCTTCTTATTTGGTATAACTTGATCTTCTTATCTGGTATAACTTGATCTGCTTATCTGATACAACCTGATAGCTTATCTGATATAAGTTGATTGCTTATTTGATATAAGTTGATATGCTTATTTGCCATACAAGTTGTTCTGCTGATCATTTCTTATCTGTTTTTTTTTTGTCTGGACAGTTACATCTTGGATGCAAGAGAAATGGCAGTACTTTCAATGCTGGAAAATATATTCTACAAGATAATGCATAGGATGATGAGCAAACAAAGGGAAGCAGTGGAAAAATGGACAGGGAACAGGGTTTGTCCTAAGATATTGAAAAAACTTGAAAAAAATACAGAGTATGCAGCTAACTGCCATGTTTCTGGAGCTGGACAAGAGCTATTCAGGGTTCAATCTGGCAACTCCAGCTACACAGTTGATCTGTGTTTGCACACCTGTGACTGTAAGAGATGGCAGCTTTCAGGGGTTCCTTGTGGACATGCAATTGCATGCTCGAGAGAGGAGAGAATTGACCCACAGACTTTGGTGCATGACTGCTATACTGTGCAAACCTACCTGAAGGCCTATGGATATACCCTAGTTCCTCTAAGAGACCCAAAGCAATGGGAGAAGGTAAATGGGAGAGAGGTACCCACCAAGTGTTCACAAAGCAAGTTGGGAGGCCCAAGAAAAATAGGAAGAAGAAACCCAAGAGAAGTTGAAAGGTGGAGTAAGATATTTGAACAAAAAGGTGTCAAGATGCATTGCTCCATATGTGGGAAAGCTGACCATAATGTAAGGGGACACTACAAGTACATGGAAGCCCAACTAGGAGGAGGATATGAGATGGATGAAAATTTTGATGATCCATCATTTCGCAGTTTGTCTCCAACGTTTCTCTTCAAACTGTGCATAAATTTAAGTTGTTGGTGTCATTACGCTGATTTACTTAAGTCATGTTCATTTTGTATGTGCGTAACATATTCCCTCACTTGGCAAACCCTATCCTAGATCCTAGCCAAGAACCGAGTCTATGGTTTTCAGATGGCACAAAGGCAGAGGTCATACAGAGCTCCCAATAGAAACCATGGCCCATTGCCGATCAATCCTCTTTTGTTGCATTCTTTGGTGCTGCAATTCCCAAACCTAGAGTTGTTACAACCGAAATGAACATAGGCAGGATTACAAGGGCAACAAGAGGAAATGATCAAGTCAAGGATCTGCAGGTGGTAGAGGTAACAAAAGGCGAGAGGTTTGGAAGAGGAATATCAACAGGTGCTGGGAGGGGGAGAGGAAGATCAACAAGTGCTAGGAGGGGGAGAGGATCTTTAGGCCCTGGGAAGGGTCAAGAATTAGGTGTTTGCACATCTTCAGGCTTTGTCAGGGGTCAAGAATTTGGCAGGGGAGGATTTGGTGTTGGCACATCTTCAGGCTTTGGCAGGGTTGGCACATCTTCAGGCTTTGGCCGGGGAGGATTTGGTGTTGGCACATCTTCAGGCTTTGGCAGGGGAGGATTTGGTGTTGGCAGCGGTGCGTATTACATGCTTTTTGGAGAAGACATGCCAACACAAATCCCAGATCTGAATGGTCCAGCTGATGTTTGAATTATCCTTGCAAGTTCATGAATGTACTTTATTTTGTGGCAAGTTCATGAATGAACTTTATTTTGTGGCAAGAAATGTAAGAGTTCATGAATGAACTTCCTATAGTGATGTTAGGATGACAAAGAAACTCCATGGTGCTGCTTTTAAGATTAAATGTATTTTGTGACAAGAACTCTTATATGCTGCACTTGTTTAAGTGATGTTTGAACTACTCTCTGCTGGTTAAAATATGTGTCAAGTCTGAATTTTTTTGAATATCTCTATGTACAAGATATTCTGAATTTTTTCAGCCATTTCACTGTGTATTTCGGATGTTTTAAACTACAGCAGATTCTGATTTGTTTCTATGTTTCATCTGAAACTTTTGTCAAAGTCTGAACTTTTTCACTATTTTACCTATGTGTTTCGAATATCTCTATGTACAAAGACATTCTGAATTTTTCAGCCATTTTACTGATGTTTTAAACTACAAAGAAATTCTGATTTGTTTCTATGTTTTAGTCTGAAACTTTTGTATTTTAAAATAGCAAAAAATAAAATGGTTTGGCCTGAGTATTGAACCCAAGACTCATTGTTCGCTCTATTGTGCTATGCCAGCAGAATAGGAGTAGTGCTTTGTCTTAGTACAGCCACTCTCACATATTGAATCAACTTTGAAGTGCGGGTTAATTAATTCCAGGCGAGGGGGTTTCTGCAAAGTCGCGCGACAACCGCCTCGGCCCGCCTGCGCCAGCGTGGCGCCAGATGTCGCTTCGGGATTGGGCTTGGGTTTTTTTGCACATCGGGGAATAGTTTCTGGGTGGCGGAGTAAGCTTTTGCAAGTTGGTGGGTCAAACCATCACGGGGCGGACAAGTTAGTGGGGCTGGCGTGCTTTTAACTCCCTAGGCCTCCAGTGCCATCAATGGCTTGCCAACGAGAGAAGGCCACGACGTTGAGTTTGGTAGACCGCCATATAGTGTTAATTACTCCAGCAACCACCTTTTGATACTTCTAGACTTATAGTAGCGGAGGAGAATCAAGTCAACGTTGATGAAAGCACTCGGCTAGACAGACGAGACCCTTTGTCCCTTTCTGTGGGGTCTTCGGGCCAAAAAGTAGATTGTTTTAACAAGCCCTCGTATCTTCGTCTATGTGGTTTTTGACTTCAGTTCACTGAGGACTTCACTTCAGTTCAGTGAGCAGTTGCTTAGAGCATCTACATCCAGGCATTGTCTGGTCGCAAAATTTTAACCTAGATGAGCGCCTCAAACGAACCTCAAATATCTAGGCTTCGGCATCCCTCATATCCAGCTCAAATATGGGGGCGCATATGGGGGCGCCCGACGCGCTCAGGCACGTCTGCCACATTGGACCAGGCCCACACTGGCCCACCCAACCCTACATATATTTCTCCCCATTCGCTCGCCAGACCAAACCTTAGTCACTTCACCCTACTCCCCTCCACTCTCCTCCGGCACCCAAACTTGTCCCCGGCGCAGTCCGTCAGTCTCCGGCACGACTGGCATTGGATCCGAGTCCTAGACCTCCAGATCCGTCGACCCCGAACTCATCCCACGCGGCCCCAAAGAGGAGATGGCCGTTCGGCTTGCGCTTCACCACGCCCGGGACGAGACCCGTGAATGATAGCGGTCGGACTCCTTCCGTCGGGAATCCATTGTGTCCGCCCAAATGTCGCATGGATCTGGAGCTAGGGCAGTCGCCGCAGCCTCACCGGAGGCGGTGCAGATCGTCTTGTGTCCGAACGCGGTGCGGACGCGCAACCCCTCCGTTGGCGCGCTGAGGCCATGGACGCACCCTAGGCATCATCCGACGCAAATATGGCGCGTCGTGCCCACTGTGCGCGGCAGCGGGCGCGGGATGAGGCGGCGGCGCGGGCCGCGGTGGACATCACCGAGGCGGAGTCACATTCTCCGGTGCCCCGTACTGTGCACCAATCTAGGCGCCGCAAACCGCGTCGTGCTGGATGTCGCCAGCTCGTCCCAGGACGGATCCATCATTGATCTGACGTCCACCGGCACCCAACGGGTTCCGGACATTGACGAGGAAGAGTAGGGCATGGGACACGGCGGCGCCATGAGTCCCGTGAGCCGGCTCGTGTCCCATACCCTACTCTACCTTGCCGGCGACTGGACCAACACTCCAAGGGGCGCGGTTGACCACTGGACATGGCCACGGCGGAGCCAGACGAGCGGGTCAGAACCGGACGAAGCTCCGCTCAAATTTCGATGTGTTGGATTTGAGATTTCTAATTTGAGGTATCCAGATATGGAATGCATTTTTAAGGTGTGAACTATCACTGTGTGTGGACGCGTCCGGATGCGGACGAGCGGAGTGGAACCGGACGGATCTGCGCTCAAAGATTGATGCGTTGTATGTAATAATATGGATTTAAGATTTCTAATTTGAGGTATCCGGATATCGAATGCATCTTTTAAGGCATGAACGTTCACTGTCAGAGGACGCGTCTGCGATCGTTTTGAAGGTTCGGATTTGCAAGTCCGACTGTAGATGTTCTTAGTGCAATGAAACGAGTGGATAACACAGGGCACATGAACATATCGATCCACTACTTTCACCCTAGTAAACCGAAAACATCCATATATTTGGCCTATCCAAAAGCTGCTAAAAACTATAAAACGAATTCACAAAATTTTTAAAAAGCATGATTGTGTGCATCATAATAATGCAGAGGACGGAAGCACGTCTTTTTCAAAAAGATAAGTTTCAAAATCACAATTGAAATTCCTGGATAGTTATACATTTGTGTATTGATAAGACGGTCCATAATTTCGCGAAACTCAATTAATAACTTGAAAACCAGAAGGATAAATCTATTGCGCGTATTAAATGAGTCCAATTCACCTAGTAATTTAATAGTTTTTTATAGGGTCTTTTACATCTATGTCCCTAACTCGAACCCGCTACTCACATTTGCCCCTAATTCGAAAGCCTGCTCAAAAATGCCTCTCCGCCGTTACGTGCCCTTACAGAAATGCCCTTCTACGCCGTTACCGTCCGGTCAAAGCTGGTCAATGGGCTTTGACCGTCCTGAAAAAATTAGCAAAAAAATCTAAAAATTTTGAAATTTTGTGGGATCAAAGATACTTAGGTCCACAAGATGCATGCAAATTTTCGTGCTGTTTGGACACTCCAGGAGGTTGTGGCAAAGAAAAAACAGTAAATATATATGCTTGTGAACAGTGAATTCAAAAAAATTGCAAGAAAATTCAAAAAAATATGAAAATCTTCGGCATAAAGAGGCTCGGATCTGCAAGGTGCGTGCAAATTTTTGTTGTGTTTGGACACTGTAGGAGCTCGTGGAGAAAAGAACAAAATTTGGCTCGGGAAAAAACTTTGGAAAAAATGACTTTTTTTTTGCTAGAGCTCCTCGCATGTCATTTGATCACAAAAACTTGCAAGCACCTTGTCCACCCAAGCCTCTTTGTTGCCAAAAAGTTTCATATTTTTTTGAATTTTCTTGCTATTTTATTTCAAATTTACTGTTCACAAGAGTACATATTAACTGTTTTTCCTCGCCACGAGCTCCTGGAATGTCCAAATAGCACGAAAATTTGCACGCCACCTTGCGCACATGAGTAATTTCGATCTCACAAAATTTTAGATTTTTTACTATTTTTTGTAGGACGGTCAAAGCTCTTTGACCGGACGGTAACGGCACAAAAGGGCATTTCTGTAAGGGCATTTAACGGCGGAGGACAAATTTGAGTAGGCTTTCGAATTAGGGGTATATATGATTAGGTGGTTCGAGTTAGGGACAGAAATGCAAATGGCCCTTTTTTATAATCATAGAGTGTGACATGTTAATATATGATGTGTTTATATGCATTACTTTTTTGTGACCAAGATGAAACGATACAACACCTTTTTATTGATTGCCCTCTCGTGTAGCTTCTTTGACGCACCATTCATATAGCCTTCAATATAACTCCTCCAGATAGCATTGACACATTATTTGAGACGTGGCTAGCCAGAGTGGAACTAGTCACTACGGCACGTATTCGGATAGGAATATGTGAATTACTTTGGGATATATGGAACTGCAGGAATGATACGATCTTTAACAAACAAAATATTTTTTATTTCTTGCATGTCATCTTCAGAGCTACGGTCTGGATCCATACGTGGTCATTATTCACTCCTACGGACTCCAAGGAGCACTTGGCTACTGGGTGCAACCGTTTGGAGATGGTAGCGTGGGGTATCTTCGACCGGTTTGGATGATGATCCAATAGGATAGGTGTTTAGTTATCTCTTCCTATTTATATGCCGGTTGTGGATTTTTTTCCTTTCAATATTTTGTTTTCTTTTGTTCCATGTGCGAGCTGTACCCCATTACAGACTTTGTTTTTTTGTTGGCACTTTTTAATAATATGATAACATGCATCAGTCGGATGCAGAGGCCGGGGGTGATCCTCCTCTAAAAAAACTACCTTTTAAGGGAAATGTACCCGAGTATGGCTGTTGGGAGTTTCAAGACACGCGGTAATCCTAGTAGGGTTCTTATGTTTAGCATAAGTCATGACAAAGTTACTTAGAAAGTTTAGATTATAGGGGGAACAAAATCATGAGAATTTGTTGTTTTTTAATTCCCAGTAAAAAATAATTTTTTTAACACAATACAGACGCATACGCTCGTACCTACGCACATATATTCATCCCTATGAAAGCATGCATGCACAAGGTACCCCTATGATACCTCTCCGACAATGCTACACGAACAAATAATTTTTACTCGTTCCGTAATGCATTATCCCGCAACTACCTCATTAGTCACATTGCTTGCAAGGCTTATAGTGATGTACATTACCGAGAGGGCCCAGAGATACCTCTCCGACAATCGGAATGACAAATCCTAATCTCGATCTATGTCAACTCAACAAACACCATCAGAGACACCTATAGAGCATCTTTATAATCACCCGATTATGTTGTGACGTTTGATAGCACATTAAGTGTTCCTCCCGTATTCGGGAGTTGCATAATCTCATAGTCAAAGGAACATGTATAAGTCATGAAGAAATCAATAGCAATAAACTAAATGATCATAGTGCTAAGCTAACGGATGGGTCTTGACCATCACATCATTCTTCTAATGATGTGATCCCATTCATCAAATGACAACACATGTCTATGGTTAGGAAACATAACCATCTTTGATAAACGAGCTAGTCAAGTAGAGGCATACTAGGGACGCTTATGTTTTGTCTATGTATTCACACATGTACTAAGTTTCCGGTTAATACAATTCTAGCATGAATAATAAATATTTATCATGAAATAAGGAAATAAATAATAACATTATTATTGCCTCTAGGGCATATTTCCTTCACATGCCTGGTAATGGTTTGTGCCCCCTCTATGATGTCCCGAGACGGAGTCCCACATTCTGTTCTCGTGCACTGCAACGCTTGCCCTCGGGAGTTTTGTCTGCGAGGCCTCGGGCCTGATTAGGAGGCCCTAGACCTTGCGGGGTTCCCAGAAGTCAGAGCTAACCAGACCGGGCGGTAACGCTGCCTATTCTGGCTTATATTTGCGAATGTGTCGTGGACTTTGTGGATGATGCGTAATAAAATGGTGATTGAGAGGGTCTTCCCTTGGCATGCCTCTGACTCATTCTTGAGATTCCTTGCTTTCTTGCAGCACTGGCCTCGAGATCGCGATCGTCTTCGGCTCATGTTGGATGCGCTTTTGGATACCGCCCGTCGTCTCTCCTCTCTGTAGTGTCGATGAGCCTACTGCCACTAGGTGGCATTTTTCTTATTTATTTTTTCTTTCTTTGGGTGTGATTGTGTTGTTGCCCCAACCGTATTAGCTGCTTTTTCACTTTGGATCTGGTTGTATCGATGTTTGCTTTATTTATAAAGTTGGGCGAAAGCCTATTTCAAGCGATTTCATGTTGCCATTCATGCTACTGGGCTTTCTATCGTTTGAAAGAGCAACTTCCTTCATGCCAGGGTAAGGGGGCAGTCGGCCCCCTTCGACGACAGACAAATACTACCACAACGAGGTCCACCCTTCTCGAAGCAGGCGATGGCCACTCCCCTTGCGTTCGTTGTCTCTTGTCATTGAAATTGTCTTACCTCAACCTTGCAGAATGTTCCTGTTGGCGAGGGTGATGGTGGTGGCATGCGGTGTTCCTCCTCTTATCTTTTGTTTGCTTGTTGTGTTGCATTTGTTAGCTGTGCTCTGAGCATCATGTATCTGGTTTCAGTCATCTGAGGTTTCATCCTCAGCTCCTCTATAATGTGTGGATCTTCCTTATCTATAAATTGGGACGAAATCAAATTTCAAAAAAGAGGGTAAAAACACAAAGTTTAAACTAATGTCTAGCATGCTCCAAAAATCGGAGTAAAAAAGGAAATTCTCCAAGCTAATTCTACAATCTAAAGGGCACTGTGAGAGGATTTCCCATAAAATTATGTTTCTCTAAAATGTTCATGCTTTTTTGTAATTCCAAACAGGTTCTAAGATTCTCAGTCATGTAACTTTCTAGCTAGCAAATGCCTGAAGTGCTTAGATCTTCGGAAAGGCTAAAAATCAGACATCGGATTTTTAGACATGGCAAGTGGAACTTTTTCATTCCAAATTATATTGGCGTGAAGATGACAAATTTAGTTTGTAAATTCCTGGAAAAAAAATGAATTGAGTCGGATTTGCCATGCTCGCCAACTAAACTTGCCATCCTTGGCTAACACAACTTGCCATGAAAAACGTCCGATTTGCTATGCCTAGAAAATCTAACATTTGCTGGATATTCAGGTGCTAGATCTTACCTGAACCTGGTCCAGTCTGCCACATGCCCACGCTCCTGCTTGATCTGCCAATATCGGGCAAAGCATGTCTTGTGATGAATCAGAAGCTATGGGTTGGCACTCCCGTTTTCATCCTTTGAGGGCACTCAGGGTCTGTTTGGTTCCAAATAAGTCACCAACTTATAAGTCGAAAAGTGAAAAAAAAATGACTTATTTTAACAAACCCGACTTATTAGTCACCCCAACTTATAAGTCATAAGTTGCTCCACCCCAACTTGAAACTTATAAGTCACCCCTTTTGTGTGGGTCCCACCACCTGCATGATGTTGATTGATGTGAAAAGATGTGTCAGGTGACTTATAAGTCAGGTGACAACCAAATAGGCGTGACTTATAAGTCACTGATTTTAAGTCACCTGACTTATAAATCGGATGACTTATTGAAACCAAACAGTCCCTCAATTCCCAACCACATTCATGGGTCCACGCATCCCTGCTACTAGATGCCACCAATCCAACAGCACCCAGGCTAGGGTACGGTGCCTTACAGTGTGTTTTAAACGCACCACCTGCCATGTGTACGTACGTACTCCGGCCAATTCAAACGGCTGAGACCAGCGGCATTGAATCGTTTTACAGGGGAGAATCATTGTCCCAGACCCCCACCCAGATCGGTTACCAGTAAAAGGCGGATAACATTGTTGTCTGACGCCTGATCACCAAACAGCCTTGCGGTAAAAAACAAGCCTGCAGAGCGCACGCAGCGGACTCGCAAAGGGACGCACGAGCAAACCAGCAGCAGCGACAGGGTGAATCAATAGAAAATGATTTGAATTTCCGTGCCTAACTGTTTTACTGTCCGTTTGAATCTGACCGCACATGCTGCTACAAACCACTGTTAACCATTAACCAGTTCAAACTTGAGTGCCATTGACGCCTATCTTAGCTGACGGGTGCATGGACAGGGTACACATGCAAACTATTGCACTGCACGTACCTGCAGTTGCAGGTTCCTTGCAGTGGCGTCGACGCCTACCTCGGCTGCCCTGCCCTGCCGGTGCGTACGTGCCTGCTCCATTCCGTGGATCGCACAGCCTTTCCGCAGCTCTTCTACCAAATCAGAGGAGCATTTCCTCCTTCCTCCCCACCTTGAAATGGTTGATGCCTGCAAGGCTGCAATCATGTCCAATCTCGGTAGACGCCTCTTCTTCTTCGTGTCATTCGCCGTGCTTCTCTTCTCGGTAGGCGGCAACGGCGAGGAGAGGGGAGGTCAAGCTGATAGCGGTGGCGTTGGCAGCTTCAGATTGCTGCTTGGCATCGGTGCTCTGGGCCCGAGGCCATTGCGGAGGCAGCATCACGGCCATGCCGTCGCTCCGGCTCCGGCTCCCGCTCTCGCACCGGCACCGGCACCGGCCACGGGTCGTCGTGCCCACTTGCCGCTGCTCCACAAGAGCGCGCGGCTCCCGGACCCCGTCCCCGGGAAAGTCGCCCACAGGAGGAACGGCACGGCGCACAGCCCGCGCGACGGGG
Source organism: Aegilops longissima (assembly GCA_021605205.1). Lineage (NCBI taxonomy): Eukaryota > Viridiplantae > Streptophyta > Magnoliopsida > Poales > Poaceae > Aegilops > Aegilops longissima. The sequence goes on along the minus strand of CM038677.1, from coordinate 553,818,997 downwards.
GAGGTGGGCACGACCACGATGGCAAGAAAAGCATGCAGCTCGTCATTGTGGCCGCCGCCGCGGCGCTCTCCGGCGCCCTGGTGGTGCTCCTTGTCGTCCTTGTGGTGTTCCTGACGTGCAGGAAGTTCCAGAGGAGGCGCGACGGGGCTGAGCAGAGCGGCGCCACTAACAAGGTGAGCTTCGATCCTGGTCCCAACCTGCTCTACCTGGAAGCCGTCAAGCCGTACATCGAGGCCACGCACGACGAGGCCGAGGCGCCGGGCAAGGCCGTGGCCGGACCGAAAGATGACGAACCGAAGTTTGAAGAAGAAATTGATGCCGGAGCTTGCTCCGAAGACGACGGCGCCGGGTCGGTCCATTCGTCGTGCTGCTTCAACTCCTCGCACTTCTCCTACTCCGAGCTCCGGGACACAAAGTCCGGTCAGGCCGACGGCATGTCGCCGTCACCTTCCGCGCGGTCAAGACGGCGGAGCTCTGCCCCTACGACGCCCGCGGATAAAATGAAGGCCGCGAGTCCTTATTCGCCGCAATGCCCGCGCACGCCCGGGAACGAGGAGCGAGTGTGCCGCGCCCACTCCCCGAGCTCGTCGGACTCAGCAGCGCGGCTGTTCTTGGATCATGAGCTCCGGCGAACCCGCGGTTCATTAAGCTTTCCAGGAGTGCAGAGCAGCAGCACGCGCCAACCAAAGGAGACAGAAGGAGAGGCAGGAAGCGTGCGCTCGGACGCTGCAAGTGGCATGACGGTGCCACCACCACCTCCTCCTCCACCACCGCCGCCGCTGGTGCCGGCTTGTGGTCTGGGTGTTGTACCACCACCGCCGCCGCCACCCCCACCACTGCTAATACTGAAGGAGCAGAATTTTCGGAGAAGTGGTGGCCCGGGTCTACCGCCGCCGCCCGCGCCGCCGGGCATGCTGAGGCAGAGCGCGCCGCTGGGCAAGAATGGCGCAGCGCTGCCTAAGCTGAAGCCTCTGCACTGGGACAAGGTGCGCCAGGCGCCCAACCGCCGGATGGTTTGGGACAGAATCCGATCGAGCTCATTCGAGTAAGCAGATATTCAGTTTGACTTTTACGTTTAATTGTCACTCACGCACTCATCTTTGAATCTGAACTGAAGCAGCACAACTTTTGAGTTCTGACAAGTGCTACTCCTTTGGTTTGCAGATTGGACGAGCAGATGATCGAGTCGCTGTTCCTGTACAACTCGAGGCTCTCGGCGAAGCACGAGGAGGCCCAGAGCCGGAGCCCCTCCCTCGGCAACCATGTCCTGGACCCCAAGAGGCTGCAGAACATCACCATCCTCATGAAGGCGGTGAACGCCACCGCCGAGCAAATCTACGCCGCGCTGCTGCACGGTAACTGAAAGGCTGCACGCCGCACGCACCAACACGTTCATATGGCTGTACCATCGCACGGGTGATCCTTGACTTGGAGTTCGATTGTTGGTGCAGGGAACGGCCTGTCGGTGCAACAACTGGAGGCGCTCATCAAGATGGCGCCGACCAAGGAGGAGGTGGAAAAGCTCTCCGGCTACGACGGCGACGTCGAGAGCCTGGTCCCGGCAGAGAGGCTCCTCAAGGCGGTGCTCACGATACCCTGCGCCTTCGCACGAGTCGAGGCGATGCTGTATCGCGAGACCTTCGCCGACGAGGTCGGCCACATCAGGAAGTCGTTCGCAATGCTCGAGGTGAGCACTGAGCTCGACATGCCAATCCTGAACTGTTGCACCCGCGCTAGTTCCTTGACATTTTTGTTTCTTTGTTTCGAAAGGACGCGTGCAAGGAGCTGATGTCGAGCAAGCTGTTCATGAAGCTGCTGGAGGCCGTGCTCAAGACAGGGAACCGGATGAACGTCGGGACGGCGCGGGGCGGCGCCATGGCGTTCAAGCTCGACACGCTGCTCAAGCTCGCCGACGTCAAGGGCGCCGACGGGAAGACCACGCTGCTGCACTTCGTGGTCCAAGAAATGACGCGGTCACAGAAGTCACCGACACGCGCGGCCGAGGGGACAGACATCGCCACCGGCCTGGCCGCCGAGCTCACCAACGTCAAGAAAACGGCGACCGTGGACCTGGACGTGCTCACCACGTCGGTCTCCAGCCTATCGCAGGGCATCTCCCGGATCAAGGAGCTGGTGGGGAGCGGCCTCTCCGGCGACGAGAGGAACGGGTGCTTCGTCGCCTTCATGGCGCCGTTCGTCAGCCACGCCGAGGAGGTGATCCGGGAGCTGGAGAACGGCGAGCGCCGGGTGCTGGGCCACGTCAGGGACATCACCGAGTACTACCACGGCGACGTCGGCAAGGACGAGGCGAGCCCGCTCAGGATCTTCGTCATCGTCAGGGACTTCCTGGGGATGCTGGAGCGGGTGTGCAAGGAGGTCAGGGGGGTCAAGAATTTCCATGCTTGGAATCCTGTTCTGAATAATGTATGATGTTTGGTTTCGAGTCGTTCTTGGCTAGATTAGAACAGAATCCATTATACATAGTCCATTGATGATTTTGGTTTGGTAGACTAGAAGATTGTTGAAGATTGAGATGTATAGTTGATGAGTTGATCACTCACTGGGACGAGACAAGATGATGTTTGAACTGGCACTGTTTGAAACAAACAAGTTGGCGTGTGTTTGTCCCCTTGTTTATTCCCCTTTTGTCTCCTTGCCCATATCTCTTTCTGCAGAATTTGAAATTTTGAATCGGTTAGTGTCACCTGCAGAGTTTCAGAGTCCCACGTGCAGAACCATGTTTATTTTCTCTGCCACGATGTCTGCCTCGTGCTCTTTCAGAACCGGTAGGGTAGTCTGTTTTTATAACACTTTACGGACCCAAACGCTCATATATATATACGTATACAGTCATTCCTATTAACATATGTATGCATACTCTATCCTTATGAGCATCTGAGAAACTGAGCCGACATATCATTTGAGATTTTATGAAGTTACCGTACGCGTCTTGTAGTCGAGGGGAACGTCTTCTCACACTGAACGAGTATCACCGGAAAATCTGAAATAAATCCAGAGTAAATGTGAGCATCAGGACTTGAACTCTGATGGGCTCAGAATACCACTGTCCTTCTACTCATCCAACCACAGGTTTGTCCACTTTTCTTTTTCCATTTTTGGCATATCTACTGAGAGTAGTCTACTTGTAATAATAATGGATATAAATTTATTACGTTGATAAGCGTGTTCCTAAAATAAAAAAATCTTCTCAAAACATGCATCCCCCTGCTTTATATATAAAGCAACACATCAAAGTACACGGTCGAACAACACAATGTGGTGGGCACATCCTCTACAGAAGTAGATCAAAAGGTACACCTAGGCTGAAGCCTAGTACTTGGTTAACACCTCGCCGAGGTCCAGTCGATGATGCCTCGGCTCCAAGAAAACGTCCCCCGAAGGGTGACGACATGAAGTGTTATCGCTGCCGAGTCTGAGCAAACAGATAGGTGTTTTCACCCGGAGCCCTGACGCATGGCCGAGATCGGCGTCTTCATGGAGAGAATGACACCCATGGGTGCCACCGGTGCCAAGCACGAAGATTTTGCTCGGAAACTCGCTTGTACCACCAAAAGGCATCCCAGTCACCGTCGCAACGAGGGCCAGCCCAACCACACCAGATCTAGGAACTGCCAGGCCAGAGCCTCCCACACGTACACCTCTTGCTGCCCACATGACCAAGAGGTGCGCGCAACCACCACAGAGCTTGCCAAAAGAACCAACCGTCTAGCCCGCCATCTAGGGTTGCCGCCCCGGCACCCTCAGATGAACTCTTCGCCAACGTCATAACACGTGGTTGCCACCCCACCGAAGCCACAAGACACCACCTCAACATGGGCAGAGCTGGACCAAAGCACGCGCCCCTAACTGGGGACCAAGTCTAACCTAGCACATGTTGGTGCCCATCTTCCAGCGAGCGCTATCGAGAGGGTAGGGCATCACCTCATCCCATCTGGCCACTCCAGATCCACACGAGGGACCCGAGTGGCAGCCGACACCTCAAAATCCTTTCTTTCTTTTCTAAATCACATGTAACTTTATTCAAACTTGAAAATTATCAAATTTACAATATAATAATAACAACTTCATTATAGCCTCTAGAGCATACCAATAGAACAATTTTCCTGGAGGAGGGGGTACTTTTTTTTATTTTTTTTCTTGGTATTTAGGTTTTCTTGATTTTTCATTTTTTGGGTTTTCTCGGTTTTTCTCGCAACACAAGTTCACTTGCGAAGCACAGTAATTATGCTTCACTTCTGCGGTAGCACATATAGTTCAGTTGGGAGCACATGCAAGTACATGCAGAGAGCACAAGTTAGTGTTGTTTAGGAGCACATGTTACTACCTCCGATCCTAAATAAGTGTCATGGTTTTGAACTAATCCCAGTTAAAAACAGTGACACTTACTTTGGATCGAAGGGAGCAGTATTTTTGTTCGGGGCACATGTTAGTTTACATGGGGAGAACATGCTAGCATTAGTTGGGAATAAAAAATCCCTAAAGAAACCTACCCACATATGATATAGTTTTGAAGATCTCAACGCGCACAACACAAGGGTGAAAACGGTTCACAACTTGGAAGCACGGTTCAAGAGATATTTTGTTTTGAAAAGAATATCGAAAATGTGTATACAAACCCATCCGTCATGTCCGTACGTGGGAAGAAATCTTACCAAAACTCTTAGATTGCGACAAGTGACACATATAAGTTGCACCAATTGTCACCGCCAAAAAAGATGAAAGCGACCTTTTCCAGGTATAGCCTTTCACAAATTGTGGAACCCCGGCTCAGAGAACCGGAACGCCCTGTATTCCAGCCTAGAGATCGAGGAGAAGTCTTCTGGAATACAACACTGCTTGGCATAGAACAAATCAGCTCTTTATTACAATCTATATGGATACAAGGGTTCCAATATAACAGGGAATCACATCGGTACGGCGACACCACACCTGCCGCGGTTGCTCTATGCAAGCAGCAGAACAACTCGAAGTAGCGGAATGACTACTAGCAGCAGAACATCGACAATGGTGATGGACTACACTCCGCAGGGACTCTGGCTGGGACACGATATAGCTAGAACGAACGATAACCTCGACAAGCAATCAATGATGACATCACCTGCAATCTGGCATGACATGCCAGGTCAGTACATTGAATGTACTTGCAAGCTCACAACAATCAAAGCAATCAAGACAAACAACAGCATGGCATTTACAGGTTAAACATTGATGAGCATGATACAACATGGCATGTACATGGTGAACAAGATACCACTAGAACAACATTAGATGGGCATTGCATGAACATGCTGAACATAACACATCTAGCATCACATGGAATGAACATGGCAATGTTACTCATGATATGCACAAGATGATACTAGCATGCAGTATACTTAACACGATCCACTTACTCTATTCGGGGTTACCTCGTAACCACCACATATACCACTTACCATCATGGACATCACATGATCACCTCAGGATCAATCAAGCTTGGTATTAACAATACCGTAGTAATCATTACATGACCACAAGGAGCTTGATCCTTACCCGTGATTACTGCATAACACCACAAACATCAACCAGCTTCGGTATCCATGGTACCACTTTGATCCTCTCACGATCACATAAAGATCAACCAACTTCTTTCCTTATTGAACCGTGGTTGTTATTAAGCAGGTTATTGTTACTGTTGACCCATAGTGTGACCTACTACGAACAGGGCCCATATCCACAGGCGCGGCTATCGATAGATTATACACTTTGCAGAGGTTAGTACACTGTACCCACACTACTGAACCCAAGGCCTCGTGCTCCCATTCGGGTGGACCAACGGTGTTCCGACAAAACCGATCTATTGCATGACACTCTCCCGGCCACTCTGACAAACTCCCCTTTGGGCTAAGTCATGGGTGGCCCCGATGTCACCTCGTGACATCCAACGACCACCGTCGTGGCAAAACAAAAACGGTCCCAAACGGGGACATGAGCTCAATACCAACACGGGCACACAAGGCTTATGTCCGCCTACCTAGTCAGGGTAGAGCATGCCCATAACCTTCCCTAGTTGGAGGCAACCGGCAAGAGGCATGAAAATAGACCCAGTCAGGGCCTCCCATAAGACAAGTGTGGCTGAACTGATCAGCTCGATTTCGATGGCACTATGACTCACCCAACAAGTGTTCAAGTTCAGTTAAACTTGAATGAAAATGATGCTGAGTCATACAATATAACATGGTGAACTGACCATGATAACAATGTGAGCATGGATGGGAAAGCATATTGGTTCAACAACAATAGTAAAGCATTTATACCGATGAGCAGGACATGCTGATGAACATGAACAAAATAGTATAACATGATCACATAAGAGCATAGCATGATCATTAACATCAAAATAAATATTTGACTGAAGTGTAACAAGAGCATAAGCAAGTAAACATCTACTCAACTAGATGCAAATGATCATAGCACAAGCATAAGCATGCAAACACGAGCATGAATAAATCATTCGTGGAATAATGACATGCACAACTTATTTAAATATTCAAGTTGAAAACCATGGCTACTGCATCCGTCATGCAAGTGGCTGTCGTGGCTTGCCCGGGAATGAAGAAGTCATCGGACCGAAGTGCGGTGCACTCGTGGAATGATTCGCCGGAAAAGGTTCCCTCCCAAAGACGGCTGATTAGAGGCAACGGAAAAATGGTCATTTACAGTATGTGAACACATAGTGGAAATGATACCAACAGAATGGTCTCATCGAGACGAAGATGTGGGCTTTGGATTCACTTGAATCAGAGTTACGGCTGCGAAGATACGGGCGGAAGAAGATCATGGACTAATCTGTGAAAATATATTCACCAACAAGCCCCTGGCTGAGAAAACTGAAAGCGCATTTCGGGAGAATACGCCTTCTATGCACGGAAACATATTTAGAGTCGAAGTAGAATGAAAATATGCCTTCTTCAAGGGAAAACGTATTCAGAGAATACTTAACCGAGTGGATAAGGTAGTTAGGGGATGACAAGTGGGGTCGGGGAGGAGGCGAGGCGCATCTGGCTCGGTGTCTTCTTCCTCCTTGCCCTGCCCCCGATGGAAACAGAGGAGGCGAGGCAGGGGAGGGCGCCGACAATGGCCTGACCGGCTCCGGCCACCTCCGGCCAAGGGAAGGCCACCGGCGGGCTTGGGAGACGGCGTCGTGTCCACCTGACGCAGCAGCAACATCGGAGAGGGCCGGGGTGACGGAGCTCTCGTGGCGACAGAGAAGTGGGGAGGCGGCGGCCGAACTTGGGGACGGCGGCCACAGGGGCTCTGGCGGTTGGCTGAGGGCACGGGGAGAGTCACCAGAGTGAGGGGAATACGATGGTGGTGGCTAGAGGTGGAGGAGGGGCTCGGGTGGACGGATTGGAGATGAGCTCCAGCGATGACCTCGGCGGTGGAGGAGCAGTGGGCGACTCCTGTGGTCGGGGAGGGCAAGGGAGAGAGCGGGCAGGTGTAGAGGACCTCGAGGAGGCTATATATAGCCGAGGTGAAGGAAATATGCCCTAGAGGCAATAATAAATTTTTTATTTATATTTCCTTATTCATTTTAAAGGTTTATTATTCATACTTGAATTGTATTGATCGAAAGCCTAAATACATGTGTGAATACATAAACAAATAACATGTCCCTAGTGAGCCTCTACTAGACTAGCTCGTTGATCAAAGATGGTTAAGGTTTCCTAACCATAGACATGTGTTGTCATTTGATAACGGGATCACATCATTAGGAGAATGGTGTGACGGACAAGACCCATCCGTTAGCTTAGCATAATGATCGTTCAGTTTTATTGCTATTGCTTTCTTCATGTTAAATACATATTCCTTCGACTATGAGATTATGCAACTCCCGGATACCATAGGAATGGCTTGTGTGCTATCAAACGTCGCAACGTAACTGGGTGATTATAAAGATGCTCTACAGATATCTCCGAAGGTGTTTGTTGAGTTGGCATATGTCGAGATTAGGATTTGTCCCTCCGAGTATCGGAGAGGTATCTCTAGGCCCTCTCGGTAATACACATCATAAGCTTGCAAGCAAACGACTAAGGGGTTAGTCATGAGGTGATGTATTACGGAACGAGTAAAGAGACTTCCCGGTAATGAGATTGAGCTAGGTATGAAGATAGCAGCAATCGGATCTCGGCCAAGCAACATACCGATGGATAAAGGGAATTACGTATGTTGTCATAACGGTTCGACCGAAAGATCTTCGTAGAATATCTAGGTGTTGGGGAACGTAGTAATTTCAACAATTTCCCTACGCACACGTAAGATCATGGTGATGCATAGTAACGAGAGGGGAGAGTGTGTCCACGTACCCTCATAGACCGAAAGCGGAAGCGTTAGCACAAAGTGGTTGATGTAGTCGTACGTCTTCACGACCCGACCGATCAAGTACGGAACGCACGACACCTCCGAGTTCAGCACATGTTCAACTCGATGACGTCCCTCGAACTCCGATCCAGCCAAGCTTTGAGGGAGATTTCCGTCAGCACGACGGCGTGGTGACGATGATGATGTTCTACCGACGCAGGGCTTCGCCTAAGCACCGCTACGATATTATCGAGGTGGATTATGATGGAGGGGGGCACCGCACACAGCTAAGAGATCCAAGGGATCAATTGTTGTGTCTCCAAGGGGTGCCCCCTCCCCGTATATAAAGGAGTGGAGGAGGGGGAGGGCCGACCCTCTTTATGGCGCGCCCTAGGGGAGTCCTACTCCTACCGGGAGTAGGATTCCCCCTTTCCTAGTAGAACTAGGAGCCCTTCCAAGTAGTAGGAGTAGGAGAGAAGGAAAGGGAAAAGAGAAGATAAGGAAGGAGGGGGCGCCGCCCCTCCCCCTAGTCCAATTCGTACTGAGCATTGGGGGGGGGGGCGCGTAGCCTCCCCTCTTTCTTTCCCCTAAAGCCCAATAAGGCCCATATACTCCCCGACGAATTCCCGTAACTCTCCCAGACTCCGAAAAATACCCGAATCACTCGGAACCTTTCCGATGTCCGAATATAGTCGTCCAATATATCGATCTTTACGTCTCGACCATTTCGAGACTCCTCGTCATGTCCCCGATCTCATATATGTCTCCGAACTACCTTCGGTACATAAAAACACATAAACTCATAATATAACCGTCATCGAACTTTAAGCGTGCGGACCCTACAGGTTCGAGAACTATGTAGACATGACCGAGACACGTCTCCGGTCAATAACCAATAGCGGAACCTAGATGCTCATATTGGCTCCCACATATTCTACGAAGATTTTTATCGATCAAATCGCATAACAACATACGTTGTTTCCTTTGTCATCGGTATGTTATTTGCCCGAGATTCGATCGTCGGTATCTCAATACCTAGTTCAATCTCATTACCGGCAAGTCTCTTTACTCGTTCTGTAATACATCATCCTGCAACTAACTCATTAGTTGCAATGCTTGCAAGGCTTAAGTGATGTGCATTACCGAGTGGGCCCAGAGATACCTCTCCGACAATCGGAGTGACAAATCCTAATCACGAAATACGCCAACCCAACAAGTACCTTCGGAGACACCTGTAGAGCACCTTTATAATCACCCAGTTACGTTGTGACGTTTGGTAGCACACAAAGTGTTCCTCTGGTAAACGGGAGTTGCATAATCTCATAGTCATAGGAACATGTATAAGTCATGAAGAAAGCAATATCAACATACTAAACGATCAAGTGCTAAGCTAACGGAATGGGTCAAGTCAATCACATCATTCTCCCAATGATGTGATCCTGTTAATCAAATGAAAACTCATGTCTATGGTTATGAAACTTAACCATTTTTTATTAACGAGCTAGTCAATTAGAGGCATACTAGTGACACTATGTTTGTCTATGTATTCACACATGTATTATGTTTCCGGTTAATACAATTCTAGCATGAATAATAAACATTTATCATGATATAAGGAAATAAATAATAACTTTATTATTGCCTCTAGGGCATATTTCCTTCAGTCTCCCACTCGCACTAGAGTCAATAATCTAGTTCACATCACCATGTGATTTAACATCAATAGTTCACATCACCATCTGATTAACACCCATAGTACACATCGTCATGTGACCAACACCCAAAGGGTTTACCAGAGTCAATAATCTAGTTTGCATCGCTATGTGATTAACACCCAAAGAGTACTAAGGTGTGATCATGTTTTGCTTGTGAGAGAAGTTTAGTCAACGGGTCTGCCACATTCAGATCCGTATGTATTTTGCAAATTTCTATGTCAACAATGCTCTTGCACGGAGGTACTCTAGCTAATTGCTCCCACTTTCAATATGTATCCAGATTGATACTTAGAGTCATCTAGATCAGTGTCAAAACTTGCATCGACGTAACCCTTTACGACGAACCTTTTTGTCACTCCCGTAATCGAGAAACATATCCTTATTCCACTAAGGATAATTTTGACCGCTGTCCAGTGATCTACTCCTAGATCACTATTGTACTCCCTTACCAAAATCAGTGTAAGGTATACAATAGATCTGGTACACAGCATGGCATACTTTATAGAACCTATGGCTGAGGCATAGGGAATGACTATCATTCTCTTTCTATCTTCTGCCGTGGTCGGGCTTTGAGTCTTACTCAATTTCACACCTTGTAACACATGCAAGAACTCTTTCTTTGACTATTCCATTTTGAACTACTTCAAAATCTTGTCAAGGTATGTACTCATTGAAAAAACTTATCAAACGTCTTGATCTATCTCTATAGATCTTGATGCTCAATATGTAAGCAGCTTCACCGAGGTCTTTCTTTGAAAAACTCCTTTCAAACACTCCTTATGCTTTGCAGAATAATTCTACATTATTTCCGATCAACAATATGTCATTCACATATACTTATCAGAAATGTTGTAGTGCTCCCACTCACTTTCTTGTAAATACAGGCTTCACCGCAAGTCTGTATAAAACTATATGCTTTGATCAATTTATCAAAGCGTATATTCCAACTCCGAGATGCTTGCACCAGTCCATAGATGGATCGCTGGAGCTTGCATATTTTGTTAGCACCTTTAGGATTGACAAAACCTTCTGGTTGCATCATATACAACAATTCTTTAATAAATCCATTAGGGAATGCAGTTTTGTTTATCCATTTGCCAGATTTCATAAAATGCGGCAATTGCTAACATGATTCGGACAGACTTAAGCATAGATACGAGTGAGAAACTCTCATCGTAGTCAACACCTTGAACTTGTCAAAAACCTTTTGCGACAATTCTAGCTTTGTAGATAGTAACACTACTATCACTGTCCGTCTTCCTCTTGAAGATCCATTTATTTTCTATGGCTTGCCGATCATTGGGCAAGTCAACCAAAATCCACACTTTGTTCTTATACATGGATCCCATCTCAGATTTCATGGCCTCAAGCCATTTTGCGGAATCTGGGCTCATCATCGCTTCCTCATAGTTTGTAGGTTCGTCATGGTCAAGTAACATGACCTCTAGAACAAGATTACCGTACCACTCTGGTGCGGATCTTATTCTGGTTGACCTACGAGGTTTGGTAGTAACTTCATCTAAAGTGACATGATCATCATCATTAGCTTCCTCACTAATTGGTGTAGGAGTCACAGGAACAATTTTATGTGATAAACTACTTTCCAATAAGGGAGAAGGTACAGTTACCTCATCAAGTTCTACTTTCCCCCCACTCACTTATTTCGAGAGAAACTCCTTCTCTAGAAAGGATCCATTCTTAGCAACGAATGTCTTGCCGTCGGATCTGTGATAGAAGGTGTACCCAACTGTCTCCTTTGGGTATCCTATGAAGACACATTTCTCCGATTTGGGTTTGAGCTTTTCACGATGAAACTTTTTCACATAAGCATCGCAACCCCAAACTTTAAGGAACGACAAATTTGGTTTCTTGCCAAACCATAGTTCATACGGTGTCATCTCAACGGATTTAGATGGTGCCCTATTTAACGTGAATGTAGTTGTCTCTAATGCATAACCCCAAAACGATAGCGGTAAATCAGTAAGAGACATCATAGATCGCATCATATCTAGTAAAGTACAATTACGACGTTTGGACACACCATTACACTGTGGTGTTCCAGGTGGCGTGAGTAGTGAAACTATTTCACATTGTTTTAACTGAAGGCCAAACTCGTAACTCAAATATTTTACTTCTACAATCATATCGTAGAAACTTTTATTTTTGTTACGATGATTCTCCACTTCACTCTGAAATTCTTTGAACTTTTCAAATGTTTCAGACTTGTGTTTCATCAAGTAGATATACTCATATCTGCTGAAATCATCTGTGAAGATCAGAAAATAATGATACCCGCCGCGAGCCTCAATATTTATCGGACCACATACATCAATATGTATGATTTCCAACAAATCTGTTGGTCGCTCCATTGTTCCGGAGAACGGAGTCTTAGTCATCTTGCCCATGAGGCATGGTTCGCAAGCATCAACTGATTCATAATCAAGTGATTCCAAAAGTCCATCAGCATGGATTTTCTTCATGCGCTTTACACCAATATGACCTAAACGGCAGTGCCACAAATAAGTTGCACTATCATTATTAACTTTGCATCTTTTGGCTTCAATATTATGAAAATGTGTATCACCATGATCGAGATCCAACAAACCATTTTCATTGGGTGTATGACCATAGAAGGTTTTATTCATGTAAACAGAACAACAATTATTCTCTAACTTTCATGTATAACCGTATTGAAATAAACATGATCCAATCATATTCATGCTCAACGCAAACACTAAATAACATTTATTTTAGGTTCAACACTAATCCCGAAAGTATAGGGAGTGTGCGATGATGACCATATCAATCTTGGAACCATTTCCAATACTCATCGTCACTTCACCCTTAACTAGTCTCTATTCATTCTGCAACTCCCGTTTCGAGTTACTACTCTTAGCAACTGAACTAGTATCAAATACTGAGGGGTTGCTATAAACACTAGTAAAGTACACATCAATAACATGTATATCAAATATACCTATGTTCACTTTGCCATCCTTCTTATCCGCCAATTACTTGGGTAGTTCCGCTTCCAGTGACCAGTCCCTTTGCAGTAGAAGCACTTAGTCTCAGGCTTAGTTCCAGACTTGGGCTTCTTCACTCGAGCAGCAACTTGCTTGCCGTTCTTCTTGAAGTTCCCCTTCTTCCCTTTGCCCCTTTTATTGAAACTAATGGTCTTGTCAGCCATCAACTCTTGATGTTTTTCTTGATTTCTACCTTCGCCGATTTCAGCATCACGAAGAGTTTGGGAATCGTTTCCGTTATCCCTTGCATATTATAGTTCATCATGAAGTTCTAGTAACTTGGTGATAGTGACTAGAGAACTCTGTCAATCACTATCTTATCTGGAAGATTAACTCCGACTTGATTCAAGTGATTGTAGTACTCAGACATTCTGGAGACATGCTCACTAGCTGAGCAATTCTCCTCCATCTTGTAGGCAAAGTACTGTCAGAGGTCTCATACCTCTCGACACGGGCATGAGTATGAAATACCAATTTCAACTCTTGGAACATCTTATATGCTCTGTATGCTCAAAACATTTTTGAAGTCCCGGTTCTAAGCGAAAAGCATGGTGCACTAAACTATCAAGTAGTTATCATATCGAGCTTTGTCAAACGCTCATAACGCTTGCATCCTGCTCCGCAATAGGTCTGTCACCTAGCGTGCATCAAGGACATAATTCTTACGTGCAGCAATGAGGATACACCTCGATCAGGGATCCAATCCGCATCATTGCTACAAACATCTTTCAACTTAGTTTTCTCTAGGAACATATAAAAAATAAACGGGGAGCAACATCGCGAGCTATTGATCTACAACATAGATAAGCTAATACTACCAGGACTAATTTCATGATAAATTTAAGTTCAATTAATCATATTACTTAAGAACTCCCACTTAGATAGACATCCCTCTAATCATCTAACTGATCACGTGATCCAAATCAACTAAACCATAACCGATCATCACGTGAAATGGAGTAGTTTTCAATGGTGAACATCACTATGTTGATCATATCTACTATATGATTCACGCTCGACCTTTCGGTCTCAGGGTTCCGAGGCCATATCTGCATATGCTAGGCTCGTCAAGTTTAACCCGAGTATTCTGCGTGTGCAAAACTGGCTTGCACCCGTTGTAGATGGACGAGAGCTTATCACACCCGATCATCACGTGGTGTCCGGGCACGATTTAACTTTGGCAACAAAGGCATACTCGGGAGAACACTTTTATCTTGAAATTTAGTGAGAGATCATCTTATAATGCTACCGCCAATCGAAGCAAGATAAGATGCATAAAAGATAAACATCACATGCAATCAATATAAGTGATATGGTATGGCCATCATCATCTTGTGCTTGTGATTCCATCTCCAAGCACCGCCATGATCACCATCGCCATCGGCGCGACACCTTGATCTCCATCGTAGCATCGTTGTCGCCTCGCCAACTATTGCTTCTACGACTATTGCTACCGCCATCGATAAAGTAAAGCAATTACAGGCGATTGCATTGCATACAATAAAGCGACAACCATATGGCTCCGCCATTGCCGATAACTCGTTACAAAACATGATCAACTCATACAATAAAATATAGCATCATGCCTTGACCATATCACATCACAACATGCCCTGCAAAAACAAGTTAGACGCCCTCTACTTTGTTGTTGCAAGTTTTACGTGGCTGCTATGGGCTGAGCAAGAACCGTTTACCTACGCATCAAAACCACAACGATAGTTCGCCAAGTTAGTGCTATTTTAACCTTCTCAAGGACCGGCGAGCACACTCAGTTCAACTAAAGTTGGAGAAACTGACACCCGCCAGCCACCTGTGTGCAAAGCACGTCGGTAGAACCAGTCTCGCGTAAGCGTAGGCGTAATGTCGGTCCGGGCCGCTTCGTCCAACAATACTGCCGAACCAAAGTATGACATGCTGGTAAGCAGTATGACTTGTATCGCCCTCAACTCACTTGTGTTCTACTCGTGCATATAACATCAACGCATAAAACCTGGCTCGGATACCACTGTTGGGGAACGTAGTAATTTCAACAATTTTCCTATGCACACGTAAGATCATGGTGATGCATAGCAACGAGAGGGGAGAGTGTGTCCACGTACCCTCGTAGATAGAAAGCAGAAGCGTTATCACAACGCGGTTGATGTACTCGTACGTCTTCACGATCCGACCAATCAAGTACCAAACGCACGGCACCTCCGAGTTCAGCACATGTTCAACTCGATGATGTCCCTCGAACTCCGGTCGAGCCGAGCTTTCAGGGAGAGTTCCGTCAGCACGACGGCGTGGTGATGATGATGATGTTCTACCAACGCAGGGCTTCGCCTAAGCACCGCTACGAAATTATCAAGGTGGATTATGGTGGAGGGGGGCACCGCACACGGCTAAGAGATCCAAGGGATCAATTGTTGTGTCTCCAAGGGGTGCCCCCTCCCCGTATATGAAGGAGTGGAGGAGGGGGAGGGCCGGCCCTCTCTATGGCGCGCCCTAGGGGAGTCCTACTCCCACCGGGAGTAGGATTCCCCCTTTCCTAGTAGAACTAGGAGCCCTTCCAAGTAGTAGGAGTAGGAGAGAAGGAAAGGGAAAAGAGAAGAGGAGGAAGGAGGGGGCGCCGCCCCTCCCCCTAGTCCAATTCGGACTAAGCATTGGGGAGGCGCGCAGTCTCCCCTCTCTCTCTCCCCTAAAGCCCAATAAGGCCCATATACTCCCCGGCGAATTCACGTAACTCTCCGGTACTATGAAAAATATCCGAATCACTCGGAACCTTTATGATGTCCGAATATAGTCGTCCAATATATCGATCTTTACGTCTCGACCATTTCGAGACTCCTCGTCATGTCCCCGATCTCATCTGGGACTCCGAACTACCTTCGGTACATCAAAACACATGAACTCATAATATAACCGTCATCAAACTTTAAGCGTGCGGACCCTACGGGTTTGAGAACTATGTAGACATGACCGAGACACGTCTCCGGTCAATAACCAATAGCTAAACCTGGATGCTCATATTGGCTCCCACATATTCTACGAAGATCTTTATCGGTCAAACCGCATAACAACATACGTTGTTCCTTTGTCATCGGTATGTTACTTGCCCGAGATTCATCGTCGGTATCTCAATACCTAGTTCAATCTCGTTACCGGCAACTCTCTTTACTCGTTCCGTAATACATCATCCCGCAACTAACTCATTAGTTGCAATGCTTGCAAGGCTTAAGTGATGTGCATTACCGAGTGGGCCCAAAGATACCTCTCCGACAATCAGAGTGACAAATCCTAATCTCGAAATACGCCAACCCAACAAGTACCTTTGGAGACACCTGTAGAGCATCTTTATAATCACCCAGCCACGCCAGACGCTTGGTAGCACACAAAGTGTTCCTCCGTAAAGGGAGTCGATAATCTCATAGTCATAGGAACATGTATAAGTCATGAAGAAAGCAATAGCAACATACTAAACGATCAAGTGCTAAGCTAACGGAATGGGTCAAGTCAATCACATCATTCTCCCAATGATGTGATCCTGTTAATCTAATGAAAACTCATGTCTATGGTTAGGAAACTTAACCATCTTTGATTAACGAGCTAGTCAATTAGAGGCATACTTGTGACACTATGTTTGTCTATGTATTCACACATGTATTATGTTTCCGGTTAATACAATTCTAGCATGAATAATAAATGTTTATCATGATATAAGGAAATAAATAATAACTTTATTATTGCCTCTAGGGCATATTTCCTTCAGTAGGATCCAATATGGGCATCCAGGTTCCGCTATTGGTTATGGACCGGAGAGGTGTCTCGGTCATGTCTACATAGTTCTCGAACCCGTAGGGTCCGCACGCTTAACGTTCGTTGACGATATAGTATTATATGAGTTATGTGATTTGGTGACCGGATGTTGTTCGGAGTCCTGGATGAGATCACAGACATGAAGAGGAGTCTCGAAATGGCCGAGAGGTAAAGATTGATATATTGGACAATGGTATTAGGACACCGGAAGTGTTCCGGAGGGTACCGGGTACTTATCGGGTCACCGGAAAGGAGTTTCGGGCACCCCCGGCAAAAGATATGGGCCTTATGGGAAGGGAGGGAACATACCAGCCTTGGTGCACCCCTCTAGAGGCCATCCATATGAGGAGAAGGAAAGAGGGGAGGGCAAGGAAAGTGTGGATTAGGATTCCTACTTCCTTCCCTCTCCCCCCTCTTTCCTTCCCCCTCGGTTATATGTGGAAGGGGGGCGCGTGGATTGGGAGGGACTCCAAGTAGGATTCCTCCTACTCTGGCGCCTCCTATGGCTGATCCTCCCTCCCTCCCACCTATATATATGAGGAGGGGGCGCCTAGTACACAACAGACAATTGCCTAGCCGTGTATGGTGCCCCCTCCATAGTTTACAACCCCGGTAATATTCTCGCGGTGCTTAGACAAAGCCCTGCGAGGATCCCTACACCATCATTGTCACCACGCTGTCGTGCTGACATAACTCATCTACTTCCTCGACGTCTTACAGGATCAAGAAGGCGAGGGACGTCACCGAGCTGAATGTGTGCAGAACTCGGAGGTGTCGTATGTTCGGTACTCGATCGATGGAGCGCGAAGAAAGTTCGACTACATCAACCGCATTGTGAAACGCTTCCGCTTACGGTATACGAGGGTACGTAGACACACTCTCCCCCTCGTTTCTATGCATCTCCATGGACAGATCATTGCGTGTGCGTAGATTTTTTTTGTTTTCCATGCAACGTTGCCCAACAGTGGCATCATGAGCCAGGTCTATGCGTAGATGATATGCACAAGTAGAACACAAAGAGTTGTGGGTGATGATAGTCATACTTCTTACCACCAACGTCTTATTTTGATTCTGCGGTATTGTGGGATGAAGCGGCCCGGACCAACCTTACATGTCCACGCACATGAGACCGGTTCCACCGACCGACATGCAACTAGTTTTGCATAAAGGTGGCTGGCGGGTGTCTGTTTCTCCTACTTTAGTTAAATCGAATTTGACTACGCCCGGTCCTTGAAGAAGGTTAAAACAACAAACTTGACGAATTACCGTTGTGGTTTTTGCCATAGGTAAGAACGGTTCTTGCTAGAAACCCATAGCAGCCACATAAAACTTGCAACAACAAAGTAGCGGACGTCTAACTTGTTTTTGCAGGGTATGCTGTGATGTGATATGGTCAAGACATGATGTGATATACATTATTGTATGAGATGATTATGTTTTATAAGTTATCAGGCAACCGGCAGGAGCCTTATGGTTGTCTCTTTATTGTATGAAATACAAACGCCGTGTAATTTCTCTACTTTATTGCTATGAGTTAGCAATAGTTGTAGAAGCAATGGTGGGCGAGACGACCACGATGCAACGACGGAGATCAAGGTGTCGAGTCGGTGACGGTGGAGATCATGACGATGCTTTGGAGATGGAGATCAAAAGCACGAGATGATGATGGCCATATCATGTCACATATTTTGATTGCATGTGATGTTTATCTTTTATGCATCTTATTTTGCTTAGTACGGCGGTATAATTATAAGATGATCCCTTTACTAAATTTAAAGGTGTAAGTGTTCTCCCTAAGTATGCACCGTTGCGATAGTTCGACGTGCCGAGACACCATGTGATGATCGGGTGTGATAGACTCTACGTTCACATACAACGGGTGCAAGACAGTTTTGCACATGCGGAATACTTGGGTTAAACTTGACGAGCCTAGCATGTACAGACATGGACTTGGAACACTGGAGACCGAAAGGTTGAACGTGAATCATATAGTAGATATGATCAACATAGAGATGTTCACCATTGATGACTACCCCATCTCACGTGATGATCGGACATGGGTTAGTTGATTTGGATCACGTATCACTTAGATGAATTGAGGGATGTCTATTTAAGTGGGTGTTCTTAAGTAATTTGATTAATTGAACTTAATTTATCATGAACTTAGTCCTGATAGTATTTGCAAATCTATGTTGTAGATGAATAGCTCGCGATATAGCTCCCTTATTTTTGATATGTTCCTAGAGAAAAATAAGTTGAAAGATGATAGTAGCAATAATGCGGACTGGGTCCGTGATGTGAGGATTATCCCCATTGCTACATAGAAGAATTATGTCCTTGATGCCCCGCTAGGTGGCAAGCCTATTGCAGGAGCAGATGCAGAAGTTATGAACATTTGGCACAACTCGATATGATGACTACTTGATAGTTTAGTGCACCATGCTTTACAGCTTAGAACCGGGACTTCAAAAACATTTTGAACGCCATGGAGCATATGAGATGTTCTAAGAGCTGAAATTGACATTTCAGACCCATGCCCGTGTCAAGAGGTATGAGACCTCTGACAAGTACTTTGCCTACAAGATGGAGGAGAATAGCTCAACTAGTGAGCATGTGCTTAGAATGTCTGGGTACTACAATCACTTGAATCAAGTGGGAGAAAATCTTCCAAATAAGATAGTGATTGACAGAATTCTCTAGTCACTATCACCAAGCTACTAGAACTTCAAGATGAACTACAATATGCAAGGGATGACGAAAACGATTCCCGAGCTCTTCGCGATGCTGAAATCAGTGAAGGTAGAAATCAAGAAAGAGCATCAAGTGTTGATGGTTAACAAGACCACTAGTTTCAAGAAAAAGGGAAAGGGAAACAAAAGGAACTTCAAGAAGAATGGCAAGCAAGTTGCCACTCCCGTGATGAAACCCAAAGCTGGACCCAAGCCTGAAACTGTGTGCTTCTACTGCAAAGGAAATGGTCACTGGAAGCGGAACTGCCCCAAAAACTTGGCGGATAAGAAGGATGGCAAAGTGAACAAACATATATTTGATATACATGTTATTGATGTGTACTTTACTAGTGTTCGTAGTAGCCCCTGGGTATTTGATACTGGTTCAGTTGCTAAGATTAGTAACTCGAAACAGGATTTGTAGAATGAACAGAGACTAGTTAAGGGTGAAGTGAAAATGTGTGTTGGAAGTGATTCCATGGTTGATACGATCACCACGCACACTCCCTCTACCTTCGGGATTAGTGTTGAACCTAAATAAATGTTATTTGGTGTTTGCGTTGAGCATGAATATGATTGGATCATGTTTATTGCAATACGATTATTCATTTAAGTCAGAGAATAATTGTTGTTCTGTTTACATGAATAAAACCTTCTATGGTCATACACCCAAAGTGAATGGTTTATTGAATCTCGATCATAGCGATACATATATTCATAATAGTGATGCCAAAAGATGCAAAGTTGATAATGATAGTGTGACATATTTGTGGCACTGCCGTTTAGGTCATATTGGTGTAAAGTGCATGAAGAAACTCCATGCAGATGGACTTTTGGAATCACTTGATTATGAATCATTTGATACTTGCGAACCATGCCTCATGGGCAAGATGACTAAAACTCCATTCTCTGGAACAATGAAGCGAGCCAATGACTTATTGGAAATAATACATACCGATGTATGCGGTCCGATGAGTATTGAAGCACGCGGCGGGTATCGTTATTTTCTGACCTTCACAGATAATTTGAGTAGATATGGGTATATCTACTTAATGAAACACAAGTATGAAACATTTGAAAAGTTCAAAGAATTTCAGAGTGAAGTGGAGAATCATCATAATAAGAAAATAAGGTTTCTACGATCTGATCACGGAGGCGAATATTTGAGTAACGGGTTTGGCCTTTATTTAAAACAATGTCGAATAGTTTCACAACCCACGCCACCTGGAACACCACAGCGTAATGGTGTGTCCGAACATCGTAACCGTACTTTATTAGATATGGTGCAATCTATGATGTCTCTTGCCGATTTACCACTATTGTTTTGGGGTTATGCATTAGAGACAGCTGCATTCACGTCAAATAGGGCACCGTCTAAATCCGTTGAGATGACACTGTATGAACTGTGGTTTGGCAAGAAACATAAGCTGTCGTTTCTTAAAGTTTGGGGTTGCGACACTTATGTCAAAAGGCTTAAGCCTGATAAGCTGAAAACCCAAATCGGAGAAGTGCATCTTCATAGGATACCCTAAGGAAACAATTGGGTACACCTTCTACCACAAATCCGAAGGCAAGGTCTTTGTTGCCAAGAATGTAACCTTTCTAGAGAAGGAGTTTCTCTCGAAAGAAGTGAGTGGGAGGAAAGTTGAACTTGATGAGGTAATTGTACCTTCTCTCGAATTGGAGAGTAGCACATCACGGAAATCCGTTCCAGTGATGCCTACACCAACTAGAGAGGAAGCTATTGATAATGATCATGAAACTTCGAATCAAGTTACTACTGAACCTTGTAGGTCAACAGAGCACGATCCACACCAGAGTGGTACGGTAATCCTGTTTTGGAAGTCATGTTACTATACCATGGCGAACCTACGAACTATGAAGAAGCTATGATGAGCCCAGATTCCGATAAATGGCTTGAACCATGAAACCTGAGATAGGATCCGTGTATGAGAACAAAGTGTGGACTATGGTGGATTCGCCCGATGATCGGCAAGCCATAGAGAATAAATGGATCTTCAAGAAGAAGACTGACGCTGATGGTAATGTTGCTGTCTACAAAGTTCGACTTGTCGGAAAAGGTTTTTGACAAGTTCAAGGGGTTGACTACGATGAGACTTTCTCACCCGTAGCGATGCTTAAGTCTGTCCGAATCATGTTAGCAATTGCTGCATTTTATGATTATGAAATCTGGCAAATGGATGTCAAAACTGCATTCCTTAATGGATATCTTAAAGAAGAGTTGTATATGATGCAACCAGAAGGTTTTGTCGATCCTAAAGGTGCTAACGAAGTGTGCAAGCTCCAGCGATCCATCTATGGATTGGTGCAAGCATCCCGGTGTTGGAATATACGCTTTGATGAGGTGATCAAAGCATATGGTTTTATACAGACTTATGGTGAAGCTTGTATTTACAAGAAAGTGAGTGGGAGCTCTGTAGCATTTTCTGATATTATATGTGGATGACATATTGTTGATCGGAAATGATAAATAATTTCTGAATAGCATAAAAGGATACTTGAATAAGAATTTTTCAATGAAAGACCTCAGTGAAGCTGCTTATATATTGGGCACCAAGATCTATAGGGATAGATCGAGACGCTTAATTGGACTTTCACAAAGCACATACCTTGGCAAAGTTTTGAAGAAGTTCAAAATAGATCAGTCAAAGAAAGAGTTTTTGCCTGTGTTGCGAGGTGTCAAGTTGAGTAAGACTCAAAGCCTGCCCACGGTAGAAGATAGAGAGAGAATGAAAGTCATTCCCTATGCCTCAGCCATAGGTTCTATTAAATATGCCATGTTGTGTACCAGACCTATTGTGTACCTTGCCAAGAGTTTGACAAGGGGGTACAATAGTGATCTAGGAGTAGATCACTAGACAACGGTCAAAATTATCCTTAGGTACCTGAGAGGACTAAGGAAAATTTTCTCGGTTATGGAGCTGATAAAGAGTTTCATATTATTTTATTTGTAGCATGGACATTTGGACTTCTATATGGTTCAAAGCAATAGTCTAGTTTTAACATGAGGACTTTAATACTCAAGCATATCAACAAGCAACCATGTCTTTCAAAATGTCAACGCTAATATAAGTTATCCCTAGCCCATCATGTTCAATCATTGATCCATTCATGAAACACACTCGCATATTAGCTACACCCAATGCTCAAGTACGATCATAGTGCCCCTTAGTTGGTGCTTTATAAGAGAAGATGGAGACTCAAATTAAAAATAAAAATTGCATAAAGTAAAAGAAAAGCCCTTCATGGAGGGAAGTAGGGATTTGTAGAGGTGCCAGAGCTCAAAACATTTTGGGAGGCATGCTTTTCTTGTCAACGAGAACGTTCGAGTAGTTCCAAATACTTTCCATGCTAGATATATGATAGGTGGTTCCCAAACAGAAATTAATGTTTATTCCTTTTTCAACCATACTTTTACTTTCCATGGCTAGCCGTATCCACGGGTGCCTTCCATACCAACACTTTCCAAGGAATTTATTATTTGACAACATAAAGTAAATTCATTTTTCATTTCCGGACTAGGCATCCCTAATACCTTTGCCTTACTCTCGTGAAATGACAAGTGAATAAACACTCATCATGAGAATAACATATCTAGCATGGAAATATATTAGCCACACCCTACCGGTTCATGAGAGGTACGAGCACACAAAAGAGAAATTTATTTTGAAAATTAAAGATGGCACATACAAATTTGCTTAGAACGGAAAAATAATACCGCATATAGGTAGGTATGGTGGACTCATGTGGCAAAATTGGATTAAAGGATTTTTGATGCACAAGTAGTGATCATACTTGGTGCAAAATGAAGGCTAGTAAAAGATTGAGAAGCAACCAACCAAGAAATGAAAAATCTCATAAGCGAGCATTGAGCATAATTAACACTGAATAATGCACCACAAGTAGGATGTAATTTCATTGTACAACTATTGACTTTCGTGCTTGCATAGGGAATCACAAACCTTAACACCAATATTCTTACTAAAGTACAATTACTCATCAACATGACTTACATATCACATCATCATATCTAAAAACTATTACTAGGAATCAAGTTTATTTTGTACAATGATCTTCATGAAAGTTTTTATTATATCCTTCTTGGATGTCTATCACTTTGGGACTAATTTTCATGTGTTGCTTTTGATAACCTCAAACAAATATAAGTGAAGAGCATGAGCATAATATTTCTTTCTCTCAAATTAATTTAAGTGAAGCAAGAGAGAATTTCTTAAAAAATTTGCTAACTCTCAAATAAATCTAAGTGAAGCAAGAGAGCATTTCTTCCAAAATAGTAAAGCACACCGTGCTAAAAAAGATATAAGTGAAGCACTAGAGCAATTCCATATCTCATAAGGATTTAAGTGAAGCATAGAGAGCAATTCTAACAAGTCATCGCATAAATTTGGATCTCTCAAATAGGTGTGTCCAGCAAGGATTCATGACTTAGAATAAAAAGCAAAACAAGAAAAGACTCATATCATACAAGACGCTCCAAGCAAAACTCATAGTATGTGATGAATAAAAATATAGCTTTGAGTACGATGGTCGAGAAGAAAGAGGGGATGCCATTCGAGCATCCCCAAGCTTAGTTGCTTGCTTCTCTTTGGATAATAGCTTGGGATGCCATGGGCATCCCCAAGCTTAGGCTCTTCTTACTCCTTATTCCTTCATCCATCGTAACATCACCCAAAACTTGAAAACTTCAATCACACAAAACTCAACAAAACCTTCATGAGATCCGTTAGTATAAGAAAGCAAATCACTATTATAAGTACTGTTGCAACCCATTCATATTTTATTCTTGCATTATATCTACTGTATTCCAACTTTTCTATGGCAAAATCTCTTCAAAGAAAACCATAGAATCATCAAAACAAACACACAACGCAAAGTGTCGTGGAATTGTCACGGCACATGTCCTAGCGAAAGGACTTAGTCATGAGGCCACGCATCTATGTGGTAGCTTGAGAGGGGTTGAGCGGAATCGAAAGACGCAACACAAGACAAGGATTCAGACAGCTTCGGGCCCCGGGAAACATCATCCAGTAATAGCTAGGTCTCATTATGATCATGAGGGAGTCGCCGGTAAGCCGGCTCTTTGTGTCTAGCCCTAGAGATTGTTTCTCCTTGCTTCTCTCCCTTTTGGGGAGCCCTGCCCCTCCTTATATAAGTTGAAGGGGCGGGTTACATGACTAGTCCTAGTAGGATTAGGATTACTCTATTACAAGTGGAGTCCTAGTCTTGCTTCCTTTGCAGGAGAATATTCCTTATTCTTCCTCTTAAGCCGGCCCACCATCACATGAACCGGCCTTCTGGACCTTGGGCCTTGTCATCCATCTGACCCGCCGTTGGGTCATCAGTAAGTCACCAAATACTCGTCGGGTCTCTGTGAGCCGCCAAGTCCGGCCGGGTCATACTTCCAGCTGGGTCATACCGCAGGGTATATCCCCGACATTAGCCCCGAGTTTAATTTGGATTTATCCATGTTAAACTGATCCTGCAAATCAAGACCAACTTTGATAAATTATACGCCGGGTCGAAGGTTCTTCTGAGCCGGCATTTGATCATCATTAAGTCCTTGTCATTTCCTTGTTGATATGTACATGTCCATGATCTCATAGCAAATCTTCTTTAGCAGATATGTTTCAACTTTGTCAATGCAAAAAACCCAGATACTTCTTTTGAAAAGTCCGGGTCAATAGGCCAGCTTCAGAGTCAATTTGCTGACATTGGTCTCTTGCAGAGAAATATTGTGAAGAATAATCCACTTGAGTCGGCTTCCAAAGCGCCGGCTTAAGGAATATTGGTCTTGGAATACTCATCTAATATTCAGCCGGTTTGAAGGTGTAGAACTTGCCGGTTTATAAATATTGATGGCACCAAGTCATAATTGTTGCCGACGCCGGGTCATAATTATTGATGACGCCAGGCTATGATTGTTGCAGACACTGGGTCATAATGATTGGTGACGCCGGGTCAATCTGATTTTCTCAAAACTGAGAATTCAAAAGTATTTCTTGTTATATCCGTGTTACCTATAGCCCCCAAGTGTCGGGTTGTCATGCTTGCATCAACCTGGGACTTGTAATTGTCTTATTCTCACAAAAAACTTCAACCGGTGTAGCCTCCAAGGGCCGGGTCATTATGCAATATTGAGCAGGGACTTTGTAGATGTAGACTTGAGCAACAACATGTAGCCCCCAAGGGCCGGCTCAGTAAGATAATATTGAGGTGGGACTTTATATATATTTCCTTGAAAAGAATACCATATGCTGTAATCCTCTCCATGGGGCTCGAACCCACGTCCATAAGGTTAAGAGCTTTGTACTCTTCCAACTGAGTAATGGACCTTTCAATATAATGGATTTAAGACTTGTGTACCTTGAATTGTTGACAGGAGCAATTGGTAGCCCCCAAGGGGCGGTGATACGTCTCCAACGTATCTATAATTTTTTATTGCTCCATGCTATGTTATCTACTGTTTTGGGCAATATTGAGCTTTATTATCCACTTTTATATTATTTTTGGGACTAACCTATTAACCGGAGGCCCAACCCAGATTTGATGTTTTATGCCTATTTCAGTGTTTCGAAGAAAAGGAATATGAAACGGAGTCAAAACGGAACGAAATCAACTGGAGAAGTTATTTTTGGAAGGAAAGCCACCGATGGACTTGGAGTGCACGTCAGAAAGAAGGGAGGTGCTCACGAGGTGGGGGCGCGCCACCCCCGGGCGCGCCCTCGTGCCCCCCCTTCGGTCCACCGACGCACTTCGCACCCATATATACCTACTTATCATAAAACTTCCACAACAGAAGATAGATCGGGAGTTCCGCCGCCGAAAAACCTCCAGAGCCACCAAAAACCAATTGGGACCCAGTTAGGCACCTCACGGAGGGGGGAACCTCACCGTGGCCATCTTCATCATCCGGCGCTCTCCATGACGAGGAGGGAGTAGTTCACCCTCGGGGCTGAGGGTATGTACCGGTAGCTATGTGTTTGATCTCTCTATCTCTCTCTCTCTCTCTCGTGTTCTTGATTTGGCACGATCTTGATGTATCGTGTGCTTTGCTATTATAGTTGGATCTTATGTTTCTTCTCCCCTCTACTCTCTTGTAATGAATTGAGTTTTCCCTTGAAGTAATCTTATCGGATTGAGTCTTTAAAGATTTGAGAACACTTGATGTATGTCTTGCCGTATGCGTGTCGAGGTGACAATGGGATATCACGTGATTCACTTGATGTATGTTTTGGTGATCAACTTGCGGTTCCGCCCATGAACCTATGCATGTGGGTTGGCACGTTTTCGTCGTGATTCTCCGGTAGAAACTTTGGGGCACTCTTTGAGGTTCTATGTGTTGGTTGAATAGATGAATCTGAGATTGTGTGATGCATATCGATAATCATACCCACGGATACTTGAGGTGACATTGGAGTATCTAGGTGACATTAGGGTTTTGGTTGATTTGTGTCTTAAGGTGTTATTCTAGTACGAACTCTAGGGTTGTTTGTGACACTTATAGGAATAGCCCAATGGATTGATTGGAAAGAATAACTTTGAGGTGGTTTCGTACCCTACCATAATCTCTTCGTTTGTTCTCTGCTATTAGTGACTTTGGAGTGACTCTTTGTTGCATGTTGAGGGATAGTTATATGATCCAATTATGTTACTATTATTGAGAGAACTTGCACTAGTGAAAGTATGAACCCTAGGCCTTGTTTCCTATCATTGCAATACCATTTGTGCTCACTTTTATCATCAGTTACCTTGCTGTTTTTATTATTTCAGATTACAAATACCTATATCTACCATCCATATTGCACTTGTATCACCATCTCTTCGCCGAACTAGTGCACCTATACAATTTACCATTGTATTGGGTGTGTTGGGGACACAAGAGACTCTTTGTTATTTGGTTGCATGGTTGCTTGAGAGAGACCATCTTCATCCTATGCCTCCCACGGATTGATAAACCTTAGGTCATCCACTTGAGGGAAATTTTCTACTGTCCTACAAACCTGTGCACTTGCAGGCCCAACAACGTCTACAAGAAGAAGGTTGTGTAGTAGACATCAGCCGGCTCATTACAATGTGATGAGTCGGGTCTTCAATAAGGCCAGTAAAAATGACTTTGCATTAGCCCCCAAGTTCCATGGTGCATGCTGGCAGTGACATGGGACTTGCATATTTGATGTAATCTCAACTTCAATAATGTAGCCCCCAAGTGCCGGGTTGTAAGCCTGCAGCGACTCGGGACTATTCCTTCCATTGTAGAATAAATTATACCCATTGATAAAATAATATCCATTGCGCTGAAGTGACTTTGAAAACCTCAATCGTAATATTGGTTATTGATAACCGTAATAAAAATCTAGCCATGCTGGCTATTAAAGATTTGAATAATATAACCCGGTTTGAAAAACCGGTTCCTGTGATATTGAATCGTACTACCGGTTTAGGATACCTGTGCAGTAAGGGTGATAACCCAATCTTTAGAAGCCAAAAACTTCCAAATGTTTATGATTTTCATATATGGCAACTTATCATCCAAAGTCAAGCCGGGTTAATCGAAACCACATATATGCTTCAGATATGAACAAAAAATCTCAAGACAAACCCAAAAGACTGCTTTCAGAAAACTTAAGCAAAATAGAAAGAAGAATTTGAGGCTTCTGATTCGAATACGATCAGTAAACCGGACCAAAGGGGTTAAGCTAGGATTCGAATACGATCATGTAGTCCCCAGTGGCTTTGGCGTTGCGCTGATCAAGAGGGTACCGACAACTATGTTCTCTTTGGTTCGAATACGACCTATGTTTGAACAAGAAGCCCCAGATGACCTTGAGAGGTTTTTAACGACCCTGATTCGAATACGATCCAAATTGGACCCAAAAGGGGTTAAGCTATGATTCGAATACGATCAAGAAGCCCCCTAGTGAGTTTGGCATTGTGCCAATCAAGAGGGTACCGACAGCTATGTTCTCTTTGGTTCGAATACGACCTATGTTTGAACAGGAAGCCCCCAAATGATCATTGAAATGGGGTACCTATGTTTGAGCTGTGCTTTGCAACAGACTCTCTTTGGTCCCTTTAATTTTTATAAGAATTCGAACTTGTGAGTAATGAATTCTTCTTGAACCGGGCGTTGAGCCGAATATTAAAAGCTTCAGAGCTTTGTGGACTGGATAATGAGCTTCAATGCTTTGTTAGAGACAGTTTTCTTTTGAACCGCATTTTAAACCAGATTTTTTTCTTTATTTTTAGCCGGAAATTTTCTGACGGCCTTTAAGCTGGCAATATTTATTGAGCCATGTCATCATAGCCCCCGAGTCTCAAGGCGACTTGAGGAGTTGGCTTGAGATTCTTCATAATTAACCGTGATATAAACCGGTTTGAATCCTGCATGGGACAACTTGCAAACCGGAGTAATTGCTCTTTTAAAGAAAGCAATATATAATATAAAAAATATGCTGGATGGATTTCACCTGATGCATCAGGTCAGTAATTATCACCGCGGAGTTGGTGATCACCATGGTGAAGCTAAAATCAATCACGGCCGAGTCGGCCGCGGGAGCAGACAGATGAGCCGGCCACGGTGTTGTAAGCCGGCGCAGGAGAGTCGGCACGGTAAACCGCGCGGACGGGCGAAGTTGATTGTAGGCGCAGTAAACCGCGTGGTCAAGCGAGTCAGTCGCGTCGTGTTGATGTAGACCGGACCGCAGGGGTAGTGGTTTGCACACGTCCGCTGAGCATTTTGACAAAGCGTTGATCAAATTGACATAGCGTTGATGTAGACGCGACCTCCAATGACAACGCGCGAGGACCGGGTCACACTTTAGCCATGAGTTAATTGACCTGTGTACACAATAGCATACCGTGAAAAAAGCTTTGGATGATACTTAATTGTACCAAGTAAAAGCTTAGAAAAATAGCACCTGATATTTTTATCTGACGATCGCAGACTGATGATGGAATGGTTGCAGGAGTTATGATCTATGGGACTTGTGCCCTGGTTCATGCATGATGATATGGAGTTTTGAAATGTGAGTCGTGACGCCCCTAGGCTGTGGTCTTGGTATTTGGACTGTCAATTTGTTCGCCGGCCGCCTGTACTTTTGTTTACTCTTAATCCAGCGAACTGCTGTTTTTCCATACTCTATAGCCACTCGTTCTACAGCTCCAAGGCGCCGCAATAGAGGACGCACGAGTCGTCCGGTGATCTAGAGATGTCGAGCGCGTGGGAATCGACCGGTGTCTTGAGTGAGGGCTGCGGCTCAGACAACAGCGGCTATGACTCACGTCCCGGTCCTTTTGCAAATCATGATCTTCAGACGAATCTTCCGCAGCAAATTTTGATCCCGTGGACCTACTTGAAGTAGTACTTTTCCTTCCATCATTGCATTAGGAAGTACCAGCAAGTATGTATACTGATACCTTGAGACTTGAAGCGCGAGGCCAGCAAGGGCATGAGGCGGCAACGGTGGGGCACAGCCGCGGCGGCTTGACACGCGACGAAGGCGACCCCAAGTACGGACGACGAAGGCAGGTCAGGCGGCATGCCGGTTGACGCGAGTGATACGGCTAAGGGCCGCGAGCCCGGGCGACTCTGAGCGGCGCTAGGCCGGGGCGACTCAGCGGCGGCGACTCAATACTGGCCGCGGTCCAAGCGGCTCATCGCGCAGCGGAAGCAAGGCAGCTTCAAAGTGAGGACGAGCTGCGGCGGCACCAGCGGGGGTAGGCCGCGAAGGCAGGGAACGTCGGCGGCGCGAACAGCCACAGCAAGGGTGACGGGTTATGGCAGGTTGAAGCAGGCCCATGGCAGCTCAATCGGAGGCCGCGTGGGGGTGACGGCAGTAGCAGCTTGGCGCAGAGGCCGGTCGATGAAGGTTGGAAGTGACGCTGGCGAGATGAGCTACGGCCATGGCGTGGCAATTTGTAATGGAGGCGCGACAGCTCATATGGCCAGTGACGGCGACTTGAAGAGTGGCCGGCTCGATGCTAATGGCGAGTTGGAGCCGTGGCCGTGAGGAGTGACAGCGGGAGGCCGGAAGGTGCTCCGGCGAGGGCGGGTCGTGGCCGCTTGTGGACGGTGGCGGCTCAGGTTGAGGGCCCGCGAGGAGGCGGCTTAGGAACTCGGCAATGGGCGACTTGCAATCAAAGGCAGCAGTTTGAAGCCCTAGCGATAGCAGCGGCGAGGCGGGTCGCAAGGTCCCCGCCGACTCAAGGAGAGGCCTGCGGTGCTTTTAAACGGCTTCAGCCCCGGCGGCTCGGAGCAGTATCGTCGTTGGCCTAGTAGGCTAGCACAGATGATGGCGGCTCAATCGCGACGGCTCAGGGCCTCGAGCGCGAACTCACGCGAGGGCGGCTCAAGGCGAGACGGCGGATCTCCGATGGAGGCGGGTCAAGGCCTATTGGAGGCGCTTCGTACAAGGTCGTAGATGCGGTAGTGGCTCGAGGCGGTAGGTCGTCGCGGCAAAATCAACTTGTCGGCCAGGGCGGCTTGACGACGGAGGAAACCTATACGAAGCCCCGCTGGAGAAAGGGCGGCATAGGCCTCTCACAGCAGCGGAGAGGCGTTCGCAAGGTGAGGCCGCTGCAACGGAGCCGCGCCCATCCCTTTTTCCGAGTCGTAGCCAGTTGGATCAATCCACGTCTGAATCATGGTTGCAGTCCGGCTTAGATCAGTTTATTCTGCTATGTATAGCAATCTTTGTAACCAGTAATATGCTCTGTACGCCTCCACCCGTCCTAATGGATAATGGTGTAAGTAGTTGATGATTTGACTTTGGTCACCACACATAAAGCAGCAGCAGTAGATCAATTCTTGCCTCGGGACTTGATTCCCTTGCGGACGCTGCGTACGGAGCAACAGTTGTAAGGCGTTCGGAACAGCAAGGATGGCTGCAGCCCATCGGTATTTCCATCGGGTAAAACAGATAAAGAGCTGTGGCTACGATAGCTCGGCAGAACCTGCGGTCAGATGGATCACCTAAATTTTTATTTGGCTTCAGAGTAAGAACGCGACAGATACATCGCCTCCTGTAGAAGATCTTGTCTCCGACTCGGCGGATTACCACGGCGCGCGAGGCAGCCGAACGACCTGTAACCCTAAAACAATCTCAATCTCATATCCGCCGCCGCAGAACACTTTGTCACTCTTGATTGATGAATCTCATCGTTGATGTGAATTTTTCCATGCCGTCTTTTGTTGAGCCGAAAAATTGCAAACTTTTCGAACCCTAAAAAAGATCCTGCATCTATGTGGTAGCTTGGGAGGTGCTTCTCGTGGAATTGTCACGGCAGATGTCCTAGCGAAAGGACTTAGTCGTGAGGCCATGCATCTATGTGGTAGCTTGAGACGGATTGAGCAGAATCGAAAGACGCAACACAAGACAAGGATTTAGACAGCTTCGGGCCCCGAAAAACATCATCCGGTAATAGCCCTACATGTTGTTTGTGGCTAGGTCCCATTATGATCTTGAGGGAGTCGCCGGTAAGCCGGCTCTTTGTGTCTAGCCCTAGAGATTGTTTCTCGTTGCTTCTCTCCCTTTTGGGGAGCCCTGCCCCTCCTTATATAAGTTGAAGGGGCGGGTTACATGACTAGTCCTAGTAGGATTAGGATTACTCTATTACAAGTGGAGTCCTAGTCTTGCTTCCTTTGCAGGAGAATATTCCTTATGTCTTCCTCTTAAGCCGGCCCACCATCACATGAACCGGCCTTCTGGACCTTGGGCCTTGTCATCCATCTGACCCGCCGTTGGGGTCATCAGTAAGTTACCAAATACTCACCGGGTCTCTGCGAGCCGCCAAGTCCGGCCGGGTCATACTTCCGGCCGGGTCATACCGCAGGGTATATCCCCGACACAAAGAAAACAGAATATGTCAAAAACAGAATAGTCTATAGCAATCTGGATATTTCGAATACCTCTGTAACTCCAAAAATTCTAAAAAATTAGGAAAACCTGAGCAATTTATCATTCTACTGTAAAAAATTAGGAATTTTTCGTCTCTTTTGTGATTTTAAAAATTGTAACTCTGGACGCAAAAGTTTCTGTTTTTCAGCAAGATCAAAACAACTATCACCAAGAAGATCCTAAAGGCTTTGCTTGGCACAAACACTAATCAAAACACAAAAAACACAATCATAACAGTAGCATAATTATGCAAACACTCAAGAACAGAAAGCAAAAGACAAAAATAAATTTTATTTATTGGGTTGCCTCCCAACAAGCGATATCGTTTCATGCCCCTAGCTAGGCATAAAGCAAAGGATCTAAGTATTGTCATCTTTGTTTCGAGATCCATAAGATGCCCTCATGATTGATTCATATGGTGGCCTAATTCTTGTTCTACGGAAGTGTTCCATTCCCTTCCTTAGTGGAAATTGGAATTGAATATTGCCCTCTTTCATATCAATCACGACGTCAATAGTGCGTAAAAACGGTCTACCAAGAATAATTGGACAAGACGGATTGTAATCAATATGAAGACCAATAAAATCTATGGGCACATAATTCCTATTTCCAAGAATAAGAACATCATTAATTCTTCCCATAGGCTTTTTAATAGTAGAATCCGCCAAGTGCAAATTTAAAGAACATTCTTCAATATCGGTAAGACCAAGTACATCACATAAAGATTTTGGAATTGTAAAAACACTAGCACCCAAGTCACATAAAGCAAAACACTCATCATTTTTAATCTTGAATTTGATAGTAGGTTCCCACTCATCATGTAATTTTCTAGGAATTGAAACTTCTAATTCCATTTTTTCTTCCAAAGCTTTCATCATAGCATCAACAATATGTTTAGTAAAAGCTTTATTTTGTTCATAAGCATGGGGTGAATTTATCATGGATTGCAACAAAGAAATACAATCAATCAAAGAGAAGCTATCATAATTAAAGTCTTTGTAATCCAAAAGAGTGGGCACATCACTAGTTAAGTTTTGACCTCTTCAAACCCACTTTTATCAATTTTCTCAACAAGATTTTCACCCTCCGAGTTATCGGGACGCCTTCTAGCTAAAGTTGACTCTTCTCCAGTCCCTTTTTCATCAATATTAATTTTACTAAAAAAGGAATAAATAGAAGAAACACCAATCATTTTAAGATCTTCACCACTTTTACGAAAGCAATCACTAGAAAACGTTTTTTCTAAAATATCTCTTCTAGCTCTAAGCATAGCGTTTCTTTTCTTACTGTCATCCATAGAAACATAAAGAGACTTAATTGATTCTTCAACCTTAGGCACAAAAATTTTCATCTTGATATTTTCTACATCATGAGAAATTCTATCAAAACTTCTAGAAAAATCATCAATCTTATTCAACTTTTCTTCCATTGTAGCGTTGAAAACTTTTTGAGTGTTAATAAATTCTTTAAAATTATTCTCAAGATCAGAGGTGTTCCTATTATTATTATAAGAAGGATTTCCATAGGAATTACCATAATTATTAGAGGAATTACTAGGAAAAGGCCTAGGATTAGAATTACCTCTATAGGCATTGTTATTGAAATTGTTTCGCAAGATAAAATTCACATCTATGGCATCACTATTTTTCTCAACCAAAGTAGACAAAGGCATATCATTGAAATCAATAGGAGCACTTTTACTAGCAACCAATTTCATAAGAGCATCAACTTTTTCACTCAAAGAAGAAATTTCTTCAACCGAATTAACTTTTTTGCTAGTAGGAGCTCTTTCGGTATGCCATTGTGAATAATTTGCCATAATATTATCAAGAAATTTGGTGGCGTCACCCAAAGTAATTTGCATAAAAGTACCACCCTCGGCGGAATCTAAAAGATTATGAGAAACAAAATTCAACCCCGCATAAATTTTTTGTATGATCATCCAAAGATTTAACCCATGAGTTGGGCAATTCCTTAGCATAATTTTCATCCTTTCCCAAGATTGTGCATCGTGCTCATATTCAAGTTGCTTGAAATTCATGATCTAGGTTCTAAGGGAAATAACTTTTGCGGGCGGAAAATACTTAGTGATAAAAGCATCTTTGCACTTATTCTAAGAATCGATACTATTGCAAGGCAACAAAGAAAACCAAAATTTTGCATGATCTCGCAAAGAAAACAGAAATAATTTCATCTTCACAACATCATTGTCCACATCTTTTTTCTTTTTCATAACACATAATTCCACAAAAGGGTTAAGATGGGACGCGACATCCTCATTAGGAGTACCGGAAAATTGATCTTTCATAACAAGATTCAGCAAAGCAGTATTAATATCACAAGACTCCGCACTAGTGGCAGGAGCAATCGGAGTGCCAATAAAATTATTGTTGTTGGTATTTGAGAAATCACACAACTTGGTGTTCTCTTGAGTCATTGTGACTACGCAACAAGATTGCACCAAAAAACAGATCCGGCGAGAAAACGACAAACGAAAAAGAGGCGAATAAAACGACAAAGTTTTGTGAAGCGGGGGAGAGGAAAACGAGAGGCAAATGGTAAATAATGTAAATTGAAAGGAGATGAGATTTGTGATTAGGAACCTGGTAGATGTTGATGATGTCTCCCCGGCAACGGTGCCAGAAATTCCTTTTGATGTCCGCTAGAACTACATCGGTATTTCCTAAAAGAGGAAGGGATGATGTAGCACATCAATAGTAGGTATTTCCGTTAGTGATGAGACCAAGGTTATCGAACCAGTAAGAGAATCATGCAACACTACGTGAACGGCACCTGCACATAAATAACAAATACTCGCAACCCGATGTGTTAAAGGGTTTGTCAATCCCTTTCGGGCAACGACGCTAGAAATTGGCAAACGGACGTGAGAAAGTTGTAATAATTTGATAGATAGATCGCCAAATAAAATAAAGTGCAGCAAGGTATTTTTGTATTTTTGGTTTAATAGATCTGGAAATAAAAGCAAATAAAATAGATTGCAAAGGCAAATATAATAAAGAAGAGACCTGGGGGCCTTAGATTTCACTAATGGCTTCTCTCAAGAAAAATAGCATACGATGGGTAAACGAATTACTGTTGGGCAATTGAAAAACTTCAAATAATCATGACAGTATCTAGGCAATGGTCATTATATATGCATCATGTCCAAGAATAGTAGACCGACTCCTGCATGCATCTACTACTATTACTCCACACATCGACCGCTATCCAGCATGCATCTAGTGTATTAAGTTCATGGAGAAACGGAGGAATGAACAATGACATGATGTAGACAAAATCTATTTATGTAGAAATAGACCCCATCTTGTAATCCTTAATAGCAACGATACATATGAGTCGGTTCCCCTTCTGTCACTGGGATCAAGCGTCGTAAGATCGAACCCATCACAAAGCACCTCTTCCCATTGCAAGATAAATAGATCAAGTTGTCCAAACAAAACCCAAATATCGGAGAAGAAATACGAGGCTATAAGCTATCATGCATATAAGAGATCAAAGAAGACTCAAATAACTTTCATGGATAAAAACATAGATCTGATCATGAACTCAAAGTTCATCGGATCCCAACAAACACACCACAAAAAGAGTTACATCATATGGATCTCCAAGAGACCATTGTATTGAGAATCAAAAGAGAGAGGGGAAGCCATCTAGCTACTAACTACGGGCCCGTAGGTCTACAAAGAACTACTCACGCATCATCGGAGAGGCACCAATGGACATGGTGAACCCCTCCTTGATGGTGTCTAGATTGGATCTGGTGGTTCTGGAACTTGCGTCGGCTGGAATTGATTTTCTCGACTCCCCTAGGGTTTCTGGAATATTGGGGTATTTAGAGATTAAGGAGGGGGTGCGGGAGGCCACCGAGGTGGGCACAACCCAACTAGGCGCGCCTAGGCCTCCAGGCGCGCCCTGGTGGGCTGTGCCCCCCTCGGGGCACCCCCGAGGTGCTTCTCTGGCCCATTGGATGTCTTTTGGTCCAAAAAAATCCACAAAAAGTTTCGCTGCATTTGGACTCCGTTTGATATTGATTTCCTGCGCTGTAATAAACATGCAGAAAAAAGAAACTGGCACTGGGCATGATGTCAATAGGTTAGTACCAAAAAATGATATAAAATGTCTATAAATTGATTATAAAACATCCAAGAATGATAAATATGACATCATGGAACAATAAAAAATTATATATACGTTGGAGACGTATGAAAGCTTAGATGCTAGCCTTTCGAGATACGCTTGAGATCTGTGAGTTGGTGGATCTGGGATTCACTGGCTTACCTTTCACATATGATAACAGGCGGAGTAGGGCGGCCAATGTGAGAGTAAGAATGGATCGAGCGGTTGCCACGAACACGTGGCGTAATATGTTTGCCTTTGCTGCAGTTGAGCATATCCCGACACCCTGCTCTGATCATGTCGTGGTCTTTCTAAAGGGGGAGCCGGACCCGGGACCGACGGGTGTGAGGAGCAGGCGATATGAGATTTTCTGGGAGAGGGACTCGGCACTGCCAAAAGTTGTGGAAGATGCATGGGGTGCGGTGGGTGAGATCCATACTTTGATGCAGCTGAGAGATGCCCTGTCTAAAACTATGACCGCTCTAGGGTCATGGAGCATGTAGCGACCCGACCTCAGACGGTCAAGCCTCTCCGTATCCGTACATCCTCGGATCAGTATCTTTGGCACACACAAGACATCAATGTATATATCAAAGTGCAATCACATGTATAAATAACGAAACTGATATATACCTCATAAGTCTCAATGAAACAAGTAATCGGGTGTGGAGTCCCATCAACGCCATCGGCAAGTTGAGTGTAGACCGTAACCTGTATCGTAACTCTTACTCGTCGAGGAAATATCTGCAACATGATACGTTGCAGCCATGTAGGTCAGTACATTGAATGTACCGCAAGATCACAATAAGAGAAAACAGATGATAAACTATACTATATGCAGTATGGCTTTGTGGCTCAGAATCGAGTTTTGTTTATGTAAAAGCTGGTTTTATTTTCCCTACATCAAAGGAATAAATGAAGTCTGTACTATAGAGTTTTCTATCATGACATGGTTCCGCCAACCGATGTCTCATAGCCCAAATCATCATAAGTTGCCCACA
Organism: Aegilops longissima; assembly: GCA_021605205.1. Taxonomy (NCBI): domain Eukaryota; kingdom Viridiplantae; phylum Streptophyta; class Magnoliopsida; order Poales; family Poaceae; genus Aegilops; species Aegilops longissima. The sequence goes on along the minus strand of CM038677.1, from coordinate 553,781,298 downwards.
ATTAAGTTATCATCCGTGTTGAGAGTTCCAGATAGATCCAAGTCCAGAGGCTCAAATTGTCCCAGAATCGGCACACGGCTAATCGATTAGGTTTTAACCCTCCGCAGAGGTTTGTACACTTTACCCGCAAGATCCGATCCTCTCTTTACGCTCTCGCACTTCGTGGTGTTTGAGAACAAGACGATCAAACATGGTCTTCCAAGAGTTTCCCGACCACCGTCCGGTGCTCATCCAATCCTACCGTATTTCTACATCTGCTAGCACCGCCCCAGCCAGAGTCACAACTAAGGTCAACCAAGCCGAGCCCATAGTGACTTGCGGTTGCACATGTAAGCTTCCGGCATGAAGTATTCTTCCGCCTCTTTGAGTCTGGGTGAAGCTCCGCAAGATGTCATGGCGCTTCTCCATGCATCCCGCCAACCACCGGATTCTCCAGGTGCCCGTCAACCATCCTTCACCCAAGAGTGTGTATTGAATTCTTGTCTCGAGTCTTGAAGTCTTGAGGCCTTGAAGATGCAGTCCTTGCAGATTCCATCATGGAGTTGTCGCCATTGACGAGATCCTCCATTCTCACACCACTCCGTGCACTCATACCAACCCCGCCTACTATAGCGTAGCATTAAAACAAATAACGCCCCGGCTTGGTAACAGGTGATGGGTTCCTACCTCATGCATACTACTCAACTACAAGGATTCAATGTCACTCTGGAGGGATTGTTGCGAAGATGACACTAGATGCAATAAAACGCATAGGTATGAAAAACATGGTCAAAGTGAACTTGCTCGGTATTACTTGATGAAGATAATAACGCCTCGTAATAAAGGCTTGGTAGAACTATTCGTCACTCCTTTGAAAATCTATATTACACAGATAATCATATAAGCAATCATCCTAGCAATCAATTCTATCAATCATAACAATACTCAATCAAAATAAAAGCAACAAGAAAACCAAGTCGAAAACCAAAGGAAAAACTTCGAAAGAAAATTCAAGGAAAAACTAGTGGTGACCAACTCACACAAATCTTAACATAAAACCACTAAATTATTCTAATATTTTTTTCTACAGCAAAGAAAATATAAATCTAATAAAATAACAGAAAATAAATTACTAATTTACTAACTATCAAAAAGAACTAATATAAAACTACTATAACCATCTAGTTAATACTAGAACAAATATAGCAACTAGCAAAACACTAAGACAACTATAACAACAAATCATTTCTTAAAACATTAATAAACTATACTAAATAAATACAACAACTAATGTGTTCACAAATAACAGAAACAAAACAATATAACTTGAAGTGGAAAAAGAAAAACTAATAAAACTATTTTTATCCACTATCACTATGAACTAAACAAGCAATTACAAAAACAGTAGCTAAACACTAATAAATAACTACAAAATTTATCTACTGTAGCTAAACATAAACATATAACAACAAGTGAAAATCTACAAAAGGAATGAACTAAAAATAATTAAAAACAATAATTACATAACTAAAACAACTATATAAGCAAAACAGTACTGTTTTTACTAAAAATCTAATTTAAAATACTCCAAAATTACCAAACTAAATCCTACAGCTAAACAATATCACAAGTGACGAGGAGCAAAAAGAATTAATTAAAACCTATTTTTAAACTCAAGTTATGGCCAAAATACTAATCTGAACAAAATTTATCAAATTCAAATTTAAACTACTCAAATTTGAAATCCAGAGACACTAATGAAACTTCCGCAAATTTGTGACACATAGCAATTGGAATCACTCAAAAATACTAAAAACTCTAAAAGATATGAATTTTCTAAGATTGCTATTTTCTGAAAAAAATGAATTACGGATTTCATGGATCTCACCGAGTAGTCGTCGGAGTTGGGGAAGAAGATCGGATCCGATGTTGCGGTTGATCCTAGAGGAAAGGAGATCACGGACGGTGGATAGGAGATCATATAAACCTCGGGAGAGGTCGAGGCGCGGCGTGTCGGTGTACTAGAGTAGGGTACCCTAGTATCCCGAACTCGCACGGACGATCATGAAGACCAGCAACGAGGCTGGCCTGGTGACCGCTAAGATCTCGGCGGCTCCTTTGGAGCCACTCAAGAACAAAGTAATCAAGGCCCGGCAAGAGGAGCTTGCCGGGAAGGCCACTCAGGCACAAAAAACAAGACCCGGCAAGAGGAGCTTGCCGGAAGGCTTGGTGAGCGACAAGCCCGGCGCGACAAGAACCTTGCCGCTGCAAGGCGGTCGCCATGCAAGTGACCTCTCTTCATCTCCGCCCAGCTCATCCGCCAACGTGTCGCCATGGGGCTTTCCCAAGCATCGCGTGTCGACCGGCTGTGCAGCCAGCGGGAGCAGCGATAAGCGGCGCCGACAAGCTACCATCGTGGCAAACGGAGGCGCGCTTGACGGTCCCTCATTATCCTTCAGCGATCGAGGCGGGCATTTATGACTCTTGTCCCTTGCCGTCGAGTTAGGTATAGGCCATCAGACATCGTATAAAGCGTGTACCAACCTCTCTTTTTCCTATTCTACCCTTTTTACTTGCCACTGTGGTGACCCCTTGTGCCTATAAAAGGAGGCCCAAGTGCAACGTAGAAAGGGTTCGGTTCAGCTCCGGTTTAGTTCACTCGACTCATCCGATACACACATACACCCGAGCTAGGTTCTGTAAGCCTCATTGCTCCCTAGCAAGAACTCAAATAATCAGACAAGCAACAGTAGGAGTGTTATCTCTCCGGAGAGCTCCGAAGCTGGGTAAATCTGCTCGTGTGCATCGCTTCGATCCGCTCTTTGTGCAACCTCTGCCCCCCTCCGAACCACAAGGGACCAGGTCCCATAGGTGTTCGTGGGCCACGATCAGCTTCCCCGACATCTATACACCCGAGCTAGGTTCTGTAGCCCTCATTGCTCCCTAGCAAGAACTCAAATAATCAGACAAGCAGCAGTAGGAGTGTTATCTCTCCGGAGAGCTCCGAAGCTGGGTAAATCTGCTCGTGTGCATCGCTTCGATCCGCTCTTTGTGCAACCTCCGCCCCCTCCGAACCACAAGGGACCAGGTCCCATAGGTGTTCGTGGGCCACGATCAGCTTCCCCGACACGGCGGCACTTGGCGGCGGCGGTGGTGCTGCACTGCTGCTGCTGCGGAGAGGAGAGGAGAGGAGAGGTGTTGGTTTGATGTGTTGGAGGGGGGGTGCTTGGGTATTTATAGTGGGGAGGGGAGGGTTTTTGCTTGGAGTAGGGGACAAGAATTAGAGTAGGATTAGGAATCCTAGGAATAAAAACGGAATAACGAAACGGGATCAAATCCTACTAGGATTTGTAAAAGAATAGGAAACCTTGGCTCCCTGGCTCCCTAGGTGCGTGCGTGCGATGGCCTTGGCCTCCTGGCCGGCCGGCTGGTTTGGCGGCTTGGGCCTTTGGCCCAAGGCGCCATGTAATATTTTTTTAAAACAAAATTTTCAGAGAACTAAAATAAAAAAACAAAATGACTAAAACTTTTATATAGGCATATAATATACCAAAATTTGTAGAAAAAGATTTTCTACAACATGGACATTATTATAGCATTAAATAAAATTCACACAAATGTAAATAATTCAAATAGTGCTCCTGCTCTAATAAAATCCAATAAAAATCATTTTAAAAATACCAAAATGAATTCAAATTTATTCCTCTCCAATTTTATGTTGTAGGAATCATGTTACCCTATTTTCCATGTATTTTATTTTTGGAGAAAAATAATTTGAATAAAACTCAAATAACTCCAAATTGAAAATAAATTCAAAAGAACTTTGAATTTATTTCTTTGAAACTTCCTACTCATATTTCATATGTCTTGAAGAAGTCATTTTATCTTCGCTCGTGAAAATCATTGAGTTGCATAAAGTTTCAGAATTGGAAATATTTTCCAAATGAACTTCAAATCTTTTCAAAACCCTTTTTCATTTTAAAAATGGAAGAAGTCATGTCATCTTCACTCTAGGGTTTTGTGTTGGAATGAAATTGAATTCATTGAGATCCAAAAGGGCAAAGGGAAAGTTTGGGAAAGTCATTTCATTCCCTCTCATTCAACTTTCAAAAGTTTCAAATCCCACTCAATTTCACTCAATCAATCAAACAAACAATCAAACAACAAGCATAGTTATTTATTTAATACAACATTCCAAAATTTAGAATTTTGGGATGTTACAGAGCAAGAAGTTTGGCAATGTAACAAGGGAAGTTGCAAAGTCACGGACTCGGCTGGAAGAGCTAATGCATATGAATGCAGATAGGGAAGAAATGAGAAGAGTGATGGACAAGATGAATGAATTGTTATATCAAGAAGAGATGATGTGGATGCAGAGATCGAGGATTTCTTGGCTCAAGGAAGGTGATCGGAACACGAAATATTTTCAGAGTAAAGCTGTTTGGAGGGCGAGGAAGAACAAGATCCGAGAGTTGAGGGACAGTATAGGGACAGTGCACTCTGATTTTGCTGCTATGGGGAGAATTGCAAATGATTATTTTCACAATATTTTTGCAGTCGATACCTCTCTGGATGCATCAGCCGTGGTGGGTCTCTTCGAGCAAGTGGTGTCGCCAGCCAACAATACTAGGCTGTGTGCACCCTTCACAGACAAGGAGATTTCAGATGCAATGTTTTAGATTGGCCTTTGAAGGCACCAAGCCCGGATGGTTTTCCTGCTCGATTCTTTCAGCAAAACTGGAGCACAGTGAAGGAGAGTGTGATAGCAACAGTCAAGGACTTTTTTAGGACTGGAATATGCCAGAGGGAGTAAACTCAACTTCAATTGTGCTTATTCCAAAAATTACTAACCCCACAAAAATGTCTGAGTACAGGCCCATCAGTCTTTGTAATGTGATCTACAAAGTAATATGCAAGTGCTTGGTGAACCGGTTGCGACCACTCTTGGATGATATAATCTCTGTGGAGAAGAGTGCATTTATCCCGGGAAGGATGATTATTGATAATGACCCGGTTGCTTTTGAATGCATACATTATATTAAATAGGAGAAGACCCCACAAGGAGTTATTGTGCTTATAAGCTGGATCGGTCAAAAGCTTATGATAGGGTGGATTGGGTTTTCTTGGAGCAAGTGATGCAAAAGTTAGGGTTCTCTCAGCGATGGATTGACTGGATAATGGTGTGTGTCACATCGGTGAGGTACTCAGTAAAATTAAATGGAACTCTCTTGGATTCATTTGCACCATCGCGAGGGCTGCGGCAAGGTGACCCACTCTTTCCATTCTTATTTCTGTTTGTGGCAGATGGACTCTCAGCTATTCTGAGAAGTAGAGTGTAGAACGGTGATATAATACCCGTCAACATTTGTAGGAGAGCACTGGGTATTTCACTGTTTGCAGATGGTACTTTGCTTTTTTTCAAGGCCTCGAGGGAACAAGCATGATAACCCACAAGTATAGGGGATCGCAACAGTTTTCGAGGGTAGAGTATTCAACCCAAATTTATAGATTCGACACAAGGGGAGCCAAAGAATATTTGAAGGTATTCAACCACACCTGGAGATGTATTATCTGCAGCGAAGTGATCAGTAGCAAAGTAGTATGATAGTTTTGATAATAGTAGCAGCAACAACGGTAAAGGTAATAGTGATAGCAGTAATTTTGTAGCAAGCGCAACAGTAACAATAGCAGTAGTAACTTAGCAAGAACAATATAATATAGATTCGTAGGCATTGGATCGGTCATTTGTTGGATGATATTCATCATGTGACAGCCATAACCTAGGGCGACACGACACTAGCTCTAGTTCATAATTATAATGTAGGCATGTATTCCGTAAATATAGTCATATGTGCTTATGGAAAGAACTTGCATGACATATTTTGTCCTACCCTCCCGTGGCAGCGGGGTCCATATTGGAAACTAAGGGATATTAAGGCCTCCTTTTAATAGAGAACCGGAACAAAGCATTAACACACGGTGAATACATGAACTCCTCAAACTACGGTCATCACCGGGAGTGGTCCCGACTATTGTCACTCCGGGGTTGCTGAATCATAACACGTAGTAGGTGACTATAACTTGCAAGATCGGATCTAGAACATGGATATAATGATGATAACATAAACGATTCAGATCTGAGTTCATGGCACCCGGGCCCAAAGTGACAAGCATTAAGCATGGCAAAGTCATAGCAACATCAATCTTAGAACATAGTGGATACTAGGGATCAAGACATAACAAAACTAACTCGATTACATGATGAATCTCATCCAACTCCTCACCAACCAGCGAGCCTACGAAGGTATTACTCACTCCCGGTGGGGAGCATCATGGAATTGGCGATGGAGAAGGGTTGATGATGACGAGGAATGAAGATCCCCCTCCCCGGAGCCCCAACATACTCCAGATCTGGCCTCCTGATGAAGAACAGGAGGTGACAGCGGCTCCATCTTGTGGATCGTGATAATTCTTTATCCCTGATTTTTTTCTACAAAAATAGGATTTATAGCGGTGATTTCAGGGTCAGCGGGGCCACCAGGTGGGGACAACCCACCTGGGTGCGCCAGGAGAGGGGGCGCGCCCTGGTGGGTTGTGCCCACCCAGGTACCCCTCTCCGGTGGATCTTGGCTCCAGAAATTCTTATTTATTGTATAAAAATTCCTCGTGAAGTTTCGTTCCATTTCGAGAACTTTTATTTCTGCACAAAAACAACACCATGGTAGTTCTGCTGAAAACATCGTCAGTCTGGGGTTAGCTTCATTCAAATCATGCAAATTAGAGTCCAAAACAAGAGGAAAAGCGTTAGTAAAATTAGATACGTTGGAGACGTATCAACTCCCCCAAGGTTAAACCTTACTTGTCCTCAAGCAATTCAGTTGATAAACTGAAAGTGAAAAAGATAAACTTTTACAAACTCTTTTGCTCTTGTTTGCATAAATAAGCTTAAACAGCACCCAGGTTTTCAGCCAACATTATAACTAACCATGCCGACAATAACTCTTAAAGATTATAATGACTCATATCAATGACATAATCAGCTAGCGAGCAATAATAAGATATCTCAAACGGCAACACGTTGTCAAAACAACCATGATATAATATGACAATAGTGGTATCTCGCGAGCCCTTCCTGAGACTGCAAAAATAAATGCAGAGCACCTCCAAAGGTTAAGCAACGACTAAACATTGTAATTCGTGGTAGAAAAGATCCATTCATGATGCACCCAACATTAGCTTCACACAATGCATAAGTCATGACAGCTGTGCTCTCAGGTTCTAGCGCTTGTTTTAGAAGGTGATGACGCAACATAAAAGTAAATAGATAGTCCCTTCGTAGAGGGAAGCAGTGATTTGCAGAGGTGTCAGAGCTCAGGTTTTTAAAACAGAGGTAAATGATATTTTGAGACATGCACGCTTCTCATTTACTTCACGACCGTCAGTTATCAATATCTTCCATGCTAAGCACGCTAGTGGCAGTTCCCAAGCGATAAAAGTAAAGGTTTACTCCCCCTCCACCAACAATCACATTCCACGGCTTGTCCGAAACAACGAGTGCCGTCCAAACCAACAATAGTCCGGGGGGAGTTTTGTTTAATTATTAGCATTTTTAGTTCGAGACTGGGAATCCCTATTACCGCCCTTTTCTCATGCGATGGCGAGTGAATAAACACTCGACCTGAGAATAACCCACTTAGCATGGAAGATACCGACCACCTCCTGTCGTTTCATGAACGATCCAGGCACACAAAAAATATATTTATTTACAAGTTTTTAGAGGTGGCACATGAAAATTTACTTAGGACGGTAGGATAATACCGCATATAGGTAGGTATGGTGGACTCATCTGGAATAACTTTTGGGTTCAAGGTTTTTAATGTACAAGTAGAATTCCCACTTAGTCAGGCGAAGGCTAGCAATTAGATTGAGAAGCCGCCAGCTAAAGAGCAACAAGGATCATAAACATGCATTATGCATAAGTAACATTGGACACTAGCATGAGTAGGATATGGACACCATGAACATAAATATCATAGAGGCTATGTTGGTTTTGATTAAACTACATGCATGAGCATGTGCCAAGTCAAGCCACTCGAACATTCAGAGGAGGATACCATATCATCATACTCCATCACAATCATTTTAACGCAATGTTGATATCCAAGGTAAATCATTATCCACTCCCAGCTACTTATGCACGGCATGAGAAACTATAATCTCTAATTGTCATTGCGAACATGTTTAATCATAATGGGTTGAATCATGGACACTAGGTTAAACATATTTACACAAACAGAACAAGTTGAGTTCATACCAGTTTCTATCTGCCATGGCCAGTTCATCGAATATCGTCATTATTGCCTTTCACTTGCACGACCGAACGATATGAAAATAATAATTGTGCAAGAGTGTCGTGGACTAAGCTGGAATCTGCAAACATTTTATTCAACAGGAGAAGACAAGGTAAAATGTGCTCTTTATTATATCAACAATTATTCATACAAGATCCACTCAACATTTTCATCGTGGTCTTCTCCTCGGTAAGACTAGAATAAAAGGAAAAGAAATTTAGAGAAACACTGAAATATTTTTGGAGTTTTTGGTTTTCTTGAACAAGCAAATAAAAGGGAAAAGCAAAAACGAGAAAAACTATTTACACGGGAAAGCTCCCAACAAGCAAAAGAAGAACAAGGAAATCTTTTTGGGTTTTCTTTTTAATATTACTACTAAGCATGCATAGAAACTAAATTAACTACAACTAATTTTTTTGGTTTTTCTAAAGTTTTTCAAACACACAAGAAGGAAGCAAGAAAATAATTCTAAGCATGGATGATACAATGGAAAAGTGTGAACACCGATCAATAAAATAAGTGAACATGAATGTAATGTCGGTGGGAAACACGTACTCCCCCAAGCTTAGGCTTTTGGCCTAACTTGGTAGGCGATCAGTAGCCTGGATAGCAGTGTTGGGGATCGTAGTAATAATTCATAAGAATTCCTACGTGTCACCAAGATCAATCTAGGAGATGCTAGCAATGAGAGAGAGGGAGTGCATCATCATACCTTGAAGATCGCTAAGCGGAAGCGTTACAAGAACACGGTTGATGGAGTCGTACTCGCGGCGATTCAAATCGCGGAAGATCCGATCAAGCGTCGAACGGACTGCACCTCCGCGTTCAACACACGTACAGCCCTGGGACGTCTCCTCCATCTTGATCTAGCAAGGGGAGAGGAAAAGTTGAGGGAGAGCTCCGGCAACACGACGGCGTGGTTGTTGAGCTTGCGGTTCTCCTGCAGGGCTTCGCCAAGCACTACAGAGGAGGAGGAGGTGTTGGAGGAGGGAGAGGGCTGCACCAGGGTAAGGGTGGGGCTGCCCTCTCTGTCCCTCACTATATATAGGGGGAAGGGGGAGGAGGAGGCGCCCTAGGGTTTCCCCTAGGGGGCGGCGGCCAAGGCAGATTGGATCTCCCTAGGGAAACCCTAGGGAGACTTGCCCCCCAAGCCAAGCCAGGTGGAGGCTTGCCTCCTACGCCAGGTGGAGGCGCCCCACCTCTCCAAGTTATGTGAGATGGGGTGGGAGGGGCACACAGCCCCTTAGTGGGCTGATTTCCCCCCCTCCCCTTGGCCCATAAGGCCCCCCAACGCTTGCCGGGACCTCCGAAAGTCCTTTCGGTCATGCTGGTCGTCACCCGGTACTCACAGAACAATTCCGGACTCCAATACCCTTCGTCCAATATATCGATCTTCACCTCTGGACCATTCCGGAGTTCCTCGTCACGTCCGGGATCTCATCCGGGACTCTGAACAACCTTCGGTAACCACATACTATTCCCATTACAACTCTAGCGTCACCGAACCTTAAGTGTGTAGACCCTACGGGTTCGGGAACCATGCAGACATGACCGAGACACCTCTCCGGTCAATAACCAATAGCGGGATCTAGATACCCATATTGGCTCCCACATGTTCCACGATGATCTCATCGGATAAACCACGATGTCGAGGATTCAATCAATCCTGTATACAATTCCCTTTTTCCATCGGTATCTTACTTGCCCGAGATTCGATCGTCGGTATCCCCATACCTCGTCCAATCTCATTACCGGCAAGTCTCTTTACTCGTTCCGTAACGCATGATCCCATGGCTAACTCTTTAGTCACATTGAGCTCATTATGATGATGCATTACCGAGTGGGCCCAGAGATACCTCTCCGTCATACGGAGTGACAAATCCCAGTCTTGGTTCGTGCCAACCCAATAGACACTTTCGGAGATACCTGTAGTGCACCATTATAGCCACCCAGTTACGTTGTGACGTTTGATACACCCAAAAGCTCCTACGGTATCCGGGAGTTGCACAATCTCATGGTCTAAGAAATGATACTTGACTTTAGAAAATCTCTAGCAAACGAACTACACACTCTTGTGCTATGCTTAGGATTGGGTCTTGTCCATCACATCATTGTCCTAATGATGTGATCCTGTTATCAACAAAATCCAATGTCCATGGTCAGGAAACCACAACCATCTATTGATCAACGAGCTAGTCAACTAGAGGCTTACTAGGGACATGTTGTGGTCTATGTATTCACACATGTATTACAGTTTTCGGTTAATATAATTATAGCATGAACAATAGACAATTATCATGAAGAAGGAAATATAAGAATATCCATTTTATTATTGCCTCTAGGGCATATTTCCAACAGTCTTCCACTTGCACTAGAGTCAATAATCTAGTTCACATCGCCATGTGATTAACACTCATAGTTCACATCGCCATGTGACTAGCACCCAAAGAGTTTACTAGAGTCAATAATGTAGTTCACATCGACATGTGATTAACACCCAAGAGTTTACTAGAGTCAATAATCTAGTTCACATCGCCATGTGATTAACACTCAATGAGTTCTCGGGTTTGATCATGTTATGCTTACGAGAGAGGTTTTAGTCAATGGGTTTGCAACATTCAGATCCGTGTGTTCTTCGCATATCTCTATTTCGTATTGTAGATTTTGCTACTATGCTCCACTTGGAACTATTCCAAATGGTTGCTCCACTATACGTATCCAATTTGCCACTCAGAGTCATCCGGATAGCTGTTAAAGCTTGCATCGACGTAACCCTGTACGCCGAACTCTTCATCACCTCCATAATCGAGAAACATTTCCTTATTCCTAAGGACAATTTTGACCGCTGTCCAATGATCCACTCCTGGATCACTCTTATACCCCCTTTCCAGACACGTGGCAAGGCACGTCGTGGTACATAGCATGGCATATCGTATAGAGCCTATGGCTAAGGCATAGGGGACGACTTTCGTCCTTTCTCTTTCTTCTACCATGGTCGAGCTTCAAGTCTTAACTTCACACCTTACAACTCAGGCAAGAACTCCTTCTTTGACTGATCCATCTTGAACTCCTTCAAGATCATGTCAAGGTATGTGCTTTGTGAAAGTCTTATCAGGCGTCTTGATCTATCTCTATAGATCTTGATACCCAACATGTTTTACACAGGTCTTTCTTTGAAAAACTCCATTCAAACAACCCTTTATGCTTTCTAGAAATTCTACATCATTTCCGATCAACAATATGTCATCCACATATACTTATCAAAATGTTGTAGTGCTACCACTCACTTTCTTGTAAATACAAGTTTCTTGCAAACTTTGTATAAACCCAAAAACTTTGATCACCTCATCAAAGCTTATGTTCCAACTCCGAGATGCTTGCTCCAGTCCATAGAAGGATCGCTGGAGTTTGCATACCTTTTAGCATCCTTAGGATCGACAAAACCTTTTGGTTGTATCACATACAACCTTTCCTCATGGAAACCGTCAATGAAACTTTGTTTTGACATCCATCTGCCAGATTTCGTAAATGAAAATGCAGCAACTGCTAACATAATTCTAACAGACTTTAGCATCTCTATGATTGAGAGATTCTCATCACAATCAACCCCTTGAACTTTTCGCAAACTTCTTTGAGACAAGTCGAGATTCATAAATGGTGATATTACCATTAGCGTCTGTCTTCTTCCTAAAGATCTATTTATTCTCAATGGCTTGCTGATCATCGGGTAAGTCCACCAAAGTCCATAATTTGTTCTCATACATGGATCCTATCTCGGATATCATGGCCTCAAGCCATATGTTAGAATCCGGGCCCACGATCGCTTCTCCATAGCTCATAGGTTCATCGTTGTCCAACAACATGACCTTTAAGACAGGGTTACCACTCAGAAGTTGTACACACCCTTGTCGACCTACGAGTTTCGATAGTAACTTGATCTGAAGCTCCTTGATCATCATCATTAGCTTTCTCTTCAACTGAGGTAGGTGCAACAGAAACTTCTTTCTGTGCTGCGCTACTCTCTGGTTGAAGTAAAGGTTCAACAACCAAATCAAGTTCTATCTTCCTCCCACTCAATTCTTTCGAAAGAAACTCTTTCTCGAGAAAGGACCTGTTCATAGCGACAAACACTTTGCCCTCAGATCTGAGATAGAAGGTATACCCAATCGTCTTGTTTGGGCATTCTATGAAAAAACAATTGTCCGCTTTGGGTTCGAGCTTTTCTGGCCGAAGCCTATCGACATAAGCATCGTAGCCCAAAAGCTTAAGAAACAACAACTTAGGTTTCTTGACAAACCATAGTTCATACGGTGTCGTCTCCACGGACTTAGATGGTGCCCTATTTAAAGTGAATGTAATTGTCTCTAATGCATAACCCCAAAATGATAGCGGTAGATCGGTAAGAGACATCATAGATCGCACCATATCCAATAGGGTGCGATTACGATGTTCGAACACACCATTACGCTATGGTGTTCCAGGTGGCGTCAACTGTGAAACGATTCCACCTTATGTTTAGTGATTGCCGAACTCATAACTCAGATACTCTCCCCTTGATCAGATCGTAGGAACTTGATCTTCTTGTTATGATGATTCTCAACTTCACTCTGAAATTGCTTTGAACTTTTCAAACGTTTCAGACTTATGCTTTATTAATTAAATATACCCATATCTACTAAATTCATCGGTGAAGGTGAGAAAATAACGATATCCACTGCGTGCGTCAACACTCATCGGACCGCACACATCAGCATGTGTGATTTCCAATAAGTCACTTGCCCGTTGCATTGTTCCAGAAAACGGGGTTTTAGTCATCTTGCCTATGAGGCATGGTTCGCATGTGTCAGGTGATTCAAAATCAAGTGACTCCAAAAGTCCATTAGCATGGAGGTTCTTCATGAGCTTTACACCAATATGACCTAAGCGGCAGTGCCACAAGAAAGTGGTACTATCATTATTAACTCTACATCTTTTGGCATCAATGTTATGAACATGTGTATCACTACGACCGAGATTCAATAAACCATTCACATTGGGTGCATGACCATAGAAGGTATTATTCATGTAAATAGAATAACCATTATTCTCTGACTTAAATGAATAATTGCATTGCAATAAACATGATCTAATCATGTTCATGCTCAACGTAGACACCAATGCAAACAACATTTATCTGGGTTCAACACTAATCCCGAAGGTAGAGGGAGCATGCGATGGTGATCATATCATCCTTGGAAACACTTTCAACACACATCGTCACCTCACCCTTAGCTAGTCTCCGTTTATTCCGTAGCTTTTGTTTCGAGTTACCATTATTAGCAACTGACCTGGTATCTAATACCCATGTGCTACTAGGAGTACTAGTAAGGTACACATCAATAACACATATATCAAATATACTTTTGTTGAAGTTGCCAGCCTTCTTATCCACCAAGTTTTTGAGGTAGTTCCGCTACCAGTGACCGTTCCCCTAATAGAAGCACTTCCTCTCGGGTTTGGGTTCTTGGGTTTCTTCACTAGAACGGCAAATGGCTTGCCATTCATGAAGTTTCCCTTCTTGCCCTTCTTTGAAACTAGTGGTATTGTTAACCATCAACACTTGATGCTCCTTCTTGATTTCTACCTTTACGGCCTTAAGCACGATGAACAACTCTGGGATCATCATCCCTTGCATGTTATAGTTCATCACGAAACTCTAGCAGCTTAGTGATAGTGACTGGAGAACTTTTGTCAATCATTCTTTTATCTGGAAGATTAACCCCCACTTGATTCAAGCGATTAAAGTACCCAGACATTCTGAGCACCTGCTCACTGGCTAAGCTATTCTCCTCCATCTTGTAGGCAAAGATCTTGTCAGAGGCCTCAAACCTCTCAATACGGGCATGAGCCTGAAATACCAATTTCAGCTCTTGGAACATCTCATATGTTATGTGGCGTTCAAAACGCTTTTGGAGCCCCGACTCTAAGCCATAAAGCATGGTGCACTAAACTATCAGGTACTCATCAGAATGTGTCTGCCAGATGTTCACAACATCCACAGACGACGCCAGAGGGGTTGGCACACCGAGCGGTGCATCAAGGACAGAAGCCTTCTGTGTAGCAGTGAGGACAATCCTCAGACTACTGCCCTAGTCCGCACAATTACTTACAATATCTTTCAACTTAGTCTTTCTCCGGGAACTTATTAAAACAGGGAGCTAAAGCGCGAGCTATTGATCTACAACATAATTTGCAAAGACAATTTAGACTATGTTCATGATAATTATGTTCATCTAATCAAATTATTTAATGAACTCCCACTCAGATAGATATCCCTCTAGTCGTCTAAGTGATACATGATCCGAGTCGACTAGGTTGTGTCCGATCATCACGTGAGACGTACTAGTCATCAACGGTGAACATCTCCATGCTGATCGCATCTACTATACGACTCATGTTCGACCTTTTGGTCTCTCGTGTTCTGAGGCCATGTATGTACATGCTAGGCTCGTCAAGTCAACCTAAGTGCTTCGCATGTGTAAATCTGGCTTACACCCGTTGTATGCGAATGTTAGAATCTATCACACCCGATCATCACGTTGTGCTTCGAAACAACGAACCTTCGCAACAGTGCACAGTTAGGGGGAACACATTTCTTGAAATTTTAGTGAGGGATCATCTTATTTATGCTACCGTCGTTCTAAGCAAATAAGATGCAACCATGATAAACATTACATGCAAATCATAAAGTGACATGATATGGCCAATATCATCTTGCGCCTTTGATCTCCATCTTCGAGGCACGACATGATCACCTTCGTCACCGTCATGACAGCATGATCTCCATCATCCTGATCTCCATCATCGTGTCTTCACGAAGTTGTCTCGCCAACAATTACTTCGACTACTGTGGCTAACGGTTAGCAATAAAGTAAAGTAATTACATGGCATTTTTCATTGACACGCAGGTCATACAATAAATTAAGAAAACTCCTATGGCTCCTGCCGGTTGTCATACTCATCGACATGCAAGTCGTGATTCCTATTACAAGAACATGATCAATCTCATACATCACACACACACATATATATATATATATATATATATATATATATATATATATATATAATTCATCACATCTTTTTGGTCATATCACATCACATAGCATACCCTGCAAAAATAAGTTAGACGTCCTCTAATTGTTGTTGCATGTTTTACGTGGCTGCTATGGGTTTCTAGCAAGAACGCTTCTTACCTACGCAAAAGCCACAACGGTGATATGCCAATTGCTATTTACCCTTCATAAGGACCCTCTTCATCGAATCCGATCCGACTAAAGTGGGAGAGACAAACACCCGCTAGCCACCTTATGCATCAAGTGCATGTCTGTCGATGGAACTAGTCTCACGTAAGAGTACGTGTAAGGTCGGTCCGGGCCACTTCATCCCACAATGCCGCCGAATCAAGATAAGACTAGTAACGGTAAGCAAATTGACCAAATGATCACCCACAACTACTTTGTGTTCTGCTCGTGCATAGAATCTACGCATAGACCTAGCTCTGATGCCACTGTTGGGAATTGTAGTAATAATTCAAAAAAATTCCTACGTGTCAAAAATATCAATCTAGGAGATGCTAGCAACGAGATAGAGGGAGTGCATCTTCATACCCTTGAAGATCGCTAAGCGGAAGCGTTACAAGAACACGGTTGATGGAGTCGTACTCGCGGCGATTCAAATCGCGGAAGATCCGATCAAGCGCCGAACGGACGGCGCCTCCGCGTTCAACACATATACAACCCGGGGACGTCTCCTCCTTCTTGATCCAACAAGGGGAGAGGAGAAGTTGAGGGAGAGCTTCGGCAACATGACAGCGTGGTGGTGGAGCTTGCGGTTCTCCTGCAGGGCTTCGCCAAGCACTACAGAGGAGGAGGAGGTGTTGGAGGAGGGAGAGGGATGTGCCAGGGTAAGGGTGCGGCTGCCCTCTCTCTCCCTCACTATATATAGGGGGAAGGGAGGAGGAGGTGGTGCCCTAGGATTTCCCCTAGGGGGCGGCGGCCAAGGCAGATTGGATCTCTGTAGGGAAATCCTAGGGAGACTTGGCCCCCAAGCCATGCCAGGTGGAGGCTTGCCTCCCAAGCCAGGTGGAGGCACCCCACCTCTCCCAGTTATGTGAGATGGGGTGGAAGGGGCGCACAACCACTTAGAGGGCTGATGTGCCCCCTCCCCTTGGCCCATAAGGCCCCCCAACGCTTGCCGGGGCCTCCGAAACTCCTTTCGGTCATGCTGGTCGTGACCTGGTACTCCGAGAACAATTCCGGACTCCAATACCCTTCGTCCAATATATCGATCTTCACCTCCGGACCATTCTGGACTTCCTCGTCACGTCCAGGATCTCATCCGGGACTCAGAACAACCTTCGGTAACCACATACTATTCCCATTACAACTCTAGCGTCACCGAACCTTAAGTGTGTAGACCCTACGGGTTCGGAAACCATGCAGACATGACCGAGACACCTCTCCGGTCAATAACCAATAGCGATATATGGATACCCATATTGGCTCCCACATGTTCCACGATGATCTCATCGGATGAACCATGATGTAGAGCATTCAATCAATCCTATATACAATTCCCTTTGTCCATCGGTATGTTACTTGCCCGAGATTCCATCGTCGGTATCCCCATACCTCGTTCAATCTCGTTACCGGAAAGTCTCTTTACTCTTTCCGTAACGAATGATCCCGTGGCTAACTCTTTAGTCACATTGAGGTCATGATGATGATGCATTACCGAGTGGGCCCAGAGATACCTCTCCGTCATACGAAGTGACAAATCCCAGTCTCGATTCGTGCCAACCCAACAGACACTTTCGTAGATACCTGTAGTGCACCTTTATAGCCACCCAGGTACGTTGTGATGTTTGATGCACCCAAAGCACTCCTATGGTATCCGGGAGTTGCACAATTTCATGGTCTAAGGAAATGATACTTGACATTAGAAAACCTCTGGCAAACGAACTACACGATCTTGTGCTATGCTTAGGATTGGGTCTTGTCCATCACATCATTGTCCTAATGATGTGATCCTGTTATCAACGAAATCCAATGTCCATGGTCAGAAAACCACAACCATCTATTGATCAACGAGCTAGTCAACTAGAGGCTTACTAGGGACATGTTGTGGTCTATGTATTCACACATGTATTACGGTTTCCGGTTAATAGAATTATAGCATGAACAATAGACAGTTATCATGAACAAGGAAATATAATAATAACCATTTTATTATTGCCTCTAGGGCATATTTCCAACAAGTAGTTGGCGTGGTAGCTCACAGAGGCTCTCGGTGCGGATGCCTCGGCCTGCCGAGCTGCCTCCACTACTGCGTTGTGAGCTCGGGCCTCGCTCTCAAGAACAAGATATCTTCCCTTGATATGATAGTCAAAAAGAGCAGGTGCAGGCAAATATGTGTGCACAACAGATTTTTGGTTAAACAATAGATTATAGGTGAAGTTATCAACCTTTCCCTTGAGAATCTTATGATCTTTTAAGGTGTAAAATCTTAATACTGCGTGTGCAGGATAGGATCAAAGGGCAAAGGTGAAACACCCAGCCCTCGTGCTAAACGTGTGGCATATATTCCACCATAGAAATAGCCACTGTTAGCGTTGTGCTGAAGTCTGCGTGCAACAATTGCTCCAAGGTTATAATTCCTTTCACCGGTGAGAGCAGTGCGAATGAGGCTCAAGTCTGGAGCACAAAGTGTACTACAGTCTTGCTTGCCTACTATACATTTCCCATTAAATAATGCAAAGTACTGAATTGCAGGAAAATGAATGCTCTTTATTCTACCTTGCGTCACTCCCCTCGTCTCAGCGCAGCAAAGACTAGTCAAGAATGTTTGATACTCTGTCCTTGGCGGTTCGTCAAGCGAACCCCAGAATGGGAGTTTGCAGTGGTAAGCAAAATTCTCCAGTGATATGGTAAATGGATTATCATAAAGCATAAACGACACCCTAGACTCACGGGGAAGGAATTTAAATCCTTTGACAAATGATTCAGTGAGAAGGTGGCGTTGTTCGCACTTATCTGAAAGGTAGGGACTGAGACCAGCATTGTGAACATATTGCTCAAATTCCTCTTTAATAACCACATGCATCATATACTCATCGCAAGGCCATAAGCATGTTTTGGTGGCGACATCTCGAGTAGACCTTTCACTTGGTTCAACATATGACCGGCGAGCGGAGCTGTCACTAGAAGATGCCCCTAGAATCTCCTCCTCGAAGAACTCCTTCCAAATAGGTTCATCATGTTCGCGTACACTTTTCTAAAAAAATTTGGGTGACAAAAATTTGTCAACAAATCTTCAATAAATTGATAGCAACTACTCATAGGGATGCATGGAGGCCATAGCAAGCATTCAAACTACTTAGAACTCTAAGAATTTAACATGCAAGCACATCTACAACAGCACCAAGAGTAGCTAATTATTCAAAATATAACCACTAAAACAAAAACTAATTGGACAAACGGTGGAGTCACATACCAAGCAACAATCCCCCGAAACAGTTTCGAAAATGGAGCTTCAAGCAAAGAGATCGAAATCCACGGGTTTGAGGGAAAGAACACGGGAGAGAGAGCAATGGTGATTTTTTTCTAGAGGTAAGTGATGATGTGGGATGAAGGGATAAGTGAGAGGGCCCACGTGGGGACCACAACCCACCAGGGCGCGCCTAGGGGTCCTGAGCATTATGAGAACTTTTATTTTGGGGTCATTTTTTTATTGCATGGGCAATTCAGAAATATTATTTGCACCATAAATTCAGAAATATTCAGAAAAAATGTATTAAAGGGATAAGTGATAAGTGAGAGGGCCCACGTGGCCCTCTGATATTATTTGCACCATAAATTCAGAAATATTCAGAAAAAATGTATTAAATTTTCAGAGCATTATGAGAACTTTTATTTTGGGGTCATTTTTTTATTGCATGGGCAATTCAGAAAACAGACAAAACATGGCATTTTATTTTATTTAACTAATAAAAATAGAAAACTAAAAGTAGGGACAGATGTTAGTGCTTACTAAATTCATCAAGTTCATACCGCTCAAAAATGATCCGTTAATAAGGTTGATCAGGTCTTATTAACAACCACTTTTGATTAGCATGTAACCGAAGAACTTCCGTAAATCACTAAGTTACCTCAAGGGATATGAATGTCCCCAACAATAAGCATTTTATATTTCTTTTTGATAGTAGGTAGAGGTATTTGAAAACTTCCAATAGTGATTATCGGAGATTTTTCAATAACATTAATATAATTCACTTGGAATTGTTTCTTCGGAAAGTGCACTGTATGCTCATTACCATTGATATGAAAAGTGACCTTGCTTTTATTGTAATCAATAACAGCCCCTGCAGTATTCAAGAAGGGTCTACCAGGGATAATCGACATGTTGTCGTCCTCGGGCATCTCAAGTATAACAAAGTCAGTCAAAATAGTAACATTAGCAACAACAACGGGCACATCCTCACAGATACCCATAGGTATGGCAGTTGATTTATCAGCCATTTGCAAAGATATTTCAGTAGGTGTGAGTTTATTCAAATCAAGTCTTTTATATAAAGAGAAAGGCATAACACTAACACCATTTCCTAAATCACATAAAGCAATTTTCACATAATTTCTTTTGATAGAGCATGGTATAGTTGGTATTCCCAGATCTCCAAGTTTTTTAGGTACTCCATCTTTAAAAGTATAATTAGCAAGCATAGTGGAGATTTCAGCTTTTGGTATTTTTCTCTTATTTGTGATGATGTCTTTCATATACTTTGCATAAGGAGGCATCTTCAAGATATCAGTCAAGTGAGTACGCAAGAAGACTGGCCTCAGCATTTCAGCAAAGCGTTCAAATTCTTCGTCATCTTTCTTTTTAGTTGACTTGGTTGGCATAGGTTGTTGAACCGACGGTTCTCTTTCTTTATTGCGTTTTCTAGCAATGAAGTCTCTTTTATCATATCTTTTATTCTTAGGTTGTGGTTTATCAAGATCAACAGGTGGTTCTATCTCAATATCATTATCTGGTTCTTTTTCATTATTTGTTTGAGTGTCTTCATGAACCTCATCATTATCTTTTCATTATCACTGGGTGAATGTTCATTACCTGATTGAGTTTCAACATCAGAGATAGAAGCATCATTATCATTATCAGGAGGTTTTTCTATTTCAGGTTCACAAGAAGCATGCAAAGTCTATCATTTTTCTTCTTCTTTTTCTTTCTAGAAGGACTAGGTGCATCAGTGTTAACTCTTTCTGAATCTTGTTCAATTCTCTTTGGGTGTCCCTTAGGATAAAGTGGTCCCTGAATCATTTTACCTCCTCTAGTTGCAACTCTAACAACAAAGTCATGTATATTATGATTCATTTCATCAAGCAATTCTCTTTGAGATTTAGCAACTTGTTCTAACTGGGTTTGAACCATAGAAGCATGTTTTCCAACACCACTAACATCATTTGAGATTCTAAATAACAAGTCACACAAGCGAGCAATCATATCAGAAATATATTTCAATTGTTTCATAACATTTGCATTGAAGTGATCTTGTTTTCTAATATAGTTTTCAAACTCATAAAGGAATTGGCTAGGGTGCGTATTGTGAGGATTGTCATTATCACTGAACTTCATTATAGAATTTACCTCTACCACCTTAGACAGTGGTGGTGTATTAAGCCCATGTATTTCTTCAATAGGAGGTAAATTTTAACATCCTCAACTTTAATACCTTTTTCCTTCATAGATTTCTTTGCCTCTTGCATATCTTCAGGACTGAGATATAATATACCCCTCTTCTTCGGAGTGGGTTTAGACGGTGGTTCAGGAAGAGTCCAATCATCATAATTTTTCAATATGTTATTCAATAATTCTTCAGCTTCAATAGTTCGTTCCCTGAAAACACAACCAACACAACTATCTAGGAAGTCCCTAGAAGCACCGGTTAGTCCATTATAGAAGATATTGATGTCTACTATGCAACTTTATTCTTGTAGACACGTGTTGGGCCTCCAAGCGCAGAGTTTTGTAGGACAGTAGCAATTTTCCCTCAAGTGGATGACCTAAGGCTTATCAATCCGTGAGAGGTGTAGGATGAAGATGGTCTCTCTCAAACGACCCTGCAACCAAATACAAGAAATCTCTTGTGTCCACAACACACCCAATACAATGGCAAATTGTATAGGTGCACTAGTTCAGCGAAGAAATGGCGATAAAAGTGTAATACAAATGGTAGAAATATATTTTTATAATCTGAATAAATAAAAAACAGCAAGGTAGCAAATAGTAAACATGCACAAAAACGGCATTGCAATGCTTGAAAGTGAGGCCTAGGGTTCGTACTTTCGCTAGTGCAATCTCTCAACGGTGCTAATATAATTGGATCATATAGTCACCCCTCAAAGTGTGATGAAGAATCACTCCAAAGTTCCTATCTAGTAGAGTACATAAGAATAAATTGTTTGTAGGGTACGAAACCACCTCAAAGCTATTCTTTCCGTTCGATCTATTCAAGAGTTCGTACTAAAATAACACAAAGCTATTCTTTCCGTTCGGTCTATCCTAGAGTTCGTGCTAAAATAACACCAAATCAAATTCATATACATAATACTCAATCCAACAAAAAGAACTTCATAGAGTGCCCCAAGATTTCTATCGGAGAAACAAAGACAAGAACATGCATCAATCCCTATGCATAGATTACCCCAATGCCACCTCGGGAATCCGTGAGTTGAGTGCCAAAACATATATCAAGTGAATCAATTCGATACCCCATTGTCACCACGAGTATTCAGTTGCAAGACATATATCAAGTGCTCTCAAATCCATAAAAGTATTCAATCCGATAAAACGAAATCTCAAAGGGAAAACTCAATTCGTCACAAGATAGAGAGGGGAAAACACCATATGATCCGACTATATTAACAAAGCCCGCGATACATCAAGTGCTCTCAAATCCATAAAAGCATTCAATCCGATAAAACGAAATCTCAAAGGAAAAACTCAATTCATCACAAGATAGAGAGGGGAAAACACCATATGATCCGACTATATTAACAAAGCCCGCGATACATCAAGATTGTGACATCTCAAGAACACGAGAGAGAGAGAGATTAAACACATAGCTATTGGTACAAAGCCTCGGCCCCGAGGGTGGACTACTCCCTCGTCATCATGGTGGCCGCCAGGATGATGAAGATGGCCACCGGAGATGATTCCCCCCTCCGGCAGGGTGGCGGAAAGGGTCTAGATTAGTTATCGGTGGCTACAGAGCCTTGCGGCGGCGGAACTTCTGATCTAGGTTAACCCCGAGGGTTTTTGGAATATTTGGGATTTTATAGGGAAAAGAGGGGGTGCGGGAGGCCACCGAGGTGGGCACAACCCACTGGCGCGCTGGGGCCCAAAGGCCAGTGGGTTGTGCCTCTCGGGCACCCCAGTCTGCTCGGCCCATCCTGGCTGTTCTGGTCCATAAAAAATCTCCAAAAAGTTTCGTGGTGTTTGGACTCCGTTTGGTATTGATTTCCTATGATGTAAAAAATATGCAAAAAACAACAACTGGCACTTGGCACTATGTCAATAGGTTAGTACCAAAAAATGATATAAAATGACTATAAAATGATTATAAAACATCCAAGAATGATAAATAACACCATGGAACAATCGAAATTTCTAGATACGTTGGAGACGTATCAGCATCCCCAAGCTTAATTCCTGCTCGTCCTCGAGTAGGTAAACGATAAAAAGAGAATTTTTGATGTGGAATGTTGCCTAACATGTAATCTCATATTATTTTCTTTGTAGCATGGACATTTGGACTTTTATATGGTTCAAAGCAATAGTCTAGTTTTGACGTGAGGACTTAAATACTCAAGCATATCAACAAGCAACAATGTATTTCAAAATATCAATGCTAAAATAAGTTATCCCTAGCCCATCATGCTCAATCATTGATCCATTCATGAAACACACTCGCATATTAGCTACACCCAATGCTCAAGTACGATCATAGTGCCTCCTAGTTGGTGCTTTATAAGAGAAGATGGAGACTCAAATTAAAAATAAAAATTACATAAAGTAAAAGAAAGGCCCTTCACGGAGGGAAGTAGGGATTTGTAGAGGTGCCAGAGCTCAAAGCGAAAATTGATA
Organism: Aegilops longissima; assembly: GCA_021605205.1. NCBI lineage: Eukaryota > Viridiplantae > Streptophyta > Magnoliopsida > Poales > Poaceae > Aegilops > Aegilops longissima. The sequence goes on along the minus strand of CM038677.1, from coordinate 553,757,785 downwards.
GATAAAAACATTTTGAGAGGCATACTTTTCCCACCAACAAAAACGACTTAGAGCTCCCAACACTTTCCATGCTAGATATATCATAGGCGGTTCCCAAACAGAAAATAAAGTTTATTCCTTTTTCCACCATACTTTCACTTTCCATGGCTAACCGTATCCACGGGTGCCCTCCATACCAACACTTTCCAAGGAATTTATTATTTGACAACATAAAGTAAATTCATTTTTCATTTTGGGACTGGGCATCCCTAATACCTTTGCCTTACTCTCGTGCAATAACAAGTGAATAAACACTCATCGTGAGAATAACACATCTAGCATGGAAAATATTGGCCACCCCTCACCGCCTTACGTGCGGTACGAGCACACAAAAGAGAAATTTATTTGGAAAATTAGAGATGGCACATACAAATTTGCTTAGAACGGCAAAAGAATACCGCATATAGGTAGGTATGGTGGACTCATGTGGCAAAACTAGTTTAAAGGATTTTGGATGCACAAGTAGTGATCATACTTAGTGCAAAATGAAGGCTAGCAGAATATTGAGAAGCGACCAACAAAGAAACGAATAACCTCATAAGCGAGCATTGAGCATAATTAACACCGACTAATGCACCACAAGCAGGATGTAATTTCATTGCATAACTATTGACTTTTGTGCTTGCATAGGGAACCACAAACCTTAACACCAATATTCTTAGTAAAGCATAATTACTCATCAACATGACTCACATATCACGTTATCATATCTCAAAACTATTACTAGGAATCAAGTTTATTTTGTCCAATGATCTTCATGAAAGTTTTTATTATATCCTTCTTGGATATCTATCACTTTGGAACTAATTTTCATGTGTTTGATAAGCTTAAACAAATATAAGTGAAGACCATGTGCATAATATTTATTTCTCTCAAATTAATTTAAGTGAAGCAAGAGCAAATTTCTTAAAAAATACTAAAGCACACCGTGCTAAAAAATATATAAGTGAAGCACTAGAGCAATTCCATAGAAAAGAGCTCCATTGACGGTATGTGAGTGCCGCTTAACTAGCCTCCCTGGAAACTATTTTAGGACTCTATTTTATTTAAAAACTTTTGGATCTAAGTATTTTATTAAAACAGCAAGAAAAATGAAAATAAAATGACATTTCAAAGATAGCACAACTCACATGAAGAAGCAAAAACTTAGGATACTAACCGATAATTGTTGATGAAGAAAGGTGGGATGCCTACCGGGGCATCCCCAAGCTTAGATGCTTGAGACTTTTTAAAATATTATATTGGGATGCCTTGGGAATCCCCAGGCTTGAGCTTTGGTGTCTCCTTAATTCTTCTCATATCACGGTTTTCCTAAATCTCAAAAGCTTCACCCACACAAAACTCAACAAGAACTCGTGAGATAAGTTAGTATAGACCAATGCAAAAACCTTATCATTCTATACTGTAACAAATCACTAAAATTATTATTCAACATTGCATACTAAATGCCTCTGCATATTTAATACTCCTGTCCTCAAATAGAATCATTAAACAAGCAAACATATGCAAACAAAGCAACATAACAGCGATCTGCCAAAACAGTACAGGCTGTAAAGAATGCAAGAGTATCAATAATGTTTCAACTCCAAAAATTATGAAACAATTACCACACTGTATAGAATTTATCATGGCTAATTTTTCAAAAAAATTCAACATTTTATAACATTCTGACTTTTCTAGGGAATTTTTGCAACAGCCGTAAACTTTCTGTTTTCAAACAGCAACATGTAGACTTGTAAAATAAGCATAGTAAAGGCTATCGATGCCAATTTTATTGAAATAAAAGATGAAAAACATTATTCTAAATTACAGAAATCAAATCCTAACATAAATTGATGCTCCAAGCAAAACACATATCATGTGACGAATGAAAACATAGCTCCAAGTGAGGTTACCAATAATGTTGGAGACGAAAGAGGGGATGCCTTCCGGGGCATCCCCAAGCTTAGTTGCTTGGATCTTCCTTGAAAATTACCTTGGGGTGCCTTGGGCATCCCCAATCTTAGGGTCTTGTCACTCCTTATTCTCCTCATCTCGACATCTCACCCAAAACTTGGAAACTTCAATCACACAAAACTTAACGGAACTTTGTGAGATAGGTTAGTATGATAAAGAGCAAACCATTTTACTTTTGGTGCTGTCAAAGACAAGATTCATAATTGTTATAACACAATGCCTACAATAGCATATCATTTCCACAATTTATATTGAGCAATATAAGCCATAGAAACTAGAAAACAAGCAAACTATGCATTGAAAACAGAATCTGTCAAAAACAGAACAGTCTGTAGTAATCTGTACCCCATCCATACTTATGCTACTCCAAAAATTATGAAAAGTTTAGGAACACGTGAGAAATTTGTATATTAATCTTCTGCAAAAAGAATCAACTCACAATCACTTTTCTGTTAAAAATGAGAATTATTTTTGTGAGCACAAAAGTTTATGTTTTTTAGCAAGATCAAATCAACTATCACCCAAAATGATCCCAAAGGCTTTACTTGGCACTTTATTGAAATAGAATTAATAAAAATGATCAATACATTATCATAATCATGTGAACACACAAAACAGTAGGTAAAAGTGTTGGTTTGTCTCCTAACAAGCGCTTTTCTTTAATGCCTTTTAGCTAGGCATGATGATTGCAATGATGCTCGCATAAAAGATAAGAGTTGAAACACAAAGAGAGCATCATGAAGCACATGGCAAGCACATTTAAGTCTAACCCACTTCCTATGCATAGGTATTTTGTGAGCAAACAACTTATGGGAATAATAATCAACTAGCATAGGAAGGCAAAACAAGCATAACTTCAAGATTTTCAACACATAGAGAGCAAACTTGATATTATTGCAATTCCTACAAGCATAAGTTCCTCCCTCATAATAATTTTCAGTAGCATCATGGATGAATTCAAGAATATAACTATCACATAAATCATTCTTTTCATGACACAAAAGCATAGAAAACTTATTACTCTCCACAAAAGCAAATTTCTTCTCATCAATAGTAGTGGGAGCAAACTCAACAAAATAACTATCATGGGAGTGAAAATTAAAATCATGATGACAAGTTCCATGGTTATCATTATTTTTTATAGCATACATGTCATCACCATAATCATCATAGATAGCAAACTTGTCCTCATAGTCAATTGAAGCGTCATCCAAAATGGTGGATTCATCATTAAATAAAGTCATGACCTGTCCAAATCCACTTTCATCAATATAATCATCATAAATAGGAGGCATGCAATCATCATAATAAATTTTCTCATCAAAACTTGGGGGACTAAAAGTATCATATTCATCAAATATAGCATCCCCAAGCTTATGGCTTTGCATATCATTAGCATCATGGATATTCAAAGAATTCATACTAACAACATTGCAATCATGCTCATCATTCAAATATTTTGTGCCAAACATTTTATTGACTTCTTCTTCTAACAATTGAGCAAAATTTACTGAACCATCATTTTCAAGAAAGATATTATAAAGATGATCAATAATATGATGCAACCTCAATTCCATTTTTTACGTATTTTTCTTTTATAAACCAAACTAGTGTTAAAACAAGAAACTAAAAGATACAATTGCAAGATCTAAAGATATACCTTCAAGCACTCACCTCACCGGCAACGGCGCCAGAAAAGAGCTTGATGTCTACTACGCAACTTTATTCTTGTGGATATGTGTTGGGCCTCCAAGCGCAGAGTTTTGTAGGACAGTAGCAATTTTCCCTCAAGTGGATGACCTAAGGTTTATCAATCCGTGCGAGGTGTAGGATGAAGATGGTCTCTCTCAAACGACCCTGCAACCAAATACAAGAAATCTCTTGTGTCCCCAACACACCCAATACAATGGCAAATTGTATAGGTGCACTAGTCCGGCGAAGAGATGGTCATAAAAGTGTAATATGGATGGTAGAAATATGTTTTTATAATCTGAATAAATAAATACAAAAAGGTAGCAAATAGTAAACAGGCACAAAAAAGGTATTGCAATGCTTAAAAACAAGGCCTAGGGTCCGTACATTCACTAGTGCAATCTCCCAATAGTGCTAACACAGTTGGATCATATGATTATCCCTCAAAGTACAATAAAGAATCACTCTCGAGTTCCTAATAGCGGAGAACAAAAGATAGAAATAGTTTGTAGGGTACGAAACCACCTCAAAGCTATTCTTTCCGTTTGATCTATTCAAGAGTTCGTACTAAAATAACACAAAGCTATTGTTTCTGTTCGATCTATCCTAGAGTTCGTACTAGAATAACACCAAAGAAAATTCATATTCATAATACTCAATCCACACAAAGAACTACAAGGAGACCCCAAAGTTTCTATCGGAGAAAAGATAATAAAAACGTGCATCAACCCCTATGCATAGATTACCCCAATATCACCGCGGGAATCCGCAAGTTGACTGCCATAACATATATCAAGTGAATCAGTAAGATACCCCAACTACAAGGCCTAGGGTCCGTACTTTCGCTAGTGCAATCTCTCAACGAAGCTAATATAATTGAATCATATAACCACCCCTCAAAGTGCGATGAAGAATCACTCCAAAGTTCCTATCTAGCGGAGAACATAAGAATACATTGTTTGTAGGGTACGAAACCACCTCAAAGCTATTCTTTCCATTCGATCTATTCAAGAGTTCATACTAAAATAACACAAAGCTATTCTTTCCGTTCAGTCTATCCTAGAGTTCGTACTAAAATAACACCAAAGCAAATTCATATACATAATACTCAATCCAACACAAAGAACTTCAAAGAGTGCCCTAAGATTTCTACCTGAGAAACAAAGACAAGAACGTGCATCAACCCCTATGCATAGATTACCCCAATGTCACCTCAGGAATCCGCAAGTTGAGTGCCAAAACATGTATCAAGTGAATCAATACGATACCCCATTGTCACCACGAGTATTCAATTACAAGACATATATCAAGTGCTCTCAAATCCATAAAAGTATTCAATCCGATAAAACAAAATCTCAAAGGGAAAACTCAATTCATCACAAGATAGAGAGGGGGAAACACCATATGATCCTACTATATTAACAAAGCCCGCGATACATCAAGATCGTGACATCTCAAGAACACGAGAGAGAGAGAGAGAGAGAGAGAGAGAGAGAGAGAGATTAAACACATAGCCACCGGTACAAACCCTCAACCCCGAGGGTGGACTACTCCCTCCTCATCATGCTGGCCACCAAGATGATGAAGATGGCCACCGGAGATGATTCCCCCCTCCGGCAGGGTGCCGGAAAGGGTCTATATTAGTTTTCGGTGGCTACAGAGTCTTGCAGCGGCGGAACTTCTGATCTTGGTTAACCCCGGGGGTTTTGGAATATTTGGGATTTTATAGGGCAAAGTGGGGGTGCGGGAGGCCACCGAGGTGGGCACAACCCACCTGGGCGCGCCTAGGGGCCCAGGCGCGCCCTGGTGGGTTGTGCCCCCCTCGGGGCACCCCCAGGTGCTGCTCTGGCCCATCCTGGGTGTTCTGGTCCATAAAAATCTCGAAAAAGTTTCGTGGTGTTTGGACTCCGTTTGATATTGATTTCCTGTGATGTAAAAACATGCAAAAAAACAGCAACTGGCACTTGGCACTATGTCAATAGGTTAGTACCAAAAAATGATATAAAATGGATATGAAATGATTATAAAACATCCAAGAATGATAATTTAACAGCATGGAACAATCAAAAATTATAGATACGTTGGAGACATATCAGATATCAGGTATTTCATTTTTCTTAAGAGGATGATCAGGCAAAGCATTAAGTAACTGGCAAAGCCTCCCCGAAGCTTGTGGGAGACTCTCTTCTTTAGTTTGCACAAAGTTAAATATTTCCTGTAAAGTTGCTTGTTTCTTATGAGCAGGGAAATATTTTTCAGAGAAGTAATAAATCATATCCTGGGGACTACGCACACAACCAGGAGCAAGAGTATTGTACCAAGCTTTAGATCACCCTTTAATGAGAACGGAAATAATGTGAGAACATAATAATAGCGAGTCATCTCATCATGAGTAGAAAGGGTGGCTATGTCATTCAACTTAGTAAGATGTGCCACAACAGTTTCAGTTTGATAACCATGGAAAGGATCAGATTCAACCAAAGTAATTAACTCTAGGTCGACAGAGAATTATAATCCTTATCATCAATAAAAATAGGTGAAGTAGCAAACTTAGGATCATATTTCATTCTAGCACTCAGATATTTTTCTCTATACTTGCGTAGTAATTTCTCTAGATCATCTCTATCCTTACAAGCAAGAATATCTCTAGTTGTTTCTTCATTCATAACATAACCTTCCGGTACCTTAGGCAATTCATATCTAGGAAGGTTAGTTCTAGCAGGTGTTTCAGGAGATTCAGTTTCACGCTCATCATCAGATTCAACAACATCATGTTGTATTACTCTAGCAATTTGTATATCAAGAAAATCACCAAGTGGCACATCATCATCATCAAGCAAGGTACTAGCATCATCATAAGCATCATTCATAGTAGAAGTTGCATCATCAATAACTTGCGTCATATTAGAATTGATAGCATGTGGTGGTGTTGCAAGTTTACTCATAACTGAAGGTGAATCTAAAGCAGAACTGGATGGCAGTTCCTTACCTCCCCTCGTCTTTGAGGGATAAATCTTAGTATTAGGATCCTTCAGATTATTCATATTGATAATCTGATAATAATACCAAGTGACTCAACAAATATAGCTATGCTCCCCGGCAATAGCGCCAGAAAAATCTCTTTATAACCCACAAGTATAGGGGATCGCAACAGTTTTCAAGGGTAGAGTATTCAACCCAAATTTATAGATTCGACATGAGGGGAGCCAAAGAATATTTGAAGGTATTAGCAGCTGAGTTGTCAATTCAACCACACCTGAAGATTAATTATCTACATCAAGTGATCAGTAGCAAAGTACTATGATAGTTTTGATAATAGTAGCAGTAGTAACGGTACCGGTAATAGTGATAGCAGTAATTTTCTAGCAAGTGTAACAGTGATGATAGCAGTAGTAACTTAGCGGAAACAATGTAAGATAAATTCGTAGGCATTGGATCGGTGACTTGTTGGATGATATTCATCATGAGATAGTTATAACCTATGGCGATACGGCACTAGCTCCAGTTCGTCAATATAATGTAGGCATGTATTCCGTAAATAGTCATACGTGCTTATGGAAAGAACTTGCATGAAATCTTTTGTCCTACCCTCCCGTGGCAGCGGGGTCCATATTGGAAACTAAGGGATATTAAGGCCTCCTTTTAATAGAGAACCGGAACAAAGCATTAACACATAGTGAATACATGAGCTCCTCAAACTAGGTCATCACCGGGAGTGGTCCCGACTATTGTCACTCCGAGGTTGCCGGATCATAACACGTAGTAGGTGACTATAACTTGCAAGATCGAATCTAGAACATGGATATAATGATGATAACATAAACGGTTTAGTTCCGAGTTCATGGCACCCGGGCCCAAAGTGACAAGCATTAAGCATGGCAAAGTCATAGCAACATCAATCTTAGAACATAGTGGATAATAGGGATCAAGCCCTAACAAAACTAACTCGATTACATGATGAATCTCATCCAACTCCTGACCGACCAGTGAGCCTACGAAGGAATTACTCACTCCCGGTGGGGAGCATCATGGAATTGGCAATGGAGAAGGGTTGGTGATGACGAAGAATGAAGATCCCCCTCTCCGGAGCCCCAAACGGACTCCAGATCTAGCCTCCCGATGAAGAACAGGAGGTGACGGCGGCTCCGTCTCGTGGATCACGATAATTCTTTCTCCCTGATTTTTTCTGGAAAAATAGAATTTTATAGCTTTGGTTTCAGGGTCAGCGGGGCCACCAGGTGGGGACAACCCACCTGGGTGCGCCAGGAGAGGGGGTGCGCCCTGGTGGGTTGTGCCCACCCAGGTGCACCTCTCCAATGGATCTTGGCTCCAAAAATTCTTATTTATTGTATAAAAATTCCTCGCAAAATTTTGTTCCATTCCGAGAACTTTTATTTCTGCACAAAAACAACACCATGGTAGTTCTGCTGAAAACAGCGTCAGTCCGGGGTTAGTTTCATTCAAATCATGCAAATTAGAGTCCAAAACAAGAGGAAAAGCGTTAAGAAAAGTAGATACATTGGAGACGTATCAAAGCACAACATGTTAAATCAACTCTGGATTTATATAGCCCGGCCACGGATCAAAGTTTGAACTATGACAAGTGTTCTATGTTCTTTGGTGAAACATGTCCGACCATGGTTAAAGAACAAGTTAGGGATGCCCTACATGTCATGAGTTTGGTTTTTGAGGAGAAGTATTTGGGCCTCCCCACACCTGAGGGACGTCTGTCCAAAGGGAGGTTTCAAAATATTCAAACAAGTCCCACCAAAAGGCTTGTTCAGTGGGGAGATGGGTACCTAGCATGGTCGGGAAGAGAGGTACTTATAAAGTCAATCGCGCAAGCTTTGCCCACATACATAATGGGAGTGTTCAAACTTCCTTTTTAGTTTGTGATGACCTCACTAGAATGGTGAGGAATTTTTATTGGGGATCGGAGAAGGGAAAAAGGAAGGTGCATTGGAAAGGTTGGGATCATCTCATGCAACCAAAGGTAGGGGTGGTGTTGGCTTTCGGGATTTTCGTCTCTTTAATCAAGCTCTTCTAGCTCGCCAAGCTTGGAGGCTTATCACGAGACCGGACAGCCTCTGCGTGCGATTGCTCAAAGCTAAATACTATCCCGAGGGCAAGCTTGAAGATGCGGTTTTCACCGGTAATGCTTCGTCTTCATGGCAGGCTATCAGTCATGGGCTGGACTTACTGAAGAAAGGCTTAATTTGGAAAGTGGGTAATGGGAGAAGTATTAGGGTGTGGCGGGACAGTTGGATCCCACGTCCTTTCTCTTACAAACCTATTTCTAGGCAGGGTCTATGCCACATTCCTTATGTCTCGGACCTACTAAATGAGTCTGGCTCTTGAAATATTCAGCTTCTGAATCAGTACTTGTTCAAGCAGATGTGGAGGAGATCCTAAAGGTTAGAGCTTCCCCAAGGCGAGGTGAGGACGTTATTGCATGGGGGCCTGAAAACTTGGTAATTTTTTGGTGAAGAGTGCTTATCACTGGGCCTTTGATGCGCTACATAAGTCTAATGCAGCCTCATCTAGCACATCGTCGTCCGGAGCAAGAAGTTGCTGGAAGTTTATTTGGAGCTGTGGAGCGCCGCCGACAGTTTCAAAATTCGCATGGAGAGTAGCGACTGATGGACTACCGACATGGAAGAATAAACATAAGATTGTTTAGAAACCATGAGCATCTGCCCAGTGTGTGTGGAATGGAGACGGAGGACAATTTTCACCCGTTTGTTAGATGCCAACTTGATGGGATTTATATATGGAAATGGCGGAAATCTGGAGACTCCCTCACCTACAATCGATAGTTAATTGTGGGAAGGAGTGGCTACTACAAGTACTAGCGCCAATGAGTGATTTGGAGAGGTGTATGTTATTACTAATATTCTGGAGAAGCTGGTATGTTCGCAACGAATTGGTGCGTCACAAACCTGCCCCGCCAATGGATGTGTCTGTCAGATTCTTACAGAGCTATATGGAGTCTTTGATGGTTGTCAAATCTGATACTAGTGCTGATCAAGTGAAGGGTAAGGCATATATTGCCCTGGATCATGGGAGTGCACCGACAGTACAGGTGGCTGAGACGCCTAGATGGACTAAACCGAGCCAGGGCTAGACTAAACTAAATACAGACGACGCCTTTGTCACGAGTGATGCAGCGAGTGCGGGGATGATTTTGAGGGATTCTTCGGGGAAGATCATCTTTTCGGCGTGTAGAGCTTTGTACTCTTGCAGAGATGCGTTGGAGGCGGAGCTTTGTACTTGTATGGAGGGGTTGTCCTCATCGATTCAACGCACTGAAATGCCGATAACAATTGAGATGGGTTCCTCAGTTGCAGTTTCTATGATCACATGTGGGGGCAACTATCGATCGGCGTATTGTTCTCTAGTGAATGAGATTAGACTTTTATTAAATCTTCGTCAAACTTGTATTACTCATGTCACGCACTTGTAAAATAAAGCGAGTGATAGTTTAGTTGTTGTTGGTCGTGTTAATAATAGGACTATGACTTGGATAGGGTCGGGTCCTCCTGAAGTTCTAGAGTTAGTTTCTGAGGATTGTAATAATGTTTTGATTGAGTAATACAAGTGATGAGCCCACAAAAAAATATTTTTTTAAGCCAGGCGAGCGAACCCGATTGACCACGTTAGCTAGCATGGCTGGTGTGTGTGAATGCGTGGTCGGTAATACCTCACCAAACCTAATCCAGCTTGTTCAGTGGGTGCTTCGTCGGCTTTCTTTCTTGAGGTTGTACTAATCGCTTTTGTTTTGGTACTTTTCTTATCTTTTTTGTTTTTCTTTTCTTTTCTTTGCCTTCTTTCATTTTTATAGTTTTCTTTTCATTGTCACTTTTCTTATGTAAACCTAACTTATACATGAACATTTTTTAAATACTATAATTTTTTCAAAGATACCGAACATATATCTAATACATGAGCATTTATGTAATATATAATGAAAGTTTTGATTTACACAATGACAAGAATTTACATATGGTAAACAATTTCTCAAACATGATGAACATTTTCTAAAAGAACGTTGATTTTTTTGTAATTTACGTTGTACATATTTTCAAAAGTAATCAAATGCATTTTATGTTCATTTTGCTAAACAATCAATTAGCAAAATTTGACAACAACACTGTGTATTCCTGTTTTTTGTCTTAACATTTTTTTTATTCTTCTCAGTCAGCATTTTCGTTTTAGAAAAATGAACGTCCAAACATTCAACAAATGAATGAAAAAGTAAAATAAATAAAATAAAAACTAAGATAGTTAGCCAAAGCAATCAGAAGAATCAAGGAAAACGCATGCTAGAAAATAGCAACCCAATGTACAAAAACAGAAAACACGGTAAAATGTTAATGGGCCACAAAATACTCACCCCACCAGCAACCTCTCTTAGATTAGGCCGGTCAATTTGACACCAATAGGTGTCAACAAGGAGTGCTCTAGAAAAATGACACCGCCAGATCTTCCTTTTGAAAAAAACTACTAAACAATGTATGGACATGGTTCTTTTGCTGGTGAAGCAAACCTACTGCAAAAATAATAAGTCGAGAGTGGATTGGCAATTGAGACAACAACAATGACATGCCCCCAGTTGCGAGTTGGAGGTGGACATGCAACTAGAATGAAACACAACTACAACCCCAGTTATGAGTCGAAGATGGACCTGCAACTCGGACGAAAGCAAAACTACGGGCCTAGTTGCGAGTCAAAAGTGAACTTGCAACTGGGACGAAAACAACTACCTGACTCGATTGTGAGTTGGGGTGCAATGCAACTAGGGAAAAAACACAACTACCGCCCCAGTTGTGAGTCGAGTATGGACTTGCAACTGGGACGAAAAGTAAAACTACGAGGCCCCAGTTGCGAGTCAAAGGTGGACCTGCAACTAGGATGAAAACAACTATGAGCCCAGTTGTGAGTCGATGGTGGGTTTGCAAATGAGACAACAACAACTATGGGTCCCAAGTTACCAGTCGGAGGTGGACGTGCAACTAGGAAAAAACACAACTACATTCCTAGTTGCAATTCGATGGTTGTCAGGACCCCGATCCTAAGTCACACCGATCTAGCATGTAACATATCATATCACTTTGCGGCCTCACGCACGGTATTCCCACGGGTGCCACCTTACCTGGCCCGGGACCGTTTGCGCCTTTTGGCTCACGTATATGATAGTGTCGCTAGCATCCATATGACAGAGAACACGTGGCGACATGACTAGTCGTGAACCCAAAGTGGCACTAACTTACAGGGACAGACATACATGACCCAACAATGAACGTGTCGGTCATCAGCGAGTGAATTCGGGCTGTAGCAACTGGGCTAGCAGGACTCTGGAAATCTGGGCTGTAGCAGGCTAACAGGACTCTGAAAGACACCGCGTGACATTTCCTGGAAGGGACAGACACAGGATCGAAGAAGGACACATGTCGGCCAGTCTAAGTGTTCCGGAGCAGTAGCAACTGGGCTAACAGGACTTCGGTAAACCAGGCTGTAGCAGGCTACCATGGCTCAGTGGAAGCACTAGACTACATTTCCCCATAAGAGAGGCTACCAAGGATAGACAACTAGGTTGTCGGATCCCACACATACCAAGCATTTCAATCATACACACAATATGCTCGATATGTGTAAATACAACATGGCATCACAACAAAACTCTACGACTCAAGTATTTATTCATAAGACTTCGAAGAGTCAGATATTACAAACATGGGTCTCATGACCCAGCATTCAAGTCATACAAGCAATAGCACATGCGGAAGCTTATCTTGTCTGAGTACAGACAACTACAAATGAAAAATGCTGAGAAGCCTGACTATCTACAAGACCCTGCCGAGGGCACAAGATCGTAGATGAGGTAACAAGCTAAACATCAAAGTCCACGCGGAACTACTAGCGAGACTGAAGTCTCTCTGCAAAAACATAAATTAAGCAAACGTGAGTACAAATGTACCCATAAAGACTTACATCAGAACTAGCTACATATGCATCAGTATCAACAAAGGGGGGTGGTGGAGTTTAACTGCATCAAGCGAGCTTTGACTCGGTGGCTATCCTAAACTACGACTGCAAGTAACTCTCTTGAGGTGGCGCACACGAGTCCACATATTCACCAATCAATACACCACTATGGGTCCGCTCCCGTCTCCCTATGAGAACGCCATCCATAGCACTCACGCTTATCTTGCGCATTTTAGAGTATCCACTTTCACTTGTCTATGAACTGTACAGGCAACCCAGAAGTCCTTTACCGTGGACGCGGCTATTCGAATAGATCATTTAGAACCCTGCAGGGGTGTACTTCTTCACACATGTTTCCACCACTTAGCTTCTGCACACGACATGTGCTCAGCAGACTTCAAGCGAAAGCCGACATGGGTGTAGACCACGGCCTACCTAAACACTCAAGTCTCTAGTCCAGGTTTATCACCTATTCAGGTTCCATCCACAGGAGTCCGGCCGAGGTTTCCACATACAGCCCCGAACGATGTGTACAAGGTTCCGCGGCACCAAACGGGCGCCCGGCATACCCGGCCACGTGCCTACCGCATCACAGCCCACCCCTCGGGTTAGCACTGCGCACGGCCTCCACCATACTACAAACACCAGAAACTACTTGCAACTCCTGGACAGAGGACTAGGGTGGTTAAGAAGTCGAGCGGGGTCATATTTCAGGGCCCAATGCATGGTAGTAGCTGTTTCATGGATCACAAACACAAAACCCAGTTCCCGAGGACGGCTTCAATGAGACAACCCACCATGTACTCCTACATGGCCTCTCACAGCTACCTTTACCAAATCGTGTTCACACACTTAGCTCACACACAGTAGGACATGTTCATCACCATTTCAATTCATCCCTGATGAATCAGACCTAACACAACTCTAAGCAATAACAGGCATGACAAACAAGCATGAATGAGTAGGCACATCAGGGCTCAAACAACTCCTACTCATGCTAGTGGGTTTCATCTATTTACTGTGGCAATGACATGTCATGCAGAGGAAAGGGGTTCAACTACCGCAGCAAGTAACAGATGAATCGTTGTTGTTCTAATGCAGTAAAAGAGAGTAGGAGCGAGAGAGTGGGATTGTATCGGAATGAACAAGGGGGTTTTGCTCGCCTGGCACTTCTGAAGATAATATAGCTCTTAATCGGTGTCATCGAACTCATCGTCAGAACCACGTCTACTGAGAGGGGACAAATAACGGCAATAAAGAAGAAACACAATCAATGCGATGCAACAATATGATGCATGAATGTGATATGGCAAAATGTGTGTGTTGGGCTAATGCATCTATAACCAGATGGGTTTGAGTTATTTCGAACCAAAGATTCAAAGTTCAAACTCATTTGTGATCTTAAATAGTGCTTTATCATGTTTTGCACTAAACAACAAGTTAACTTGTTTAAACATGCATGAAACTAGTACAGATGGATAGATTGGATTTTTCTAATCATTTTTCATATATAACACTTTGCATTTGGAGTTACAAATTAATTTCTATGAATTTTTGAAGTTGTAACAATTTCTAGAATTTTTTGAATAAGAATAAATCCAGAAAATGCATTACTGCGTCAGCATTGCGTCATGCTGACCTCAGCAGGTCAACAGGGCTACCCTGGGTCAAACCTGACCAGTGGGACCCGCGTGTCAGTGTAACGAGGTAGGAACAGAGGCTGACCGATGGGGCCAGGTCAAAGTTGACGTGGCATGGTCAAACTGATGTGTAGGGCCGGCCGGGTTAATCTAAACTAAACAGAAGATAATTCCGGGGTTAGTTAGGGCATGAGGCCCACTAGTCAGTGGCTCTAGGGGTGATTAGTTGATCTAATTAAGTGTGCCATATCGGCAGTCACCGGAGTTTCGCAGGTGGCGACCATTCCGCAGGGCGGAGGCATAGCTGGGTGGCGCTAGGGGCTGCGGCTAGACGTGATGAGACCACCAGGAGGTAGCTCAAGCTCGTCCGCATCCAACGGAGTAGTCAGCAGCGGCTGGGGTGCGCTGTACTCGCCGTAGACGAGCTTACGGCGGTGACCGGAGTTTGGGTGCGAGCGGGGATGCGTCTGTGGTGTGCGAGGGCGAGAACAGAGAGGGGAAGGAGGAGGAGCAGCTCACAGCGATTGCAGCAGAAGTCGAACCGGGCTCGGGGAAGGCCAAAGGCCAAACGGCGACATACGGGCGCCGGCGATCTCGGTTGCCCGAGGTAGAAGACGACCGCGGTGACGGCGTTCGAGGGCGTCCGGCGGGGCGTGGCTCGGTGAGGGGGTCGAGGACGACGTCGCGGAGCTCCTAGACCAGTCGGGGAAGCGAGGGAGGGCCGATGGTCGCATCAACGACGAGCGGCGGTGACGGTGGCGCTCGGGTGCGTGCGAGAGGAGAGCCAGAGGAGGGAGAGAAGCTCGGGGAGAGAGTGAGAGAGGTCCAGCGGGTGCGTGGCTGCACCAGGGAGGGCCAGGGCGAAGCGGCAAGCAGGAGGTGGCCGGGGCCGCGTGCGCACGCCGGGCACGCGCTCGTCCTCCTAGCAGAGGAGGAAGACGAAAGGGGAGGAGGCGCTGGTGGGCTGGGCCGGCCAGCTATAGTGCTGGGCCGGTTGGTGGGCTGCACAGGTGAGGCCAGATAAGATTCTCTCTCTCTCTCTTTTATTTCTGTTTTCTATTTCTTCTGTAACTTTGTGGCTTTTCTAAAAACACTAAAACTAACTCAAAAGTCATGAAACTGCTCATGCCCACTGTTTGGAATATTTCCAATAGTAAACATTTTAGTTTATGATTATTCGGACATCTAAAATATTTCATAGCATTTTAAATGCCCAAATGCAAATACCATATGATTTAATTCAGTGATCCAAGTTGTCCTAGAAAAATGTGCAATATTTTTGGCAGAGGTTCAAGAACAATCCAAAAATGATGAACATTTTGTGAAGGCCATTTTGGGTTCATTGAGGCAATTTTCAGTTGAAATTGTTGTTACCAAAGGGGGTGCTAGGGTTTTGTTAATCCCCATTTCAAACTTTCTGAGAAAAGTAGACATGATGCAACACCAGATGCTAGCACTAGGCATTACCAGAACTAGGAATGTGACAATGGTGGACTTGTAATTGGGACAAAATCAAAACTACAGGGCTAATTGTGAGCCTGGTGTAGGCTTGGAACTAGGATAAAAAAACTCTGGGTCCCCAAGTGCAGAGTTAAAGGTTGACTTGCAACTAGGATGAAGCACGCTATAATCCCAGTTGCGAGTCGAAGTGTGGGCTTGAAACTAGGTCAACTACAAATTGCGGACGTAGTTGGAAGTCGAGGGTGGACTTGAATCTGGGACAACAACAACATGCCCCCAGTTGCGAGTTGGAGGTGGACTTGCAACTAGAATGAAACATAAGTACAGTCTGAGTTGAGAGTCGAGGTTGGACTTGCAACTAGGACAAAAAGTAGGGGGCCAATTGTGAGTAGAAGGTGGACTTGCAACTAGTACAAAAACAACTACGTGCCCCCACTTGTGAGTTGGTGGTGGAATTGCATGTAGGACAAAAACACAAACTACAAAATGGGTTGGGCCCCCAGTTGCGTATCTAGATGGAGTTGCAACCGGAACAAAATTGGTCGGGCCCCCATTTGCGTATCGAGGGTTGACTTGCAATTGAGACAAATAAAAGGTTCGTGAATGCATATTAGGGGTGTAGTCAGAAATGCAACTAGGACAAAAAATGGTTTGGGCCTACATGTCGAGGGTGGACTTGCAACTGGGACAAGAAAAAGATGCCCCTCCCAAATAGCATGTTTGGGGCGGAGTTGCAACTGGGATAAAAATGGTTGGCCTCCTAGTTCTGTGTCGAGGGTGGACTTGTAAATGGGACAAACATGGGTTGGACCTAGTTGCATATCAAGGATGGACTTGCAACTAGGACAACTTGGATAAGTCCTCAGTTGCGTATCGAGGGTGGACTTGCAACTAGAATGTCATGGTTGTAGTTGGACTTGCAATTGGATAAAAAAATATTGGGCCTAGTTGTGAGTCAAGGATGGACATGCAAACTGGGGCAGAAAGGGGATTAAGGGCCTGCTTGCATGTGAATGGTGGTCTTGCAACTGGAATGAACAAAATGGGTCAGACATAGTTGCGAGTAGATGGTTGATTTGCAATTGCGACAAAAAAAGGATCAAGGGTCGGGTTGCATGTCAATCATGGGCATGCAATTGGGGCGGAAAAAAGGTTCGGGGTCAGTTGCGAGTCGATAATGGACTTGCAACCAATGCATAAAAAAGTTAGGCATAATTGTGAGTCAAGGGTGGACTTGCAACTAAGGCCAAAAAAAACCTAGTTGCACGGCGATGGTGGACTTGCAATTGAGGCAGAAAAAACCTAGTTGCAAGTCAATAGTGGACTTGCAACAGAGGCATAAAAAATTTCGGGCCTTGTGGTGAGTGAAAGGGTGGACACGCAAATCAAGGGAAAAAGGATCAAAAAGCCCAGTTGCATATACCCCGTGGACTTGTAACTAGGAGAAAAAAAGGGTCAGCCTAGTCATGAGTCGATCATGTATCTGCAACTAGGATAAAAAATATCGATCCAAATTGTGAGTTTATGATGGACTTGCAATTGGATCATAAAGCAAAACGTTCGTGCCCAGTTGTGAGTTAAGGGTGGACTTGCAACTGGCACACAAAAAGAAGTTGGTCCCAGTTGCAAGTCGAAGGTAGGCTTGTAAGTGGGGCAAAAAGGATCAGTGGCTAGTTGCACGCCAAGGGTGGACATGCAGTTGAGACAAAAAATACGAGCCCCAAATGCGAGTCAAGCTTGGACATGCAACTGGAACAAAAGAATGAAGTCCCGGTTGTGGGTCAAGGTGGACTTGCAACAAGAGACAAAAAAATATCGGGCCCAGTTGCTAGTCAAGTGTGGATTTGCAACTGGGGCCAAAAAAGATCAACGACCCAGATGCATGTCAATGGTGTACTTGCAACGCGGATAAAAAATGATAGGTCCTAGTTGCAATTCAGTGGTTGACTTGCATGTGCGGCAAAAAGGTGGACTCATTTGCACCTAGGATAAAAAAGGGTGGACTTGGTTCCGAGTTGATAATTGGCTTGCAACCATGACAAAATAAGTCAGCCCATAGTTGCGAGTCGATGGTGGACTTGCAACTGAGGCGAAAAAAAGTCAACCCCAGTTGCAAGTTGTGCGTGTACCTGCAACTAATGCAAAAAAAGATATAAGTCCAGTTGCGATATTAAAGAAACATCTATCCCAGTTATGAGTCAAGGGTGGTCTTGCAACTAGAGACAAAAAACTTCAGGCCCAATTGTAAGTCAAGGGTGGACTTTAACTGGGCTAAAAAAATCAGGGCCCAGTTGCATGTCAATAGTGGACTTGAAACCGGGATAAAGAAAATGATCGGGTCTAGTTGTGAGTTGTTGGTTGACTTGCAACTGTGGTAAAAAATATCAAGAGCCCAATTATGAGTCGATGGTTATCTTGAGAATAAAAAAAGGATGTCCTAGTTGTGAGTCGATGATTGTCTTGCGACTGAGACAAAAAAGTTAGCCCCTAGTTATGATTCGATGGTGGACTCGCAACTGAGGGAAAAAAAAAGGTCAGCCCAATTGCATGTTGAGGTGGACTTGCAACTAATTGAAAAAAGAGTAGGTCCTATTTTTTATAAAAAAAATGTCAAGCCCAATTGTGAGTCAAGGATGAACATGCAATTGGAGAAAATGTTAGGAACAAAGGAAAGTTAATAGTAGACTTGCAACACGGATGAAAAGACATGGTTGGTATCAATTGCAAGTTGAGGGTACAGTTACAACTGGGGCAAAAAAAATGTCGAACAAAAAAGTCACACAACATAGACATCGGCTAAGACAAAGGGAAAATAAAAATAGCTGTAAAAAATGAAGTGATACAAGAGGCATCGAATGGAGCACCTCTTCCACTTCTACAAAGCAGGTGAAAAACAAAAGTCAATAATAGCCCGTGAAAATGGCTTGAAAATTAAATATAACAAAGGTAGAACAAAAATGGGACTAACAAAAACGGGTCGCCAACTAGACTTCACATGGACGCGGCATGCACGCGACAAAAAATGAAGCGGGATCAGTTTTGCGGAAAGATCGCAACAAAAATAGATTAGACGAGCCACAACTCACATGTGACATTGTCAAACCTCATCGGTTTAAAAAATGTTCTAATATTTTTAAAATTATCATGAATTTAATATATTTTAAAATAAAAATGTTTGTAAATTAAAAGGGTCGGCCCCCCGTTGAACTGAAAATAAAAAGGGTTGACCCCCCTTTTTGGGTGTCGTGGATCAACTTGCAACTAGGATAAAAATAAAATTCATACTAAGGGTTGACACCGACAAAACTACCATGAATTTAATTCAAAAAATAAACATGAAAACAAGAAAAAAAATGCAAAAACATTTCACTTCAAAGAAAATGGATTTATGTTTTCCTCATACGGGGAGATAAGAAAAAGCAAATAAATAGAAAATGGAAAGAGAAAAGCAACTAGTAGTGTTTTCCGTGTGTGGGCATGAGCCACAGACAACGCACGCAGCCACAGATACATAAGGAAAACCCTATTCGCCGCATTCTTCGGCAAAATGTCGACCTCCCACACACCCACCAATCATTCATGGGCCGGCCCATAAAGGGTGCTTCATACAGAGAAAATCCCCCCAAAAAATAAGAGTGAGGAATCAAACATCAAACTCCCACTCGTCGAGTGGCGTTGCTAGCAAACGAAGATTCACAACTCTAGTGTCCTATACATGCTACAGATTGGCTCTTATCTGTTTCTTTTTTTTCGCATTTTTATTTTCTTTTTCTTTTTATTTCTTTCTTTTATTTTTGTATTAAAAAATCACAATTTTTGAAAAAGTTTAATATATTCAATACTTTGTTCGGCTTTAAAAAATGTTCAAATTTATTTGTTCAGGTTTCAAAAGACATGTCGTTATTTTCAAAAAATGTACAATTTTTTTGTATTTTGAAAATTGGTTCATTGTTTCAAAATTTGGTCGTGATTTTGAAAAAATGTTTGTGTTTTCAAATTTGTTCAAATTTTCAAAAAAGTTTTGGAATTTCACATTTGTACCCATTTTTCAAATTTTGTTCGTGATTTTCAAAAAATGTTCGCATTTTCAGATTTGTTCAAATTTTCAAATTTTTTTGGAATTTCACATTTGTTCCCATTTTTAAAAAAATTGTTCATATTTTTCCAAAATTGTTCACATTTTTCATAAAATGTTCACAAATTCAAAAAAATGTTCACGTTTTCAAATTTTGTTCAGAAATGTTTAGAGTTCCGGCACTTTTTCAAATTGCATTACTTAAGTGTTTGGAGTTTCAAATTGTTCACATATTCAAAAAAAAATTTGGAGTTCAAATTTTTGTGTTGTTTGACAAATGTTCGAACTTTGAAACGTTACTTAACTTTTAGAAAATTGTTTATAATTTCCAAGATTTGTTCGAATAAAATCAAAATGTGTTAGAGTTCTGACACTTTTGTTAGTTCTTAGACAATAGCGCTGCAAATTGGTCACTAAGAATCATCAGCTCGCATGGCAATCGACATGATTTGTTACTGGGAGGTCTGTAGTTCGATTCCTCTGGAGAGCTTATTTTCCCTGAGCTCCCCATACATGAAAAGGTACTATAGCCGGAAACAGTATAACTGACAGAACATAAAAATCAATAGATAAAAGCCCGTGTTGGGGAACGTAGTAATTTCAAAAAATTCTATGCACACGCAAGATCATGGTGATGCATAGCAACGACAGGGGAGAGTGTCGTCCACGTACCCTCGTAGACAGTAAGCGGAAGCGTTATGACAACGCGGTTGATGTAGTCTTACGTCTTCACGATCCGACCGATCCAAGTACCGAACACACGACACCTCCGAGTTCAGCACACGTTCAGCTCTGTGACGTCCCAAGAACTCATGATCCAGCAGAGCTTCGAGGGAGAGTTCCGTCAGCACGGCGGCGTGATGACGGTGATGATAATGATACCGACGCAGGGCTTCGCCTAAGCACCGCTACAATATGACCGAGGTGGATTATGGTGGAGGGGGCCACCACACATGGCTAAAAGATCAACTGATCAACTTGTGTGTCTTTGGGGTGCCCCCCTCCTCCGTATATAAAGGAATGGAGGAGGGGGAGGGGGACGGCCTCCTCGGCGCGCCCCAAGGGGAGTCCTACTCCCATAGGGAGTAGGACTCCAACCCTTCCAAGAGTAGGAGTAGGAGGGAAGGAAGTAGGAGAGAGGGGGAAGCAAAAAGGGGGTGCCACCCCCCTTCCTTGTCCAATTCGGACTAGAGGGGGAGGGGGTGCGCAGCCTGCCCTGGCCGCCCCTCCACTTCTTCACTAAGGCCAAATAGGCCCATTACACTCCCCGGGGGGTTCTGGTAACCCCCTGGTACTCCGGTATTTGTCTGAACTTACCCGGAACCCTTCCGAAGTCCAAACATAGTCACCCAATATATCGATCTTTATGTCTCGACCATTTCGAGACTCCTCGTCATGTCCGTGATTATATTCGGGACTCTAAACTACCTTCGTTACATCAAAATACATAAACTCATAATATCGATCGTCACCTAACGTTAAGTGTGCGGACCCTACGGGTTCGAGAACTGTGTAGACATGACCGAGACACATCTCTGGTCAATAACCAATAGCAGAACCAGGATGCTCATATTGGCTCCTACATATTCTACGAAGATCTTTATCGGTCAAACCGCATAACAACATACATTGTTCCCTTTGTCATCGATATGTTACTTGCCCGAGATTCGATCATTGGTATCACAATACCTAGTTCAATCTCGTTACCGGCAAGTCTCTTTACTCGTTTCGTAATACATCATCCCGCAACTAACTCATTAGTTACATTGCTTGCAAGGCTTATAGTGATGTGTATTACCGAGTGGGCCCAGAGATACCTCTCCGACAATCGGAGTGACAAATCCTAATATTGATCTATGCCAACTCAACAAGTACCATCGGAGACACCTGTAGAGCACCTTTATAATCACCCAGTTATGTTGTGACATTTGGTAGCACACAAAGTGTTCCTCCGGTATTCGGGAGTTGCATAATCTCATAGTCCTAGGAACATGTATAAGTCATGAAGAAAGCAATAGCAATATACTAAACGATCAAATGCTAAGCTAACGGAATGGGCCAGGTCAATCACATCATTCTCTAATGATGTGATCCCCGTTAATCAAATGACAACTCATGTCTATGGCTAGGAAACTTAACCATCTTTGATTCAACGAGCTAGTCAAGTAGAGGCATACTAGTGACGCTCTGTTTGTCTATGTATTCACTCATGTACTAAGTTTCCGGTTAATACAATTCTAGCATGAATAATAAACATTTATCATGATATAAGGAAATATAAATAACAACTTTATTATTGCCTCTAGGGCATATTTCCTTCAGTCTCCCACTTGCACTATAGTCAATAATCTAGTTACACAGTAATGATTCTAACACCCATGGAGTCTTGGTGTTGATCATGTTTTGCTCGTGAGAGAGGCTTAGTCAACGGGTCTGTAACATTCAGATCTGTACGTATCTTGCAAATCTCTATGTCTCCCTCCTTGACTTGATCGCAAATGGAATTAACGCGTCTCTTGATATGCTTTGTTCTCTTGTGAAATTTGGATTCCTTTGCCAAGGCAATTGCACCAGTATTGTCACAAAAGATTTTCATTGGACCCGATGCACTATGTATGACACCTAGATCGGATATGAACTCCTTCATCCAGACTCCTTCATTTGCTGCTTTCGAAGCAACTATGTACTCCGCTTCACACGTAGGTCCTGCCAAAACGCTTTGCTTAGAACTGCACCAACTGACAGCTCCACCGTTCAATATAAACACGTATCCGGTTTGTGACTTAGAGTCATCCGGATCAGTGTCAAAGCTTGCATCGACGTAACCATTTACGACGAGCTCTTTGTCACCTCCATAAATGAGAAACATATCCTTAGTCCTTTTCAGGTATTTTCAGGATGTTCTTGACCGTTGTCCAGTGATCCACTCCTGGATTACTTTGGTACCTGTCGTGGAATTACCACGTCAGATGTCCTAGTGTAAGGACTTAGTCACGAGGCCAACGCATCTATGTGGTAGCTTGAGAGGGGTTGAGCGGAATCGAGAAACGCAACACAAGACAAGGGTTTAGACAGCTTCGGGCCCCGGGAAACATCATCCGGTAAAAACCCTACATGCTGTTTGAGGCTAGATCTCATTATCATCACGAGGGAGTCGCCGTAAACCGGCTCTCCTCTAGTTGTGTCTAGCCCTAGAGATTGTTTCTTGCTTGTAGCCTCTCCCTCTTTGGGGAGCCCTGCCCCTCCTTATATATGTTGAAGGGGCGGGTTACATGACTAGTCCTAGTAGGATTAGGACTAATCTATTACAAGTGGAGTCCTAGTCTTGCTTCCTTTGTAGGAGAATAGTCCTTACGCTTTCCCCATAAACCGGCCCACCATTAAACATGAACCGGCCTTCTGGGCCTTGGGCCTCGTCATCCATCTAACCCGCCCACCGGGTTACTAATGAACCGCCAAGACCGGGCAGGTAGCCCGTGAACCGCCAAGCTCCAGGCGGGTTACCAGTGAGTCGTTCAGTCCGTCCGGGTTATACTTCCGGCCGGTTTACGCCACGGGGTATATCCCCAACATTAGCCCCCAGTTTAATTTGGATTTATCCATGTTAAACTGATCCTATAAAATAAACACAAGAACAAACTTGACAGGTTGTGCTCCGGGTTAAGAATTCTTGTAAACCGGCACCTGATCATCCTTAAGTCCTTGTCATTTCCTCCTTCTAGAAAATCCAGGTCAATAAGCCAGCATCATACTCAATTTGCTGACATTGGTTTCTCACAGAAAAATATTGTGAAGAATAATCCACTTGAGTCGGCTTCCAAAGCGCCGGTTTAAGAAATATTGGTCTTGAAATATTCATCTGATATTCAGCCGGTTTGAAGATGTAAAAACTTGCCGGTTTAACATTACCAAAATGGCCGGGTTATAAAAACTGATGATCCCGGATTATGACCGTTTATAGACACCGGGTTATGATTGTTGCCAACGCCTGATCACACAATTAATCTTCCTGATTTGCCAAAAATTGAGAAGAAGATGTTCCTCCTTTATATGCATATTACCTGTAGCCCCCAAGTCTTAAGAGGAGAACATAATGATAGCTTAAGACTTGTGTCAATATAAATGTTGCAACCTTGAAGAAATCCAGATTGTTCATCTCAGTTACTAGTCACAACTGAATATTCCACATATGTAGCCCCCAAGTGCCGGGTTGTTATGCTTGCAGCAACCTGGGACTTGTAATTGCCTTATACTCTTAAAAACTTCAACCAATGTAGCCCCCAAGTGCCAGGTCACTATGCAATAATGAGCAGGGACTTTTGTAAATATGATCATGCTTCATTGAATAATAACGTCATATGATGTAACTCCACCATGGGGCTTAAATCGACATCCACAAGGTTAAGAGCTTTGTGCTTTACCAACTAAGCAGTGGACCCTTGAATATAATAGATTAAAACTTGTGTACCTTGAATCATTGATAGGAGCAATTGGTAGCCCCCAAGGGCCGGCTCATTATAATGTGATGAGTCAGGTCTTCAATAATATGAGCAAAAAATGACTTTACATTAGCCCCCAAGTGTCATAGTGCATGCTTGCAGCGACATGAGACTTGCATATTTGATATAATCTCAACTTAAATAATGTAGCCCCCAAGTGCCGGGTTGTAAGCCAGCAGCAACTCGGGACTATTCCTTCAATTGTAGAATAAATCATATCCATTGACAATATGATAGCCATTGCGCTAAAGCGACTTTGAAAACCTTAATCATAATAATGGTCCTTGATAACCATAATAGAAATCCAGCCAGGTTGGCTATTTGAATAATATACCCAATGATTTATAAGCGCATGATTCCAATGGCGCAATCCAAATATATACTGGTGACTTATAGTCCAAAGCCAGGCCAGTTTAATAAACACCGAACAATTTCTCATCATAGACTGGCGATTTATCGTCTTAAAGCCAGGCCGGTTTAATAAACGCCGGTGATTTATAATCATGCTTCATTCAACCTGTTTACGCATACAACAAGTTTAAAGTGTCTGGCGGTTTATCACGGACGGGTCATAATGCCCAACATATAACCCAGGTTTATAACCAAGGCTGCACTTAAGAATAATCAAATATGAAATATATCATACCTGTGACATTGAATTACATCGTTGGTTTACCAACTTTTTGTAGTAGAGGTAATAACCCAAATTTTGAGTACTGATAACTCCTTCCATATTGTGCCGGTTTATGATAAACCGTACCGGGTTGTGATAAACACCGGATCAACCATATATAATGCTGGCGACTTATAGTCGAATCCATACTGGGTTAATAATCGCCGGATCGTAATTAGTCATGTACTAACAACTTGTAGTTGAAAGTCAAGCCGGGTTAATGAACACCGGTTTACTCCATAATAAGATGGTAACATAAAATCAAACCGGGCAGATAGTCTCCGGATTAAGATTTGACCGTGTTCCGCCAATTTGTAATTGATAGTCGAACCGGATTAACAATGTCGGTTTAAAAACGCAACAGAAGTAAAAGTTCTTTAGCAAAAAAGAACAGAATTCAAGCAAAGGCAAAATAAAACCATTGCAAATGAGGCTTTGAGCCGATCAAGAGGCATTACCATGGTCGGACACGACCAAGCCCCCAAAAAGGCGTAGCTATGGTTCGAGTCAGCCAGGTCCCCAAATGATGCTTTGGCATTACGCCGATCAAGAGGTGTAGCTATGGTTCGGGTTCGACCAAGCCCCCAAGTGATGCTGTGGCACTAGGCCGATCAAGAGGCGTGACTATGGTTCAGACGTGACCACAAGTCCCCAAGTGATGTTTTGGCATTACGCCGATCAAGAGGTGTAGCTATGGTTCGGGTTCGACCAAGCCCCCAAGTGATGTTGTGGCACTAGGCCGATCAAGAGGCGTGACTATGGTTCAGACGTGGCCAAGTCCCCAAGTGATGTTGTGGCTTTTCGCCTACCAAATGGTGTTGCTATGGTTCGGACGCGACCAAGCCCCCAAGTGATATTGTGGCATTGCGCCGATCAAGAGGTGTGACTATGGTTCAGACATGACCAAGCCCCCAAGTGGTCAATAATATGATAAGCCAATAAGGCATGATACCCATGTTTGAACCGCGCATCATGGCAGCAGGTCCTCTTTGGCACCCTTTAACTTTCTGCAAGAGATAAATCCTTCTTGAACCGGACGTTAAACCGGATATTGACAGCTTCAAAGCTTTGTGGGAGACATCTTTCCCTTGAACCGGATTTTAAACCGGAATCTTCATTTTCAGCCAGAAATTTTCTGACGGCCTTTAAACTTGAACTTGCGAGAAGTTAATTCCTTTATGAACCGGACATTTTTAAACCGTATTTGAACCAGATACTAAGGGCTTCAGCGCTGTGTAGGAGACGGGATTTTCTTTAAACCGGAAGCATCATCGTGAGCTGGAATATTTCTGACGGCCTTTAAATATAACAGTAGCCTTTCGGACCGGGTTATCTTTCCCTTCAACATCTTGGGGCACTTGAATTTGCTGAAACTGGCAAGACTTGCTGAATCATATCATCGTAGCCCCCGAGTCTTAAGATGACTCAAGGAGTTGTCTTGAGATTCTCCGTACTTTGACCATAGTAGACGGTATATATCATTAGTGTTGATAACGCGATGTAAATCCACAGAAGGCTGAGGTGACTGCGGTGGGTTATAAATGATCCCGTATGAGCCGTGTCAGCAACTCGGCCAATGGTTCCTTCCAACTGGCGATTTGAAGTTAACCAAAACTGTAGTGGCGGCGACTTGTGCGCCTGCTCATTGAGTCATCCAGTGCAGACGACGGTTGATGATAATTTGCCTCCAATTTGAAAGAAAACCGGGCTACCCAAGCTGTGACTTGCTCATACCCAATAAACAGCTCATGCAGACAGGTGCGGCCCTGTATGTCGATGTAGACCAGGCCGTGAGAGACGGACAACAGAGACGACCGCAGCATCAGTGGCGGCTCCGACAGATGTGTCGGCTGCGCATGGACGGGCGTATTAATCACAGACGCGATAAGCCGTGCAGACGGCTAGTTAATCGCAGGTGCGATCGCAGCAAGTTGATGTAGATCGAACTGCACGAGCGGCGGCTTGTGCACACCCGCCCAACAGCAAACAATGAATCATTGTCCTGCATTTATAAAAATATATAAACAGAGTAATTGTTCTTTTTACAGAAACAATATGTGCTAAAAGTAACAAGAAAAGATAGCACCTGACGTTTCTTGGATGAATACACAACAAAATGTATGATGTAACCCTTGCACCGCCGCTCCTTTTCCCTTTGACTTCTCCAATCTCCAGCAAGAAGAATTTGCCTTTGCTATCGCAACTCCACAGCGGAAAAGGCATGGAGCAGGGCGGTTCACCACGTGCGGCGGTGCTCGACGCGTTGAAACCCGGAGATACAGGGCGGTTCTCCAGCAGTGGCTCCACGCGGGGCGGTTTGGGGCGGCGGGTTGAGGTGAGCGCGGCGGATGAAGAAGTGCCCCGGCGGCTCGCGGCGGTGATAAGGCGGCGGCTCAACAGCAGAAGCAAGGCCGCGCAGACGGACGGCTCGCTGCAGCGCCGGTGGTTTGAAAACGCGATCCCGCGGCAGCAGAGGCATCGGCAGGTCGGCAGCAGAGGGTCGGCGGTTCAATACATCACATGCGGTCCATGTTTCTGCGAACACAGTGATAACCCGGCGCGGAAGGTGGCTTGCGCGCAGCGAAGCAAACCGGCACCGTGGAGTTGTAGCGGCTCGAGTAATAGCGAGGCTGGCCGTGGTTGAGACATGGTGGCAAACCCGCGCCTTCGGACTCAGGTGAATCGGCTGCCGTAGCTCGCTCGTGAAAAGCAGCAGAGGAGACTCGAGGCGCTCGGCGGTTTGACGGAAACGTGGGTGATCCGGCGGAAACGTGCTTGATGGCGACTCAGTCGTGCGCTTGGTGGCGACTCACCAAGGCCCGGTTGTCCAGTTCAAGGTGCCTCAATTTCAGCAGAAGGGGTCCGGTTCACAGACGGAGGAGGGCGCGCTAGCGGTGCGGCAACCTGAAGACGGCGGCGGCTTGCGGCGACAGGGCCGGCTGTATTACGGCCATTGGAGGCAATCTTGAAAACCACGGGGCGACTCGCCGGCGATGCGGCCATGGTGGCTTGATGCAGGACATCGGCCGGTTTGTAGGTGAGATCGCGGTAGTGCCGGTGACTTGGATTGGCGTGAAGCGGCTATTAACCCGGCGGCAAAGGAGGCAACGGCTTACGGAGCCGATCCCTGGCGGCCCAGCATGGCGCAGACGACGGAAGAGCAGCGACTGTAACTCGCCCTTGGCTGAGTCGGGTGTGGCGCAATGAGGATCAGACGGAGGCAGACACACCTCGGCGACCACGCACCGCGGAGACCATCCGGCGACGGCTTGCGATGGAAGCGGTGGACACCAAAGCGGCGATGTCGAATCAATCTCCACGTGTCCTGGTCGTAGTTAGTTTGACCTCCCGTGAGATGTGATGGTCCTCCCCATTCTTTTTTTCCTCAAATCTGAATCCTAGACCACGTAGAAAATTCTTCTGAATCCAAATCCACGTTGGGGCTACTTTTTACCCTTAGTCCTTCCTATGCTTGTACTAGTTGATGTTTCTTCACGGGAAGGAGCTAGGGAATCCATCAGACCTTACTTTTTGCATCGATCAGCA
Source organism: Aegilops longissima (assembly GCA_021605205.1). NCBI lineage: Eukaryota > Viridiplantae > Streptophyta > Magnoliopsida > Poales > Poaceae > Aegilops > Aegilops longissima. The sequence goes on along the minus strand of CM038677.1, from coordinate 553,729,219 downwards.
CTTGGACCCTCGATTCATGCGCGTATGCTCGGTTGACCCAAAGATTTCACGGGTTTTAGAAGCAGACCAGCCCGGTGCGGCTAAAGCCAGCTGAGACGCTCGGCAACCTTGCAGCAGAGTAGGAGCGACTTGGAGCCAGCCAGTGGTGGAAACGAGCGGAGGCTGCGGTGATGTAGACGACGACGGCGGCTCGCGAACAGGTCTTGGCGGAGGCAGCGGTTTGGTAAGGCTGGCCCCGGCAATGGCGCACCGCATCGGCGACGAGCGATTCGCGGGCAGCATTGGTACGGGTTGTTCAAAACAGTAACAAGGGCTGTCCAAGGTGTCCACAAAGCCGGAGCAAAATGCGGCGATGGCGGCTTGTAGTGGATGGTTCAACGGCAACGGCGGCTCAGATGTGACGGTGACTGTGGCAGAGGCGCAACCATGGCCAGTGGGAAGGGTAGGACGGGTTGTGGCCACGGCGGCCTTGACGCACGGGCGAAGAAGCAAGGCAAGAAGGCAAAGGCAAGGCCGCTCAGCGATGACCCGGCGGCGACTCAGTGAGGCCGGCTCAGAGAGAAAAAAGGAACGAGAGGGCGGCAGCGGAGGGCCGGTGGCAATGAACGGAACAACAGCGCACGGAGCCAGCACAACTCGGAGGTGGAGTGATAAGGCGAGGCAGCCCGACGGAGACCGGTGGATGCTGGTTCAGCTCGAGGCGGACGCCAGAAAGAAGCGATTTGAGGGCGACGACGAGTCCGAGACAGGTCGGCGCGGAACGTGTGGTCCACAGCAGCAGGGGCAGAAACTTTGGAGATCAAATTCGTGGTCAAACCCGCCTACAAGTCGTAAACTGTTTCTCTTGCTTTCCTTCCTCGTCTTCTTTGTGAAAAAGGCGGAGGCGGTAGTGCCTATGCCGATGTGTCTCGGGACTGTAGCTTCAAAGACATGACAACCCTGTTGTTCTTTTAGATCGGCTGGATTTGAACACATGTGTGCGGAGGCAACTTGCAATTTGTATAGCAATGGTGCAGTGGAAGTTTGTGTCCACCTCGGTAGACTGCTTGCACAGGAATCAATTTGCATTGCTACGTACTGGTTGAATCGGTCGCAAACCTTGTCGGTCTCGGCGGCTTAAAAAACAACCAAATATTAGATCATAGGACAAGCGACGGCGGCGAATCAACCATAACCCTAATTCTTCTCTTGACTTCAATCTCATCAATTGTATAGAATCCTCATCCGGAAAATTGTAACCTCCTCGTCCCATGGGGGAAGCCCTCCAAGAACTCAACACCACCGTGCGCGGGCCCCACGGTGGGCGCCAACTGTTGTGGAATTAACACGTCAGATGTCCTAGTGTAAGGACTTAGTCACGAGGCCAACGCATCTATGTGGTAGCTTGAGAGGGGTTGAGCGGAATCGAGAAACGCAACACAAGACAAGGGTTTAGACAGCTTCGGGCCCCGGGAAACATCATCCGGTAAAAACCCTACATGCTGTTTGAGGCTAGATCTCATTATCATCACGAGGGAGTCGCCGTAAACCGGCTCTCCTCTAGTTGTGTCTAGCCCTAGAGATTGTTTCTTGCTTGTAACCTCTCCCTCTTTGGGGAGCCCTGCCCCTCCTTATATATGTTGAAGGGGCGGGTTACATGACTAGTCCTAGTAGGATTAGGACTAATCTATTACAAGTGGAGTCCTAGTCTTGCTTCCTTTGTAGGAGAATAGTCCTTACGCTTTCCTCATAAACCGGCCCACCATTAAACGTGAACCGGCCTTCTGGGCCTTGGGCCTCGTCATCCATCTAACCCGCCCACCGGGTTACTAATGAACCGCCAAGACCGGGCGGGTAGCCCGTGAACCGCCAAGCTCCAGGCGGGTTACCAGTGAGTTGTTCAGTCCGGCCGGGTTATACTTCCGGCCGGTTTACGCCACGGGGTATATCCCCGACAGTACCTCCCTGCTAAACTAATAGCAAGGCACACATCAGGTCTGGTACACAGCATTGCATACATGATAAAGCCTATGGCTGAAGCATAGGGAACATCTTTCATTTTCTCTCTATCTTCTGCAGTAGTCGGGCATTGAGTCTGACTCAACTTCACACCTTGTAATATAGGCAAGAACCCTTTCTTTGCTTGATCCATTTTGAACTTCTTCAAAACTTTATCAAGGTATGTGCTTTGTGAAAGTCCAATTAGGTGTCTTGATCTATCTCTATACATCTTGATGCCCAATATATAAGCAGCTTCGCCGAGGTCTTTCATTAAAAAACTCTTATTCAAGTATCCTTTTATGCTATCCAGAAATTCTATATCATTTCCAATCAACAATATGTCATACACATATAATATTAGAAATGTTACAGAGTCCCACTCACTTTCTTGTAAATACAGGCTTCTCCAAAAGTCTGTATAAAACCATATGCTTTTATCACACTATCAAAATGTTTATTCCAACTCCGAGATGCTTGCAGCAGTCCATAGATGGATCGTTGGAGCTTGCACACTTTGTTAACATCCTTTGGATCGATAAAACCTTCAGGTTGCATCATATACAACTCTTCTTCCAGAAATCCATTCAGGAATGCAGTTGTTAAATCCATTTGCCAAATTTCATAATCATAAAATGCGGCAATTGCTAACATGATTCGGACGGACTTAAGCATCGCTACGGGTGAGAAAGTCTCATCGTAGTTAACTCCTTGAACTTGTCGAAAACCTTTTGCAACAAGTCGAGCTTTGTAGACAATAACATTACCGTCAGCGTCAGTCTTCTTCCGGAAGATCCATTTGTTCTCTATGGCTTGCCGTTCATCGAGAAAGTCAACCAAAGTCCACACTTTGTTCTCATACATGGATCCTATCTCAGATTTCATGGCATCAAGCCATTTTGCGGAATCTGGGCTCATCATCGCTTCCTCATAGTTCGTAGGTTCGTCATGGTCAAGTAACATGACCTACAGAACAGGATTACCGTACCACTCAGTGCGGATCTTACTCGTTGACCTACAAGGTTCGATAGTAACTTGATCTGAAGTTACATGATCATCATCATTAGCTTCCTCACTAATTGGTGTAGGAGTCACAGAATAGATTTCGTGATGAACTACTTTCCAATAAGGGAGCAGTACAGATTACCTCATCAAGTTCTACTTTCCTCCCACTCACTTCTTTCGAAGAAACTCCTTCTCTAGAAAGGATCCATTCTTAGCAACGAATGTCTTGCCTTCGGATCTGTGATAGAAGGTGTACCCAACAGTCTCCTTTGGGTATCCTATGAAGACACATTTCTCCAATTTGGGTTCGAGCTTATCAGGTTGAAGCTTTTTCAGCATCACAACCCCAAACTTTAAGAAACGACAACTTTGGTTTCTTGCCAAACCACAGTTCATAAGGCGTCGTCTCAACGGATTTAGATGGAGCCCTATTTAACGTGAATGCAGCCGCCTCTAAAGCATAACCCCAAAACGATAGCGGTAAATCAGTAAGAGACATCATATATCGCACCATATCTAGTAAAGTACGATTACGACATTCGGACACATCATTACGCTGTGGTGTTCCGTGTGGCGTGAGTTGCGAAACTATTCCGCATTGTTTCAAATGAAGACCAAACTCGTAACTCAAATATTCTCCTCCATGATTAGATCATAGAAACTTTATTTTCTTGTTACGATGATTTTCCACTTCACTCTGAAATTCTTTGAACTTTTCAAATGTTTCAGACTTATGTTTCATCAAGTAGATATACCCATATCTGCTCAAATCATCTGTGAAGGTGAGAAAATAACGATACCCGCCTCGAGCCTCAACATTCATCAGACCACATACATCAGTATGTATGATTTCCAACAAATCTGTTGCTCGCTCCGTAGTTCCGGAGAACGGCGTTTTAGTCATCTTGCCCATGAGGCATGGTTCGCAAGTACCAAGTAATTCGTAATCAAGTGATTCCAAAAGTCCATCGGAATGGAGTTTCTTCATGCGCTTTACACCAATATGACCTAAACGGCAGTGCCACAAATAAGTTGCACTATCATTATCAACTCTGCATCTTTTAGCTTCAATATTATGAATACGTGTATCACTACTATCGAGATTCATCAAAAATAGACCACTCTTCAAGGGTGCATGACCATAAAAGATATTACTCATATAAATAGAACAACCATTATTCTCAGATTTAAATGAATAACTGTCTCGCATCAAACAAGATCCATATATAATGTTCATGCTCAACGCTGGCACCAAATAACAATTATTTAGGTCTAAAACTAATCCTGAAGGTAGATGTTGAGGTAGTGTGCCGACCGCGATCACATCGACTTTGGAACCATTTCCCACGCGCATCGTCACCTCGTCCTTAGCCAATCTTCGCTTAATCCGTAGTCCATGTTTCGAGTTGCAAATATTAGCAACAGAACCAGTATCAAATACCCAGGTGCTACCGCGAGCATTATTAAGGTACACATCAATAACATGTATATCACATATACCTTTGTTCACCTTGCCATCCTTCTTATCCGCCAAATACCTGGGGTAGTTCTGCTTCCAGTGACTAGTCCCTTTGCAATAGAAGCACTCAGTCTCAGGCTTAGGTCCAGACTTGGCTTCTTCACTTGAGCAGCAACTTGCTTGCCGTTCTTTTTGAAGTTCCCCTTCTTACCTTTACCCTTTTTCTTGAAACTGGTGGTCTTGTTGACCATCAACACTTGATGCTCCTTCTTGATTTCTACCCCCGCAGCCTTTAGCATCGCGAAGAGCTCAGGAATTGTCTTGTCCATCCCTTGCATATTATAGTTCATCACGAAGCTCTTGTAGCTTGGTGGCAGTGATTGAAGAATTCTGTCAATGACACTATCATGCGTAAGATTAACTCCCAGTTTAATCAAGTGATTGTTATACCCAGACATTTTGAGTATATGCTCACTGACAGAACTATTCTCCTCCATCTTGCAGTTGAAGAACTTATTAGAGACTTCATATCTCTCAATCTGGGCATTTGCTTGAAATATTAACTTCAACTCCTGGAACATCTCATATGCTCCATGACGTTCAAAACGTCGTTGAAGTCCCGGTTCTAAGCCGTAAAGCATGGCACACTGAACTATCGAGTAGTCATCAGCTTTGCTCTGCCAGACGTTCATAACATCTGGCGTTGCTCCTGCAGCGGGTTTGGCACCTAGCGGTACTTCCAGGACATAATTCTTCTGTGCAGCAATGAGGATAATCCTCAAGTTATGGACCCAGTCCGTGTAATTGTTACCATCATCTTTCAACTTTGCTTTTTCTCAAGGAACACATTAAAATTCAACGGAACAACAGCACGGGCCATCTATCTACAACAACATAGACATGCAAAATACTATCAGGTACTGAGTTCATGATAAATTAAAGTTCAATTAATCAAATTACTTAAGAACTCCCACTTAGATAGATATCCCTCTAATCATCTAAGTGATCACGTGATCCATATCAACTAAACCATGTCCGATCATCACATGAGATGGAGTAGTTTTCAATGGTGAACATCACTATGTTGATCATATCTACTATATGATTCACGCTCGACCTTTCAGTCTCAGTGTTCCGAGGCCATATCTACATATGCTAGGCTCGTCAAGTTTAACCCGAGTATTCTGCGTGTGCAAACCTGGCTTGCATCCGTTGTATGTGAACGTAGAGCTTATCACACCCGATCATCACGTGGTGTCTCGGCACGACGATCTTTCGCAATGGTGCATACTCAGGGAGAACACTTATACCTTGAAATTTAGTGAGAGATCATCTTATAATGCTACCGTCGATCTAAGCAAAATAAGCTGCATAAAAGATAAACATCACATGCAATCAATATAAGTGATATGATATGGCCATCATCATCTTGTGCCTTTGATCTCCATCTCCAAAGCACCGTTATGATCACCATCGTCACCGGCGCGACACCTTGATCTCCATCGTAGCATTGTTGTCGTCTCGCCAACTATTGCTTCTACGACTATCGCTATCGCTTAGTGATAAAGTAAAGCAATTACATGACGATTGCATTTTATACAATAAAGCGACAACCATATGGCTCCTGCCAGTTGCCGATAACTTTGTTACAAAACATGATCATATCAAATAATAAAATTTAGCATCATGTCTTGACCATATCACATCACAACATGCCCTGCAAAAACAAGTTAGACATCCTCTACTTCGTTGTTGCAAGTTTTACGTGGCTGCTATGGGCTGAGCAAGAACCGTTCTTACCTACGCATCAAAACCACAATGATATTTCATCAAGTATGTGCTGTTTTAACCTTCACAAGGACCGGGCGTAGCCACACTCGATTCAACTAAAGTTGTAGAAACTAACACCCGCCAGCCACCTGTGTGCGAAGCACATCGGTAGAACCAGTCTCGCGTAAGCGTATGCGTAATGTCGGTCCAGGCCACTTCATCCAACAATACCGCCGAATCAAAGTATGACATGCTGGTAAGCAGTATGACTTGTATCGCCCACAACTCACTTGTGTTCTACTCATGCATATAACATCTACGCATAAACCTGGCTCGGATGCCACTGTTGGGGAACGTGGTAATTTCAAAATTTTCCTACGCCCACGCAAGATCATGGTGACGCATAGCAACGAGAGGGGAGAGTGTCATTTACGTACCCTCGTAGACCGTAAGAGGAAGCATTATGACAATGCGGTTGATGTAGTCGTACGTCTTCATGATCCAACCGATCCAAGTACCGAACACATGGCACCTCCAAGTTCAGCACATGTTCAGCTTGGTGACGTCCCATGAACTCACGATCCAACAGAGCTTTGAGGGAGAGTTCCGTCAGCATGACAGCGTGATGACGGTGATGATGATGCTACCAACGCAGGGCTTCGCCTAAGCATCGCTACGATATGACCGAGGTGATTATGGTGTAGGGGGGCACTGCACACGGCTAAAAGATCAACTGATCAACTTGTGTGTCTTTGGGGTGCCCCCCTCCTCCGTATATAAAGGAGTGGAGGAGGGGGAGGGGACCGGCCTCCTAGGCGCGCCCCAAGGGGAGTCCTACTCCCATCGGGAGTAGGACTCCAACCCTTCCAAGAGTAGGAGTAGGAGGGAAGGAAGTAGGAGAGAGGGGGAAGGAAAAAGGGGGGCGCCCCCCCTTCCTTGTCCAATTCGGACTAGAGGGGGAGGGGCGCGCGGCCTGCCCTGGCTGCCCCTCCTCATCTCCACTAAGGCCCAATAGGCCCATTACACTCCCCGGGGGGTTCCGGTAACCGCCGGTACTCCGGTATTTGTCCGAACTTACCCGAAACCCTTCCGATCCAAACATAGTCATCCAATATATCAATCTTTATGTCTCTACCATTTTGAGACTCCTCGTCATGTCCGTGATCATATCCGGGACTCCGAACTACCTTCTGTACATCAAAACACATAAACTCATAATACCGATCGTCACCTAACGTTAAGCGTGCGGACCCTATGGGTTCGAGAACTATGTAGTCATGACCGAGACACGTCTCCAGTCAATAACCAATAGCGGAACCTGGATGCTCATATTGGCTCCTACATATTCTACGAAGATCTTTATCGATCAAACCGCATAACAACATACGTTGTTCCATTTGTCATCGGTATGTTACTTACCCGAGATTCTATCGTCGGTATCTCACTACCTAGTTCAATCTCGTTACCGGCAAGTCTCTTTACTCGTTTCGTAATACATCATCGCAACTAACTCATTAGTTACATTGCTTGCAAGGCTTATAGTGATGTGTATTACCGAGAGGGCCCAGAGATACCTCTCCGACAATCGGAGTGAAAAGTCCTAATCTTGATCTATGCCAACTCAACAAGTACCATCGGAGACACCTATAGAGCACCTTTATAATCACCCAGTTACGTTGTGACGTTTGGTTGCACACAAAGTGTTCCTCCAGTATTCGGGAGTTGCATAATCTCATAGTCATGGGAACATGTATAAGTTATGAAGAAAGCAATAGCAATATACTAAACGATCGAATGCTAAGCTAATGGAATGGCTCAGGTCAATCACATCATTCTCTAATGATGTGATCCCGTTAATCAAATGACAACTCATGTCTATGGCAAGGAAACTTAACCATCTTTAATTAAACGAGCTAGTCAAGTAGAGGCATACTAGTGACGCTTTGTTTGTCTATGTATTCACACATGTACTAAGTTTCGGGTTAATACAATTCTAGCATGAATAATAAACATTTATCATGATATAAGTAAATATAAATAACAACATTATTATTGCCTCTAGGGCATATTTTCTTCAGCCCGATGGGCCAATGCGTGAAACAAGGCAGCGCGCAGGCCGCGCGAGATTAAGAGTGCATCGAGCTGGGAACAAAACATGAATCTTAAAGGCTTTCATCCAACGGTGGAAAACTTAAATGCGAGGTAATTATTTTACATCTAGATGTGAAATAGTAAATTTATTAAATTATATGTACTCTAGATACATTGTTTACTCTTTTTTTCTTAAAGATCCAGTAGCGTGCTGGCTTATATTGATGATTCGGGATTGGTAAATCTTAGTCGACTGAGACTTAACGAAGTCTCACTCGATGCTATATTGGTTAGATCTTACAAGAAGATCTGTGTAAAATATTTTTTTTATTTTTGTTCTTTCTTCTTTTTGTATGTTCTCTCACTTGATTGAGACTTCTTTAAGTCTCAGTCGAGTGAGATCTAGCCACACCCTTGCTGATTTAGCAGAGAGCATGTGGGAAATTAAAAAGGTGGTTTTTGATCCAGGGATCAAGGATGAAAAAGGAGAGAAAAGAAAAACTACATGACCAAGAACTTGGCCTACATCTGATCTGACTACTCGCGGTGGTTCCCCAAGAGGGTGCTCTACACATGAAGTGTCGGCCTGTCGCCGGAGGTCGATCGATCTTCTCACAGCAGCTAGAATCTTTTGTAGTGCATGCAATCTTACCCCTGAAGCGCACGCATTTCTCTTCTGCCATATCACTCACAGGATGATCAGAATTAGATACCTGGCCCCTTTTCTGTATTCTGGCCTTGCCCCCTCGATTATGGTGGAGATGGTGTTAGTGTAGTTGATCGTGTTTTTTAATTCCAAACCGCGGGGCTAAAGGAGTTGCATCCTATCCATCGAGCCACCACCGACCAAATAATGAGAGAGATTGTGCATTGCCATAACAGGTGGCAAGACAATTCCAGGTTCCGGAAGCAAAACTGGCAGAAATATCCATTCATCAATCCTCTTCTGTGAAGTGGATCATTGCACCATAGCCTATTTTTGTGTAGCTGCCACACAAAGATCTCCAGGCAGCCCGGCGGGCAAGCTCCCCAGAACATATTCCTGTAGCAAGCCTTCATCGATCATTGGGACTGGAACGCATAGGCCGAGCTTATGGAGTAGGTGCCATTGGCTTCATGCCTCCACTGGATCGAGTCCTGTCTCTCGTCATCAAGGTGGGTACCCATTACCGCACGACAAGGATGTTAAGAGCCTACATGATCTCTCTCAATCACTCACTTCACAAGATGAATTGTAGCAATAGCATAATTATTACAAAGGAGTGGTTACATGGAAGATGAAGAACATGGGAGGAACTGGAGGTAGGGGAAAGAGAGGAGTCGTCGTCTTCGTTCCCTGATCCAACACGGATGGTACCCCAAATTGGCTTTGAAGCACGTCCTGTTTGGATTCATTTTGAACTTGTCAAGTTGACTTTGAAGCACGTCCAATTAGGATTCCTTGACGGACTCGGTACCTTCGTGCATATCAACCAAAGTATCCCAAATTTCCTTTGCATTCTCAAGGCGGCTGATTTTGTTGAATTCTTCCGGCCACAATCCGTTGAAAAGAATGTCGCAAGCTTGAGCATTGTATTGCAACATCTTCAATTCTTCCGCGGACGCTTCACGATCCAGCTCTTCCATCCTTGAAATATTCACCTTGCAAGCCAATATGCACAATAGCCCAAACGGCGGGGTTATGACCAAGAATATGCATTTTCATCTTATGCTTCCAACTAGCAAAATTAGTACCATCAAAGTAAGGACCTCTATGGTGGTAATTTCCCTCACTGGACGCCATACTCTCCTAAGTTGTCAAACCAATGCTATGATCACCAAAACTATGGAAATCAAGGCAAATGGAGACCAAAGCTCTGATACCACTTGTAGGATCGAAAGTAGATCTAGAGGGGAGGTGATTAGACTATTTGACCAAATAAAAATCTAGCATTTTCCCAATTTTAAGTCTTGGCAGATTTTAGCAACTTAGCACAAGTCAAGCAATCAACCTACACATGCAATTCTAAGAGTGTAGCAGTAGAAAGTAAAACATTGCATGTGATAGAGACTTCAAGATTCTAAGGGAAGGGTTTGGAGAAGGCAAACACAATGTAGACACGGAGATTTTTGGCATGGTTCCGATAGGTGGTGCTATCGTACGTCCATGTTGATGGAGACTTCAACCCCACGAAGGGTAACGGTTGCACGAGTCCATGGAGGGCTCCACCCACGAAGGGTCCATGAAAAAGCAACCTTGTCTATCCCACCATGGCCATTGCCCATGAAGGACTTGCCTCACTCGAGTAGATCTTCACAAAGTAGGCGATCTCCTTGCCCTTACAAACTCCCTGGTTCAACTCCACAATCTTGTCGGAGGCTCCCAAGTGACACCTAACCAATCTAGGAGACACCACTCTCCAAAAGGTAATAGATGGTGTGATGATGATGAACTCCTTGCTCTTGTGCTTCAAATGATAGTCTCTCCCCAACACTCAACTCTCTCTCACAGATTTGGCTATGGTGGAAAGATGATATGAATGGAAAGCAACTTGGCAAAGGCTAGAGATCAAGATTCTTGTGGTTGGATTGGAATGTCTTGGTCTCAACACATGAGTAGGTGGTTCTCTCTCAGAAAATGAATAATGGAAGTGTAAGCACATTCTGATGGCTCTCTCTTGAATGGAAAAGGGGTAGAGGGGGTATACATATGTGGCACCCCGGCTTAGAGCAACCACTTTACCTTGCATTGCCAGCCCAGAGATCAAGTATTCTGGCAACACACAACATCTTTGTACAGAAAACAACCACTTTATTGATGCTAGTGGAAACATAGGTTCGATATTACATCAAGTAACCAGGCCAAGCGGCACACACGGTGTGACTGAACAATATGTACATTATTTAATGAACATGAAGGGGCGTCGATCACGATAACTACGCGGCAGCGGAACGACAACGAAGTGGAACTCCATAGCACAGGGACACCGACGTGAACACGATCTAGACATGGGAAGCACTCCGATCCGGTAAGACTTTCCTGAAAGCTAGCATGATACGCCAGTTCAGTACATTGAATGTACTTGCAACCTCAGAACAAGCATAAGAATAAGGACAAGCAATATCATGACCGTTAATCAAGTTAAATCCAAAGCAACAACATACTACTTATGCAGTGAATCAAACATGTGCACTGAGTCCCGCGGACTCTCTTACCAGAAGGGTTACCTCGTAACTAGAACGGTGATCATACCCGGATAACAAACGAAACCAACACTTTAGTTCCCACAAAGATCATCTCATGATCTCGCAAATCTCATCACTTAACCACTGCCAAGCATATAAATTTAGTGTGCAAGATTGCCTAATCATGTTGATCCATGGTGTGACTTACTTACGAGCTATGTCCGTAACCGATGACGCGGGTATCGATAGATTTAGTAAACACTCTGTAGAGGTTAGCACACTATACCCATGCCACGGAATCCATGGCCTTACAGTCCCATTCAGGTGGACCAACGACATTCCGAGGAACCCTCCCATTGCCATGACACTCTCCCAGCCACTCCGACCAACTCCCTTCTAGGCTAAGTCATGGGTGGCCCCGTGTCTACCAAAGACATCAACGGCCACCATCGTGGCAAAACTTAAACGGTCCCAAACATGGACAAGGTACCATAGAAACTATGGGCACACAAGGTTATGTCTGCTTACCGGGCTAGGGTACCGCTTGCCCATGATCTTCCCTCGTTGAAGGTACCGACGGGAGGCATGACAACAGGCCGATTAAAGGCCTTCCCATAAAGGCAAATGTGGTTGCACTGAGAAAACTTGATTCAGTGGCACCATGACTCGATCAACATTATGTTCAAGTTGAATTAACATCAGGTTGAGTGTAGAACATCGACCTATCACACCTTAATCCTCGTCGGATATATCTGCAACGTGATAAGTTGTATCCATATAGGTCAGTGCATTGAATGTACTGGCAAGTCACATCATAAGTATAATGAACCTATTTGTACATGCAATTTGGCTGGTGGAAAGCTCTAAGTTTAGTTTTTGCATAAAGCTAGTTTTTCCTATTACAAAAGATATTATTCCACTACTACTACAAAATAGCATAGGGTGAGTTGGCAACCCAACTCAGCCATTCCCGAAGATTCATTTAAGCCCATAGGATTTAGTTAAGGGTGATGAGATCTCCCGGCATTTCCACTACTAGATGCTCAAATTGTCCGTAACCGGGGACACGGCTAATCGATTAGGTTGACACTGTGCAGAGGTTGCGCACTTTTCCCCACAAGACTCGACCACCTCCATGATTGGAAGATCGAGACATAGTCTTTCAAAAGTGTTCCCCCTTAACCCACGGATAGGCCGGTACACCTACTCATTCTACATCTACTAGCCCATCCTAGAAGGGGTCACACTAACTACTCAACTAAGCCAGAGCCCATATTGGCTTGTGGCTGCACATGTAAGCTTCTAGACATGAAAATATGTTTGGTCCCTTTGATCCTAAGCGGACAGACCACTAGTGGTACACCACCATGGATTTCCCATGCGTGCCCCACTGTACTTCGCCACCATTCCGACTAGTTTCCGCCCAGGTAGTTCATTAATTATCCTAGGTCCTATTTACTACATTTTCACTCATACTTTACAATGATCAGTCCCCAATCCACGTCTACTTAGCGAAGCAACATAATGTAAAACGGTGGCGACAATGTTGTAAGGTTTAGACCTACCTCAGTGAACTACTAGGTGTAAAGCATAGTCATCCGGCATCAATTCCTATCATGCAGTCCTACTGCAAAGAACTAAGTGCATAATAAAAACATAGGTAATGAAACATGATCAAGATGCAACTTACCTTGGTATTGCTGGTTGAATTCTAGAGACTGATAATATTCTTCTTCGCACTCCGGACAATCTATCGCAAAGTAAATAAACATGCATAAGCAATCATTCTAGAGAACCAAGAAGAACATGCAAAGCAAAAAGTCTCGGAAAAACCAAATGAAAATACAACACACTTAACTAGCATGAAAATATTCTGAGTGCAAAACAACATAGGCATATAATATATCAAAAATTTTGGAAAAATATTTCCTAAAACATGAACTTAGTTTCAGAGTCAAATAAAATCCACAACAATTCACAAAAGTCAAACGGTGTCGCTATTGCAATAAAGTCCAATAAAAATCATTTTAAAATACATAAATGATTTCAAATTTATTTTCTCCAATTTTTCCATTGACGGGAATCATTTTTCCCTTATTTCCATTTATTTATTTGGAGAAAAATATTTTGAATAAAAACAAATAACTCCAAATTGAAAGTGGGTCTGAAAATACCTTCAAAGGGACTTTAAATTTGATTATTGTAAACTTCTAACTCATATTTCATATAATTTGAAGAAGTCATTTTATCTTCTTCCATTTAAATAATGAAAAGGGATTTGAACAGATTTGAATTTCAAACTCAGAAACTTTATGCAAAGTTATCTACTATGACATGGTTCCGCCAAGCGATGTCTCATAACCCAAATCATCATAAGTTGCCCACAATTATGTTATCAGTCCGGTGTTGAGAGTTCCGACATAGATCCAAGTCCAGAGGCTCAAGTTGTCCGTAACCGGGGACACGACTAATCGATTAGGTTTTAACTCTACAGAGTGTTGTGCACTTTACCCGCAAGATTCGATCCCTCTTTTTTTCGTTCTTGCACTTTAGGGTGTTTGAGAACAAGATGACCGAAACATGGTCTTCTGAAGAGTTCCTCCGACCACTGTCTGGTGCTCATCCAATCCTACCATAGTTCTACATCTGCTAGCACCGTCCCAGCCAGGATCAAAGGGATCAAACGTATTTTCATGTCTAGAAGCTTACATGTGCAGCCACAAGCCAATATGGGCTCTACCTTAGTTGAGTAGTTAGTGTGACCCCTTCCGGGATGGGCTAGTAGATGTAGATTGTGTAGGTGTACCGGCCTATCCGTGGGTTAAGGGGGAACACTTTCGAAAGACTATGTCTCGATCTTCCGATCATGGAGGTAGTCAAGTCTTGTGGGGAAAAGTGCGCAACCTCTGCATAGTGTCAACCTAATCGCTTAACCGTGTCCCTGGTTACGGACAATTTGAGCATCTAGTAGTGGAAATGCCGGGAGATCTTATCACCCTTAACTAAATCTGTTGGGCTTAAATGAAAGTTTGGGAATGGTTGAGTTGGGTTGCAACTCACCCTACGCTATTTTGTAGTAGTAGTGGAATTATATCTTTTGTAATAGGAAAAACTAGCTTTATGCAAAAACTAAACTTAGAGCATTCCACCAGCCAAATTTCATGTACAAATAGGTTCATTATACTTATGATGTGACTTGCCAGTACATTCAATGTACTGATCTATATGGCTGCAACTTATCACGTTGCAGATATATCTGACGAGGATTAAGGTGCGATAGGTCGATGTTCTACACTCAACCTTGCTCGTGGAGTTGGACTCATTTACTACTTTGCTTCCACAGTATTTGTTTATTTGGCTCTATGCCCTATTATGTAATAAATGTATTGCTCTTGGACTATCGATGTAATAAAGAGATGTGTGTTATTTTTTTTATTTCATTGAGTACTGTGTGTGCTAGCAAGTCGATCCAGGGACTAGCACGATAAGCACATAGACTTTGACTCTTACCGGTTCTGGTCGCTACAACTTCTACTGCCTTAAACTAGTCCATGCATTCAAATAGTACTGTAAACTAAACATTTCAACCAGGACAAAGTAACTAGCATATGCAATATTCATTTAAATAATTAAATGCATGAAATAACTCATATTCAAGTTGGAAAACATGAATATTGAAATGACACCATACAAATGTTGGTGTTGCTTGCCTTAGTGCAGAGGAGGTTCACACTCCTCCTGGTTATCTTCAAGACAAGCTTCTCCCTGTGAAAATATTTAAAAATAGCAAAAGAAAATATCAAGAACCATTCTGAAAATCACCAGAAATTCTAGACAATAGAGAAAATCTCCATTTTGGTGTGCTGCTAGAACTTTTCAAAACAAACACAATGCAAAAAGAATCAATTCATTTGGACTTATGGTTTAAAAGTTATGGCTGGTCAAAGCTTTTGGTCAAAATATTTGAATTAAATATGAAATAAAAGAAATCCAGGGGGTGACGTCAAAGGCGTATTCTGTGAATACGCCTCCACTTGTATTGCTTCGGGCATGAGTGGAGAGGCTGATAGCGGGCCCCGTCTGTCGGGTGTGGGGAGAGAGAGAGAAGTAGAGGGTGGTGGTGCTTCGTGAGAGCTCACGTCGGCGAGGAGGGCTCGTCGGCTGATTTGAGAGGGATAAATGGCTAGAGGGGTTCACGGCGCACATGCGTGTACCCATGGCATGTTGAGAGGTGGCCGGAGCAGCTCGGAATCAACCTCCCAAGCGGTGGCTGCGGTCGGGTTTCACCAGAGTTGAAGAACACGGCAGAGGCAGGCGGTCCCAGGGGCTCCAACTGGGTCAACAGGAACCAGTGAAGCACCATAGAGTCGCCGGAGAAGTGGCACGAGCTCGAGAGGGGCTGGATGGGCGGGGAGCAGCAGAGGGATCGCCGACGAGCTTGAGCTCGAGGACTATGGCCCGAGGTCTGCCCGGCCGGGCTGCAGCTCCTCTACTACTTGTGGTGGGTAGCGGAGTGGGTTGATGAGCTCGGGGAGGCCAGGGGCTCGGTATTTATAGGCGGAGGGGGTGGGGGTTCGCGGCTCCACCGGAGCTCTCTGGAAGGCAGTGCACGGCCACGAGAAGTGCCACGGAGGGGATGGAGAGGTCTCAGTGATCACGCGGTGACTGTGGAGCTTGCGAACGAGCATAGGAACACGGGTGCGGACGAATACAGTGGCACGGGGCGCACTGTAGCTTTGGTCACGTCGTGCCCGTGCTCGATGCGGTGGCTCCGGCGTCGGCGAGCGCCGGGGAGAGGTCAAGGGCGATGAGACGAAGTTAGTGGCGTGGTGCGGCAGTCGTCGATGAGCACTGAGACGACCATGCGCCGAACAGAGGCTCGGTCGTAGCGCAGAGCGCGTCGAACGCGTGCCAGGGCCCATGTCCTCACGCGGTCACCACGCTAGCTCAGTCAAAATGACGCCCACACGATGCCAAACCGTGTCCGACGTGTTTTCCATGCAGTGTTTAGTCTAAGTGAGGAGATGGCACACTGCCAGGCCGACTAGATTTAGCATGAGCTACGCAGCAAGTTTCTGGTTAGAAACTTTGGTACTGTTTTTGGAGAGGTTCTAGAAGGAGTTTAGGACTAATCTCCTAGGGTTAAGGTTTTCTTAGGAAGGTAACGAAGCTCAAGAAAAATCATCTTCACTGGATCAAGGAATAATATACTTGCTGTAGAAACTGCATTTTGAGGCCAGAACAGAAATGATTTTTTGTAGCAAAAATATTCCAAAAACTCATGCAATATTTTTGCTCAGGTAGGTGTGCCAAGGTCCAAAGAATATTTGGGAATTTTCTCAGATTTTTGGGTGCAATAAAAATGATGGTTGCTTTGGAGCACAAGTTGCCGAACAGAATTTCAGAGAGGAAATGAGGGTCATTTTGAGATTTTCAGAGAGGGAATGATAATTTTGAGAGGGATGGTTCACTTGGGTGAAAATCAAGGACATGCCCAAGTGTTTAAGTCCAAGTGATTTGATTCAAAAACTCCAAATTCAAAATCAGAGGCAAAGAAGTCCGGAAAAAGAGAGAAGGCAAAAACCAGGTTGTCACAAACCTCCCCCACTTATGATGAATCTCGTCCTCGAGAGTCGGTTGCTCGGGAAAACAATTCTGGATAAGCTGCCCTTAAAAATTCCTCTCTTTCCCAAGTTGCTTCTTCCTTAGTGTGATGCTCCCATTGAACCTTATAAAACTTTATCATTTTACTGCGAGTGACTCTTTCTGTCTCATCCAATATTCTGAACGGTCTCTCCTCATAGGTTAAATCCTTAGCAAGCTCTATCTCTGCCGTATCAGTCCTTTTCTCTGGTGGCGAGATACATCTTCTTAGTTGTGAAACATGGAACACATTGTGCACTTCTAACAATTCCAATGGCAGTTCCAACTGATAAGCAACTATGCCTACTGGGAACAAACTAATATATCTGGGTGCCAGTTTTCCTCGGGTCTGAAATATCTTGACTCCTTTCATAGGTGTGACTCGGAGGTACACATGCTCTCCGGGTTCAAAGCTGATCTGACAGCGCTTTTCATCATAATAACTCTTCTGTCGGGACTTAACCAACTGCAGTCTATCTCGATCTCCCTGACTTGCTTTTCAGCCTCCATCATTAAATCGGTCCTGAAAATGCGGCTATCTCCGGCTTGAGACTATTTTAGCGGAGTGCGGCACTTACGGCCATACAAAGCTTCATATGGTGACATCTTTAGGATGGTCTGGAAGCTGTTGTTGTAGGAGAACTCGGCATACGGTAGACAATCTTCTCACTTGGGTCCTTGGGCCAAAGCACATGCTCAGAGCATATCTTCAAGTATTTGGTTTACCCGCTCAGTCTGCCCGTTTGTCTGAGGATGATAGGTTGTGATGTATTTTAGGGCAGCCCCCAAGGCTTGATGGAGACGTGACCAGAACGCTGAGGTAAAGAGAGAACCTCGGTCTGAAGTGATCGTTCTTAGCACTCCATGCAAACTGAAGATTTTGGACATATATAAATATGCGAGTTGATTGGCTCGGTAGGTGGTTCAGATGGGAATGAAGTGAGCTACCTTAGTTAGCGTGTCCACCATGACTCATACTACATCATTGCTTCGGTGAGTTCTTGGTAGGCCTGTGATGAAATCCATGCAGATATCATCCCACTTCCACTGTGAAACGGGTAGGGGTTGAAGAAGTCCGGCAGGTTTTTGGTGCTCCGCCTTCACTTTGTTTCATATATCGCAGCAAGTGACAAAGTGTGCGATGTCTTTCTTCATTCCATCCCACCAAAATATTTGTCGGAGGTCTTCGTACATTTTGGTACCTCCTGGGTGAATCGAGTACGAAGATTCGTGTGCTTCTGCCAAAATCTTCTTCCTTAGGTCTGCTTGCTCAGGTACGTAAATCCATCCTCGAAACCTTAGAGTACCTTGCTTATCCTTAGAGAAATCCTGGGTCTTGCCTTCTTGCATAAGCGTGACATGGTTTTGCAGGACTGGGTCATCTTGCTGGGTCGTGCAGATCTCATCCTCGAGAGCATGAGTGACTTCTAATATATTGGCAAGGCCTGCATCAACAATAACCAAATTGAGCCGAGCGATCTCTTCTTGGAGTTCGGGAGGCAGGGACTCTATCAGGGCGTTCAAGCTGGCAGGCTTGCGGCTGAGAGCATCGGCAACAACATTGGCCTTACCGGGGTGGTAATTGATTCCAAGATCATAATCCTTGACCAACTCGAGCCATCTTCGCTATCGAAGGTTTAAGTCCGGTTGAGTGAATATGTACTTGAGACTCTTGTGGTCGGTAAATATCTGACATCTCTTGCCAATGAGGCAGTGTCTCCAAATTTTCAAAGCGTGCACAACTACGGCCACCTTCAAATCATGTGTAGGATAGTTCCCTTCGTGAGGTCGTAGCTGTCGAGATGCATATGCTACAACCTTGCCATCGTGCATGAGTACACATCCAATACCTCTCCTGGATGCGTCACAGTATACATCAAAGCCGCGGTAGATGTCTGGAAGGGTCAACACAGGTGTTGTTGTTAGTCTGGTCTTTAGCTCATTGAAGCTCTTCTCACAGTCCTAAGTCCATTCAAACTTATTATCTTTCTTGAGGAGCTCTATCATTGGCTTGGCAATCTTAGAGAAGCCTTCGATGAAGCAATGGTAGTATCCGGCCAATCCAAGGAAACTCCGGATCTCGGATACTGTCATGGGTGCCGTCCAATCAAGCACGTCCTTCACCTTACTTGGATCCACGGGTATGCATTCTGCTGAAAGAACATGCCCAAAAAATCTTACTTGCTTGAGCCAGAACTCACATTTGCTAAATTTTGCATATAGCTGATGGTCACGGAGTCTTTGTAAGACTGCTCTGAGATGTTCCTTGTGCTCTTCTTCACCTTTTGAGTATATGAGGATATCATCGATGAAGACCACCACAAACTTATCCAAGAAATCCATGAATACCTTATTCATCATATGCATGAAGAAAGTAGGGGCATTGATGAGGCCGAAAGACATGACTGTATATTCATAGAGACCGTATCGAGTAGTGAACATGGTCTTAGGAATATCTTCCTTCTTGATTTTGAATTGGTGGTATGCAATCCTCAAATCAATGTTGGAGAATACTTTTGACCCACTGGGTTGATCAAACAAATCAGCAATCCTCCATAGTGGATATTGGTTCTTAATGGTGACATCATTCAACTCACGGTAATCCACACACATCCGAAGACTGCCATCTTTCTTGTGCACGAATATTGCGGGTGATCCCCATGGTGAAGAGCTTGGACGGATGTATCCTTTCTGAAGCATCTCATCAAGCTATTTCTTTAATTCCACTAGTTCTGAGGAAGGCATTCGATAATACTTTTTTTATAACGGTGTGGTCCAGGGCACAAGATCAATTGCAAACTCAAGCTCCTGGTATGGCGGCATTCCTGGTAATTCCTCAGGGAATACATCTGGAAACTCACTAACCACAGGAATTAATTTCAATTCTTCAGCTACAGTGGTGAAGACCATTTCTTTCTTGGGTATGCTCATGCGGGCATAGAATTTTGTAGTTCAACATTCCTGACTTGTCAAGGTAACTTCTCTGGTGGCACAGTTGATGCATACTTGATATTGGGTCAACCAGTTCATTCCCCAAAATAATATCCAACTTGGCAGACTCGATGACTATCAAAGAAGTTGGGAAGCTGACTCCCTTGATATCAATTTCCAAATTATGACAGACTAGATTGCTTCTGAGCACAGATCCCGGGGATTGTACCATCATACTTTTTCCCAAAATCGAGCAAGGAAACTTGTTTTGGGCAACAAAACTCCGCGAAATAAAAGAGTGGGAAGCCCCAGAGTCAAATAAAATTATTGTGGGTATGCTATTAACATGAAACATACCAATGACAACTTTCGGGTCCTCTTGGGCTTCGTCTGCGGAGAGGTGGTGAACTTTCCCTTGGATGGTCCTCTGGACAGGCTATGGCCCCATGTGGTTGACTTGTGACCAGAATGGAGCATTTGGTTTGCCGTTCTTGGGGCACTGTCTGGCATAATGTCCAATTTGCCCAAAATTGAAGCATGAATTATTGCGCTGGCATTCTTCGTGCACTGGGTTGGTCACGACATTCTTGACTTGAGTAGTGGTCTTGTTCATGTTCTGCTGCCAATTGGGCTTGTACTCAACCTGAGTCTGTTGTGAAGTACGAGTCTTCTACACTGGTTGTCCATCCTTCTTAGGCTCGAATTTGCGCTAGTGATCATTATTAGCGGATCTGTTGTCGTGCACGAGCTTGTGTTCTCTTTCCGTAGTGAGGGCTTTTTTTTTACCAAAGTTTGGAAATCCGGAAAGTCGAGCATACTGAGAGTGCATCTGAGGTGTTGATTCAATCCTCCAAGAAATCTGTCGATCTTTCTTTCTTCCGTGGCCACATGATAGAGAGAATAACGGGCCAAATGGTTGAACTTATGCAGGTACACACTGTTGGGAAACGTAACATGCAATTTAAAAAAAAATCCTATGCTCACGCAAGATCTATCTAGGAGATGCATAGCAACTAGAGGGGGAGAGTGTGTCCACGTACCCTCGTAGACCGAAAGTGGAAGCGTTTGACAACGGGGTTGATGTAGTCGAACTTCTTCTCATTCCGACCAATCAAGCACCGAATGTACGGCACCTCCGAGTTCTGCACACGTTCAGCTCGATGACGTCCCTCAAACTCTTGATCCACCAAAGTGTCAAGGGAGAGTTCCGTCAACACGATGGCATGTTGACGGTGATGGTGAAGTGATTCGTGCAGGGCTTCGCTGAAGCACTATGTGAATATGACCGGAGGCGTAAACTGTGGAGGGGGGCGCCGCACATAGCTAGGAATCAATGTTGTGTGTTCTAGCGGTGCCCCCCCACATATATATAGGTGGGAGAGGGAGAGAGACAGCAAGGGGCGCCCCAAGTAGGAGTAATCCTACTTGGGCGCCTCCCACAAGTCGGCCTCCCCCCTTCCATAAGTGTCGGAGGGGGAGGAAAGAGTGGGGGGAGAGAAGCAAAGGGGGAGGCCGAATCCTCCCCTTTCCTTTCTCCCTTCCCCTCCTTCCTTCTCCTCCTATTTGGCCTATATGTGGGTGCACAAGCCCACTAGGGGCTGGTATGTTCTGCCCTTGGCCCAATAAGGCCCATATCTTTGCCGGGGGGTGCCCGGAACCCCTTCCGGTGACCCGATACGTACCCGATACCCCCGGAACACTTCCGGTGTCCGAATACTATCGTACTATATATGAATCTTTACCTCTCGACCATTTCGAGACTCCTTGTCATGTCCTTGATCTAATCCGGGACTCCGAACAACATTCGATCACCAAATCACACAACTCATATAATACAAAATCGTCATCGAACCTTAAGCGTGCGGACCCTACGGATTCGAGAACTATGTAGACATGATCGAGACACTTCTCTGGTCAATAACCAGCAGTGGAACCGGGATGCTCATATTGGTTCCCACATATTCTACGAAGATCTTTATCGGTCGTACCATAATGACAACATACATTATTCCCTTTGTCATCGGTATGTTACTCGCCCGAGATTCGATCATCGATATCTTCATACCTAGTTCAATATTGTTACCGGCAAGTCTCTTTACTTGTTCCGTAATGCATCATCCTGCTACTAACTTATTAGTCACATTGCTTGCAAGGCTTATTATGATGTGCATTATCGAGAGGGCCCAGAGATACCTCTCCGATACTCGGAGTGACAAATCCTAATCTCGATCTATGCCAACCCGACAAACACCTTCAGAGATACCTATAGAGCATCTTTATAATCATCCAGTTATGCCGTGATGTTTGATAGCACACAAGGCATTCCTCTGGTATCCAGGAGTTGCATAATCTCATAGTCAAAGGAATATGTATATGACATGAAGAAAGCTATAGCAGTAAAATTGAACGATCATTATGCTAAGCTAACGGATGGGTCTTGTTCATCACATCATTCTCCTTATGATGTGATCCCATTCATCAAATAACAACACATGTCTATGGTTCAGAAACTTAACCATCTTTGATTAACGAGCTAGTTTAGTAGAGGCTTACTAGGGACACGGTGTTTTGTCCATGTATCCACACATGTATCAAGTTTCCGGTGAATACAATTCTAGCATGAATGATAAACATTTATCATGATATAAGGAAATATAAAATAACAACTTTATTATTGCCTCTAGGGCATATTTCCTTCAGTCTCCCACTTGCACTAGAGTCAATAATCTAGTTCACACCATGTGATTTAACACCAATAGTTCACATCACCATGTGATTAACACCCATAGTTCGCATCGCCATGTGACCAACACCCAAAGGGTTTTCTAGAGTTAGTAATCTAGTTCACATCGCCATGTGATTAACTCCCAAAGAGTACTAAGGTGTGATCATGTTTTGCTTGTGAGAGAAGTTTAGTCAACAGGTCTGCCACATTCAGATCCGTATGTATTTTGCAAATTTCTATGTCTACAATGCTCTGCATGGAGCTACTCTAGCTAATTGCTCCCACTTTCAATATGTATCTAGATTGAGACTCAGAGTCATGCAGATCGGTGTTAAAGCTTGCTGTCGGATCACGGGTTCCAGCAAAACCCTTAAGGCTCGAAATCTGGGGTGCGCACGAAGTTCTTTCCCTCCTACCCATCCACGCCCTAGGCTTGCCATGATCTCGCGGACGAACTCGACGAACTCACAACACAAAATACACAAGATTTATACTGGTTCGTGCCACCGTTGTGGTGTAATACCCTACTTCAGTGTGGTGGTGGTGGATTGCCTCTTGGGCTGATGATGAACAGTACAAGGGGAAGAACATCCTCCTGAGATTGAAGTGTTCTTGTGTTTGGTGTGTGGCTAAGGATTGGCCCTCTATCAGATGCCTTCTACTGTGGTGGCTAGCTACTATTTATAGAGGCCCTGGTCCTCTTCCCAAATATTGAGCGGGAAGGGAGCCAACAATGGCCAATTTGAAAGGGGACAGCTAGTACATCTTATCTTGACAAAAGCGGTCTTCGCTTGCAAAAGGCTCTGGTGGTGACGCCGCCTTAGGCTCCATGGTGACCTCTGTCTCACCGTCCTGCTGTTCTTGGTTTTGTTGCACTGATATGGAAACCTTTGCTAGATGCCTCGGTACTCCGCGCCTGCGCTTGCCTCCTTAGCACCAAAGGGGCAAAAAGGATGATGCACGCGCTGGCATCCACCTTGTCTCGATCGTCATGGCTCACGTCACGAGAACCTCGCGAGGTTTGCCTTTGCCTTGATCTCTCCGCCCCTCGCGAGCCCGCCTGGCGAGGTCACTCCTGATGAGGTCTTACGTCGTCCGCCTCGCGAGGCTTGGCCCCTCGCGAGGGTCTTGAATGCCTTGTTGATGAATATGGACCATAGGGGCCTGCTAGCATAGCCACAGCATGGGCCGCGGGCAGGTAAGTCCGGGGACCCCCGTTTCCAAAACGCCGACAGTAGCCTCCGGGACCAAGGCTCGCTCGGGCTTAGCTGCGAGGCGAAGCCAAGGGTCAAGTACGGAGCACCGCGGGCCCCAAAAGCCTGCGGCCTCGGTCGACGCGTGGCGGTTGATTGGACGTGGGCTCTCCGCTTCCCCGCGCTGCCTCGGCAACTACCCGACGTGACAAGTCCCTACGACATGCAAGGAAGACCATCATTACCTGTGATTGTGGGCGACGCTGGTTGGCCTTCTCCTGCTATAAATAAGGAAGGGGGTGGAGCCCCCATCGCCCATTCCTTCCCATTCCGCTTGCTCCTTCCTCCTCTGCTCCACCACCGACTCCAATGGCGCCGTCGAAGAGGTTCTCCGCCGTGGAGAAGGGAAAGGCCACTCGCGAGGGGCCCAGCTCCCCGGCGCCTAAGCGAGGACGCGGCCGTCCACGTAAGCACACCGCGACTCCCGCCGCGGCCCCCCGCTCCCGGGGTGGCACCGCTGCGCGTGGCAGGGGTCGCTCCGGTCGCGGCAGCCCCGTCGATGAGGGGAGACGTGTCGTGGTTGCGCGGCCTCCCCGGACGCACTTTCATTCGGCAGAGGTGCTGCCAGAGTTCGTTGTCTGGTCCGAGGATCCGGCCGGCAACTCGCTTCAGCTTCCGCGCTTCTTCGTCGACGAGCTGCCAGCCTCTGGTCCAGGCGGGCTCTGGCTGCATGCGGACGGTTGCTGTAGCAGGGCTTCTTGGGTCATGGTCGAGGTCTCCTCCGCGGGCAACATAGCCCTAGCTCGCGGCTGGCGGACGTTCGCCTGGGCGCGCGGCCTGGGCAGGCGGTGCACCCTCCATTTCAAGTACGATGGTGACGCGACCCTCTCGTGAGGGTGTTCGGAGAAGATGGTCACTGTGCCGGGTACTGCCCCGAGGTGAGCGACGGCGAGGAGGTGCTTGGCCTTGGCGATGGTCAGGATGAGGGGGAGGGCGAACCCGCCCTTGGTGCCGACCACATCTCGTCTAGCTACGGTTGCTCTTCCCTCGGCGACAGCTCTAGCAGTGGTGGCTATGACCAGCCGCCACGCCGCCGCGCCCGCTTCGAATGTAGAGGTGGCAGCAGGTCGACTCGTCGCTGTGCCTCCGTGAAGCGTGAGGAGGGGTCCGGCTGAGCTCAAGGCGACGCCTAGGGCCTGCCCCCGTGGACCACTGCAGAGGCAGGCGCTGCTTTTGTTTTGTTCTTTCTTTCCTTCCTGCATAAAAAAAGAAACCCCGTATGGGCCCGGAGGGGCATGTATCGAACTATGGTTTCCTTAATCATTATGCTATGTTTGTTGTTTCCGTTTTTGTGTCGTTATCCTGTGCGGAGACAACTTAGCTTGGCGTGCCCGGGGCAACCTCCTCTTCTCGAGGCGCTTATTTCCTCGTGCCCGTCTTTACTTAGTGGTCGCCCAGGAACTGCAGAAAATTCATTAGGAAGCTCGCTAGGAGGCTTATCATTCACCCAAACCTTGACCGAACGCTTCATATCGCGGTACCCGAGGGGCACAGATTAGGAGAGATGCGCCAGCTTGTGGGCTCGAACGAGGGTGCCTTGCGAGAAAGCAGGCGGAAGGCGGAGAGAAGGGAAAACGCTCGCGAGGGCAAGGAAAAACACTCGCGAGGGCGCCTGCCCAGCCCCCTCGTGAGGTATGCGAGAGAGAGAGAGAGAGAGAGAGAGAGAGAGAGAGAGAGAGAGAACATGTGAGACGGAGTCGGAAACAACGGCAAAAGGCGACAGAACCAAATCAGCAAGGAACACCAAAAGCAAACTTCGATTAAAAGAAGGCGAGCCAACTACGGAAAGTAAATGAAAAAGCCGCGTCCGGCACCTAGTCTAGTCTTCAAGTCTTCTCACCAGCGTGGAGCTAAGTGCTGCCACTAGGCGTGGGAGGGAACCCCCGAGGCCCGAGGGCGGCACTCCTGAGACTCTGGGGCGTGTACACCCACTCATTATTACGTGAGGGCAGCGATTCTTCACAGGCACTGGGCCTTTCTTCACAGGCACTGGGCCTTGCTTCATGGGTAGAACTTCTGGAGGTGTTGGATGTTCCAGGCGTTCTGGATGGGTACCCCGTCCTGCGTCTCTAGGTGTGCGGCGCCAGTCCTGGAGACGTGGACGACCTTGAACGGGCCCTCCCACATAGGTGAGAGCTTGTGCAGCCCTTCCCTGGAGAGGACCCTCCTCAGGACGAGGTCGCCCGCCTCGAGCGTCTTGGAGCGGATATTGCGGCAGTGGTATCGCCGCAGCGCCTGCTGGTACCTTGCTGCCCTCGGCAGAAGCCAAGCGGCGACGTTCCTCCCCAAATAGAGGTCCATCTCGCGTGGCGTCCTGCTGCGTTTCATCAAACGCCAGGACCCGTGCGGAGCGATGATTGACTTCGTGAGGGAGGACCGCTTCGGCTCCGTAGATGAGGAAGAACGGGGTCTCACCCATCGGCTTGGTGGCGGTGGTGCGGATGGACCACAGCACGGACTGGAGCTCATCATGCCTGTCGGCGTTCTGGGAACGGGGGTCCCCAGCCTTGCCTGCTTGCGGCCTGTGGCGTGGCTCAAGTGGGGGCCCAGCACGGCCTAGCTGCATCAACCCAAGCTCAAGACCCTCGCCAGGGGCCAAGCCTCGCGGGGCGGACAACAGGAACCTTCCTCAGGAGCAGCCTCGTCAGGCAAGCTCACGAGGAGGCGGAGAGATCAAGGCAGGGTACCTTCCGAGGGTGCCCCGTGACCCAAGCCTGCACAATGTCCTCGTTTCCCCTTTGGTGCAAAGGGGGCAAGCACAGGCCAAGGCATCAGGGAAAGGTTGCCGCTTCGGTGCAACAAGACCAAGATCAGCAGAGTGGCAGGAAGGAGGTCATCGTGGAGCCTGTGACGGCGCCACCGTCTGAGCCTTTGGCAGCCAAGACCAACTTTAGTCAGGATAAGTGTACTAGATGTTCCCCTTCAAAATGGCCAATTGTTGGTGCCCTTCCCGCTCATTATTTGGGAAGAGGCCCAGGGCCTCCCTCTATAAATAGGACTAGCCACCACAAAGAGGAGGGACAGACTGGAGACAAGTAGAGGCATCTGAGGGAGCCCTACCAGAGAGAGAGAGGCGATCGAACTCACCCAAGCAGTTCATCGCACCAGCTCAAGAACAGCCCCTCGCGAGGCTGTTCTTCCTTTGTATTGTTCATCATCAGCCCCTGAGGCAATCCACCACACCACACACTGGAGTAGGGTATTACACCACAGCGGTGGCCCGAACCAGTATAAACCTCATGAATCGTGTGTTGTTCATCGTTCCTAGTTTAGATCCCTCGCTATCCATTCACGCGTGAACTGGTAGGGGAAAGATCTCCGCGCGCACCCCAGTGTTCGAACCTCAAGGGTCTGCCGGAACCCGAAATCCGACATTTGGCGCGCCAGGTAGGGGTGCGCCGGAATCCTTCCTCCGCCGCCTCGCGTTTCGTCACCTCGTCGTTCGATGTCAAGCGACCCGGCAGACGAAGCCGACCGCTGGGCGGCGTGGCCCGCCCACGCCGTGCCGCCAGCCCAGGGCGACCTCAACCTTGCACCTCAGGCAGCCCGCGCTCTGCAAGGCGCTGCGGGGCACGGGCGACGCGGCCAGACGCCGCCTGCCCTCACGCCGCGGCAGGTGCGGTCTGCAGCCAGAGCCTCAAGCCACACCGCGGCCACGGCACCGCACACCTGACGGAAGCAGGAGAACTCCAGGGCCGCGCTCACGGTGGCCCGAGAACTGCTATGGTGCCGGCTTCTAGAGGGCCGCCGCGACGTGCTGTTGGAGCGGGTCGCCGAGCTCCTAGACGCCGCCGCCTCGAGAGCACCTCCTTTCTGCGTCCGGCTGCCACCTCTGGCGCAGAGCGCGCCGTATGGCGGCCCCATGCGCGCTCATGCAACCTCAAGCGGGCTCCAGGGCCTACTTGACGCCAACCTGGCCAGCAGCACCAGGCGGAAAGCCGCGCAGACCCCGTCTCCGGCCGGCGAAGGAGCACACGCCGTGACCTTGGGCCTTGACGGACCACCGCGCCACCACTCTCAAGACAGCGCTACGGGCCGGACTGTGTGGCACATGGGGCACTACAGCGAGGCCTACGGGGCGGCGTCCCCGGAAGCTTATGTGCCCCGCATGATGGATCAAGAGTGCGCACGGGAAGAAGACCATGGCTCGTTCCTTGGGCCAAGCTGGGGTGAGGAGACACCGCAAGCATAGCTCTTTCAGGAACCCCAAGAGGGCCTCGACAACCGCGCCGGAGGCAGAAACTATCTGGTACCGTTAATTCCTCAGGAGCAAGCTTATGCTAACCATGTGCCACAGGAGGTACAGGTCGCTGCAACAGGTGGCTGCCCCAGTTCTGCAGCCCCTTACCCCTCAGGAGGAGGGCATCGGGGGCTGCAGGAGAGGGGCCGAGATCGGGGTTCGTTCTCGTGGCGCTTGGCGCAAGATGTTCTCAGGAGGTAGGCCCTCTGCCGGGGAGGTGCCTCAGGGCCTGCCCCCGGCAGAGGACCCGTGGTCGTCGGGGGAACCGCTGGCGACCGCTCTACCCCATTGGCGTCGTCCTTGGTCTCCGACCGCCGTCAGTGGTGATAGAGTGCGGCGCAAGGCGGGGCCCTCATCTGGCGATATGAAGCAAGGCCGGTACCTGTGAAGAAGGCCCAGTGCCTGTGAAGCTCGCCGCCCCGTGACACTCTCACGTAATAATGAGTGGGGATGTACACGCCCCGGAGTCTCAGGAGCACCGGCCTTAGGCCCCTGGGGCTCCCTCCCACGCCCAGTGGCAGCACTTAGCTCCGCGCTGTTGAGAAGACATCGAAGACTAGACTAGGTGCCGGACGCGGCCTTTTGCTTTTTTGCCTTGTTCCTCTGTTGGCGAGTTTCTTCGATTTGAATTTTAGTTGGATCTGAGTTTGAGCCGTGCGTGCGTTTGGGGAAGGGGTGTTTAGTCTCGTTCGAGCAATCTCTCGTGTTCTGGTTTCGTCTTTGCGTCCAAAGCTAGCATCAGCTGCCCCCCCTCGCGAGCCCCTCGTGAGCCTGGCCGGGCCAGCCGCGTCCACAGCTCGGACGGCCGTCGCCACTCCCTCTCTGGAGGTTCTTATCGCAGGATCAATGGGTTCACCCAGAAGGCACATATGGCGCTATGGCCTCCCACAACCCCGCTCGGGGCTCACCAGGGCCAAAAGGTAAATGAGCCAGCCGACCCACCACCAGGCCGGCCGTTGAGCTCACATGCAGCGTTAAGATTACCAAGGCATCTATCGCAAATCTTTACATGAGGGGCTTCCCCTCCCAAAATGCTCTCACAGTCTTTAGGGCCTAGCGCAAATCTCTTTTGTACAGGGTAAACAATGGTGACAAACAATCAGTCAGACATGTCGCTTACTGTGCCTTCTGGGTCACCTCCGGAGGCATCGCTGACATCGTCGCCGTCACCAACACCTCCGCCAGCGCCAGGACTGTCCACCATGCTGCCTTCATCGCGGCCATGATCACGCCGTCATCATCAGACGTGAAGGCCCTGACAAGGTCGTCCACGTGACCATCCACCCATTGCACCAGGTCACCCCGGACGGCTATGGGCACCGGTGCGATGGTGGCATCGAAGTCGAAGTGGGGATCCCTGTCCCGCAGATAACTGAAGACACGGGAGAAAGCGCGCCCGAGCAAGGCTCGGCTCCTCTCCTCGACGAGCCAACGAGACCTCTCGGTGCGGTTCTCCAGGAGCGTCACCACATCAGCGAAATACAGGAGATTGCCGGCGTAGTTGGTCTCGTGCGGCTCCTCAGCAGCGGCCTCGCAAATGTTGCCAAGGGCCGTGTTTGCCCGTTCCTTGAGCGTACGGAGCATGGGGGCGTGCTCGTGCTCCAGAACCCGCCTCCGGCGGATTTCGTCCTCGTTCTGCCGTGCAATGGCCTCGGCGCCATCAACCCTCTGTCGAAGAAGAAGCAGCTCGGCGTGGGAGGAGGTCAGCTCCGCCTGTGCTGCGCGAAGGGCGGCTGCGGAGGCGTCCGCACCCTGCGTCACTTCATCTAGCTTGTCCTTGAGGGCCGCGGTCCTGCCCTCAGCTTCGGCCCTGACCAACTCGAACCTCAACTCATACTGACGCTCGAGGCCTGAGCGAGCTTCCGCTATGCGGCGGTCGACCTCTTCTTGGGCTCGGGCTTCGCGCGCGGCAACATCATCCTCTGACCGAGCCACCAGGCGCTCCCTCGTCTCCAACCACTCAAGGTCGAGGTTGCGCTCAGCGGCCTCCAACAACAACGCTTCCTCGCGCTTCTGAAGCTCCGCCTTGTCGACGGAAGCTCCCTTCAATAACGCAAGTGTAGCCTGGCGCAACTCCACCTGCTCCTCTAGAGAGTTGCTCCAGGCTTGGAGCTCCCACGCACGCTCCTCCGCGTCTCTGCGCCGACGATCTGCTTCCAGGGCCTCCTCGACGGCTCGGGAACAAGCCTCTCGCGAGGCCGCCGGCGACGCCTCAGCCTTCGCATTGTCAAGGTCACGCTGGTGACGTGCGAGGGAAACGGCTACCTTCAGCTTGCGCCTCTCCTCAGCAAGGCGCAAACCTTCTGCCTCAAGACGCGCATCCTCGCCGGTGAGCTCCGCCCCGAGCCGGTTCACCGTGGCCGTCGCCCCATGGAGAAGTTCTTGATGAAGGGTGCGGCGTTCGCGAGCACGCCTGAGCACACCCTCCGTGTCCCCCTCTGCTGTCGGTATATGCGGAGGGCCCGGAGGCGGCGCGCCTCCTCCCGCAGGGCAGGGGCTGGCGCCCACCAATCGCCGGACGAGCCTCGCCAGGAGCAGGGCCTGGCGCCGGTCCGTCCCCAGAAGAAGAGCTCAAGATCGACCTCAACCAATCACCGTTCACGACCAAGGAAGGAGCACGGGGCAAGCTGGCTGTGCCCCGGGAGAGCTCGTGAAGGGAAGACAGCGGGCGCACATGCTCGGGACGCTCGGCTGAGCGGGCCACCTCTCCGACCGGCTGAGTGATAAGGGCGCCGCCTGAACTCGACGCACCAAGGACCGGCAACGAAGACGGAGCTTGGGGAGATGGCTCCTTGGCCGTCTCCGTGAATTCGGCAGGAAGGGCCCTGAAGGGTCACAGTTAGCAACGAAAACCGAGAAGCAGAGGAGCAGAGAGAGAAGAAGACTTACTCGTGTGTGGCGAAGTACCTCCTGCACTTCAGCAGGCGGCAAGGGCGATCGTCACCGCCTGAGGCCTCCTTCCTCTTGCGGAGGGCCGCGAAGTCTACGCGGAACCGGCCTAAGCGCTCGGCGCAGGGGTCGGCTTGTGGCATGGAGGAGGCGGTAAGGCGATCAGCGCCAATGGAACCGGCCTGGGGACGCCACCAGGCACCGCCTCACGAGGGATGACCGGGGCCTCGGGAGCCCCAGCCTCGGGAGCCCCTGCCTCGGGAGCCGGAGGCCGCGACACCTCACCTTTCACTATTTCAGAACGAGCTCCGGGAGATGCCGCCCTCGGGGCTTCGCGCGGCGTCACCACCTCAACGTCATCTCCTTCAACTCCCGATGGTTCTCGTCTCCCTGCTTCATCACCTGAGACAGAGCCACTTTGGGCGACCGGAAGAGCTACCACAACAACTGGGTTCTCGTGAGGTCCCCTGAGGCCAACCGGGCGCAGCCCCCACTCGTCGAAGCAGAGCATCTGCTTCACAAAATTGGCCCTGCCCGAATAGAGATACAAGAGGGTGCCATCACGTCGAAGGCTGCCTGGGGAAGGATCGCCAACCAAGACCCTGAGCACCGCCTCTCAAGACCTCAGCGCCAGGTCCTCTCCGGCCGCATGCGGTCTTTATGCCCCGCAAAGTCCCACATCCGTGAGATTGGCGCCGAGAGGAGCAACGCGGCACTGGAGGAACTCCTTCACCACCTTGGGCGCCGTCACGTTGAGCGCCCTCAAGCTCTCGGAGTGGCGCCAGACGAATGCAAGCCGGGTGTCCGCAAGCGTCTCGTGACCCCAGCTTGAGTTGGGAACAGTAGGCGAGGTAGGATGCGAGAGCAGGGGGCTGAACACCCCAACATCCATATACAACCACCACTCTCTGAACTTGGCCTCAGGGGGAGGGAGTCCGAAATCAATCCCTGAAGCAGCCGTCTCTGGCACCGCAAGGAAGCTCACACACCCCGAGCATTGAGTAGGATCGCTCAGGCGCAAGGAGAAGAAGTGATGCAGCAGGGCAACGGAAGGAGGGATGCCCACCATTGCCTCACAAACAAAGGCGAAGACAGCTAGGAGGGTAATGGACTCAGGCCCGAGATGCATCATGTGGATCTGGTAGTGGGAGAGCACCGCATTGAAGAAAGCGTAAAAGGGGGGAACCAGATCCGCCCACAAGGCATCAGCGAAGAACCGGACCTCCGTGACAATCATGTCGGGGGAGGCATGGGACGCGGGCCATGTCGTGGTCCTGCCACACTCGTTGAAGACGGTGGCAAGAGCAGAGCGGACCTTGCCCAAGGCCTCGGGGTTGAGTATGATAGATCGGCCGACGGCGGGAGCCACCGCCGGAGGCGAACGGGACGAAGACGCGGGCTTCTTCCCCATTTCCTTCTTCGTTGGCGCCATGACGATAGGAAGGATCAGAATATGAGTTGGATTGAGGGTGGAAGTTGGAGCCAGAGGAAGAAGGAAGGTCCGGGAGTGCGCGGACGGCGAAAGGGGAATGGTTGTGTGCAACCCCGGGTCCGCTTAGCCAGGCGTGTAATGAGGCATCGTGGGGGAGTGGAGACGCCCACGACCAATCAATCGCCATGCGGCGCCCAAGGCCGCAGGCTGTTGGGGCCCGTGGCGCTTCGCACTTGCCCCTTCGCTTCTCTGCTAAGCCAAGTCCGGGCGCCTTGGGCTCGGGGGCTACTGTCGGCTTCGGGAACGGGGTCCCAGACTTGCACGCCACGCCTGCTGGCGTGGCTCAAGTGGGGCCCAAAGATGGCCTAGCTGCATCAGCTC
Organism: Aegilops longissima; assembly: GCA_021605205.1. NCBI lineage: Eukaryota > Viridiplantae > Streptophyta > Magnoliopsida > Poales > Poaceae > Aegilops > Aegilops longissima. Next base: position 553,696,258 of record CM038677.1, on the reverse strand, counting down.
AAGCTCAAGACCTCGCAGGGCAAGCCTCGTGGGCGGACAACAGAACCTTCTCAGAGCAGCCTCGTCAGGCAGGCTCACGAGGAGGCGGAGAGATCAAGGCAGGGTACCTCCCGAGGGTGCCCCGTGACGCAAGCCATGACGATCAAGGCCAGGCGGGCGCTAGCCTGCGCAGTGTCCTCGTTTCCCCTTTGGTGCAAAGGGGGCAAGCACATGCCAAGGCATCAGGCAAAGGTTGCCGCTTCGGTGCAACAAGACCAAGACCAGCAGAGCGGCAGGAAGGAGGTTATCATGGAGCCCAGGACCGTCAGAGCCTTTGGCAGCCGAATACCAACTTTAGTCAGGATAAGTGTACTAGATGTTCCCTTTCAAAATGGCCAATTGTTGGCGCCCTTCCCGCTCATTATTTGGGAAGAGGCCCAGGGCCTCCCTCTATAAATAGGACTAGCCACCACAAAGAGGAGGGACAGACAGGAGACAAGTAGAGGCATCTGAGGGAGCCCTACCAGAGAGAGAGAGGCGATCGAACTCACCCAAGCAGTTCATCGCACCAGCTCAAGAACAGCCCCTCGCGAGGTTGTTCTTCCTTTGTATTGTTCATCGTCAGCCCCTGAGGCAATCCACCACACCATACACTGGAGTAGGGTATTACACCACAACGGTGGCCCGAACCAGTATAAACCTCGTGTCTCGTGTGTTGTTCATCGTTCCTAGTTTAGATCCCTCGCTATCCAATCACGCGTGAACTGGTAGGGGAAAGATCTCCGCGCGCACCCCAGTGTTCGAACCTCAAGGGTCTGCCGGAACCCGAAATCCGACAGTGCCAGCCCCTGCCGCAGGCCTCGAGCTTCTTCTTGAAGGTCCTGGTCTTGAGTCCCCTTAGGACCTCTGCGTTGGCATGTTCGGCCTGACCATTGCTCTTGGGGTGCTCCACCGAAGCGTAGCAGATCTGCATTCCAAGGTTAGCACAGTATGTTTTGAAGAGGTTACTAGTGAACTGCGAGCCGTTATCTGTGATGATGCGGTTGGGAACCCCGAAGCGGCTCACGAGACCCTTGATGAACTTGACTGCGGATCCAGCTGGGATAGTGTGGATGGCTTCCACCTCCGCCCACTTGGCAAACTTGTCGATGGCGACGTAGAGGTAGCGGTAGCCCCCAGGCGCTCGAGGGAAGGGGCCCAAGATGTCCAGCCCCCAGACCACGAACGGCCATGCGAGCGGGATGGTCTGGAGGCCCTGAGCCGGCTGATGGATCTGCTTGGCGTGGAACTGAAAGGCTTCACAGGACTTCACCAGCTCGGCCGCGTCATTGAGTGCCGTGGGCCAGTAGAATCCACTATGGAATACCTTGCCGACGAGGGTCCGTGATGACGAGTGGTGCCCGCAGTCTCCATCATGTATGTCAGATAGCAACTCCTTCCCCTGGTATCTGGAAATGCAACGCAGTGAAATATCATTGGGTCGCTTCCTGTACAGCTCACCGTCCTGGATACAGTATGCCGTGGCCTGCCGTCCTCCTTCTCCGGCAGTGCCCCTTGCATCAGATAGTCCCTGAATTCCTTTGTCCAGCATCCCTCCTGGGGCTCGAGCGCCAAGAGTAGGTGTGCTCCCTAAGTCGGGCCACAGGCTGGGGCTCCTGTGGCCGGCGGCTGCGTGAGCTCCTCCCGAGCCTGAGCTGTTCTCGAAAGCAGTGGTGTTGCTGAAGGCTTGAAGAGCCGCTCCTCGAAGACGCCGCGCTCTTGGGGCTGCCGCTTGGATGCCCTCTTGGCGATGTCGTCAGCTTCCTGGTTGGTGCCCCAGGGCACGTGCTGCAGCTGCAATCCCAGGAACTGCTTCTCCATCTTGCACACCTCCGCGAGGTATGCCTCCATGTGTTCGTCCTCTGGCTCGTATGTCTTGTTGGAGAAGTTGACGAGGAGCTGTGAGTCGCCCCTAACAGTGAGGCGCTTCACCCCTAGAGCTGTCGCGGCCTTTAGGCCAGCTATGAGGCCTTCGTATTCTGCGGTGTTGTTGGAGACCTTCTCGCCCTGCTGGAAGCAGAGCTGTACAGCGTAGTAGAGTTTGTCTTGGGTGGGTGAGATGAGTACTGCTCCAGCCCCCGCACCCTGGTGTGCGAAGGCCCCATCGAAATACATGACCTAGCCGTTGGGCGCCTCACTCCCCGGCGAGGTGGACCGGTCCTCGCCTACTTCCAGCGTCGGGGCATCCGTCCATTCTGCCACAAAATCAGCGAGTGCGGCTCCCTTGATGACCCTGGTAGTGCTAAACTCCAACTGGAATGCCTGCAGCTCGATGTTCCATTCAGCGACCCTTCCAGCAGAGTTGGGGCTCCTCAGCACTCTCTCCAATGGATAGTCTGAGACGACCTTGATGGGATGGCCCTGGAAGTAGTGCTGCAACTTGCGCGAGGCCACCAAGACTGCGATAAGGAGTTTTTGGGGCATGGGGTATCGTGCCCTTGCGTCCCGCAACATTGTGCTGACGAAATACACCGGGTGCTCGACGAGGGCTGGCGTGTTGGTGAGGCTCGTGTCTTGCATTAGCTGGGACGTCTCCTGAGGTGGTGGAACTCATGATGCATGATCGCTTGCGGGAATCTCGGCGGCGTCGTCCTGCCGAGCTTGGTCTTCTGTTGACGCCGCTACGGCTCTTGCCGCGCCTTCCTGATCTTGCGTCATCTCAGTCGGTAGCGTAGCTTGGTGCGGCGCGCCCTTGGCCTGGTGCTCCTCCCAAACTGCCACCAGTGCCGCGCTGGCGGAGTACGGGGTGGCGGCAAGATAGAGTACTAGAGGCTCGAGTGGTCGCGGCGCCACCATCACCGGAGGGCTGGTCAAGTTTCTCTTGAGGTCTTGAAAAGCTCGGTCGGCTTTCGGGGTCCACTCGAATGGGCCTTTCTTCTTCATCAGCTTGAAGAAGGGTAAGGCGCGCTCTCCCAGCTTGGAGATGAAGCGTCCCAACGCAGTCACTCGACCGGCCAGCTTCTGCATTTCCCTGAGGGTCTGTGGTGGGCTCATGTCCTCAATGGCCTAGATCTTCTGTGGGTTCACCTCGATCCCTCTGTGGGACACGAGGAATCCCATCAGCTTGCTGGAAGGTACACCGAACACGCACTTCTCTGGGTTATGTCGCAAGTTCACCTGGCGCAGGCTCGCGAAGGTCTCCTCTAGATCTAGGATCAAAGTTCTTGCCTCCCGGGACTTCACCACAATGTCGTCGACGTAGGGTTCCGTGTTTCTCCCGAGCTGCCGCCCTAAGGTGATGTGCATCAACCGCTGAAAGGTCGCGCCTGCATTGCGCGGTCCGAAGGGCATGCAGGTGTAGTAGTACACCCCACACGGGGTCAGGAAGGCTGTCTTCTCTACATCTTCTAATGCCATCTTGATCTGGTGATACCCTAAGTACGCATCCAGGAAGCACAGCAGGTCGCACTCGGCAGTGGAGTCAATGATCTGGTCGATGCGTGGGAGAGGGAACGGATCTTGGGGGCGGGCCTTGTTGAGATTGGTGAAATCGACACACATTCGCTCCTTCCCTCCTTTTCTTCGGCACTACGATGGGGTTCGCCAACCATTCGGGGTACCGAACCTCGCGGATGGCACCCGCTACCTCCAACTTGCGGGTTTCTTGGACGATGAAGGCCTGCTTCTCCGTGGACTGCCGTCTCGCCCGCTGCTTTACAGGGCGCACATTGGGGCATACCCTAAGTGATGCTGAATCACCTCTCTTGGTACCCCCACCAGTTGATTGGGCTCCCATGCGAATATATCCTTGTTTGCGCGCAAGAATCTCACCAATGCTTCTTCTTGGCTTGGGTCGAGGCCGGCACCTATGGTAAAGGTGGCTCCTGAGGTCGCGTCCTCATCGACCGGCACCTGCTTGGTTTCCGCCTTGTCTTGGGTGAACAACTGCTTCTTCTTGGTTGGGGCGGCTCCCTTGAGCTCAGAGGTGCCTGAGTCGGTGGGCTGCACCGCCGCGGCGGTCTTGAGGGCGAGCTTGAGCTCCACCAGGGCCTCCCTGGTGGCCCCCTTGACGGTGAGGACGCCCTTGCTTCCAGGCATCTTCATCAGGTTGTAGGCCGGATGGGTCACTGCCATGAACTGGGCCAATGCCGGGTACCCGAAGATGGCGTTGTATGGGAGGCCGATGCAAGCGATGTCAAAGTCGACCAGCTCGGTGCGGTAGTTGTCGCGCGTGCGGAAGGTGGCGGGGAGGCGGATCTGTCCCAGGGAACGGGTGGCGCCGCCACCAACTCCTGAGAAGGGCTTGCTGAGGCTGAGCCACTCGAGCGGCACGTGAAGAAGGCTGAAAGCCTCCACGGAGAGCAAGTTGAGGCCGGCACCGTCGTCGATGAGAGTCTTGGTGATAGCCACGTTGCAGATGGTGGGCGTGCAGAGCATCGGAAGCCTGCCCGAGCCGGCGGTGGTGACGGGGTGGTCTTCTGAGTTGAAGGTGAGGTCGGCCTCAGGCGCAGCCCAGCCAGGTGGAGCCCCTGAGCGCTTGGAAGTGGCACCGATCTGGCGAAGGAATGGCTTGATATGGCGATTTGAAGGTGGCCTTGAGAGCTGCCCAGCAGGGCCGCAACCGCATGGTTCACCGGCGCCGCGTAGCACGCAGTGAAGAGTTCATGGAGCTCCTCCCAAGATGCGACCATGGATCTGGGGAGGTTGAGCAGCCAGGCGCACGGCGCGCCGGTGAGGGCCATGCGAAACCAGTTGGCCATGACCTTGTCGTCACCCCCGGCCTCGAGGACGGCCTCCTCGTATGCCAGCAGGAAAGCTGTCCGGTCCGCCGCGCCGTCGTAGCGTGGCGGCATCTCTGTCTTGAACTTGGGTGGCCATTGCACCTGCCGCAGGGCGGGGGCCAGAGCTTGAAGCCCCCTGGCCCCATCGTCAGCGTCAGCCGTCGGAGCCAGTAGTGAAGCGCCTGCCATGAAGACGGAGCGTGGCAGTGACGGAGCGCAGATCGAGGGAAAGGAAACCACGACGCACCCCTACCTGGCGCGCCAAATGTCGGATCACGGGTTACGGCAAAACCATTAAGGTTCGAACTCTGGGGTGCACGCGAAGTTCTTTCCCTCCTACCGATCCACGCCCTAGGCTTGCTAAGATCTCGCGGACAAACTCGACGAACTCACAACACAAAAGACACAAGATTTATATCGGTCGGGCCACCGCTAGGTGTAATACCCTACCCAAAGGTGGTGGTGGTGGATTGCCTCTTACCGATGATGAATAAGATAAGGGAAGAACAACCTCCTGAGATTGAGGTGTTCTTGTGTTCGGTGTGTGGCTAAGGATTGGCCCTCTATCAGATGCCTTCTACTGTGGTGGCTAGGTGCTATTTATAGAGGCCCTGGTCCTCTTCCCAAATATTGAGAGGGAAGGGAGCCAACAACGGCCAATTTGAAAGGGGACAGCTAGTACATGTTATCCTGACAAAAGCGGTCTTCGCCTGCAAAAGGCTCTGGTGGTGACACCACCTTGGGCTCCATGGTGACCTCCGTCTCGCCGTCCTGCTGGTCTTGGTCTCGTTGCACTGATATGGAAACCTTTGCTAGATGCCTCGGTACTCCGCGCCTGCGCTTGCCTCCTTAGCACCAAACGAGAAACAAGGATGCTGCGCCCGCCTGGTCTTGATCGTCATGGCTCATGTCACGAGAACCTCGCGAGGTTTGCCTTTGCCTTGATCTCTCCGCCCCTCGCGAGCCCGCCTGGCGAGGCCACTCCTGAGGAGGTCTTGCGTCGTCCGCCTCACGAGGCTTGGCCCCTCCCGAGGGTCTTGAATGCCTTGTTGATGAAGATGGATCAGACGGGCCTGCTAGCATGTGCACGCCTGGCACTGAGCGAGGCAAGTCTGGGACCCTGCTCCTAACGCTGACACTTGCATCGACGTAACTCTTTATGATGAACTCTTTATCACCTCCATAACCGAGAAATATTTCCTTAGTCCTCTAAGGATAATTTTGACCGTTGTCCAGTGATCTACTCCTGTATCACTATTGTACCCCTTTGCCAAACTCAAGGCAAAGTACACAATAGGTCTGATATACAGCGTGACATACTTTATAGAACCTATGGCTGAGGCATAGGGAATGACATTCATTTTCTCTCCATCTTCTGCCGTGGTCGGGTTTTGAGTCTTACTCAACTTCATACCTTACAACTCAGGCAAGAACTCCTTCTTTGACTGATCCATTTTGAACTCCTTCAAAATCTTATCAAGGTATGTACTCACCAAAAGTCCTATCAAGCGTCTTGATCTATCTTTATAGATCTTGATGCCCAATATGTAAGTAGCTTCACTGAGGTCTTTATTTGAAAAACTCCTTTCAAACACTCCTTTATGCTTTCCAGAAAATTCTACATCATTTCCGATCAACTATGTCATTCACATATACTTATCGGAAAGGTTGTAGTGCTCCCACTCACTTTCTTGTAAATACAGGCTTCAACGCAAGTCTATATAAAACTATATGCTTTGATCAACTCATCAAAGCATATATTCCAACTCCGGGATGTTGCACCAGTCCATAGATGGATCGCTGGAGCTTGCACACTTTGTTAGCACCTTTAGGATTTAGAAAACCTCCTGGTTGCATCATATATAGCTCTTCTTTAATAAATCCATTAAGGAATGCAATTTTGACATCCATTTGCAAGATTTCATAAAATGCAGCATTTGCTAACATGATTTGGACAGACTTTAAGCATCGATACGAGTGATAAAATCTCATCATAGTCAACACCTTGAACTTGTTGAAAATTTTTTGCGATAATTCGAGCTTTGTAGATAGTAACACTACTATTAGCGTCCGTCTTCCTCTTGAAGATCCATTTATTCTCAATGGCTCGCCGATCATCGGGCAAGTCAATCAAAGTCCATACTTTGTTCTCATACATGGATCCTATCTCAGATTTCATGGCCTCAAGCCATTTGTCGAAATCTGGGCTCATCATCGCTTCCTCATAGTTTATAGGTTCTCATGGTCTAGTAACATGACTTCCAGACCAGTATTACCGTACCACTCTGGTGTGGAACATGCTCTAGTTTACCTACGAGGTTCGGTAGTAACTTGATCCGAAGTTTCAATATCATTATCATTAGCTTCCTCACTAGTTGGTGTAGGCATCATGGGAACGGTTTTCTGTGATGAGCTACTTTCCAATTCGAGAGAAGGTACAATTACCTCATCAAGTTCTACTTTCCTCCCACTCACTTCTTTCGAGAGAAACTCCTTCTCTAGAAAGGATCTATTCTTAGCAACAAAGATCTTGCCTTCGGATCTGTGATAGAAGGTGTACCCAACAGTTTATTTTGGGTATCCTATGAAGACGCACTTCTCAATTTGGGTTCGAGCTTATCAGGCTAAAACTTATTCACATAAGCATCGCAACCCCAAACTTTAAAAAACGGCAGCTTAGGTTTCTTGCTAAACCACATTTCATACGGTGTCGTCTCAACGGATTTAGATGGTTCCCTATTTAACGTGAATGCAGCTGTCTCTAATGCATAACCCCAAAACGATAGTGGTAAATCGGTAAGAGACATCATATTTCGCACCATGTCTAATAAAGTACGGTTACGACGTTCGGACACACCATTATGTTGTGGTGTTCCAGGTGGCGTCAGTTGTGAGACTATTCCACATTGTTTTAAATGAAGGCCAAACTCATAACTCAAATATTCGCCTCTGTGATCAGATCATAGAAACTTTATTTTCTTATTATGATGATTCTCCACTTTACTCCGAAATTCTTTGAACTTTTCAAATGTTCTAGACTTGTGTTTCATCAAGTAGATATACCCATATCTGCTCAAAGCATTTGTGAAGGTCAGAAATAACGATACCCACCACGAGCCTCAACACTCATCGGACCGCTGTGACGCCCCCGACTCGACCGTACACTAATCATGCACGCAAACATGTACGATCAATATCAGGGACTCACGGGAAGATATCACAACACAACTCTAAAAACATAAATAAGTCATACAAGCATCATAATACAAGCCAGGGGCCTCGAGGGCTCGAATACAAGTGCTCGATCATAGACGAGTCAGCAGAAGCAACAATATCTGAGTACAGACATAAGTTAAACAAGAATGCGTTAAGAAGGCTAGCACAAACTGGGATATAGATTGAAAGAGGCGCATGCCTCCTGCCTGGGATCCTCCTAAACTACTCCTGGTCGTCATCAGCGGCTTGCACGTAGTAGTAGGCACCTCCGGTGTAGTAGGAGTCGTCGTCGATGGTGGCGTATGGCTCCTGTGCTCCAGCATCTGGTTGTGATAACCAGGTAGAATGGGAAGGGGGAAAAGAGGGAGAAAAGCAACCGTGAGTACTCATCCAAAGTACTCACAAGCAAGGATCTACACTACATATGCATGGTATCTGTGTAAAGGGGCAATACCGTGGACCAATGAGAATACCGTAATAAGAGGGGATAGCTAGTCCCGTCGAAGACTACGCTCGGCAGCCTCCGCCTTGCAACATGTAGAAGAGAGTAGATGGTAAGTTCACCAAGTAGCATCGTATAGCATAAACCTACCCGGCAATCCCCTCCTCGTTGCCCTATTAGAGGGCGATCACCGGGTTATATCTGGCACTTGGAAGGGTGTGTTTTATTAAGTATCCGGTTCTAGTTGTCATAAGGTCAAGGTACCACTCCAAGTCGTCCTGTTACCGAAGATCACGGCTATTCGAATAGATAAACTTCCCTGCAGGGGTGCACCACATAACCCCACACGCTCGATCCCATTTGGCCGGACACAATTTCTAGGTCATGCCAGGCCGCGGAAGATCAACACGTCGCAGCCCTACCTAGGCACAACAGAGAGGTCAGCACGCCGGTCTAATCCTAAGCGTGCAGGGGTCTGGGCTCATCGCCCATTGCACACCTGCATGTTGCATGGGCGGCCGGAAGCAGACCTAGCAACCTCCATTACAAAGGAAGTCACGTTACGCGGTCCAATCTGGCGCGCGCCTCTCAGTCGCTGACGTCACGAAGGCTTCGGCTGATACCACGACGTCGAGTGCCCATATCTTTCCCACGTAGTTAGTTAGTGCGTATAGACCAAATGGCCAGACTCAGATCAAATACCAAGATCTCGTTAAGCGTGTTAATTGATGTAACCGCGAACACCGACCAGGGCCAGGCCCACCTCTCACCTAGGCGGTCTCAACCTGCGCTGTCGCTCTGCCACAAAGATCCACCCAGAGGGCCGTCGGGACAAAGGTCCTTTCAGCCCCCAATCCGTGAATCACTCGCGGGTGCTGCACGAGCCGACCTGACTTTAGTCACCACATGTATCATGTATAAAGTATATAATATATACCCGTGATCACCTCCCTAGTGATCATGGCCCGATAGTATAGCATGGCAGACGGACAAGAATGTAGTGCCATTGATGAAACGCTAGCATCCTATACTAAGCATGTAGGATTGCAGGTAAAGGTAACAACAGTAGTAGCAAAGTCAGGCTATGCATCGAATAGGATTAATCGAAAGCAAGAACATGCTACACTACTCTAATGCAAGCGGTATAGAGAAGAATAGGCGATATCCGTGATCAAGGGGGGGGCTTGCCTGATTGCTCCGGCAAGAAGGAGAATTAAATCAACACCGTAGTCGTACTGGGTAGCAGCGGCGTCGGTCTCGGTGTCTAGCAAGAGAAGGGGGAAGAAACAATAAATACAATACAAACAAATGCATGACGATGCATGAGATGACAAAGCGCGGTGCTAGGTGTGCCCTAACGCGGTGGGAGGTTGTACCAGTGAAGGGGGGAAACATCCGGGAAAGTATTCCCGGTGTTTCGCGTTTTCGGATAGAAGAACCGGAGGGGAAAAGTTGCGAGTTCGATAGGTTAGGGATGTGTGGTGGACGAACGGGCTGCGTATCCAGATTCGTCTCGTTGTTCTAAGCAACTTTCATGTAGAAAGTATTTTCATCTGAGCTACGGTTTATTTTATATGATTTTCTAAAGTTTTAAATCATTTTTAGAATTTATTTAATTAACTTAATTCAACATTATCCAAAACAGTGCTTGCTGACGTCATCATGACGTCAGCAGTCAACAGAGGTGTTGACTGGTCAAACTGATGTGTGGGCCTAGTGGGACCCACCTGTCATACACTGTTAGGTTAATTAGGGTTTAGGTTAAACTAATTACTGTTTATTTAAACTAACAGGTTAATAATTAGATTAATTAAATAGGATTAATTAACTTAATTAATTTAGTTAATTAATTAAATTTTTATTATTAATAATTCTTTTTTATAAATCTCTTTTTTTCTAACCGTTCGAGGGGGTGGGCCCCTAGTGTCAGTGGCACAGGGGCCATAGCGGGTTGCGAGCGCTGGGCACTGGGTCACGGGCGTGCGGGTTTTGCCCGGACGGCGAGCGGAGCGGGGCTAGCGGCAGGGAGGCAGCGACGGGCAGTAGAGGCCAGCGAAGGCGGCGGGGGGGGGGGGGGAGCGTGGTTGCTGCGGCGGAGGAACCAGCGGCAGCCGCAGGGCAAAGGGGTGCGGGCGCATGCGGACTGCCCGGCGATGATGGGCATGACGACGAGGCCTGGCGGGCTCGAGAGCGGAGAGAGGCCGGGGCCGGGGAGAGTTGCGTGAGGACGGGATCGAGGCGCGCCGTGGGCGTGATCAGTGCGGCGAGGCGGGGAGTAGGCGCGCACCCGAAGGGAGGGGAGCGCCACCGAGCGCGTGCGGAGCAGAGGAAGCGGGGAGCAGAGAGCAGTAGCGGGGGCCATCGAGGTCGCATGCGAGCGCGGGTGCGAGACGGCGTGCACGATGACGTCCGACACGGGGGAAAGGGGAATGCAAGGAGAGGGAGATGCTCAAGGCAGGGCCGTAGGGGACAGGCAGCAGGCTCGGGGAGGAGTCGGGGAGGTCCGGCGAGGCGGCACCGGTGAGGCGGCACCGGCGACGGGGACAGGGAGTACCGGCGACGGAGAGGACGGCAGCGATGGCTTCCATCGATGGGTCGCGGGGGACGAGCGGCGGGGTCAATCCCGCGAGGGAGAGGCGCGGAAGGTCCGACAACGGCCGCGTGCACCGGGGCGCCGGCGAGGTGCGGTGGGGTGGCGCGCGACATCGGTTGCCCCATGATCCAGATCCACCCGGGGGCGGAGTGGGGGAGACGAGAGGGATCGGGGGAGGAGTGGGGGTTGTGGGGGGTGTGCGCTAGGTCACGAGAGGGAGTGGGGAATAAGGGAGGCGGGGTGGGTCGGCCAGGGGGGGGGCCTGGTAGCCCTGTTGGGCCGAACGGCCCAAGGGAGGGGGGTTCTTCCTTCGTTCCTTTTGTTTTTTGCTTTGTTTTTTTACTTTTCTTTTTCTCTTTACATTTTAGGATCTAATTATTTTAGTTTTGTAAAACACATCCTCAGCACCTAGATTAGCATATCAAGTTAGACCAGTGCCATAGAAAGTTTTTAGTGCCCAATTAAATTAGTTTAATATTATATTAACTATAAAAGGTATTTACTTAATTATTTTACCTACTGTTTTAATTATTTTAGAGCCTTTAAACATTTTTAAAAAAATGGGGTTTCTTCATCACAATTACCTTTGCATTATTTGGCACAACTCGAACATTTTAGTTTTAATGTTTGAAAACTTTGTTGTTTGCCTTTAATTAAATTTTGAATTTGAATCGGTTTTGAACTAACGCGAGATTAGCAACACTAATCGAGGTGACATGGGATTATTAGCAGAGGTTGCTGTAGCTTGATTATCCGGGCGTCACAATTCTCCTCCACTACAAGAAATCTCGTCCCGAGATTTAGGAGGGGAGCAAAGGGGGAAGGGATTGGGTTACGAAAAATCTAACGGATCTTCTCGGTCTTGATTGCTCTTCTCGAAGAGGTCGATCCATTACGTTGATGTCTTCATTTCTCTGCTCCAGGTCATCTTGATGAAGTCAGCATCCTTTCCTCGGGAACTCCATCGTACTTATGAAAGGGTAAGAAGGGAAAATTCTATAAGAATGGATTCTAACAAGATCGAGCATCAGACGGTTAACTCAGGGGAAAAGCATAAGTATCTCTCGAATTGAAACTTAAGAAGATATCAAGAGCAAAGTAAGAAGGTACCATGAGAAGTTTCAAACGGATAGGCAATCGTTCGATGCCTAATCCGAAAGTGAAAGGGTTTTAGGGCAACAAGAATAAGTATTGCGTCTGATACCAGAATAGATCACTAGGAAGGTGGCCGTGAATTACATACATAGATAGGCTTGAGAAATAACTTTGGGAGACAGGGATATACAGAAGAGTCAGGTTTTGATCCTGCGGAACTGTGGGTTATGGGCCCACCATGTGGGTTAAAAGTAGAAAGGCGTTGACAGCTTGCATGGTCATGATAGCAAGGCACGTCAGAGAAGAGACTGTCAGATATGTCGGCAACAACTTTGGTACCACGGGCGAGGGACGAAGAGAACCATTTTCCTGCTCGTTGAAAGGAGGCGGACCTATAGGGAAAGTTCTCGTCCATCGGTGGTTACCGGAATGCCATCAACAAAAGCAACCGGGTCTTACTGACACGGTTGTACACCAAGGTGTTTTCATAAGCAGAAGAATATTACTGCTTAGATCATATAGATCACAAGAAAGGTTAAACCAAACAATGGAAAGGAAAATATGGTTATCAGGTTTAAGCAGAACAATGGAAAGGAAAATGTGTTTAAACACATATTTCAAGGGTATATCCTTCCCAAGGACATGCAGAGCATGATAACCATGACATGATATTAAGTAGAAAAGCCTCTAGGTGAGGGGAGAGAAATTTTCATGACATTATCCATACAACGGTGTTTGGATAATTGAGCAAGAAACATTTAGCATTGGGCTTCAAATGTTCTTGTTGAAAAATCAGAGTACCATAGACATGCTTCGGGATAGCATTGACATGGTCAAAAGGTGAAGATCAGACTTTGGAAACAAAAAGGATCCATCAGGAACAACTTATAGAATAAGTCTTACAATTTCCTCATGGAAGAAGGGATAGCCTTGCTGAAAAGGAAACTATAACAATAGGGCCTCCGGCCAGGTGTGCTAGGCACGACATCACCTTACCGGGTCACATAGAGACCATTGTTATAACTCTTGGAAATATGTTCCAACCATCATATCTGACCGAGATTCAAATCTGATTGGAGTCAGGATAACTCAGACTCGGGATGCCTGAGAAGAAAGGTGCAACACAATTTGTCGAGATGACATTATAAGATTCTCGGGAATTGAACTATGGAAGCGAGTTCCGAAAAAAGAGTTCATCATTAAATCAAGGAGAGGTGAGGAGGTGGCTGATTGATTCAGCGATAATTCATTGAGATTTTCAAAAGATCGATTTCCTCACTTATGTGAACAAGGAGATAACATTTGTTAGATCAAATGATATAATGAGGTATGCTCGAGGAAAACATACACAGTTAAACATTGGTTGAAAGGTGCACCCGAAATATGGGCTTAGGTAGCATGATCAATGTTAGAATGGTGATTCGATAACCAATGGTCTAAGAATGAAATATCAACCATTAACTTCCAAGCAATAGGGTTGCTAGAAGTACAGAACCCAAGCAGCACGGTTCACGTGTTGGTATCCCGGTTAGAATCAATACGGGGACCAAGAAAGAATAGTGAGGGTGAGAAGTATCACAATACCAAGAACTCTCAAGACGTGGTGAAATTCTCACGACATTCTTGACATAAAAGATGGTAATACTCCAAGGTAACGAAGAACAAATGCTGGGTAGCAAGGATCTCAAGGTATACACAAAACACGAACAAGTTTGTGTTGAACGGAAGGCAATAAAGTGGTCGATGATAACACAAATCATCGAGGGAAGGATGGTATTTCTCATCATGAATTCGATTGGTATCCTGGAAGAGATCAAAATGTTGGTGCTGATCACGGCACATTTGTCGAGAGATTTCATGAAGATGCAATCTATCGGCGATGACATCAAGTCAAAGGAATTATGAAGCAAAAGGTTATTGGAACCATGGGTACGACACAAACTCGAAATCAAGCTTGTTGTTCAAGGTGAAATGTTATGACAAGAAAGACCGACGTAAGCTTAGCTCATCGTCAAAAGTTGTGCTTCAGGATTAAGGACCAGGTAGCATAGTTAAAATCGGCACGACGAGGATATAGCCAAGCAGGCTAGGAATGACGTGATTGAGTTCAAACTCGTAAGTAATGAAGGTTACCAAGAGCTGCTTAATCGCGACGTGGACTCAAGTCAGTTATCGGTGTCTTTGAGTGTTTAATAACTTAGAGCCCGTGAAAAATTGGAATCAATGAGAATGTAGCACTTGATGAAGAACTCATAAGAAGTTATGCAGTTCCGTGATAATTATTGAGATACCAGGGGGTAATACTCGACGACAAATCAAAGTAGAGGTTGGACTGGGGTATTACTCTACAGAAGACAAGTGCTTAAACTTGCACGAGAAATGGTATTTAAAGGAGAACATGGTCGGAAACCTCAATCATAAATGATCGAACCACGGATACAAGATGTACTTATAACAAGGGGTAACTATTTATACGAGCAGCTTCCATGATAAGTTATACATCGTGTGCATGGGCATGAACACAAAGTTCAAGGTTGACTCCCACTTCTCCAATGCATAACCTTTCATTCACTCCTCGCGTTTGATGAAGTTGTAGTGCTGAAATTTTATTTGGCATAACACCGTTAGAGTATGACCCGTAGAAGCTTTCGGGTTTACACAGATTAGAAAAGGCATAGCTTCAACCCATCAGGGTCTCTTAGGAACATATACCACAAACTTCAGGAGTAGATATCACAAGCTCGAAAGCAGAGCATGGTTGGTCAATCAGAGGATAGGATTTACCAATGGAGAAAGAACTTCCAAAGTGATTGAATATGAAGGACGCTATTGGATAAAATCCAACAAAGGATCCGGTGGTCCTCAAAGGATCTGATGTGAGCATCGGTACTCAACCAGAGGAAGAAACAATGCAAGGAGATCAGACTATAGAAACACCTGAGTAATTCAAAGCTCAAATGTAAAGGGGTTATGATTTCCAATTCAAGGGATCAGAAGCAAATGCTCTGATTAAGGATGGATAAGTTGAGTAGGCTAAGGGGTACAATCGACGGCAAATTGATTGGTGGAGAACCAACTCATGTTTAAAATGACGTCTGAGTCGGAAGTGTGAATTCTAGGATCTGACTGAGGATTGCGAGCATTCACAACATATTGAATCAAGGGACTCGAAATGATAATGACAAAGGATACTAATGAATATTGTTGGTCTTATGGAACGCAAACATAATGCAAGCAGCCAAATATTTGCAGAACAATATCGGGCAGAGGATTACTAAAAAATCAGATAGTATATCAATGTATCTTGTGAATCATATGAACAACAGGGGAAGAACGGATACTCGGTAAGTGTGAGGAATTATTCGTAGGGGTATTCATGTGGTAAAGAACTCCAAGGCAGTAAGCTCAAAGGATTCTCGGGAATACAGAGAGTATTTCAAGGCATCTTGTAATAACAAGATCAATGGGGAATGATTGTGTGAATGGCAAGTGTATGCAGTTTTCATAGGGGTTGACGGTGGAAGGAAATCGCAAATGTGATGGCACAAAGACTCGAGAGAATATCGTAGAGTAACTTTGGAATCTTCTAGTGCATCAGGCGATCATTTGAAGTGAGGGGCTCTCCTGGAGAAAGTATTTTCGAGAACCTAAAGTTAGTTTTGTCTTTATCAAAATCACTTAACCTGAATAGAAGAGAGCTCGGAGTCCCAGAGTATAGACGAGGAATAAAACATCCTAATACCACCCAATGGCGACGTGGGCACATGGGCCGCACAACCATGTTAGTAAAAGTTTTATAAAGTTTAGACTCGACTTCGGCGAAAGAGTGTGGAAGGGGATTCTACAGCAGCTTGGCTCGATACCAACTTCAGACGCCCCGACTCGACCAGACACTAATCATGCACGCAAACGTAACGATCAAGATCAGGACTCACGGGAAGATATCACAACACAACTCTAAAAACATAAATAAGTCATACAAGCATCATAATACAAGCCAGGGGCCTCGTGGGCTCGAATACAAGTGCTCAATCATAGACGAGTCAGCGGAAGCAACAATATCTGAGTATAGACATAAGTTAAAAAAGAATGCCTTAAGAAGGCTAGCACAAACTGGGATATATCGAAAGAGGCGCACACCTCCTGCCTAGGATCCTCCTAAACTACTCCTGGTCGTCGTCAGCGGCCTGCACGTAGTAGTAGGCACCTCTGGTGTAGTAGGAGTAGTCGTCGACGGTGGCGTCGCCCTGGCTCCAAAGATCTGGTTGCGACAACCGTAGAATGGGAAGGGGAAAAGAGGAGAAAATCAACCGTGAGTACTCATCCAAAGTACTGCAAGCAAGGATCTACACTACATATGCATGGGTATCGTGTAAAGGGCAATATCGATGGACCGAACAGCGTAATGCCGTAATAAGAGGGGATAGCTAGTCCCGTCGAAGAATACGCTCGCAGCCTCCATCTTGCAAAGATGTAGAAGAGAGTAGATGGTAAGTTCACCAAGTAGCATCAGATAGCATAAATCTACCGGCGATCCCTCCTCGTTGTTCTGTTAGAGAGCGATCACCAAAGTTATATCCGCACTTGGAAGGGTGTGTTTTATTAAGTATCCGGTTCTAGTTGTCATAAGGTCAAGGTAGAACTCCAAGTCGTCCTGTTACCGAAGATCATGGCTATTCGAATAGATAAACTTCCCTACAGGGGTGCACCACATAATCCAACACGCTCGATCCCATTTGGGAGGACACACTTTTCTGGGTCATGCCCGGCCGCGGAAGATCAACACGTCGCAGCCCTACCTAGGCACAACAGAGAGGTCAACACGCCGGTCTAATCCTAAGCGTGCAGGGGTCTGGGCCCATCGCCCAATGCACACCTGCACGTTGCGTGGGCGGCCGGAAGCAGACCTAGCAACCTCCATTACAAAGGAAGTCACGTTAGGCGGTCCAATCGGCGTAGCCGCCGATCGCCGACGCCACGAAGGCTTCGGTGATACCACGCGCCGAAAGTGCCCATATCTTTCCCACGTAGTTGGTTAGTGCGTATAGACCAAATGGCCAGACTCAGATCAAATACCAAGATCTCGCTAAGCGTGTTAATTGATGTAACCGCAGACACCGACCAGGGCTACGCCCACCTCTCACCTAGGCGGACTCAACCTGCCCTGTCGCTTCGCCACAAAGATCCACCCAGAGGGTCGTCGGGACAAAGGTCCTTTCAGCCCCCAATCCGTGAATCACTCGCGGGTGCTCCACGAGCCGACCCGACTTTAGTCACCACATGTATCATGTATAAAGTATATAGTATATACCCGTGATCACCTCCCTAGTGATCACGGCCCGATAGTATAGCATGGCAGACGGACAAGAATGTAGGGTCACTGATGAAACGCTAGCATCCTATTCTAAGCATGTAGGATTGCAGGTAAAGGTAACAACAGTAGTAGCAAAGTCAGGCTATGCATCAAAATAGGATTAATCGGAAAGCAGTAACATGCTACACTAATCTAATGCAAGCAGTATAGAGAAGAATAGGCGATATCTGGTGATCAAGGGGGGGCTTGCCTGATTTCTCTGGCAAGGAGGGGTCGTTAACACCATAGTCGTACTGGGTAGCAGCGGCGTCGGTCTCGGTATCTAGCGAGAGAAGGGGGGAAGAAACAATAAATACAATACAAACAAATGCATGACGATGCATGACATGACAAAGCGCGGTGCTAGGTGTGCCCTAACGCGGTGGGAGGTTGTACCAGTGAAGGGGGGAAACATCCGGGAAAGTATTCCCGGTGTTTCGCGTTTTCGGATAGAAGAACCGGAGGGGGAAAGTTGCGAGTTCGATAGGTTAGGGATGTGTGGCGGATGAACGGGCTGCGTATCCAGATTCGTCTTGTCGTTCTGAGCAACTTTTATGTAGAAAGTATTTTCATCTGAGCTACGGTTTATTTTATATGATTTTCTAAAGTTTTAAATCATTTTTAGAATTTATTTAATTAACTTAATTCAACATTATCGAAAACAGTGTTTGCTGACGTCATCATGACGTCAGCAGTCAACAGAGGTGTTGACTTCTCAAACTGACGTGTGGGCCCAGTGGGACCCACCTATCATACACTGTTAGGTTAATTAGGGTTTAGGTTAAACTAATTACTGTTTATTTAAACTAACAGGTTAATAATTAGATTAATTAAATAGGATTAATTAACTTAATTAATTTAGTTAGTTCATTAATTAATTAATTAAATTTATTTTTATTATTATTAATTCTTTTTTTATAAATCCCTTTTTTCTAACCGGTCCAAGGGGTGGGTCCAAATACGTCTCCGTCGTATCTACTTTTCCAAACACTTTTGCCCTTGTTTTGGACTCTAACTTGTATAATTTGAATGGAACAAACCCTGACCGATGTCTTTGTTTTCACCGAATTGCCATGGTGTTGTTTTATGCAGAAAACAAAAGTTCTCGGAATGACCTGAAACTCCACGAATATCTTAGAATAAATAATAAAAATCCTCGCTAAAGATGAAGACCAGGGCCCCACACCTGTCCATGAGGGTGGGCGCGCCCCCCCGAGCGCCTCACCTCGTGGGCCCCCCGGTGGCCCTCCGACGCCAACTCCAACTCCATATATTGGCTTTCGGGGAGAAAAAAATCAGAGAGGAAGTTTCATCGCGTTTTACGATACGGAGCCGCCGCCAAACCCTAATCTCTCTCGGGAGGGCTGATCTGGAGTCCGTTCGGGGCTCCGGAGAGGGGGATTCATCGTTGTCATCATCATCAACCATCCTCCATCACCAATTTCATGATGCTCAGCTCTGTGCGTGAGTAATTCCATCGTAGGCTTGCTGGATGGTGATGGGTTGGATGAGATTTATCATGTAATCGAGTTAGTTTTGTTAGGGTTTGATCCCTAGTATCCACTATGTTCTGAGATTGATGTTGCTATGACTTTGCTATGCTTAATGATTGTCACTAGGTCCCGAGTGCCATGATTTCAGATCTGAACCTATTATGTTTTCATGAATATATGTGTGTTCTTGATCCTATCTTGCAAGTCTATAGTCACCTACTATGTGTTATGATCCGACAACCCCGAAGTGACAATAATTGGGATACTTCTCGGTGATGACCATAGTTTGAGGAGTTCATGTATTCAATGTGCTAATGCTTTGTTCCGGTTCTCTATTAAAAGGAGGCCTTAATATCCCTTAGTTTCCAATATGACCCCGCTGCCACGGGAGGGTAGGACAAAAGATGTCATGCAAGTTCTTTTCCATAAGCACGTATGACTATATTCGGAATACATGCCTACATTATATTGATGAACTGGAGCTAGTTCTGTGTCACCCTATGTTATGACTGTTACATGACGAACCACATCCAGCATAATTATCCATCACTGATGCGGTGCCTACGAGTTTTCCATATCTTGGTTTACGCTTATTTACTTTTCCGCTACTATCACATACAATCACTACAAAATACCAAAACATTACTTTTGCTGTCTTTACTTTTGTTACCGCTACCACCACTATCATATTACTTTGCTACTAAACACTTTGCTGCAGATACTAAGTTTCCAGGTGTGGTCGAATTGACAACTCAGCTGCTAATAATTGAGAATATTCTTTGGCCCCTTGTGTCGAATCAATAAATTTGGGTTGAATACTCTACCCTCGAAAACTGTTGCGATCCCCTATACTTGTGGGTTATCAAGACCCTTTTTCGCGCGCTGTCGGGAGCATAGCACTATTCTTTGAGTCACTTGGGATTTATATCTGCTGGACACTATGAAGAACTTGAAAGACGCTAAGACGAAAATTTATCCCTCAACTACGAGGGGAGGTAAGGAACTGCCATCTAGCTCTGCACTTGATTCACCTTATGTTATGAGAAAGCTAGCGACACCGAAACCTGCTTCTGCTATTCGTTCCGATATGTCGCATGTTATTGATGATGCCACTTCTGCTATGCATGATACTTATGATGAAACTACTTCTATGCTTGATACTATTGTGCCCCTTGGTGAATTTCTAGATGAGCAAATTTCTAGGTCTAGAGAAAGAGAAATTATTGAACCTGAATACGATGATGTTAGTGATGATGAAAATATGCCTGCTATTCCTGAGGGTTATATTTTTAATGTTGAATCTTCTGCAGCTGTTCTTGCTTGTCAGGATAGACTTGAACTAAAGAGGTTGCTAGTTAAATGGAGTAAATAGTCTTTTAGAGATAGGATGAGACCCGACCCTGCTTTTGCTACTTCACCTATCTGTGTTCCCGATCAAGATTATCATGATTTTTCTGTTGATCCAGATATAATTACTTTGGTTGAGTCTGATCCTTTTTATGGCTATGAATCTGAAACTGTTGTGGCACATCTTACTAAGTTAAATGATATAGCTGCCCTGTTTACTAATAATGAGAGATCGCGCTACCTTTATTTACTCAAAATATTTCCGTTCTCATTAAAGGGTGATGCTAAGATATGGTTTAAATCTCTTGATCCTGGTTGTGTGCAAAGTCCCGGGGATATGATTTATTACTTTTCTGCTAAATATTTCCCTGCTCATAAGAAACAAGCTGCTTTGAGGGATATATATAATTTTGTGCAAATTGAAGAAGAGAGTCTCCCACAAGCTTGGGTGAGGCTTCTCAAGTTACTTAATGCTTTGCCTGATCATCCTCTTAAGAAACCTGCAATACTTGATATCTTTTATAATGGACTAACCGATGCTTCTAGAGATTACCTGGATAGCTGTGCTGGTTCTCTTTTCAGGGAAAGAACACCGGATGAAGCTGAAATTCTATTGAATAATATGTTGACAAATGAAAATAATTGGGCACCTCCTGAGCCAACTCCCGAGCCAGCTCCTCGAGCCAACCATCGAGCCTATTCCTAAACCAACTCCAAGAAGAGAGGTGTTCTATTTCTCAGTCCCAAGATATGCAAGAGGCAAAGAAATCTATGAAAGAAAAAGGTATTAAAGCTGAAGATGTTAAGAATTTACCTCCTATTGAAGAAATACATGGTCTTAATTTACATCACTGTTGAAGAAGTATATGATCTCAATTACTTATGTAATCAAGAACCTCCCGATATCCCGACACAGGTAGTAAAGGTAAATTCTCTCTATAGATATGATAAAGCTGAAGTCCCTCCTACTAAAATTGCTAGTCAGTGCTTGGATGAGTTTGATAACTTTATGTTTAAGCAAGATTACTTTAATGCTTATTTTGGTAGACAATTAAAACAAAATACCTTTATGATTAAACGCTTGAGTGATTATATGGCTAATATTAGAGGTGAACTTAAACTTGTTAGCAAACATGCTTCTATGGTTACCACTCAAGTAGAACAAGTACTTAAAGCTCGTAAAGAAGTGCTTGATGAAATGAATAGTAAGAAAAGTGATAATGCTGTTAGAGTGGCTACTAGAACTGGTAGAATGACTCAGGAACCTTTGTATCCTGAAGGCCACCCTAAGAGAATCGAGCAAGATTCTCAGAGAAATAATATTGATATGCCTAGTTCTTCTAAAAGGAACAAAAGAAAATGATAGAACTGTGCAAACTTCTAGTGAACCTATTGCTGAACCACCGATAATCCAAATGATATCTCTATGTCCGATGTGAAACACAATCTGTAAGGAACATGAACCTAGTGGAAATGTTAATGATAATGTTCATGATGATGCTCAACCTAGTAATGATAATGATGTAGAAGTTGAACCTGCTGTTGATCTTGATAACCCACAATCAAAGAATCAACGTTATGATAAAAGAGAATTCGTTGCTAGGAAACATGGTAAAGAAAGAGAACCATGGGTTCGAAACCCATGCCTTTTCCTCCAAACCATCCAAGAAAAGGATGATGAGGATTTTGAGTGCTTTGCTGAAATGATTAGACCCATCTTTTATGTATGCGATTAACTCGATGTGCTCAAAACAAATCCTTATGCTAAGTATATGAAAGATATTGTTACAAATAAAAGAAAGATATCGAAGCTGAAATTTCCACCATGCTTGCTAATTATACTTTTAAGGGTGGAATACCAAAGAAACTTGGAGATCCAGAGTACCTACTATACCATGCTCCACTAAAAGAAATTATGTTAAAACTGCTTTATGTGATCTTGGAGCCGGTGTTAGTGTTATGCCTCTCTCTTTATATCATAGACTTGACTTGAATAAGCTGACACCTACTGAAATATCTTTGCAAATGGCTGATAAATCAACTGCTATACCTGTCGGTATTTGTGAGGATGTGCCTGTTGTGGTTGCAAACGTTACTATTTTAACGGACTTTGTTATTCTTGATATTCCCGAGGATGATAGTATGTCTATTATTCTTGGAAGACCTTTCCTTAATACTGCAGGGGCTATTATAGATTGCAACAAAGGCAATGTCACTTTTCATGTTAATGGTAATGAGCATACGGTACACTTTCTGAGGAAACAACCTCAAGTTCATAGTATCAACTCTATTGGAAAAATTCCATCGATTATATTTGGAGGTTTTGAATTTCCTCTCCCTACTGTCAAGAAGAAATATGATATACTTATTATTGGGGATGTCCATATCCCCGTTGAGGTAACATAGTGTTATTCGAAATTTCTCCGGTTCCATGATTATCGGAATGAGTTTGTTAACAAGACTTGATCAACCTTGTTAGTGGATTCTTTTTGATGAGCATGAGACGGATGAAACTAGAAGCACAACCTTCTGTACCCTCTTTATATTTTCTGTTACTTAGTAGAAATAAAGTAAAATAGTATTTTTTTTCTATCTGCTCTCCGACTTATCCGTGCAATATAAAAATATCCCAAAATAAAAGTCCTCGTAATGCCATGCCAATTTAATATGATTTTTTCGAATATTTGAGGATTTTTGTGCAAAAATTACTGGGGAGCTGCCACTGCCACGAGGGTGGAGGGCGCGCCCTACCCCCCTGGGCGCGCCCCTGCCTCGTGGGCCCACGGTGGCCCTCCTCCACTTATCCTCGCACCCATCTTCTTCCTCTGTCTCACACAAACCCGAAAAACCAACTCAAGCTCGTGTTCCAGCCTCTTTTGCTGTGATTTTCGATCTCCTTGCTCAAAGCACCTCTCGCAAAACTGCTTGGGGAGATTGTTCCTTGGTATGTGACTCCTCCATTGGCCCAATTAGTTTTTGTTCTAGTGCTTTATTCATTGCAAATTTGTGCTGCATAGGTGACCATGTCCTTGAGCTTGCATGTCAAATTTATATGGTTCCAAGTAGTTCTAATGCTTGATATATGCTCTAGGCACTTGTATGAGTAGTTGCTATCAATTTTATTGAAGTTGGTTCACTTTTGTTTGAAGTTACTAAAAATTTCAGAATTATTTTTCAGAGAAAACAATATGCTCAGGAAGATGTTCCAAGGTGGTTCTTCAAGGAAGCAAGGTCCCAGGCTTGCAATGCGTGATGCCGACGAGGAACCACCAAGAGACGCTCTTGTGAGGCCCTGTGAATGGCCTTCGGAAAATTTTTATGAATCAAGCGGGAATTAAAGAAGAATTCTATGCATATTTGCGTAATGCCGGTCTTGAGGACTTTGAAGCTGATAAATGCCCACAGTATCAAGACCTCACAAGTTCATTTATGGGGAGGTTTGAGTTTTCATCTTCGCGTAATTCTCCTTCAGTCATGTTTGACCTTTATGACAAATCTTATACCATGGACTTAGAGGATTTCACTTTTGCATGCAAACTTCCATCTTGGGGTAGTATCAGGGATCCCCCTAAATCTGAATATAGAGACTTTCTTGCTAGAATAACCGTGGGGGAATCTAGAGATACAACGCATGCCACTATA
Source organism: Aegilops longissima (assembly GCA_021605205.1). Taxonomy (NCBI): domain Eukaryota; kingdom Viridiplantae; phylum Streptophyta; class Magnoliopsida; order Poales; family Poaceae; genus Aegilops; species Aegilops longissima. Next base: position 553,672,338 of record CM038677.1, on the reverse strand, counting down.
GGGAGCATTCACTTTCCTGCTATACATTATTTTGCTCTCTTCATTGGTAGATGCATAAATGCTAAGGATGAAGCATGTCACATGTGTGTTCTCGATCTCAGATTCTCGTAAGTGCTGTGTTAGGGGACCAATCTTATCATATGGGAGCTATTGTAGCTCGAGGTTGCATCATAATAGACATAACGGAGATTTCTTTGGAGGAATTTATGCAACCCGCTTAGCTAATTTTCTTGATGTAGACATTCGTGAGGGTGACATGGAGTTACCCCCTGCTTATTTAGATCTTGATTCTATGTTTTCCCACCAGTTCATTGAGAGGAATGGACCACCTTTCCAGTATCGACTAATCTTTAACAAACGGCATGTTGTCCGTGTTACTCTTCCTGCTCCTGCCTTCTTTGATTTTCAGACAAGAGGAAGATATATTATTACCAGGGAGGAGGAAGATGAGTACGAGAGGAGAGCGGAGGCAGCTCGACGCCATGCTGCAGCTTAGGAGGCGGTAGCCGCTGCATCACAGTACGACCCCAGCTACACCTACGGGTATCAGCCAGGCTATCCCTGGCAATAGACCAACTTAGGCCAAAAGCCTAAGCTTGGGGGAGTACGGACTTCTCACCGACATTACATTTATGCTCACACACACTCATTGCTAGATGTTGGTGCTCATACTCTTTCACTGTAATATCCATGCTAGTTTATTTTATTTTTCTAGCTTTCTTCTTGTGTGTTTGATAAACCATAAGAAAAACAAAAAAATTTAGTCAGTCTATTTTTCCTGCTGTAGTATTAATAATTAAAAAGAAAACCCAAAAATATTTCCTGTTCTTCTTTTGCTTGTTGGGAGCTTTCCCGTTTAAATAGTTTTTATTTCTTTTCCTTTCTTTGGGGGTCGAGAAGATTATATTGAAAATGCTTAGTGGCTCTCATATGCATTATTGTTTATCTAACTTAGAGCCCATATTACTTGTCTTCTCTCTTGAGTTGAATGCTTGCAGATTCCAGCTTAGTCCAATGCACGTGCACTCTTATTATTATTCACACCGTTCGGTCGTGCAAGTGAAAGGCCATAATGATGATATATGATGTACTTATTGGGATGAGAAAAGCTGGTATGAACTCGACCTCTCTTGTTTTTGTAAATATGATGATTCATCATTCCTGATTCAGCTATTATGAAGTAAACATATTTGCAATGACATTTAGAGATTCTAGTTGCTTGTGCCATGCTTGATTAGCTATGAGTGATAATGGTTTACCTTTCGTTCCAACATGCTATTGAGATGATTATGATGTGGTATGATAGGATGGTATCCTCCTTTGAATAAATTGAGTGACTCGACTTGGCACATGATCACACATGTAGTTGAATCAAATCAACATAGCCTTCTTGATATTTATGTTCATGGTGGATTATATCTTACTCATGCTTATATTCGGTGTAAATTAATTTTAATGCATGTTTACGACTATTGTCGCTCTCTCAGTTGGTCGCTTCCCAGTCTTTTGCTAGCCTTCACTGCATTTAAGCGGAATACTGCTTGTGCATCCAAACTCCTTAAACCCCAAAGTTGTTCCATATGAGTCCACTATACCTTCCTATATGCGGTATCTACCTGCGGTTCCAAGTAAATTTGTATGTGCCAAACTCCAAACCTTCAAATAAAAATTTTGTTTTGTATGCTCGAGCAGCTCATGTGCAACTAGGGCTGCCTATATCTTCCATTCTAGGTGGGTTATTCTCAAGAGGAGTGGACTCCGCTCCTCATTCACGAGAAAGGGCCGTAACCGGATGCCTAGTCCCATGATCCAAAAAGATCAAAGCAAATCAAAATAATTAAACAAAACTCCCCTTGGGACCCGTTGAATGTTGGAGGCGCTCGTTGTTTCGAGCAAGCCATGGATTGATGCTTGTGGAGGAGGGGGAGTATAAACCTTTACCATTCTGTTTGGGAACTGCCTATAATGCATGTAGTATGGAAGATACATCCATCTCATAGTTGTTATGTTGACGGTGAAAGTATGCCGCTCAAAATATAATTTATCTCTATTTCAAAAACGAGCTCGCACCTCTTCAAATCCCTGCTTCTCTCTGCGAAGGGCCTATCTATTTACTTTTATGTTGAGTCATCACCCTTCTTATTAAAAAGCACCATTTGAGAGCACACTATCATTTGCATTCATTATAATTGGTTTATATTGGGTATGACTTGATTGGATCTCTTTACCATGAATTACAATGTTTAGTCAGTCCTTGATCTTTAAAGGTGCTCAGCATTTATGTTTTATGGTCTCGTAAAGGGCTAGCGAGATACCATTTCGTTATATCATGTTATGATTATTTTGAGAAAGTGTTGTCATCCGAGTTTTATTATTATGGCTCGCTAGCTGATTATGCTATTGATATGAGTAAGTGTGAGACCTACGTGTTATTGTGAGTATGGTTAGTTCATAATAATAGCTGAAACTTGAATGCTGGCTTTTCATGTTTACAACAACAAGAGCAAACAGAGTTTGTAAAAGTTTTTCATTTTCTCTTTCAGTTTGTCAACTGAATTGCCTGAGGACAAGCAAGGGTTTAAGCTTGGGGGAGTTGATACGTCTCCGTCGTATCTACTTTTCCAAACACTTTTGACCTTGTTTTGGACTCTAACTTGTATAATTTGAATGGAACTAACCTGGACTGACGCTGTTTTCAGCAGAATTGCCATGGTGTTGTTTTATGTGCAGAAAACCAAAGTTCTCGGAATGACCTGAAACTCCACGGAATATCTTAGAATAAATAATAAAAAATCCTCGCCAAAGATGAAGAACAGGGGCCCACACCTGTCCACGAGGGTGGGGGCGCCCCCGGGCGCGCCTCACCTCGTGGGCCCCTGGTGGCCCTCCGACGCAAACTCCAACTCCATATATTTGCTTTCCGGGAGAAAAAATCAGAGAGGAAGTTTCATTGCGTTTTACGACACGGAGCCGCCAAGCCCTAATCTCTCGGGAGGGCTGATCTGAGTCCGCTCGGGCTCCGGAGAGGGGATTCGCCGTCGTCATCATCAACCATCCTCCATCACCAATTTCATGATGCTCACCTCGTGCGTGAGTAATTCCATCATGGCTTGCTGGACGGTGATGGGTTGGATGAGATTTATCATGTAATCGAGTTAGTTTTGTTAGGGTTTGATCCTAGTATCCACTATGTTCGAGATTGATGTTGCTATGACTTTGCTATGCTTAATGATTGTCACTAGGGCCCGAGTGCCATGATTTCAGATCTGAACCTATTATGTTTTCATGAATATATGTGTGTTCTTGATCCTATCTTGCAAGTCTATAGTCACCTACTATGTATTATGATCCGACAACCCCGAAGTGACAATAATCGGGATACTTCTCGGTGATGACCATAGTTTGAGGAGTTCATTTATTCACTATGTGCTAATGCTTTGTTCCGGTTCTCTATTAAAAGGAGGCCTTAATATCCCTTAGTTTCCAATAGGACCCCGCTGCCACGGGAGGGTAGGACAAAAGATGTCATGCAAGTTCTTTTCCATAAGCACGTATGACTATATTCGGAATACATGCCTACATTATATTGATGAACTGGAGCTAGTTCTGTGTCACCCTATGTTATGACTATTACATGATGAACCACATTCGGCATAATTATCCATCACTAATCCGGTGCCTACGAGTTTTCCATATACTGGTTTATGCTTATTTACTTTTTCGTTGCTACTGTTACAATCACTACAAAATACCAAAAACATTACTTTTGTTGTCTTTACTTTTGTTACCATTACCACCACTATCATATTACATTGCTACTAAACACTTTGCTACAGATACTAAGTTTCCAGGTGTGGTTGAATTGACAACTCAGCTGCTAATACTTGAGAATATTCTTTGGCTCCCCTTGTGTCGAATCAATAAATTTGGGTTGAATACTCTACCCTCGAAAACTGTTGCGATCCCCTATACTTGTGGGTTATCAGGTCCCTAGTGTCAGTGGCACAGGGGCCATAGCGGGTTACGGGCGCTGGGCGCTGGGTCACCAAGGCAGTGGGTTTTGCCTTAACGGCGAAGCGAAAGTCTGAGGCTAGCGGCAAGGAGGCGGCGATGGGCAGCGGAGGCCAGCGAAGGCGGGGGGAGCGTGGTTGCTGCGGCGGAGGAACCAGCGGCAGCCGCAGGGCAAAGGGGTGCGGGCGCATGCGGACTGCCCGTCGACGATGGGCGTGACGACGAGGCCTGGCGGGCTCGAGAGCGGAGAGAGGCCGGGGCCGGGGAGAGCTGCGTGGGGACGGGGTCGAGGCGCGCCTGGGGCGCGATCAGTCGCGGCAAGGCGGGAGGGCGCGCCTGAAGGGGGAGGGGAGCGCCGCCGAGCGCGTGCGGAGCAGAGGCAGCGGGGAGCAGGGAGCAGTAGCGGGGGCCGTCGAGGTCGTAGGCGAGCGCGGGTACGAGACGGTGTGCACGATGACGTCTGACACGGGGGGAAGGGGTGTGCAAGGAGAGGGAGGTGCTCACGGCAGGGCCGTAGGGGACTGGCAGCAGGCTCGGGGAGGAGTCGGGGAGGTCCGGCGAGGCGGCACCGGCGAGGGGGATGGGGAGCGCCGGTGACGGAGAGGACGGCGGTGATGGCGTCCGTCGATGGGTCGCGGGGGACGAGCGGCGGGGACAATCCCGCAAGGGAGAGGCGCGGGTGGTCCGACAACGGCCGCGTGCACCGGGGCACCGGCGAGGTGCGGCGGGGTGGCGCGCGACATCGGTTGCCCCATGATCCAGATCCACCCGGGGGTGGAGTGGGGGAGACGAGAGGGATCGGGGGAGGAGTGGGGGTTGTGGGGGGTGTGCGCTAGGTCACGCGAGGGAGTGGGGAATAAGGAAGGCGGGGTGGGTCGGCCAGGGGGGCCTGGTAGCCCTGTTGGGCCGGACAGCCCAGGGGAGGGGGGTTCTTCCTTCGTTCCTTTTATTTTTGCTTTGTTTTTGTTTTACTTTTCTTTTTCTGTTTATATTTTAGGATCTAATTATTTTAGTTTTGTAAAACACATCCTCAGCACCTAGATTAGCATATCAAGTTAGACCAGTGCCATAGAAAGTTTTTAGCGCCTAATTAAATTAGTTTAATATTATATTAAATATAAAAGGTATTTACTTAATTGTTTTACCTATTGTTTTAATTATTTTAGAGCCTTTAAACATTTTTAAAAAATGGGGTTTCTTCATCACAATTACCTTTGCATTATTTGGCACAACTCGAACATTTTAGTTTTAATGTTTGAAAACTTTTGCTGTTTGCCTTTAATTAAATTTTGAATTTGAATCGGTTTTGAACTAACGCGAGATTAGCAACACTAATCAAGGTGACGTGGCATTATTAGCAGAGGTTACTGTAGCTTGATTATCCGGGCGTCACAACCGCATACATTGGTATGTATTATTTCCAATAAGTCAGTGGCTCGTTCCATTGTTCCGGAGAACGGAGTTTTATTCATCTTTCCAATGAGGCATCATTCGTAAGTATCAAATGATTCATAATCAAGTGATTCCAAAAATCCGTCCGTATGGAGTTTCTTCATGCGCTTTACACCAATATGACCTAAACGGCAGTGCCACAAATATGTTGCACTATCATTATCAACTTTGCATCTTTTGGCATCAATATTATGAATAATTTTATCACTATGATCGAGATTCAATAAACCATTTACATTGGGTGTATGACCATAGAAGGTTTTACTCATGTAAACAGAATAACAATTATTCTCTGACTTAAATGAATAACTGTATTGCAATAAACATGATCCAATCATATTCATGTTCAACGCAAACACCGAATAACATTTATTTTGGTCCAACACTAATCTCGAAGGTAGAGGGAGTGTGCGATGGTGATCTTATCAACCTTGGAATCACTTCCAACACACATCGTCACCTCGCCCTTAACTAGTCTCTGTTCAATTTGCAATTCCTGTTTCGAGTTACTAATCTTAGCAACAGAACCGGTATCAAATACCCTGGGTTTACTACGAACACTAGTAAAGTACACATCAATAACATGTATATCAAATATACCTTTGTTCACTTTGACATCCTTCTTATCCGCCAAGTATTTGGGGGAGTTCTGCTTCCAGTGACCATTCCCTTTGCAGTAGAAGCACTCAGTTTCAGGCTTAGATCTAGCTTTGGGTTTCTTCACGGGAGTGGCAACTTGCTTGCCATTCTTTGTTGAAGTTACGTTTCTTTTCCTTTGCCCCTTTTATTGAAACTAGTGGTCTTGTTAACCATCAACACTTGATGCTCTTTCTTGATTTCTACCTTCGCCAATTTTAGCATCGCGAAGAGCTCAGGAATTCTTTTCGTCATCCCTTGCATATTATAGTTCATCACGAAGTTCCAGTAACTTGGTGATAGTGACTAGAGAACTCCGTCAATCACTATCTTATCTGGAAGATTAACTCCCACTTGATTCAAGCGATTGTAGTACTCAGACATTCTGAGCACATGCTCACTGGTTGAGCTATTCTCCTCCATCTTGTAGGCAAAGTACTTGTCAGAGGTCTCATCACTATAAAAAAATACACTTCTGTGATGATACGTGTTTGTCACAGTAGGTCACGTTTTTTGTCATGCATGTACATACATGACGATTTTATGACAGAATCAAGATAGTCATACCTGTGCTGTCATAGAAGTGTTCCATGACATTACCAAAATTATCATCACGGAAGTGTCCACTTCCATGACGATAAATGGTGCGTCATGAAAGTGCCTTCGTCAAGGGTGACCGACATGTGGCATCCACCGTAACGGGTCGCCGTTAAGCTATCGGGTTCGGTTTTGGATCCGATAACCCGTTAACAGCCCGGACCAATGAGGATTTTCCACATGTAAAATTCTCATCAGCCGGAGGAAACACGTGTTAGCTCACCGTTGGGACAGATGTCATCCACTCATTAGACAGGAGGCGCCTATGATAGGTCGACATGTGGCACGGCCCAACAGTGGCCCATTCCGGTGAAAAAGGTCGGCCCAGTAAAAATTAGCAGGTCGGCCCATATAAGTCCTACTTGTGTCAGGTCCAATTAAGCCCACGACCCATACGAGATGTGCCAATTCGGCCCGTCAATGGCCCGTTAAAGATTTGACACCATTGCAGCCCATCATCAGTTCGAGCCCGTTAACAGCCTGTTATATATTTGGGCTCAATATCGGCCCGACGTGATTTCGGCCTGTTAACGGCCCATTCAAGGGATGGGCCAATTTTCAGGATGTACATCTTTCGCCTTTTAGCGACCCATTTAAGTGTTGGGCCAATTTCCGCCCGTGTGTCTTTCGACTGCTGACGGCCCATAAATGAGTTCGCCATTTGTAGTCGGACCTTAGTTTCGGCCTTTTAGCGACCCATTTAAGTGTTGGGCCAATTCCCGGCCCGGTGTGTCTTTCACCCTGTTGACGGTCCATAAATGATTTGGGCCATTTGTAGTCGGACCTGAGTTTTGGCCTTTTAACGGCCCATGCGCTTCATGGTCCAATACCAGCCAGGTTTCTCTTTCGGCCTATTAAAGGCCCACAACACTGTTGGGCCATTTACAGTACGACCCGACTTTCGGCCTCTTAGCAGCCCATGCTCTTCATGGTCCAGTACGAGCCCGCTGTCTCTTTCGGCCTGCTAAAGGCCCACAGTATAGTTGGGCCATATGTAGCCCGACCTTAGTAACGGCCTGTTAACGGCCCGTGAAATCAAATGGGCCCACTTGTTGCCCCTTCGATGTCGGCCTGTTAACGACCCGGGAGGTAAGAGGGTCGACCATTAACTTTCTGCCTTGTAACGGCCCATTAACTTAATGGGCCCACTAAAGTTCGCACATGTCCTTAGGCCCAATTAGATAATTTGAGCCCATTACGACGAGCAATTATGCACGGGACCAAAACCGATCAAGCAAAGGTACGGCACACAAGGAAAAACATTGCACATCCAGCATATATTACAGGAAATTACATCCACTGGGCAATCAAAGATTGATGCCAGTGCAAATAAATGAACAGAACCTAACGATCTATAACGTCACAATCTGCGACCTCGGCGCAGATGACGCCCATAAGGATGTGGGCAAGTTCTTGCTGCTTTGCTACACTGTCCCTGAAAACATTGATGAGTTGTTGTTGTTGCGCACGAATGTGCAGCTCTGATTCCTCCACCATTTCCATCATTGCTTCAGCTATTAATTGGTTCACAAACATACGTTTTTTCCGTTGCATTCGAGACAGAGGAAACTAAACAGATTCAGATAGCGATTTTGGCTAGCTTGTATTATTGATAGTGGAGAGTGTCTCGACCTTTGCATCATAACATAAATTAGGAGGGGAACCGGACAAATTAATCATGAGTTATTGCCATATTACCTGGCCTAGATTTATTTGAAAGAAATAATGGGTTTGCCTTGCTGTTTTCAGAGTTTGTCTTCTTATCTTCAGCAGCCTGCACCAAATTAATACACTAGCATTGCTATCATTTGCCAGGTTAGATAATAGGAAAGCAACATTGACAAAATGTTTGGGCAACCAGACCACACCAGCCTGCACCAAATTAACACAATATGGCACATCTATCATCAGCCAGGTAAGGTAATACGAAAGCAACCTTGACACAATGAATGAATGGGCAACCAGTGCAGCACTACAATTCAGTAATGTGCATGATATGAGATAGTACACTCATGCAACTCAGTATGCAAAACTACCAGGCAGTTCTCCTTACAAAAATCAACATTGTCGCCTTTAACATTTTGCTACAACTAAATTTAGATCAGATAAAGGTTGGATTCACACCGATTAACAAAATACATGCTGATGTAAAAATATAGTGATATACAGCAGGTACTTACATTAGCATTGGAGCACAGCGAATTCCCGCAAGATACTTTCCTCGAATATGATCCCAATGGAGGGAATCTTCTATCGTTTAACCTTATTTTCTAAAAGAGAGATGGGTAAGAAACATGTAGAAAATATGATCAGAATGCTATAAAATTTCATGATGCGAGGATATGCACACGCTTCTTAGAATGGAGTTGACATATTTTTGCTGGAGTGGAGCAGACTAGTTCTTTGGCCACTAGAATCTGCTTATTATCAGTGGGAGTTGGGTTTCTCTGTGCTGGGGCAGTATCTATGAAAACTGGAGTTGGTTTATTATCTCCTGGCGTTTGGATCTTTTGTAAAGACCTGGTTTGTAACCCTTCAGATTCTAACATAGCCGTCTTCCCCTTGCGTGCCTTATATAGAAGAATGGTGCTTCAATTATAAAACATGCTACAACGAAGATGGAATAGGTACTGAAGAATAGAAAGGCATGACATATTGACATGTATTCCCTCCATCCAGAAATAAATGGATGGGTCTAGGCGTATTTCAGTTCTAGATACATCCAGTTTTATCCATTTCTGCGACATGTAATCCGGACGTAGGGAGTATGGTGTAAGAGCTAGGGATACGATAGGACAACAGTGTAAAAACACTACTTGAATATAAAACTGTATGCTAGTGGAATACATTATAGAACAACACTAAGGCAACATGTGCGTGTATGATTGGGAAACTAAGATGGCATTGCAAGAGACCACTAGAACATCACTTCAACGTAAAAAAAAAGAACATGGTATGGTAGACAGATGAAGTACATAATGATGAATAGCAATGCATAAGATATTGAGAAGCATGATGTCCAAACTAACCAGATGGCATTGCGATAGAGTAGAATGACAGTACTTGAATTTGAAATCATGTTATCATTAATGGAATAGGTACTGAAAAATAGGAAAGCATGCCATATTTATATGCATGATCAGTAGGCGAAGCACAAGGCATTGCAACGGAGTAGATGCACTCCAGGACATTATATGCATGTTGTACCCATATCAAGGGCCAAGTTAGAGCAAGGACCTTATGGGGTGAATATGATGCATCATCTTTCTGCAAGTCTTGTGAAGAACTGCCTTTACGTGTTCCATCATATTGGGTATCATTGATGTCAAGTTTGTTGTCCGTTACATTTCTCCGTGAGGTTCTTGTTGATAAATCAGTGGGTGCAATTATATCTGACATGCATGGAAGACAATTAGTAGTTAGATTTATGTAATGAGTGCCTATAGGAGACGACATAAATAGTAGGACTAGGGTTAACTAGCAGCAACAGGTCTCAAGAACTAAAGGGAGAACACAAATGAAAGCTATTGAATATGTATCGTTTGTACTCGAGATTAACTAGATGGCACACAAAAGTATTAAGGAACAACATAGGTTATACTAGAAGTGGTATAATACTATAATCACCAGCCTGTGGGATAGCATTGGCTGATGGATGATAACTATGGAACACTGTTACCTAAAGAACAAGTCTCTTAGCTGAACTATGGAACAACGTTAACTCCTGAACAAGACCCGTAAGAGATCAACATGAATATACAGTGAAATGTGATAATCTATTTTCAATGCTTAGATGAATAACAAAGCCATAAATGTTGCACACAAGTACGATTAGGGTACAACCTATCTGGCCGCCATCCATAGGAGTGAGCATCATGTGCAGACTTGACGATGGCCCTGCACTTGTTGTGGTTGTCCATGTCGGGCACGCGCATTCGATGTAGGGAACTGTCGAGCCGGGACTATAACTCCCTTTTGGTGCATGCTTCCCTTGTTGGAGCAGCTGTGGTGAGTCGGAAGACGGTGTGGCTGAAGATGCAGAAAACGCATAGTGTTAAGAACGACACATCTCTCTGATCCGAATAAATACCCTAAGAGATCAACAGCAAGGTACGAGAGTGGTCACACGTCTGTTGACTGAAGACTAAATTGGGGTCACACGATTTTTTTTTATTTTGGTACTGTCCGATCTACGCCGGACGGCTTGATGGTTGTCTTGTGCCTCCCGGCTGACACTGTTCGGAATCTTCCCCGAAGAGCCAGCGACCACCGGCAGAGCAGCTTGCCTCCGACGTCTATGGCCCCGACCAAAACCCCGCTCCCCGCCCCACCACACTGCCGTGGTTGCGCCGCCCCCTGGCAATCCACAAAGACTCGCCGTCATCCAGATCCGGCGGCGGCAGTACCTTCAACCCACACAACTCTAAGATAGCCATCTAAGCGCTGCTTCCGCGGCAAACTTGCGCCCCCGCACCCTTACGTTAGACACCAGCCAACCGGCAGCCTAGGAGCTCCGCCGTCTCAAGGGGTGCTGCTTCCCATTGGGAATCGATTGGTCCAGAATAAAAGTTCAGACAACTGACGCCTAAATAAAGTGATTTGAGATGAGGGTGCGACCTATCTGGCGGCCCGGTGAAGTAGGCAGCTCCAACTGCCTAGTCGGTGAGGCCAGCGCGGTTGCGGTGGCTACCGACGGCAGGGAAGTAGAGATGTCGTGATGGTCGACGACTACGGGGAAGCAGCGCCGGGGCTCTGGACGGGTCCAAAGTTGGAGCCGCTCCGGCACCATGAACAACGGCGGGGGTGAATCGGCCCCGGTACGGTTCACGCGGCCGTCGTCGAGGCAGCTCCGACAACACGGAGTAAGAGGCACACGGCCCAGTGCACGACAGCAAATGGACAGCGTCTCCGGGATTAGAGAGGAGGGTGACGGTGAATTTGGTGCGGTGAGGGCGCCATGGAGGAGGGGCTGAGGTTTCGTGGGTCGGGAGAAGGGAGCTTCTGAGGAGAAGGTGATTTGGCTCCCACGAGGTATGAATGGGGAATTGGGAGGGGGAACCATGTCTTATGGACGCATTTGTCTGAAATGTGTGTGTGTGTGTGTGTGTGGGGGGGGGGGGGGTTACAGTTCTACCCCTGCCTTTAGGCTTCTCAGCTTGGGTCTGTGTACTGAGGGATGGGGATAGTAGAGTAACTTTGCTTCTCCCAAATAGTGGGCGCGAGCGATTTCGGGCAAGGAGGGCGTATTTTGAAATATAGTGGGCACGAGCGATTTCGGGCGAGGAGGGCGTGTTTTGAAATATAGTGGGCGCGAGCGATTTCGGGCGAGGAGAGCGTGTTTTGAAATAGTGGTCACGAGCTATTTCGAGCGAGGAGAGGGTGTTTTGCCGACCATGGTTTATGAATTACTCGGCTCATGTCATTTCGGCCAAGGAGAAGGCGCGCTTGGATGAAGTTATGAACCTACCCTCGATGTACAACGGCCCAATTGATGCGTGTCCCACATAGGCCGGTAATTACGCGTCTCCCATTTATTTGCTCGGGCGTATTCCACCGAGCAGAGGGTGTTTAACGGTTCATTCAAGTTTTGGGAGAACGAGCATCCACGTCTACCTTACCAAGTCGATTCGAATAAAATTTTGAAATATTAGCTTGCCACTTCTTCAATTCTGTCGCACGCATCCAACACACAAACCTTGTTGGTCCCTCTCCCTCTCTCTCCGTCTCTCTCTCTCTCTCTCTCTTTGTGTGTGTGTGTGGGGGGGTCTTTCTAGTTCTCATGCATATATACTCCATCTATAGGTATCTCTCGCACACTATGTATGATTCTCTAGTCCAAGCTAAATATCTTGGGTGCACTCATCGTACGCACACAAATTCCTTGGCTCATTGCACGTAACTCTCTCACACACCACTCTGTCGTCTCGGAGTTCTTCCCTCTCTCTCTCAAACTCTCCATCTACCTGGGTCACACACTACACATGCATATCTCACTCGCACTCAATAGACCCATCTAAAACTTTATCTCTCTCCCTCATTCTCTCTCCATCACACACACACACACACACAATCTCATGCCTAGCCAAGTATGATGGTCACTCACTCAAATGTAGGCACACGCAGTCCCCCCCTATATGTATACGAGTAGCTAATCTTAGTATCCATTACAAACATGTGCATGGTCTATCTCGATTTCTCTCGGGGTATCTTTCTATCTCGCACGCACCTCCCTCGATCTCCCACCCATATAAGTCCCCTCATGATCTTGAGGGGATCTCTCTATCACAAACACACCCTCTGTCCCTCCCCATGCGTCCATGTTCTCCATGTGTCCCTCTCGACCTTTGTTCCTTGTTGGCCAGACCTCTATTGGACATGTGCTATAGGGGTGTCTCTCTCCGTTGGAAACTATCACGCACTAGCTATCTTCGTGTATATCCTCACCTCGCTTTTCTATCTCGGAGATGCATGCGTGACATGTTTGCATAAGAAACAAAAAAAAACACTCTCTCTAATTTATCGTTTGTTGTCCCTTTCTCTTTCACACACATACTCTTTTTGCACACTCACTCATTCTCCTTCACACGCACTTGATCTCTCTCGACTTAGGCACTCTCTTCGGTCCATAGCATATAGATTTATTGAAAAGTCAAACATCACAATGTTTGACCATATGTACATGGAGAAAAACATTTACATCTAGAACAACAAACATATACCATTAGATTCATCATGAGATGTAGTTTCATATGATGTATCTTTGGTATTGTAGATATAAATAACATTAGCGTAAACCTGATCAATGTTTCCAAAGTTTGACTTCTAAATTTTTTTACATGCACTGCATTATCGAGCGGATGGAATATCTCTCCCCCCCTCAGCTATCTGACGCACCACTCAGCCTTATCAGGGCTCCTCTATCTCTCTCAAACTTTATATCTCCCTGGTTCACACATACACTTGTCTCGCTCGTGCTACATATAGACCCATCCAACACTCTCCGCCCTTGTTCTCTCTCTATGTGACACACACCCCCCTAAGTACCATAATCCCTCACTCCATCATATGCGCACGCACTCCCCCCTAAGTATGATTATCTCTCACTAGCCATCGAGGAATGCACGTATTGTCTCCTTCCATCCATACGTCTATCTCGATATCTCTCGGGTATCTTCTATCGCGCATGCACCTTGTGACTCGATCTCCCACCCATTGTCGGTGTACTAAGGTAGGGGTACCTTAGTACTCAACCTGCAGACGGGCAACGCATGGCGTCCCGTGGCAAGCCTTACCGGGCGTCTGCCAAGACCCTCCGCGGCCCTCCAGAAAACAAGACTCCGGCAAGAGGAGCTTGCCGGTGAGCCATTCAAAAACAAAGTAATCAAGACCCCGGCAAGAGGAGCTTGCCGGGAAGGCCACTCAGGGCGCTGAAGGAAACAAGGTCCGGCAAGAGGAGCTTGCCGAAGGCTTGGTGGGCGCCGAGCCCCCAAGCGACAAGGTTCCTGCCGCTGCAAGACGCTTGCCGGGCGGGCAACCTCTTCATCTCCGCCCAGCTCACCCGCCAACGTGTCACCACGGGGCTCTCCCAAGCACGATGTCGACGAGCTGTGCAGCCAGCGGGGAGCAGCGATAAGCGCGCCGACAAAGCTACCATCGTGGCAAACGGAGGCGCACTTGACGGTCCCTCTATTATCTTGTTCGGGCGATCGAGACGGGCATTGATGACTTTTGTCCCTTGCCGCCGAGTTAGGTATAGATTAATGTACACTGCGCATAAAGCGGTGTACCAACCTATGTTTTACTATCATACCCTTGTCTACTTGCCACATGTGGTGACCCCTTGTGCTTATAAAAGGAGGCCCATGGGAAACGTAGAAAGGGTTCGGTTCAGCTCCGGCTTAGTTCATCCTACTCATACGAAACCACATCGAGGCTAGGTCTTGTAGCTCCCATTGCTCCCTAGCAAGAACACAAGATAATCCACAAAGTAGCAGAGGAGTATTATCTCCCGGAGAGCTCGAAGCTGGGTAAATCTGCTCGTGTGCATCGCCCGATCCGCTCTTTGTGCAATCTCCGCCCCTCCGAACCACAAGGGACCCAAGTCCGTGAGGTGCTCGTGGGACACGATCAGTCCGCCCCGACATCTTTGGCGCCGGTAGGGGCGCCGAGGCTGTGTGAACCCGATCCGCGGTCACACGAGCAACTTCACAAGCATCTTCGTCAACATGGCACCAAGAAGAAGTCTTGGCAGCAGCAGAGCCGTCTGCGTCGAACCCACCACCACCGGAGCTGTCTGGTGGTGGGGAAACGGCGGAGGAACCGACGTCGTCGAGAGCCCACAATGCCGCCAGATCCAAGGACAAGGCAGCAGCAGGCGTCGGCGTCGAAGTCCGACTGCGCCCCTCGCAGGAGGCGCGGGACCGACAGCGTCATGATGCTCGCGGCACCATACGCCGTTAGATCAAGGCTGCTGGAGGATCCCGAGACCTCGAGACCCGTGATGCACCCCAAAGATGCTGGTACAAGCGGAGTACGGTCGCCATGGATGCTGCTCCTCCTAACTTGGTTAGAGTCCGAGCACATCCCGTTCTTCGCTCCGCACGCCGTTGCCGCCAACCACACCAGCGAAGCCTTGGCTAGAGCTCGCCATTTCTAGACTAACCTCCAACAGCCGACAAGGTCGACGAATGGAGAGCCACAATTCAGAGTCTCATCGGCTTAGCCAACGGCGACGCCCCGCGGCAACCGAGTGCCTCGCAGCCGCGGCAAGGCGACAAGGCACGAGCTGATGGCGACGAGACTTACGGGGGATCAGCCACCGTGCACTCACCTTCCCGAAGGCCAAGATCGCCAACTCGCCGGATCCACCTCGACAGCGACTCTACAGCGTTGTCGGATCCGCGAGCTCGCCGCGACCAGCGCCAAGTTCTCCAAGAACGGCAAGAAGAAGACGCCGAACCCAGACGGCGCCAAGAGAAGCGCGCCGTCAATCTGACCAATGCGCCGGACCCACTGTCGATATGCATGCGCCAGGGGAACCAGGCGACTTGCCGTACACGGTAGGTTGCCCTGCGTTCACTCGTGAGCTGCGGCTAGTCCGGTGGAACGACAAGAAAAACTTCAAACCAGATGTGCCGGAGAAGTATGATGGCAGGACACACCCATCGGAGTTCCTTAGCATCTACACCATCGCGGTGCAGGCTGCGGGGGGACGAGACGACAAGATCCTCGCCAACTACTTTCCCCTGGTGCTCAAGCCAAACGTCAGATCTTGGCTCATGCACTTGCCGGACAGCTCTATTTCTTCTTGGGCAGATTTGTGCCACCAATTTGTTGGCGCCTTCACACGCGTCCACAAGCCTCATGGCCAGGAGAGTGATCTCCACCTGCTTGCCCAGAAGGAAGGGGAGTCCCTGCGCAAGTTCATCCAGAGATTCAGTCGAGTGCACTACAACATCCCCGACGTCCACCCTGCCGCGGTGATCAGTGCATTCCGTCAGAATGTACGAAACCGCAGGATGAGGGAGGAGATGGCGATGTGCAAAGTGAAAGACGTCAGCGAGCTCTATGCCCTGGCCGACAAGTGTGCACGCGCTGAAGAAGGAAGAAGACTCCCAGGAGAGAATGTGGGAGCAGAGTCGGACAGTGAGGAGATCGCCCCGGCAAGGAAGAGCCGGCGGCGGAACAACAGAAGAAAGAAAAGCCAAGAAGTACTAGTTGTCGAGCAGTCCGGCAAGGATGGTGCCGCCAACAAAGCCAAGGCCGGTGGCTCCGGCAAGGAGGTTGCCGCTGACGCCGACCGCCAAGCTGTGGCGGCCGCCGACAAGCCTGACAGCTCCAACAAGCAATACTGTAAGATCCACCGCACCAAGGGCCACGATCTCCAGAGCTGCAAGAAAGTCGAGCAGCTTGTTGAGCTACAGAGAGCTGAATACGAGCGGCGAGACAAGGAGAAGGCCCAGGAAGGTGCAGGTGCAGCAAGTAAGAAGAGACCCGGTCGGGGAGGACGCCGTGGCAAGATCAAGCAGCGGCAAGGAGACAGACCTCCCCGCGGTAGCGACAAGGAAGAAGACGAAGATGAAGATGACGAAGACATGGAAGACGATGAAGCTGATGAGCAGGAGTTTCAAAAGGCAACGGAGGTCCTTTGCGTTGACGGTGGTGCGTCTCTACATGCCTCGCACCGACAACTCAAGCAATGGATGCGTGAGGTCAATGCAGCAGAACCATCCATAGAGTCACGCAAACCTCTGAAGTGGTCCAAGACGCCCATCATCTTTGACATTGAGGATCACCTGATCTCATCATCTGCGGTCGGGTGCTTGCCGATGTTGGTCTCACCAACCATCCGCAACCTCAAGGTCACAAAGATGTTGGTTGACGGCGGGCGGCCTGAATTTGATCTCCTCCGTAGTGCTCCAAAAGCTTCAAATCCTCGACAATGAGCTCAAGAAACTGGTACTTTCCAAGGAATCAACCCGGGAAGGAGCAAGCCCAAAGGGAAGATCACGTTGCGGTAACATTCGCAGCGAGCTCAACTTCAGAACTGAGAGGGTCACGTTTGACGTCGCCGATTTCCCATTGCCCTACAATGGCATACTTGGCCATCCAGCACTTGCCAAGTTCATGGCCGCCTCTCATCATGCCTACAACTTACTCAAGATGCCCGCCCGATAAGCGTCATTTCTGTCCATGGCGACAAGAAGGATGCACTTATCTGCGCCGACAAGATTTACCGGATGCAGCTGCCGCAGCAGCTTAGCAAACCACTTGTCTGAAGCTCCCGGGGAAGAAGAAGACCACCAAGCCCGCAAGAGCTCGATGCCCACTCCGCAAGCGCACCTCCGGAGTGCTGCGCTACCGCCGAGGACGCACCATCGAGCTCCACCGCAAGTGCAAGAAGACGATGGCAGCTCCGCCAAGACCAAGAAGGTGCCCGCCAAGGAGGACGGCATCGGTGGTACCTTCACCATCGATGCCACGCTGATCCTAAATAGGAAGGCGAGCTCGTTGCTTTCCTGCGGGCGAATGTTGATGTGTTTGCATGGAAATCATCTAACATCCCCGGTGTTCCCAGGAAAGTAATTGAGCATCACCTAGCTGTCTGTCCTCATGCGCGGCCCGTCATGCAAAAATTTAGGAAACAAAGTGAGCGCCAAGAGTTCATAGCAGAAGAAATCAAGAAGTTAGAAGTAGCAGGGCTTGTCAGAGGAGTCCTCCACCCCGTGGTTGGCCAATCCGGTGGTTGTATCAAGGCTAATGGGAAATGGAGGCTTTGTATTGACTTCACCGATGTTAATAAAGCTTGTCCCAAAGACCCATTTCCTTGCCGCCAGATCGACCAGATTGTTGACTCCACGGCTGGATGTGATCTGCTTTCGCTTCTTGATGCATATTCAGGATATCATCGATATTCATGGCGAAGAGGATGAAGAAAACCGCATTCATTACACCATGTGGCACGCATCGCTTCATACGGATGCCTTCGGTTTGAAGAATGCTGGTTCAACCTTTGCAAGGGTAGTCCATGATGCCTTTGAACCACGGATACGTAAATGTAGAAGCCTACATGGATGACATAGTGGTCAAGAGCAAGGACATGAGCGACTCGGTTCAGGATTTGGATGAAACATTTGCAAATCTGTGCAAAATCAACCTCAAGCTCAACCCGAGAAATGCGTGTTTGGAGTCCCTTCCGCAAGCTTCTCGGTTCTTTGTGTCCCAGCGGGAATTGAAGCCAATCCCGACAAGATCAAGGCCATTGAGCAGATCGAAGCACCAAAGCGCGTCAAGGATGTCGGAAGGCTTGCCGGTTGCGTGGCGCTCTCAAAGAGGTTCATCTCTAAGTTCTGCTGAACGCGCCTGCCGTTTTCAAGATTTTGAAAAGGCAGGTCCAATGAAATGGACTCCCGAAGCGGAGGCTGCGCTGCAGGACTTGAAGAGATACCTGTCCTCCGCTCCAATACTTGTCGCACCTAGGCCACAAGAGAAGTTGCTGCTGTATATAGCGGCAACCAATCAAGTGGTTAGTGCTGCGTTAGTAGCAGAGAGGGAGGCGGATGATGAGCCGACAACCGAAGCAGTTGCATCTAGCGACAAGCAAGGGGCTTTGCCGTCAAGCTCTGGTCCCGACAAGGACGGATCAGCGCAGGGTTGCGACAAGACACAGAAAAAGATGGTGCAGCGCCCAGTCTACTTTGTTAGTTCCCTTCTGCAGGGGGCTAGGTCAAGGTACTCTGGTGTGTAGAAGCTGCTTTTCGGCCTCCTCATGGCCTCGAGAAAGCTGCGCCATTACTTTCAAGCACATGAAATAACAGTTGTCACTCGCTTTCCGCTGAAGAGGATTTTGCAAAATCCAGAAGCAACAGGCAGGATTGTCGAGTGGGCACTGGAACTGTCAAGCTTTGGCCTCAAGTTTGAAAGCACTTCAACTATCAAGAGCAGAGCATTGGCAGAATTCATAGCTGAGTGGACGCCAACGCAAGATGAAGAAATTCCAGAGACAAGCATCCCCGTCAAGGAGGCAAATAAAGAGTGGCTGATGTACTTTGATGGAGCTTTCTCGCTGCAAGGAGCCGGTGCCGGAGTGCTGCTTATCGCACCCACCGGAGAGCACCTCAAGTACATAGTCCAGATGCACTTTCCCAAGGAACAAGCAACAAACAATACTGCAGAGTATGAAGGTTTGCTTGCCGGTCTCAGGATTGCTGTAGACCTTGGGATCAAGAAGCTCATTGTCAGGGGGGACTCACAACTTGTCGTCCGACAAGTAAATAAAGATTATCAAAGTCCGTTGATGGAAGCCTACGTCGATGAAGTGAGAAAGCTAGAAGAGCACTTTGAAGGCCTGCAGATGGAACACGTTCCAAGAGCTCAGAATGATATAGCTGATGGCCTCTCCAAATGTGCCGCGACTTAAGTTACTGTGGAACCAGGAATTTTGTGCTCAAGCTAACTCAGCCAACCGTAACACCATCAACGGGACAGAGCAAGAAGAGAAAATTGGTTTCGGCGACTACTTTCCGCAGAGAGCTCTGAAGCCGCCGCCAAGAAGGTCCCTAAAACCAACACAAGTATCACCGAGGAGCAAGTATGCTCCGACAAACCATGCAGTTTGTATCGTTGAAGCAAACGCTCCCGACAAGCTTAGCTCCGGCAAGCTTGCCGGGATCATCAACTCGGCGGACCCACGGTCCTTGCAGTAGAAGCTGATGTTCCCGCATAATAGATGAGCCTTTAGTCCTTGTTGTCGAGCCACAGGCTCCAACATGGGCACAACAAATCGTCCGCTTCCTTGAGATGGAGAACTTCCCAAGAGCAAGAAGAAGCGGAAAAAGTAGCCCGGCAGTCAAGTATGTACCAGTTTGTTGACAACATTCTGCGAGAAGAAGGCTCAACGGTGTGAAATTGAAGTGTATTTGCGGGAAGATGGATGAAGTTGTTGGCAGAGACACATGGAGGCATATGTGGTCACCACATTGGCGCAAGAGCACTTAAGCAAAGCTTTCCGGCAAGGTTTCTTCTGGCCAGAAGCCCTCCAGGATGCAACTGCACAAGTAACCAAGTGTGAAGCGTGCCAGTTCCATTCCAAACAGATACACCAACCAGCTCAAGCTCTCCAGACGATCCCTTTATCCTGGCCCTTTTCGGTCTGGGGGCTCGACATCCTTGGCCCCTTCCCCCGAGCTGTCGGGGGCTTTGAATACTTGTACGTAGCAATCGACAAGTTCACAAAGTGGCCGGAAGTGGAACCAGTGAGGAAGGTGACAGCACAGTCAGCCGTCAAGTTCTTCAGGTCAATTGTTTGCCGTTTTGGGATTCCTAACAGAATCATCACCGACAACGGCACACAGTTCACGAGCCGCACCTTCATGCAGTACGCCCAAGATCTTGGCTCCAAGATCTGCTTTGCTTCTGTTGCTCATCCGAGAAGCAACGGTCAAGCAGAGAGAGCAAACGCTGAAGTGCTGCGAGGACTCAAGACCAGAACTTTCGACAGGCTGTGCAAGTGCGGAAGGAACTGGATCGAGGAGCTGCCGGTGGTTCTTTGGTCGATCAGGACGACGCCAAATCGAGCCACTGGCCAGACGCCCTTTGCTCTAGTCTACGGAGCAGAGGCAGTTCTCCCCATGGAACTCGTGTACGGGTCACCTCGAGTGCTCGCTTATGATGAGCTTGAGCAAGAGCAGCTGCGACAAGATGACGCGCTGCTCCTCGAGGAAGATCGTCTTTAGGCTGCTGTACGAGCTGCTCGTTACCAGCAAGCTTTGCGTCGCTACCATAGCCGCAAAGTTAATGCCAGGAGCTTCGAGGAAGGCGACCTTGTTCTTCGGCGCGTTCAATCCGCCAAGAATTCCAACAAGTTGGCGCCAAAGTGGGAAGGCCCTTATCGGGTAAAAGCGAGTCACTAGGCCCGCGCTGTCCGCTTTGAGACCGAAGATGGCCTTCCGCGAGCAATTCCTGGAATATAGAGCATCTTATAAGTTTTACCCATGAGGCGCGGTTGCGGAACCCGTTCGGCAACCACCCTTTGTACAAGTCTTGCCGCTGTTGCATGTAATCCTTTGTACAAAGCGGCAGCGAGACCCGTGCATCGATAAAGCCTATGTGTTGCGCACATTTTTCAATACATGCTTTCATAATCATATATGCATGTGTTTACTAACATTTTGTGCAACATACGCACCCGGTAAGCGATAGCGAGCCATTAGGCTCCATAACTTTATTTTCTCTTCTTTCTTCTCAAACAAGAAGATGGTTCATCCACCCACAAGTTCACCGGGGAAGGAGAAGATAATGTGTGTGGCCAAACGTCGCTTCGAGGCTGTCGCCTTGCCGGAAAATGGACAATGAAAAGCTAAGTTGCTAAGTTTAGACGACCAGTTTTAAGTTTTGAGTTATCTTCCTCGAACGATAGTACTTTGTATGGAAAACCATGTATGCGGAGGAACCGACTCGCGACTAGCTTAACGCCCTTACTTTGTTTGAGTCCGCTCAACAACTTAAGTGAGCTGCAGCTAGTCGCGACAAGGTTGCTTGTCGGTAGCGACCCCGCCAGCAGGCTGCCGAAGTTCCGCACTCGGCGCTCGCGGCAAGGGTGCCTGCACCGGCAAGTTCACCTGAAAGCGTAGGGTATAAACATACAAGGGAAGAAACCGAGTAAAGGAAGTAACATAGCAAATATTGCCCAGAATAAAGTTATATTACAAAGATAACTTATTGCGGCACTGGCTAAATCATTCTCAGAACTGAAATAACAGCGAAGAAGAGAAGATGGGCGCGCCGGCACCCAAGCCCCGGCAAGCTAGAGTTGCCGGGGGCTGCGGCAAGACAGAGTTGCCGGGGGCTGCGATATCAGATAAGCCTTTTGTCCCTTTTCAAACATCCCTTTTTCATTAAAAACATTCTACTCGGATATAGTCTGTGGAGAATGAAAAACATCAAAGAGAGGATTACAAGTTTCAAATGCGGATAAGGCCCGAAGGCTTACAAATTAAAAAGATAAGATGCCCGTAATCCTTTTCCTGTCCCTCTCTTCAGGAGGTAGGTCAAGGAGGCAGGAAGGGAAAAAGGAGCGCCTAGGCGAGCTACAGGTGCCAGAAGGTACCAAGGGAACATCCCGGGGGCTCTCCGAGGGCTTGAAGGAGATGGCGGCGCCGGAAGCGGGGCTCAAGGCAGGCGGCGGGGCGTCGGCCACGTTGTCGAGGGCACTCGCCCTCGTACTCCGACTTGACGGACTTGTCGCCATCCCTCTTCCCCTTCCGCAGCCTCCCTCGCCCGATCGCCAAGGAGACGACCCGGGGAGTTCGAGGAGCCGCGGCGGATGATGGGGTCGCCCGGTGGCCTTGAAGCGGCGCCCGACAACTAATTGGGCCCGCTACCCTCGTCGTCGCTGTCGCTCCCCTCCTCGTCGCTCTCGCTCGAGGGGGAATCTTCGCTGTCGGAGGAGCTATCCACGCAGCACTTCGCACGAGTGCCGAGATCCCCGAAGACCTTGACGGAGAGGAGATCACCCTCCATTAACTTAAAATGGAGGGTAAACCCCGCCCTCAAGCTGTGTATGCGAGTGAACGTCTTCCACCCACGATCAAGATACATCACATTAGGGGCTGGGAATACAACACGGACTCGCATGCCACTGATTCCACAGCCCCTCATGTGCAGTCTCAGTGTCTCGGGCGGATCCGACTCCATCGTGCTCGCGAACGGAGCTGGAAGCGGGCGACGACGAGGTGCCCGCGCAGCTCGACGAAGAACTTCGCAAGGTTGTCTCTGTATGGACCGCCTTGCTGGGAGGAAACCGGAGGAGGAGGCGGAGACGGCGCGCCGCCCCGTCCGCCTCTCCCCCGAACGCCTCGACCTCGTCCACGACCTCGCCCCCGGAGGGGAACCGCCGGCGGAGGCGGAGACGGCGCGCCGCCCCGTCTGCTTCTTCCTCGAGCGCCTCGACCTCGTCCATGACCTCGCCCCCTCCCTCTTCCCCTTGTGGCTGGCTCTGCTGCCCCGGGCGTGGGGTTGGGAGGGGAGCGCTGTCTAGCGGCGACCCTCGCCGCCACCGATGAAGAACCAAGGTTCCCTTTCTCCATGACGAACGAGAGAAAGGGGGCGAAGGTTGAGGAAAGGAGGAGATGGGAGAGTGCGGGCTTCTGCGCTCCCCTTCCGCTCTTTTTAAAGAATCAATGTGGGGGCTCGCCGCCCTTCATCAAATGAATCAGAGGCGAGGAATAAGGGCCAACCTGCTGCCTCTGCCGCATAACGGCCAAGTTTCCCACTTCCACCGTCCATGACCCGAGAGCATGGAAGCCACGTGGCGGGATGCGAACCGAGGTGACAGTGAGGCGACCTCGACGCCACATACCTCCCCCACGACGCCGCAATTGACGCGTGCTGTTCACGGGAGGAGCGGCGGATATGGAGTGGATTTGGTTCGGACCCAGGCGGCGTGCGCGTTTGCGCTTTTGGGCTGGCCCAACAGCCTTCGGCACCGTGTATGGCCTGACCGGGGCTCCTGTCGGTGTACTAAGGTAGGGTACCTTAGTACCTCAACCAATGTGACGGCGCGGCGTCCCCGTGGCAAGCCTTACCAAGCGCTGCCAAGACCCTCCGCTGCCCTCGAAGAACAAGACTCCGGCAAGAGGAGCTTGCCGGTGAGCCATTCAAAACAAAGTAATCAAGACCCGGCAAGAGGAGCTTGCGGGAAGGCCACTCAGTATGAAGGGAACAAGGTCCCGGCAAGAGGAGCTTGCGGGAAGGCTTGGTGGCGCCGAGCCCCCAAGCGCGACAAGGTTCCTGCAGCGGCAAGGCGCTTGCGGGCGGGCAACCTCTCTTCATCTCCACTCCAGCTCACCCGTAGCGTGTCACCACGGGCTCTCCCAAGCACGCGTGTCGACGAGGCATGCAGCCAGCGAGGGAGCAGCGATAAGCGCCGACAGGCTACCATCATGGCAAACGGAGGCGCACTTGGCGGTCCCCTGTTACCTTTGTTCGAGCGATCGGGGCGGGCATTGATGACTTTTGTCCCTTGCCGTCAAAGTTAGGTATAGATTGCTGTACACTGTACAAAGCGGTGTACCAACCTATGTTTTTACTATCATACCCTTGTCTACTTGCCACATGTGGTGACCCCTTGTGCCTATAAAAGGAGGCCCAAGGGCAACGTAGAAAGGGTTCGGTTCAGCTCCGGCTTATTCATCCTACTCCTACGAAACCACACTGAGGCTAGGTCTTGTAGCTCCCATTGCTCCCTAGCAAGAACACAAGATAATCCACAAAGCAGCAGTAGGAGTATTATCTCCTCGGAGAGCTCCGAAGCTGGGTAAATCTGCTTGTGTGCATCGCCTCGATCCGCTCTTTGTGCAATCTCCGCCCCCCTCCGAACCACAAGGGACCCAGGTCCCGTAGGTGCTCGTGGGACACGATCAGTCTGCCCCCGACACCCATGTAGTCCCATCACGATCTCTAGGGGATCTCTCTATCACAAACATACACTCTCTCCTCCCCATGTCTGCATTTTCTCCGTACGTCTCTCTCGACCTCTCTCCCTTGCTTGTCAGACCCCTGTTGGCCACGTGCTAGGGGTCTTTCTCTATCGGTTGCAAACAACCACACACTATCTCCTCACCTTGCTTCTGTTGTCGAAGATGCATGTGTGATATGTTTGCATAAGATACACACGCCTTTTCTCTACTTTTATCGTGTGTTGTCCATGTCTCTTTCACACACGCACACACACTTTTTTCACTCACTCTTTTTATTCCACTCTCTCTCTCTCTCTCTCTCTCTCTCTCTCTCTAGTTAGGGACTCTCTCACATCCATAAGCATATGGATGTTTTGAAAAGTCATACCTCAGAAAAGTTTGACCAGGTATATGTGGAGAAAAACATTTACATATGGAACGATCGTTAGATTCATCACAACATGTACTTACTTCATACTATCATTTATCTTTGGTATTGTAGATATAAGTAATTTCTTTATAAACTTGGTCAAAGTTTCAAAAGTTTGACTTAAAAAAATGTTGGCACTACATTATCGAACGGAGGGAGTACCTCTTTCTTTATCTCTGCTATCTCTCACGGGCCTCCCCTCTCACTCGAACTCTCTATACCGATGGATTATACGCTCACCGTGTCAGCGTATAGCTTCGTATATTGTTTAGTTGACGGATCAACCAGTCCGATCTGACACGCGGTGAAGTAAATAAAGTTGTAACCACTCGGGGTAGCACCCGACACGCTAGTAAATTGAGGGCGCATTGAGGACACACTTCTTCCGCGTGAAGGACGCACTCACGCACAATTCACCACTGCGCGGCGGCATGCACAGAAGGACGCACTCGCGCACACCCAGCAGGCCAGCACACAACATAGACCAACACATGTGTAAACCGGCGTCGCCGCCGGTTGAGATGGACGGTGAGGCAGCCAACAAGCAGAGGCGGCTCGAGCCAAAACCGCATCCGGCGAGCCTGGACTTCGTTAGCAGCCTCCCCGACGACATGCTACTCGCCATCATCGGCCTCCTCCCCACCAAATCTGCCGTGCGAACCGCCCTGCTCTCCCGGCGGTGGCGCCCCCTCTGGCGCTGCATCCCCCTCAACCTCACCGTTGACAACTCCCTCTGCAACGGGGATTTCAAACGCATGGCCGCAGTCCCCAAGATCCTTTCATCGCACCCTGGGCCAGCCAGATGCCTTGACATCCGCATGTTCAGTATCAACTACAAGGTCCAAGCCAAGTTCGATGAGTGGTTCTTATCCCCCGCCCTAGATCATCTCGAGGAGCTCAGCTTTGAAGCTGGATGATGTCGCTCTCTACCGCCGTCCGCGCTCCGCCTCATGCCAACGCTGCGCCGGGCCAGCTTCAGCTCCTGCTATCTTCCCCAGATTAATGTCGTGCCCGCCCTTCTTCTCCCTCAACTCAAGCAGCCCGACCTCTTCGACATTGGCATCTCGAAACAGGCTATGGAGCACCTGCTCTACAGCTGTACTGCGCCCAAGTACCTTCGTCTTGAGAAAATCCACGGGTTCATTAGCCTCCACATCGCCTCGACAAATCTCCGATGGATTTTTGTGTCTTGCTGGCCCCGCAACAAGACATCAATTGGGAAGAGATCGCTCCAGCTGTTCCACATTATGGTCATTGAGAATGCGCCTTTCCTTGAGAGATTGCTTGTATCTGATCTAGAAGGTCCAACAAAAAGCAGGGTCATTGACGCGCCGAAATTGACAGCGTTGGTGTACTCGTCTGCCAAATTCTCCGAAATCTTTATTGGATCCGTAATCGTTCAGGTACAACACTCATCTTCTTCTCCGTCTTCTTGAAATTCACATTTTTTTAATTTCTTCTTGATGTATTTACGACCGTCTTCCAGAAAATGATTCCCACAAGCTTGAACCAGTCTATGCGCAGAGTGAAGATCTTGGCAATAAAATCTATCGGCCCCAATCTGGATCAAGTTGTTGGATTCCTTACATGATTTCCGTGCATGGAGAAGCTACTCATCGAGGTGAAACTTCTTTCCTATTAGTAAACGGTAATCACAACGTAGCTCAATTTTTTCATAATTTTCTCAAATTACGATGACAAGTGTAGTGTTCAAAACTGCATCTACGCACTGCACCGAAAGAAATGTTTTTAGTATTTTTTCTCACGTGATCACCTGCATCGTTTTTTGTTGTACTACTATAGTAGCCTAGGCTAGTCATAGTGGAAAGTAACTTAGACTAGTATGGTTACCCTAAGAGCAAGTATTACCTCCGTCCTGGTTTACTCTTCCTATTTTGTAGTATCAAAATTTGACCATAGATTTAACTGACAAAATGATAAAGCATGTCACTTAAAATTATACCGTTGGATTTGTATTTGAACATAATTTCAAATGGTATAATTTTTGGTGACATGCATTGGCAATTTCTTAGGTAAATCTATGGTCAAAATTTTACACTAAATACGAGGTAGTACAAAAGTGGGCTATAACGGCCCTCCACTATGTAGGCCAAAACACGTGCCAAATTCACTTGTGGTGCATTTGGCATTGATGCCCCTCAATTGCTTACCTGGTGCCCCAATCTGGATCACCTACTGATGACCCACAAGTATAGGGGAATATCGTAGTCCTTTCGATAAGTAAGAGTGTCGAACCCAACGAGGAGCAGAAGGAAATGATAAGCGGTTTTCAGCAAGGTATTCTCTGCAAGTACTAAAATAAGTGGTAACAAATAGTTTTGTGATAAGATAAATTGTAACGAGCAACAAGTAACAAGGGTAAATAAAGTGCAGCAAGGTGGCCCAATCCTTTTTGTAGCAAAGGACAAGCTTGGACAAACTCTTATAATAGGAAAAGCACTCCCGAGGACACATGGGAATATCGTCAAGCTAGTTTTCATCACGTTCATATGATTCGCATTCGGTACTTTGATAATTTGATATGTGAGTGGACCGGTGCTTGGGTGCTGTTCTTACTTGAACAAGCATCCCACTTATGATTAACCTCTATTGCAAGCATCCGCAACTACAACAAAAGTATTAAGGTAAACCTAACCATAGCATGAAACATATGGATCCAAATCAGCCCTTGAAGCAACGCATAAACTAGGGTTTAAGCTTCATCACTCTAGCAACCCATCATCTACTTATTACTTCCCAATGCCTTCCTCTAGGCCCAAATAATGGTGAAGTGTTATGTAGTCGACGTTCACATAACATCACTAGAGGCTAGACAACATACATCTCATCAAAATATCGAACGAATACCAAATTCACATGACTACTAATAGCAAGACTTCTCCCTTGTCCTCAGGAACAAACGTGTCGGGGAGGCCTGATCGTGTCCCACGAGCACCTACGGGACCTGGGTCCCTTGTGGTTCGGAGGGGGCGGAGATTGCACAAAGAGCGGATCGAGGCGATGCACACGAGCAGGTTTACCCAGCTTCGGAGCTCTCCGGAGAGATAATACTCCTACTGTTGCTTTGTGGATTATCTGGTGTTCTTGCTAGGGAGCAATGTGAGCTATAAGACCTAGCCTGAGTGTGGTTTCGTATGAGTAGGATGAACTAAGCCGGAGCTGAACCGAACCCTTTCTACGTTGCACTTGGGCCTCCTTTTATAGGCACAAGGGGTTACCACATGTGGCAAGTAGACAAGGGTAAGATAGTAAAAACGTGGGTTGGTACACGCTTTATGCACAATGTACAGTAATCTATACCTAACTCGACGGCAAGGGACAGAGTCATCAATGCTGTCTCTCGCCCGAAACGGTAACAGGACCGTCAAGTGCGCCTCCGTTTGCCACGATGGTAGCTTGTCAGCGCCGCTTATCGCTGCTCCCCGCTGGCTGCACAGCTCGTCGACACGCGTGCTTGGGAGAGCCCCGTGGTGACACGTTGGCGGGTGAGCTGGAGCGGAGATGATGAGAGGTTGCCCGCCCGGCAAGCGCCTTGCGCGGCAGGAACCTTGTCGCGCTTGGGGCTCGGCGCCCACCAAGCCTTCCCGCAAGCTCCTCTTGCCGGGCCTTGTTCCCTTCGCTACTGGGTGGCCTTCCCGGCAAGCTCCTCTTGCCGGGGTCTTGACTACTTTGTTCTTGAATGGCTCACCGGCAAGCTCCTCTTGCCGGAGTCTTGTTTTCTGAAAGGCCGCGGAGGGTCTTGGCAGACGCCCGGCAAGGCTTGCCACGGGGATGCTGCGACTGCCCGTGCACAGGTTCGGGGTGCTAAGGTACCCCTACCTTAATACACCGACAGGAGCCCCCGGGTCTGGGCCATACACGGTGCCGAGCGCTGTTGGGCCAGGCCCAAAACAGGGCACGGGCACGCGCGGCCTGGGTCCAAACCAAATCCACTCCGTATCCGCCGCGTTCCCTCGTAACGGCACGCGTCAATTGCGGCGTCGTGGGGGAGGTAGGTGGCGTGCGAGGTCGCCTCACCTGTCGCCTTGGTTCCGCATCCCCGCCATGTGGCTCCCATGCTCTCGGGGTCGCGGACGGTGGAAGTGGGAAACTGGGCCGTTGCGAGCAGAGGCAGCAGGTCGGCCCTGATTCCCTGCTCTTCCTATGCCCTGATTTGCCGAGCGGGGCGGCCGAGCCCCCACCTTGCTTCTTTAAAAAGAGCGGAAGGGGGAGCGCAGAAGCCCGCACTCTCCCATCTCCTCCTTTCCTCAGCTTCCGATCCCCTTTCTCTCATTCGTCATGGAGAAAACGAACCTTGGTTCTTCATCGGTGGCGGCGAGGGTCACCGCTAGACAGCGCTCCCCTCCCAACCCCACGCCCGGGGTGGCAGAGCCAGTCACAAGAGGAAGAGGGAGGGGGCGAGGTCGTGGACGAGGTCGAGGCGCTCGGGGGAGAAGCGGACGGGGCGGCGCGCCGTCTCCGCCTCCGCCGGCGGTTCCCCTCCGGGGGCGAGGTCGTGGACGAGGTCGAGGCGTTCGGGGGAGAAGCGGACGGGGCGGCGCGCCGTCTCCGCCTCCGCCGGTGGCTCCCTCCCGCTGGCCGGTCCATACAGAGGACAACCCTTGCGAAGTTCTTCGTCAGGCTGCGCCGGGCGCCTCGTCGTCGCCTCCGGCTTCCAGCCCTGTTCATGAAGCTGATGGAGTCGGATCCGCCGAGACACGAGACTGCACATGAGGGCTGTGGGATCTGCGGCACGCGAGTCCGCTGTATTCCCAGCCCCTAATGTGATGTGTCTTGATCGTGGGTGGAAGACGTTTGCCGCATCCACAGCGATGGCGGGGTTTACCCTCCATTTTAGGTTAATGGAGGTGATCTCCTCTCCGTCAAGGTCTTCGGGATCTCGGCACTTTCGGGCGAAGTGCTGCGTGGATAGCTCCTCCGACAAAGTGAAGATTCCCCGAGCGAGAGTGACGAGGAGGAGAGCGACAGCGACGACAAGGGTAGCGGGCCCGATTAGTTGTCGAGGCGCCGCTTGCGCCACCTGGCGACCCCATCATCCGTCGCCCGGCTCCTTGAACTCCCCGGTCGTCTCCTTGGGCGTGGCGAGGGAGGCTGCGGAAGGAAGAGGATGGCGACAAGGCCGTCAAGTCGAGTACGAGGCGTAGTGCCCTCGACAGCGGCCGACGCCCTGCCGCCCCATCTTGAGCCCGCTTCGGCGCCGCCATCTCCGTTAAGCCCTCGGAGAGCCCCCGGATGTTCCTTGGTGCCTTCGGCACCTGTAGCTCAGCGAGAGGCGTTCCTTTGCCCTTCTCTCCTCCTTGACCTACCTCAAGAGAGGGACAGGAAAAGGATTACGGGCATCTTATCTTTTTAATTTGTAAGCCTTCGGGCCTTGTCCGCATTTAAAACTTGTAATCCTCTCTTTCATGTTTTTCATTCTCCACGGACTGTATCCGAGTAGAATGTTTTTAATGCAAAAGGGATGCTTGAAAAGGGACGAAAGGCTTATCTGATATCGCAGCCCCCGGCAACTCTGGCTTGCCGCAGCCCCCGGCAACTCTGGCTTGCCGGGGCTTGGGTGCCGGCGCGCCCTTCTTCTCCTCTTCGCTGTTATTCCAGTTCTGAGAACAATTTAGCCAGTGTCGTAATAAGTTATTTTTGTAATATAACTTTATTCTGTGCAATATTTGCTATGTTACTTCCTTTACTCGACTCTTGGCTTTGTATGTTACTGCCCTACGCTTTTCAGGGAAACTTGCCGGTGCAGAGCACCCTTGCCTTGGCCGAGTGCGGAACTTCAAAGAGCTGGCGGCGGGTCGCCACCGACAAGCAACATTGTCGCAACTAGTTGCAGCACACTTAAGTTGTTGAGCGGACTCGAAACAAAGTAAGGCGCAAGCTAGTCGCTAGTCGGTTCCTCCGCACAGGTTTTCCATACAAAGTACCATCGTTCGAGGAAGATAACTTAAAATTTAAAACTGGTCGTTTAAACTTAGCAACTTAGCTTTTCGTTGTCCATTTTCGGCAAGGTGACAGTTCCTCGAGCGACGCTTGGTGGCCACACCATTATCTTCTCCTTCCCCGGTGAACTTGTGGGTGGATGAACCTTCTTCTTGTTTGAGAAGAAAGAAGAGAAAATAAAGTTATGGAGCCTAATGGCTCGCCATCGCTTACCGGGTGCGGATGCTGCACAAAATGTTAGTAAACACATGCATATATGATTATGAGGGCATGTATTGACAAAATGTGCGCAACACATAGGCTTTACTGATGCACGGGGTCTGCGCCCGGCTTTGTACAAAGGATTACATGCAACAGCGGCAAGACTTGTACAAAAGGGTGGTTCGGAGCAGGTTCCGGCAACCGCGCCTCATGGGTAAAACTTGCGAAGATGCTCTATATTCCAGGAATTGCTCACCGGAAGGCTATCTTCGGTCTCAAGGCGGACAGCGCCGGGCCTAGTGACTCGTTTTACCCGATAAGGGCCTTCCCACTTGGCGTCAACTTGTTGGAATTCTTGGCGGATTGAGCGCGCGAAGAACAAGGTCGCCTTCCTCGAAGCTTCGGCATCAACTTTGCGGCTATGGTAGCGACGCAAAGCTTGCTTTGGTAACGAGCAGCTCGTCAAAGAGCTGAAGGCGATCTTCCTCGAGGAGCAGCAGCGTCATCTTGTCGCAGCTGCTCTTGCTCAAGCTCATCATGGCGAGCACTCGAGGTGACCCGCATACGAGTTCCGTGGGGAGAACTGCCTCTGCTCCGTAGACTAGAGCAAAAGGTGTCGGCGATGGCTCGATTTGGCGTCGCCTGATCGACCAAAGAACCACCGGCAGCTCCTCGATCCAGTTCCTTCCGCGCTTGCGCAGCCTGCCGAAAGTTCGGTCTTGAGTCCTCGCAGCACTTCAGCGTTTGCTCTCTCGCTTGTTGTTGCTTCTCGGATGAGCAGCGAAGCAAAGCAGATCTTGGCGCCAAGATCTTGGGCGTACTGCATGAAGGTGCGGCTCGTGAACTGTGTGTTGTTGTCGGTGATGATTCTGTCAGGAATCCCAAAACGACAAACAATTGACCTGAAGAACTTGACGGCTGACTGTGCTGTCACATTCCTCACTGGTTCCACTTCCGGCCACTTTGTGAACTTGTCGATTGCTACGTACAAGTATTCAAAGCCCCCGACAGCTCGGGGGAAGGGGCCGAGGATGTCGAGCCCCCAGACCGAAAAGGGCCAGGATAAAGGTATCGTCTGGAGAGCTTGAGCTGGTTGGTGCATCTGTTTGGAATGGAACTGGCACGCTTCACACTTGGTTACTTGTGCAGTTGCATCCTGGAGGGCTTCGGCGGAAGAAACCTTGCCGGAAAGCCTTGCGGAAAGTGCTCTTTGCGCCGATGTGGTGACCACATATGCCTCCATGTATCTCGCCAACAACTTCATCCATCTTCCGGCAAATACACTTCAATTTCACACCGTTGAGCCTTCTTTCATCATGAATGTTGTCAACAAACTGGTACATACTTGATTTGCCGGGCTACTTTTTTCGCTTCTTCTTGCTCTTCGGAAGTTCTCTGTCGAAGGAAACGGACGATTTGTTGTGCCCATGTTGGAGCTCGTGGCTCGACAACAAGGACTAAAGGCTCATCTATCACTGCGGGAACATCAGCTTCTACGGCAAGGACTGTGGGTCCGCCGGAGCTTGATGATCCCGGCAAGCTTGCCGGAGCTAAACTTGTCGGGGCGTTTGCTTCAACGATACAAACTGCATGGTTTGTCGGAGCAGATCGCTCTCGGTGATACTGCGTTGGTTTTAGGGACCTTCTTGGGGCGGCTTCAGAGAGCTCTGCCGGAAGGTAGTCGCTGAAACAATTTTCTCTTCTTGATCTGTCCTGTTGATGGTGTTACGGTTGGCTGAGTCAGCTTGAGCACAAAAATTCCTGGTTCCATTGGTAACTTAAGTGCGGCACATTTGGAGAGGCCATCAGCCATATCATTCTCGAGCTCTTGGAGCGTGTTCCATCTGCGAGCCTTCAAAGTGCTCTTCTAGCTTTCTCACTTCATCGACGAGGCTTCCATCAATGGACTTTGATAATCTTTATTTACTTGGCGGACGACAAGTTGCGAGTCCCCCGACGATGAGCTTCTTAATCCCAAGGTCTCAAACAATCTCGAGACCGGCAAGCAAACCTTCATACTCTGCAGTATTGTTTGTTGCTTGTTCCTTGGGAAAGTGCATCCGGACTATGTACTTGAGGTGCTCTCCGGTGGGTGCGATAAGCAAGACGCCCGGCACCGGCGCTTTGCAGCGAGAAAGCTCCATCAAAGTACATCAGCCACTCTTTATTTGCCTCCTTGACGGGATGCTTGTCTCTGAAATTTCTTCGTCTTGCGTGGGCGTCCACTCGCTATGAATTCTGCCAATGCTCGCCTGGATAGTTGAAGTGCTTTCAAACTTGAGACCAAAGCTTCACAGTTCAAGTGCCCACTCGACAATCCTGCTGTTGCTTCGGATTCTGCAATATCCTCTTCGCCGAAAGCGAGTGACAACTGCTATCTCGTGTGCTTGGAAGTAATGGCGCAGCTTTCGAGGCCATGAGGAGGCCGAAAAGCAGCTTCGACACCGCAGTACCTTGACCTAGCCCCCGGAGAAGGGCCCGATAAAGTAGGTAGGCGCTGCACCATCTTTTTCTGTGTCTTGTCGCAACCCTGCACTGATTCGTCCTTGTCGGGACCAGAGCTTGACGGCGAAGCCTCTTGCTTGTCGCTGGATGCAACTGCTTCAATTGCCG
This sequence comes from Aegilops longissima, assembly GCA_021605205.1. Taxonomy (NCBI): domain Eukaryota; kingdom Viridiplantae; phylum Streptophyta; class Magnoliopsida; order Poales; family Poaceae; genus Aegilops; species Aegilops longissima. Next base: position 553,638,480 of record CM038677.1, on the reverse strand, counting down.
GCTCATCATCCGCCTCCCTCTCCGCTACTAACGCGGCACTAACCACTTTATTGGTTGCCGCTATATACAGCAGGAACTTCTCTTGTGGCCTAGGTGCGACAAGTATTGGAGCGGAGGACAGGTATCTCTTCAAGTCCTGCAGCGCAGCCTCCGCTTCGGGAGTCCATTTCATTGGACCTGCCTTTTTAAAAATCTTGAAAAACGGCAGGGCACGTTCAGCAGACTTAGTGATGAACCTGCTGAGAGCAGCCACACAACTGGCAAGTCTTCTGACATCCTTGACGCGCTTTGGTGCTTCGATCTGCTCAATGGCCTTGATCTTGTCAGGATTGGCTTCAATTTCCCGCTGAGACACAAAGAACCCGAGAAGCTTGCCGGAAGGGACTCCAAACACGCACTTCTCAGGGTTGAGCTTGAGGTTGATCTTGCGCAGATTTGCAAATGTTTCATCCAAATCCTGAACTAGAGTTGCTCTGTCCTTGCTCTTGACCACTATGTCATCCATGTAGGCTTCTACATTTCTGTGTATCTGTGGTTCAAAGGCATCATGGACTACCCTTGCAAAGGTTGAACCAGCATTCTTCAAACCGAAAGGCATCCGTATGAAGCAGTACGTGCCACATGGTGTAATGAATGTGGTTTTGTCTTCATCCTCTTCTGCCATGAAGATCTGATGATATCCTGAATATGCATCAAGAAAAGAAAGCAGATCACATCCAGCCGTGGAGTCAACAATCTGGTCGATACGCGGCAAGGGAAATGGGTCTTTGGGACAAGCTTTATTAACATCAGTGAAGTCAATACAAAGCCTCCATTTCCCATTAGCCTTGCGTACAACCACCGGATTGGCCAACCACGTGGGATGGAGGACTCCTCTGACAAGCCCTGCTGCTTCTAACTTCTTGATTTCTTCTGCTATGAACTCTTGGCACTCCACTGCCTGTTTCCTAACTTTTTTCTTGACGGGCCGCGCGTGAGGACAGACAGCTAGGTGATGCTCAATTACTTTCCTGGGAACACCGGGGATGTCAGATGATTGCCATGCAAACACATCGACATTCGCCCGCAGGAAAGCAACGAGCTCGCCTTCCTATTTAGGATCAAGCGTGGCACTGATGGTGAAGGTACCACCAGCGCTGTCCTTGGCGGGCACCTTTTTGGTCTTCGGCGGAGCCGCCATCGTCTTCTTGCACTTGCCGGTGGAGGTCGATGGTGCGTCCTCGACGGTAGCGCAGCACTCCGTGGAGGTGCGCTTGCCGGAGTGGGCAGCAGAGCTCTTGCCGGACTTGGTGGTCTTCTTCTTCCCCCCGGGAGCTTCAGCGGCAAGTGGTTTGCTTTCTGTTGCGGCTGCCGCATCCCGGTAAATCTTGTCGGCGCAGATAAGTGCATCCTTCTTATCGCCATGGACAGAAATGACGCTTATCGGGCCGGGCATCTTGAGTAAGTTGTAAGCATAATGAGAGGCGGCCATGAACTTGGCGAGTGCTGGACGGCCAAGTATGCCATTGTAGGGCAATGGGAAATCGGCTACGTCAAACGTGACCCTCTCAGTTCTGAAGTTGAGCTTGCTGCCGAATGTTACCGGCAACGTGATCTTCCCTTTGGGCTTGCTCCTTCCTGGGTTGATTCCTTGGACAGTACCAGTTTCTTCAAGATCGTTGTCAGGGATTTGAAGCTTTTGGAGCACTGCAGAGGAGATTAAATTCAGGCCGGCCCCGCCGTCAACCAACATCTTTGTGACCTTGAGGTTGCGGATGGTTGGTGAGACCAACATCGGCAAGCACCCGACCGCTGTGATGCGATCAGGGTGATCTTCAATGTCAAAGATGATGGGCGTGCTGGACCACTTCAGAGGTTTGCGCGACTCTATGGATGGTTCTGCTGCATTGACCTCACGCATCCATTGCTTGAGTTGGCGGTGCGAGATATGCAGAGACGCACCACCGTCAACGCAAAGGACCTCCGTTGCCTTTTGAAACTCCTGCTCATCAGCTTCATCGTCTTCCATGTCTTCGTCATCTTCATCTTCGTCTTCTTCCTTGTCACGACCACGGGGAGGTCTGTCTCCTTGCCGCTGCTTGGTCTTGCCGCGGCGTCCTCCCCGACCGGGTCTCTTCTTACTTGCTGCACCTGCACCTTCCTGGGCCTTCTCCTTGTCTCGCCGCTCGTATTCAGCTCTCTGTAGCTCAACAAGCTGCTCGACTTTCTTGCAGCTCACGGAGATCGTGGCCCTTGGTGCGGTGGATCTTCTGAGTATTGCTTGTTGGAGCTGTCAGGCTTGTCGGCGGCCGCCACAGCTTGGCGGTCGGCGTCAACGGCAACCTCCTTGCCGGAGCCACCGGCCTTGGCTTTGTTGGCGGCACCATCCTTGCCGGACTGCTCGACAACCAGTACTTCTTGGCTTTTCTTTCTTCTGTTGTTCCGCCGCCGGCTCTTCCTTGCCGGGGCAATCTCCTCACTGTCAGATTCTGCTCCCACATTCTCTCACAGGAGTCTTCTTCCTTCTTCAAAGACGTGCACACTTGTCGGCCGGGCGTAGAGCTCACTGGACGTCTTTCACTTTGCACATCGCCATCTCCTCCCTCATCCTGCGGTTTCGTACATTCTGATGGAATGCACTGATCACCGCGGCAGGGTGGACGTGGGGATGTTGTAGTGCACTCGACTGAATCTCTGGATGAACTTGCGCAGGGACTCCCTTCCTTACGGGCAAGCGGTGGAGATCACTCTCCCGGCCATGAGGCTTGTGGTCGCTGTGAAGGCGCCAACAAACTGGTGGCACAAATCTGCCCAAGAAGAAATAGAGCCATCCGGCAAGTGCATGAGCCAAGATCGACGTTTGGCTTGAGCACCGGGGAAAGTAGTTGGCGAGGATCTTGTCGTCTCGCCCCCGCAGCTTGCACCGCGATGGTGTAGATCTTTGAGGAACTCCGATGGGTGTGTCCTGCCATCATACTTTTCCGCACATCTGGTTTGAAGTTTTTCTTGTCGGGCCACCGGACTTGCCGCAGCTCTCGAGTGAACGCAGGACAACCTACGCACAGACGGCAAGTCGCTGGTTCCCCTGGCGCATGCATATCGACAGTGGGCCCGCGCGTTGGTCTGATTGACTGCGCGCTTCTCTTCGGCACTCGATACGGGTTCGAGCGTCTTCTTCTTGCCGTTCTTGGAGAACTTGGCGCTGGTCGCGGCGAGCTCGCGGATCCGACGACGCTGTAGAGTCGCTGTCGAGGTGGATCCGCGAGTCGGCGATCTTGGTCTTCGGAAGGGGAGTGCGGTGGCTGCACCCCGCAAGTCTCGCCGCCATCAGCTCGCGCCTTGTCGCCTTGCAGCGGCTGCGAGGCACTCGGTTGCAGCGGGACGTCGCCGTTAAGCGGCCGATGAGACTCTGAATTGTGGCCCTCCATTCGTCGACCTTATCGGCCGTTGGAGGGTAATCTAAAGTAGCGAGCTCGCCAAGGCTTCCGCTGGTGTGGTTGGCGGCAACGGCGACGGGGCGAAGAACGGATGTGCTCGGACTCCTAACCAGGTTAGGAGGAGCAGCATCCCACCCAAGCGACCGTACTCCACTCGTACCGGCATGCCGAGGCGCATGCGGTCTCGAGGGCCTCGGATCCTCCAGCTTGGCCTTGATCCAACGAGCGTATGGTGCCACGAGCATCATGACGCTGTCGGTCCCGCGCCTCCTGCGAGGGACGCGGTGCGGACTCGGACGCCGACGCCTGTGCTGCCTTGTCCTTGGATCTAGCGGCATTGTGGGCTCTCTCGACGACGCCGATTCCTCCGCCAGCGTTTCCCCCACCACCTGACAGCTCCGGTGGTGGTGGGTTCGACGCGGACGGCTCTGCTGCTGCCGAAGACTTCTTCTTCGGCGCCATGTTGACGAAGATGTTGATGAAGTTGCTCGTGTGACCGCCGGATCGGGTTCACACAGCCTCGACGCCCCCTACCTGGCGCGCCAAAGATGTCGGGGAGGCCTGATCGTGTCCCACGAGCACCTACGGGACCTGGGTCCCTTGTGGTTCGGAGGGGGCGGAGATTGCACAAAAGCGGATCGAGGCGATGCACACGAGCAGGTTTACCCAGCCGGAGCTCTCCGAGAGATAATACTCCTACTGCTGCTTTGTGGATTATCTGGTGTTCTTGCTAGGGAGCAATGGGAGCTACAAGACCTAGCCTGAGTGTGGTTTCGTATGAGTAGGATGAACTAAGCCGGAGCTGAACCGAACCCTTTCTACATTGCACTTGGGCCTCCTTTTATAGGCACAAGGGGTTACCACATGTGGCAAGTAGACAAGGGTAAGATAGTAAAAACGTGGGTTGGTACACCGCTTTGTACAATGTACAGTAATCTATACCTAACTCTGACGGCAAGGGACAAGAGTCATCAATGCCCGTCTCAGTCGCCCGAACAGAGTAACAGGAACCGTCAAGTGCGCCTCCGTTTGCCACGATGGTAGCTTGTCAGCGCCGCTTATCGCTGCTCCCCGCTGGATGCACAGCTCGTCGACACGCGTGCTTGGGAGAGCCCCGTGGTGACACGTTGGCGGGTGAGCTGGAGCGGAGATGAAGAGAGGTTGCCCGCCCCGGCAAGCGCCTTGCCGCGGCAGGAACCTTGTCGCGCTTGGGGGCTCGGCGCCCACCAAGCCTTCCCGGCAAGCTCCTCTTGCCGGGGCCTTGTTTCTTCGCTACTGGTGGCCTTCCCGCAAGCTCCTCTTGCCGGGGTCTTGACTACTTTGTTCTTGAATGGCTCACCGGCAAGCTCCTCTTGTCGGAGTCTTGTTTTCTGAAAGGCCGCGGAGGGTCTTGGCAGATGCCCGGCAAGGCTTGCCACGGGGATGCTGCGACTGCCCGTGCACAGGTTCGGGGTGCTAAGGTACCCCTACCTTAATACATCGACGTCTTCTTCCTTGTCGCAACCGCGGGGAGGTCTGTCTCCTTGCCGCTGCTTGGTCTTGCTGCGGCGTCCTCCCCGACCGGGTCTCTTCTTACTTGCTGCACCTGCACCTTCCTGGGCCTTCTCCTTGTCTCGCCGCTCGTATTCAGCTCTCTGTAGCTCAACAAGCTGCGCGACTTTCTTGTAGCTCGAGATCGTGGCCCTTAGTGCGGTGGATCTTCAAGATTGCTTGTTGGAGCTGTCGGGCTTGTCGGCGGCCGCCACAGCTTGGCGGTCGGCGTCAACGGCAACCTCCTTGCCGGAGCCACCGGCCTTGGCTTTGTTGGCGGCACCATCCTTGCGGACTGCTCGACAACCAGTACTTCTTGGCTTTTCTTTCTTACGTTGTTCCGCCGCCGGCTCTTCCTTGCGGAGCAATCTCCCCTTGTCGATTCTGCTCCCACATTCTCTCACAGGAGTCTTCTTCCTTCTTCAAGACGTGCACACTTGTCGGCCAGGCGTAGAGCTCATCGACGTCTTTCACTTTGCACATCGCCATCTCCTCCCTCATCCTGCGGTTTCGTACATTCTGATGGAATGCACTGATCACCGCGGCAGGGTGGACGTCGGGGATGTTGTAGTGCACTCGACTGAATCTCTGGATGAACTTGCGCAGGGACTCCCCTTCCTTCTGGGCAAGCAGGTGGAGATCACTCTCCTGGCCATGAGGCTTGTGGCCGCCTGTGAAGGCGCCAACAAACTGGTGGCACAAATCTGCCCAAGAAGAAATAGAGCCATCCGGCAAGTGCATGAGCCAAGATCTGACGTTTGGCTTGAGCACCAGGGGAAAGTAGTTGGCGAGGATCTTGTCGTCTCGTCCCCCCGCAGCTTGCACCGCGATGGTGTAGATGCTGAGGAACTCCGATGGGTGTGTCCTGCCATCATACTTTTCCGGCACATCTGGTTTGAAGTTTTTCTTGTCGGGCCACGGACTTGCCGCAGCTCTCGAGTGAACGCAGGACAACCTACCGCGTACGGCAAGTCGCCTGGTTCCCCTGGCGCATGCATATCGACGATGGGCCCGCGCGTTGGTCTGATTGATTGCGCGCTTCTCTTGGCGCTTCGTACGGTTCGGCGTCTTCTTCTTGCCGTTCTTGGAGAACTTGGCGCTGGTCGCGGCGAGCTCGCGGATCCGGCGACGCTGTAGAGTCGCTGTCGAGGTGGATCCGGAAGTCGGCGATCTTAATCTTCGGAAGGGGAGTGCGGTGGCTGCACCCCGCAAGTCTCGTCGCCATCAGCTCGCGCCTTGTCGCCTTGCCGCGGCTGCGAGGCACTCGGTTGCCGCGGGACGTCGCCGTTGGCGAAGCCGACGAGACTCTGAATTGTGGCCCTCCATTCGTCGACCTTATCGGCCGTTGGAGGTAATCTAAATGGCGAGCTCGGCCAAGGCTTCCGCTGGTGTGGTTGGCGGCAACGGCGTACGGAGCGAAGAACGGGATGTGCTCGGACTCCTAACCAGGTTAGGAGGAGCAGCATCCTGCCCAAGCGACCGTACTCCACTCGTGCCGGCATGCTGAGGCGCATGCGGGTCTCGAGGGCCTCGGGATCCTCCAACTTGGCCTTGATCCAGCGGCGTATGGTGCCACGAGCATCATGGCGCTTCTCGGTCCCGCGCCTCCTGCGAGGGACGCGGTGCGGACTTCGACGCCGACGCCTGTGCTGCCTTGTCCTTGGATCTAGCGGCATTGTGGGCTCTCGGCGACGCGGTTCCTCCGCAGCGTTTCCCCACCACGACAGCTCCGGTGGTGGTGGGTTCGACATGAGAGCTCTGCTGCCGCCAAGACTTCTTCTTGGCGCCATGTTGACGAAGATGTTGATGAAGTTGCTCGTGTGACCGCGGATCGGGTTCACACCGCCTCGACGCCCCCTACCTGGCGCGCCAAAGATGTCGGGGAGGCCTGATCGTGTCCCACGAGCACCTACGGGACCTGGGTCCCTTGTGGTTCGGAGGGGGGCGGAGATTGCACAAAGAGCGGATCGAGGCGATGCACACGAGCAGGTTTACCCAGCTTCGGAGCTCTCCGGAGAGATAATACTCCTACTGCTGCTTTGTGGATTATCTGGTGTTCTTGCTAGGGAGCAATGGGAGCTACAAGACCTAGCCTGAGTGTGGTTTCGTATGAGTAGGATGAACTAAGCCGGAGCTGAACCGAACCCTTTCTACGTTGCACTTGGGCCTCCTTTTATAGGCACAAGGGGTTACCACATGTGGCAAGTATACAAGGGTAAGATAGTAAAAACATGGGTTGGTACACCGCTTTATACAGTGTACAGTAATCTATACCTAACTCTGACGGCAAGGGACAAGAGTCATCAATGCCCGTCTCAGTCGCCCGAACAGTGTAACAGGGACCGTCAAGTGTGCCTCCGTTTGCCACGATGGTAGCTTGTCAGCGCCGCTTATCGCTGCTCCCCGCTAGCTGCACAGCTCGTCAACACGCGTGCTTGGGAGAGCCCCGTGGTGACACGTTGGCGGGTGAGCTGGAGCGGAGATGAAGAGAGGTTGCCCGCCCCGGCAAGCGCCTTGCCGCGGCAGGAACCTTGTCACGCTTGGGGGCTCGGCGCCCACCAAGCCTTCCCGGCAAGCTCCTCTTGCCGGGGCCTTGTTTCCTTCGCACCCTGGGTGGCCTTCCCGGCAAGCTCCTCTTGCCGGGGTCTTGACTACTTTGTTCTTGAATGGCTCACCGGCAAGCTCCTCTTGCCGGAGTCTTGTTTTCTGAAAGGCCGCGGAGGGTCTTGGCAGACGCCCGGCAAGGCTTGCCACGGGGATGCTGCGACTGCCCATGCACAGGTTCGAGGTGCTAAGGTACCCCTACCTTAATACACCGACAAAACGTAACTACTCACAAAGCATATTCATGTTCAATAATCAGAGGGGTAATAATATGCATAAAGGATCTGAACATATGATCTTCCACCAAATAAACCAACTAGCATCAACTGCAAGAAGTAATCAACACTACTAGCAACCTACTAGCACCAATCCCGGACTTGGAGGCAAGAATTGGATACAAGAGATGAACTAGGGTTTGGAGATGAGATGGTGCTGGTGAAGATGTTGATGGATATTGCCCTCTCCCGATGAGAGGAGCGTTGGTGATGATGATGACGATGATTTCCCCCTCCCGGAGGGAAATGTCCCCGGCAGAACAGCTCTGCCGGAGCCCTAGATTGGTTCCGCCAAGGTTCCGCCTCGTGGTGGCGGAGTTTCGTCCCGAAAGGTTGCTTCTTATTTTTTTCTCATCAAAAGACTTCATATAGGAGAAGATGGGCGTCGGAGAGCTACCAGGGGGGCAACGAGGTAGGGGGCGCGCCCTAGGGGGGCGCCCCCCACCCTCGTGAGCAGGGTGTGGGCCCCCTGGCCTTCATATTTGGCGACGATTTTTCTTTATTTATTTTAAGATATTTCATGGAGTTTCAGAACTTTTGGAGTTGCACAGAATAGGTCTCCAATATTTGCTCCTTTTCCAGCCAGAATTCCTGCCGCCGGCATTCTCCCTCTTCATGTAAACCTTGTAAAATAAAAGAGAATAGCCATAAGTATTGTGACATAACGTGAAATAACAACCCATAATACGATAAATATCGATATAAAAGCATGATGCAAAATGGACGTATCAACTCCCCCAAGCTTAGACCTCGCTTGTCCTCAAGCGAAAAGCCCATAACAATAAATATGTCCTCATGTTTAGAGGTAGAGGCGTCGATAAAAATAAAATACGGACATGAAGGCATCATGATTATTCTCATAACAGCAACATATATAGATTTTGTCATATGATTACTTATGTTCAAGTGATGATCTTTTCACAATGCAAAAGTATGAATCAGAAACCTTATTGAGCACCAATAAATTATAACCTCAGTCATTGAAGCAATTGCAATTTATCATAACATCGGAAAGAGTCTATGTCAGAGCTTAAAAGCAAGTCCACATACTCAACTATCATTTAGTCCTTCATAATTGCTAACACTCACGCAATACTTGTGGTTACGGAGTTTTAATCGGACACAAAGAAAGATAGGGGCTTATAGTTTTGCCCCACAACCTTTTACCTCAAGGGTAATGTCAACAATAATAATTCATGCTCCCTACATCCAATTAGATATATATATATATCATGTTCTTTCCAACATCTTTGGGCTTGCCAAAGGATAAAATGAAAAGGAAAGGTGAAGATCACCGTGACTCTTGCATTAGGTAGAGGATAATAATAAAAGATAGGCCCTTCGCAGAGGGAAGCAGAGGTTGCCATGCGCTTTTATGGTTGGATGCACAAAATCTCAATGCGAAAGAACGTCACTTTATATTGCCCCTTGTGATATGAACCTTTATTATGCAGTCCGTCGCTTTTATTACTTCCACATCACAAGATCGTATAAAGCTTATTTCTCCCACACCAATCAATCATACATGTTTAGAGCAATTTTTATTGCTTTGCACCGATGACAATTTACTTGAAGGATCTTACTCAATCCATAGGTAGATATGGTGGACTCTCATGGCAAAACTCGTTTAAGGGTATTTGGAAGCACAAGTAGTATCTCTACTTGGTGCTGAGAATTTAGCTAACATGAGGGGAAAGGCAAGCTCAACATGTTAGAGGATCCATGACAACATACTTTATCTCAGATATAAGAAAACATAACTCATCACGTTGTCTTCCTTGTCCAACATCAACTCTTTAGCATGTTATATTTTAATGAGTGTTCCCAATCATAAAAGATGTCAATGATAATATATCTATATGTGAAACCTCTCTTTCCTTATTACTTCCTATTAATTGCAACGATGACCAAAGCTATATTTGCCAACTCCCAACAACTTTTAATCATCATACTCTTTCTATGTGAAGTCATTACTCTCAATAAGATCAATATGAACTCTTTGTTTCTTCTAATTCTTTTTCTTCTTTCTATTTTTTTGTTCCTTCAAGATCATGGCAAAATAATCAAGCCCTTGACTCAACACTAAACTTTATTATACATATAGCTCACGGACTCGATTACATAGAGAGATTATATAGCAAAACTCAAAACTAGATCATGCCATGACTTTATTCTACTAAATCAAGATACTACTAAAAGGATCAAACTAAGAAAGACGGTAAAGGTACGAGTTGTGATGGCGATACGATACCGGGGCACCTCCCCCAAGCTTGGCAGTTGCCAAGGCGAGTGCCCATACCCATGTGATTATGTCTCCTTCTTCGGGGTTGGTGAAATATTCTTGGCGATGATGCCCTTTAGGATGCGATTCTCCTCTTCAAGCTTGTTGACTTGCTGCTTGAGGTCCATTATTTCCTTGAAGCTTTCACAGAATCGCTAAGGCTCCTTGCACCGAAGGGTGTTGCATAGATGCAGGTGAACAAGTGACACTCCTCTTCATATTTTCATAAGAAAGAAATCTAACATTGGAAGGGATAACCGAGTTTGGAATAGCTGAGCTCTGTAGTTCCCCCATCGTGAACCCAGCTCGGAGGCGAGAGGTGACTTCTTGATCCTCCATGGCATCTACCCTCATCAAGTCGGCCTCCATCTCTGCCTCTGTTGCTGGCCCAAAGTGGTCCGCGTCGCTGTTTGCCCTTCGTTCCGGTGCCGGATTAGATACCCGGCTCTCCTTGATTGACTCTTGAGAAGACATCTTGCTCTATTCTACAGCACCAACAGCTCGAAACAAAAACAGAGGATATTTGCGTGATACGCGAGTCAAAACCTTCGGGAGAATATATATAATGAATTTCTACCAACCAAACTACGTATCGTGCAAGAAAACGGAGTCCGGAGGGCACACGGGGTGCTCACGAGGTAAGGGGGCGCGCCCACCACCCTCGTGGGTCCCTCGTGTCCTTCCCGGACTGCTACTTATTTTTCTATTTTTCTAAATATTCCGAAACGGAGAAATATTGCCTTAAAAATTGTTTTGGAGTCGGTTTACTTTACTTACCGTACCACATACCTATTCCTTTTGGAGTCCAAGCAGTGCGAAAGTGTCTCTTATGTATTCCTCCGGGTTACGGTTTCAATAATATTGGTTTCAACATTTATGGCATTACCTGAAATATAATGTTTGATCCTTTGACCGTTTACCACCTTGGATTTGTGCCTTGAAGTTGTTGATTTTATGGCACGGAACGATAGACCTCCTCGATAACGTAGGGACCTTCCCATTTAGAGGAAGTTTTCCTGCAAAAAATCTTAAACGAGAGTTGTATAGCAATACATAATCACCTACATTAAACTCACGCTTTTGTATCCTTTTGTCATGCCATCTTTTAACTTTTCTTTAAACAACTTGGCATTTTCATAAGCTTGGGTTCTCCATTCATCAAGTGAGCTAATATCAAATAACCTTTTCTCACCGTCAAGTTTGAAATCATAGTTGAGCTCTTTAATAGCCCAATATGCCTTATGTTCTAGTTCGAGAGGTAAGTGACATGCTTTTCCATAAACCATTTTATACGGAGACATACCCATAGGATTCTTATATGCAGTTCTATAGGCCCATAATGCATCATCAAGTTTCTTGGACCAATTCTTTCTAAACCTATTAACAGTCTTTTGCAAAATTAATTTGAGCTCTCTATTACTCAATTCTACTTGACCACTAGACTGCGGGTGATAAGGAGATGCAATTCTATGATTAACGTCATATTTAGCAAGCATTTTACGGAAGGCACCATGAATAAAGTGTGAACCACCATCAGTCATTAAATATCTAGGGACTACAAACCTCAGAAAAATAACTTCCTTAAGCATTTTAACAGAAGTGTTATGATCAGCACTACTAGTTGGAATAGCTTCTACCCACTTAGTAACGTAATCAACAACAACTAAAATATGTGTATATCCATTAGAGGTAGGAAAAGGTCCCATATAATCAAAGCCCCAAACATCAAATGGTTAAATAACAAGTGAATAATTCATAGGCATTTCTTGATGTCTACTAATATTACCAATTCTTTGACATTCATCGCAAGACAAAACAAACTTACGGGCATCTTTGAAGAGAGTGGGCCAATAAAAACCGGATTGCAATACCTTATGTGCAGTTCTATCTCCAGTGTGGTGTCCTCCATAAGCTTCGGAGTGGCACTTGCGTAGGATCTGTTCCTGTTCATGCTCAGGTACACAACGTCTAATAACACCATCCACTCCTTCTTTATAAAGATGTGGGTCATCCCAAAAGTAATTTCGCAAATCATAGAAAAACTTTTTCTTTTGTTGGTATGTGAAGCTAGGTGGTATAAATTTAGCAACAATATAATTAGCATAATCAGCATACCATGGAGTGCTACGAGAAGTGCTTATGACATTTAATTGTTCATCAGGAAAGCTATCATCAATAGGTAGTGGGTCATCAAGAACATTCTCTAGCCTAGACAAGTTGTCTGCAACGGGGTTCTCAGCTCCTTTTCTATCAACAATATGCAAATAAAATTCTTGCAGCAAGAGAACCCATCTAATAAGTCTAGGTTCTGCATCTTTCTTTTCCATAAGATATTTAATAGCAGCATGATCAGTGTGAATAGTTACTTAAGAATCAACAATATAGTGTCTGAATTTATCACAAGCAAATACAACTGCTAAAAGCTGCTTTTCGGTAGTAGCATAATTTCTTTGAGCATTGTCTAGAGTCTTACTAGCATAATGGATAACATTTAATTTCTTATCAACTCTTTGCCCTAGAACAACACCTACAACATAATCACTAGCATCACACATAATTCCAAAGGGTAAATTCCAATCAGGTGGCTGAACAACATGTGCAGAGACTAATGCTTTCTTAAGTATTTCAAATGCTTCTACACAATCATCATCAAAGACAAAGGGTACATCTTTTTGTAATAAATTAGTCAGAGGCCGAGAAATTTTTGAGAAGTCCTTAATGAACCTCCTATAAAATCCGGCGTGACCAAGGAAACTTCTTATACCTTTGATGTCCTTGGGACATGGCATCTTTTCAATAGCATCAACCTTGGCTTTATCAACTTCAATACCTCTTTCAGAAACTTTGTAACCATAAAGTGGCACTTTTCCCAATTCAAGACAAGATTAGTTTCTTCACATCGCTGCAAAAATCGATCAAGATTGCTCAAGCAATCATCAAAAGAGGAACCATAGACGGAAAAATCGTCCATGAATACCTCACAATTTTTTTCACAAAAATCAGAGAATATAGCCATCATGCATCTTTGAAAGGTAGCAGGTGCATTACATAAACCAAAAGGCATACGTCTATAAGCAAAAGTACCAAAAGGGCAAGTAAAAGTAGTCTTTCATTCATCTTTAGCCGACACAGGTATTTGAGAGAAACCATAATAACCATCTAGAAAGCAATAATGTGTATGTTTGCATAATATTTCTAGCATTTGATCAATAAAAGGTAAGGGGTAATGATCTTTCTTAGTAGCTTTATTTAATTTGCGGAAATCAATTACCATCCTATAACCTGTGATAATTCTTTGCGGGATCAATTCATCTTTATCATTAGGGACAACAGTAATACCTCCCTTCTTAGGGACACAATGGACAGGACTTACCCATTGACTATCAGCAACGGGATAAATTATACCTGCCTCCAGAAGCGTGAGTATTTCTTTTCTTACCACTTCTTTCATTTTAGGATTCAAACGTCGTTGAGGATCACGAACTGGTTTGGCATCCGCTTCCAAATTTAATTTATGTTGACATAGAGTGGGACTAATTCCCTTAAGATCATCAAGAGTATATCCAATAGTGGCACGATGCTTCTTCAGAGTTTTCAATAATCTTTCTTCTTCATGCTCTGAAAGGTTAGCACTAATAATAACAGGATATATTTTCTTTTCATCAAGATAAGCATATTTAAGATTATCAAGCAACAGTTTAAGCTCAAACACGGGATCACCCTTGGGTGGAGGAGGATCCCCTAGGATTTCAACAGGCAAATTGTGTTGCAGAATAGGTTCCTGTTTAAAGAATACTTCATCTATTTCCCTTCTTTCATTCATGAACATATCATTTTCATGGTCTAGGAAATAGTGTTCTAAAGGATCACTAGGAGGTACGGCAGTAGAAGCAAGACCAATAATTTCATCCTTACTAGGCAGTTCTTCCTCATGATGTTGTTTACTGAATTTAGAGAAATTAAACTCATGAATCATATCATCCAAGCCAATAGTAACAACATTCTGTTCGCAATCTATCTTAGCATTAACAGTGTTCAAGAAGGGTCTACCAAATATAATGGGACAAAAGCTATCTTGTGGGGAACTGAGAAAAATAAAATCAGCGGGATATTTTGTTTTCCCACACAGAACTTCAACATCTCTAACAATTCCCATTGCAGATATAGTATCTCTATTGGCAAGTTTAATTGTAACATCAATATCTTCTAACTTAGCAGGTGCAATTTCGTGCTTAATTTCTTTATATAAATCATAAGGTATAACACTAGCACTAGCACCCATATCACATAAGCCATGATAACAATGATCTCCTATTTTAACAGAAATAACAGGCACGCCTACCACAGGTCTATGTTTATCTTTAGCACAAGGTTTAGCAATTCTAGCAGTTTCACCATTGAACTGAATAACATGCCCATCAATATTATCAGACAAAAGATCTTTAACAATAGCAATATTAGTTTCTACTTTAACTTGCTCAGGAGGTGTATAAGTTCTAATATTTCTTTTACGAACAACAATTGAAGTTTTAGCATGATCCTTTATTCTAATAGGGAAAGGTGGTTTCTCAATATAAGAGGTAGGAAGGTAGGAACAATAGGATCATTATAAGTGACAGTCTTTTCTTCAACTTTAATAGGTGCAGCTACTTTTACCTCTATGGGAGGATGATATTTAAACCACTTCTCCTTGGGGAGATCAACATAAGTAGCAAAAGATTCACAGAAATAAGCTACTATCTCAGAGTCAAGTCCATATTTAGTGCTAAACTTACGGAAAATATTGGTATCCATAAAAGTTTTACCACAATCAAACTTAGGTGTCATACATGACTCCTTACCTTCGCCGAGGTCCCAATCTTCAGAGTTGCGTTTAATTCTATCCAATAAATTCCATCTGAACTCAATAGTCTTCATCATAAAAGAGCCAACACAAGAAGTATCGAGGAGGGTGCGATTGTTATCAGAAAGCCGAGCATAAAAACTTTGAATAATTATTTCTCTTGGGAGCTCATGATTGGGGCATGAATATAACATTGATTTAAGCCTCCCCCAAGCTTGAGCGATGCTTTCTCCTTCGCGAGGCCAAAAATTATATATATAATTGCGATCACGATGAACAAGATGCATAGTGTAATACTTTTGATGAAATTCCAATTTCAATCTTTTATAGTTCCATGATCTCATATCGTCACATAGCCTATACCATGTCAATGCGTCTCCCTTCAAAGATAAAGGGAAGACTTTCTTCTTAGCAACGTCATCGGGTATACCTGCAAGCTTAAATAATCAACAAACTTCATCCACATATATTAAGTGCTCATCAGGATGCTTTGTTCCATCTCCTGTAAAAGGATTTGCTAGCAGTTTTTCCATCATACCCGAAGGAATTTCAAAAGGAGTTTCATTTTCAATAGGTTCAGTAGGTTGAGGAGCAACTCTTTGCTCTACTGGACGGGGTGAAGATACCCTGAACAAGCCCCTCAGAGAATTACTTTACATAGTAACAAGTGAGAGTAAATTTCAGCGCACTATATAAATTTTTCCTTACCAAATTCCACCTACCAAAGGCGCTACACTCCCCGGCAACGGCACCAGAAAAGAGTCTTGATGACCCACAAGTATAGGGGATCTATTGTAGTCCTTTCGATAAGTAAGAGTGTCGAACCCAACGAGGAGGAGAAGGAAATGATAAGCGGTTTTCAGCAAAGTATTCTCTGCAAGTACTGAAATAAGTGGTAACGGATAGTTTTGTGATAAGATAAATTGTAACGAGCAACAAGTAACAAGGGTAAATAAAGTGCAGAAAGGTGGCCCAATCCTTTTTGTAGCAAAGGACAAGCCTGGACAAACTCTTATACTAGGAAAAGCGCTCCCGTGGACACATGGGAATATCGTCAAGCTAGTTTTGATCACGTTCATATGATTCGCGTTCGGTACTTTGATAATTTGATATGTGAGTGGACTGGTGCTTGGGTGCTGTTCTTACTTGAACAAGCATCCGACTTATGATTAACCTCTATTGCAAGCATCCACAACTACAACAAAAGTATTAAGGTAAACCTAACCATAACATGAAACATATGGATCCAAATCAGCCCCTTACGAAGCAACGCATAAACTAGGGTTTAAGCTTCTGTCACTCTAGCAACCCATCATCTACTTATTACTTCCCAATGCCTTCCTCTAGGCCCAAATAATGGTGAAGTGTTATGTAGTCGACGTTCACATAACACCACTAGAGGCTAGACAACATACATCTCATCAAAATATCGAACGAATACCAAATTCACATGACTACTAATAGCAAGACTTATCCCTTGTCCTCAGGAACAAACGTAACTACTCACAAAGCATATTCATGTTCATAATTAGAGGGGTAATAATATGCATAAAGGATCTAAACATATGATCTTCCACCAAATAAACCAACTAGCATCAACTACAAGAAGTAATCAACACTACTAGCAACCTACTAGCACCAATCCCGGACTTGGATACAAGAATTGGATACAAGAGATGAACTAGGGTTTGGAGACGAGATGGTGCTGGTGAAGATGTTGATGGAGATTGCCCTCTCCCGATGAGAGGAGCGTTGGTGATGATGATGACGATGATTTCCCCCTCCTGGAGGGAAGTGTCCCCGGCAGAACAGCTCTGCCGGAGCCCTAGATTGGTTCCGCCAAGGTTCCGCCTCGTGGCGGAGGAGTTTCGTCCCGAAAGGTTGCTTCTTTTTTTTCTCATCAAAAGACTTCATATAGGAGAAGATGGGCGTTGGAGAGCCACCAGGGGGCCCACGAGGTAGGGGGCGCGCCCCCCACCCTCGTGAGCAGGGTGTGGGCCCCCTGGCCTTCATCTTTGGCGATGATTTTTCTTTATTTATTTTAAGATATTCCGTGGAGTTTCAGGACTTTTGGACTTGCGCAGAATAGGTCTCCAATATTTGCTCCTTTTCCAGCCCAGAATTCCAGCTGCCGGCATTCTCCCTCTTCATGTAAACCTTGTAAAATAAAAGAGAATAGCCATAAGTATTGTGACATAACGTTAAATAACATCCCATAATGCAATAAATATCGATATAAAAGCATGATGCAAAATGGACGTATCATCTACTTTGCTCTGGTGCCAAATTAACTCACGCAATGAAAAAACACTTGCATTGGAGAGAGAGAGGACTGAGGCAATAAAAAAACACTTGTTTGGGAGAGTGAGAGGCTGGTGTAGTTGGTTTGATTGATTTGTTTATACATGTGGGTCTGTGTGCACAGCGGTGCCAACTCTATTACATCGCGAGAGGGGTGCCAAAATCTTTTGATTTGACATCGATGCATATTATGTGGCATACTTTTGAGAAATATGGCATCGGCCACATAGTGGAAGGCAACAAATGCCCAAGCTCTTCACGTGCTCCTAGGTAAATGAGAGGAAAGAGAAAGAGAGAGAGAGAGAGAGAGAGAGAGAGAGAGAGAGAGAGAGAGAGAGTGAAAAAATATCACTAGCCTGCCAACCCTATCGTATGAGCGAATGATATTGGTACCTCTTGATGACATGGCAATCTTATACAGCCAGCGGCTCTAATATGTTCTCTTCTTTTGCAGATAAAAAAAGACCCGAAAGTGAAAAATGTGATGCACTATAACAATCTCATCGAACGCCTTGATCTCCATCTTACATAAATTGATTTGATCGACTACCGAGGCAGCACATCTGAGATTAAATTGGCCAGGTTCTTTGTTCTGGAGGAAAGTGTGCTCAAGGTATGAGGTTTGGCATTCTCTGGCGCAACAATGAATGGCGTGCTGATCACCACAAGCGTCTAAGCCTAAATGACAAAGTCTCCGCAGAAGCTGAATTTGTTTTTGAAACATCAAGTGGCCAGAGACTGGAAAATTTATTTGCCCATTAGTGACTTGTCAGGGCGGTGGATTTTAGTTTGTACGATAATGCTGCATCCACCTAAAGTAACAAAAGTTCTTACGTAAACTTTCGAGTAATTCCCTCTTCATAGGTGCAGCATTACTCCTAACATTTGTAATATCAGTTTGAAATTGTAATATTGCCGTTATTCCTGCGTTTTCAGAATCCTGCGAATCAAAGAGGTCCTGAGTTGGTGATGATGTTGTGCCTGCCATCTTTCACCAATAGCCGTCGGATCTAGATCTGACACGTACAAACCAAACTTCTCCAGTTTTGCAAAAATATGCCTGCACTTGTTCCCTATTTACAAACAACTCCTTGTCTCTCACAATCAGCCTTATCTCCTCCCCACAACATCTAGAAGGCCATGGAAAAATCTGGCGCGATGGCATTTGTCGGCGCAAATCCACCCCAATCTTGGTGTTCCGTGCAATGCACGGGCATCTACGCACGGGAAATTATGTCGAACACGGCTAGTTGTAAGCAGGCTAGCTCTATAGCCATGATGATAGTGACTGCAGACGGTGAGGCTGACTATGGTATGCCGAACACGGCACCTATACTCAGGTGTCATCTCCGGCACAGGGTCTTGTCACTTCACTGTGAGGAGCAGCACGTAATAATTTGACCAACGGGTAGTACAGTGCTACTAGTACATTGGTAGTACTACTACTAGTACTAGCACCACCATCTGGATTTAGTAGTACTACCACGTCCATCTGGATTTAGTATTTGACAAGAAATATCTAGTAATGCATTTCACAAAAAATGTACTACTCCCTCTGTAAATAAATACATGGTGTATTTTTTATTCCTATCGGCGAGAGAACTTAATGTCTTTTTGCTAATTAATAGGATTACATGCAATGAACTAACCACTGCATGTCATGTTTGGTAGTCTCAAGTCATTGAAAGCATGCACGACCCACATCTCTCATTGGTTGATATGTCACGAAATAAGAAATGAGGAGGGAGTTAATGTACCGTGCCTAAGTGTTTTGGGATTACACAACATTTTTGGTTACAAGCATTAACATTTTATTAATTAAATCAAAGGTCAAAACTTGGCGCAAAATGCAAAGGGTACCAATAAACAAGTAAACATCAAAGTTCTTTCATTTGGCCCCAACTAGAGGTCCGGTGAGATGACTATACTGCACCGGTACAAAGGGGGACGCAACTTCATTGACTTACTGCACCTGCCTTTGGTTGTATGACACGTGGGCCCAACAGTGGTTGGCCCTTTGTCATACAGCCCAAGGCAAGTGTGAGAGGGCCGAGGAGTAGATGGCCAACACGCACGTGAATTCAACGCATCTGCACTTCTCATATAAAGGCTCCCCGCCATCCAATTCCATTTAAATCCCACGCACTGCGCACCTAACCAAGGGCAAGAGTGATCACTCCAATCGCAAGATCAGTTGACTAGAAGCTAGACCCATGGAGGCGATGAGCGCGAGCATCAGCCGGCTGTGCCAGATGGTCCATGATGCCGGCCTGCGGCCCGGCACCGAGGAACATCTCCAGGTCATGCTTGAGGCCGCCAGGGTGAGAGGCCGCTTGGACGACAGCTTCGTCTTCTTGTTCGACAAGGTCCTCGTCGGCTTCCTCGACAAGTTCACCGTCGTCAAGAAGCTCACGGATGACCTTGACGTATGCCTCCAGCCCACACGCCCAGGCTCTGCGATGCCCGCCACCCTCAACGGCCTCTATGGTGACAACCCCTTCGACGCACTAGTGGCCCTACGACTGCCCACCATCGCGCCGGAGAATGTCCACCTCGAGGTCGCGCTCGCCGTGCAAGGCCTGGCGCAGCAAGACACCGTCGACATAATCACCAACATCTACCCGCAAATCGTCCACAAGGACTACTACGTGCCAGAGGAGGATGATAGGTCGCTGGCCTTCTTGACCCGCAGGGCAACCTTGGACGGCATTGTTCAGAAGCACGTTGAGCTCTGTAACATCCCAATTTTCAATTTGGATGTTTATAATAGATCATTCATATGCATCCATGATTTATGCATTTTGCCCCATTTTTTATTTGATTTTTGATCCAAGGAACTTTGAGCAACTCAACGACCAAAAGAGAGAGTTGGAAGTTTCCATAAAAACCAAATTTGAATTTTTTTTCGAAGTTGGGAGTTTGGACAAATTTGGTTTCACCAAAAAAATTCATTTCCATTATTTCAAAAAAAATAAAGAGAGAAGATAAAAGGTCTTCTTCAAAAACAGAAAAGAAATATTGGAAATTGAATTTGGAACCAAAATATATTTGTTGGGTTTTATTTGCACTTTTCTTTATTAGTTTAGCAAAAAGTTTATTTTTGAAAACTTACATTTTTAGGCCGGATAAAAGTTCACAACGTCATATATAAGACCATATAACTATGTGAATTTTCCTGGGATATTTAGGCTTATTTATATATATCTTTTCATGGTTTATTGTTGTTAAAAATGATTTTTTTTAAAGGGCCGCCAGGCCAACCGGCCCAGCCAGCCGCTAGCGAGGCCATGACCCAGCTAGGCCGATCGCTCGACCTGCCCAGCCCAGTGGCGTGGCAGAGGCCCGGCGCCTCGTGCATAGAAAAAAGGGAGTCGCTCAGCGCCCCAGGTCCCACGTTTCCTGTTCGCTCGTTCGTTCCCTCTTCCATTCGCGTAACTCGTCTCTGTTCCCCTGACGTTTGGACCCCCACCCCACCTCTTCTTCTTCCTCCCATGAACGGACAACAGAAAAGTACGCGTACCTCCCGATGTCGCTTGGTTTCCAATTCCTGGAAATCAATTCTCCAGCTCACTTCACGTCCAAGGAAGATGTCCTATAAATAGCCACGACTCTCCTCGACCGATTCAATCGAAAATCTCTCGCCAAAACTACCTCTAGACGACGCACTCGACGTTCCAATCTCGCCTCAGAAGCTGCAGTTCATCACAAGTTTCCGACGCCGGTGAGCCGTCCCAAGCCTTATCCTTTTGTGTTCTGACCTCTCTCCATCCCTACAACCGTTTTGACAAGGTCTTTTGATTCCTCTCCATCTATAGAGACCATCCCGACCACGTTGTCTTCACCAGAGCACCCGGAGCACCGAGCTTTGCCGCTTAGTTTCGTCACCGTTCGTCGTCCCCGATCATCACCGACTAGACCACCGGACGAGCCACTCTCCACCGCATCTCCTAGACACCTCCGCTGCCGCCCACGATCGCCGGAGCCGCCGCCGCCACCACGCCACAGCCTCCCCAGTGTACGTACGTTTCTCTGTAGGTTTCAGTTTGTTTCAGTCTAAAAAAACGTTTTGTTTAGGATCGGCCGCCCTCTTCAAATCTAGCAGCAAACACCAACCCAACCAACCAGAGAGCGCCACTTGCCGCCGGCCGAAATTAGTTTTTTTTTCAAAAAAAAATCAGATTTCAGATTTCTGTCAGATTTTTCTTTTAGTGTATCATTTAATTTGTATATCCCATTTAGTTGATTCTTTTTCCTACGGTTTCATAAAAATCCCATCTATCCAGAGAACCAAACGAAAAATATTTTTGAAAATTTTAAAATTTGAATTCAAACAGATCTGAATTCAAACTTTGTTAGGCCGTAACTCGAGTTTCGTAACTCCGTTTTAGGTGATTCTTTTTGCAAATCGAAGCTAGTGATGTGTCCTTTCTGTTAAAACCAAAACCATTTATTTTTTATACTATAAAAATTACGTTCTGTAAGAAACTTTATTTGGATGTTTTGGAGTTTTTCGAAGTCTTTTATTCGTTTCCTTTTTTATTCTTTTTGCTTGATTGCTTATGAGTGTCATTACATGCTTCGTTAGATCATCCGGAGTGCGAGGCTTGCTACTACGAATCTTTAGGGTTCAACGATTGTCAGCAAGGCAAGTTCACACTTTGATCATAATTTTTCAATACCCAGTTTTTTTTTTACTATGCATTAGTTTCACCTTCAAAGATTGCATGAGTAGGATTGGGAACATGTGGTTATGCTATGTAGTTCATGTGGTAGGAACCTATGACCTTTGATCACCCCAGGAATTTTTGTTATATCATATATTGCTTAGCCATGCTCGTAGATGGGGATTGGTATGTGTGATCCATGCAAGTTGCGAGAGTTAATAATTTTGGGATAACCTAAGGTGGCAACTTTAATACACATCTGGGTGGATTGTTTGGGGCACCTGGAGTAACAAGTGCTTGCCCAAGGGGAATCCCGGAGTACCAGTGTGATTACCCTAGGTCCGCCACCCAGGCTCAAAGGGATCATAAGATATTTCATGCCTAGAAACTTCTGTGTGCAGCCACAAGCCATTATGGGCTCTGGCATAGTTGAGTAAGTTGGGCGACCTCTTTCCGTGGTAGACTAGCTGATGTAGGGGAAAGTAGGTGTACCGGTCTACCCAGGGTTAAGGGTAAACGCTTCTGAAAGGCTATGTCTCGATCTTCCGATCATGGAGGTGGTCGAGTCTTGTGGGGAAAAGTGTGCAAACCTCTGCAGAGTGTACAAACTAATCATGATTAGCCGTGTCCCCGGTTATGAACAACTTGAGTATCTAGAAGTGAATTATTGGTTGATCTCATCATTCTATTTAATGAAATTATTGGGTTACTAATAACTTGGGAATTTTGGGAATTGAGTTGGAGGAACCTTCTCAATAATGGCATTTTAATTTAGTAGTAAGAAAAAAAATTATTCCTTTGTTGTAGGGTAAAATTGGCTTTATGCAAAAATTAAACTTAGAGCCTCCACCAGCTAAATTTGCATATAGAGATAGTTTTTTTTCATTATTATTCAATGGTGTGAAATTGCCAGCATATTCCATGCGCTGACCTACACGGCTGCAACGTCTCATGTTGCAGACTTTTCCGACGAGGATTAAAGGTGCGATAGGTCGTTGTTCTGCACTCAGTTTGTCGTGGAGTTGGATGGAATCATTTACCTTCGATGCTTCCATAGTTATTTTATTTTAGATGGCCTTTGGCCATATTATTGTAATAAATACTCTTTTGAGGATCTTGATGTAATAAAGTGTGTGATTGAACTCTGTTATAATTCCTCGAGTACTGTGTGTGTTAGCATACCGATCCAGGGATGACACTTAAGCATAGAGACTTCGATCCATTTAGGTCGCGTCGCTACAAGATGGTATCAGGGCACACACTGATTGTAGGACGCGACCACTAGGAAGTGAAAGCCATAGGAAGAAAACTTTATTCTACGACTTCCTTAAATATCCGTTGGTCTATACTCTTCTCTATTCATTTCTATCTCTTCTCCATTTCAATAAAATAGTTGTTGAACCCCATCACCAAGTTGCTCTGCCTGATGAGACCATGACCTATGGAGACATCATTGACGAAGAAGAAGAAGAAGCTAGAGTTGACTTTGATTTGAGAAGATTTAGTTCAGACCACCACTACCAAGTTGAGTCCAACGAATGATTGTGGTAGTATGAAGAGATCATATCTCTTGTGGATATGACCTTACCTGTAGGTTTTTGCTTGTGTGGTGTGATCTGTGTGAATTGCTTGATTTGAAATTTTCTTGCTATCATAAGCATATTGGTAGTGATTTCTCTCATTAGGCCCTTATTCTATTCTAATTTCTCATCCACTCTAAACCTAACAGATGCCTCCAAGACGTGACCCGGAATTTCCCCGGAACTTACCCAGCTTGATCCGAACTGAATGCCCTCATGCAGCTACTCATCCCGAATCGTAACCGAACAACAACAACCCACCGCCACCACCCCGGCCGACAACCTTACCTGCTTCACGAGGTTGAACCCACCAGTGTTCTCTAGCAGCACGGAGCCGATCGTTGTATGATGGTGGCTTCGCAAGATCGGAAGAGAGCTGACCACCGCAGGATGCATCGACGCCGAGAAGGTGCGCTTTGTCGCACATCAAGCTGGATGGACCAGCAGCCTCGTGGTGGGAGAATTACACCACCACATTCCCCATAGCCAATGTGACTTGGGATCAGTTCAAAGAGCGTTCCGCATCGCACATGTTTCAGCCGGAGCTATGAGTCTGAAGAAGCGTGATTTCTGCAACTTACGCCAGGGAAATCATTCTGTTGGTGATTATGTGGAGGAATTCAGCAAGTTATCCAGGTATGCTCCCAGAGACGTGGCTGATGATGCCGCTAAGCAGGAGAAATTTCTGAAGGGACTAAATGATGATCTGGGACTTCACTTGACTGTGGCTACCTTTAACAATTATCAAGAGTTGGTCGACAAGGCTCTCATTTTGGAAGGCAAGCAGCAGCAGGTGGAGAATCGCAAGAGGAAGTACGGACAAGGAAAGTACAACTCTGGAGTTCAGCAGAAGCCTCGCTATACCCCGTACTCGGGAAATAATGGATCAGGATCTGGCAAGTATAGTGGACACACTCACCATAACCATGGAGGACATTCACATCATGGAGGGAATGGACACAACCATAATGGCCATAGGAATGGCAATGGGAATGGAGGAAATAACAATCAGCATCACTCCAACCCCGCTACACCGACAAAGAAGGATCTGAGCCACATTACCTGCTTCAAGTGTGGGAAAACTGGACACTACGCCACCGATTGCCCTGAGGCAAAAAACGGGAATGGAAATGGAAGCTCTGGAGGCAAGAAGCCCAATCCCTTCACCAGAGGTTAGGTGAACCATGTCAATGTGGAGGAAGTTTATGACCAGCCTGACATCGTTGTTGGTAAGTTCTTGGTTAATTCATTTACAGCCCTTGTTCTTTTTGATACTGGTGCATCACATTCATTCATATCAAGGGGGTTTGTGGATAAGTTTAAGTTGCCGACCGTAGCCCTTAAGTCACCTATGTTAGTGAGTTCCCCAGGAGCAGAGTATATGGCTAGTCGGGGATGTTTTCAGTTGCCATTGACCATAGGGAGACACGTTTTCCCCACAGACCTCATCATCCTAGAATCACAAGGATTGAACGTAATTCTAGGCATGGACTGGCTATCCAAGTATGAAGGGAATATTGATTGTGCCCATACGTCGATTCTTCTCACCTCCCCAGAGGGGAAACGGATAAAGTATGTGTCGAGGCATACGCCAAGGAGGACTCAAGTGAATTCTCTTTCGGGAGTTGTTCAGGAGGAAGTACCAGTTGTGAAGGATTATCCCGATGTATTTCCCGAGGAATTGCCCGGCATGCCACCGGATCGGGACATAGAGTTTTTGATCAAATTGTTACCAGGCACCGGACCAATATCCAAGAGACCATACCGGATGCCCGCAAATGATCTGGAGGAAATTAAGAAGCAGATTAAGGAATTATTGGAGAAAGGTTATATTCGACCGAGTTCATCACCTTGGGGATCCCCAGTGCTTCTAGTAGAGAAGAAGGATGGAACCTTGAGAATGGTTGTAGATTATTGTGCGCTAAACGAGGTGACGATTAAGAACAAGTACCCTCTACCAATGATCAATGATTTGTTTGACCAGCTACATGGAGCAAAAGTTTTCTCCGAGATCGATCTTCGATCGGGATATCACCAGCTGAAGATTCGAGAACAGGATATACCCAAGACAGCCTTTACCACGAGATATGGGCTTTATGAGTATACAGTCATGTCTTTTGGTTTGACTAATACCCCTGCCTATTTTATGAGTATGATGAATAAGGTATTCATGGAGTTCTTGGATAAGTTTGTTGTGGTATTCATTGATGACATATTGATTTAATCAAAGAATGAAGAAGAACACAAGGAACATTTGCGCTTGGTTCTAGAGAAGCTCAGGGAACATCAATTATACGCAAAGTTCAGCAAGTGCGAATTTTGGTTGAAGGAAGTCGAATTTCTCGGACATGTCATATCAAGAGAAGGAATAGCAGTAGACCCCTCCAAGGTTGAAGCCGTCACCGAATGGAAGGCACCCACCTCAGTAGGAGAGATTCGCAGTTTTCTTGGACTCGCGGGATATTATCGGAGGTTTATTGAGAATTTCTCCAAGATCGTGAAGCCCATGACAGAGTTATTTAAGAAAGACACTAAGTTTGTTTGGACCGACGAATGTGAGGCCAGTTTCAGGAGCTGAAGAAACGTTTGGTCACAGCCCCAGTGCTAATTCTTCCGAATATACACAAGGATTTCCAAGTATATTGCGACGCTTCTCGTCAGGGATTTGGAGGTGTTCTTATGCAAGAAGGAAGAGTTGTTTCATATGCCGCACGTCCGCTTCGACCTCATGAGCGGAATTATGCCACACATGATTTGGAGTTAGCAGCCGTAGTGCACGCACTCAAGACCTGGAGACATTTTCTTATTGGAAATAGGTGTGATGTTTACACGGATCATAAGAGTTTGAAATACATCTTCACGTAGAAGGAGTTGAACCTCAGGCAGAGAAGATGGTTGGAGCTCATAAAGGATTATGACATGAAATTGCACTATCACCAAAGAAAGTGTGACGCCCCCGATTCAATCGTACACTAATCATACACGCAAACGTGTACGATCAAGATCAGGGACTCACGGGAAGATATCACAACACAACTCTAAAAATAAAATAAGTCATACACGCATCCTAATACAAGCCAGGGGCCTCGAGGGCTCGAATAAAAGTGCTCGATCATAGACGAGTCAGCGGAAGCAACAATATCTGAGTACAGACGTAAGTTAAACAAGTTTCCATAAGATGGTTAGCACAAACGGGATACAGATCGAAGAGGCATGTGCCTCCTGCACGGGATCCTCCTAACTACTCCTGGTCATCGCGGTGGGCTGCACGTAGTAGTAGGCACCTCCGGGGTAGTGGTCGCCATCGACGGTGGCGTCGCCCTGGCTCCATCGTGCAGTCGCAGCAACCGGGTAAAGAAAGGGGAAAAGGGGAACAAGGCAACCGTGAGTACTCATCCAAAGTACTCGCAAGCAAGGAGCTACACTACATATGCATGGATATATGTGTAAAGGGCCATATCGGTGGACTGAATCTGCAGAATGCCGAATAAGAGGGGATATATAATCCCGTCAAGACTACGCTCAGCAGCCTCCGCCTTGCAACATGTAGAAGAGAGCAGATCAAGTCCTCCAAGTAGCATCGCATAGCATAATCCTACCCGCGATCCCTCCTCAATGCCCCGTTAGAGAGCGACCACCGGTTGTATCCGCACTTGGAAGGGTGTGTTTTATTAACATCCGGTTCTAGTTGTCATAAGGTCAAGGTATAACTCCAAGTCGTCCCATTATCAAGATCACGGCTATTCGAATAGATTAACTTCCCTGCAGGGGTGCACCACATTACCCGACACGCTCGATCCCATTTGGTCGGACACACTTTTCTAGGTCATGCCCGGCCGTGGAAGATCAACACGTCGCAGCCCCACCTAGGCACAACAGAGAGGCCAGCACGCCGGTCTAAACCTAAGCGCCACAGGGTGCGGGCCCATCGCCCATAGCACACCCGCACGTTCAGACGCTGGCCGAAAGCAGAACTAGCTCCCTTAATACAAGAGCAGGCTTACGTTCCAATCCGGCGCGCGCCACTCAGTCGATGGCGTCACGAAGTGCTTCGGCTGATACCACGACGCCGGTTGCCCATATCTTGTCCCACGTGGCGGTTAGTGCGTATAGGGTCAACGACCCAACTCAGAACAAATACCAAGAACTTGTTTAGCGTGTTAAGTATCCGCGAACGCCGAACAGGGCCAGGCCCACCTCTCTCCTAGGCGGTCTCGACCTGCCCTGTCGCTCCACCACAAAGATCCACTCGCGGGTGCTCCACAAGCCGACCCGACTTTAGTCACCACATGTATCATGAATATAGTATAAAGTATATACCCGTGATCACCTCCCGAGTGATCACGGCCCGATAATATAACACAGCAGACGGACAAGAAAGTAGGGCCACAGATGGAAATGCTAGCATCCTATACTAAGCATGTAGGATTGCAGGTAAAGGTAACAACAGTAGTAGCAAGGACAGGCTATGCATCAGGATAGGTATGACGGAAAGCAGTAACATGCTACACTACTCTAATGCAAGCAGTATAGAGTAGAATAGGCGATATCTGGTGATCAGGGGGGGCTTGCCTGGTTGCTCTGGCAAGAGAGAGGGGTCGTCAACTCCGTAGTCGAACTGGGCAGCAGCAGCGTCGGTCTCGGTGTCTAGCGAAAGAAGAGGGGGAAGAAACAATGAATATTTAAGCAAACAAATGCATGATGATGCATGACAAAGCAAAGTGTGATGCTAGGCGTGCCCTAACGCGGTATGTGATGATACCGGTGAAGGGGGGAAACATCCGGGAAAGTATCCGCGGGGTTCCGCGTTTTCGGGCAGAGGAGCCGGAGGGGGAAAGTTGCGAGTTTGATATGTTAGGGGTGTGTGGCGGATGAACGGGCTGCGTATCCGGGTTCGTCTCGTCGTTCTGGGCAACTTTCATGTAGAAAGTATTTTCATCTGAGCTACGGTTTATTTTATATTAATTATAAAAGATTTAAATAATTTTTAGGATTTATTTAACTATTTAATTCTAACATTATCCAGAATAGTGTTTTGCCGACGCCAAGATGACGTCGATGATCAACGCTGACCGCTGACCTGGTCAACCTGACAGGTGGGTCCCATTTGTCATTGATCGAGATTAACTAAACAAAGTTAGTTAGCTTAATTACTTGATTAGGTTAGCTAATTCTAATTAATTTAGTTAAACCAAATTAATTAACTTAATTAATTCACTAATTAATTAATTATTACTTTTACTAATTTCATTTTCATTCATTTTTTATGTTCAGGCGGTGGCCCCGTTTGTGATGGCCTGTGGCCAAACGGGTGTTGGGCTTATCGGGTGCCGCAGGCGCTGGCGCTGTGGTTACTGGCTTTGCCTGCTGGCGTGATGAGCCTGTGGCGCTGCCACGAAGCGGGGACAAAGCGGCGGCCGTGGAGTGCAACAGATGGTAGTTGCGGGTCGCAGCAGCAAGGGCGACGGACGCGAGGGCCGAGCAGCGATGACGAGGACGCGCCACTGTGGCGTGGTGGGCGCAAGACGACACGAGGCCTTGGCTGTGGCGAGACAGGGAGAAAGGAGGGCGCGGCGTGGCGGCGGCGCCGGCGACGGCGCACGAGGCGGGACCGACGACGGGTTAGGGGCAGCGCGGTGCGCGTTAGCGACACGGGGTCGAGCGCACATGGGGGAAAAGGAGAGGCGGAGCCTCACCACGGGTCGTGGGGTCAGGCGATGGGTGCGGGGAGGTTCGGGGAGGCCGACGGGGACGACACGGCGGAGCGGGAGGCAGTCCGGCGACGGCGTGGTGGTTCCAGGGTGAGGGCAGCTCCGGGCGGCGGCTTTCCAGCGAGGTCCAGACGGGCGGCGGTGGCCACGGCGCCGGCGGCCTTCGGGCGAGATCTTAAGCGTTGGGGAAGGGCGAGGGAGAGACGACGGGACGGCTCCGACGGGGTCCGGGGAGCGCCTGGCGATGGGGGACGGCAGGGTAGGCAGCGGGGCGCCGGGCGCCGAGGGTGCTGCCTCGATCCATAAGGGGATCGGGGAGTGGGGCGCAAGGGAGTGGGCGAAGTGGGGAGGGAGCTAGGGTTCACGGGAGTGGGGATAGGATAAGGGAGTGGGGGCGCGACCGGTTGGGCCGGCAAGGCGGCCTGGTGGGCCGAAGTCCAGTGTGTGTGTGTGGGGGGGGGGGGTTCTCCTTTTATTCATTTGTTTTATTTTTCCCCTTTATTTATTCTATTACTTTTAGTTGCTATTTATTGTAGTGATAACAAAATACCAAAGTGGCACCTAAATTAATGTTTACTAATTATGCCACTGCCTCATAAATTCGCTAACCCAAAACAAAATAGTTTTGTAATTATTTAATATTTAAAGTATTTAAATAATAGTCTTTGATACTGTTTTATTCATCTCATAGTTTTTAAGCATTTTATAA
Source organism: Aegilops longissima (assembly GCA_021605205.1). NCBI lineage: Eukaryota > Viridiplantae > Streptophyta > Magnoliopsida > Poales > Poaceae > Aegilops > Aegilops longissima. Next base: position 553,608,566 of record CM038677.1, on the reverse strand, counting down.
TAGTGTGGTTCCTTCGCCATAATTACCTATGCAATATCTGGCACAACCCGAACATTTTAGCTTTATTGTTTGAAAACTTTTGTTGTTTGTTTTTATTTTAAAATTTGAATTCGAACGGGATTGAGTCATTGGGAGATTAACAACAGAAACTGAGGTGACGTGGCATCATTAGGAGTGGGTTACTGTAGCTTAGTTATCCGGGCGTCACAATTCTCCTCCACTACAAGAAATCTCGTCCCGAGATTTAAGAGGGGGACTAAGGGGGAAGGTTCTGGCTACGAAATTCTAGCGAGTGCTCCCAGTCTTGGTTGCTCTTCTCGAAGAGGTCGATCCATTAAGTTGATGTCTTCGTTTCTCTGCTTCAAGTCACCATGATCAAGTCGTCATCCTTTCATCAGGAACTCCATCGTACTTACGAAAGAATAAAGGGTGGGTATAATCCGGGAGAACAGACCTCTGCAAGGTCGGCTATCTGGTCGATAACATCGAGGAAGGTGGCGGAAGTAACTCTTGAATTTAAACTTAAGAAAATATCGAGAGCAAAGTAAGGAGGTATCATGGGAAGTTTCGAGTGGGCAGGCAATCGTTCGATGCCTGAAACAAAGTGTGAAAGGGGTCTAGAGCAACGGGAATAAGTATTGTGTTTCATACCAGAAATAATGATCTCTGGTAGGTGGCTCATGAATTACATACGAAGCTAAGTGCAAAGGATACTTCAGAATTGATGGAGGTACAAGAGAGTCAGGTTTCGATCCTGGGACCTGTGGGTTATGGGCCCACCATGTGGGTCAAAAGTATGAAGTCAATGACGTCTTACACGATCATGTAAGCAAGGCATGTCAGAGGGTAGCCTATCAGTTATGTCGACAACGACATCGATAACAAGGGCGAGGGACGAAGAGAACCATTTTCCTGCTCGTTGAAATGAGGCGGACCAATAGGCAAGGTTCCCGTCCATCGGTGGTTACCGGAATGTCATCAAAAATAGTAACAAGGTCTTACTGATAGAGTTGTACATCGAGGTGTTTGCACAAGCAGTGGATTATTACTGCTTATATCATATAGATCATAGAAAAGGTTTAAACAAACCAATGGAAAGGACAAAGTGTTTATCAGATTTAATCAGAACAATGGAAAGAAAAATGTGTTTAAACACATAATTCAGGGGTATATCCTTCCCAAGGACAAGCAGAGCATGATATCCATGGCAGGATATGAAGTAGAAAACCCTTCAGGAAAGGGGAGAGAAATTTCATGACATTACCGATACAAGGTGGTTGGATAATTGATCAAGAAACATTTAGTATCGGGCTTCAAATATTCCTGTTGAAAATCAGAGTACCATAGACATGCTTCAAGATAGCATTGACATGGTCAACAGGTGAAGATCAGACTTTCGAAACAAAAGGATCCATCAGGAACAACTTATAGAATAAGTCTTACCATTTCCTCACGGAAGAATGACTAACCTTGCCAAAAAGGAAACTATAACAATAGGTCCTCCGGCTAGGTGTGCTAGGCATGACATCACCTTACCGGGTCATGTAAGCATGTTATAACTCTTGGTAATATGTTCCAACCATCATATCTGACCGAGATTCAGATCTGATTGGTGTCAGGATACCTCAGACTCAGGATGCCGGAGAAGAAAAGGTGCAAAACAAATTGACGAGACGACATTCTAAGATTATCGGGAAATGTACTATGGAAGCAAGTTCCGAAACAAGAGTTCATCATTAAACCAAGGAGAGGATGAGGAGGTAGCTGATGAACTCATCGACGACTCATTGAGATTAACAAAAGATGGATCTCCACAATTATGTGAACAAGGAGATAACAATTGTCAGATCAAATGATATAATGATGTATGTTCGAGAAAAACATCCACAATTAAACATTGGTTGACAGGTGCACCCAAAATATGGGATGGGTTGCACGATAAATGTTAGAACGACGACTTAATGAAACAGAATCAATCGACCATTCACTTCAAAGCAATAGGGTTGCTAGAAGTTTTGAAGTCGCACATCATAGTTCAATTGTCGGTTTTCCGGTTAGAAACAACACATTGACCAAGAAATGAACTGATATGGCAAGAAGTATCACCTATATAAGGAATTCTTAAAAGGTGGTGAAATTCTCACGACATTCTTGACATAAAAGATGGTACTACTCCAAGGTAAAGAAGAACAATTGCTGGATAGCAAGGATCTCATGGTATAGCACAAACACGAACAAGTTTGTGTTGAACGGAAGGCAATAAAGTGGTCGGTGTCAACACAAATCATCGAGGGAAAGGATGGTATTTCTCATCATGAATTCAATTGATATCCTGGAAGAGCTCAGAATGCTGATGATGATCATGACACACTTGTCGAGAGATTTCATGAAGATGTAATCAATCAGCGATGGCATCAAGTCAAAGGAATGATGAAGCGAATGGCTATTGGAACTATGGGTACTACACAAACTCGAAAGCAAGTTTGTTGTTCAAGGACAAATGATATGATGAGGAAAATTGACGTAAGCTTAGCTCATCATCGAAAGTGGTGCTCCGGGAATAAGGACCAGGTAGTACAGTTAAAATTTAGCACAACATGATATAGCCGATCAGGCTAGGAATGGTGTGATGGAGTATTAAACTTCTCAACCACAAAGTACCAGGAGTACTGAATCACATGGGTGATTCGATTCACTAACCGGTGTTCTCGGTTGACGACAACCCAGAACCCGTGGAGTGATTATGACGAGGGAAAGGTACTACTTCATTAGAAATGCATAAGATGTAGTGAATTCGGTTGATATCCTCGAGATACCAGGGCGGTAATACTCGAAGGTAGATCAAAATAGAGGTTCGACTAGGGTATTTCTTTGCAGAAGGCAAGTACTCTAACATGTCCGAGAAATGGAATCAAGAAGAAAATATGGTCGGAACCACGGTTGCAAAAGACCAATTATAGATAAGAGAAGAAGTTATAACAAGGGGATTATTATTACTACGAGAAGCTTCCATGATAAGTTCCACCTCGGGTCCATGGGCATGAACACAACGTTCAAGGTCGACTCCCACTTCTCCAAAGCATAACCTTACATTCACTTCTCGTTTCGATAATGGCATTAGTGTTGAAAGTTTTACCTGGTGAAATACCAGATGAGTATGACCCGTGAAAACTTTCGAGTTCACACATAGTAAGGAAGGCATAGGTTCAACCCATCAGGGCATCTTAGGAACATATACCACAAGCTTCAAGAGTAAATATCACCAGCTCGAAAGCAGAGCATGGTTGGCAAAAGGAGAGGATACAATTTACCAAAGGCATTATGTATCGAGAAAGAACTCACAAGGTGATTAATTATGAAGGACATCGCCGGATAATAATCCAACGGTGGATATGGCGATCAAAATGGAGTTGATGTGAGTATCGATACCCAATCAGAGGAAGAAAGAATGCAAATGCATCGGTTTATAGAACATCTGAATAATTCTACATTTAAATAACAAAGGAATTATGATTTTCAAATCAAGGATCAGGAGCAAACGCTCTGATCAAGGATGGATAAGTTGAATAGACTTAGGGGTACAATCGATGGTAATCTGATTGGCCGAGAACCAGCTCATGTTGAAAGTAAATCGAGCCGGAAAGATACTTTATAAGGATCAACTGATGATTGCGTGCATTCGCAACAAATTGAATCAAGGGGCGCAAAATGATAGTGACAAAAGATGCCAATAAGATTACTAGACTTATGGTATTAACCAGAATGCAAGCAAGCAAGAATTTCAAGAGCAACAGGCTACTCAGGGTTTTCGAGCGGTCGAATGGCACTTCAAGACTTTTGTGAAACACCTGAACAATCGTGGATGAGCGGATACTCGATAAGTGCGAGGAATTATCCGTAGGGGTTATTCATTAGGCAAGAACTGCAGGCAGAAGCTCAAAGGATTTTCGAACAACGGAGAGCAGTTCGGGGCATCTTGTAATAACAAGATCAATGAGATTGAATGTAGGCAAGTGTGTTCAGTTGTCCATACAGATAATAGGGGTAGGGAATTTGCAAAAGCGGTCGGCACAAGCGTCTCGGGAAACAACGAATAGCATCTTCGAAACCTTCTGGTGCAGCAGGCGATCAATGTAATAAGGGGCTCTCCGGGAGGAAGTAGTTACGAGAACCTAGAGTCAGAATTAGTAAAATCATTTAACCCGAATAGAAGAGAGATCAGAGTCCCAGAGTATAGATCGAGGAATAAAAGATCCTAATACCACCCAATGGCGACGTGGGCCCGTAAGGCACACAGCCATGTTAGTAAAAGTTTTATAATGTCTAGACTCGCTTCGGCCAAGGAGTGTGGAAGGGGGATTCCTACAGGCAGTCGCCTCTGATACCAACTTGTGACGCCCCCGATTCAGTCATACACTAATCATACACGCAAACGTGTACGATCAAGATCAGGGACTCACGGGAAGATATCACAACACAACTCTAAAAATAAAATAAGTCATACAAGCATCATAATACAAGCCAGGGGCCTCGAGGGCTCGAATAAAAGTGCTCGATCATAGACGAGTCAGCGGAAGCAACAATATCTGAGTACAGACATAAGTTAAACAAGTTGCCATAAGATGGCTAGCACAAACTGGGATACAGATCGAAAGAGGCACGGGCCTCCTGCTGGGATCCTCCTAACTACTCTCGGTCGCCGCCGGCGGCTGCACGTAGTAGTAGGCACCTCGGGGTAGTAGTCGCCATCGACGGTGGCGTCGCTCCTGGGCTCCATCGTCAGTCGCAACAACCGGGTAAAGAAAGGGGAAAAGGGGAACAAGGCAACCGTGAGTACTCATCCAAAGTACTCACAAGCAAGGAGCTACACTACATATGCATGGATATATGTGTAAAGGGCCATATCGTGGACTGAACTGCAGAATGCCAGAATAAGAGGGGGATATCTAATCCTGTCGAAGACTATGCTTCTGGCAGCCTCCGTCCTGCAACATGTAGAAGAGAGCAGACTGAAGTCCTCCAAGTAGCATCGCATAGCATAATCCGGTTCTAGTTGTCATAAGGTCAAGGTACAACTCCAAGTTGTCCTGTTACCGAAGATCACGGCTATTCGAATAGATTAACTTCCCTGCAGGGGTGCACCACGCATGCCGACACGCTCGATCCCATTTGGCGGACACACTTTTCGGGTCATGCCCGCCGAGGAAGATCAACACGCCGCAGCCCCACCTAGGCACAAGAGAGGCCAGCACGCCGGTCTAAACCTAAGCGCCACGGGTGCGGGCCCGTCGCCCATAGCACACCTGCACGTTGTGTACGCGGCCGAAAGCAGAACTAGCCCCCTTAATACAAGAGCAGGCTTACGTTCCAATCCCGCGCACGCCACTCAGTCGTTGGCGTCACGAAGTGCTTCGGCTGATACCACGACGCCGGTTGCCCATATCTTGTCCCACGTGGCGGTTAGTGCGTATAGGGTCAACGAACCAACTCAGATCAAATACCAATAACTCGTTTAGCGTGTTAAGTATCCACGAACGCCGAACAGGGCCAGGCCCACCTCTATCCTAGGCAGTCTCGAGCTGCCCTGTCGCTCCGCCACAAAGATCCACTCGCAGGTGCTCCACAAGCCGACCCGACTTTAGTCACCACATGTATCATGTATAAAGTATATATTATATACTCGTGATCACCTCCCGAGTGATCACGGCCCGATAGTATAGCACATCAGACGGACAAGAATGTAGGGCCACAGATGGAAATACTAGCATCCTATACTAAGCATGTACGATTGCAGGTAAAGGTAACAACAGTAGTAGCAAGAACAGGCTATGCATCAGGATAGGTATAACGGAAAGCAGTAACATGCTACACTACTCTAATGCAAGAAGTATAGAGTAGAATAGGCGATATCTGGTGATCAAGGGTGGGGGCTTGCCTGATTGCTCTGGCAAGAGAGAGGGGTCGTCAACTCCATAGTCGAAATGGGCAGCAACAGCGTCGGTCTCAGTGTCTAGCGAAAGAAGAGGGGGAAGAAACAATGAATATTTAAGCAAACAGATGCATGACGATGCATGACAAAGCAAAGCGTGATGCTAGGCGTGCCCTAACGCGGTATGTGATGATACCGGTGAAGGGGGGAAACATCCGGGAAAGTATCACCGGGGTTCCGCGTTTTCGGGCAGAGGAGCCGGAGGGGGAAACTTGTGAGTTTTGTATGTTAGGGGTGTGTGGCGGATGAACGGGCTGCGTATCCGGGTTCGTCTCGTCGTTCTGAGCAACTTTCATGTAGAAAGTATTTTCATCTGAGCTACGATTTATTTTATATTAATTTTAAAAGATTTAAATCATATTTAGGATTTATTTAACTATTTAATTCTAACATTATCCAGAATAGTGTTTGCTGACGTCAGCATGACGTCAGCAGTCAACGTTGACCGTTGACCTGGTCAACCTGACAGGTGGGTCCCATTTGTCATTGACTGAGATTAACTAAACAGGTTAGTTAGCTTAATTACTTGATTAGGTTAGCTAATTCTAATTAATTTAGTTAAACCAAATTAATTAACTTAATTAATTCACTAATTAATTAATTAATTAATTATTACTTTTAATAATTTCATTTTCATTCGTTTTTTACGTTACGGCGTTGGCCACCATTTGGCGATGGCCCAGAGGCCAAACAGGTGTTGGGCGATTCGGTGCACGGGCGCTGGGGCGTGGGTTCTGGCTTTGCCGTCTTGGGCGCTAATGGGCACGCGGCGCGCCACGAAGTGGGACAAAGCAAGCGGCGGCCGTGGAGTGCAGCAGCGGCGATGCGGGTCATGGCGAGCAAGGGCGACGGACGCGAGGCCGACATCGATGACCGAGGACGCGCCACGGCGCTGGTGGGCGCGCATGACACGAGGCCGGCGCGACCGTGGCGAGACAGGGAGAAAGGAGGGCGCGGCGTCGTGGGCGGCGATGGCGGCGCCTGGCGAGGCGGGACCGGCGACGGGTTGGGGACGGCGGTGTCTGCTAGCGACAAGGAGAGGCGGAGCCTCACCACGGGTCGTGGGGTGCGGGCGATGGCGCGGGGAGGTTCGGGAGGCGGCGGGGACGACACGGCGGAGCGGGAGGCAGTCCGGCGATGGCGTGGTGGTTCCAGGGTGAGGGCAGCTCCGGGCGGCGGCGATCCAGCGAGGTCCAGACGGGCGGCGGTGGCCGCGGCGCCGGCGGCTTTCGGGCGAGATCTTGAGCGTTGGGGAAGGGCGAGGGAGAGACGACAGGACGGCTCCGACGGGGTCCGGCGAGCACCTGGCGATGGGGGACGGCAGGGTAGGCAGCGTGGCGCCAGGCGCCGAGGGTGCTGCCTCGATCCAGAAGGGGATCGGGGAGTGGGGGCGCAAGGGAGTGGGGGAAGTGGGGAGTGAGCTAGGATTCGAGGGAGTGGGGATAGGATAAGGGAGTGGGGGCGCGACCGGTTGGGCCGGCAAGGCGGCCTGGTGGGCCGAAGTCCAGTGTGTGTGTGGGGGGGGGGGGTTCTCCTTTTATTCTTTTGTTTTATTTTTCCCTTTATTTATTCTATTACTTTTAGTTGCTATTTATTCTAGTGATAACAAAATACCAAAGTGGCACCTAAATTGATGTTTATTAATTATGCCACTGCCTCATAAATTCGCTAACCCAAAATAAAATAGTTTTGTAATTATTTAATATTTAAAGTATTTAAATAATAGTCTTTGCTACTGTTTTATTCATCTCATAGTTTTTAAGCATTTTATAATAGTGTGGTTCCTTCGCCATAATTACCTATGCAATATCTGGCACAACCCGAACATTTTAGCTTTATTGTTTGAAAACTTTTGTTGTTTGTTTTCATTTTAAAATTTGAATTCGAACGGGATTGAGTCATTGGGAGATTAACAACAGAAACTGAGGTGACGTGGCATCATTAGGAGTGGGTTACTGTAGCTTAGTTATCTGGGCGTCACAGAAAGGCCAATGTTGTGGCAGATGCATTGAGCCGCAAGAGCTATGTCAATACCCTCACAGCAGGAGGATTACCTCAGGAGTTAATTGATGATCTCAGAGATCTTCGATTGGAGATAGTACCACGAGGTTTTGTTGCTGCAATGGAAATTCAATCCACTTTGTTGGGAAAGATCCAAGAAGCCCAGAAGTTAGACAAAGGTATTGCGGAGATAAAGAGAAGGATGAACCAAGGAAAGGCAGAAGGATTTCGTGAGGATGAACATGGAACCTTATGGTTTGAGAAGCGTATTTATGTACCCAATGACCCAGAGATCAGAAACTTGATTCTTCAGGAGGCTCATGATTCTCCTTACTCGATACACCCAGGCAACACCAAGATGTATTTGGACTTGAAGGAAAGTTTCTGGTGGACAGGTATGAAGAAGGATATTGCCGAGTATGTTGCAGTATGTGACGTACGTCAGAGGGTTAAGGCAGAGCACCAGAAACCAGCAGGATTACTTCAGCCCTTGCCGATACCAGATTGGAAGTGGGACAAGCTTGGCATGGACTTCATTACAGGATTACCCAGGACCCGATCAGGATATGATTCTATTTGGGTAGTGGTTGATCGCTTGACTAAGGTAGCTCACTTCATCCCCGTGAAAACCACATATACAAGTGCTAAGTTGGTCAAGATATACATGACCAGGATCGTATGTCTGCATGGAGTTCCGAGGACCATCGTATCAGATAGAGGAACACAATTTGCCTCAAAGTTTTGGCATCAATTACACAAAACTTTGGGTACCGGGCTGGAGTTCAGTACAGCTTTTCATCCGCAGACAGATGGACAGACCGAGAGAGTCAATCAGATTCTGGAGGACATGTTGAGAGCTTGTGCGCTAGATTATGGATCTAGTTGGGATGATAATTTGTCTTACGCGGAGTTTTCATATAACAACAGCTATCAAGCTAGTTTGAAAATGGCCCCTTTCGAAGCTTTGTACGGAAGGAGGTGCAGAACACCATTGATGTGGGATGAAGTTGGAGACCATAAATTATTCGGACCAGATTTAATTAGAGATTCAGAGGAGAAAGTCAAGCTGATCCGCGACAGACTCAAGGTAGCCCAATCCAGACAGAAGAGTTATGCCGATACTAAATGCAAGGAGGTAACCTATGAAGTCGGAGATAGAGCATATCTGCGTGTGTCACCACTTCGAGGAGTTAAACGATTTGGAGTCAAAGGAAAGTTAGCACCACGGTTTGTGGAGCCATACAGAGTTTTAAAACGCATGGGTGAAGTTGCCTACAAGTTGGAATTACCAGAATCCTTGTCAGGAGTTCATGATGTGTTTCACGTTTCCCAGTTGAAGAAGTGTCATGCAGAGATGGCCGATATTCCTCTAAGAATCTGATGCCTTTGGAGGCCATACAGTTGGATAGTGATCTGACCTATGAGGAGAAGCCCGTCAAGATTCTCGAGACGCAAGCAGGGTTACCGCAGCAAGGCCATCAAGTTACGCAAGGTTCAATGGAGTCATCATAACGAAGAAGAAGCCACACAGGAACAAGAAGAAGATCTCCACAGGACCACCCACACCTTTTGCTAGTTAACCCGAATCTAGGGGCGAGATTCATCTTAAGGGGTAGGTTTGTAACATCCCAATTTTCAATTTGGATGTTTATAATAGATCATTCATATGCATCCATGATTTATGCATTTTGCCCCATTTGTTTTATTTGATTTTTGATCCAAGGAACTTTGAGCAACTCAAGGACCAAAAGAGAGAGTTGGAAGTTTCCCTAAAAACCAATTTTGAAATTTTTTTCGAAGTTGGGCATTTGGATCAAATTTGGTTTCACCAAAAAATTCATTTCCATTATTTCAAAGAAAAATAAAGAGAGAAGATAAAAGGACTTCTTCAAAAATAGAAAAGAAATATTGGAAATTGAATTTGGAACCAAAATATATTTGTTGGGTTTTATTTGCACTTTCTTTTATTAGTTTAGCAAAAAGTTTATTTTTGAAAACTTGCATGTTTAGGCCGGATAGAAGTTCACAAGGTCGTATATAAGACCATATAACTATGTGAATTTTTTTGGGATATTTAGGCTTGTTTTTATATGTCTTTTCGTGCTTTATTGTTGTTAAAAATGATTTTTTTACAAGGGCCGCCAGGCCAACCGGCCCAGCCAGCCGCTAGCGAGGCCATGACCCAGCCAGGTCGATCGCTCGACCTGCCCAGCCCCAGTGTGGCCAGAGGCCAGCGAGCGCCCTCGTGCATAGAAAAAAGGGAGTCGCTCAGCGCCCACGTCCCACGTTTACCGTTCGCTCGTTCGTTCCCACTTCCGTTCACGTAACTCATCTCTCTTCCCTTGACGTTTGGACCCCACCCCACCTCTTCTTCTTCCTCCCATGAACGGACAACAGAAACGTACGCGTACCTCCCTATGTCTCTTGGTTTCCAATTCCTGGAAATCAAATCTCCAGCTCACTTCACGTCCAAGGAAGATGTCCTATAAATAGCCACGACTCTCCTCGACCGATTCAATCGAAAATCTCTCGCCAAAACTACCTCTAGACGACGCTCTCGACGTTCCAATCTCGCCTCAGAAGCTGCAGTTCATCACAAGTTTCCGACGCCGGTGAGCCGTCCCAAGCCTTATGCTTTTGTGCTCCGACTTCTCTCGATCCCTACAACCGTTTTGACAAGGTCTTTTGATTCCTCTCCATCTACAGAGGCCATCCCGACCACGTTGTCTTCACCAGAGCACCCGGAGCACTGAGCTTTGCCGCTTCGTTTCGTCGCCGTTCGTCATCCCCGATCATCACCGACTAAACCACCGGACGAGCCACTCTCCACCGCATCTCCTAGACACCTCCGCTGCCGCCCACGATCGTCGGAGCCGCCGCCGCCACCACGCCACAGCCGCCCCCGTGTACGTACGTTTCTCTGTAGGTTTCAGTTCGTTTCAGTCTAAAAAAAACGTTTTCTTTACGGATCGGCCGCCCTCTTCAAATCTAGCAGCAAACACCAGCCCAACCAACCAGAGAGCGCCACTTGCTGCCGGCCGAAATTAGTTTTTTTTCAGAAAAATTCAGATTTCAGATTTCTGTCAGATTTTTCTTTTAGCGTATCTTTTAATCTGTATATCCGATTTAGTTGATTCTTTTTTCTACGGTTTCATAAAAATCTCATCTATTCAGAGAACCAAACGAAAAATATTTTTGAAATTTTTAAAATTTGAATTCAAACAGATCTGAATTCAAACTTTGTTAGGCCGTAACTCGAGTTTCGTAACTCCGTTTTAGGTGATTCTTTTTGCAAATCGAAGCTAGTGACATGTACTTTCTGTTAAAACCAAAAAAAATATTCTTGCTAGTATAAAAATTACGTTCTGTACAGAAACTTTATTTGGATGTTTTGGAGTTTTTCGAAGTCTTTTATTCGTTTCCTTTTTGATTCTTTTTGCTTGATTCCTTATGAGTGTCATTACATGCTTCGTTAGATCATCCGATGTGCGAGGCTTGCTACTACGAACTTTTAGGGTTCAACGATCGTTAGCAAGGCAAGTTCACACTTTGATCATAATTTTTCAATGCCCAGTTTTTTTTACTATGCATTAGTTTCGCCCTCAAAGATTGCATGAGTAGGATTGGGAACATGTGGTTATGCTATGTAGTTCATGTGGTAGGAACCTATGACCTTTGATCACCCCGGGAATTTTCATTATATCATATATTGCTTAGCCATGCTCGTAGATGGGGATTGGTATGTGTGATCCATGCAAGTTGCGGGAGTTAATAATTTTGGGATAACCTAAGGTGGCAACTTTAATACACATCTGGGTGGATTGTTTGGGGCACCTGGAGTAACCAGTTCTTGCCCAAGGGGAATCCCGGAGTACCCGTGTGATTACCCTAGGTCCGCCACCCAGGCTCAAAGGGATCATAAGATATTTCATGCCTAGAAACTTCCGTGTGCAGCCACAAGCCATTATGGGCTCTGGCATAGTTGAGTAAGTTGGGTGACCTCTTTCCGTGATAGACTATCTAATGTAGGGGAAAGTAGGTGTACCGGTCTACCCAGGGTTAAGGGTAAACACTTCTGAAAGGCTATGTCTCGATCTTCCGATCATGGAGATGGTCGAGTCTTGTGGCGAAAAGTGCGCAAACCTCTGCAGAGTGTACAAACTAATCATGATTAGCCGTGTCCCCGGTTATGGACAACTTGAGTATCTAGAAGCGAATTATTGGTTGATCTCATCATTCTATTTAATGAAATTATTGGGTTACTAATAACTTGGGAATTTTGGGAATTGAGTTGGAGGAACCTTCTCAACAATGGCATTTTAATTTAGTAGTAAGAAAAAAAATATTCCTTTGTTGTAGGGTAAAATTGGCTTTATGCAAAAATTAAACTTAGAGCCTCCACCAGCTAAATTTGCATATAGAGATATATTTTTTTCATTATTATTCTATGGTGTGAAATTTCCAGCATATTCCATGCGCTGACCTACACGGCTGCAACGTCTCATGTTGCAGACTTTTCCGACGAGGATTAAAGGTGCGATAGGTCGTTGTTCTGCACTCATTTTGCCGTGGAGTTGGATGGACTCATTTACCTTCGATGCTTCCGCGGTTATTTTATTTTAGATGGCCTTTGGCCATATTATTGTAATAAATACTCTTTTGAGGATCTCGATGTAATAAAGTGTGTGATTGAACTCTGTTATAATTCCTCGAGTACTGGGTGTGTCAGCATACCGATCCAGGGATGACACTTAAGCACAGAGACTTTGATACATTTGGGTCGGGTCACTACAAGCTCGCCGCCAACGCCGCTACTCCTCACACGTCGGTTGGTGACCCGGCGCACTAGGGCGTGAGGATGTCGTTGATGGATCCGTATGTATCTTTGTCTTTCTGTCAAATCCATGTAGTAGTATATGGTACTACTAGTAATTATCTTACCTTTCGCATCAACTTCATAATTTTTGTACGTACTCCATGCATGAACCGCGCCAGAACCTAACTTCTCATTACTCTAGGGAAAATCGTTATTTCTATCTATCAGTCACGCCATGGAGCAGAACCAAATTTTACAAGTTACAAGTTCAAAAGGAAAAGCTTGACGTGTCCGCGTCGCACCCCACTGCCCACACGGTTGGTTCGGCACGCCGCCCAAGGGGGAATGCATTCTGTGTTGCATTTTCACTTACAAGTGGAACCACAATTGAGCAAACCGACTATCGGCAAACCCCCACCCCGCCCACCACGCGATGGCTGAGAAAACAGGAGGGAGAAGAGATGGTTGTAGCATGGACTCCAAGAAAATTGGTGTCGGATGGGACTCGTGTGGGTGGCGTGTGCCATACTGCTAGACGTGAATGCTAGTTATGGCCCATGCCACCCCACTATATTGAGCCTATATCGAGGCGCTGGTTACGTAGAACAAATTTCCTGCAGTCTGTGCTCAGCCCTCCTCTATCTCTCTTCTCAGCCAGCCAGCAGACGCGCGGAGCCCATCGTCTGTTTGCTTATATGCGGTCCCACATGTCAGTGAAAACGCAATAGGACCCACTGAACCTGCACATCTTTCACCTCGACGTGTTGGTGATGAAAAACAAATCCAATAAAGATTTTCAATGGCCGCTTTTGGAGTTACTCAAGAGTAGTAAGATTCTATTTACAGTTTAACCAAAGATGCACGTCACGTGGCTTCAACTACCACTCCATTTTCTTGCATGACACGACCTGGATGCTGGATGTCCCACGTGTCGGCAAAAGGAGGAAGAACTCGACCAAATCTTCGGTTGTGCTCTCGGATTAGACTAGTTGTGCTAACTTAAAATTTTATTGTGTAGAATGGATGTAAGTTTTGGTATTGGGAAGAAGAGTATATTGATATATTGATAGAGCACAATTTAGTAGATGTTCTAGCACTTTTAGCTAGCATAGAGGCTAGAGATAAGACTAGTGCACTTGTTGATAGAATAGAGGCTAAACATGAGACTAGATGCGAGGAAGCAACGTCTACTTCTTTACACTCGAAGAAGAAAGAAGCACACAAAATCGAGCCTCCATAGATCAACAATGAATGCATCGAGAAGGCACTAATCCAACTTACAGGAGCAGTTATGGAAGTTGGATATGTTCTAAAATGTATTCTTGTGGTTCTTGTTTTCTTTGGTCTTGCTTTTCTAGTCAAATTTTGGTGATGTATTTCCATGTACCAAAAATCAAATGATGAAAAAAAGATATGTGTTTGCAAACAAAACCGACTATCGGCAAACCCCCACCTCGCCCGCCGCGCGATGTCTGAGTTAGAGGCCCTGTTTGGATCCAGGGGTTAGAGTTAGTTTGGGTTAGTTTGTACTCAACTAACCGCAAAATATCCAAACAGGAGGGTTAGTTTGGGTTAGATGCATCTAACCCATCCAAAAAATGTAACCCATCCAAGAGGTGCTTATTTGGGTTAGTTCTTCTAGGGACCACTAAAAAGACATCCTTTTCTCTCGCTCTCCCCGCAGCAGATCCCTCCCCACTTCCTCGAAGCTTCTCATCCTCTCCCTCTCGCACCACCTGTGAAGGCGCCTAGCCGTATCCGCGCTCCATCTAACCCTGCCATACAAACATCTCTTTGGCTAGAGTTAGTTAAGGGTTAGTTCAGAGTTAGAATCTAAGTCTAACCTCTAACTGAGTTAGAGTATCCAAACAGGGCCGAGGTTGAAGAGATAGCTATAGCATGGACTCCAAGAAATATGGTGTCAGATGGAAGTCGTGCTGGTGGCGTCTTCCGTACTCCTGGACGTGAATGCTTGTTCTGGCCCATGCCACCCTACTATATAGTAGTAGTATCGAGGATTCGAGGTGCTGGTTACGTACAGCGAACACATTAACATATGGTCCACCTCACACTGTGGCCAAATTTCCTAGAGTCTGTGTTAGGTTAAAAGGTGTTCTTTGTGAGGGTGGGTGGCTGGTCTCAAGTTTAAAACTTGTGTATTACGTACGTAGACGTAGAGATAGTGCATCATGTGAAGCTAGTACAAATAGTGTACTATTGTTGATTGGCCTCATCCGATAACCTGTTGCAATGCACGCACAATTATGTATTCAGAAAATATTTTTTTGCCTCGTTGCAGCACCCACTCAGAGAAGCGACTCGAAAGCCATTCATAAATTTAGTAAGTTTATCACAGGCATACCATTTTATTACATACAACAGGTCATCAACCCACAATGACAACGAGGATTATTATAAATACTAAAGTTTTCATCACACAACAAATAACAAGCAATGAAATGAAATTCAACTCAACCAATCCTCGGCGTTGGAAATGCTTCCTTTGAACCACAAGTGATTCTCTGGGAAGGGCCAGCTACTGTCAATCTCGAGACCAACGCAGGACTGATCATCCAGGCTGAAGCGGCCTACTATATCATGACCAGGGTAGGGAACCACCGCAATGTCCGAGGTATAGATACAGTTGCTTCTCATAAATGGTAGTAACGTTGTGTCAACAGCAGTTGGATCACCTTTCACCATCATTGGATAGTTTTGTCCAAGGAAGAGCGAGTTTTCTCCAAGACTGTCAATACTGTACGAGGGAGAAGGTGTTGGCGCTAGCACACTAGTATCCATCCCGAATACCATGCAACGGGTGTTGGAATAGGTCCGAAGAGTGCGACCATGGGAGACAACACCTGCTTCCTTAGTAGTAACATCAGTAGTGGACTGTATATAGACAAGAAGGGGTGATCCAATGGAATAAGTTGCCAGGCGCCACTGAGTATATGGGCCCTCCTCGTCCTCATGCTCATGATCATCACCATCATCATCTCCCCCTTGGTTATAAAAAATTTCAAGTATAGGTGGTGGAATGTTCACAGGACCTTGGAAACACAAGAAGAAGGTTAATTAGTAAAGGGAAACTTGCTAACCCGCATGCATGTGGACGATACTATTATAATTACGGTGGAAGGCAAACGTACCGAAACTACGAGGATCCCATGCAAAAACAGTGCCACGAGTGGTGGCAGCAAACACAAGACCCTCGTATTGAATTGCATCAAAGTACACATCCGTGTATAGAAACAGATTTTTGAGCAACATCCATCCAGTCAAACCAAGAAGGACGGCAACAAGCTTGTCGTAGATAGCAACAACTCCATAGTTCCTGTAATGCTAAGAGTGGTTGGGAACTCGACAAATTGCTATCTACGTAGACGACAATCACCCTGATCGTATTTGAACATGCGTAGAATACCGGTTTGCTAAACCTCTGGGCAGTCTGAGATTTTTGGAAGTGAACCCGGTGACGAGTGTACACATTCACAAGTTCCCACTCGTAGTTGTACCCAATATAAAAAACCCAATCTCCATTTGCGCCTGCCCAAGCCTTGCCCTCAAGCAATGGCATCTTAACACCATACGTATCATTATCAAGCGGCATCAACTTGCACAAGGCGAGGCTTCCCTCGTCCCTGCGCCAGTCAGCAGGGTCACGGCGAAGAAGATAGGGGAGATCAAACCGCTCCGGGACCCTTGGGTTCCTCGTAATGATGCTATTAGTTGAGTCGAGAATGGTCTTGAACGAACCTGCTACGCTAGCCGAGGTGATGACGTCGCACCGATCAATGAGTTCCTCCACCATGTCATCTTTCAGATCGGGGCAAGAATAACGGGGTCGTTTCCGGCCTGTTCCCTCCATGGAGAAGACGATCGAACAATGGCAGAAGGAAGGGTGAAGGAAAATGGAGGAGGGAGGAAGAGCGTGCAACAGCAATTCCAAATCAAGAGGGGAAGGCGAAGAGTCGGTGGACGGTTGCCAGTTTGCCATGGTACATGAAGAGGCACCCTGGCCTACATGTCCGTTCGGAAATTGTACAAAAGGACTCATCATCGTCTCACTGACATGTTGGAACGGGACCACATGTCAACGAAACATGGTGTGTAATTCTCATGCAAAATGTGATCTGGTCGCGTTGGCCCAGGTGCCGCATTAGTTATCGACCATTATTTTTTAACATACAATCTGAGTGGATAGCTCCTGTGGTCATCACACGTGAGCGGATATATAGTTGGGCTAGGTGGGCAGGCGGCAACAATCTAAGTGCTAACATAGTTGAGCCAAAGCTTGGTTTTGTTTGGATTTTCCAACTATGACCATATACAGTGAATCAATGGCTTACGTTCAAAGTTATTCTCATACTATAGAATGGTATAGGAACGTGGAGAGATTTGGTTGATTTTATATCGCTGAATAATATAATATATTATGAGTGCATACGCTCCACTATGAGGTTTGTTGCTCCTTCTCGGTCATCGGGAATCTATGTTCTTCCACTCTTTCGTTTAAGACATGAGCTTTGTTCATCCTTTTGCCGACACACGGGACATCTATATGCCTCCATTTTAAAAATCATACTATATGCCTCCATGACACGCGGGACATCTAGCATCAAGGTTGCGTTTTATGCAAGAAAATGGAGATATGCAGTGCGTAAGTGAGTCGTGCACTTCGATGGCACCTAATACTACGCAATATTTTTTCTCCTCGATGGCACGTGAATAGTGCACATACTCAATGACAGAGCACGGGATGGTAGCCATGGACATGGTCGGCCCTTTTTGAAGAGAGTACTAATAAATAACTTTAATGTTTCCCGTCAACTCGCAGAACGATGAGGAGCTTGCTTACTACGCCTTCTCCCTCGCCAACGCATGCGCGGTGGCTCGCAGCACGAGGAGAAACTTTTGCTTACAAGTGGTGGACGTGCAGAAGTTCATTTGGTGTCAGATTGCCAGAAGTACTACTGTAGTACCATCATTATTGTTCGACTTCCGAAAGAGGAGAAGAGCCAAGCGCAAGGTCACCTACTAACCTAGTACAGTACTACTATAGCCAAAGCTGGTCCACCTTTTTAGAGCATGGTTAATTAATATAGGCGGCTCTTGTAGGGGCACATCATTTAGAACAAGTACTCTCTTCATAGGAACAAAGGAAGTGAAACAAAAGTTGGAGTGGATGCTAGATTGCCAATGAAAACATGATTACATAGGGAAAATCCTATAGCATTCTATCTTATGAATCAAACTATCAATGTAGGAAAATTATGAGGGGGGTCTCTCCAACAGTGTTCCTCGGCTCGCACCTAGCATCACGGTGGTCGAACTTGGAGTCATTCATCTGGTACACGTGGCATCTCAGATCTAGACACAAGGTGACACGACCTATCACTTCGTCCGCCATTTGAAGCGGCAGGCCGGTGGAGGGCTAGCATACTCCAATATTAGGTTGGCTCTATGTGATGTGGCAACTTCATATACTAATCGGATGCTGGCTATACTACTACGGTGCTCACACTCTAAGAAGTGACTCGAAAACCATTCATAAGTTGAGTCTATGACATGCATTTGCAAATGTACCATTCATTACATACAACAAGTCATCAACACACAACGACAACGAGGATACATGTTGGATTATAGATTATTTCCAACAAAACATTCTAGTAAATACTGAAGTTTTCATCACACAACAGATAACAAGCAATGAAATGAACTTCAACTCAACCAATCCTCGGTGTTGGAAACGCTTGCTTTGAACCACAAGTGATGCTCTGGGAAGGGCCACCTATTGTCAATATCGAAAGCAACGCAGGACTGATCATCCAGGCTGAAGCGGCATATATCAGGACCAGGGTAGGGAAGCACCGCAATGTCTGAGGTATAGATGCAGTTGCTTCTCATAAGTGGTAGTAACATTGTGTCAACAACGGCTGGATTTCCTTTCACCATCATTGGATAGTTTGGTCCAAGGAAGACCGAGTTTTCTCCAAGATAATCAATACTGAACAAGGGAGAAGGTGTTGGCGCTAGCACACTAGTATCCATCCCGAATACCCTGCAACGGGTGTTGGAATAGGTCCGGAGAGGGCGACCATGGGAGACAACACGTGCTCCCTCGGTAGTAACAATCTCGCAACCTTTGTGTCTGAGACAAGAAGAGGTGATCCATCAGAATTAGTTGACAGGCGCCACTGAGTATATAAGTTATGCTCATCCTCATGCTCGTGATCATCACCATCGTCATCTTCCCCTTGGTTATAAATTTTTTCAGGTATAGGTGGTGGAATGTTCACAGGACCTTGGAAACACAAGAAGGTTAATTAGTAAAGGGAAACTTGCTAACCCGCATGCATGTGGATGAAACAATTATAATTACGGTGGAAGAAAAACATACCGAAACTACGAGGATCCCATGCAAAAACAGTGCCACGAGTGGTGGCAGCAAACACAAGATCCTCGTATTCAATTGCATCACAGTACTCATCCGTGTACAGAAACTGATTTTTGAGCAATATCCATGGACGAACCATGGAATCATTAACGACGGCAACAAGCTTGTCGAAGATAGTAACAACTTCATAGTTCTCGTAATTCCAAGAGTGGTTGGGAACTCGACAAATTGCTATCTTCCATAGACGACAGCCACCATGATCGTATTTGAACGTACGTGGATCATCTATGTGCTCAACCTCAGGGCACTCTGAGATTATTGGAAGTGGAATCCGCTGACGAGTGTACACATTCACAAGTTCGCACTCGCAATTGTACCCGATATAAACAACCCAATCTCCATTTGCGCCAGCCCAGGCCTTACCCTTAAGCAATGGCATCTTGACATCACATGTGTCATTATCAAGCGGCATCAACTTGCACAAGGCGAGGCCTCCGTCGTCCGCGCCCATGCGAACAGGCTTATAGCAAAGAAGATAAGGGAGATCAAACCGCTCCTAGACCCTTCGGTTCCTTGTAATGATGTTCTTAGTTGAGTCGAGAATGGTCTTGAACGAACCTGCCATGCTAGCCGAGGTGATGACGTCGCACCGATCAATGAGTTCCTCCACCACGTCATCTTTCAGATCGGGGCAAGAATAACGGGGTCGTTTCTGGCTTGTTCCCTCCATGGAGAAGATGATCGAACAATGGCAGAAGGAAGGGTGAAGGAAAATGGAGGAGGGAGGAAGAGCGTGCGACAGCAGTTCCAAATCGAGAGGGGAAGGCGAAGAGGCGATGGACAGTTGCCACAGTACACTAAGAGGCGCCCCGGCCTACATAGGCGTCCGTTCAGAAATTGCACAAAAGAACTCACCATCGTCTCACTGACATGTTGGAACGGGACCACATGTCAACGAAACATGGTGTGTCATTTCTCGTGCAAAATGCGATCTGGCCGCGTTGGCCCGTAGTTCCGCATTATTTCTCGACTTCTTTAATGGCGTGTCATTCAGTTTTGAAGCATGACTAACTGGTACTGTATGCAGAGAAAATATAAACTACTCTACCACTACTCCACCTCTAGTACTAGTAGTATAAAAAGATATATAGGCTGGAGCTTCAGCGCTTTCTTGCTAAGGGCTGCCCACTTGCTTCTCACACTATCACCCTCTCTCCATGTCTAAAAAAGACGGCCTCTCTCTCCCTCCTCACCGGTGGTCACAGATCCGTCGGGGAAGAAAAGGACGTGCAGCATTGACGCACTCCTTGTCGGCGAGCAAGGTCACGCACTAACGACAAGGCCGTCCTCTCAGACCTAGCGCTCGCGCGGGATGGCCTCCGTCCCCAAGCTCGCTGTCGTAGTGTGTGCGGAGGACGATGGCCATGAGCGAAGCCACTTCCCGCCGACCCTCAGGTATGCTACCTCTTTTCGAACCATACCCTTGTTCTATTGCCCCATCTGCCACGTTGCTGCATGTGGATCTTTTTCCACTCCACCATCTTCCCAATTTGCTATCCTCTTTCTGCTGGTCATGAGCGAAAACCTTAATTTGCACTATTAAAGGAAACCCTACTTCATGCAGACTAATCCATATGCAGGTTGAATAAGGAAAGGAAAGGAGACTATACTGTCCAAGAGAGTAGGCATCGACCCGCATCTAGGTTGAAAAGGGGAAAATCAGTAGCTAAGGAACGAGTCTCGTGTCTCTTGGTTAAAGAAGGGTAGAAAGGCATTACAACGCAATAGAGAATGACCAGGTCGATCGGTTTGTTGTTCTCACATAGGAAAAAGGTGGCTAAAGAGAACAAAAATGGGACGTAATCCACATATGCTGCCTGGATATTTGTTGCTCGGGCAACCATACCTCCCTCACCACTCTATCGTCAGGTGGAGGTACATCGTCTTGGTGCGCCCTTGTCGAATGGGCCTCCGATGCTCTTATTGCCACTTTTTGCTGTTAGTATAACGCCAGCAGTCAAGTCAAGCAATGCTCTTGCTAAAGTGATGCCACATTTAACTAATGCGCTTTTCGGTCTAATGCCCCCGATAAATTTAAGCAATGCCATTTAATGTCACTGGATTATTTCAGTGTTAGCTATTGATTGTGGATGTATTAAATATTTTTTAGCTAAGGCATTCTAATGATGTTGCACAGCCAGTATACCAACGATGAATCTTGTTACTACCTTCAGATTTTTGCACTGTTAATGCTTATAGATTATATACCTCACTTTCATGAGATAAGTCAATTTTTTTTGTACAATGTCAAGAGGAAAGGTCAAGAATGGGCACCTCCTCCTCCGGTTGTTCTCTTGATTCGTTCGATCAAGTTTTTATGTTTGACCGATTATCAAGATTGGGATAGCAATTTTTAGGTTCCCTCGAGTTCGAAATGATATTTACCTTGAAGGTACATGGTTTGCAATTTTTTATAGTGTCATTAGTTAATAATGCTAGTTACCTTCAGACTTTTCTATTTGGTTTAATGCTCATGCACAGCTAGTATACCAATGCTGAAACTTGTTACCTTTACATTTTGTATTGTTAATTCTTATAGAAATCTTCCAGTGCTAGAGTTTATTGAAATCTGTTCAGTAAAACCATTGTACTATACCCTGTAATAAAATAACTACTCTACTGTTGCACTAGCCACTGGATTAGTGTATATTTGTACTATTCGAATGGTGTTGCATTAGCGTATGGACATAAATAAAGTGTGGCAAGCTTTCCTAGATATGTGCTCAAGAAAACCACTACCTGTTTTTCTAAATACTAGACGTTTGGGTACTTTAAATTGAACTGCGAAAACGTCTTATATTAAGGAACAGAGGGTGTAGAGTTCACTCAAATTATCCCTGTAAAGCTAGTCACACCTTTGTTGAAATTAATGTTCATTATGTTATCGCAGGAGGTCTGTATGTTTGTCTCTAATGCTTGTCGACTGCATACCTGACATCATGATGTAATGTTAAGTCATTTCCTTTTGTACAGTGTCACTGAATTGTCAAGGCGGTGATGGCATTTTATTTTAGTTGAACTGCACAAAATATGCTTAAAAGAAGAGGAAAGGTCAGGAATCGATCATTCTTTCAGAAAGAACTATACATGCCTTCCTGACATCAGCCGTTGTTGCCTTATTTATTCCTTCAAACAGGTGGTTATAAATAGTCTTGCTACCTTTTCCCATTAAGAAATTGGAATGCTTATATCTGTGAGTCTATGCTTCAACTAGTGCCACTTTTATAGTAATCACACTTTCAATATCTATGCAAACAGGGATGCTCGATTTTAGTGGAACTGCACAAAAAGTCCAAATGGTTCAACATTAGGAGCATGTTTTCTTCCAAACCTTTATATCCAATTGGTGGCACTATGAGTTATTCATTATGAAAGTACATGGTTTGCTACTATCTTGCTACTCTTTTTGTACTATCATTAGATAGTAATACTAGTGGCTTGCATGTGAATTTATTGGCAGGGTGGACCTACATTGGAGGTGCAGGACAGGATTCCATGATTGGATGCTCAATTTAGGTTGTATCGATTTCACCTCTTCCATCACTGCGAACATGGATATCCTTGGTCTGATGAAGAGTATGCGCTATATTTCTGCTCTGAACCAGCAAATCAATTCAGTATGAAATTGTCCAGGGCAAAACATGACTGTATCAAATTGTCCAATGCAAAACATGACACATGCTAAGCTGAAGAGATGTGTTTAAACTGAAAATACAAGGTGAGGTATATGTTTACTAGCTACTTGATATTTGTGCAGACAGAGATGTCTACCCGTTGCTATTTGGCAAACAAACAAAGTGACCACAATTTTGGTTGAACTGCACAAGAGAATAGTATAGTCACTGCATGCAGTGCCATTTGAAAATAGACACAGAAAGATTGGATAGTCACTTCATGGACTGCAGAAAAGTAGTATTGTACTATTTATTGGTCAACACTAGGTGCTTCATTGCTTTGGTCTGATTATACAATGGGCATCATTTTGCCTAAGTTAAAGTTTGTATTCCAAAAATAGTCTCGTCGTGTGATCGAGAGAAGACCAAATCATATTGCAGTGGATGTTCCTCCATCATGTGTGGTTCATTCTCATGGTTCCAGCTGTTGGTGAAACCACTTACGTTTGCAAGAGGAATTGTAGACTTCACAAACAAATTTGTCTTTCAGTCTGTACTAAATGTTGGCCAAGAGAAGCATCCAAGTTAGTAGGAAGAACAAATGTTTTTTCTAGATCTTTGCTTTTGGAGCTACATATTTGTATATGATCTGTGAATCATTGAGATGCATTAACATGTTGATCTTATGTATGTGAATCATACTAGTTGGTTTTGAATTTGGGCTACTAATGTGAACATATTACAATGCCAGGCCTGTGAGTATCGTGTGAACATTTCGAACGGATCGGCTCTTACTGTTGTGCACAACATGATCCTTATTTCTGTGTTCTCAGTGTTTACAAGTTACTAACAGTTCCTTATTTCTGTTCGCTCAGTGTTTACAAGTTACTGATCGATCACTAGCTAGCCTACTAATGCGCTCCTGGAAGTTATAGTTGCAACGCAAGATCCGAAGTGGCCGTTTTTTGAATAAAACTGCCTACCTTTGAAGAAACTGACAAGCAGCTTTGAAGAAAATGCCATGTGAATCTGAAGAAACTGCCAGCAAAAACGTTCGCAAATGCCCTATCTCCCAGCTAACGTTCATCAACTAATGCGATCGTACACGTACACCATCCGACCTACTCGATCCTGCACGTACACTATCCGACCTACTCGATCCTACACAGATAAATAGCAGATCACACATGTACTACCTCCTTTCCGGTTTGCAGGGCTCAATTCAAGAAACGACCTACTCGATCCTACATGGATCACGCATGTCCTAGTACCTCCTTTCTGGTTTGCAGGGCTTAATTCCAAAATCTCACCAACCAAGGTACTCCCTCCGTCCGGTTTATTAGTCTCGTGAGCCAAAGCAGCAAGACCAAGGCATGGCAATAATTAACTGCTTGCAGAAGTTTAAGCCTAATTAATTCCTATGATTTAAGTGGCTGCATGCGTGCCCTCGGCTGCGACTCGTTGCATGTTGCTCCTCGTACTGGCTGTGAGCGATTCTGAGTGGCTGCATGCAGCCGGCCGTAGTTAAGGCAGCTAACTGATGCGAAAAAAGATGCACTTTAATTTTTGCGGGCCTTTTAAATCCGTGGAATCATTATTGACAAGGAGGGAGTACCTCATCTAGATGGTTCGAGTGCACTCATTTGATCGTCATGCCAGCGTGCGACCCAGCATGGACGGGACGCACCACTGACGGGACGGGACGACACAGTCATAATTTCAGTTTTTCTAGTTTTCCACGGCAAGCTGGCGCACTAAGCCATGCCTGCTTATGCATTTAATTCTGATGACCGTGATGACCGTCGTGTTTCCCGCGACACGCTAGTTCGCCTACCTTCCGCCTATAATTACTGTTTCCCGGGCTTCTCCGGTGGCACCATCACCCAACTCTCCCTATCCTCATAAGCCCCCACCGGCCCGACGTCGCTCGCCACTTATCCTCGCTCTCGCCACATCCGCCATGCCCCTTCCCGTCCGTGATAGGCGATGCCGGAGGCGGTCACCGCCGGAACTAGTGTTCGGTTTTCACCAGAAGGCAAATGGAGGGAGGAGGCATTCTATCGGTCTTTAGATGGCAATGCAAAGTATGAGGAGTTGTTGGAGCACGACCGCCTGGAGGAGGAGCAGCGTATTGCCGATTTGCGTCGCCAGCGGGACATGGAGCAGCAGCGCACCGACGCTCTGAGTCGTGAGCAGAGCACCCGCAACTGGGCTGACTACGTGGAGGCCGGCAACCAGCAAATAGGCCTGGAGGTTGTCGGGCACGCACGCGTTCGTGACGCTGAATTTTACTACAAGCTCGTCAAGTGGGTTTCCCGCTTAGAAGCCGAAGCTTCGATGGACCACGCTGGCATGGAAAGGGCCAACGCGCACGAGCAACACACCCTATTGCACCTCTGGCAAGTCCGAGGCGAGGCGAAGGACGCCGGTGCCGGCGTTTAGCGTGTACCTTAGATGGCGGCCGGCATCGTCTAGTTAGCTAAGAGTAAGTTAGTACCTGTACACTACTAGAGTATTAGTGGGAGTAGAGAGTTAACTTGGCTATGAAGGTTGTCAATGTGGAAGTTCAGTACTCTATATCTGGATCAAACCTGTTACCTTGCTCTGAATGTTGAACTTTCCGTTTGAACGTATGGAATGGGTTGTTTTTTTAAATGGGTTGTATTTGTCCGCCATGGGTTTAGAGGCTGACTTGTGGGACTACTAGGTTGACGCGTACACAACCAGTAGATGATTGTGCATGGAGAGGATGACAGCAGGGACCCACCAAGGTCATGGCAGTACGCAAGCAAGTGCCTCCTTATTTCAAGATAATAAAAAATGGCTCCTCCTAATGGATTTCTGACATCTGGGTCCCATGCCATTGTCAACATAGTCAATAAACGAGAGAATTGCACAACGAGCAACTGACACCAGGGACCCAACAACTCGCCCAGTTATTTTTGTTTTGGTTTAATTTGATAAATGTCACTCCAAATCTAGTGATTCCGAGAAATGCCACTGCAATTTCCAAACTTTGAAAAATGCCATTTCATGCCATTTCCAGTGGCATTTTTCGAAGTCTAGAGTGGCGTTTTTCAAAGTTTGCAAATTGCAGTGGCGTTTTTCAAAGTTTGCAAAAATTGCAGTGGTATTTTTCAAAGTTTGAAAATTGCAGTGGCATTTTTATGAATCGCCATAATTGGAGTGGCATTTATCTAATTTGTTTTTGAGACGGAAGAAGGGTGTCAACAGGGCTGTGCGGGGCAATCTGGCATGTCTAGACAGCCTTTTCTTTTATGTTTACCACAGACCAGCCCAGTAGTTTTCTTGTTCTTTCTAAAAATGGCTAGCCCAATTTTTTTGTGATTTTTCAAGTAAGTCGCTTTGTCAGGCCTGTTAGGCTGCATACTTTCAAGACGAGGAGAGCTTCATTCGGCTGGCCGAGAAAATGGTCTATCAGTAATGAGAAATGCGTTGTACATTTTTAGAACACATCAAACCGGCAATTAGTTTCAAATATCTTTTTTTTCATTTTGAGATTTTAAATTGCATTGATTTTTATGTGTGGACAATTTGTTGGATCTTATATTGGTATACATTTATTTTTAAAATCAGTTTGAATGTGACTCAAAATTTCGTAATTAAAAACAGTTCGGACCACACCGAAATATGCAAAATTTCGTATATTTTTTTAACCGTGGCCACAATATGGGCTGTAATGCTAACATAAAGAATAAAGAATTAGCAAATGGGCTGTAAATTATTAGAAATAATGGCAGATGGGATGTATGTTGTCTCCCACAGATTTGAGGCTTTCCTAAAAAAAGGTTCACGCACAAGTAGTGACTGTTGGATGTCCATCCAACGGCCGTCGTGCTTCTTCAATCTCTGCTCTTCCTGCTCCAGCCTCTCAAACAAGCGTCGGGGGGACTGCCTGCTCCCTCCTCCCACGGCCGGCTGTGCTGCTACTCATGCCTCACCGCCCCACCGTACTCCCATCACTGGCCTAGCCATACCTCTACTCACCCACACCTGCTATTATTCTCCAGTGATGGCAGCCGAACCAGTCAACCCTCGTACTCCCCACCGCGTGGGCAGCCACTGTCGTGTCTTCCCCGGCTCTGTGTCGTTCCCTTCGTAGGCCTCGCCGTCGTTGATACGTCTCCAACGTATCTATAATTTTTGATTGCTCCATGCTATGTTATCTACTGTTTTGGGCAATATTGGGCTTTATTATCCACTTTTATATTATTTTTGGGACTAACCTATTAACCGGAGGCCCAGCCCAGATTTGTTGTTTTATGCCTATTTTAGTGTTTCGAAGAAAAGGAATATCAAACGGAGTCAAAACGGAACGAAATCAACTGGAGAAATTATTTTTGGAAGGAAAGCCACCCGATGGACTTGGAGTGCACGTCAGGAAAGAATGAAGGTGCTCACGAGGGTGGGGGCGCGCCCACCCCCCTGGGGCGCGCCCCCCTGCCTCGTGGCCCCCCCTTCGGTCCACCGACGTACCCCCCACACCCATATATACCTACGCATCGTAAAACTTCCAAAACAGAGATTAGATCGGGAGTTCCGCCACCGCAAAACCTCCAGAGCCACCAAAAACCAATCGTGACCTGTTAAGCAGACCACTGAGGGGGGATCCTCACTGTGGCCATCTTCATCATCCGGCGCTCTCCATGACGAGGAGGGAGTAGTTCACCCTCGGGGCTGAGGGTATGTACCAGTAGCTATTTGTTTGATCTCTCTCTCTCTCTCGTGTTCTTGAGGCGATATGATCTTGATGTATCGCGAGCTTTGCTATTATAGTTGGATCTTATGTTTCTTCTCCCCCTCTACTCTCTTGTAATGAATCGAGTTTTCCCCTTGTAGTAAATCTTATCGGATTGAGTCTTTAAAGATTTGAGAACACTTGATGTATGTCTTGTCGTGCGTATCTGTGGTGACAATGGGATATCACGTGATTCACTTGAAGTATGTTTTGGTGGCCAACTTGCGGGTTCCACCCATGAACCTATGCATAGGGGTTGGCACACGTTTTTGTCGTGATTCTCCGGTAGAAACTTTGGGGCACTCTTTGAAGTTCTATGTGTTGGTTTGAGTAGATGAATTGAGATTGTGTGATGCATATCGTATAATCATGCCCGCGGATACTTGAGGTGACATTAGAGTATCTAGGTGACATTAGGGTTTTGGTTGATTCGTGTCTTAAGGTGTTATTCTAGTACGAACTCTACGGCTGTTTGTGACACTTATAGGAATAGTCCAACGAATTGATTGGAAAGAACAACTTTGATGTGGTTTCGTACCCTACCATAATCTCTTCGTTTGTTCCCCACTATTAGTGACATTGGAGTGACTCTTTGTTGCATGTTGAGGGATAGTTATATGATCCAATTATGTTATTATTGTTGAGAGAACTTGCACTAGTGAAAGTATGAACCCTAGGCCTTGTTACCTAGTATTGCAATACCGTTTGTGCTCACTTTTACCACTTGTTACCTTGCTGTTTTTATATTTTCAGATTACAAAAACTTATATCTACCATCCATATTGCACTTGTATCACCATCTCTTCGCCGAACTAGTGCACCTATACAATTTACCATTGTATTGGGTGTGTTGGGGGCACAAGAGACTCTTTGTTATTTGGTTGCAGGGTTGTTTGAGTGAGACCATCTTCATCCTATGCCTCCCACAGATTGATTTACTGAGGTCATCCACTTGAGGGAAATTTGCTACTGTCCTACAAACCTGTGCACTTGCAAGCCCAACAACGTCTACAAGAAGAAGGTAGCGTAGTAGACATCAGTCGTCCACCGCCCTGGTGCTCTCGGTGCGGCATGGTCAACATGGTCAACGAACAACATCCATCGGAAGTGGACTGTACGTGGAGAGGCTGACAGCTTGGTCCACGGCCGCACACAAGAAAATGCCTCCTTATTACATGCAAAATAATGATTCCTCCACCTAACATCTGGGACCTACCGGAAGGGCCTCTGTATTCCGCGAAAATATGTTCCCCCGCTGACAGCTCGGACCCACCAGCTATATCTTCGCACGCAAGGAAGTGCCTCCTTTCAAATGAATACTCCCCCTGCTAGCTGGGACCCAGCATAGTGGGAGGCTGACTTGTGGGCCTACTAAGTTGACGGGGACGGAGGGCTTTGTCGACTTAGTCAATATGAACGATTCTAGCTCCAGTGACCGTACGATGTCCATCCAACGGCCGTAGTGCTTCTTCAACCTCTGGTCTTCTTTCTCCAGTTGCCCAGAGCAGCACCGGTCGTGCCGCCTGCTCCTGCCTCCCGTGGCCGGCTGTGCTACCGCGGAAGCCTCACTGCCCCCTACTACTCCCACCGCTGGCCAGGCCTGCGGCGACGACAGCCTCACACCGCAGCCGAACCAGTGAACCCTCGTACACCTCTCCATGTGGGCTTCCACTGCCGTGTCTTCCCCGGCTCCACGTCGTCCCCTTCCTAGGCCTCGTCGTCGTCCACCGCCCTGGTGCTCTCGGCGCGACATGGTCAACGTGGTCAAGGAATGACTTCCATCGGAAGAGTACTATACGTGGAGAGACTGAAAGCTGGGTCCACAGCCGCAGCAAGGAAGTGCCTCCTTATTACGCGCAAAACAATGATTCCTTCACCTGACAGCAGGGACCCACCGGACGGGCCACCGTATTTCTTGAAAAAAATGTTTTCCCCCTGACTGCAGGGACCCACCAGCTACATCTTCACACGCAAGGAAGTGCCTGACAGTCGGGACCCACCTGGTCGAAGCGTACGTAACGTTGTCATTCTGGTCGCGAACGTGTACATACATACGATCGGTCTATCTGCAGGCTATAGCGATGAACCGTGGCCGTGCAAGGAAGGGCACGTGTCGTAGTGGAGGCGCGCACGTAGCATGTACACGTACGTACAACGGCCAAGGTGCAAGAAAGAAAATCCGGCCACGTACGTACATACTGGCGGGGTCTCGAACGTCTACTCGCTCATACGTACGGCCAGAGCTCGTGTACATGGCCGTGGCTGGGTCGGAATGGAGAACCTGTGTTGTCGTCGTGTTCATGGGGAGGCAACGGAATGCGTCGTGTTCATTGGGAGGCAACGGAACACGTGTTGTTCAATGGGAGCCAACCGGCTTGGATGGAACAACCGATGGAAATGAGGCCTGGTGTATCGTAGAGCGGAGGAAACGGCCTTGTGTTCGACCGGCCACGGTTGAAACAGGATCATGTTCATCGGGAGGGGTCTGACGTACCGCAAAATGGAGGAAACGGACTTCTGTTGGACCTCCTATGGTTGAAATGGCATCCTGTTGACCTGGAGGGGTGTGGCGTACCGCAAAACAGAGGAAACAGACTTGTGTTGGAGCGCTACGGTAGAAAGGGGGGTCCTGCTCATCAGGAGGGGTGTGGAGTACCGCAAAACGGGACTCCACGGGATACTTTTCATCGCCACCGTCGACCTCCTCCAGCCTCCATGGGCTACTGTTCATCCACCGTCGACCTCCTCCAGCCTCCACATGGGACTGTTCATCCACGGGCTCCTGTTAATCCAGCCTCCACCGCTCCTCTACCGGCTACTATTCAGCCAGCCCTCTCCACGGGGTCCTGTTCAACCACCCCTCCATGGGCTATTGTTCATCCAGCCCTCCACTGGCTACTGTTCAACCAGCCCTCCACCGGCTACTGTTCAACTAGCCCTCCACGGGGTCCTGTTCATCCAGCCCTCCACAGGGTCCTGTTCATCCACCGGCTCGATCGATCGGGGTAGTGTTCATCCAGCGGCAATGGCCTCTACTACCACGGGGTCCTGTTCATCCAACCCCCACTAGGAACTGTTCATCCAAACCCCCTCAACAACGCTCATTGTTCATCCAGGGAAGGAGGCAGCAGCGTTCGATCAGCTTCAGCTAGCAGCAGTAGCAAAGGAATCACATGGGTTCAATTAACAGCAAGGGATCGTTCGATCGCTCAGGTTCAGTAACGCGTAGCCTGCAGTGCAATCGCTCGGGTTCATTTAGAGCCCAACGCCTCGCTCGGGTTCAGATAGAGCCCAACGCCTCGCACACATGCGCGTACATACGAGAGAAACGCGCATCGCTCGGCCCCTGACCACCCACCGTAACCGGGAACTCCCCGATATTTTCCTCGCCCTCGCTTCTACCACGGTTTTTTTCGTCATGGATGGCCCAAAGAATGTCATGCAGCTACGTCTCCGGCCCGCCCAGGATGAAAATCCCATTTTCTGTCATGATTTTTTGTCATAGAAGTAGGACCCCACCACATCTATGATGGTATCAGGTTTGTCACAATTATGGTCATAGAAGTGTCATAAGTATGACAGAGAAAAATTCGTTCGGCCCAAAATGTCGTGGATGTGTCTTTTTTTGTAGTGCATACCTCTCGACTCGGGCCTGAGTATGAAATACCAATTTCAGCTCTTGGAACATCTTATATGTTCTGTGGCGTTCAAAACATTTTGGAAGTCCCTGTTCTAAGCCGTAAAGCATGGCGCACTAAACTATCAAGTAGTCATCATATCGAGCTTGCCAAACGTTCATAACGTATGCATCTGCTCCTGCAATAGGTCCGTCACCTAGCGGTGCATTAAGGACATAATTCTTCTGTGCATCAATGAGGATAATCCTCAGATCACGGACCCAGTCCGCATCATTGCTACTATCATCTTTCAACTTATTTTTCTCTAGGAACTTATCAAAAATAAACAGGGAGCTACATCGCAAGCTATTGATGTACAACATAGATATGCAAATACTATATGGACTAAGTTCATGATAAATTATGTTCAATTAATCATATTACTTAAGAACTCCCACTTAGATAGAAATCCCTCAAGTCATCTAAATGATCACATGATCCATATCAACTAAACCATGTCCGATCATCACGTGAGATGGAGTAGTTTCCAATGGTGAACATCTCTATGTTGATCATATCTACTATATGATTCACGTTCGAGCTTTCGGTCTCCAGTGTTCCGAGGTCATGTGTGTACATGCTACACTCGTCAAGTTTAACCCGAGTATTCCGCATGTGCAAAACTGTCTTGCACCCGTTGTATATATGTGAACGTATAGCTTATCACACCCAATCATCACGTGGTGTCTCGGCACGACGAACTGGCGCAACAGTGCATACTTAGGGAGAACACTTATTCCTTGAAATTTTAGTGAGGGATCATCTTATAATGCTACCGCCGTACTAAGCAAAACTAGATGCATAAAGGATAAACATCACATGCAATCAAAATATGTGACATGCCATCACCATCTTGTGCCTTTGATCTCCATCTCCAAAGCACCGTCATGATTTCCATCGTCACCGGCTTGACACCTTGATCTCCATCGTAGTGTCATTGTCGTCTCGCTAACTATTGCTTCTACAACTATCGCAAACGCATACTGATAAAGTAAAGCAATTACATGGCGTTTGCATTTCATACAATAAGGCGACAACCATAAGGCTCCTGCCAGTTGCCGATAACTTTTACAAAACATGATCATCTCACACAATAACGTATATCACATCATGTCTTGACCATATCACATCACAACATGCCTTGCAAAAACAAGTTAGACGTCCTCTACTTTGTTGTTGCAAGTTTTACGTGGCTGCTACGGGCTTCTAGTAAGAACCGTTCTTACCTACGCATCAAAACCACAGCGGTGATTTATCAAGTTTGTTGTTTTAAACTTCAACAAAGACCGGCAGCAGTCAAATTCGATTCAACTAAAGTTGGAGAGACAGACACCCGCCAGCCACCTTTATGCAAAACTAGTTGCATGTCTGTCGGTGGAACCAGTCTAATGAACGTGGTCATGTAAGGTTGGTCTGGGCCGCTTCATCCAACAATACCGCCGAATCAAAATAAGACATTGGTGGTAAGTAGTATGATGATCCGATACGTCTCCAACGTATCTATATTTTTTTATTGTTCCATGCTATTATATTACGCGTTTTGGATGTTTATGGGCTTTATTATGCACTTTTATATTATTTTTGGGACTAACCTATTAACCGGAGGCCCAGCCCAAAATGTTGTTTTCTTGCCTATTTCAGTGTTTCGAAGAAAAGGAATATCAAACGGAGTCC
Organism: Aegilops longissima; assembly: GCA_021605205.1. Taxonomy (NCBI): domain Eukaryota; kingdom Viridiplantae; phylum Streptophyta; class Magnoliopsida; order Poales; family Poaceae; genus Aegilops; species Aegilops longissima. The sequence goes on along the minus strand of CM038677.1, from coordinate 553,575,576 downwards.
AAACGGAATGAAACCTTCGGGAGAGTTATTTTTGGAATGGAAGCAACCCAGGGGACTCGGAGTAGACGTCAGGGAAGCTTTGAGGAAGCCACGAGGTAGGGAGGCGCGTCCTACCCGCCTGGGCGCGCGCCCCACCCTTATGGGCCCCTCATGGCTCCCCTGACCGACTTCTTTTGCCTATATATATATATATATATATATATATATATATATATATATATATATATATATATATATATATATATATATATATATATATATATATATATATCCATATACCCTAAAAACATCACAGGGCAGAATAGATCGGGAGTTCCGCCGCCGCAAGCCTCTGTAGCCACCAAAAACCAATCTAGACCCGTTCCGGCACCCTGCCCGAGGGGGAATCCCTCTCCGGTGGCCATCTTCATCATCCCGGTGCCCTCCATGACGAGGAGGGAGTAGTTCACCCTCGGGGCTGAGGGTATGTACCAGTAGCTATGTGTTTGATCTCTCTTTCTCTCTCGTGTTCTTGATTTATACACGATCTTGAAGTATCGCGAGCTTTGCTATTATAGTTGGATCTTATGATGTTTCTCCCCATCTACTCTCTTGTAATGGATTGAGTTTTCCCTTTGAAGTTATCTTATCGGATTGAGTCTTTAAGAATCTGAGAACACTTTATGTATGTCTTGCATGTGCTTATCTGTGGTGACAATGGGATATCACGTGATCTACTTGATGTATGTTTTGGTGATCAACTTGCGGGTTCAGTGACCTTGTGAACTTATGCATAGGGGTTGGCACACATTTTCGTCTTGACTCTTCGGTAGAAACTTTGGGGCACTCTTTGAAGTACTTTGTGTTGGTTGAATAGATGAATCTGAGATTGTGTGATGCATATCATATAATTATACCCACGGATACTTGAGGTGACATTGGAGTATCTAGGTGACATTAGGGTTTTTGTTGATTTGTGTCTTAAGGTGTTATTCTAGTACGAATTCTATGATAGATTGAACGGAAAGAATAGCTTCGTGTTATTTTACTACGGACTCTTCAATAGATCGATCAGAAAGGATAACTTTGAGGTGGTTTCGTACCCTACCATAATCTATTCGTTTGTTCTCCGCTATTAGTGACTTTGGAGTGACTCTTTGTTGCATGTTGAGGGATAGTTATATGATCCAGTTATGTTACTATTGTTGAGAGAACTTGCACTAGTGAAAGTATGAACCCTAGGCCTTGTTTCAACGCATTGCAATACCGTTTACGCTCACTTTTATTACTTGTTACCTTGCTGTTTTTATATTTTCATATTACAAAAACCTATATCTACCATCCATATTGCACTTGTATCACCATCTCTTCGCCGAACTAGTGCACCTATATAACTTACCATTGTATTGGGTGTGTTGGGGACACAAGAGACTCTTTGTTATTTGGTTGCAGGGTTGTTTGAGAGAGAACATCTTCATCCTACGCCTCCCACGGATTGATAAACCTCAGGTCATCCACTTGAGGGAAATTTGCTACTGTCCTACAAACCTCTGCACTTGGAGGCCCAACAACGTCTACAAGAAGAAGGTTGTGTAGTAGACATCAAGCAGTTTCTGGCGGCGTTGCCGGGGAGGTGAGTGCTTGAAGGTATATCTTTAGATCTTGCAATTGAATCTTTTAGTTTCTTGTTTTATCACTAGTTTAGTCTATAAAACAAAACTACAAAAAATGGAATTAAGTTTGCCTCATACGCTTCGTCTTTTTAATGTCTTCCGTGAAAATGATGGGAAGGAAAATTGTGCTCAAGTGCTAGAAGAAGAATGCATTAAAATGTTTGGCACTAAATATTTGAATGATGAGCATGATTGCAATGTTGTTAGTATGAATTCTTTGAATATCCATAGTACTAATGATGATTGCACTAGTCATGATGAAAATGTCTCTTATAAGCATGTCAACTTTTGTGGAATACATAGAGCTTGCAAGTACACACCAAATAGGGAAGATAGATTTTGCAAGAGTCATAAGTATTTGGAAACTAAATGGTTGCAAGAAAGTCTAGATGATTGTGCTGAAAGATTCAATATTTATCGTCATCCTTGTGAACCTTGCGATGAACATGGTCATTAAAGCTCCAATGCTATTTGTTTCATGATCAAATCGTGTCCAAAAATTGTGATAACTTGATTACCCTTGAGCATCATAAAGAGCCTAGTCTTCTTTTGGGGTATGAAGAAATGAAAAGTATAACTGAGGGTATTCCAAAATTTAATCTTGATAGATTTCTTGATTTTGATCTAGAAGAAATTTGTATGTATTGTGCGGTGAATTGCATTGAAAATCATTATATTGCCAATTACATAAAGAAAAGAAAGTAAATAGAAGATCAAGAGAATACTAATGAAAGGGAAGAGACTTCCCAATATCCTCCTATTATTCCTTATGATGAATCAGGTAACGAGGAGGAGCTTTCTATTCAACCAATCTCATTAACAAGGAGCTTGAAAAAGAGGGTTAAACCCACACATGATGTGAAGAAGAAAAAGAAAAGACGGAGAAGCAAAGGTGAAAAGGTATCCCTCCCAAATGATGTTGCTCCTATTACTCATTGTGATGATGATAATTGCTATACTATTGGTGCTATCCATACTATTAATGCTGAGAGTGATTATGCTTATGATATGAAAAGGCCCAAGCTTGGGGATGCTATGTTTGATGAGAATGACATGTTTGAGAATATATTTGCTGCAATTAATGTTTGTCCCAAGATTGGGGATGCTATGTTTAAAGAAGATGATATTTTTAGCCTCCCAAGTTTTGATGAGCAAATTTATTATGATGATAGCATGCCTCCTATTTATGATGGTTATATTAATGAAAGTGGGTTTAGAAGAATGTCAACTTTAGGAAGTAATTATCCCACTATTTTGGAGGGTGTTGAAACTTATAATATTTATGAGAGTGGATTTGGAGAGGTCATGACTTTATTTAGTGATGAATCCACTATTTCGGTAGAGGTTTCAATTGATTATGATGAGAACAAAGTTGCTACTTATGATGATTATTGTGATGAAACTTATGCTATAAAAAGTAGTGATGATTATATTTATAAAACTTGTCATGATTATGATTACCCTTTTTCTGAACATTACTCTTTTAATATGGAAACAATTTATAGTATTCGAGTTTCTTATGATACTCCCACTATTCTGAATGAGAAGAATTTTGCTTATGTGGAGAGTAGTAAATTTTCTATGCTTGTAGATCATGAAAAGAATTCTTTATGTGATCATTATATTGTTGAATTCATTCATGATGCTACTAAAAATTATTATGAGGGAGGAACATATGCTTGTAGGAATTGCAATAATATCAAGTTTCCTCTCTATGTGTTGAAAATCTTAAAGTTATGCTTGTTTTGCCTTCCTATGCTAGTTGATTATTATTCCCATAAGTTGTTTGCTCACAAAATCCCTATGCATAGGAAGTGGGTTAGACTTAAATGTGCTAGTCATATTCTTCATGATGCTCTCTTTATGTTTCAATTCTTATCTTTTATGTGAGCATCATTGAAATCATCATGCCTAGCTAGGGGCGTTAAACGTTAGCGCTTGTTGGGAGGCAACCCAATTTTAATTTTTGTTCCTTTCTATTTGTTCCTGTTTAGTAATAAATAATCTATCTAGCCTCTGGTTAGATGTGTTTTTATGTTTTAATTGGTGTTTGTGCCAAGTAGAACCTTTGGGAAGACTTGGGTGAAGTCTTTATGATCTTGCTGTAAAAAATAGAAACTTTAGTGCTCACGAGATTAGCTTTCTTTTTTACTGGAGAGTGCTTTGAGGTTGATTCTTTTTGCATATGATTAATAGTAAAATTCCTCAGGTCCACCAATTTATTTCAGAATTTTTGGAGTTCCAGAAGTATACGTTTGATACAGATTACTACAGACTGTTCCGTTTTTGACAGATTCTGTTTTCATTGTGTTGTTTGCTTATTTTGATGAATCTATGAGTAGTATCGGAGGGTATGAACCATAGAGAAGTTGGAATACAGTATATATTGCACCAATATAAATTTAGAATGAGTTCACAACAGTACCTAAGTGGTGATTTATTTTCTTATACTAACGGAGCTTACGAGTTTTCTGTTGAGTTTTTGTTGTGAAGTTTTCAAGTTTTGGGTAAAGATTCGATGAACTATGAATAAGGAGTGGCAAGAGCCTAAGCTTGGGGATTCCCAAGGCACCCCAAGGTAATATTCAAGGAAAACCAAGAGCCTAATCTTGGGGATGCCCCGGAAGGCATCCCCTCTTTCGTCTTCGTTCATCGGTAACTTTACTTGGAGCTATATTTTTATTCACCACATGATATGTGTTTTGCTTGGAGCGTCATTTTATTTTATTTTATTTTGCTTGATGTTTGAATAAAATACCAAGATCTGAAATTCTTAAATGTTAGAGAGTCTTCACATAGTTACATAATTATTTGACTACTCATTGATCTTCACTTGTATCCTTTCGGAGTAGTTTGTCGTCTGCTCTAGTGCTTCACTTATATCCTTTTAGAGCACGACGGTGGTATTATTTTGAAGAAATATATGAACTCTCATGCTTCACTTATATTATTTTGAGAGTCTTGAACAGCATGGTAATTTGCTTTGGTTATGAATTTAGTCCTAATATGATGGGCATTCAAGATGGGTATAATAAAAACTTTCATATAGAGTGCATTGAATACTATGAGAAGTTTGATACTTGATAATTGTTTTGAGATATGAAGATGGTGATATTAGAGTCATGCTAGTTGAGTAGTTTTGAATTTGAGAAATACTTGTTCTAAAGTTTGTGATTCCCGTTGCATGCACGTATGGTGAACCGTTATGTGATGAAGTCGGAGCATGATTTATTTATTGATTGTCTTCCTTATGAGTGGAGGTCGGGGATGAGCGATGGTCTTTTCCTACCAATCTATCCCTCTAGGAGCATGCGCGTAGTACTTCGTTTCGATAACTAATAGATTTTTGCAATAAGTATGTGAGTTCTTTATGAATAATGTTGAGTCCATGGATTATACGCACTCTCACCCTTCCACCATTGCTAGCCTTTCTTATACCGCGCACCTTTCGTCGGTATCATACACCCACCATGTACCTTCCTCAAAACAGCCACCATACCTACCTATTATGGCATTTCCATAGCCATTCCGAGATATATTGCCATGCAACATTCCACCGTTCCGTTTATTATGACACACTCCATCATTGTCATATTGCTTTGCATGATCATGTAGTTGAAATCATATTTGTGGCAAAGCCACCTTCATAATTCTTTCATACATGTCACTCTTGATTCATTGCATATCCCGGTACACCGCCGGAGGAATTCACATAGAGTCATATTTTGTTCTAAGTATCGAGTTGTAATTCTTGAGTTGTAAGTAAATAAAAGCGTGATGATCATCATTACTAGAGCATTGTCCCAGTGAGGAAAGGATGATGGAGACTATGATTCCCCCACAAGTCGGGATGAGACTCCGGACTAAAAAATAAATAAAAGAGGCCAAGGAAGCCCAAAGAAAAAAAGAGGCCATAAAAAAAAGAAGGCCCAAAAAAACAAAAAAAATGAGAGAAAAAGAGAGAAGGGGCAATGTTACTATCCTTTTACCACACTTGTGCTTCAAAGTAGCACCATGATCTTCATGATAGAGAGTCTCCTATGTTGTCACTTTCATATACTAGTGGGAATCTTTCATTATAGAACTTGGCTTGTATATTCCAATGATGGGCTTCCTCAAAATGCCCTAGGTCTTCGTGAGCAAGCGAGTTGGATGCACACCCACTTAGTTTCTTTTGTTGAGCTTTCATACACTTATAGCTCTAGTGCATCCGTTGCATGGCAGTCCCTACTCACTCACATTGATATCTATTGATGGGAATCTCCATAGCCCGTTGATACACCTAGTTGATGTGAGACTATCTTCTCCTTTTTGTCTTATCCACAACCACTATCCTATTCCACCTATAGTGCTATGTCCATGGCTCACGCTCATGTATTGCGTGAAGATTGAAAATTTTTGAGAACATCAAAAGTATGAAACAATTGCTTGGCTTGTCATCAGGGTTGTGCATGATTTAAATATTTTGTGTGATGAAGATAGAGCATAGCCAGACTATATGATTTTGTAGGGATAGCTTGCTTTGGCCATGTTATTTTGAGAAGACATGATTGCTTTGTTAGTATGCTTGAAGTATTATTGTTTTCATGTCAATATTAAACTTTTGTTTTGAATCTTTCGGATCTGAACATTCATGCCACAATAAAGAGGATTACATAGATAAATATGCTAGGTAGCATTCCACATCAAAAAAATTGTTTTTAATTTACCTACCTACTCGAGGACGAGCAGGAATTAAGCTTGGGGATGCTTGATACGTCTCCAACGTATCTATAATTTTTTATTGTTCCATGCTATTATATTACCCGTTTTGGATGTTTATGGGCTTTATTATACACTTTTATATTATTTTTGGGACTAACCTATTAACCGGAGGCCCAGCCCAAAATGCTATTTTCTTGCCTATTTCAGTGTTTCGAAGAAAAGGAATATCAAACAGAGTACAAACGGAATGAAACCTTCGGGAGAGTTATTTTTGGAACGGAAGCAACCCAGGAGACTTGGAGTAGACATCAGGGAAGCTTCGAGGAAGCCACGAGGCAGGGAGGCGCGCCCTACCACCCTGGGCGCGCCCCCCACCCTCGTGGGCCCCTCGTGGCTCCCCTGACCGACTTCTTTCGCCTATATATATATATCCATATAACCTAAAAACATCAGAGGGCAGAATAGATCGGGAGTTCCGCCGTCGCAAGCCTCTATAACCACCAAAAACCAATCTAGACCCGTTCCGGCACCCTGCCGGAGGGGGGGATCCCTCTTCGGTGGCCATCTTCATCATCCCGGCGCTCTCCATGACGAGGAGGGAGTAGTTCACCCTCGGGGCTTGATACGTCTCCAACGTATCTATAATTTTTGATGGCTCCATGCTATATTATCTACTGTTTCAGGCAATATTGGCTTTATTATCCACTTTTATATTATTTTTTGGACTAACCTATTAACCGGAGGCCCATCCCAGATTTGTTGTTTTTTGCCTATTTCATTGTTTCGAATAAAAAGAATATTAAACGGAGTCAAAAAGACCTGAAACTCCACGGAACCTGTTGTTGGACCAGAAGAAGCCCATGGAGTACCGGAAGCTCACCAGGGGAGTCCCGGGCTGCCCACGAGGGTGGGCGCGCCCACCCCAGGCGCGCCCCTACCTCGTGGCCAGCCGGAAGTCCACCGACGCACCTCCTGCACCCATATATACTCGTACCCTAAAACTTCCGGAACGGAGATTAGATCAGAAGTTCCGCCGCCGCAAGCCTCTGTAGCCATGAGAAATCAATCTAGGCCCTCTCTGGCGCCTTGCCGGACGGGGTCATCATCACCGGTGGCCATGGAGGAGTATCCCGGAGGGGCCATCATCACCATGAAGGCCAAGGACCAGAGGGTGGAGGCCATGGAGGAGGAAGCACAAGGGGGAGAACCTCTCCTCCTCTCTCTTGGTGGCACCGGAGTGCCATCGAGAGAGGAATCATCGCCATGGTGATCGTCTTCATCAACATCACCATCATCATCACCATCCCCATCTCTTTTACGCGGTCCACTCTCCCGCACCCCGCTGTAATCCCTACTTGAACATGGTGCTTTATGCCACATATTATGATCCAATGATGTGTTGCCATCCTATGATATTTTGAGTAGATATCTTTTGTCTTTGGGTTGATTGATGATCTAGATTGGTATGAGTTGTATGTTTTACTTTGGTGCTGTCCTATGGTGCCCTCCGTGTCGCGCAAGCGTGAGGGATTCCCGCTGTAGGGTGTTGCAATACGTTCATGATTCGCTTATAGTGGGTTGGTGAGTGGTGAAACACAAACCCGAGTAAGAGGGATTGTTGCGTATGGGAATAAAGAGGACTTGATATGTTAATGCTATGGTTGGGTTTTACCTTAATGATCTTTAGTAGTTGCGGATGCTTGCTAGAGTTCCAATCATAAGTGCATATAATCCAAGTAGAGAAAGTATGTTAGCTTATGCCTCTCCCTCATATGAAACTGCAATAGTGATTACCGGTCTTGTTAACAATTGCCTAGGATAATTCCGCACACCGATCCACCATTATTCCACACTCGCTATTTATTATTTAGTAATATATTCTAACTTTATGATAACAGCACCTAATTTTATGTTTTAGCTCTCCGATATCATGCAAAGTTATCCTCTACATACCCACAACGTAGTTTCATTTCTCGTTTCTAGTTGGAAGTAAACTTTCGGTGCACGTAGAGCCGTATCAGTGGCAGATAGGGCTTGAGAGAATATTGATCTTACCTTTCGCTCCTTGTGGGTTCGACACTCCATACTTATCACTTCCACCTTTGGAAAGTGCTACGATGATTCCTTGCACTTGGGGATTATCAAGCTCTTTTCTGGCGCCATTGCCGGGGAGCAATAGCGTGGGGTTGATATTCTCGTCTGTGCTTGTTTGCTTCCTTCACTAAGTAGATTTTGTTTTTCCTTTTTGTTTCTGTTTAGTTGTGGGTGAAACATACAAAAAAAATTTAAAAATGAAAATACAAAAAAAATATTACTTGCCTCTCATGCCTAAAAAGTTTTTCAAAAAGAGAAGTGATTGGAAGGTTTTGCATTGAAGAAGTGAGGGTCGACCTTGAGCACTTGTGCTCATGCTCACGGAAATAATGTAGAATTTTTCATGGAAGTTTCTCTGTAAATAATTATCCCCTTGTATATATTCATTTTATTATAAAAATTAATGTGCCAAGCCTTGGTTTTAGAATGATTAGATTGCTTGTTTACTATGTGCAAAACAAAAACAGAAACTTTGGCTGTAGTGCGTGAATTTACATTTTTTTTACTGGAAAGCCAAATGGGTCTGAAACTTTTTGCACATTACTTCTGTACAAATTGTTCAAACTTTCAAATTTAGTTTATAATTTTAGGAGTTACAGAAGTTTGGCAAACTTCCAGATTACTACAGACTGTTCTGTTTTTAACAGATTCTGTTTTGCGTGTGTTGTTTGCTTATTTCGATGAATCTATGAGTAGTATCGGAGGGTATGAACCATAGAGAAGTTGGAATACAGTAGATTTAACATCAATACAAATAAAGAATGAGTTCATTACAGTAACTAAAGGTAGTGATTTGCTTTACTACACTAACGGATCTCACAAGTTTTTGTTAAAGTTTTGTGTGGATGAAGTGTCCGAAGTTCGAGGAGCTATCAATATGAGAAGAATAAAGAGAGGCAAGAGTTAAAGCTTTGGGATTCCCAAGGCACCCCAAGTAAATATTTCAAAGTATACTCAAGCATCTAAGCTTGGGGATGCCCCGGTTGGCATCCCATCTATCTTCTTCAACAAATATCGGTATACCTCGGTTTTTGTTTTGTTCACATGATTTGTGTCCTTTGTGTTTTTCCTTTTCTTCAAGAACCATGATAGCATGAGATAGCCCTTCATTGATTTATAGAATACTTCATGTGCTTCACTTAAATCTTTTAAGTATGATCTTATAGAATTACTCTTTGTGCTTCACTTAAGTCTTTTGAGTATGGTTTTATAGAATGCTTCATGTGCTTCACTTATACATTTTGAGCTTGGATATTGGTTAGTTGTAGAATGCTCCATGAACTTCACTTATACCTTTTGGAGTATGAATAATACTATCATTTAAAGTGGGTTTGGAAGAGTGTCAACTTTAGGAATTAGTGATCCCACTATTTTGGAGGATGTTGAATCTTAGTGTGATATTTATGAAAGTGGATTCGGAAGAGTGTCAACTTTAGCTAGTAATGATTCCACTATTTCGGAAGAGGTTCCAATTGAGTATGAGAACAAAGTTGTTATCCATGATACTACTGAAAATTATTATGAGGGAGGAATACATGCTTGTAGGAGTTGCAATAACATTAAGTTTCCTCACTATGTGCTTAAAGTTTTGAAGTTATACTTGTTTTGCCTTCCTATGCTAGTTGATTCTTGTTCCCATAAGTTGTTTGCTCACAAAATCCCTAGGCATAGGAAGTGTGTTAGATTTAAATATGCTAGTCATATTCTTCAAGATGCTCTCTTTGTGTTTCAATTCCTATCTTTAAGTGAGCATCATTGAAATCATCATGCCTAGCTAAAAGGCATTAAAGAAAAGTGCTTGTTGGGAGACAACCCAATATTTATCCTTACTGTTTTTGTGTGCCCACATGACTAAGCTACTGTATTAATCATGTTTTATGCTTTTTGTTTCAATAAAGTGCCAAGTAAGACCTTTGAGAAGACTTGGGTGAAAGTTAATGTGATCTTGCTGTAAAAAACAGAAACTTTGCGCTCACGAGAATAGATGTCATTTTTTACAAAAGAGTGCTTTTGAGTTTATTATTTTTGCAGAAGATTAATAGACAAATTTGTAACATCCCAAATTTTGGAATGTTAATATAATTAATTGAATTGTTTGTTTGTTTGCTTGAGTGAATTAAACTTGAGTGAAATTTGAACCTTTTCAAAAACTTTTGAATGAGAGGGAATAAAATGACTTTCCCCTTCTCCGGTAAATTCAAATTCATCCTATTAAAATCAATGAGAGAAGATGACATGACTTCTTCAACTATAAAGAATTTGAACGGAGTTTTGCAATTTAATTCTTTCAAATATTTGCACTTGCTTTCTATTTTTCTTCCCGAGAAATACCCGAAAATAAATTCTTGCAAGCAAGAAAGAGCGGAGGAAAATGACCCTCCAAAATCAGGGGCATTTTGAAAATATTTGAGCCAAGAAAACCAAAGTTTTTATTTAAAATTATTTGCAAAAAGAAATAAAGCCTTTAGGGATTTTCTGAAAACATTTTTTAAGTTTTTATTTTGGCCGTGGAATGATGCTCATCATCTACATTTTATTTTTCTGATAATTTTAGTATATAAAACTCTTGATTCGAATTGATTTGATTTCCTTTTTATTGTTTTAGTTTCCTAATTTTAAAAATAGGAATGGAATCGTTTTATTAGGAAAACCTGCTGGCCCATTAAGCACTTTCCTATTCTAGCCCAACAAGAGATCATCTCCTTCCTCTGTTTCCTCTCACGTTACAGAAGCTTTCCATGTCCATGGAGACAGGAAATCTCCACCTTCCCGATCTCCCTCGTCTTTCCATCCCTGCGCCTCCCGAGACCGCCTATAAAACCCCCTCCCTCTCCTCGTTCCATTTTTCCCATCACCACGCCCCCTCCCTGCCCGTAGCCACCTCGCCACCGTCCTCCTTTTCCTGCCTAGAAACACTCACCAGGAGCTCTCCTGGAACCTCCCCATCGCCCAGCGCCACCTCCCCAAGCGCCGACCCCCTCCTCCGCCACCCCACCTCGCGGCGACCTCGCCCCGCCGAGCAGCCTCCACATCGCCTTCTCCTTCCTGCCATCTCTGCCTCACGACAGGTAACTCCGTTTTCGTTTTCAGATTTATTTCCGTAACAGATTTAGTTCCGTTCTTGTTTAGCTTATAACTTTTGATCTAGAAGTCCAATGATGCTGATTCTTTTTCCGTTAGATCACAATTTTCTTGTAGTTTCCAAAATATATAATTTGTCTATGTTTGGATTTATAAAATTGAGTTAGATCAGATTTGAATTAAAGCTTGTTTTGCTTATTCGGGAGTTTAAAATAGATTTTTATTTGATTCTTTTTCTACTGATCACTAGTGATCATATTTACCAGTGGTAAAAAGTTCAAAATTGTTTGAGTATTTTAGCTTATTGTTTCATGTAAAACAAATTCTGTTTTAGTTCTATTCAATTATAGCTACTTCTTTTCTATAGTTGTTTTTAAATTATTTTATTTTATATTTCAGAAAGTTTATGTTTGGTTTCTATTAGTTAAACAGTAGGTGTTCAACAAGTTTTTATATTTATTTTATTTTGTTATCGTGAAATCAATTCAAGTTCGCTAATAACTTGCAATGGATTTTCTACTGTTTTAACTCCCAATTGAAAATACTTTCAAAATAGCTTTATGAAAAAATACTTTATTTTTTTCTTTGTCTTAACTAAATTTATATTTTATTCTCTGTTATTTTAGTGTTTTATTTTCCGTTAGACAAAACTATTTTTGTGAATGTTGTAGAAGAAGACTCCTAGTTTTATTGAAGTTCCTTGATTCTTATTCGCTCTATCTTTTGTTTTGATTGTTAGTGTGAGTGCTTATGTGAATGATATGTTTGTTATATAGATTTCATCGAGAGTGACGAGTAGTCTATCAAGTTATTTCTTGAGAACGATAATTCTTCTTCGTCAACATCACGAGCAAGTTCACTTTGACAATGCTTTCTTACCTATGTTTTATTGCATTTAGTGGCACCTTTGCAACCACCCTCAAGAGTGTTATTGAAATTCTTGTAGTTGAGTAGTATGCATGAGGTAGGAACCCATCACCCTGTTACCAAGCCCGGACGTTATTTTATTCTAATGCTACGCTGTAGTAGACGGGTTTGGTATGAGTGTTCGAGAGTGGTGTGAAGAAGGAGGACTCTCGTCAATGACGACAACTCCATGATGGAATCTGCAAGGACTGCATCTTCAAGACCTCAAGACTTCAAGACTCGAGACAAGAATTCAATACACACTCTTTGGGTGAAGGGCGGTTGTGGGCACCTGGAGAAACCGGTGGTTGGCGGGATGCATGGAGAAGCGCCATGACATCTTGCGGAAAGCTTCACCCTGCACTCAAAGAGACGGAAGAATACTTCATGCCCGGAAGCTTACCGTGCAACCGCAAGTCATTATGGGCTCGCTTGGTTGACCTTAGTGGTGACTCTGGCTGGGGACGGTACTAGCAGATGTAGAACTACGGTAGGATGGGTTGAGTACGGACGGTGGTCGAGGAACTCTTTGGAAGACCATGTTTGGTCATCTTGTTCTCAAACACCCTGAAGTGCGAGAACGTAAAAGAGGGTCGAATCTTGCGGGTAAAGTGTACAAACCTCTGCAGAGGGTTTAAACCTAATCGATTAGCCGTGTCCCGATGCTACGGACAATTTGAGCATCTGGACTTGGATCTATCTGGAACTCTCAACACCGGATTGATAACTTAATTGTGGGCAACATATGATGATTTTGGGCTATGAGACATCGGTTGGCGGATCCATGTCATGGTAGAAAACTCCATAGTACAGACTTCATTTATTCCTTTGATGTAGGGAAAATAAAATCAGCTTTTACGCAAACAAAACTCAGATATCTGAGCCACAAAGCCAAATTGCATATAGTATAGTTTTACCATCTGTTTATTCATGTTGTGATCTTGCGGTACATTCAATGTAATCGACCTACACGGCTGCAACGTATCATGTTGCAGGATTTTCTTCGACGAGTAAGAGTTACGATACTGAGGTTACGGTCTACACTCAACCCGCCAATGGCGTTGATGGGACTCCACACCCGCTTGATTGTTTCCACTGAGTATTATGAGGTATATATCATTTTACGTTATTTATACATGTGATTGCACTTTGATATATACATTGATGTCTGTGTGTGCAAAGATCTTGATCCGAGGATGGCACAGATACACGAGGCTTGGCTGTCTCGAGGTCGGGTCGCTCTGTAAATGGTATCGAGCACATGTTGATGTGAGGACGTGACCCTAGACATCGGAAATCCCTAGGACAGGATATCTCAAAACTTTATTTACAAAAGACTCTTACTTCTCATCTTTTCTGATTTTATCAAATAGACCCTCTCACCTCAAATAGTTAGAATATACCCTTATCCTTTGATCACCCGGAGGATCAATCAAGACGCCCAAGAAGGATTTGATATCGAGAACTGATGGCCCTTCAGAGTAAAGAGGATTTCACCATGTATTAGAAGCTAGAACAGTTGAAGACTCAAGACTTGGAAAGATCTCAAGAATTATTAGACTTTTAGAAGACCAAACCCTGTTATACACTTACGTTAGATACGATGATTTGTGAGCTGTCATTTGTTTGATGTTTTTCCGACAGCCACAAAGTAAAACTTGTTTCTTCAAAAACTATTGTTTGTATTGTGTATATCCTCCCCATCTCTCTCTCATCTCACCCTAAAACCCTTGAACCCCATAGATGATGAATGAAGTTGGACTGATATTCTCTGGATCAAGACTCACCGGAGGCAGAGCTATGGATGCGAACATGGAAGAACACTTGGGAGCAATTTGGTTTCAAGGAAGTATGAGGTCCAATACGCTCTTGGTACTTTTACGAAAGTGCTGCAACCTGGTGGAACATGCATCAAGCCATACAGGATTTAATGGAGCAAGAACTTGGGAGGAATTCAAGAAGACCCTGTTGAAATCACGCCTTATCCGGAAACACAATGTGGCACCAAGAAGTAAACCTTGTGCCTGCAAGATTTATGGAGAAATAGGACACACCTGGAGGAACACAAAGATGGATGCCCTCATTGTGAGGAGAAACACCCGGTGAGGAATGCCCAACTAGTCGTGTGACTTGCTTCTGTGTGAAGGAACCACCCACTACCCGTGCAAAGGTCACATTTACTCCACGGTGCAACAAACTATTCAAGGGGAAGATGGAATGAAAGAAGCCCTCAAGGAAGATCTAGAAGAACCAATAATGATGAAAGTGTTGAAGACCCGGATGGAGAAGGTCTCAACAGATTTTTCCCCAATGCACGCTATTCATGTGGAGAAGAAGGACATTTTTCACAAGATTACACCAAGGAAAGAAAAGAGTATCCGGATACTTCCGACGGAAGCAATAGAGTTTGATCCACGGGGAATAGAAGGTTTGATCGAACGAAGAAACCGGAAGAGAAAACAAAGACACCCTCGAACAACCCAATTTTGCAAATAGGGACAAGAGTCATATTACCTGTTTTGAATGTAAGGACGTCGGGCATTATGCCAATCATTGTCTCGAAGGAAGCAAGGAACTCAAGGAGCAGGCACCATCTCCAAGAAGCCCAAAGACTTATCGAAGTCATTTGTTTTCGCTGCAAGGAAGCAGGACATTATGCTACTAAATGTTCCGACAAGACGAAAGCTGGAGCTGAGTAGTTGGAATTTTATTATGGATAATAAGAGTAGTAGAAAGCAATTTCATTTTCATGAGCTCAATGAGTTGAGTTATGTAATAGATTACTCGAGATTGTAATAGTTCATGACTCAATAAAGTTGTAATGTCACATCTTGACAAGCTTTAAGGATTTGTCATATTTTATCATGGAAATTAATATTCGGATGAACATGGAAGAAAGTGAGTTGTGATGCATAAACAGGAAATTGGAAATTGAGTTTGAAGTTTTGTTTGGATGATATGAATGTGTGCCTGGAGATATGTACCTCATTACGAGCACCACTTTTGTTATACAACTGCAGATGACGACCCTTTACGAGTCTTTCCTTAAAGGTCCGGAAACCATCATGACCTCGACAAGTGATCATGATTACCGAAAATCTCAAGGACATGATGAAGCATATTCACCTTGAAGGAGATGCGGTCTACAAAGGCTACCCTTCATGCATAAGGGAGTGGAACTTTGGTATGTGGAGGTACACCTCCACCATTTGAAAGGAGTTTGCCCAAAATGATGGGGCAGTACTTTTCATTTCACGTGTGCCACAAGCAACTTTCTTCGATGCTGTTCGTGAAGCAGCCATGGAAGCCATACGCCGATCGAGAAATACTTGAAGCAAGACTCCGTTATACTCAGAATACCTAAGCGAAGTACATACAGAGATGATGGAGGTGAAGCTCAAGGCCACTACGATGAAACAGAAGATTGAAGATTTCAAGGCACATGTCGCACAATTCGGTGGGATCAAGAATCCTCAAGGAGGAAAAAATGAATAAAGTTGGAAGTAATGTCGACCATACCAAACCATGTGGGTGGCAGCATTTGTAACAAAGTACCTTTTGAAATTTGGATTCACGAAAAAAATGATTAAGGATGTAATGAAAGATTGATATGAGAATAATGAGATGTTATGGACAAACTTGTGCATTTATTTTTGGTCGTAGTACTCTGTAAAACCACAGGATCAATGAAGAAAGAAATGTGTTATCCATGACGGTCCCTAGAAGGAAGCTGGACAAAATAAGTTGGAATTTTGTTTTGATATGATGGTATGCGAAACAGAGTACTACTGGATTTAAAGGAGGTGTAATATGGAACAGAGAGTTACTCCAAGGATGAAGTTAAAGCTGCACTAGTGTTGAAGTGGGCCATAACCCATGTGCCCAGGATTTTGAAAGGAAACTGATATAACCTTGATAAAGGAATAAATTGGAGGAATCAGCAGTCCAATCAGCATACGTTTCGTAGGAGATTACGCAAAAACCTAAGAGTGGTGAAGTAACGATAGATGTTTTGTTTGGCTTGCAGAAACCATGGAATTACTCGAACCCAGTTCGAGAACAAGAGAAATTTTGCAATGCTTGTGAGTATGCCCGAGTGTTAGAATACGTGATTCACTGTTTACGTATGTGGTAATGATTCAAGTACGGGATGGATTGGCCCCCATACCGAAGACTTCTATCATGAACTATCATATGTTGATGGAAAATCAGAGAGCTTTGAAAACCTTTGAAGAGTGTCGACGCGATAAGCCATAAAACCATAGAATGGTAGGACGATGGAACCCCTTTACAGCAACCGCTACAATCGAGGTTAAACGGTGAAGTTCAACCCGGACCCGTTTTCTGCAGGAGAAACGATAAATTGTAGACCACCATGAGTATTTCGATAGTTGTCTAGAATGGACACGGACCTATCAGCTTGTAGATCCAGTCTCGGATTTAACTTCAACTTTGACGAACCGACCCAAGCTTTTGAGGAAAACTCTATGCTTCGATGAAGAGCTTTAATGAAGGAGCTATTGTAAGATATGTGAAGAGACATACATTGTCAGCCCTCCAGAGGAAATATCTGAGTTTTTGGAACCATGACCTTGTTTTTAAGTGTGGTAGCACCCCGACCTTTCGACCAAGACATTTGCTAGAAGACCCCAACCCTAACCTTTTCTTGTTAGTTTCTTCAATCTCGAGGACGAGATTCATTTTAAGTGTGGTAGGTTTGTAACATCCCAAATTTTGGAATGTTAATATAATTAATTGAATTGTTTGTTTGTTTGCTTGAGTGAATTAAACTTGAGTGAAATTTGAACCTTTTCAAAAACTTTTGAATGAGAGGGAATAAAATGACTTTCCCCTTCTCCGGTAAATTCAAATTCATCCTATTAAAATCAATGAGAGAAGATGACATGACTTCTTCAACTATAAAGAATTTGAACGGAGTTTTGCAATTTAATTCTTTCAAATATTTGCACTTGCTTCTCTATTTTTCTTCCCCGAGAAATACCCCGAAAAATAAATTCTTGCAAGCAAGAAAGAGCGGAGGAAAATGACCCTCCAAAATCAGGGGCATTTTTGAAAATATTTGAGCCAAGAAAAACCAAAGTTTTTATTTAAAATTATTTGCAAAAAGAAATAAAGCCTTTAGGGATTTTCTGAAAAACATTTTTTTAAGTTTTTATTTTGGCCGTGGAATGATGCTCATCATCTACATTTTATTTTTCCGATAATTTTAGTATATAAAACTCTTGATTCGAATTGATTTGATTTCCTTTTTATTGTTTTAGTTTCCTAATTTTAAAAATAGGAATGGAATCGTTTTATTAGGAAAACCTGCTGGCCCATTAAGCACTTTCCTATTCTAGCCCAACAAGAGATCATCTCCTTCCTCTGCTTCCTCTCACCTTCTGAAGCTTTCCATGTCCATGGAGACAGAGATCTCCACCTTCCCGATCTCCTCGTCTTTCCATCCCAGCGCCTCCCGAGACCGCCTATAAAACCCCTCCTCTCCTCGCTCCATTTTTCCCATCACCACGCCTCCCTGCCTGTAGCCACCTCGCAACCGTCCTCCTTTTCCTGCCTAGAAACACTCACCAGAGCTCTCCCGAACCTCCCCATCGCCCAGCGCCACCTCCCAAGCGCCGACCCCTCCTCCGCCACCCCACCTCTTGGCGACCTCGCCCCTCGCCGAGCAGCCTCCACATCGCTGCCTCCTTCCTGCCATCTCTGCCTCACGCACATGTAACTCCGTTTTGCTTTCAGATTTATTTCCGTAACAGATTTAGTTCCGTTCTTGTTTAGCTTATAACTTTTGATCAAAAGTCCAATGATGCTGATTCTTTTTCCGTTAGATCACAATTTTCTTGTAGTTTCCAAAATATATAATTTGTCTATGTTTGGATTTATAAAATTGAGTTAGATCAGATTTGAATTAAAGCTTGTTTTGCTTATTCCGGGAGTTTAAAATAGATTTTTATTTGATTCTTTTTCTACTGATCACTAGTGATCATATTTACCAGTGGTAAAAACTTCAAATTTTTTGAGTATTTTAGCTTATTGTTTCATGTAAAACAAATTCTGTTTTAGTTCTATTCAATTATAGCTACTTTTTTTCTATAGTTGTTTTTAAATTATTTTATTTTATATTTCAGAAAGTTTATGTTTGGTTTCTATTAGTTAAACAGTAGGTGTTCAACAAGTTTTTATATTTATTTTTATTTTGTTATCGTGAAATCAATTCAAGTTCGCTAATAACTTGCAATGGATTTCTCTGTTTTAACTCCCAATTGAAAATACTTTCAAAATAGCTTTATGAAAAAATACTTTATTTTTTCTTTGTCTTAACTAAATTTATATTTTATTCTCTGTTATTTTAGTGTTTTATTTTCCGTTAGACAAAACTATTTTTGTGAATGTTGTAGAAGAAGACTCCTAGTTTTATTTGAAGTTCCTTGATTCTTATTCGCTCTCTCTTTTGTTTTGATTGTTAGTGTGAGTGCTTATGTGAATGATATGTTTGTTATATAGATTTCATCGAGAGTGACGAGTAGTCTATCAAGTTATTTCTTGAGAACGATAATTCTTCTTCGTCAACATCACCGTGCAAGTTCACTTTGACAATGCTTTCTTACCTATGTTTTATTGCATTTAGTGGCACCTTTGCAACCACCCCTCAAGAGTGTTATTGAAATTCTTGTAGTTGAGTAGTATGCATGAGGTAGGAACCCATCACCCTGTTACCAAGCCCGGACGTTATTTTATTCTAATGCTACGCTGTAGTAGACGGGTTTGGTATGAGTGTTCGAGAGTGGTGTGAAGAAGGAGGACTCTACGTCAATGACGATAACTCCATGATGGAATCTGCAAGGACTGCATCTTCAAGATCTCAAGACTTCAAGACTCGAGACAAGAATTCAATACACACTCACTGGGTGAAGGATTTGTTGACGGGCACCTGGAGAAACCAGTGGTTGGCGGGATGCATGGAGAAGCGCCATGACATCTTGCGGAAAGCTTCACCCAGACTCAAAGAGACGGAAGAATACTTCATGCCCGAAGCTTACCCTGCAACCGCAAGTCATTATGGGCTCGCTTGGTTGACCTTAGTGGTGACTCTGGCTGGGACGGTACTAGCAGATGTAGAACTACGGTAGGATGGGTTGAGTATCGACGGTGGTCGAGGAACTCTTTGGAAGACCATGTTTCGGTCATCTTGTTCTCAAACACCCTGAAGTGCGAGAACGTAAAAAGAGGGATCGAATCTTGCGGGTAAAGTGTACAAACCTCTGCAGAGGGTTTAAACCTAATCGATTAGCCGTGTCCCCGGTTACGGACAATTTGAGCATCTGGACTTGGATCTATCTCGGAACTCTCAACACCGGATTGATAACTTAATTGTGGGCAACATATGATGATTTTGGGCTATGAGACATCGGTTGGCGGATCCATGTCATGGTAGAAAACTCCATAGTACAGACTTCATTTATTCCTTTGATGTAGGGAAAATAAAATCAGCTTTTACGCAAACAAAACTCAGATACAGAGCCACAAAGCCAAATTGCATATAGTATAGTTTTACCATCTGTTTATTCATGTTGTGATCTTGCCGGTACATTCAATGTACTGACCTACACGGCTGCAACGTATCATGTTGCAGGATTTTCTTCGACGAGTAAGAGTTACGATACAGGGTTATGGTCTACACTCAACCTGCCGATGGTGTTGATGGGACTCCACACCCGTTTGATTGTTTCCGCTGAGTATTATGAGGTATATATCATTTTACGTTATTTATACATGTGATTGCACTTTGATATATACATTGATGTAATGTGTGTGCCAGCATACTGATCCAGGGATGGCACAGATACACAGAGGCTTGGCCGTCTGAGGTCGGGTCGCTACAAAATTCCTCACGTCCACTAGTTTATTTCATAATTTTTGGAGTAGCAGAAGTATGGCTATTGTTCAGATCATTACAGACTGTTCTGTTTCTGACAGATTCTGTTTTCATTGCATAGTTTGCTTGTTTTCTAGTTTCTATGGTTTATATTCCTCAATATAAATTGTAGAAATGATATGTTACAGTAGGAATTGTGTGATAACAATTATGAACCTTGTATTTGACAGTACCAAAGTGAATGGTTTGCTCTTTATCATACTAATCTATCTCACGAAGTTTCGTTACGTTTTGTGTGATTGAAGTTTTCAAGTTTTGGGTGAGATATCGATATGAGGAGAATGAGGAGTGTAAAGAACCTAATCTTGGGGATGCCCAAGGCACCCCAAGTCAATATTCAAGGAAGACTCAAGCTCCTAAGCTTGGGGATGCCCCGGAAGGCATCCCCTCTTTCGTCTTCAAAACTATCGGTATACCTTACTCGGAGCTATATTTTTATTCGTCACATGATATGTGTTTTGCTTGGAGCGTCAATTTATTTTGCTAGTATTTGCTCGCTGTTATGTAGATTAATGTTTTGCATCTTTATTTTCAATAAAAATGTCAAGGATAGCCTTTTACCATGCTTATTTTGCAAGTATACATGTTGCTGTTTGAAAACAGAAAGTTTACCGCTGTTGCAAAAATTCCTTAGAAAAGTCAGAATGTGATAAAATGTTGAAACCTTTTGCATAATAAGCTCTGATAAATTTACTACATTCTGAATTTTCTTTCATAATTTTTGGAGTTAGGGAAGTATGATGAATCTTGCATTCTTTACAGACTATACTGTTTTGGCAGATTGCTGTTGTGGTTGCATTGTTTGCATATGTTTGCTTGTTTAATGATTCTATTTGAGGATAGGAGTGTTAAATATGCAGAGGCATTTAGTATGAAATGTTGAATAATAATTTTAGTAATTTGTTACAGTAGAAAATGATAAGGTTTTGCATTGGTTTATACTAACCTATCTCACGAGTTCTTGTTGAGTTTGGTGTGTATGAAGCTTTTGAGATTTAGGAAACCGACGTATAAAAGGAATTAAGGAGACACAAAATCTCAAGCTTGGGGATGCCCAAGGCACCCCAAGACATTATTTCAAGAAGTCTCAAGCATCTAAGCTTGGGGATGCCCGGTAGGCATCCCACCTTTTCTCTTCAACAACTATCGGTTAGTATCGGTTGAACCTAAGTTTTTGCTTCTTCACATGAGTTGTGCTATCCTTGCAATGTCATTTTATTTTGTTTTACTTGCTTTTTGAATAAAATAATTGGATCTGAAATATTGAATGAAAAAGAATCCTCCCATGGCTAGTTAATAATTTTACTACTCAGTGTTCTTCACTCATATCTTTTGGAGTAGTTTGTCATTTGCTCACATGCTTCTTGTCTATCCTATGAGTAAATGGTTGAATGAATTGAATGTCATAAATCTGAATTTATATATGTTTCATATGCTTATAACATGGTTAGTGATGACTTCACACATAGAAAGTATGAGGCATAAAAGTTGTTGAGAATTGGCAAACGTAGTTTTGGTCATCGTTGCAATTAATAGGAAGTAATAAGGAAAGAGAGGTTCACATACAAATATATTATCTTGGACATTTTTCATGATTGTGAAGCACTCATTAAGTATGACATGCTAAAAGAGTTGACGCTGGACAAGGAAGACAACATAATGGTTTAAGTTTTCCGACATCTCAGTTAAAGTATATTGTCATTGACCTTCCAAACATGTTGAGCTTGACTTTATCCCTCATGCTAGCCAAATCCTTTGCACCAAGTAGAGATACTACTTGTGCTTCCAAATATCCGTAAACCCAGTTTTGTCATGAGAGTCCACCATACCTACCTATGGATTGAGTAAGATCCTTCAAGTAAGTTGTCATCGGTGCAAGCAATAAAAATTGCTCTCTAAATATGCATGAATTATTAGTGCGGAGAAAATAAGCCTTGTACGAACTTGTTGTGGAAGTAATAAAAGCGACGGACTGCATAATAAAGGTCCACATACAAGGGGCAATATAAAGTGACATTCTTTTGCATTAAGATTTTGTGCATCAACCCTAAACGCGCATGACAACCTCTGCTTCCCTCTGCGAAGGGCCTATCTTTGACTTTATGTTTTTACTTTATGCTTGAGTCAAGGTGATCCTCACCATTCCCTTTTTCATTTTATCCTTTGGCAAGCTCCTTGTGTTTGAAAGATCATGATATAATTATCCAATTGGATGTAAGTTAGCATGGGCTATTATTGTTGACATCGCCTAAAGGTGAATACGTTGGGAGGCAACACAATAAGCCCCTATCTTTCTCAGTGTCCGGCTGAAACTCCATAACCACAAGTATTGCGTGAGTGTTAGCAATTGTAGAAGACTATATGATAGTTGAGTATGTGGACTTGCTGAAAAGCTCTATTCTTGACTCTTTCTGATGTTATGATAAATTCTAATTGCTTCAATGACTGAGATTATAGTTTGTTAGTTCTCAATGAAGTTTCTGAACCATGCTTGACATTGTGAATAGATTGTTACTTGATCATGAAAAGTTTTATGAGATAAGCCGCTATTATGACACATATTGATGCTAGAAAAAGTGATTGGAATTATCATTGATCAAACTTAAGCACTTACTAGCATTCCACATCAAAAATTATCTTTTTTATCATTTACCTACTCGAGGACGAGCAGGAATTAAGCTTGGGGATGCCTGATACGTCTCCAATGTATCTATAATTTTTGATTGCTCCATGCTATATTATCTACTGTTTTAGGCAATATTGGGCTTTATTATCCACTTTTATATTATTTTTGGGACTAACCTATTAACCGGAGGCCCAACCCTGATTTCTTGTTTTTTGCCTATTTCAGTGTTTCAAGAAAAGAATATCAAATGGAGTCCAAAAGACCTGAAACTCCACGGAACCTGTTTTTGGACCGAAGAAGCCCAAGGAGTACCGAAGCTCACTGGGAGTCTCGGCTACCCACGAGGTGGGGGCGCGCCTCACCTCGTGGCCAGCCCGAAGTCCATCGACGCACCTCCTGCACCCATATATACTCGCACCCTAAAAATTCTAGAACGGAGATTAGATCGAAGTTCCGCCGCCGCAAGCCTCTCAGAGCCACGAGAATCAATCTAGGCCCTCTCCGCGCCTGCCGAGGGGGCCATCATCACCGTGGCCATGGAGGAGTATCCCGGAGGGGCCATCATCACCATGAAGGCCAAGGACCAGAGGGTGGAGGCCATGGAGGAGGAAGCACAAGGGGGAGAACCTCTCCTCCTCTCTCTTGGTGGCACCGGAGTGCCATCGAGAGGGGAATCATCGCCACGGTGATCATCTTCATCAACATCACCATCATCAGGGCTGAGGGTATGTACCAGTAGCTATGTGTTTGATCTCTCTCTCTCTCTCTCTCTCTCTCTCTCTCTCTCGTGTTCTTGATTTATTCACGATCTTGATGTACATATGCGAGGAAGGTAATCAAAAAAGAGAGAAGACGAGTTCTTCTTTCTTTTATCACTTAGGAGCCGTGCGAGATGAAAGTCTCATGCACGGTTTTGCATGAGAGAAAGAAGCGAGGAATCCTCTTTTCGACTCTGACTCCCCCACTCCGATCGTTGCTTTTCTTTCTGTTACTTGAAAGTAGCTGCTTCACTTCAGCCACGCCGAATCCTCGATATTCCTTTTTATTTCTCATCAAACGAATGGCATCTTCTTCTGGAAATCCTAATCGCGAGCTTTGCTATTATAGTTGGATCTTATGATGTTTCTCCCCATCTACTCTCTTGTAATGGATTGAGTTTTCCCTTTGAAGTTATCTTATCGGATTGAGTCTTTAAGGATTTGAGAACACTTTATGTATGTCTTGCATGTGCTTATCTGTGGTGACAATGGGATATCACGTGATCTACTTGATGTATGTTTTGGTGATCAACTTGCGGGTTCAGTGACCTTGTGAACTTATGCATAGGGGTTGGCACACGTTTTCTTCTTGACTCTCCGGTAGAAACTTTGGGGCACTCTTTGAAGTACTTTGTGTTGGTTGAATGGATGAATCTGAGATTGTGTGATGCATATCGTATAATTATACCCACGGATACTTGAGGTGACATTGGAGTATCTAGGTGACATTAGGGTTTTGGTTGATTTGTGTCTCAAGGTGTTATTCTAGTACGAACTCTATGATAGATTGAACGGAAAGAATAGATTCGTGTTATTTTACTACGGACTCTTGAATAGATCAATCAGAAATGATAACTTTGAGGTGGTTTCGTGCCCTACCATAATCTCTTCGTTTGTTCTGTGCTATTAGTGACTTTGGAGTGACTCTTTGTTGCATGTTGAGGGATAGTTATATGATCCAGTTATGTTATTATTGTTGAGAGAACTTGCACTAGTGAAAGTATGAACCCTAGGCCTTGTTTCAATGCATAGCAATACCGTTTACGCTCACTTTTATTACTTGTTACCTTGTTGTTTTTATATTTTCATATTACAAAAACCTATATCTACCATCCATATTGCACTTGTATCACCATCTCTTCGCCGAACTAGTGCACCTATACAATTTACCATTGTATTGGGTGTGTTGGGGACACAAGAGACTCTTTGTTATTTGGTTGCAGGGTTGTTTGAGAGAGACCATCTTCATCCTATGCCTCCCACGGATTGATAAACCTTAGGTCATCCAGTTGAGGGAAATTTGCTACTATCCTACAAACCTCTGCACTTGGAGGCCCAACAATGTCTACAACAAGTTTGTGTAGTAGACATCATGATCACCGCCCACAACTCTTTGTGTTCTACTCATGCATATCATCTACGCATAAACCTGGCTCTGATACCACTGTTGGTAAACGTCGCATGCAATTTCAGAAAATGTTCCTACGCTCACGCAACATCTATCTAGGAAATGCATAGCAATGTGAGGGGGAGAATGTGTTCACGTACCCTCGTAGATCGAAAGCGGAAGCGTTTGACAACACGTTTGATGCAGTCGAAGTTCTTCTCATTTTGACCAATCAAGCACCAAGCGTACGACACGTCCGGGTTCTGCACACGTTCAGCTCGATGACGTCCCTCGAACTCTTGATCCTGCAAAGTGTCGAGAGAGAGTTCCGTCAGCACGATGGCGTGGTGATGGTGATGGTGAAGTGAAGGCTTGCAAGACTAGATGAGAACAAGAAGGTGAAGCCCCCCCCCCCCCGGCAAGACCCTTGCCGGGGACACCCACAAGACCCCGGCAAGACCCTTGTCGGGGACATCTGCGGGGCCACGGCCAGGCCCGCACTTACCAAAGCTTCGCTGCCCCATGGCCGTCCCGACGCAGCAGCCACCCTGCCAACTAGGCACGCACTTACGTGGCAGCATGCAGCTTCTAGGCCAACCAAGCAAGCACCTGCGTGGTGGCATGCAGATCTTTTGTGAAGACCCTGCCACCGCACCAGCGTAGCAGCCAGCTAGCCAGTGTGGCGCTGCATGCCTCGCCAGCCTAGACGCGCGTCGAAGCGAGGCGAGGTGGCGACAGACGGGACGGGTGAGGGAGTCCTGGATTAGGGGGTCTCCGGACAGCCGGACTATATCCTTTGGCCGGACTATTGGACTACGAAGATACAAGATTGAAGACTTCATCCCGTGTCATGGGACTCTCCTTGGCGTGGAAGGCAAGCTTGGCAATACGGATATGTAGATCTCCTCCCTTGTAACCGACTTTGTGTAACCCTAGCCCCCTCCCGTGTTTATATAAACCGGAGGGTTTAGTCCGTAGGTCAACAACAATCATACCATAGGCTAGCTTCTAGGGTTTAGCCTCTACGATCTCGTGGTAGATCAACTCTTGTAATACTCATATCATCAAGATCAATCAAGCAGGAAGTAGGGTATTACCTCCATCGAGAGGACCCGAACCTGGGTAAACATCATGTCCCCCGCCTCCTGTTACCATCCGCCTTAGACGCACAGTTCGGGACCCCCTACCCGAGATCCGCCGATTTTGACACCGACATTGGTGCTTTCATTGAGAGTTCCACTGTGTCGTCACCATAAGGCTTGATGGCTCCTTCGATCATCGGTAACTATGCGGTCCAGGGTGAGGTTTTCCTCCCCGGACATATATTCAGATTCGGGCGGCCAGACCGCAGCCAACTCGCTTTCGCCATCCGGAGCAGATCGAGAGCTACGCTCCTGGCCACCAGGTCAGGTTCGGAAACTTGAACTACACTGCTGACATCCGCGGAGACTTGATCTTCGAAGGATTCGAGCCCGTGCCAGGTGCGACGCATGATCACGACGAGCATGATTTAGCTCTGCCGTCGGACAGTGTTCGGGAGATCACACCTGCAGCTACTCCGGCCCTCAATCCGGAGCAAATTGCGCCATCCGAGGACGGGTGGATAGACCCCGCCATGGAGGCCGCACTCTCAGTGGCGATAGAGCCGGATACTGACTTCACCCCTTACGAGAGCCGTGTTAACGAACCACTGTCTCCGGCCACAGACTCCGAGCCGCCTGCGTCCGTGCCTATCAAATCCGATTGGGCGCCGATCATGGAGTTTACCTCCGCGGATATCTTTCAGCACTCGCCTTTCGGCGACATGCTAAATTCATTAAGGTCTCTCTCCTTGTCAGGAGAACCTTGGTCGAACTATGTCCGGCTAGAATGGGATGCAGACGACGAAGAAATTCGCTACCCACCCACCACCCACTTAGTAGCCATTGTCAACGATTTAACCGACATGCTCGACTTCGACTTCGAAGATATCGACGGTATGTACGACGATGCAGGAGACAAACAGGAACCACTGCCCACAGGGCGCTGGACCGCCACCTCATCATATGACATATATATGGTGGATACCCCCAAAGAAGGCAATGGCGACAAGACAGCGGAGGATGACCCCTCGAAGAAGCAACCCAAGCATCGACGTCAGCGGCGCCGCTCTAAGTCCCGCCATAGCAAAACCAGTGATACCGGAACAAGAGATAATTGCACTCTGGATAGTGCCGAAGACGATAACAAACCCCTCCAGCACGATTTAGAGCGGGAGGGTGAACAAGCTAGCCCTCCAGAACAGGCATCAGATGGAGAAACGGAGGATGACAATTACATGCCTCTCTCCGAAGACGAGGTGAGCCTCGGCGACGAAGAATTTATCGTGCCTGAGGATCCCATCGAGCAGGAGCGCTTCAAGCGCCAGCTTACTTCCACAACAAATAGCCTGAATAAAAAGCAACAACAGCTTCGAGCTGATCAAGATTTGCTAGCAGACAGATGGACCGAAGTCCTTGCGGCCAAGGAATAAGAACGCGAACGCCCCTCCAAGAGTTATCCAAAGCACAGGTCGCTACCCCGACTCGAGGAGGAAGCATTAAAACCTACATCACCAGCGAACGGTGCGGCTGACCGGCCACCTCGTGGCCTAGACAGAGAGGCGTTTCAGCCTGAAGTTCAGCCTGCACCCCGCCTCCACTCAAACAAAAATACCAAGGCCCGGGGCAACACGCACGACCTGCAAGACGTATTGGAAAGTAGGGCAAATCATGCAAGATCAATATACGGGTCACGGGGGCGCGCACCAACGCGGGACGATGACCGTCACGCCGGATACACTAAAAGTAAATCCGGCCGGGCCGAATACAGCAGACAAGACTCATTTGAACTGCGTCGTGATATAGCCCGGCACAGAGGCGCCACACACCCCCTATGCTTCACTGATGAAGTTATGGATCACGAATTCCCGGAGGGTTTTAAACCCGTAAATATCGAATCGTATGATGGTACAACAGATCCGCGGTATGGATTGAGGATTTCTCCTCCACATCCACATGGCTCATGTGATGATCTACATGCCATCAAGTACCTCCCACTAAAACTCAAAGGACCAGCTCGGCATTGGCTGAATAGCTTCCCAACAGACTCACGACAGCGGTTGGGAGGATTTGGAAGATGCATTCCTTGACAACTTCCTGTGGCACTTATGTGCGACCACCGGATGTTGATGACTTGAGCCATATACCTCAGCCCGGGAATCAGCCAGCAATTCGACACGGTTCCTAACTAAGAAAACCAAATTGTCGATTGTCCGGATGAAGAGGCCTTAGCGGCATTCAAGCATAACATCCGTGACGAGTGGCTTGCCCGCACCTCGCCAGAGAAGTCAAGTCTATGGCAGCCCTCACGACACTCGACCCGCTTTTATGCGGGCGAGGATAGCTGGCTGGCTCGCCGCAACAACACATCAAGGAATCCGGGCACTTCAGATACTAAAGATGCTAACAGTAGACCATGTCGTAACAGACACAAGCACCGCAACAACGGTGATAACGCCAAAGATACGGCAGTCAATGCCGGATTCAGAGGCTCTAGATCCGGTCAGCGGAAAAAGCCATTCAAAAGAAGTACTCCGGGCCCGTCCAGTTTGGACCGCATACTCGATCGCTCGTGTCAAATTCACGGCACCCCATAAGCCAGCCAATCACTCCAACAGAGAATGCTGGGTGTTCAAGCAGGCCGGCAAGTTGAATGCCGAAAACAAGGACAAGGGGCTGCATAGCAACGACTAGGAGGAGCCCCGGCCACCGAACACAGGAGGACAGAAGAGGTTCGCCCCACAAGTGAAGACGGTGAACATGATATACGCAACCCACATTCCCAAGAGGGAACGGAAGCGTGCACTAAGGGATGTCTATGCGATGGAGCCTGTCGCCCCGAAGTTCAACCCATGGTCCTCTTGTCCGATCACCTTTGATAGCAGGGACCACCCCACTAGTATCCGTCATGGCGGATTCGCCGCATTGGTCCTAGACCCCATCATTGATGGATTTCACCTCACTCGAGTCCTTATGGACGGCGACAGCAGCCTGAACCTGATCTATCAGGATACAATGCGCAAAATGGGTATAGATTCCTCGAGGATCAAACCCACAAAAACCACCTTTAATGGCGTCATCCAAGGTGTAGAGGCCCATTGCACGGGCTCAATCACACTGGAAGTGGTCTTCGGATCTCCGGACAACTTCCGAAGCGAGGAGTTAATCTTCGATATCGTCCCGTTTCGAAGTGGCTATCATGCACTGCTCGGGCGAACCGCATTTGCAAAATTCAATGCGGTACTGCATTACGCATACCTCAAGCTCAAGATGCCAGGACCTAGGGGGGTCATAACAGTCAATGGAAACACATAGCGCTCGCTCCGCACGGAGGAGCACACTACGGCCCTCGCAGCAGAAGCACAAAGCAGCCTTTTAAGGCAAGCCGCCAATTCGGCGATACTGCCCCCGGACACCGTCAAGCGAGCCCGGAGTAACCTGCAACAGGATCGCCAGGCACGTTCAGAGCTCGCCTAGCAATTCGGCCCCCGTCCTAGTCCCAGTAAAGCGACGAAATCCGTGCCGCGCGTACATAATTACACACTGAAAATACCATGGGCATAGGTGGGGGCACGATCAGTGCACGTCCCACAATGCGGCTCAACCGCCCTAGGGGCTGCATACCTTTATCATTTTTTCCTTTCAGGACCTTACTCTCTGGAGGCCCTTTCCGACAGTATGATTGCCGGACACATTACGGGAAGGAACAACCAAGGAGGCAAGAAGCTAAGTCGTACAAGGGAACCCCCATGTGGTCTCTAATAACAATCGACATACCCGTTCTTTAATACCCATACGCATCCTGCCCTTGGATAGGACATGTCAATAGTCCTATTTTTTGCTTATTGCACTACTTGTACAGTACGCTTCGACGTATTATCTAAATAACAATGCATAGCATTAGCCTATTATTGCATTATCCATCCTTTTTTCTTATATGTTTATTTACGACAATTTGCACATGTACATTCTGGTACGACCAGTACGCCAGGGGCTTTCGTATACCCCATAATACGACGTGAGAAGTCCGAACACTTTCGACAGTGCGGCACCCCGAACTTATAGCATTATATGCATCAGCTCCGAATCATTTCTTGGGTCAATAGTTGGGTTTGCCCGGCTCCCATGTTTTGGTACCTTACATTTCGCTATACCGGCTAAGGTAGCGCTGGGAAAACTACTGCGATTGTGTCCCGGTTCTTCCGGACGAGCACCTCAGTAGAGAAATCCGAAAACTGACTGTCATGATAAGGCGAGAGTTGGTCGCTGTTCGAGAGGTCTCAAGTCCTTAAAGACTTCTTCCGCTTCGGGCGAGGAGTCGGCCTTGCCCGACTTAGGCATATATAGCGCCCCAAATTCGGCCTTCCGAATACTAGGGGCTTCGCCAAAATTTAAAATTGTAGACTTCTATGGCTAAGTGAGAGTGATAAAGCCTTATAGTCCGATTGCCTGGTTCATTGTGCTGAGCACCTCCCTCGAAGGACCCAAAATTGGGATAAAGAGTGCTCAGGTTTATCCCGAACACCTCAGTACTAGTTACATGGGGGCAGAAGCGACGACCGCCAACTCTCAGATTTTATAAACGGCCGCACAGAAGGTAATATTTTAAATTCAAAAAGCGTTGCATAACGCAAATGAACTAGTTTCACATTACAGGATCACATGAGCACATTCATTCAAAAATTACATCTTTAGCACATTCCTCCGTCAAAAGGCGGGAATGCTTCAGGACACTTTCATAATACATCTCGGGGCGGCGATGCTCCTTGCCCTCCGGCAGCCCCTCCTTCACCAGCTTCACGGCGTCCAGCTTCGCCCAGTGCACCTTCGCCCGGGCAAAAGCCCTGCGCGCACCCTCGATGCATACGGACCGCTTTATGACTTCAAGCCGTGGGCAGACATCTATAAGCCACCTCACCAGACCGAAGTAGCTGTCAGGCAGGGGATCGCCAGGCCACATCCCGACTATAAGACCCTTCATGGCCTGTTCGGCCGCCTTGTGAAGCTCGACAAGTTGCTTCAGCTAGTCGCTCACGGGCATTGGGTGTTCGGTCCCAGTATATTGAGACCAGAACAACTTTTCCGTCGAGCTCCCCTCCTCAACTCGGTAAAACTCCGCGGGATCCAACACACTACGGGGAAGATCTGCGAACGCTCCTGGAGGGCTCCGAACTCGGGTAAGTAAAAGGAAATTTCCTTTACGTGCTTGCTTTGCTAATGAATGCCTTACCCGCTGCCACCTTCTTCACCGCATCAATCTCCTGGAGGGCCTTGTGGGTTTCAGCCTTGGCGTTTTGTGCGCTTTCGAGGGCCTTCGCAAGCTCGGACTCTCGCGTCCTAGAGTCAAGCTCCAAGGACTCGTGTTTTTTGGCGAGAGCCTGGAGCTCTTGTTGCACCTCGCCTACCCGGGCTTCTTGCTTTTCTCGCTCGATGCGCTCCTTGGCCGCTTTGTCCTTGGCCTTGGACATCACCTTCTTTAGGGTCGCCACTTCGATCATGGCCCCTGGCAAATTCATGATGATCCTATTATTTTACAACCAAATTTCTTTTTAATATATAGACAAGGTATTGCTTACCTTTGCTCTCCTCGAGCTGCCTCTTGGCAAGGCCGAGCTCTTCCTCGGACCGCTCAAGGTCCTGCTTCAAGATCAACGACCTCCAAGATGCGCGGCGGCGGCCGAGAGTGAAGCTCGCATATGCACATAGACATATTCGATTAGACTCTGAGTCATTATTTGATCCTCTATTCGCCTTTCTTGCAACGCCAAACAGAGCATCAGGGGCTACTGTCTATGCGGTAATATTTTCCTATATTTTGATTATTTACCTGAAAGCCTGTTAGGAGGCTGGCACAAGCTTCAATTAGTCCATTTTTGGTGGACTGAACCTTCTCGATCACCGCACTCATGATAGTGCGGTGCTCTTCGTCGATGGAAGCACCGTGAAGTGCTTCCAGCAAGTTGTTCGATGCCTCTGGATGGACAGAGGCCACCGGCACGGGCGGCTTGCCCCTCTTAACGGGGAGTTGCCTGACAGAGTCCGAAACCACTGGAGGTTCCGGCGCAGTATTCGGCCGGGGGCCGAATTTGCTGCCCCCATCATCAGAGCCCATCAGAATCTTGCTCCCCTTGTGCCCAGGGTCCGGAACGACGCCTTGAGGCGCCTCCAGGGCTACCTCCCCTCGACTAGGTGTCCTTTGAGACAACACTTCGGCGTTGTCCGTAGGGCGAGGGGTGGAGGCGGTCGGAAGTGAATCGCTATTCATATCTGACGGGTCCAAAGAACCATCCGACGAAGATACGTCGATATGGGCTCGGGATGGGCTGCATAATCATGTTCGGCGTGATGAGAAGAAGTGTAATAAAACACACCATGAATTACTATGGAATCTGGATACTTACGACTTCGCCAGGGGCTTGTCCCTGGGTAACCACTCGTCGCCGCTGTAGGCGGCCGTCGTGGAGCAGTCCGGGAGAAGGGTCCTTCCCTTCTTGGACCCTTCGGCCTCCCCGGTTGGGGCGGCCTTCCTTTTCTTGCCCCCCCCCCCCCCGGGCTGGGGGGGGGACTTTCCTCTTCCTCCTCCTCATTTTCGTGGGAGAAGTGCGCCTTGGAGTTTTCGAACGATGAGTCCGATATAACCTGGCGCCGGAGACCCTTTCGGGTCCCCGTGGCCTTCTTCTCCGGCACCTCATAAGGTGCCGGAACCAGCATCTCCGTTAGGAGAGCATCTGCTGGATCTTTGGGCAGGGGAGCCGGACAATTGATCCGCTCCGCTGTCGCTACCCAGTCCTGTTAGACGGCGTGGAGGCTTAGATCCCGTGCGTAGTTATACTGGGGAAACAAACATCTTATAAGATATAAAAGACTTACCGGATTCGCGGGGCGCTTTGCGCTGAGTCTGTGGTCCTCGGTAAGGGGAGGTGGTACCTCGGCGCCCTTGAACAGCACCCTCCAGACGTCCTTGTGCGTCGTGTCGAATACCTCTCGCAGCGTCTGGTGCTTGGCCGGGTCGAACTCCCACAAGGTAAATGCCCGTCTTTGACACGGGAGGATTCGGCGGAAGATCATGACTTGGACCACGTCGACGAGCTTGATTTTCTTGCTCATCATGTTTTTGATGCATGTCTGGAGTCCGGTCAGCTCTACCGGGGAACCCCGGGACAGGCCCTTCTCTTTCCAGGAGGTGAGCCGCATGGGGATTCCGGATCGAAATTTGGGGGCCGCCACCCAGTTGGTGTCGCGGGCTCGGTGATGTAGAACCACCTCGATTGCCACCCCTTTATGGTCTCCACATAGGAGCCTTTGAGCCAAGTGACGTTGGGCATTTTTCCCACCATGGCGCCTCCGCACTCCGCCTGCTGGCCAACCACCACCTTCGGTTTAACATTGAAGGTCTTCAGCCACAGGCGGAAATGTGGTTGGATGCGGATGAAGGCCTCGCACACGACGATAAACACCGAGATGTTGAGGATGAAATTGGGGGCCAGATCGTGAAAATCCAGCCCGTAGTAGAACATGAGCCCGCGGACAAACGGGTGGAGGGGAAATCCCAGTCCGCGGATGAAGTGGGTAAGGAAAACCACCCTCTCATGGGGCTCTGGCGTAGGGATGACCTGCCCCACATCTGGAAGCCGGTGTGCGATATCCGCGGCTAGATATCCGGCTCCTCGTAGCTTTGTGATGTTCTCCTCCATGACGGAGGAGACCATCAACTTGCCTCCCGCTCCGGACATGCTTGGAGTGGTTTGAGGGGAAAACCGTAGACTTGGGTGCTGGAGCTCGAGTGTGCAAGAATGGATGAGCAAGGAGGAAGAAGGCGTGGGTAAAAAGAGGAATCCTTGTCCCTTTATAGGGGCATATGCCTCCCCACCTGCCTGGTAAAACTCGCTTATTCCCCAAGCACCGTAATTGATGGTGCGGTTGGGTTACCCACATCCGTATTGATGAGAATCCCATGATAAGGGGACATGATCTCTGCTTCGACAAGACGTGCCAAGGAAACCGCCTCGCGATATGTGAGGTGGCTGGTTGAGAAAAACGGTTCGAATAATGACCGGGCCGTGGTACGATGTCATGCTGTCAAAGGTGTCAGCAGATTAGATGTGTGGAAATATTATTCTCTCTACGGTGGTATGTGGAACTTGTTTTGCAGAGCCGGACACTATCCTTGTGTTCAAAATCTTCTATGGAGTATTCGGAGGAGGAACCCGCCTTGCAATGTCGAAGACAATCTGTGCGCCGGACTCATCGTCATTGAAGCCTGGTTCAGGGGCTACTGAGGGAGTCCTGGATTAGGGGGTCTCCGGACATCCGGACTGTATCCTTTGGCCGGACTGTTGCACTATGAAGATACAAGATTGAAGACTTCGTCCCGTGTCCGGATGGGACTCTCCTTGGCGTGGAAGGCAAGCTTGGAAATACGGATATGTAGATCTCCTCCCTTGTAACCGACTCTGTGTAACCCTAGCCCCCTCCGGTGTCTATATGAACCGGAGGGTTTAGTCCGTAGGTCAACAACAATCATACCATAGGCTAGCTTCTAGGGTTTAGCCTCTACGATCTCGTGGTAGATCAACTCTTGTAATACTCATATCATCAAGATCAATCAAGCAGGAAGTAGGGTATTACCTCCATCGAGAGGGCCCGAACCTGGGTAAACATCGTGTCCCCCGCCTTCTGTTACCATCCGCCTTAGACGCACAGTTCGAGACCCCCTACCCGAGATCCGCCGGTTTTGACACCGACAACGGGCTTCCTTGCCATCCCCGATAAAGCAAGAGGACACGTCAGCAGCACATTAAATGTGTTTTTTCCCAAGATGTTAGAGATAGACTTGTACACTGTACATACTTTCCACCTCCTGTGTGCCACTGTGGCGAACCCTTTGACTATAAAAGGAGGCCCAAGGCGTACTGAGAAAGGATTCAGACTTTTTGGGCTAGGCATGCACCGCAGCTAGTTCAAGATCTCAAGAACACCAAATATACACCAAAGCAGGACTAGGGTATTACGCATCACTTGTGGCCCGAACCTGGATAAAATTCCCCCGAGTTGATCTTCTAAACCTGCTCTTCTTACAGCCCCGCACCCTGGCAACCGTAGTAGGGATTCCCCGTGATCCCATAGGTGTCATTCTTGAACACCGACATCTTTGGCGCGCCAGGTAGGGGGTGCAAGCTGTGAAAAATCGGTTTTGGAGTCAGCTCATCAACCCCTTCGTCGCGATGGCTCAAGAGAAAAGGGCGGCGTTGATCAGCCACGCTCTGGTGCCATCAGCTAGGTGAGGCGGTGTTGTCCACAGCCGCGTCAACTATCCGTGTAGCAACGAAAAAGCTAAGTCACGCAGAACCTTGAGCAAGTTCCTTTTTAATACTCCGTCCGTCCCTTGATATAAGGTGTATAGATTTTTGAGAAAAAATCCGAAATATAAGGTGTATTGCGTCGCACCACTCGTTTGGATATTTTTTTTAGGAATTTGATTACATTTCCTTACATTAGCACAGCTCCTCTATTGTCTCATGTGAATTAGTCAGGTGTAATCTCGCCCAAAACTTGTGAAATTTACCCTCCACGTCCGTTCTTTAATTTTCATGCCAAAAACTATACACCCTATATTTAGGAACGGAGGGAGTATAAGGTTATTCTCCTCGAAAAATCTTTCCCCTTGTATGGAAAACATGTACGCGATGGAACCCTTCCGCTATCGGCAACGCCCTTGTTCTGTTTCGAGTCCGCTCAACAGTTTAGGCGGCTACGCAGAGAACGGCAGGGTGGCTTGCCCGGCAGCAAGCGCTCCCGCTGGCTGCTGAGAATCCATCCTTCAAAGCACCCTGGCATTGGTATACGTGCCGACAAACCTATCCAACTAGGCATAGGGCGTGTACATAAAAGGAAAGATTGAACAGGAAGATATCATGCTTCTTTTCAAAGTACTACAGAGTTAAATTACATCAATAGTTGTTGCGGTTCTAACTTAAGATAAAATTGTCTTGGTCATGAACTCGCAGCGGCGATGAGAAACGGGGTGCCTAGTCCCGGCGTTGGCCCTCCACCCTCTTGACTCCATCGAGGCAGCTGATGACGGGCTCAATACACTCCTCGAGCACCGCGATGTCCATGCCCTCCGGCAAGCTCTCCAGCGTGTCGGCGAAGTCGACGCTGGGGTTCTAGAACGCCACCTTGGTGAGCACCTTGGTCAGGGTGCCCCGGCAGAGCCTTCGGGACTCATTCGCTAGATAGACTGCTCAATTGGAGCGGAGCTTCTCCAGGGCATCGAGGACGCCCTCGAAGAACAGGGTCAGCCTGGTATTGGGGCTCATGTTCGGCTCCTAGGAGTACCTGACATTCGGCATCCCCATGGCGGCCAGCTTCGCGGTGATCCTCCCGGCGACATCGATGAGGCGGCTGATCCAGAGGTTTACCCTCTTTGCGTAATCCTTGTGCTCGGCAGCGACATTGCTCCGCAGCTGCTTCTCGTCCTCCAGGGCCTTGTTCAGGGTCTCCTCACGAGCCCCGGGCTCCGAAAGCTTCCCCTCCAAGCCATCCAGTTTTAGCTTCAGGTCGTTGATGGAGTCGTTGGCTTCGGAGAGCAGCTTGGCCCTGTCGGATATGGCAGCCTGCGAATCCGCGAGAGCGCGATTGGCGGTGTCCCTCTCCTCCGCTAGCTCCAGGGCTTTCTTCTTTAGCTCCTCCCACTCCAGCTCCAGCTCCTTCACCTTTCCGGCGTGGTCTAGGGCCTGAGCATCTAGTGCCTCCTTGTGCCTCTGCTCTAGCTCCCGGGTCCGCTATGCGACGATCTTCCTGATTTCTTCATCCTTGCCGCGGAGCATGGCGGCAAGCGCCTGCTCACGGGCGACAAGGTCTTCCTCTTGGGAGTCTAGTAGAGCCTTCTGTTGTTGCTGGGCAGCGTCGTCCTTGGCGGCATGTGCCTTCGCCACCTCCTGGGCCTTCTCAATGTCAGCCTGCTTCAGGATGATCTCTCGCTTGTGCTCATCCAGCTCACCCCGGGCAGCCCTCAGCTCATCCCGGGCCTCGCCAAACCAAACTTGCGTCTGAGCAACGCGCTCCTCAAGATCTGCCACCGCCTTGTCCACCGCCACCATCCTGGATTTCACCTTTTCTTGGCGGGCACGGTGGAGCGCTTGGAGCTTCTGGAAGTTGGTGCCCATGTCTCGAAGGAGCTGCTCCTCCTGGGAACCGTCGCCACCAGTGCTCAGATCGTCGACAATCTGGAGCCCGGCGGTGGGGAGCACCTCATCATCAAAGACCTCCCCCTCAGCAGGCACTCTGGTGTCTGCCGACCTGGGAGGCGAATGAACAAGTCATCGCCCACCTCCAGGTACTTTCTCGGTGCGGCGGCTATGGAGGACGAGGGTTGGTCGTTGGCCACCTCCTCCTCGGCAGGCTTCTTGGCGGCCTCCCCGGCAGCAGCCTTGTCGGCCTCCTCAGCAGCGGCCTTGTCGGCCTCCTCGGAGGCAGCCTTGCCGGCCTCCTCGGCAGTGGCCATGCCGGCCTCTCCGGCAAGATCCCCGTCGGCCTCCCTCGTGGCGGACTTGGCGGCCTCCTCTACTGCAATCCTGACGGCCTCGGCCTCGGCCTCGGCGTCCTTGGCGACCTCCCCGATTACGATGTCGATATCCTCCTGGTCCATCAAGGGAGGGTCTGGAAACCAGAAAGGAAGGACGAAAAGAGGTCAAGATCAAGGTTCAGGACAAAAGAAAAGGAAAGATGGAAAAGAAGACAGGGAAGGGAGGCAGGCCGCTTACACGTGTCGGGCTGAGAAGTGATTCCCTCCCCGCCAACATTCGTTGTCGGGACGGAGCCACCATCCTCCAAGTCCGCCTCCTCCTCCTCCATATGCGTGGGATCGGCGGTGGTTGCCCTTTCCAAGGACGACCTTTTGGGCGGCGTGGTCGATGGGGGCGGCGTGTTGGGAGTGGCCCTCATGGGCTCCTCATGCTGCTGCTCTCGTCCTGCAAACCCGGCAAGGTCAGCACCAAGGATTCCCCCCCCCCAACGCCCGTCGATGGGGAGAGAGTAATGAACTTACGCTGGGGGCTGAAGCGGGGGCTGCGTCGAGGGTTGGCATCTGAGCTGATCTCCACAACCAGCGGCGTGCGCAAAGTGCTCGCCGGGGGCTTGACGCCCGCCGAGGCTTTGGCCCTCTTCGCCGCCCTATGGGCCGGCGTCTTCGTCTCCCTGCAAAGTCAAGATCAAGTCACGGGAAACAGCACGAGCTGGGAGTCAGAAATGATAAAGGGCGAGATGCTTACTCTTCCTCCTCCGCCGGCCTCCTCTTCCTCTTCGGGCTGAAGGACCCGAGGTCGAAATCGGCCTCGGGTTCGCTGTCCGGAGGGGAGGAGGAGGGGATGGGGTCCTGCGCCGCTTGGACAAGGAAGAAGCAGCGGTCGCTGCCTTCGCCTTCGCTGCCGCGGCCCTCGTCTGGCGCACAGGCTGCGCCTGGCCCTGTTGCTGTCGCGCTGTCCTGCCGAGTCAGACCGGCTCGCCAGAGGTAGCCCACCGCACGACACGCCTCCTTGCCGGGGGTGAGGAGTCATCCGCCTCGATCTCCTCCCTGGTCGACTCCTCGGCCAAGTCATCGACGAGAGGAGCCCCAGCGCCGGTGCCACTGGGTCCTCCGGCAGGCACCGCCCACTCGGCGAACTCCCTCTCCTCCGCAGCCGCGTCAGCCTCGTCCTCCACGGCGCCGCAGCTGCCGGCCTCCTGGGCAAGTGCCGCCTCCTCCGCCCTGGCGGTGATGTATGCCAGCTCCGCCTTGGTGGTGTCGCGGATGAGCAGCGGCTCGTCACGGACGTACCTCTTCGACAGGTTGTCGAAGAACGCCTGCACTTGTTCCGCTTCCGGTTCGGCCCAGGTTGGATCGAGGCCGTGCGCGTAGAAGTGCGGCATCATGGCGATGATGTCGGTCTGGCGAGAATTATTGCTCAGCGGGACCACTCCCACTGGCAACCCAAACAGGGACCCACCGGCCCTGACGGCCTTGCCGGTCCTCTCGACCCCGCCGTTCGCATTCACCTTGAGCTGAAAGAGCCTCTGGCAGAAATGGGCATGCCCCAGCACCATGAAATTGTGCTTCAGGCCATAGAGGAGCCTCACGATATCGGATGCGTTCCTGAAATCCCAGGCCGGCCTCCCCTTGTTATGTAGCGGGGCGATCCAGCGACGGAGGAAGTCGGCCCCGATCATCTCGAGGGTGACCCCAGTCGAGGTAAGGCGATGAATCCTGGTGGTGGCGACTGTGACCTTCTCGTTGTCAGTGTCGAGGTCACTCCAGTCCTTGCCGTGGACCGGCGGCCTCCGACGGACCCAACAGAACTCCGGCGGGTCTTCCTCCTTGATCCAGCACCACCGGCCCCGCCACTTGTCCCACCTCTCCTTCTGGGCACCATTCGGGCACGTGCCCCTACATATGACACTTCTATGAAGATAATTGTGACAAAAACTGATATCATCATACATG
This sequence comes from Aegilops longissima, assembly GCA_021605205.1. NCBI lineage: Eukaryota > Viridiplantae > Streptophyta > Magnoliopsida > Poales > Poaceae > Aegilops > Aegilops longissima. Next base: position 553,535,855 of record CM038677.1, on the reverse strand, counting down.
TGGTGGTCTCCTACTTCTATGACAAAAAATCATGACAGAAAATGGGCTTTTCGTCCTGGGTGGGCCGGAGACGCAGCTGCATGACATTCTTTGGGCCGTCCAAGACGGAAAAAACCGTGGTAGAAGCGAGGGCGAGGAAAATTTCGGGGAGTTCCCGGTTACGGTGGGAGGTCGGGGGCCGAGGAATGCACGTTTCTCTTGTACACGTACGCGCGTGTGTGCGAGGCGTTGGGCTCTAACTGAACCCGAGCGATTGCACTGCAGGCTACGCGTTATTGAACCCGAGCGATCGATCGATGGCTATTAACTGAACCCGATCGAGCGATTCCTTCGCTACTGCTGCTAACTGAAGCTGATTGATGCTGCCTCTGGGATGAACAGTGAGCATTGCGGGGGGAGGGGGCGGGGGGGGGGGGGGGGGTTGGATGAACAGTGAGCGGTGCTGTCACAGCCCTAGCTTAGCCTTTGCTTGTCCTTGCATGATCATCATATCATCATGTTTAATTTTCTTAGAAATTTGAAATGGGGATGTTCAAACCCTAGCATCAAAAGGAATTCAAATAGGTTCAACCAAATATTTTTCGACGATTTCAAAATGCCCTTTAAAAATGTTCATCATTTCTGGATCAAGGTGGAAGCATCTACCAAAAATGGTTCACATTTTTGCAGGACATATTTGGAATCTGAGTTAATTCAAACATATTTGAATTGGAACTATTTAAATGCTATATATATTTTAGATGCTCCAAAAATGCTGGAAATTGTTAAGGGTCATTGGAATAATTCAGAAAGCACCCAAAATTGTTTTCAGGATTTTATGAAATGGTTTAGTATTATTACTAAATCAAAACAAACTACGTAAAATAGAAAAGCAGAAAAAGAGAGAGAGAGAGAGACCCACTGGCCTTCTTACTCGGCGTGCTCAGAGCCCAAGTGGTCGGCCTAGCACGGCCCAGCCCACTGCCCCTCCTCGTCTGTCTTCCTCCTTGCCAGAGGACGAGAGGCGGCGGGCCAGCACAAGACGGCCACCGACGGCCACCTCCAGCTTGCCGCCCCCTCGACGCCTGGACGCCTTCCGTGACGCCACGCAGCTCCCGGTTCACTCCTCGCCCTCCCGTGCTCGCTCCTCCTCCGACCCGCTCTCTCTCCATAACCGAAGCGCCACTGTCGCCGCCGCTCTGCCGCTGCGCCTCGAGCCTTCCCCTCGCCCCCGATATGCCAAGAGCCCCGCCAATTCTCCTCGACCTCTCCGTTAAGCCACGACGCTGGTGCCTGTGATCATCGCCATCGACGTCATCTTCAACCTCGGTCCGACGATCGCCACCGTGGCTCCAACGCCGCCCAAGCCTTCCCGAGCTCGCCGACCCTCCGCTCGATCCATTTGTGGCGCCGCTTTTCCCCTCCTCCTCGAGCTCGTTTCCGCCCTCTAGCCGCCTCTTCCGCGAGCCGAGAGCTTAGCTCCTCCCGGCCATGTCGCCGCCATGGCCACCGTCACATATAGCTGCAACCGAGCACATAGCCGTGCTCAGTGCAACGCCAGAAGCCCAAAACCCCCTCCAGCTGCTCCTGTCGTGCTCCGCAACACCGAACCCACGCCCGCCCGAACTCCGGCCGCTGCGAGGCTGCTTTCCGCGAGCTCGGTCCACCCGATTCTGCTTTGCTAGTCGTGTTGGATGCGCGCGAGTCCCAAAGACTACGAGAGCCCTCGCCGCTCTTTTGGCGCGGAGGGCGAAACTGGCGCCTCCGCTGTCTCTGACTCCGCCGGCCGACGAGCAGCATGGTCAACTCCGCGAGTTGACCTGGTTTGACCCTTGTTTGACCCCCGTGGTCACTAATGCGTGGGCCCGCCCTGTTAATTCTTAGTTAGGTTTAGTTAGACCTAATTAACCTAGATTAGTGCTTAATCTAACGCTAACTAACGCCTGTTAGTTAGATGTGTCACGACGATGGGCCCCACTAGTCGTTGACCCGGATGTGGTCATTGACCTGCTGACCTCAGCCTTACGTCATGTCGACGATAGATAAATATTTTCGGGATTTAAAATAAATCAAAATGATTTATTTATTTTAAAATATCCAAAACTTCAAAAATTCATAGAAATTCAATCGTAACTCCAAATTAAATAATTTATATATGAAAAATGATCAGAAAAATCCAATCTATCCATCTGTACCATTTTCATGCATGTTAGAACAACTTATACCTGCTGATCAGGTCAAATCAATTAAATGGCATTTAAACTCTCACATATGGAGTTTGAATTTGAACCTAGTGTTCAAACCAACCCCATTTAACTTGCTGCTAGATGCATTAGGACAATCAACAGCATATTGCCATGTCATCCTCATGCATCATATTGTTGCATGGCATTGATTGTGTTTCTCCTTTGTTTGTCGGTGCTTGTCCCCTCTCGGTAGGCGTATCCCGACGATGAGTTCGATGACACCGACGAAGAACTATATTATCTTCAGAAGTGCTAGGCAAGCAAAACCCCCTTGTTCATTCCGATACAATCCCACTCTCTCGCTCTTGCTCTCTTTTACTGCATTAGGACAACAACGATTCATCTGTTACTTGATGCGGTAGCTGAACCCCTTTATCCTCTGCATGACCTGTCATTCCACAGTAAATAGATGAAACCCACTAGTATGAGTAGGAGTTGTTTGAGCCATGTTGTGCCTACTCATTCATGCTTGTTTGTCATGCCTGCTCTTTGCTTAGAGTTGAGTCAGTCCGATTCATCGGGATGAATCGTGAGGTGTGTGAACATGTCCCACTGTGTGTGAGCTAAGTGTGTGAACACGATTTGGTAAAGGTAGCGGTGAGAGGCCATGTAGGAGTACATGGTGGGTTGTCTCATTGAAGCCGCCCTCAGAACTGAGTTTCGTGTTTGTGATCCATGAAACAGTTACTACCACACATTGGGATCCTTAATTGACTCTCTCGGCTTCTTAACCACCCTTGTTCTTTGTCCAGAGTTGCAACTAGTTTCGGTGTTTGTAGGATATGTGTTGGAGGCCGTATGTAGTGCTGACCCTAGGGGTGGGCTATGATGCGGTAGATACACCGTGGTCTGTATCGAATGCCCGCTTGATATCTCGGGAACCCCGCACACATCGCTCGGGGTCGTTAGTGGAAACCTCGGCGGACTCCTCATGGATGGAACCCGAATAGGCGATAAACCTGGACTAGGGACTTGAGTGTTTAGGTAGGCCGTGGCCGACACCCTCGCTGGGCTTCCGCTTGAAGGTTGCCGAGTACATGTCGTGTAAATGGCGGTAAGTGGTGAGAGTGTGTGTGAAGAAGTACACCCCTGCAGGGTTATAAATGATCTATTCGAATAGCCGTGTTCGCGGTAAAGGACTTCTGGGTTGCCTATAACAGTTCATAGACAAGTGAAAGTGGATACTCTAAAATGCGCAAGATAAGCGTGAGTGCTATGGATGGCGTTCTCGTAGGGAGACGGGAGCAGATCCATAGTGGTGTATTGATATGGTGAATATGTGGACTCGTGTGCGCCACCTCAAAAGAGTTACTTGCAGTCGTAGTTCAGGTTAGCCACCGAGTCAAAGCTGGCTTGCTGCTGTTAAACTCCACCACCCCCTTTATTCATAATGATGCATATGTAGTTAGTTCTGATGTAAGTCTTGTTGAGTACATTTGTACTCACGTTTGCTTATTTTATGTTTTGTAGAGAGACGTCAATCTCGCTAGTAGTTCCACGTGGACTTCGACGTTTAGCTTGTTACCTCAGCTACGATCTTGTGCCCTCGGCAGGATCTGGTAGATAGTCAGGCTTCTCAGCCTTTTTCATTTGTAGATGTCGTACTCGGACATGTTAAGCTTTCACTTGTGCTTTGACTTGTATGTTTCGAGTGTTGGGTCATGAGACCCATGTTTGTAATATCTCGCTCCTCGGAGCCTAATGAATAAATATTTGAGTCGAGAGTTATGTTGTGATGCCATGTTGTATTTACACATATTGAGCATATTGTGTGTATGTTTGAAATGCTTGGTATGTGGGATCCGACAATCTAGTTGTTTATCCTTGGCAGCCTCTCATATGGGGAAATGTAGTCTAGTGCTTCCCGAGTGATAGTAGTCCGCTACAACCCGGTTCACCAAGTCCTGCTAGCCCAAAGACTCTTGCTTTGGACACTTGATCTGCCGGCATGTGTTTCACTTCCTCCTATGTACGTCCCTTCGGGAAATGTCACGCGGTGACATCCGAGTCCCGCCTAGCCTGCTACACCGGGTTACGGAGTCTGTTAGCCCAGGTGCTACAGCCCGGATTCACACGTTGATGACCGACATGCTCGATGTGATTCATGTATGCCTGTCCCCATGGGTTAGTGCCGCTTTGGGTTCACGACTAGCCATGTCGGCCCGGGTTCTCTATCATATGGATGCTAGCGAAACTATCATATACGTGAGCCAAAAAGCGCAAACGGTCCCGGGCCATGGTAAGGCGACACCCGTGGGAATACCGTGCGTGAGGCCGCAAAGTGATATGATGTGTTACCGGCTAGATCGATGTGACTTGGAATCGGGTCCGACAGGTGTTGGTATCGAGCTGATCGCCAAAGATGGGATTACCAAGCCAAACTGGTTGAAGTAGAGTCTAGAAATGCTTTAGTTATGTAAGGGAATTGATTGTGGGAGGGAACGTAAGGCTCTTTTTACTCTTCATACCTCATGGCCTTCTGATTTGAGTCATCCTCTTCTCTTCTACGGGGATTAAGAACTAGGCCTTCTCATCTATCTATCAGGATGACGTGTTACTAATCCATAGACTTATAAGATTGTTGGATTCAAGCCCCAGTTCAGTTTCTACTACTTCCGTGTGTTCATAGTTGTTCTCGGAACCTTGATATTATGATTCTGAGTGGTCATGCCACTATTTTGCAGGATGTCTCAAATCATTTTGAGCATTTACAGCCGTTATGCTGTCTGAGTCATCCCAGATTTCTAAATAGTCTGATGCATTTGCAAATCCCTTCTCTCCGTTTCTAATGTTCATTGGGCCAGATTAACCACACTAATTGCTGAGTTGAGGTACTCCACTATCTCAACATTTCTGTTGGAGCTATTATTATGACCCTAGGTGTTTTAGGGAGTCACCTAGTAATCTAGCCATGTTCTGTGTTCCCGGTGTGATGATTCTGGCCACCATTCTCAAAAGCATCCCGTGATGCCACTTAGTAGTAGGTATTCTACCAGTGGGTTTCTAAACCCGAGATTTCCTACTTACTTCATATTGTTAGTGTTGCTCGTACCTTTAGGATTAGTAACCTTTGCGATAGTCTTCGAGGTCCATGGTACATCATTCTTCTAAATACCATCAACCATTCTTGGCAGAAGTTCCTTGAACCAAGAGTTCACGACAAGACTGCTCTTGATGGGTTCTCCATTCGATTTTGCGACTCTGCCAGTTCAACCTCTCTGCATGGGTTATCCGGAAGAAATATGCTGAATTTGTTCGACATACTAATCCATGCATTCACAACTCAGAAAAACATGTGTTCCTTTGAGTTGTCCCTCTTTAGTTGTTTTTCCGGCCCTCGTCTATCGATTGATAATCAGGAGTAGTTATGCATTCGTGTTCATCGCTGCCACTACTCTTGTGGCCCGTCAAGCCACTCTATCCGGGAATGATAAGGAGAAACAAACTCCAGTACCTTGTCCATTTCGAGGATTGGGTCAAAGTAGTTGTATTCCGCAGATTAAAATGCCAATCCAGCTTTGGTTCTGCTCTACCTTGGAGTGTTACCATCTTTATGTCAGGAACATCATGAGAATTGCACCTTCTCTTATGAATTCTTGTCGTAGTGATACTTCTTGCCATCATTGTTCATTCCTCGGAGTCGTTTTGTCGCAACCGGAATGCCGACAAGTGAATCGTGATGTGTGAAATCAATACTCCTAGCAACAAGTTGCTTGGTAGTAAATGGACAGTATCATCATTCTTAGCGTGTTGGTTATCAAATCATCATCCTAAGATTGATCGTGCTACCTAGTCCTTATTTCTGGTGCACTCTTCGATCAATGAGTTAGGATTGTGTCAATCCCTCACTCTTTTGATCATATCGTCTTGCCCTGAAAAGCAAGATTGTTCTCGAGCTTAGTAATATATCGGTGGTTCGTGACTTTCCAAATATCTTCTTGGAAGTATTACCAGGTTGTTACCTGACTGTTATGTTGAGCTCGTGATCAAGTTGGTTTTCCTCTAAACCACCCCTTCTCCAAGAATCTATGTTGGATACCCCTGAGCTAGTTGGTTAAGCTAAACAACAACTTGGAGAGTTGGAAGATAAAAGCTTACCTGACTTAGTTCATCCCCAAGGGATATCCCGGTGTGTGTGTGTTGAAGAAAGATGATATCTTCATCAATTGGTCCCTGTGATCAGTTGTTGGATCTATTGCCTTGTCAAAACTTTGACTTGAGTATGGGCTATTGTCAAGTCAAATCAGAACCAACGATGTTCGTAATGTTGTCTTACTCGTGGTTGATCCCTCAAGCATACACCATTACATCTTTTGGTCTGACCAATGCTATCACCGTGTTCACATGATGGTGGAAGTCCAGTGATATGGAAATTCCAATGAGTTGTTGTTGAGCCCATCAGCAGCATTCTTGTCTCCCCCATGATTCATGTTGAATGTCAACCTAGTGTTGAAAACTTTGTAAGCAATGCCTTCGTGTTCCGTTCATGAAGCTTATGCTTGGATGGAAGAAGTGACTTCCTTGAATTCATGTGCATTTGGTGCAAGTTGCCGCCGTGAGTTCGAGAAAGATTGGTTTTGTTCCTCGGGAATCATCCCAAATCAGTCATGCATACGTGCGAAGTATTCTATGGTTTGGTAGATTAATTACCTCCACTCCATTCGTATTCCTAGCACACCAAGCCACTGACTGATTTGTTCCAGGAGAAGGAGTTCTTTTTAAGAGCTAACCCGGGCTTAATTAAGAACTTCATTATCTGCGATGATGGTTCCCCACCTGAACTCGGTAGTGTTTCATTATAAGACTACTACGTGGGCTTGATTGTCTGGGACATCGTGTTCACATGTTAGTAGTAGAACCAGCTCATGTTTTGGAGCTTGCTATCGTAGTTCATTCCCGAGAATCTCGCAACATCTTCTCGTCGATTTGTGTTGCAAACTTTCATTTTTCTTTCTAGACTCGATGAGTCTGGAATATCCTAACACCAACCAGATCTGAACCTCAGGCAGATATGATGGTTGGAATATTCCAACATTTGCATTTTGTTCGCAGCTTGCACCCCATCGTGCCAATTCTCCATGGGTTGTCCTTCCCAGCAGTTGTTGTCCAGGATCATCTTCAAAAGTGGTCTTGTCATGGGTCCCATCCATTTCCGGTGATAAGCAAAATCATCCATTGTGTTGTCTTCAACAAGGTAGTCCACATCATCTATTATGGTATGAGCATGCCATTCTTTCGAATTCGTTCACACGAACGATTGTGATTGCCTTAGGCTGGTATAAAGAGTCTCAATGATTTCTAAACCAAAAGTAATTCTTTTTGCTCCTTAAGGTAATAATTCCACCAGTCACCTTTCCCAAGGTGCCCCGTTACGGGATCATGGCAATTATTTCCTCGCCACCTTGACACCATCCACCATCTTTCTAGGCGTGGAATTGTTGCCCACCAAATCAAACCCTGTCATTGTTCTTCCATCCCTCTCGATGTGTTTTGTGTCTCAACTCGAGATGTTTCAACATCTCATTCCGCGAGTTGGGATTGTATAGTTCGATCTTTGAGAAGATCAATCCTAGTAGAGTTTCTTTCCGCCGTCACCGCGTGGATGAAGATCTCAAAAGCGAGGATGTCAAGATCAGCGTGTGCAACGAATCAACCACCTTATGAGGTGCAACCTGGACCGTGAAGACTATGATAGCTTGTGTTTCCCCTTCACCTTACCCTACTCTTGAATCTCGGACGAGATTCTTGTTTAGTGGGGTGAGTTGTCACAGCCCTAGCTTAGCCTTTGCTTGTCCTTGCATGATCATCATATCATCATGTTTAATTTTCTCAGAAATTTGAAATGGGGATGTTCAAACCCTAGCATCAAAAGGAATTCAAATAGGTTCAACCAAATATTTTTCGACGATTTCAAAATGCCCTTTAAAAATGTTCATCATTTCTGGATCAAGGTGGAAGCATCTACCAAAATGGTTCACATTTTGCAGGACATATTTGACTCCGAAGTTAATTCAAACATATTTGAATCGAACTATTTAAATGTTATATATATTTTAGATGCTCCAAAAATGTTGGAAATTGTTAAGGGTCACTGGAATAATTCAGAAAGCACCCAAAATTGTTTTCAGGATTTTATGAAATGGTTTAGTATTATTACTAAATCAAAACAAACTACAGAAAATAGAAAACAGAAAAACAGAGAGAGAGAGACCCACCTGGGCCTTCTTACCTGGCGTGCCTGTAGCCCAAGTGGCCGGCCTAGCATGGCCCAGCCCACCTGGCCCCTCCCATCTCGTCTTCCTCCTTGCCAGGAGGACGAGAGGCGCGTGGCCGCCGCGCGCACGGCCACCGACGGCCACCTCCTGCTTGCCGCTCCCCCTCGACGCCCTGGACGCCTTCCGCGACGCCACGCAGCTCCCTGGTTCACTCCCTCGCCCTCCCCCGTGCTCGTTCCCTCCTCTGACCCGCTCTCTCTCCCGCAACCGAAGCGCCACTGTTGCCGCCTTGCCGCTGCCGCTACCGAGCCTTCCCTCGCCCCTCGATATGCCAAGAGCCCCGCCATTCTCCCTCGACCTCTCCGTTAAGCCACGACGCTGGTGCCCCTGATCATCGCCATCGACGCTCATCTTCAACCTCGGTCCGACGATCGCCGCCGTGGCTCCAACGCCGCCCAAGCCTTCCCGAGCTCGCCAACCCTTCGCTCGATCCACCGTGAGCTCCGCCGCTTTTCCCCTCCTCCTCGAGCTCGCTTCCGCCCTCTAGCCGCCTCTTCCGCGGAGCGAGATCTTGGCTCCGCCGCCATGTCGCCGCCGTGGCCACCATCACATATAGCTGCAACCGAGCACATAGCCGTGCTCGCAGAACGCTAGAAGCCCAAACCCCTCCAGGCTGCTCCTGCCAGAGCCAGAACACGAACCAGCGCGCGCTCAACTCCAGCCGCCGCTGCGAGCTTCGTTCCGCGAGCTCGGTCCAGCCCGTTCTGCCTGCTAGTCGTGTTGGATGCGCGAGTCCGAGCACCACGAGAGCCCTCCGCCGCTCTTTTGGTCGCCGGAGGGCGAAACCCGGCGCCTCCGCTGCCTCTCGACTCCGGGCGACGAGTCGCGGGTCAACTCCGCGAGTTGACCTGGTTTGACCTTGTTTGACCCCTGTGGTCACTAATGCATGGGCCCGCCTGCTAATTTTAGTTAGGTTTAGTTAGAGCTAATTAACATAGATTAGTGCTTAATCTAATGCTAACTAACGTTGTTAGTTAGATGTGTCACCGACCATGGGCCCCATCGTCGTTGACCCGGATGTGGTCAGCTGACCTGCTGACCTCAGCCTTACGTCATCTCGACGTGATAAATATTTTTGGGATTTAAAATAAATCAAAAATGATTTATTTATTTCAGAAAATATCCAAAACTTCAAAAATTCATAGAAATTCAACCGTAACTCCAAATTAAATAATTTATATATGAAAAATGATCAGAAAAATCCAATCTATCCATCTGTACCATTTTCATGCATGTTAGAAGAACTTATACCTGCTGATCAGGTCAAATCAATTAAATGGCATTTAAACTCTCACATATGGAGTTTGAATTTGAACCAAGTGTTCAAACCAACCCCATTTAACTTGCTGCTAGATGCATTAGGCCAATCAACAGCATATTGCCATGTCATCCTCATGCATCATATTGTTGCATGGCATTGATTGTGTTTCTCCTTTGTTTGTCGGTGCTTGTCCCCTCTCGGTAGGCGTATCCCGACGATGAGTTCGATGACACCGACGAAGAACTATATTATCTTCAGAAGTGCCAGGCAAGCAAAACCCCCTTGTTCATTCCGATACAATCCCACTCTCTCGCTCCTGCTCTCTTTTACTGCATTAGGACAACAACGATTCATCACATTACTTGCTGCGGTAGCTGAACCCCTTTATCCTCTGCATGACCTGTCATTCCACAGTAAATAGATGAAACCCACTAGTATGAGTAGGAGTTGTTTGAGCCCTGTTGTGCCTACTCATTCATGCTTGTTTGTCATGCCTGCTACTGCATAGAGTTGAGTCAGGTCCGATTCATCGGGGATGAATCAGAGGTGTGTGAACATGTCCTACTGTGTGTGAGCTAAGTGTGTGTGAACACGATTTGGTAAAGGTAGCGGTGAGACGCCATGTAGGAGTACATGGTGGGTTGTCTCATTGAAGCCGTCCTCAGGAACCGAGTTCTGTGTTTGTGATCCATGAAACAGTTACTAGCACACATTGGGATCCTTAATTGACTCTCTCGGCTTCTTAACCACCCTTGTTCTCTGTCTGTGAGTTGCAACTAGTTTCCGTGTTTGTAGGATATGTGTTGGAGGCCGTGCGAAGCGCTGACCCTAGGGGTGGGCTATGATGCGGTAGATACACCGTGCCCGTGTACCAATGCCCGCTTGGTATCTCGGGAGCCCTCAAGACATCGCTCGGGGTCCGTTAGTGGAAACCTCGGCCGGACTCCTCGGATGGAACCCGAATAGGCGATAAACCTGGACTAGGGACTTGAGTGTTTAGGTAGGCCGTGGCCGACACCCTCATTGGGCTTCCGCTTGAAGGTTGCCGAGTACATGTCGTGTAAACGGCGGTAAGTGGTGAGAGCATGTGTGAAGAAGTACACCCCTGCAGGGTTATAAATGATCTATTCAATAGCCGTGTCCGGTAAAGGACTTCAGGTTGCCTATAACAGTTCATAGACAAGTGAAAGTGGATACTCTAAAATGCGCAAGATAAGCGTGAGTGCTATGGATGGCGCTCGTAGGGAGACGGGAGCAGATCCATAGTGGTGTATTGATATGGTGAATATGTGGAGTCGTGCGCCACCTCAAAAGAGTTACTTGCAATGTAGTTCAGGTTAGCCACCGAGTCAAAGCTGGCTTGTCTGTTGTTAAACTCCACCACCCCTTTATTGATAATGATGCATATGTAGTTAGTTCGATGTAAGTCTTGCTGAGTACATTTGTACTCACGCTTGCTTATTTTATGTTTTGCAGAGAGACGCGGTCTCGCTAGTAGTTCCACGTGGACTTCGACGCTTAGCTTGTTACCTCAGCCACGATCTTGTGCCCTCGGCAGATCTCGGTAGATAGTCGCTTCTCAGCCTTTTTCATTTGTAGATGTCTGTACTCGGACATGTTAAGCTTCCGCTTGTGCTTTGACTTGTATGTTTCGAGTGTTGGGTCATGAGACCCATGTTTGTAATATCTCGCTCCTCGGAGCCTAATGAATAAATATTGAGTCATAGAGTTATGTTGTGATGCCATGTTGTATTTACACATATTGAGCATATTGTGTGTATGTTTGAAATGCTTGGTATGTGTGGGATCCGACAATCTAGTTGTTTATCCTTGGCAGCCTCTCATATGGGGAAATGTAGTCTAGTGCTTCTCGAGCGATAGTAGTCCGCTACAGCCCGGTTCACCGAATCTCGCTAGCCCAAAGACTCTTGCTGGACACTTGATGGCCGGCATGTGTTTCACTTCGTTCCTATGTTCTGTCCCTTCGGGAAATGTCACGCGGTGACATCTCGAGTCCTGCCTAGCTCTGCTACAGCTCGGGTTACCGAGTCCTGTTAGCCCAAATGCTACAGCCCGGATTCATACGCTGATGACCGACATGCTCGATGTGATTCATGTATGCCTGTCCCCATGGGTTAGTGCCGCTTTGGGTTCACGACTAGCCATGTCGGACCGGTTCTCTATCATATGGATGCTAGCGACACTATCATATACGTGAGCCAAAAGGCTAAATGGTCCCGGCCATGGTAAGGCGACACCCGTGGGAATACCGTGCGTGAGGCCGCAAAGTGATATGAGGTGTTACTGGCTAGATCGATGTGACTTGGAATCGGGGTCCTGACAGGTGGCGTTTGCCTCTGGATGAACAGGACCTCGTGGTGTGGAGGGCTGGATGAACAGTAGACGGTGGAGGGGTGCCCGTGGAGGGGTGGTTGAACAGGACCCCGTGGTTTGGAGGGCTGGATGAACAGTAGACAGTGGAGGGGTGGTTGAACATTAGCCGGTGGAGTAGCGCGCGGTGGAGGCTGGATGAACAGGAGCTCGTGGAGGCTGGAGGAGGTCGACGGTAGCCCGTGGAGGCTGGAGGAGGTCGACGGTGGAGATGAATTGTATCCCGTGGAGTCCCGTTTTGCGGTGCGCCACACCCCTCCCGATGAACAGGACCCCCGTTTTGACCGTAGGAGGTCCGATTCGTCTGCTTTTTTGGCACGCCACACCCTCCCGATCAACGGGACCCTGTTTCGACCGTAGGAGGTCTGTTTCGTCTGCTTTTGCTATACGCCACACCCTCCGGATCAACAGGACCCCATTTCGACCGTAGGAGGTCCGCTTCTCCGTTTTGTGGTACGCCACACCCGCCCCGATCAACAGACCCTGCTCAACGTAGGAGGTCTGTTTCTCCACAGCGGTACGCCATCCTCGCTTCCATCGCGCTGTTCCGTCCAAGCCCTCCCGATGAACACGACCATGCATTCCATTCCGACCCAGCCGGTTGGCTCCCAATGAACACGATGACGATGCTGTTTCTCCGTTCTGACCCAGCCATGTACGTATGCGCGAGTAGGCGTTCGAGACCCCACCCGTATGTACACATATGTGGCTGTATTTTCTTTCTTGCACCCTAGCCGTTGTACGTACGTGTACATGCTATGTGCGCGCCTCTACTACGACACGTGCCCGCCTCTACATCGACCAGTATGTACGTACACGTTCGCGACCAGAATGACAACGCTATGTGCGCTTCGACCAGGTGGGTCCCGACTATCAGGCACTTCCCACTTCCTTGCGTGCGAAGATGTAGTTGGTGGGTCCCAACAGTCAGGGGGCGAATCGTTTTTTTTGCCCGGATGCACTTCCTTGCGTGCGAAGATGTAGCTGGTGGATCCCAGCGATCGGGGGCTAATCGCTTTTTTTTGCCCGGACGCACTTCCTTGCGTGCGAAGGTGTAGCTGGTGGGTCCCAAAGCGTGAGGGAAACGTTTTTTCATGAAATACGGTGGCCCGTCCGTGGGTCCCTGTTGTCGGTGGAGGAATCATTATTTTCCGCGTAATAAGGAGGCACTTCCTTGCTGCGGCCGTGGACCCACTGTCGGCCTCTCCACGTCAAATCCATGTCCGATGGAAGTCGTTCCTTGACCACGTTGACCACGCCGCGCCGAGAGCACCAGGGCGATGGATGACGGCGAGGCCTAGGAAGGGGACGACGCGGAGCCGGTTGATGACCCACAAGTATAGGGGATCTATCGTAGTCCTTTCGATAAGTAAGAGTGTCGAACCCAACGAGGAGCAGAAGGAAATGATAAGTGGTTTTTGATAAGGTTTTCTCTGCAAGCACTGAAATAGTAAGTGATAGATAGTTTTGTGATAAGATAAATAGTAACGAGCAAAAAGTAAATAAAGTGCAGCAAGGTGGCCCAATCCTTTAGGTAGCAAAGGATAGGCCTGGACAAATTCTAATAATGAAGAAGGAGCTCCCGAGGACACATTCGGAATTATCGTCAAGCTAGTTCTCATCACGTTCATAAGATTCGCGTTCGGTGCTTTGATAATTTGATATGTGGGTGGACCGGTACTTGGGTACTGCCCTAACTTGGCAAGCATCCCACTTATGATTAACCCCTATTGCAAGCATCGGCAACTACAAAAAGGAGTATTAAGGTAAACCTAACCACAACATTAAACATATGGGTCCATATCAACCCCTAACGAAGCAACGCATAAACTAGGGTTTAAGCTTCTGTCACTCTAGCAACCCATCATCTACTTATTACTTCCCCATGCCTTCCTCTAGGCCCAAATAATGGTGAAGTGTCATGTAGTCGGCGTTCACATAACACCGCTAGAGGAAAAGACAACATACATCTCATCAAAATATCGAACGAATACCAAATTCACATGACTAATAATAGCAAGACTTCACCCATGTCCTCAGGAACAAACCTAACCACTCACAAAGCATATCCATGTTCATAATCAGAGGAGTAATAATATGCATAAAGGATCTGAACATATGATCTTCTACCAAGTAAACCAATTAGCATCAACTACAAGGAGTAATCAACACTACTAGCAACCCACAGGTACCAATTTGTGGTTTTGATACAAGATTGGATACAAGAGATGAACTAGGGTTTTGAGAGGAGATGGTGCTGGTGAAGATGTTGATGGAGATTGACCCCCTCTCGATGAGAGGATCATTGGCGATGACGTTGGTGATGATTTCCCCCTCTCGGAGGGAAGTGTCCCCGGCAGAACAGCTCCGCCAGAGCCCTAGATTGATTCCGCCAAGGTTCCGCCTCGTGGCGGCGGAGTTTCGTCCCGTAAGCTTGCCCACGATTTTTTCCAGGGTAAAATTGATGATATAGCAGAAGATGGACGTCGGAGGCCCATTAGGGGGCCCAGGAGATAGGAGGCCGCGCCCTACAGGGGGGGGGGCGCCCTCCTGTCTCTTGGACAGGGTGTGGGCCCCCTGGCCTATTTCTTTCGCTCATAAATTCTTACTAAATCCAAAAAGTTGTTTCGCGGAGTTTCAGGACTTTTGGAGTTGTGCAGAATAGGTTTCCAACGTTTGCTCCTTTTCCAGCCAGAATTCCAGCTGCCGCCATTCCCCCTCTTCATGGTAAACCTTGAAAATAAGAGAGAATAGCCATAAGTATTGAGATATAATGTGTAATAACAGCCCATAATGCAATAAATATTGATATAAAAGCATGATGCAAAATGGACGTATCACCGGTGAAGACGCGGCAGTGAATGCCCACGCAGAGAGGAGTATGAGGGTTCACTTGCTCGGCTGCGGTGTGAGGCTGCCGCCGTCCGCAGGCCCGCCAATGTGGGAATAGTAGGGGTGGTGAGGCCTCCAGGCGGCAGACAGCCGCCACGGAGGCAGGAGCAGGCGGCACGACCGGCGCTGCTTTGGGCGGCTGGAGCAAGAAGACCAGAGGTTGAAGAAGCACTACGGCCGCTGGATGGACATTGTACGATCACAGGAGCTAGAATCGTCCATATTGACTAAGTTGACAAAGCCCTCCGTCCCCGTCAACTTAGTAGGCCCACAAGTCAGCCACCCACCAAGGTGGGTCCCAGCTAGCAGGGGGAGTATTCATTTTTGTTTGTGCGTAATAAAGAGGCACTTCCGGTGGGTCCCAGCTGACAGCAAGGGGAACGTTTTTTCGCAAAATACGGTGGCCCGTCCGGTGGGTCGCAGCAGTCAGGGGGAAACGTTTTTTTCGCGAAATAAGGTGGCCCGTCCGGTGGGTCCCTACTGTCAGGTGGAGGAATAATTATTTTGCACGTAATAAGGAGGCACTTCCTTGCGGCCGCCATGACCCAAATTGTCGGCCTCTCCACGACAAAGACTCTTCCGATGGAAGTCGCTCGCTGACCACGCTGACCACGCCACGCCGAGAGCACCAGGCGGTGGACGACGGCGACGCCTAGGAAGGGATGACGCGGAGCTGGGAAGACGCAGCAAAGTGGAAGCCCGCGGAGAGGAGTACGAGGATTCACTGGTTGGCTGCGGTGCGAGGCTGCCGTCGCGCAGAATAACAGGGGTGTGGGTGAGTGGAGGGATGGCCCGCCGTGGTGGGAGTAGTATGGGGGCGGTGAGGCTCCGCGGCAAAGCACAGCCGCCACGGGAGGCAGGAGCGGCGGCACGACCGGCACTGCTTTGGGCGGCTGGACCAAGAAGACCAGAGGTTGAAGAAGCACTACGGCCGTTGGATGGACATCGTACGGTCACTGAAGCTAGAATCATTTATATTGACTAAGTTGACAAACCCCTTGGTACGCTCCAACTTAGTAGGCCCACATGTCAGCCTCCGAAACAGTGCGCCCCAGATGTCAGGGGGAGGAATCATTTTTTGGGTGGCCGAAGCTAAGAATATCCGAGATTGAAGAAGAAGCACGACATCCGTTGGATAGACATCCAACGGCCACTGCTGCTAGAACCGTGTGTTAACTATAATAAGTTGACAAAGTCTTGCATACACGTCAACTTATTTTTTTTAGGGGACGCGTCACTTATTAGGCCCACAAGTGTGTGGCAGAGAACTTATAGCCCATTTGCATTTTGTAAGAATGTACAGCCCATTTTTGAATTCTAATGGAATTTACAACAGCCCATTTACAGTTTGTTAAAAGTACAACCCATTTTCTAGCTAGGACAATGATTAATAATTTCAACCAACCATGAAGACAGAATTCAATAAAATTTCCCACATTTTGATGGGATTCGAAATATTTTTATCCCAAAATTTCTAGTCAGATTAAATATAAATTTGTATTACGTAAAAATCCAACGAAACATTGCACGCGCAACAATGAAAATTTAAGATTTTCAAAATCCATAAATAATATTTTATAAACTAATTTCGTGTTTGGTGCATTTTTTATAGTTACTTCCCAGTTTTTATAATTGCATCCCATTTATTATTTTTAAAGCCCATTTTCCTGTTAAGCCTAATGCATCCCTCCTAGGAAAGATTTGCAGCCCAGCGGGGCGGAGAATAACAAGTTGACCTTGCCTAGGTATTCCTCCAAAATACGTATAGCTGGGCTAGCCATTTTCATCTTGAAAAAATTAGTATCTGGCCTGGGCTAGACGGGCCACAGCCCGCCCAGTTAATACCCTGCTCTCCTTTGAACAACAACGAAATCATCGCCAAGAAAAACTCTGCAGTGCTCACGCCTCAAAGACACAAATACTGCTCGAGCTGCTTGGTCCCAGCTGTCGGCCACACCTTGTGAAATTATCTCGTTTATATTGACTACATAGGTTGACAATGGTGTGGGACCATGATGTCAGGAAACCAGGAGAAAGCAAAAAATATATAGTTGTACATAATAAGGAGGCACTTGCGTACGTACGGCTATGGCCCTAGTGGGTCCCTAGTGTCATCCAGTCAAAATAAAGTCATCTCATGAATCCTCATGTTCGTTGACCATGTTAACAATGCTCCGCGCCACAGCGAGCACAACAACTCGAAGGACAACGGAGAGGGCCTCGCGGGCCCTACGGAGGTCTCGATATAAATACCGCTGCTCATTCAGAAGCCAGGATCATCGGACACCTATGAGCACCTTCGAGAAACCGAGACGGTATGAAACGGTAAGGCCGCGCTTGGGAGCTCTGGTTTATTTCAAACCTGTATTAACATACAAGTGTAATTTACTCGTCATCGGAAACAACGCGTAAAATACAGGCGTAATGAAACCGAGGGCCCAAGGTCTGTAAGTAAAACTGGCGGGTTACGCGTGTAATTTGAGAGACCAGTGTATATTTTACGAGCACTGCTATATGGACGACATTACCAGACGATACATGCACGATGTGCGTATCATGCCATCAATGGGCAAGGCTGAAACAGCAGCTAACGGCTGGATTAGCAATCGTCCGAGTGTCATTCAACGTTTTTATCGTGTGTAAAGTACTTCCGATATTTTACTAGTCAAAATCGACCAACCAAGCGCCTTCGCCCAAGACCATCTGCTTTAATTTACAAGTGTCAGTTTTACAAGCGGTTTTGGTTGGAAAACGATGATCCAATCACGGCCTAATATCATGAGTTGGTCGGAAGATCATATGGTTTCACGTCTAACCTACCCGACTTGTCGTATAGGCTATGAATGAAACATCAGACGATGAACTTCTTAAGCACGGAAACAACAGAAGAGGATGATCTTCTTAACAAGCAAATCACTGGCATTAGATCGGCATGCAAAACAATACAAAACATTATTCTCAGGAGGCACGGTGAACTGCTCGTGATGCCGCATGCCACAACATTCCAAGCTCAACTTTGCAATCAAACACAAGGCCTGGCATTACATAGACAATATTCAGAACAAACTCTTAACACAGGAATATCTCAGCAGAGTAACTATTTACTTTAAACTGAACACGTGAATAGGAAAAACACTCGACGCTGCTCACAAAGAAGGGCGCCCCACTCAAAAATATCAAATGCATGTCTTCTGGCTAACACCAATGAGCAAATTTTGACAAGGTTTTCCAATTCCAATATATTAAACTAACATCTTCTTGCTAACATCAATGATTAAACTTTGACAAGCTTTTCCCATTCAAAATATGTAATGCCTATGATCGTGGAGTCATGTCGCTTCTTGCTAACATCAATGATTAAACTTTGACAAGCTTTTCCCATTCAAAATATGTAATGCCTATGATCGTGGAGTCCTGTCACTTCTTGTACTTGTTTGGGCACTTCTTGCCCAGGGCACTCCACGTGTTGTTAAATTGCCAATGGTCTCTATAGACTAGTCATGTCACCGGTGTCTAATATTTATGGCACCGGCTGAAGCAATGGAGGGATTCGGTGCCAAACTAAGAAAAGGTGAAATTGGCACCTCTTTTGGCCTACATAGTGGAAGGCCTAATACTCAGTAAAGCTTCTCGGTCATTCCTTCTCGTAATGTAGCGCAAACAGTGATCGCTTCTTCTCGCAAAGTGGAAGAACCAATCGACCCAAGAATGCAGCAGCTTGCCTTGGACACATTGGCTCCTTTTGTGTAGTTGAACTAAAATCAAGTCGGAATAAAACCGAGCTTTAATTTTGATATCCTCGTAAGCAACAAAAGGTATAAGGGAAACAATTACTAATAAATAATGGTTGATGACTTGTACTACGTAAGAAAAACATCTACCGATCTACCTTATCTTAATGGGAAACAAAGCAGGAGAGTAGCAATTCTCAATCAGTGTGATTCATTCATATTAATCGAGACATTATCTTAACAATGCCTTTTTTCAACATGTATAAAGAACTAAAAAGCGTAAAAGTATCATTCCTAAAACAATGCGATCGATTCATTTTAACAGTAGACATTATCTTAACAATACCTTGGTTAAACATGTAGAAAGAACTACAAAGGTGATAGTACCATTCCTAACAAGTGTTGCAGTTTTGAACTAAGATTCGTAGTTAATTAATTCGAGAGTGGCATTGCTTAATTTTACCAATGCATTAGATTAACGAAAAGCATAAACAGTTCCAGGGGAGTGGGTGCAACAACAAGATGTGCTTCCATCTACTTATAAAGGGGTGATGCAGAGTTTGTTGTAACAAAGCAACAAGCATCATGTCCAGGTTAGTCCCATTTTTGTTCACTACTTAATGGGAAAAGACAAGAATACAATAGCTTCAATTCAACATTTATTTAAAACAGTACCAATACAAGTAGCACAACATCTCAAAGCACACTACACAATCATGTGGATGAAGGCCTGTCTTGACCTTTCATGAGAAGACCGGATAAAATATGAATCTGCCAACACTAATAGGAAATCGAATCTCGTTTTGTGCGGTTGCAATCAAATCAAGCAAAGTGTTTCAGAGCGAAGCAAAATGTCACAATAGCAACAAGTTGAATAGATATCCCTGCTTAAACAGAGGCAAAAAGGAATCAATTACTTGCTAATAAAGGAGGACGAAACATGCGCCACAAAATGGTAATCCCGCCAATCCCTAACAAGTGTTGCAGTTTTGAAATAAGATTCAGAGTTAATTACGAGATTGGCATCAATTCTTGGCTTATAAAGGGGTGATGCTGAATTTGTTGTAACAAAGCAACAAGCATCATGTCTGGGTTGGTCCCATTTTTGTTCACTACTTAATGAGAAAAGACGGCAATACAATAGCTTCAATTCAACATTTATTTAAAACAGTAGCACAACATCTCAAAGCACACTGCACATCATGTGGATGAGACCAAGATTTGAAACAACTCGCCACGAAGAGTGGAAACAAATCTCGATCTCCTTTTGTGCAGTTCCACAAAAATTAAGCAAAGTCACCGGTGTGACATTCAAGTTGAACTGCACAAAACACTCTTAAAACATAAGTGTTTCGAGTAGCGAAGAAAAATGTCGCAATAGCAACAAGTTGAATCGACACCCCTATTTTAACAGAGGTTAAAAAGGAAACAATTACTTGCCGATAAAGGAGGATGAAGCAAACGGTGACAGAAAGAAGCATCTAACTTATCTTGGATGGAAAAAAAAGTAGGATAGTAGCATTTCTAAAACGGTTGCATTGATTCATATTAACAGAGACATTCTCTTTGAACAACATTCGTTAAAAAATGTAATTTACTTTTAATAGTGGCATTGCTTCAATTTTCCGGCGGCATTCTTAGATTAACAACAGCAAAATAGTTGTATGGGACATGCCAGCACCATGTGCGTCCACACGTATAGATGGGTGATGCAGAGTATGTAGCCAAGCAGCATATATGCATTGGTCCCATATTTGTTCTCTTTGAACCTTTTTCCTAAGTGAGGGCAGCAAATCTAGTCCTGCACAAACTACCTTTTTCAACAAAGAGATCGGTTCCTTACAGATGTGTGCACTGGGTTACCCCCTTTTTCCCTTTTCGGCCTACAAAGCGGCTGGATAGCCAGTCTATACTACTTTCCGCCCCTCCTTTCCTCATTGAACCACGTCCTAGATTCTTGCTCCAGCCCACCGCACCCTTCTTTCCTCTTTGAACCTAGACCTAGATTCGACTACAGATTGAAAAAGATCCGCATGCAGCTAGAGCAACAGCGATTTCAAAGAAACTTATACCTTAGGGTCGTCGGGATGTGGCAAGATGTGCGGCGGGAGGCCGGATCTGCCCACACTACGTACGGCAGCGAGGAAGAAGGGGTCGGTGGCCCTCCAAGACAAAGCGCTGGGTGAAAGTGAACAGCGAGCCGGCGGTGGATTGCCTCCTCGCCAAGGCGATAGAGTGAACGCTGCACCTCCTCCCTTCCGGTCTGCGACGGGATCTGACGCCTCCTTCACCGGTGTGAGGGGGGAGAGAGAGACAAGAGGCCAACGTAGTCTTGTTTAGATCTGGTGAAGAGAGGGTGAGAGACTGTGAATATAGCAAACCGTAGCAAATGAACATTGAGCCTCCAGCGTGTAACATATATGTAGTGCGGCGAGCGTGTGGAGAGTACAAACCCTAGCGAACAAGCGCTGAGGCTCCCGCTTATTGATAACCCACAAGTATAGGGGATCGCAACAGTTTTCAAGGGTAGAGTATTCAACCCAAATTTATTGATTCGACACAAGGGGAGCCAAAGAATATTCTCAAGTATTAGCAGCTGAGTTGTCAATTCAACCACACCTGGAAACTTAGTATCTGCAGCAAAGTGTTTAGTAGCAAAGTAATATGATAGTGGTGGTAACGGTAACAAAAGTAAAGACAGCCAAAAGTAATGTTTTGGTATTTTGTAGTGATTATAACAAAGAGTAGCGGGAAATAAATAAGCGAGAACCAGTATATGGAAAGCTCGTAGGCACCGGATCAGTGATAGATAATTATGCCGGATGCGGTTCGTCATGTAACAGTCATAACATAGGGTGACACAGAACTAGCTCTAATTCATCAATATAATGTAGGCATGTATTCCGTATATAGTCATACGAGCTTATGGAAAAGAACTTGCATGACATCTTTTGTCCTACCCTCCCGTGGCAGCAGGGTCCTATTGGAAACTAAGGGATATTAAGGCCTCCTTTTAATAGAGAACCGGAACAAAGCATTAGCACATAGTGAATACATGAACTCCTCAAACTATGGTCATCACCGAGAAGTATCCCGATTATTGTCACTTCGGGGTTGTCGGATCATAACACATAATAGGTGACTATAGACTTGCAAGGTAGGATCAAGAACTCACATATATTCATGAAAACATAATAGGTTCAGATCTGAAATCATGGCACTCGGGCCCTTGTGACAAGCATTAAGCATAGCAAAGTCATAGCAACATCAATCTCGTAACATAGTGGATACTAGGATCAAACCCTAACAAAACTAACTCGATTACATGATAAATCTCATCCAACCCATCACCGTCCAGCAAGCCTCACGATGGAATTACTCACGCACGACGGTGAGCATCATGAAATTGGTGATGGAGGATGGTTGATGACCACGACGGCGCACGAATTCCCTCTCCGAGCACCGAACGGATTCTAGACCAGCCTCCCGAGAGGTTTTAGGGCTTGGCGGCGCTCCGCTTCAGAAACGCGATGATTTCTTCTCTCTGATTTTTTTCTCCCGAAAGGCAAGATATAGAGTTGGAGTTGGCGTGGAAGGTGTTCAGGGGCCCACGAGGTAGGGGGCGCACCTAGAGGGGGCGCGCTTCACCCTCGTGGGATGTGGTGTGGGCCCTGGTCTTCATATTTGGCGAGGATTTTTATTATTTTTATAAGACATCCCGTGGAGTTTCAGGTCTGTCGGGGGTTGGGTGCGACATATGCCAAAGGATGGCTTATCAAGGAGGGGGCGAGTAGAACGTCGCCGGTGCTTGGAAACGGGATGAGGCGAAGGCATGCACGCCGGCGAATCTTACCCAGCTTCAGGGCTCTCCGTGGAGATAACACCCCTACTGTTGCTCCGCGGGGTCTCCGCATGATCACTATGGCAAAGTGTGTACAAGGTTGCTCCTCGAGCTGTTCGGGGTGAGGAAGGAGAAGGGCACGGCTAGCTCCTCTCTTCCTCCTATGTGTGTGTCAAACTACTAGCGTCCAACCCTTTGCATGGGTGCCCGGGGGGTTTATATAGGCCTACCCCCCGGGGGTACAATGGTAATCTGGCTGGGCGCAGGTCCCAGCCGTCAGTCTCTTAAGTCGCCGTCTTCTCCGCCGACTTCTGGGGCGCGCCGACTAGTGGGCCCCGCCGACGGTCCGGCATGGGGCCGACACCTTTGTCCGCCATGGCGGGTCTTGCCGGCTGCGAACCATCAGTAGCGTGCTTCTAATGACGCGAAGCTTGGTCATGGGGTCATGGCAGCAGCAGCCGCCGCCTAACGGGCCACCACCGCTACTCCCCGCCTTGTGCAGTTAATGGCGACGGAGCCCGTGAGAGGGGCCGCCGACTCTCGGAGGCCGACTCAGCGAGTCCGTCTTTGGGTGTTTCGAGTCTTTCTTCAGACGCCCGCCGACAAAGGGTCCAGCCGATCTTCGGTCGCATGCATGCACCATCGTGGGTACAGGATCTCGCCCACGGGTTGATGTCGTGGCAAGCGTGGCAACAAAGTGCCGCCACGCCGAGAGATCTTCATTAGTACGGCGCTCATGCCATCTGTCCTTTGTAGGGGCAGGGATGGGCTACGAGGCGGCCCCATCCCGTCCCGTCGATTCGCATCGATGAGGAGGCGGTTGAGTCGTGGCCGACTCTCAGTAGCCGGCTTCAACGGAAGTCGCTGGCTGGGAGTCGGCTTATCTTGAGGCCGTCTCTGGGACTCGGTTGGGAGGGGCAGTCGGCGGCTCTGTCACCGACTCTCAGAAAGCGGCTCTTCGTCTTGGTGTCTTGAGGGGCGCAGTCTGTCCCGATGTTTTGAAAGGTCCAGGGGTTCGGGTTTGCCTACCCGTGGCCCATTACTCCGACAGTAGTCCCCGAAGCTGGTGAGGCACCGAGGGCAACATATCGAGGAGCCTCAACAGTTTCATCCCTCTAATGGAAGAATCTGGGCTCGGCTCGCTGCTCTCTCTTGAGCCGACTAGCTGTGAGTCGGCCTTGCAGAGGCCGCCTTGCTCCTCAAAGGTTTCAAGGTCGTGGCGGGATCCAGAGGCGGCTCGATAAGCTTCCAGCAGCTGCCGTTGCGGGCCCGCCACGCGACGCCACGCTGCAAGGCCGGTCAACACCCACGCCGCGTGACTAGACAGCCCATCAGCGGGCTCGCCACTACCGCGCCTCGGCGACGGGCGGATCCGCTGCGGCCGCGGCGGGCGAAAGAGGCTTTCACGCCGTTATCGCGGCATAACGCCGTGGGTTAAATCGGGGCGTGGGGGCGTGGGCGCAGTTAATCCCACGCCTGCCCCCTCGGCTTCTCAGCTTAGGCGCCTATAAGTAGGCGGGAGGAGGGGGGGCGGCGACGCACGCGCACCCACTCTCCCCGCTTCCTCTCGCTTCCTCTCCTTCCTCCCTTCGTCTTCCTGTTGCCTCCGCCGCGCTGAACCATGCCGCGCCACAGAGATGAGCTCCTCCTCCGCCGCCGCGCCTCCCGCCACGCGCTCCGGCGTGTGGGATGGCTCCATAGTGGATGACGACATCATCGAGTTCCTCCGCCAGACGCGCCGCATCCCCGGCACCAACCTAGTGCGGACCAGCGCCGGCCGGCGGCGTAACGCTGGCCGGAGGAGGGCGAAGCGGGTCATATTCCGCCGCACCTCATGCTGGCTAGGGCTGCCGGGCGAAGCGGCTTCTTCCGCGTTCTCGAGTTCCACGGGCTGCAGCCGCACCACCTCACTCCAAACACGGTGGTGCTGCTGCCGCTTCGCATCCTTGCGCGAAGGCTTTCTTGGCGTTCTCCCCACCATCAAGCTGTGGGGAGAATTCTTCCAAGCCAAGCTCGGAACCCACGTCGCTCGCGTGCCGGCTCTGTGCGGCACGTTCATCACAATGAGGAGGCCGTTGGCCGACAACCCCTTCCTTGCCATCCCACTGATCAAGTCGGTGAAGATGTGGCAGCGCACATATTTCACGCGGAAGAACGTCGCCTGTATATGCATCGGGTCAACCTGCCGCCTTTACGTGGCCGGCGAGTTGGCGGGCGACTTCAGCCTGGTCCCATCGGGCCAGGACGCCGACTTCGCAGCGCCGCCGCCGCCGTCTGCGGGCCCGAGTCTGCCGATGCAGTCGGAGGGCCTGACTGGGGCCGACTTGCTGGCCGCCTTCGTGATGCGCCGAGTTCTTCCTCTCCAAGGCCGACCTCATCTGATCTGTCAGATGAGCGGCCGCCGGGACCCCAGTCGGCTGTGCTCCAAGGATATGCCCCACGCAGAGGTGGTGGACACAGTGAATTTCCTGGCGAACTGCGGCCTCACGGAGGAATGGCAGTTCGGCAAGGATCCGTACTCGCGCGCCAACCCCCCGCCCGTGGTAAGTCGTCTCTCTTGCTTTTCTGTTTCCTTCTTCAGCCGAATCCAACTTTGATTTTCTTTGGTCTTTTCCGCGTCAGAGCCCCCTCATGCAGCCCTCGGCCGGCACCGCGGGGCCGGCTCGTGAATTCGTCCCCGACCGGGCGGAGAGCGACGCCGACGACCCCGACTTGGGGGTGGCCGCAATGGAGACCGACACCGAGGGAGGAGGAGGGGCCGACGACTTCAGGCCTTCGGCAACCTTCGCCGACTGGCCTGACGACGACGGCGAAAGGGAAGTCGTCCCCCGCCGCCAACCGAAAGCCGGCCATCCAGGCGCGAGTTCCTCCGCCGTCCTGGGCGGTCGAGGCGGCGCGAAGAAGCGCCGGGCCGGGCCGAGCTTGCCAGGCGGCCGGGCGAAGAAGTTCAGGGGGACGGCCGCGACCTAGCTGAAGAGGCGGTCGCGAGGCTAACCGCTTCTGCAAGGAAGTGAAGAAGCCGCCGCTGGTCTGCGTAAGTACTTCTTGTTTTATCTTGTTTTCTTCTGGTCCGTCTTGTCCAAGTCTTTATATGTCTTTTTCTCATCAGGGCTCCTCTCACCTTGGAGAGGGTCGCCGCCGCCTCCGTCATGGGGTCGGCAGAGACGTCCGCCAATACTCGGCGAATTGACCCTGCTGCCGACCTCCGGGAAGCGACGGAGCGGAACGCGCAGGAGAAGCGCGACGAGGAGGAGGCCGCCCGTCTGGAGAAGGCGGAGGCCGAGAAGGCGGCGGCTCCGCCTGTAAGAAGCCGGAGGAGGTCGGCCGCCGTTGCAGCCAAGAGGCGAGCCGAGGAGGCCGCAGCGCCTCGGCCGGGCCCTGCCTCGTCACCCCGCTGAGCTGTGCCGCCGCGCCGGAGTTCACGGGCAGACGGAGGAAGTCGGCGGTGAGGTCCCTGTCGCGGGAGAGGGAAGGCGGTGAGGCCTCCTGCCGGGCACGGCCGTGTCGCCCCGCCCCACCAAGTCTCGAGAGCGCCATGAGGCAAACAGCGGCGGACCCGCCTGTGCCGCCGGACAACGAGGCTATGGTGAGGTTGCTTTTCAGTCGCCGCCAACGCGACGCCGTCTTGAGAAGGCGACTTGGCGCCAAGGCTTTGAGACCGGCGCCGCCAGCTCGGCCATTCCAGACGCCGAGGCGACAAGCACCGCGCCCATTGGGTGGGTGCAAGGAGGCAGCATAGGCCCACTGAACACGGCTCTCCTGGACGTCCAGGCGAAGCTGCGAGCTGAGGGCGACGCCATCCAGAACTGCTCCAAGGCGCACTTGGCGTCGCGAGCCGCCGTGCGGGTATGTTTCTTCTTTGAATTTTTTCTCGCTCTTCTCTGTGTGGGCGCGCCAGCGCACCCACTGGGTGTAGTCCCCGAGTTTCGGGCCGGCTTCTGAGCAGGCGGCTCGGAACTCTATTTGCTGACTTCCAAATTTTTACCTTTGTCTAAAATTCTTATCGCAGGAGTTTCACAACCTCCGCGCCACTGCCTTCAACCGCAACGTTGAGGAGCTGGGCAAGCGGACTGCCGACTTGGCGAGGAGCCGAGGTGAGTTTTCTTCTTCGCTGGGCGCGCTGGGCGCACTGCTGGCTGCAGTCCCCGAGATTGGGGACGATCGCAGCAATCGGGCCGGATCTTCGGGCGACCTTCTTAGTCGATTTACTTTCGCCCTTCTTCTTTTTATTCTTCAGAGGCCAGCGCCACTCTTCGGCGGCAGCTGGGTACAGCCAACACCGCCTTGCGCGCCAAGGAGGAGGAGTGCAGCAAGCTCGCCGCAGAGTGCGACCTGCTGGCTACGCAGCTGGCGGAGCAGAGGGAGCTGCTTAAGGCGGCGCAGGACGAGGCGAAGAAGAAAGGGGCTGCTCTCCTGGCCGAGTTTGAGACCGAGCGCTCCTCCTGGACCGACAAGGAAGCGCTGCTGACCTCCGGCTTGCATGAAATTGAGGACATCGTCGATGGTGAGTTTGCTTTTACTTCTTCTTTTGGGTCGCCGACTATGGGTCAAGGCGACTCCTGTTTTTTGACTTGCTTCATTTTCGTCTTGGCAGACTTCTTCCCCGGCCACACGCAGGCGGCCAATCAAGCTATCGAGGCTGACCGTGAGGCGCGAAGGGTGGGTGGTGCTGCGATCGCTGCCAATGCCCCCCGGACCCTTGACGAGCAGCTCCTCGAGCATTGAGGCTCGCTCGCGGCCGCCCATCGGATGTTGCGCCGCTTCAGCTGCGGTCGGCGCCAGCGATCGTTGCTCGCGGGCCGGACATGCCGATTATGCGCACTCACCGGAGCGCCGACCGGCCGGAGGTCGCGGCTGGCCGCCTTGAGGCTCGGAAGGGTTCCGCGCCCGGGCTGGAGCGCGCTGGCCCCGCAATTGCCAAGGCGTGGTATCTGTGGCTGGATCTCGACCGCTGGGCGCGTTCCGGCCGAGGCCCAGCGGAGTTCTTGGCTGCGAGGACGCCCTCGTCGGCGGCGGGCGGCGATTGCTGATTACACGGACACCAGCGCTTTCGCCCCCGAGCTGGCCGAGGACGTGGGAGGCGCCGCCAGAGTGGTTCGGGATGAACCCGTACTACGATGAGGACTCGGCGAAGGTGATCGACTCCAGCGCCAAGGAGGAAGACGAGGCGGAGGACGGAGACGAGATGGAGGCGCCAGAAGACGGAGCGGGCGACCAGCTCGCCGACCGCGCCTCCAAAGAAGGAGCCGCGCCTGTCTGCTTGCTGCGCCGCCGGAGACGATCAAGCCGAGATCGCCACTGCCGCCTCGGGCGCGACACCGCCGTCGCCTCCGCCTTCCGACCCCATCCGCCGCTTCCTAGGCCGCTGCCTCGCTTTTATTTTATCTGTTTTGATAGTCTTTGAAAGAACTTGTTAAATTACAAGTAATTCCACCCAGTAGGTGTATTCTCAACCTCTGGTTCAAGATCCGCCAAGGGCCTAAGCTGTGTAAATATTATCCTAATTTTATCTTTCCTTGCTTATTGCTCTTATGGCTTTTTCCTTTGCCGCTTTCCTCGAGTTGCCGCTTGCCCATTGGGCAACCGCTCATGGATCGCCGTCTGGGTCAAGTGCTTGGCTACCTTTGAGAAAGCAAGTACTTGGCCATTTTTAGACTCTTACAAGTTGGGTAGAAGCGGCAAGTCGACTACTTAAGAGTCGGTTTTGCAAAACGGGTGGAAGCCGATTTAAACTATGTTTATGCTTTGGGTCCTTAGCCATTTTTTCGCAGGGCGCCTGTTTTTCCTTACTCCTGCCCACTCAAAACAGTCGCCCCGAGCTGTGGCTTCGACAGAGATGGCTTAGGCACCGTGACGTTACTTGTCCGATCGCAGAAGCATTTCATAGCCCATATGGTGAGTCCCCGGCCGACTAGTCGAGCCCGTGCCAAATAGCATAACAAAGAGTAACATACTCAAGGCATAATTTTATCATACAGATAATAAAAGAGGGCAGTCCTCAAGGCTGCCTCGGGACCCCAAGTCTTGGTACTATAAACACAAAGGGTAGTGTGGTACATACTGCATCAATCAGAAAATCTTCTTGAGGAGATTAGATTCCATGGTCGCTCCGCTCTTTGCCGGAGTCGTCCCTCTTGGCGTGCTCGGGCTTCGAAGGCCGATCGTAGTAGGAGTCGCTGCTTCAAAGACTTTCTCGATGATGAATGGGCCTTCCTAAGGCATCGACAGCTTGTGCTGGCCGGCTGTTCACCGGATCAGCCGGAGCACAAGGTCGCCTCTAGGAATGATCTTGGCTTGACCTTCTTGTTGTAGTAGCGCGCAGCTCTGCTGGTAGATGCTGGACCGGCCGAGTGCCAACAGCCGCCCTCTTCCAAGAAGGTCGACGCTGTCTTGACGTGCTTCTTCCGCTTCTTCGGTGTACATGGTGACTCGTGGGGAGTCAAACTCTATATCCGTTGGGATGACGGCTTCAGACCGTGAGACGAGGAAGAAGGGTGTGAAGCCAGCTGACTTGTTTGGAGTCGCGGCGCAGACTCCAGAGGACGGTTGGCAACTCCTCAAGCCAGCAGCCGGCTGAACGCTCCAGTGGCTCGACCAGTCGAGGCTTGATGCCAGACAGGATGGGGCCATTCGCTCGCTCCGCCTGGCCGTTTGACTACGGATGGGCAACGGACACTAAGTCCAGTCGCATGCCTTGCATCGCGCAGAAACGGGCCAGGGCGCCCTTGGCAAAATTTGTGCCATTGTCGGTGATGATGCTGTGTGGTACACCGTACCGAGTCGTGATGTCGGCGATGAAAGTCACTGCAGTAGGACCATTCAACTTCTTGATGGGCTTTGCTTCTATCCACTTGGTGAACTTGTCCAACCATGACAAGTAAGTGAGTCGTGCCACCTCGTGCCGCTTTTGAATGGTCCCACCATGTCCAGCCCCAAACAGCAAAGGGCCAAAGCGATGGGGATAGTCTTGAGTGCGTAAGTTCATTGAAACGGCTTGGAGCGGAACACCGCACCCCTTGCATTTTTGAACTAATTCCTTGGCCTCTTCTAGGAAGTCGGCCAAGAAACCGTGGTCGGAAGGCTTTGGCAACGAAAGTGCTCTTGAGGCTGCATGATGGCCGCACTCGCTTTGATGAATGTCTTCGAGAATCGCTGGCCTTGCTCTCGCTCGACGCAACGCCGGTAGACCCAAGTGACGCCATACCGACCAGCTCTCGCTGACTATAGTGTAGGCTGCCGCCGGCGTTGTAACTTGCCGAGCCAAGGTCTCATCGGTTGGTAGCTCTCCGCTTACTAAGAACTTCAGGATGGGCTGGGCCCATGAGGGTGCTGCTATTTCTTCGACCGCCAAGATCGCTACTTGGACGAGGGCGGCTACTGGGAGGTGGCGGGTTGGAGTCCACAAGAACTTGCTGGGTTGAAAAAGTCCCCGGCCGATCGGGCGCAGTCCCCGGCCGAGTACCGAGTCTTCGCAATGGTCGCCGCAGCCCCGGGCGGGTTCTGAGTCCCCGGCCGCTTCGACGCAGCGCTTTTGGGGCCGCTCAGAAGAATTCTTGTGCCGCTCACGAGGCTTTGAGTCGGATCCGACTTCTGTGGGGAGTCAGCACAAAATGGAGTCGACCGTGACGGCTTGATGATGGCTTGAGGAGGCGCCAAGGGCGACGCCGATGGTATTGTTCGCCGGTGGAGCCGATTCTTGCCGTGGTATCCGCTGGTCGTTGTCTTTCTTGGCACGTGGAGGAACTCGCACCTCAAAATATCCACTCAGCTGTTGTACCAGAAACGGTAGCTCGCCATGTTTGCATCTTTGGCCCCCCCACGGATGATCAGGACTACTCAAGTTGAAGTCGCCATAACACGGATCCGCGAATGCCAAGCTTCTTGGCAAGCCGGAGTCTGCGGAATGAGCGCCAGATTCGGGCGATGTTGTTGGAGGCGGTGAAATGGATCTGCAGCGCACTTGAGCTTGTCGCTTTGGGGGAAGTGAGGACCACGCGGCTCCCAAGCCGGTGCGCATCTTGGAGCCATCAAGCGCATCCGCCAATGGTGGAGTCGCATCGGGCGGTAGTATCGGGTCTCAGCCCCGCCGACGAGGATGTCGCCAGTGCTTATGATTTGATGGCGGTGCGGGGCTGGTAATAGATGGTGTAGGGGCCAGCTCTATGGCCCATTTGTCCACTCGCCGTAATAATCTCAGCTTCCGGCGATCTCGCTAGTGGGGCTGTGCAAACCACGGTGATTGGATGTTCTTGAAAGTAAGGCTTCAACTTCTTGGCGGCAAAGTGCACGCCGTAATACATCTTCCGTCGTGGGGGTAGTTCGCTGGAGGTCAACAAGATTGCCGTAATTTACCGGTCTCCGGACATGTAGCGCTTTGCCTTCCTCCTTATGCTCAACTATTAATGATCAGGCCGACTACCCGCTGGTGGCGGCAATATACGTGAGCATGGGCCTTGGGAGTCGGGCCGCCAAAGACGGGGAGTAGTCAAGATTTTCTTCAATCGACAAAAGCTTCGCTCCGCTTTGAGTTCCATTCAAGAAGGTGGTCTCTTCATGAGCTGGGCAGCAGGAAGAGTTTTCACCCAGCCGATCGATGAATCGGCTGATGGACGCCAAATAGCCGTGAACTTTTGCACATCTAGCAGTCGGCGGGGTACTTCCATCCTTTCGATTGCCTTGATCTTCACGGGGTTGCACTCTATGCCACGTTCCGAGACCAGGAAAACAAGGAGTTGGCCGGCGGGTATTCAAGACGCACTGGGTTGAGCTTGATCCGAATCGGCGCAGATTTTCAAAGGTCTCCTTGAGGTCTTCCAACAGCGTTCCTCGCCTCCGCCTTCACCACCACGCCGCCCACGTAAACGCATGCTTTCGCCAAGCTGCTTGAGGAGGCACTTTCGCATGCAACACCGAAAGGTGGCGCCAGATTCCTGCCGAACGTCATGGTCGCAGCGTAAAGCCCCAAACGGCGCGGATGAAGGCGGTCTTCAACTGGCCGGCCGGGTTCAGCTTGATCTAGTTATATCCCGAGTATGCATCTAAGAAGCTCAACAGCTCGCATCCGCCGTGGAGTCTATCACCGATCAATTCTCGCAGTTTAACGGGTCCTTGGGGCAAGCTTTGTTGAGGCTTGTGTAGTCAATACACATCCGCCGCTCCTTGTTCTTCTTTAATACCAAGACCGGTTCGCTAACCACTCTGGAAAGAACACTTCCATGATGAAACCGGCTGCGAGGAGCCGGGCTATCTCTTCTCCAACAGCTCTTCTCTTCTCTTCGACAGCGGCGTAAGGGCTGCCTCGACGGGCTTCACATCAGATCGGACGTAACTTGTGCTCGGCTAATCTGGCTTGTACACCTGGCATGTCTTTAGGGACCATGCGAAATGTCTCGATTCTCACGGAGGAAATCGACAAGCTCACCTTCCTATTTATCGTCAAGGTTTGCACCCACGATAACAGCATTCTCCGACCTCCGGTCCAAGGGTATCTTCTTCGCCTCTTTGGCCGGCTTGAACGAGCCCTCAGCTTCCGACTCCTTGGGGTTGGGCGACATCTCCGGCTGCTTGCCGCCATTGCCACAACCCGATCAAGAAGCCGCCTCACCTGCGATCACTGTGGACTCGGCCAGCCGATCGCTTTCACTGCACAAAGGACGAATTTCTCAGAGTCGCCTGCCACGGCCGAGTCCCCTTGGTACTTGGCATCTTCATCTTGAGGTAGGCATAGTGGGGATCGCCATGAACTTGGCCGTAACAGGTCGGCCAAGCAGTAGCATGGTATGGGCTTTCGAGGTCCACCACTTCGAAACAGACCGCTCTCGGCGAAGTGATCTTTGTCCCCAAAGAGGACGCTCTATCATCGATCTTGCCGATCGGTGAGCAGGAAAGGCCAGGTACAATTCCGCGGAACACATCCGCTGTTCAAGCTGTCTTTGCTTGATTCCTAACTTCTCCATCGTGTCCTTGTACAGATGTTGATGCCGATGCCCGCTATCAGCACTTGCGAAGCGAGCGCCCGCCTATCCGCTGCAAGGGTGGCTCCCAAGACCAGGGCGAGGAGCCCGGATTCGCATCACCTCCGGGTGATCAGCTCTGGCTCCAACCGACAGGTTTCTGACCAAGGCATGAATTTCGAGTATTTGATGCTACTGCATTCACTTTTGTCGCCGCAGCCGCCGCTGCGGGCGATCGTCCGCCACACCGTGAACACCACATAAGCTCCGTGCTCTTCCGGGTACTGCCTTGTATTGCCGACCGGCCCGACAGCCGGCTGCCGGGGGCGGTGGAGGCGGCGCCAAAGAAAGGGGAGGGATGAGGCCGCCTCCTTGGCGATCCCGGTGAGCCAGCTGGCACTTCGGGTGGTGTGGTTCGACGGCTTCAAGGCCGCTATGAACTTGCAGGGACCATCTAGAGTCTGCTCAGAAGAGAAGGCCGGCAACCGCTGGACTTGCCGCCTTTCGCCGCTGACCGAGGCTGCCCTCCGCTGTTGGTTCAACCATCGCCACCTGCCGCATTGTTGGAAGCCGGCTGCGGGCCTTGCGCCAGGATCATTCTGCTGCCGTCGCCGACACTGTCGCCACCGGAGTTCTGGGAGCCCGAGGAGCCACCTTTCCAACAGCACTAACTTTGATCTCCGCCTTCATGGAGGAGTCGGCTGTGGCGCATTTGTTCGCTATGATCAGCAGCTCATCGAGGGTCTCCGCCGCCGCAAAGGAGCTTGTGCTTGAGGAGGGTGCCTTCTCGCATCCGCGGTGAAGTACTCAATAGCCTGTACTCGTGCACTCCTCGCAGGAGTTCCGCGCCGCCCAGCGCGTGAGGAGGTAGTCGCGAGTGCACTGCTGGGGCCTTGCACGCACAAGGAGAGCCGGGCGAGGCTTGGGAGGTCGCTTGTAATGCGTTTCGTGAAGGCGGACGAAGGCCTCGTGAAGTCGACCCAGCTGTTGATGCTGCGGGCTTCGTTGTTCAACCATGTCCGCCATGCCCCGAGCATGAGGGGAACATACTTTACGCAACGCGCTTGTTGTCGTCATATGCCGACGGGCGTGGAGTAGTCCACTAGCAGTCCTCCGCTTCACGGAGCGTGTATTTGGGCGATCTCGGGAGTGTGGAACCTTCGGGAAGGGGCTCGCCTCGGATGCGAGGTCCAAACACGGCGGGCCCAACTCGCCTTCTTCTTCCAGCGCCAGATCGTGGAGTCGCCGATCCGGGTGGCGGGCGCTTCTCCGACTCCTCTCGGCCAAGGCGGTCGCCGAGTCGGATGCTCGACGGGTGGCGGGAGACTCCGCCTTTTCTCTCGGGAGGAGGAGGCAGATAGTCATCCCGCCGCCCATCGCTCTCGGCGGCCGCTTCGCCGCTGGCCGATGGAGATGTGAGTCCGACTATGGCTGACAGCCGGATCCTTGTTTTTTCTTCCACGGACACCGCCAGCCGGCGCCCGAGACGTCGCTTTTGATCTCGGGCGGGAGGCAGTCGCCGTGTTGTCGTCGCTGGGCGCCTGCGGCGGCAGCCGGCTTCGTTTTGCGCAGCAGCTGCCGAGGAGCTGCTGATCGCTTCCATCATCAGCGCACCTTTCCCTCGGTTATCCAGCTTCGCCCGCCGCCGCCGGGTGGCGCGGATGTTCTCCGCGGCATGGCGACATATGTGGCGACATTTTCCCAACAGGTTGGCGATGGCTACGCTGCAGGCTGTTGACCGCGTTTAGGCGGTTAGGCCCGGGCGGAGCCGGGCGAAGCGCCACGGCGCGATCCATCTCACGCTGGTAGGCTTCGACAAGCGCCTCATGCTTGCCGCCTTCTCCGGCGCGCTTACGAGGAGCTGAAGGCGGCGTTTCCAAGCACTCCCGCCGCCGCTTTCCGGAATGGGCGCAACAGGTCTTGCGTAATCAAGGCCGAGAGGGTCATGAGCTCCCTCGCCGGAAGGCTCGCTATGACCAATGACGAGGACCTCCGTGACGGTAAGCTTCCGCCGCCTCCGCGCGAGGGGGGCGGCTCATCGAGACCACCACGTTGGTGGGGAACACGCCGAGCGACGGGTGTCGAGTCGACCAGCATCGGGTCGGTGGAGCCTACGGACTCAGGTCGGTGGAAGGTCGCCGGCGACGTGGAGTTGTTCAAGGAGGCCCGTGAGGAGGTTTCGGGCCGCCCTGCTCGCTGGCCGGATGCAGGCTCGCCGGAGAGGCGAACTCGCCGACAAGTTCGGCGAGGCAGCTCGCCGCCAGCGACCTCGGCGCCATGTAACAGATCGGGCGCAGACTGCTTAGTGAAGTCGGGCTGGCTGCGCCGCCAGGAGGAAGAGGGTTCCCGCCCGAGCAGGTCTCCGGACGACGGTGCACCTAGCCCCACGGTGGGCGCCAAATGTCGGGGGTTGGGTGCGACATATGCCAAAGGATGGCTTATCATGGAGGGGGCGAGTAGAACGTCGTCGGTGCCTGGAAATGGGATGAGGCGAAGGCATGCACGCCGCGAATCTTACCCAGCTTCAGGGCTCTCCGTGGAGATAACACCCTCATCGCTGTTCGCTGGGTCTCCGCATGATCACTATGGCAAAGTGTGTACAAGGTTGCTCTCGAGCTGTTCTGGGTGAGGAAGGAGAAGGCACGGCTAGCTCTTCTCTTCCTCCTATGTGTGTGTCAAACTACTAGCGCCCAACCTTTGCATGGGTGCCCGTGGGTTATATAGGCCTACCCGGGTACAATGGTAATCTGGCTGGGCGCAGTCCCAGCCGCCGGGCCTCTTGTTGCCGTTTTCTCCGCCGACTTCGGGACCCGCCGACTAGTGGTCCCCGCCGACGGTCCAGCATGGGGCCGACAGCCCTTTGTCCGCCGCTGGCGGGTCTTGCCGGCCGCGGATTATCAGAGTCGGCTTTTAATGACGCGAGCTTGGTCATGGGGGTCATGGCAACAAAGGTCGTCAGCCCGACGGCGATCATTGTTGCTACCCCCGCCTTGTCCGGTTAATGGCGCACGGAGCCCGTGGAGAGGGCCACCGACTTCTGAGGCCGACTCCCAAGCTGGTCGGTCTTGGGGTGCTCGCCGTCTTCTCGTGACTCCCGCCGATAGGCGGGTCCCGCCGTCTTCGGGTCGTACGGACAGGCCATCGTGGGTATAGGGATCTGCCCACGGGGCTGATGTCAGGGCCGGCGTGGCAACAAAGGTTGGCCGGACGGAGATCTTCGCCAAGACGGGCGCTCATGCCATGCTCGTCTTTTGTCAACGGGCGTGGATGGGCTGAGGCGGCCCCATCCCGCCCCGCCAAGAGTCGATCAAGAGGAGGCGGTTGAGTCGCGGGCCGACTCTCGTGAGCCGGGCTTCACCGAAGTCGCTGCTGGGAGTCGGCTTATCTTGAGGCCGCCTCTAGGACTCGGCTGAGAGGGCGGTCGGCGGCTGCCGACTCTCGTAAGGCGGCTCTTCATCTTGGGGTCTTTAGGGCACAGCCTGCCCTCGATGTTTTGAAAGGTCCAGGGTTGGGTTTGCCTACCCGCGGGCCCATTATCCGACAAGGTCATTCCGAGAACTTTTGTTTTCTCGCACATAAAACAACATCATCGCAATTCTACTGAAAACATCACATCCGGTTAGTTCCATTCAAATCATATAAGTTAGAGTCCAAAACAAGGGCAAAAGTGTTTGGAAAAGTAGATACGACGGAGACGATCAACTCCCCAAGCTTAAACCCTTGCTTGTCCTAAAGCAATTCAGTTGACAAACCTGAAGGGAAAAGAAAAACTTTTACAAACTCGTTTGCTCTTGTTGTTGTACCTATGTCAAGCCAAGATTCAGGTTTTCAGAAAGATCATAACTAACCACATTTGCAATAACTCCTAGGTCTCATGTTTACTCATATCAATAACATAATCAGCTAGCAAGCCATAATAATAAATCTCGGATGACAACACTTTCTCAAAATAATCATAATATTATATAACAAGATGGTATCTCGCTAGGTCTTTCTGAGACCGCAAAACATAAATGCAGAGCACCTTCAAAGATCAAGGACTGACTAGGCATTGTAATTCATGGTAAAAGAGATCCAACCATAGTCATACCCGATATAAATTAACAGTAATGAATGCAAATGACAGCTCTGCTCTCCAGCTAGTGCTTTTAATAAGAAGGTGATGACTCAACATAAAAGTAAATAGATAAGCCCTTCGCAGAGGGAAGCAGGGATTTGTAGAGGTGCCAGAGCTCGGTTTTGAAATAGAGATAAATTATATTTTGAGCGGCATACTTTCATTGTCAACATAACAACTAAAAGATGACGATATCTTCCATGCTAAACAAATTATAGGCGGTTCCCAAACAGAATGGTAAAGTTTATACCCCTCCTCCACAAGCATCAATCCATGGCTTGCTCAAACAACGAAAGTGCCTCCAACATTCAACGGGTCCTGTGGGGAGTTTTATTTGCAATTATTTTGATTTAGTTTGCATAAAGCATGGACTGGGCATCCCGTGACCAGCCATTTTCTTGTGAGTGAGGAGCGGAGTCCACTCCTCTTGAGAATAACCCGCCTAACACGGAAGATAAGGGCAGCCCTAGTTGATATATGAGCTATTCGAGCATGCAAAACAGAATGTTTATTTGAAGGTTTAGAGTTTGGCACATACAAATTTACTTGGAACGGCAGGTAGATACCGCATATAGGAAGATATGGTGGACTCATATGGAATAACTTTGGGGATTAAGGGATTGGATGCACAAGCAGTATTCCCGCTTAGTACAAGTGAAGGCTAGCAAAAGACTGGGAAGCGACCAACTAGAGAGCGACAACAGCCATGAACATGCATTAAAATTAATAAACATTGAATACAAGCATGAGTAGGATATAATCCACCATGAACATAAATATCGTGAAGGCTATGTTGATTTGTTTCAACTACATGCGTGAACATGTGCCAAGTCAAGTCACTTAAATCATTCAAAGGAGGATACCACCTCATCATACCACATCACAACCATTTTAATAGCATGTTGGCACGCAAGATAGACCATTATAACTCATAGCTAATCAAGCATGGCACGAGCAACTATGATCTCTAATTGTCATTGCAAACATGTTTATTCATAATAAGATGAATCAAGAACGATGGACTCATCATATTTACAAATACAAAAGAGGTTGAGTTCATACCAGCTTTTCCCATCTCACCAATCCATCATATATCATCATAATTGCCTTTCACTTGCACCGATCGAACGATGTGAATAATAATAAGAGTGCACGTGCATTGGACTAAGCTGGAATGTGCAGCATTCAATAAACAGGAGAAGACAAGGCAATATGGGCTCTTGGTAAATCAACAATGATGCATATAAGAGCCACTTCAACAATTTAATCATGGTCTTCCTATCGACACCCAAAGAGAAGAAAAGAAATAAAACTATTTACACGGGAAAGCTCCCAACAACCAAAAGAAGAACGGGAAATATTTTTGGATTTTCATTTTAATTACTACAGCAAAGAAATAAACTACTACTATTTTTTTTGTTTTTCTTAAGGTTTATTAAACACACAAGAAGAAAGCAGGAAAAAGAAAATAAACTAGCATGGATATTACAGTGAAAGAGTATGAGCTCCGACATCTAGCAATGAGTGTGTGTGAACATAAATGTAATGTCGGTGGGAAAATGTACTCCCCAAGCTTAGGCTTTTGGCCTAAGTTGGTCTATTGCCGAGGATAGCCCTGGCGGATACCCGTAGGTGTAGCTGGGGTCATATTGTGATGCAATGCTATCGCCTCCCGAGCTGCATGGCGTGGCGCCGAGCTGCCTCCGCTCTTCTCTCGTACTCATATGCCTCCTCTCTGGTAATAAGATATCTTCCTTTTGTCTCAGAATCAAAGAAGGCAGGAGCAGGAAGAGTAATACGGACAACATGCCGTTTTGTTAAAGATTAGTCGACATCGAGAGGTGGTTCAGTCCTTTCAACAAACCGTGGGAAACCATAGAATCAAAATCTAAATAAGTAGGGGTAACTCCATATCACCTCACGTAATGTCTATCTCAAGAAAATTAGCTAAGTGGGTTGCATAATTCCTCCAAAGAAATCTATGTTATATCTATTATGATGCAACCTACGAGCTACAATGGCTCCCATATGATTAAGATTGGTCTCCTAACACAGCACTCCTGAGAATGCTGAGATTAGGGACACACATGTGACATGCTTCATCTTTAGCATTTATGCACCTACCGATGAAGAGAGCAAAATAATGTATAGCAGGAAAGTGAATGCTCCCTATAGTGGCTTATGCTATATCTCTAGATTCCCCACAATTATACTAGCAAGAAATTCTCTAAATTCAGATTTAGGGGGATCCCTGACACTACCCCAAGATGGAAGTTTGCAAGCAAAAGTGAAATCCTCTAAGTCCATGGTATAAGATTTGTCATAAAGGTCAAACATGACTAAAGGAGAATTACGCTAAGATGAATATTCAAACCTCCTCACAAATGAACTTGTGAGATCATGATACTGGGGCATTTGTCAGCCTCAAGTCCACAAGATCGCTTTACGCAAATATGCTAAATTCTTCTTTGATTCCCGCTTGATCCATAAAATTTTCCAAGGCCATTCATGAGGGCCTCACAAGAGCGCCTCTTGGTGGTTCCTCGTCAAGATCACGCATTGCAAGCCTCGGGACCTTGCTTCCTTGAAGAACCACCTTGGAACATCTTCCTAAACATATTGTTTCCTCTGAAAAATTTCTGAAATTTTAGTAACTTCAAACAAAAGTGAACCAACTTCAATAAAATTGATAGCAACTACTCCTACAAGTGCCTAGAGCCTATATCAAGCATTAGAACTACTTGGAACCATATAAATTTGACATGCAAGCTCAAGAACATGGTCACCTATGCAGCACAAATTTGCAAAGAATAAAGCACTAGAACAAAAACTAATTGGACCAATGGAGGAGTCACATACCAAGGAACAATCTCCCAAGCAGTTTTATGAGAGGTGCTTTGAGCAAGGAGATCGAAAATCACAGCAAAAGTGGTGGAACTCGTGCTTGAGTTGGTTTTTCGGGTTTGTGTGAGGCAGAGGAAGAAGATGGGTGCAGGGATAAGTGGAGGAGGGCCACCGTGGCCCACGAGGCAGGGGCGCGCCAGGGGTAGGGCGCCCTCCACCCTCGTGGGCAGTGTGGCAGCCTCCCAGGTGATTTTTGCACTATAAATCCTCAAATATTCCCGAAAAAATCATATTAAATTGGCATGGCATTCTGAGGACTTTTATTTTCGGGATATATTTTTATATTGCACTGATAAATCAGGAAACTGATAGAAAAATACTATTTTTACTTTATTTCTACTAAATAACAGAAAATATAAAAAGGATACAGAAGGTTGTGCTTCTAGTTTCATCCATCTCATGCTCATCAAAAGGAATCCACTAACAAGGTTGATCAGGTCTTGTTAACAAACTCATTCCGACTAACATGGAACCGAGAAATTTTGAATAACACTAGGTTACCTCAACGGGATATGGACATCCCCAATAATAAGTATATCATATTTCTTCTTGACAGATGGAGAGGAAATTCAAAACCTCCAAATATAATCGATGGAATTTTTCCAATAGAGTTGATACTATGAACTTGAGGTTGTTTCTGAAAGTGTACCATATGCTCATTACCATTAACATGAAAAGTGACATTGCCTTTGTTGCAATCAATAACAGCCCCCGCAGTATTAAGGAAAGGTCTTCCAAGAATAATAGACATACTATCATCCTCGGAATATCAAGAATAACAAAGTCCGTTAAAATAGTAACGTTTGCAACCACAACACGCACATCCTCACAAATACCCGATGTGTATAGCAGTTGATTTATCAGCCATTTGCAAAGATATTTCAGAGGTGTCAACTTATTCAAATCAAGTCTACGATATAAAGAGAGAGGCATAACACTAACACCGCTCCAAGATCACATAAAGCAGTTTTAATATAATTTCTCTTAATGGAGCATGGTATAGTAGGTACTCCCGATCTCCAAGTTTCTTTGGTATTCCACCC
This sequence comes from Aegilops longissima, assembly GCA_021605205.1. Lineage (NCBI taxonomy): Eukaryota > Viridiplantae > Streptophyta > Magnoliopsida > Poales > Poaceae > Aegilops > Aegilops longissima. The sequence goes on along the minus strand of CM038677.1, from coordinate 553,495,222 downwards.
TTAAAAGTATAATTAGCAAGCATGGTGGAAATTTCAGCTTCCGTATCTTTCTTTTATTTGTAACAATATCTTTCATATATTTAGCATAAGGATTCATTTTGAGCATATCACCAATCGTGATACGCAAAAAGATGGGTCTAATCATTTCAAAGAAAGCGCCAAAATCCTCATCATCCTTTTCTTGGATGGTTTCGAGGAAAAGGCATGGGTTTCGAACCCATGGTTCCCTTTCTTTACCATGTTTCCTAGCAACGAAGTCTCTTTTATCATAATGTTGATTCTTTGATTTTGGGTTATCAAGATCAACAAAGAGGTTCAACTTCTACATCATTATCATTACTAGGTTGAGCATCATCATGAACATCATCATTAACATTTTCACTAGGTTCATGTTCATTACCAAATTGTGTTTCAAAGATCGTATATAGAGATATCATTTGGATTCTCGTGGTTCAGCAATAGGTTCACTAGAAGTTTGCAAAGTCCTATCATTTTTCTTTTTCTTCCTTTTAGAAGAACTAGGTACATCAATATTATTTCTCCGAGAATCTTGCTCGATTCTCTTAGGGTGGCCTTCGTGATACAAAGGTTCTTCAGTCATTCTACCAGTTCTAGTAGCCACTCTAACAGCATAATCATTTTTCTTACTATTCATTTCATCAAGCACTTCTTTTCGAGCTTTAAGTACTTGTTCTACTTGAGTGGTAACCATAGAAGCATGTTTGCTAACAAGTTTAAGTTCACCTCTAATATTAGCCATATAATCACCCAAGCGCTTAATCATATAAGCATCTTGTTTTAATTGTCTACCAAAATAAGCATTAAAGTCATCTTGCTTAAACATAAAGTTATCAAACTCATCCAAGCATCGACTAGCAATTTTAGTAGGAGGGACTTCAGCTTTATCATATCTATAGAGAGAATTTACCTTTACTACCTGTGTCGGGTTATCGAGATCGGGAGGTTCTTCAATAAGTAATGGATCAATATCATAGTTTCTTCAACAAAGCGGTAGATTAAGACCATGTATTTCTTCAATAGGAGGTAAATTTTAACATCTTCAGCTTTAATACATTTTTCTTTCATAGATTTCTTTGCCTCTTGCATATCTTCAGGATCGAGAAATAGAACACCTCTTCTTTGGAGTTGGTTTAGGAATAGGCTCAGAATTGGAGCAGAAGCTAGCTCGTGGAGGTGCCCAATTATTTTTTTCAACATATTATTCAATAAAATTTCAGCTTCATCCGTGTTCTTTCCCCTAAAAGAGAACCAGCACAACTATCCGTAATCTCTGGAAGCATCGGTTAGTCCATTATAAAAGATATCAAGTATTTCAGGTTTCTTAAGAGGATGATCAGCAAAGCATTATAACTTGAGAAGCCTCCCCAAGCTTGTGGGAGACTCTCTTCTTTAATTTGCACGAAGTTTTATATTTCCCTCAAAGCAGCTTGTTTCTTATGAACACGGAAATATTTAGTAGAGAAGTAATAAATCATATCCCGGGACTACGCACACAACCAGGATCAAGAGAATTAAACCATATCTTAGCATCACCCTTTAATGAGAACGGAAATATTTTGAGTATATAAAAGTAGCGATCTCTCATCATTAGTAAACAGGCGGCTATATCATTTAACTTAGTAAGATGTGCCACAACAGTTTCAGATTCATAGCCATAAAAGGATCAGATTCAACCAAAGTAATTATATCCGGATCAATGAAAATTCATAATCCTTATTAGGAACACAGATAGGTGAAGTAGCAAAAGCAGGTCAGGTTTCATTCTCATCTCTAAGAGATTCTTTACTCCATTTAACTAATAACCTCTTGAGCTCATATCTATCTTTGCAAGCAAAAATAGCTGCAGAAGATTCCATATCAAAAGCATAACCTCGGGAATAACAGCATATTTTCATCATCACTCTCATCATCGTATTCAGATTCAATAATTTCTTTCTCTCCAGCCCTAGCAATTTGTTCATCTAGAAATTCACCAAGGCACAGAGTATCAAGCATAGAAGTAGTTTCATCATAAGTATCATGCATAGCAGTAGTGGCATCATCAATAACATGCATATATCGAACTAATAGCGTAAGTGTTTAGGTGTCGCTAGCTTACTCATAATGAAGGTGAATCAAGTGTAGAGCTAGATGGCAGTTTCTTACCTCCCCTCGTAGTTGAGGGATAAATTTTTGTCTTAGGGTCTCTCAAGTTCTTCATAGTGTCCAGCAGATATAAATCCCAAGTAACTCAAAGAATAGAGCTATGCTCCCCGGCAACGGCGCCAGAAAAAGGTCTTGATAACCCACAAGTATAGGGGATCGCAACAGTTTTCGAGGGTAGAGTATTCAACCCAAATTTATTGGTTCGACACAAGGGGAGCCAAAGAATATTCTCAAGTATTAGCAGCTGAGTTGCCAATTCAACCACACCTGGAAACTTAGTATCTGCAGCAAAGTGTTTAGTAGCAAAGTAATATGATAGTGGTGGTAACGGTAACAAAAGTAAAGACAGCAAAAGTAATGTTTTTGGTATTTTGTAGTGATTATAACAGTAGCAGAGGGAAAATAAATAAGCGAGAACCGGTATATGGAAAGCTCGTAGGCACCGGATCAGTGATGGATAATTATGCCGGATGTGGTTCGTCATGTAACAGTAACATAACATAGGGTGACATAGAACTAGCTCCAATTCATCAATATAATGTAGGCATGTATTCCGTATATAGTCATACGTGCTTATGGAAAAGAACTTGCATGACATCTTTTGTCCTACCCTCCCGTGGCAGCGGGTCCTATGGAAACTAAGGATATTAAGGCCTCCTTTAATAGAGAACCGAACAAGCATTAGCACATAGTGAATACATGAACTCCTCAAACTATGGTCATCACCGAGAAGTATCCCGATTATTGTCACTTCGGGTTGTCGGATCATAACACATAATAGGTGACTATAGACTTGCAAGATAGGATCAAGAACTCACATATATTCATGAAAACATAATAGGTTCAGATCTGAAATCATGGCACTCGGGCCCTAGTGACAAGCATTAAGCATAGCAAAGTCATAGCAACATCAATCTCGTAACATAGTGGATACTAGGATCAAACCCTAACAAAACTAACTCGATTACATGATAAATCTCATCCAACCCATCACCGCCCAGCAAGCCTACGATGGAATTACTCACGCACGGCGGTGAGCATCATGAAATTGGTGATGGAGGATGGTTGATGATGACGACGACGATGAATCCTCTCTCCGGAGCCCCGAACGGACTCAGATCAGACCTCCGAGAGGTTTTAGGGCTTGGCGGCGGCTCCGTGATCGTGAAAACGCGATGATTTCTTCTCTGATTTTTCTCCCAAAGCCAAGATATAGAGTTGGAGTTGGCGCGGAAGGTGTCTCAGGGGTCCATGAGGGGGGGCGCCCTAGAGGAGGCGCGCCCACCCTCGTGGACGTGGTGTGGGCCCCATGGTCTTCATCTTTGGCAGGATTTTTATTATTTTTATAAGACATCCGTGGAGTTTCAGGTCATTCCGATAACTTTTGTTTTCTGCACATAAAACAACATCATGGCAATTCTGCTGAAAACAGCGTCAGTCCAGGTTAGTTCCATTCAAATCATACAAGTTAGAGTCCAAAACAAGGGCAAAACTGTTTGGAAAAGTAGATACGACGGAGACGTATCACTTATATATATACTACTGTAGTACGGACTGAGCTCCGGTGCCTTCACTGGACCTGCTTTGGGCTGTATGACAGGTGAGCCAGCCACATTTTGGGCACACCTATCATAAACCCAAAGGCAGGTGCACTAAGTCAATGAAGCCAGGCCCATATAGTACTCTCGTATACGACTAATATATACTAGTGGAGTGATTTTCTTATTCTCTCCATAACAATCGCTTTTAAATTGTGTAAGTACTAAACTAAACTCTTTATTTAATGTACAGTGAAGAAAACTAGTACTACTTCCGATGAACTAACGATCCACGCCCACGCCGTCCCGGTCGCACTTCCTCGCCCTTCACGTGTGGTACACTACCCTTACTTAAGTGAACAACCACAAATGCCCAAATTATCGGAAATGTGTGAGAGTGTGTACAATAAAGAATTTTATTTCAATTATCGAAAGGTTTGAGAGTATTACAAAGTTTGACTTCAGTCAAATCTAATATGCGGAGTAAATAAAATGGAGGGCTACTACGCCTATCCGGTTTTTAGTCCACACCATTTTTAAATCAAAGATAATAGCTGGACAAATAAAATTGGGGAGCTGGAGACAAAGTTGTGAGAAGGCTTAGAAATCAATACAAAACTTATGCTCTTAGTACCAACATCGATCCTTCTTCGAGGAAACATTTGGTTCATAGCCAATTGTGTGATAAAATTGCACCAACGTGAAAGACGCATCAATGCTCCAACACAACCAAGGTGAACTGACGAAGGATATCATCTTTGTGCGTAACAAGCAAAGAGCACTGATGGAAGACAGCTTGTTTTTCATTGAAAATCGATCAGCTTCACCAGCCGACGCAACCATGAGGCGCAACCATGAGCATCGATAGGTCATCGTGGTGATGCATCATCCATTTGGCATCAAGTTTGGGTGAGGCATCTATGAAGTTCGACAAATCCTCATTGTGGTTTGTTTCTTCTCAGTAATCAAGCTCGAGGAAGGAAGAACCACGTGGTAGAGGTCAGTGAGGCGGAACAACAATGGCCATCCAATTTTGTGCAGTTCCGCTAAAATTGAGGAAGACATGCCCGGGTATGGAGACACGCATCGCTGTTTCCAAAAATATAAAAAAGGGTTAGCAACGACAATTCAATTGTCAATAAGAATTAATGAAAAGTACACTAACAAACAGAAGCATCATAATTATATCTTGATGGGAACTAAACCAGGATACCCGAGAAAAAAAGCATTTCTTCATTTAACCAAAGGATAGTACTACCACCATATGGACAATGACCGCACAACCACCATGTACTCTTTGTCGAAACAACATGTATACCTCCACCAAGGCATAAATCAGACAACTTTTCGAGTGGCATTTCCTCTATAATAGTACTACTAGGTGATGTTGGACCTGCCGACGAACCCTAGCTACTACTATGCATGGGGAGCTGGGAGTAGTCGACAGAAGAAAACCCGCACGCAGCGCACTGGGAGCTGGACCAGATGTGGTTATACCTCGTGGGGAGATGTCGCTAGGCGGGCGGGCGGATCTCACCACACGACGGCAGCGAACAAGGGCGTGGAGGATCTTCGTCCGTGCAGCGCCGGCTCGAGAGGACGGTGCGATCGGCTTCTCCGTCAGCCGACGGCGCATAACGCTAACGCTGCACCTCCTCACCTCCCACAGCGGATGGGATTCGGTCCGGATCTGTGACCACCGTGAGGAGAGAGATAGAGTGGACACCGCCATCTTGTTTTGATATGGAGAGGGTGAGAGAGCGAGACGCGAGAAACTCTATCAAACAAGAGGTTATAATGGAGTAAAAAATCTCTCCATGGCAGTGGTTTTAAATAGAATACGCTGCTCCCGGAAAAAAAAGAAACGAAAACTGGCATGGACGCATTTTTATGGTCTGTCTAGGACACATCTAGATGTAGTTATGTCACATCTAAGTTGATGTCCACTCTGTTTGTGGTCTATTTTTTATCCTAGTTTTTTTGTTTCTTGTTGCTACATTATATACTTGTGGGAGCTTAGATGTGATATCCTTAAATAACATCTAGATGTGAATTAGACAAACTGATTTTCTAACGCATCAAGAAAGAAAAATCGATCAAAACACGCCCCTTCCTGTGTCGTGAGAGTCGCCGCACACACACACATAGACATAGACATGCATATCCGTGTTTAGTACAATTCCATTTCCATCTCCATCTCCAATCATATTTTTCGAACTGGCACGTTATTTACGTTGTTAATTATATACGCAGCAATATTAACATACAACATCTCTTGTTTGCGCACGTCCGACCGCTGCCACGGCCGCTTCCCGACCAACCCGAACCTCTTCATCACCCGCGTGCTTCCCGCCCAAACGGTCAAGTGCCGTGATTCATGCCCGCCAGAGCGGACGCGACCTCTCCCGGTGCCGGCATTGAAGCGCGCGCCGTCGCAAAGAGCGCCGCCGCCGCTTCCGGTGCACGCGGTTGCTCCGCTGCTCAAAGGTCGCAATAGCCGCTACAACATGCATGTAAAAGTTCTTGGGAGTCCGTACAGCTTAGCTGTCCTCCCCAACTCGCCAATCTCTTCCAAAGAGTGCTAGTACTCCATGGCGCGATCCATCGCACAAGCTGGCGGAAAGTTATCGATACCGGTTTTGCGGTGAGTGGCATGCCGAGCGACCGTGGGGTCGAGCCGTGGAGGAGGGTGAGACACGAACACGACAGACGTGATTTAAATGTTGGTTTTGCTCGATGGGCGATCCAACTAAACGAAACGTTGAGTTTCTCTCTGCTTCCATTTTTCTCCGAAAATGGAAACTCTCCACCCATTTTCATTCCTATTCCAAGGTTGCCCTGCTACAACATTCCATCAAATACAAAGGAAAACTAACACGCATGCCGATGCATCTCAATGATTCACATATCATAGCTAATATTTACTTCACAACTAAAGAAAAAGTTGTGAGAGCGCAGTACGAAAGAAAAACTACTGATGGGGTCACCTGCCGGTGTCAAACCGCGGATCTCGGTAGGGGGTCCCGATCCATGCGTCAAGGCTGATGGTAACAGGAAGCAAGGGACACAGAGATGTTTACCTGTGTTCGGGCCCTCTCGATGGAGGTAAAACCCTACTTCCTGCTTGATTAATATTGATGATATGGGTAGTACAAGAGTAGATCTACCACGAGATCGTAGAGGCTAAACCCTAAGAGCTAGCCTATGATGGTATGATTGTAATTGTGATCGGCCTTCTAGGACCAACCTCTCCGTTTATATAGACACCGGAGAGGGCTAGGGTTTACATGGAGTCGGTTACAAGGAAGGAAATATAATATCCGGATCGCCAAGCTTGCCTTCCACGCCAAGGAAAGTCCCATCGACATGGGCAAGTCTTGAGTCTTGTATCTTCACGCTCAATAGTCCGGACGTTGTACACAGTCCGCTATCCAATACCCCTAATCCAGACTCCTCAAGAGCTCCCTGAACCAGGCTTCAATGACGATGTGTCCGGCGCGCAGTCTTGTCTTTGGCATTGCAGGGCGGGTTCCTCCTCCGAATACTCCAAATTGGTCATCGAACACGTAGACCGTGTCCAGATCTGCAAGATGATCTTCGAATGGTATAGATCTGATTTGCTGCCAATCTTCGTGCGTCATGCCCTTGCATCGGGGCTTGGTCCAACGCGAACCAACGTTTCCTGCCCCACAACGACTCGTGTTGCGAGGCGATTTTATCGGCACGTCCCGTCGAGGCAGAGATCGTGTTCCTCTTATCACGGGATTTTCCTTCAATATGAGCACGCGTGACCCCACAACGGCTATTGGTATAACCCGTGTGTTTTTTAGATAAGCCTCAAACGGCCACACCGGGGACTCTTGATATTCACCCTCTTTATAAAGGGGTCGAGACCTACGCCTCCTTTTTCACCTTCATCGTGCTTTCTAGCTCCTCGAGTTCTAACACCCAAAACCTAAGCTCCACCCCTCCGAATCCTCCAATATGTCCGGATCTGACCCTCGAGGCCGGCGGGTGGCCTCCTCGATTGAAGAGAAGGACATTGCAAAGCTTAGGGAGGTCGGATACCTGACCGCAGATATCCAGCACAGGCTCCCCGCCTGTGGCAGGTCATCCCACGCCGGAGCCCAATGAGTGTGTCGTTTTCGTCCCACACTTCCTCCGCGGTCCGGGTTTCACCCTCGATCCCTTCGTGAGGGGGCTCATGTTCTATTATGGGTTGGATTTTCACGATCTGGCTCCCCACGCTATCCTCCATATCTCGCCGCTTATTATCGTGTGTGAGGTTTTCTCCATGTCACCCTGCACTTCGCTTATGGCTCAAGACCTTCAATGTGACGCCGAAGATGATCGAGGGGCGACATGTGGAGTGCGGAGGTGTCGTAATAAGCAGGAACGGCGATGCCCCGTGGCAAGAGGGTTCTTTCCCATAAGTATGCGATGTATGGCAGCGGAGGTGCTTTTATGTCACGGATCCCAGAGGCACAAAGTGGGCAGCTGCCCCGAGTTTTGCTCGGCCTCCGTCACAGCTTGGCGCCTTGGACAGATGTAGGGCGGAATTGGGGACTACCGGTGATATACCAAGATCGCAGAATCGCATCCGGAGCTTCTTGCAAGGGACATTAATCTTGTCAAGATAATGCAAGTGATGTTGATCCGCGGATGTTGCCATGCTAACGCCGCCTCTCCGGATGTGGGAGTTCAATCCGGAGGGTCCATGGACCGTCAAGCACTTCTTCGCCTCAAGCTCAAGAGATGTGCAAATTATTCTTCGGACGGAAAGTAAAGTGTCCGGACACCACCGAGGATGCGAGCCTAAGCTGCATTCGCCTAGATACCCAAGTAAGTAAACTTGATACCGGACAGCGTGTTTTGTATCTATTATGATTGTTTATTCTGAAAATCATCCGCCTGTGAATGGCTCAAGAAGGCGGAGAGAATTAGGTGTCCGCGCCACTTCCCAAGGCTCGCCGCCCCACCATGGCCAAGATGCTTAACCGGTACTCAGAGGATGCCCAGCGGAAAGACAAGGGAAGGACGAAGAACCGAACCCCACACGCCACGATCCGAACCGGGGAATTGTAACCTCCCTAAGGAGGATAGTCGGGAAGGGAGGCTAAGGCCTCCTCCCCCGCTGGAAGAAGAGGGCCTCCCAAGACTCGAGACGGAGATGCCCAAACCCGGAAAAAGATAACACCAGGGGCTCGCCCCAACGGCACCTCACCGCATCATGCCCAACAACGGGCCAGCCCTCCATCGAGCTGTAAGTTAATTTATAATTCAAGGTACCGCATTCCTCCTAGATCAATAACCAGGATTCGCTTTTCGCAGTTTGGCTAGCAGCCCTCTCAACAGAGTTCGCCTCGGGGACCTTCCTCCGAGATGATGGAGAGCGAGACCCCACCTACCTCTCCAGCTTTCATGGGGCGGGCGACACCAAGTGTCGCCACGGAGGAGTCCGGATTCGCCAAGCCGGAGGCTAACGCGTCACCGCCTCGAGCTCGGAGCGCTTGGCTCCTCGCGAGGGCGATCGGAAGGGTCCGACACAGTTCGATGTCCGCCGGACATACCGACGGCTCATCGGAGCAGGCTGCGCTCTCAGAGGAGCGCCGCTCATTAATGAGTGTGGTGCTCCAGAAGATTTCGTCCGCTACAAGCAGTTTGAATGAAGCATTTGCAAGTCTGCTCAGAGCCTTTGAGGTATGTAGTGAAGAATACACTGCTTTTGGCTGTGAGGCATGCGTTAGGTGTGCTCCATATAGGTAGTAGCCCCTCGAGACATCGTTGCCCGCCCTAGGGGCAAACGGGGATCTTAAATCAATGATTGCGCTTATAAATATGTGCAGGTACTGTGAGTCCGCCGCCGACCAGTCCGCGGAAGTTTCAACTGACCAGCAGATTCGATCGATTGATGCCGATATCACGCCTGGTGAATGAGCGGCTGGACAAGTCACAAGGTATGTGCTCGCCTTCCTTTGTATAGGAAAATATGGAGGCGGCATGATATTAATGTAATATGTTCTTGACCGCAGATGGTGCCGCTGCCGGAGGCCCCGAGGGCGTAACTTGTCCAAGCCAAGGAACAAGCTCGGTTAGCAATGCGGCTGCCCTAAAGGCGACCGAGGAACTGAGAGCCGAATAGGATTCTCATCGCCGAAGCGAAGGAAAGATGGCCGAAATGGCTATTGAGTTAAAAAAATGCCGCTGACCGGTATGAGCTCCTTAAAAGGGAGCATAAGGATAGCTTGGCTGAGCTGGACAAGGCACGCAATGCCACCAAGGAAATACGGACCGAGCTCAGGGGTGCGCGGGAGGAGCTTCAACAGGCCGGTAAAATCGTGGCTGGAGGTTCCTACTTGCTGCGGATGAAGTTTTTCGATCCGGCACGCCCTCGATGGGCGCTGGAATCTCGCAGACGCCAGATGCGGATTTGGCGAAGAGTACGGCCGACGCCGCCAAGTTCTTCGATGGTCGGGGTGATAAGGAGGTGGAGAAGCTTTTCGTCGCAATTCAATGCTCCCACTCGCCCGCTGCCGTTAAATGACAAGATGGCTACTGTGGCGGAGCTTCATAGGTTGTCTGGTCTTGCAATGCGGTCTGTGATAGACCATCTTTGGCCGGAAGGGCCTAAGCTGGACAGTTACTTTGGCTTGGTGCAGCAGTTCCTTGGGGCCGTGCCTCGGGTCGATGGCCATGAGGAGGTCGGCGTGCATAGAGGGTGCACGGATGGCTCTTGCCCGCATTAAAGCCTATTAGACGGATATGGAGGCCAATATTATAGCGACCCAAGATCCGCGGGGGCCAGATTCCGCCGAAAGCACTACTTGGCGAGGTCACGTAAGGTGCCCGCCTAATAGAGGCGCAATGCTCAAGAATGTCTTATTCGAGTGATGAATTGAATCATTGTAAAAACAATGTTAGTTTGGTTGTAAGGCTATATTTATACTTTTGCCCGAAAGTATTATTGTGTCCCCTGTGGGTATATATATATATATATATATATATATATATATATATATATATATATATATATATATATATATATATATATATATATATATATATATATATATATATATATATATGAATGTTTAATCCGAAGATAGCAGTCGTTATTTCATCCCCACGCAGTAATGCGGGGTGTTCGCAAAAATATGCTTAATCACACTTGATCCAACGCCTTGGTCCATGAAGGAGGTGATCGACGTTTAACTAGGCAATCGGACTATATAGCTGTAACACTTTCGCTAGCCATGGGAGTCTAACGTTGGGGCTACTATTGAAGGAAATATGCCCTAGAGGCAATAATAAAGTTATTATTTATTTCCTTATTTCATGATAAATGTTTATTATTCATGCTAGAATTGTATTAACTGGAAACTTGATACATGTGTGAATACATAGACAAACATAGTGTCACTAGTATGCCTCTACTTGACTAGCTCGTGAATCAAAGATGGTTAAGTTTCCTAGCCATGGACATGAGTTGTCATTTGATAAATGGGGTCACATCATTAGGAGAATGATGTGATTGACTTGACCCATTCCGTTAGCTTAGCACTTGATCGTTTAGTATGTTGCTATTGCTTTCTTCATGACTTATACATGTTCCTACAACTATGAGATTATGCAACTCCCGTTTACCGGAGGAACACTTTGTGTGTTACCAAATGTCACAACGTAACTGGGTGATTATAAAGGAGTTCTGCAGGTGTCTCCAAAGGTACGTGTTGAGTTGACGTATTTCGAGATTAGGTTTTGTCACTCGATTGCTCGGAGAGGTATCTCCGGCCCTCTCGGTAATGCACATCACTATAAGCCTTGCAAGCAATGTAGAAGCATGAGTTAGTTACGGAATGATGCATTACGTAACGAGTAAAGAGACTTGCCGGTAACGTAGATTGAACTAGGTATTGGGATACCGACGATCGAATCTCGGCAAGTAACATACCGATGACAAAGGGAACAACGATGTTGTTATGCGGTTTGACCGATAAAGATCTTCAGAGAATATGTAGGAGCCAATATGAGCATCCAGGTTCCGCTTATTGGTTATTGACCGAAACGAAGTCTCGGTCATGTTCACATAGTTCTCGAACCCGTAGGGTCCGCACGCTTAAGGTTTCAATGACGGTTATATTATGAGCTTATGAGTTTTGATGTACCAAGGAGTTCGGAGTCCCGGATGAGATCGGGGACATGACGAGGAGTCTCGAAATGGTCGAGACGGAAAGATTGATATATTGACGACTATATTCGGACCTCGGAAAGGTTCCGAGTGATTCGGTATTTTCGGAGTACCGAGAGTTACGGAATTCGCCGGGAGTATATGGGCCTTATTGGGCCATACGGAAAGAGAGAGGGCTGCCTAGGGCAGCCCCCCCCAAGGCCTAGTCCGAATTGACTAGGGGAGGGCTGCGCCCTCCTTCCTTCGCTTCTCCCTTCCCTTCCTTCTCTCCTACTCCTACAAGGAAAGGAGGAGTTCTACTCCCGTGGGAGTAGGACTCCCCTTGGCGCGCTCTCCTTGGCCGGCCGCCTCCTCCCTTGTCCTTTATATACGGGGCAGGGGCACCCCATAGACAACAACAATTGATCTCTTGATCTCTTAGCCGCAAAGCGGTGCCCCCTCCACCATAGTCATCCTCGATAATATTATAGCGGTGCTTAGGCGAAGCCCGCGACGTAGAACATCAAGATCGCCACCACGCCGTCGCGCCGACGGAACTCTCCTCGACACTCGCTGGATCGGAGTTCGAGGGACGCCATCGAGCTGAACGTGTGCTAGAACTCGGAGGTGCCGAGTTTCGGTGCTTGATCGGTCGGGCCGTGAAGACGCACGACTACATCAACCGCGTTGTTTTAACGCTCGCTGGCTCACGAGGGTACGTGGAAAACACTCTCCTCTCGCTGCTATGCATCACCATGATCTTGCGTAGCGTAGGAATTTTTTGAAATTACCACGCTCCCCAACAACTATGTAGCCCTGGTACCTTCGCTGCATCCCAATACGAGCGCTGTGTACATGACCGGAAACGGACCTTCATTAATGCGGAGGGATCCTAAAGATTCCGATAAGTGTTCGAGTGGTTGAACAGTCTCTCGCTGTATCATGACAATCGGCCGGCTTCTCTACTAAGGTGCTCATCCGAATAACCAGGCACAATCGCAGAGTTCTCCTTGGCCACCTTAGCCGATAGTAACGGAACGTAAGGCGGCAAACCCAGGAGCCGGGCAAACCCAATATTTGACCAAAGACATGATTCAGAGCTGCTGCATATAAGGCCAAACTCGTGACGCCGAACACTCTCGAGGGTATTCGGACTTTATAATAGTCGATGGGCTCAAGAATGCCCATTCGTTATAAACCCTGTTTTTCCAGGTACGTGCGTTAATCTGTCGTGGCGAGATGCCAAAAACGGCAGTATGGTCTGTGGGTATGGAACCCATGGGATGGTTAAACAACAAGAGGCGATAAAAAAGGTTTACACAGGGGCTTAATCTAAAAAGAAACATGTTGAACGGGGCCCTACTGCACGCCTCGCGCCTTTGTCTCCGCGCAGCCAGATCTTGAAGGGTATCGCGAACGTTGTCTGTGGGAAAAAGGAAAACTCGAGAAGAGTGCAAACGTAAGTATGCGGCGGATAATAGAAGTGTGAGATGTTGGCCTGCCCATAAGGTTGAGCCAACTTTGGGATTGTGTTAAGTATTTATAGCCCCCGTGTCCACTATGGGTTTATATACGGTGCCCCGTTCAATTTTATCCGGCGCACCGCACTCGCCTAGCCGAGTCTGTGGTCTTTAAGGACCAGTCATGTTTTCTCGATGTTGGAGGTCGCTTATAGTTCGCCGCGAGGGCCGTCAAGGTTCCTTGCGGCAAGTGACGAGCCTCTGTTAGTCTCGCTAACGGTGATGACGCCACGGACCGGGCATCTTAAGTGTAAGGTAGCCATAGTGCGGCAATGCGTTGAAGCGGGCGAAGGCCGTTTTTCCAAGCACCGCGTGATAGTCGCTGGAAGGGTGCGGCGATGAAGAG